>CP125973.1:551454607-552891293 GCA_030063025.1 Avena longiglumis | reverse complement strand
CTAGGTTGAAGTTGGGAGGACTCCTCCCTCCCTCGGGCCTTGAGCCCTCCACCTATAAAAGGAGGTGGCCTCCTCTAGACACAAGTTCCTATCCTCTAATCTCCGGTTTAGAGCCGCTTTGGTTTAGAGCTTCTAATTGCTTTAGCCTGCGGTTTAGAGCCTTCTAATTGGTGTGTCTAATCTCTAGACCACTAATAGCCCTCTCATACTCCACCATACTCGCTCCGCTTAAGGCGAAGCCTGCGGATTTCCCTCTACTTCCTGCAGACACGCCAGTCGCCGGAATCGCGAGGAGAGTGCTACAACCTCCGCTGCTGCTGGAACAAGGGATAGGAAGGTCTTCTTCGAGTACCGAACGGTGATCAAGGAAGCGCCGCCGAACGCAGGTGGAAGGATCGCTCACACGATCTTGAGATCGGAAGAGTACGACTACATCACCCACGAATCCGCTCTCTTTAAACACTTTGGAATCTTCGAGGGTAAGTTATTCCATCGACTCATTGCTACAATCTAGTAGATAGATCTTGGCTTGTTTGTTTGTATGCGATAGAAATTTTTGTTTTCCATGCTACGAACCCCTCAAAGTGGTATCGCAGCCGTCTATATGTAGATCTCTGCACGAGTAGAACACAATGGTCATTGTGGGCGTTGATGCTTTATTGTCGATTGCTTTTTGTGTACTTTGCATCTTACGGTATGTTGGGATGAAGCGCCCGGCTAACCTTACATGACATCATTCATGAGACTTGCTCCACGCTTGACATGCAACTTGTATTGCATAAGTGGCTTTATGGTGCGCTTTCTCCTAGCATAGTTAAGATCCAATTTACAACGGTGATCAACAATGCTAGTATCAATGTTGTGGTTCTTGTTCGTAAGTTAGAACGACACTTATTGAAAGCCCCAAACCACGTAAAATATGCAAAGAAAGTAGAGGCGTCTAACTTTGTTTTGCAGGTGTGCAAAGATGTGATATGGCCATGATTGTGATTATATTTGATGTATGCAATGTTCCTTATTGTAAGTTGGCAACCGCAGGAGCCATATGGTTGTCTTTAATTTATGTTAAGACCCGTGTCTATTCAAAGTAGTTGTAATAGTTGAAGCCGTGGACGACAACCATGGTGAAGCGCCATTGACCTTGATGCAATGCCGGTGATGATGGAGATCATGTTCGTGCTTGAAGATGGAGATCGGAAGCACAAAGAAGAAAGGCCATATCATATCACATATTATTGAATTGCATGTGATGTTAATCCTTTATGCATCTTGTATTGCTTGGTAGACGATAGCATTATAAGATGATCCTCATGCACATCAATTTCAAGTCATAGAGTGTTCGCCCTTAGTTAGCGCCGCTAAAAGCTTGTTGTTTCAAGCACCACGTGATGATCGGGTGTTAGATTACGCAAGTGTATACAACGTGAGCAAGCCAGATTTGCTCATGCGTAAACTAAGGTTTGATCTTGACGAGCCTAGCATGTACGAGACATGGTCTCGAACACGGATCACCGAAAGGTAAAGCATGAATCATATAGTAGATATGATGAACATGACGATTGTTCGCCATTGAAACTATATCAACTCTCGTGATGATCGGTGTTTATGTAGTGGATTTGGTTCTGTGATCACTAAAACAATGTGAGGGATGTTGTTTTGAGGGAGTTCACCTAGTTTAATTTCATTAATTAATTTGAACTCAATTTGTCATAAACTTAGTCTAAACTATTGCAAATATGTTGTAGATCAATGGCAGCCCTACTATCAATTTTAATGCTGCCTAGAGAAAGAAAAGTTGAAAAACAATGGAAGCAACTTCATGGATTGGTTCCGCAATTTGAGGATTGTCCTCACAACCGTAATTTGACCTATGTCTTTGGATGCACTGGGTGACCCACTGCAGTGATGCTTCCGATGAAGTAAAGAATGTTTACCTCTAAGAATCAAGATCTATAGTTCAAGGTGCTATCTTGTATGGTTTAGAATCGAGCTTCGTAAAAGGTTTGAAGAGTCGCACCATATGATATTGTCGAGGATCTCAAATTGATTTTGAGACTCATGTGGCAATTGAAAGCTATGGGGCTTCAAAGTTCTTTAATCGCAAGATGGAAGAGGGCAGCCTGTAGTGAGCATGTGCTTAAGATGTCCGGCACGCAAACAAACTTCAAAGCATGGGTATAGTGATTCCTAATGCTTTGGGGATTTACCGTGTCCTCCAGTCACTGCCACCAAGTTACAAGAACTTTGTGATGAACTACAACATGCAGAACATGAACAAAGAGTTGCTAGAACTGTTTGCTATGTTAAAATCTGAAGTGGAGATCAAGAAAGAGCACCAAGTGTTGATGGTCAATAAGACCACCAAACTCAAGAAAGGCAAGTCTAAGCAAAGGGACACTTCAAGAAGGGTGGTAAGAAAGTTACCACGCCGTGAAGAAGACCAAGGCTGGACCCAAGCCTGAACCGAGTGCTTTTACCGCAAGGAGAAGGTCATCGAAGCGGAATTGCCCAAAGTACTTGGCGGATCTCAAAACGGCAACATCAAGAAGAAAGGTATATCCGATATACATGTTATTGATGTGTATCTCACTAGTACCGTAGTAGTGCTCGGTATTTGATAATCGTTCGTTGCTCATATTTGTAACTCAAACAAAGCAGAATAAACGGAAGCTAGCGAAGAATGAGGTGACGATGCGCGTGGGAAACGAATCAAAGGTTGATGTGATCGCGGTCGGCACGCTACCCCTTCATCTACCATCGGGATTAGTTTTATACTTAAATAATTGTTATTTAGTCCCTGTTTTGAGCATGAACATTATATCGATCTTGTTTATTGTAGACGTTACTTGTTTAAATGAGAATAATGGTTGTTCGATTTATATGAGTAATATGTTTTATGCACATGCACCTTTGATAGATGGTCTATTCTTATTGAATCTCGATAGTGGAAATACACATATCAACAACATTGAGGCTAAACGTTTGAAATCAAGCGATAATTCACCTATATGTGGCAATCGCTGCCTTGGTCACATTGGAGTGAAGCGATGAGGAAACTCCATTCGATGGACTTCTTGAATCACTTGATTTTGAATCACTTGAAAGATGCGAAGCATGTCTGATGGGAAAATGACTAAGACTCCATTTTCTGGTATGATGGAGCGAGCTACGGACTTATTGGAAATCATACATACCGATGTGTGTGGTCCAATGAGTGTAGCATCGCTGTGGTTATCAAGTATGTTCTTACCTTCACGGATGACTTGAGTAGATATGGGTATATCTATTTCATGAAACATAAGTCCAAACTTTCGAGAAGTTTAAGGATTTTCAAAGTGAGGTAGAGAATCAACGAACAAGAAGATTAAATTTCTACGCTCGATCGTGGAGGTGAATATCTAAGTTACGAGTTTGGCGAGCATTTGAAGAAATGCGAATACTTTCACAGCTGACACCGCCGAACACCACAACAGAATGGTGTGTCCGAACGTCGTAATCGAACTCTCTTAGATATGGTTCGTTCTATGATGTCACTTACATATTTACCGCTATCATTTTGGGGTTATGCATTAGAAACAATCGCATTCACTTTAAATAGGGCACCGTCTAAATCCGTTGAAACGACACCGTATGAATTATGGTTTGGCAAGAAACCTAAATTGTCGCTCCTTAAAGTTTGGGGATGAAGCCTATGTAAAGAAGTTACAACCGGACAAGCTTGAACCCAAAGCGGAAAAATGCGCCTTCATAGGATACCAAGGAAACTATTGGGTATACCTTCTATCATAGATCCAAGGCAAAATCTTCAAGGTTAAGAATGGATCCTTTCTAGAGAAGGAATTTCTCGAAAGAAGTGACTGGAAGGAAAGTAGAACTCGACGAGGTTGTCGAACCTTCTCGAATTGCGAGTAGCGCAAGACCTAAGAAGTTCCGTGGTGCCTGCACCAATTAGAGAGGAAGCAAATGATGATGATCATGAAGCTTCGGTTGAAGTTGCTACAGAGCCTCGGAGGTCAACGAGAACTCGTACCACCTGCATTGGTATGATCCCGTTATGAGTGTCATGTTGGTGGACAACACCGATGACCCCGAGACATATGAGGAAGCGATGATGAGCCCAGATTCCAATAAATGGCAAGAAGCCATGAACCGAGATTGGATCCATGTACGAAAACCAAGTATGGACTTTGGTGGACTTACCGGATGGCCTAAGGTCACGAGAACAAATGGTTTTCAAGAAGAAAACAAATGCTGATGGTAATGTTATCGCCTATAAAGCTCGACTTGTCGCAAAAGGGTTTCGCAAATTCAAGGAGTTGACTACGATGAGACTTTCTCACCAAGAGCGAAGCTTAAAGTCCGTGGAGGATTATGTTAGCAATCACGACATTATGATTATGAGATATGGCGATGGATGTCAAAACAAAGATTCCTCAATGGAGATATTGATGAAGAGTTGTATATGATGCAACCCAAAGGTTTTGTCGATCCTAAAGATGCTAACAAGGTATGCAAACTTCAACGGTCCATCTATGGATTGAAGCAAGCATCCCGGTTGGAATCAACGCTTGATAAGGTGATCAAAGTTTTGGTTTTATACAAACTTCTGGAGAAGCTTGTATTTACAAGAAAGTGAGTGGGAGCTATGTAGCATTCTTAATACTATATGTGGATGACATATTGTTGATTGGGAATGATGTAGACCTTCTTAATAGTGTCAAGGAATATTTGAATAATAGTTTTTCAATGAAGGATCTTGGCGAAGCAGCTTACATATTAGGCATAAAGATTTATAGATATAGATCGAACGCCAAATATCATTGTCACAGAGTACATATTTGGACAAAGTTCTAAAGAGGTTTGAATGGAAGATAGCAAGAAAGGGTTCTTGCCCATGTTGCTCAATACGACCTTGAGTAAAACTCAAAGTCCGACATCGCGTAAGATAGAGAAAGGATGAGTAAGACTCCTATGCCTCAGCCATAGGATCTCTAATGTATGCCATGCTATGTACTAGACCCGACATTGCATATGTCGTTAGTTTAACTATCGATATCAAAGTGATCTAGAGTGGATCATTGACAACGGTCAAAAACATCCTTAAGTACTTGAGAAGAACTAAGGATATGGTTCTTTCTCATGGAGGTGATGAACAGCTGCTGTTAATGGTTACACCGATGCTAGTTGGAACACCGATCCGGATGATTCTAAATCACAACTGGATACGATTATTTTGAATGGTGTAGCGTTAATGGAGGAGTGCAAAGCAAAGCGTTGTGGCGAGATCTTCAACCTAATCGGAATACATGGTCGCTTCCGAGGCTTCAAGAAGCGATATGGATGAAAGAGTTCATTACAGAGCTGGGTGTGGTTCCTAGTGCCGGACCCAATGTCTATCTATCGTGATAACATGGGCGCCATAGCCAATGCGCAAGAACCAAGGTCACACAAGAAGTCAAGCACATCAAGTCGCTTTCACGCTATTCGTGAACATATCCGTGATGGGGTATAAAGATTTGCAAAGTACACACAGATCTGAATGTGGCGGATCCGTTGACTAAACCTCTCCCGAGGGCAAAACATGACCAATACCAAACTGCCATGGGTGTTCGGTATATTACCATGTAATCTAGATTAGATGACTCTAGTGCAAGTGGGAGACTGTTGGAGATATGCCCTAGAGGCAATAATAAATATAGTTATTATTATATCTTTATGTTTATGATAAATGTTTACATTCATGCTATAATAGTATTAACAAGGAAACATTAATACTTGTGTGATTTGTAAACTTAATTTGAAGTCCCTAGTGTAGCCTCTATACTTCACTAGCTTGTTGGTTGATTAATGATTGTGGTTTCCCTATCATGAACATTGAGATGTTATCAACAACAAGATCATATCGTTAGGAGAATGATATGGTGGACATACTCCTATAGATAAGCGTAGCATAAAGATCAAGTCATTTTAATAGTTCAATTGCTATATGCTTTCTGATACATAGTAACCTAATTCCTTCGACCATGAGATCATGCATATCACCTTTACCGGATGGATGCTTTGATGACATCAAACACCACACCGTGAATCGGGTGGCTATAAAGGTGGCATTGAGTGTTCGGAAAGTATTGGTTGAAACACATGGATCAAGAGTGGGATTTGTCCATCCATATGACGGATAGATATACTCTGGGCCCTCTCGGTGGAATGTCATCCAATTAGCTTGCAAGCATGTGACTAGGTCACAAGGTATCACATATCACGGGAACGAGAAAATAGTACTTATCGGTAACGAGGTTGAACTAGGTATGCAGAGATACCGATGATCATAACCTCGGATAAGTAAACTATCGTGAGACAAAGGGAAATTGGTATCGTATGTAAGTGGTTCATTCGATCGCAAAGTAATCGTAGGAATATGTGGGAGCCATATGAATTTCCAGATTCCTCTATTGGTTATTGTTCGGAGAAGTGTCTCGATCACGTCCGCATAATTCACGAACCGTAGGGAGACACACTTAAGGATTCGACGTTGTTTTGAGTAGTTATGGTATTATGAGAAAGAGACCGAATGTTGTTCGGAGTCTCGGATGGGATCCGGGATATCACGAGGTGATCCAGAATGGTCCGGAGAATAAGATTCATATAAGGAAAGTCCTGCTTTGAGTTCGGAAATGATTCCTGTTTTCATCGAATGTTCTAGGAGGTTCCGGATTGTCCGGCCCTCCGGGGGCAGGGTCCATGAATGTGTCATTGAATGATTGCATCATGTACTAAGTGTTCTTGCTGTTCCAAAACTGAAAAGTCAAACTGCCAGTTTGAAAGTCAAACGGCTAAAACAGGAAACTGGGGGAAACAAGCAAGAGGAGGTTGAACCCACCTTGGAGGAGGAGTCCCTCTCCAAGCTGGCGCACCTAGGCCGAGTTGGGAGGGACTCCTCCTCCCTGGCGCACCAACCCTCCACCTATAAAAGGAGGGGCAGGCCTCCTCTAGACACAAGTTCCTATCCTCTAATCTCCGGTTTAGAGCTTTTGGTTTAGAGCTTCTAATTGCTTTAGCCTGCGGTTTAGAGCCTTCTAATTGGTGTGTCTAATCTCTAGACCACTAATAGCCCTCTCATACTCCACCATACCGCCTCCGCTTAAGCCCTGCGGATTTCCCTCTACTTCCTACCACGCCATTGTGCCGGAATCGTGAGGAGAGTGCTACAACCTCCGCGCCTGGAACAAGGGAGAGGAAGGTCTTCGCCGAAATCGAACGTGTGACCGATCATGAAGCGCCGAACGCAGCCGGAAGGATCGCCTACACGATCTTGAGATCGGAAGAGTATGACTACATCACCCACGAATCCGCCTCGTTAAACACTTTGGAATCTTCGAGGGTAAGTTATTCCATCGACTCGTTGCTACAATCTAGTAGATAGATCTTGGCTTGTTTGTTTGTATGCGAAAGAAAAATTTTGTTTTCCATGCTACGAACCCCTACAAAAACTATATTGATGTTACAATTGGGAGAGGTCTCGAGAATATATGGCGTTTTACAATTATGTATGGGGAACCACGATGGCAAGATAAAGATATGACATGGCAGAGACTACGGAACATGTATGCTGAGTGTGATATGCCCTGGCTAGTGATTGGTGACCTTAATGAAATCCTTTACCCTTTTGAGAAGGAGGGTGGTAACCCTAGACCCCAAAGATTTATGCAGGCCTTCAAGGATGCTCTGGAGGATTGTAATCTGGAGGACGTGGGATTCAGGAGATAAATTTACAGCATAGGGGATGATAAGAGAAAGGCTAGACAGAGCACTATGTAATGAAGCTTGGAGAAACAAATTTCGACGTGCTTGAAAATCTGCCATAGTAGGTCGGATCATAGACCTTTGCTTTTACTATTGAGGAAGAACCAACCCGTGACACTTATGGACCTAAGTTCGTGTTTTGAGGCACGCTGGTTGAAAGAGCCAAGATTCAAAGAGATTGTGGAAGAAACATGGACACACAATTCAAATGTGGAAGGACCGGCAGAAAATTAGCCCGTTCATAAAGAACTTCACAGATGGGATAAAGTGGTTCTAAGAAAATAAAAAGAACGATCCAAAATGCCCAAAAGAACTTGAGAGTGGCACGAGTTGATCAAGCAAATGTGACACGACAGAGGGAGCTGGCGATAGAAATTGAAAAGCTTATCGAACAAGAGGAGATTTACTGGGCTCAACGCAGTCGGCTTAACTGGGCTTAACTGGCTGCAGCTTGGAGACAAAAATTCTTCGTATTTTCATAACTTTGCAAAGACAAGAAGGCAGCGGAATAAGATCAAGAAGCTTAAAAATGATAATGGGAATTGGGTTGAGGGCACAACCTACTTAAATCCCATGATTTCTGACTACTTTTCTGGTCTTTTTTCCACACAGGTCTATGATACGGACCCAGACCTGTTAGATAAAGTTACTCCAAAGGTTACCTTTGAAATGAACTTTGATCTGCAAAATCCTTACACGGTTGAGGATGTTAGAAGGGATTTGTTTTCTATTGGAGATATGAAAGCACCGGGTCCTGACGGATTACATGCGATCTTCTTCAAGAAATGCTGGTACATTATTGGTGACTCTTTGGCACAGGAAGTGTTGGAGGCTATAAATAATAAAGTCATCCCGGAGGGGTGGAATGAGACGGTTATTGTTCTTATTCCTAAGGTGGAGAGCCCTGAACTCATCACCCAGTACAGACCAATTAGCCTATGCAATGTTTTATACAAGGTAATATCTAAAATGATTGCCTTACGGTTTAAACGAGTGCTTAATGAAGTTATTTCCCCTGTGCAAAGTGCTTTTGTGCCTGGTAGAATGATCACTGATAATATCCTTGTTGCTTATGAGTGCTTACAAACCATCAAGAACAAGAAAGGAAATTCTGGATATTGTGCGGTGAAATTAGATATGAACAAAGCTTATGATCGTGTGGAATGGAATTTTCTAGAAAGAATGTTGATCCGGGGGTTTCAAGCAGATTTTGTGGAGTTATTGATGGCTTGTGTTAAATCGGTGTCTTACAAAATCGATACAATGATCAGAGAGGGGTTTGTTCCAACTAGAGGCTTAAGACAAGGGGATCCTCTTTCCCCTTATCTGTTTTTGATTTGTGCAGAAGGATTGTCAAGTTTATTAGCTCATATGGAGGAGGTTCGTGGCATTGAAGGGGTTAAGGTGTGCAGAAATGCACCATCAGTTTCACACTTGTTATTCGCTGATGATTCTTTGATCCTTATGAAGGCAAACATAGTTAATGCAACCTCGTTGAGTGAAGTTCTTGACCAATACTGAGCAAACTCAGGCCAATTGGTTAGTCAGACTAAGTGCAACATTTACTTTAGTTCTAATGTGGATGTCTAGGTGAAGGCACATATTTGCACTAAATTAGATATTATGACAGAGGCGGTCTCTGATAAATATCTTGTCTTGCCGGCTATGGTAGGAGCTGATAGGAGTGATAGCTTCTTATATTTGATTGAACGTGTTATTGCTATCCTAAAGGGCTGGAAGGAGAAAATAATGTCTATGGGGGCCAACGAGATCCTGCTAAAAGCTGTGATACAGTCGATTCCGGTGTTTGCAATGGCGGTTTTTAAAATCCCAAAAAACATCTATAAGCAATTGAATGATGCTATGACAGCCTTTTGGTGGGGAGACACAGATGAGCAAAAAAGGATGCATTGGTGTGCGTGGTGGAAGATGTGTATACCTAAGGCTCAAGGTGGAATGGGATATAGAGACCTACATGCCTTTAATTTGGCAATGCTTGCAAAACAGACTTGGAGGCTTCTGAATAATCCTGAATCCCTTTGTGCTATAATTTTGCGTGCAAAATACTATCCGGATGGAAAATTTCTTCAGGCGGGTCCAAAAAAGGGATCGTCGTATACATGGCAGAGCATTGTTAGTGGAATCCAAACTTTCAAAAGAGGACATATCTGGAGAGTGGGTAATGGAAAGAACATTAACATCTGGAACGATCATTGGGTGCCAGGTACTATGTCGAGGAAGGTGGATACTGATAAAGGAAATGTTATTCTTAGAACGGTGGACGAGTTGATGGATCCAAACTCAGGACAATGGGATATGAGGAGATCATTAAATCTATTTTTAACCCTTTCATTGTGAGATCAATCTTGCAGATTCCTATAAGCCAAAACTTGGAAGATGATTTTGTGGCGTGGCATAAAACAAAGACTTTCATCTTCTCGGTGAAATCAGCCTACTATTCCGTATGGGAACATCAATATAGTGGGAAGATGGCGAGAGCTGACGGTCAAGGTCCCTCACGTGTAAAAATTGTTTGGGAAAAGCTTTGGAAACTTCAAGTTCCGGCCAAGATCAAAATATTCATTTGGCGATCTTTGCATGGTTTTTTTCCTGGTATGTGTGTCCTTGCAAATCGTCATATTAAAGTTGAAGCTCGGTCCTATCTCAGAAGGGCGGAATATATTCGGCATCTCATATTCACTTGCAAACGAGCAAAGGAAGTGTGGAGAGCTCTAGGCCTAGAGGATTATATAAACCAGATGATCAAGGTGGATAGGTCAGGCTCAATTATTCTAGAAGAAATCCTTACAAACCCTACAAAATTCACCCCCGTCGTGAGCAAACTGGGTCTACAAGAAACTATCGCGGTGGGGGCATGGTACATTTGGTGGCAGCGGCGCGAGGCAGTTAAGGGAGAGTCAGTGACTCCAGCTCATACATCTGCTTTTTCGATTCAAGCCGCTTGAATGAATTATGGTGCTGCCTCTAGCGGGGTGGTTCCAAAGAAGGTAACATGGACTAAACCCTCCTATCATAATTATAAAATGAATGTGGATGCTGCGTTTCTAAATGGTAGGGGTGCTACTAGTGCTATAATCAGAGATGACCATGGAAGGGTAATTGCTGGAGGCGCCTGGCCTTTTATCAACATCTTGGATGCTTCATCTGCTGAATCAATGGCTCTTAAAATGTGTTACAAAAACTGGAGAATATTGGATGCTCCCCAACGGTCGTTGAATCAGATAGTTTGGAGTTAATAAACGCTTGCAAAGGAGAAATTGAGATCTGGAGTCCTTATTCGGCTATCCCAGCTGACTGTTTTGAGATTGCACAGCGCATGGGGTACATCAGCTTTTTACATTGCCCTAGAGAGGCAAACAAAGTAGGGCATAATTTAGCTAGATTAGCTTTTGATTCTGATTCTGTAATAGCTTGGGATGGTGATCCGCCTCCCTTAGTTTTAGCTGATGCTTTGAACGATGTAACTTTTGGATGATTTTGGGGCTGCAAGTTTCAGACGCACTCTTTTTCCTTACCAGGGTAACTAAGGGGACTGGAAGGTTTTAATGAGGCGGCTTGCATGCGTAATATATTGTGATTTCAAAGAAAAAAAAACAAGAGCATGGCTGGATCATTGCATTCTCAGCTTGAATTTCTCTGCGATCATGAACTGACGTGTAAGTAAGCACGGTAGGACTCTGAATGCTACCCCGACTGGAGGGGAGGCAGATGCAAAATCAATGCTACACAACCTCAGTTGCATACTTGCATACATGCTTATAACATGAAGCCGTACAAGGAGTAGTCTACACTCGTGACTCTTGAGATGATGTTCCTTCTTCCTGAGATGGTTTGCAGATTTCCAAGATTTTCTCCATTTTTTTTCTTTTTGACAGGATGATTTTATTTTCTCCAGTTTCTCTTGAAACGTACTACTGTAGCTCTGGTGTATAAATCAAGATTACGTTGTAAATGTATATACAGCTAGAGAAAGGATTTCTAACAAAACCAACGGAATGACTTACAACCAGTTGATAATCAAGTCGTGCTTGGGAAGAACGAATCCACCTTACTCAATCTCAGTTACTTTGATGGCCTCAACCAATGCACACCACCATATTGAAGACACGTGTTTTTTTTCTTCAAAAAAGTGAAAACATCCCGGCCTCTGCATCAGTTGATGTACACAACCTTTTATTTCAAGAATCCCTCAAGGTCGAAACATAGATCAACCATGAAAATTGAAGACACATGTAAATGTGCTCATGATTGATAACCTATCATCACCATCATTGTCGTACTTCCTATGCTGCATACTGAGTAAAATTGCACTAACATTGTATTGAAACTACACGGTTTCACAGGGTATAATTTGTGGTGTTTCAGTGTGCAGTTTAAGATTGACTTATAATAGCCAAAAATTCATACAATTATAAATTAGCAAAAGAATTATTTGTCGGATGCAAAAAAAAAGACAAGTGATGAAGGTCAATATGTCATGGTGGTACAAGTGTACACATGTGTTTTATGCTAGAAGTTACACGTCCTACAAGATGGATTTATGCATTGTTTTCAAACTAAAAACTTTATGACTTTGCACCGATTGCGTAATACACAAGTCGTGCTCGGGAAGGACGAATCCACCTTACTCAATCTTAGTGACTTTGATGGCCGCCACCAATGCACATCTTCATATTAAAGACACATGTAAATGTTCCCATCTAAAGCTACGGTGATATATAAATAGTCTCTCATATGCGAAAACTCCGGTGTATCGCATACAAGAAAATACCCTATAGAGCACTATGCGCCAAGCTCACTGTCTACTAGAGTATACAACTAGGCTCGGGAAGGATCGGGAATTCAGTTACCATAAGTCGCACTTGTTGGCCTAATCGTGACCGGTGTAGCTTGGTGAATCTATGACGCCCACAAACTGATTTGCAGAGGACAGCTATCAGTGACGTGTCCATAATTGCACATTGAGACAATCATGCGTAGCCACACAGGAGCAAGGAGGTAACTACCAGGGGAATGGCACACCCTTGAGAAAGTTCCTGCTCTATGTGAGAGGACACTAGCTCGTTTGCTAAGTCCCATGAATTGATGGAAGTATGTTGTATTGCTGTCCTTCGCTAGCTAGTTGCTGTCTTGAGTTCATCTTTTCATGCACTGTCTTGCATATGTATTCATATTACAGTGTGCATGTACATGTATCAGGTTACTAGTAGATTAACGATTTTGTTTTCTCCGTGTATCAGGTTACTAGTAGATTAATTGTTTTGTTTGCTCCGGGTGAAGGAATAGCTGTTGTAGTTGTCCGTTTTCACTGAGTTCGTTTCTCTCATCGCGTCAATTTGGTTGCCAAGGTTTTGTACTTATATGCCATCTACAAAGTTGCCGAATTCATGGGAGTGAAAATTAGTGTTTGCCGTGGTAAATATGCCACCGGCCCTCTCGTGTTTATATAGCCCAGAAGGGATCAGATAGATACAGAGGTTGTTAGCTAGATAAGCTACAGGTGCACGTAACCTGAGGTGCTCAACACGTACGGTTGATCAACAACCAAATCTAATCTAACTAGTTATATTCTAGCTGTTAGTTTACATTCCCCCTCAATCTTAACGTTATACACGTACTAAGATGAGATTGGTAAATAGCTGTTCCAGCATCTGCTTCGTAGAAGGCTTGGTGAAGGCATCTGCTACCTGATCGGCAGAAGACACGAACCTGACATCAAGAGCGCCTTGGGCAACCTTCTCCCACACGAAATGGAAATCGACTTCGATGTGTTTCGTGCGAGCGTGAAACACTGGGTTGGCAGTAAGGTAAGTGGCGCCGAGGTTATCACACCACAAAACCGGTGGACGTGCTTGAGGAACATGAAGTTCTCGGAGTAAGGACTGCATCCACATAGCCTCGGTTGTTCCATTTGCGAGCGCTTTATACTCGGCTTCTGTAGATGACCGAGAAACTATGGGCTGTTTACGGGCGCTCCATGACCCCCAGTAGAACGGCGATGTCGGCACTGCCGGCCCAATCAGCGTCAGTAAAAACGCTCAGAAGCATTGAGGGTGACTTGCGAATACGCAGTCTAGTATCAACCGTACCCTTGATGTACCGCAAAATGCGTTTAACTGCCTCCCAATGTACAGTAGTTGGCTTAGCAAGGTATTGGCATACTTTATTGACCGAGAAAGAAATATCCGGTCTGGTGAGTGTCAGGTATTGGAGATCACCAACTGCACTTCGATCATCAAACACAGCATCGCCAACAAGAGGTACTCCTTGATCAGCTGCAAGCTTGTCTTGGACTGACATCGGTGTAGAGACCACCTTGGAGTTATCCATACGAGTGCGACGGAGAAGATCCATCGCATATTTTCCTTGGGACAATGTCATTCCCCCTGAGTCACGCACGGCTTCAACACTGAGAAAATAATGGAGAGGCCCCAAATCTTTAACTGGGAATGAATCACCGAGACGCTGAACAAGCAAGGCTGAGGCTTTTGGGCAAGAACTGACGACGACAATATCGTCGACGTACACAAGCATGTACATGGTGATGCCGGCGTGATTGAACACGAAGAGGGAGGTGTCAGTCTTGGCAGCGACGAAGCCGAGCTGATGGAGCATGTCACTGAGGCGGGAATACCAGGCACGTGGCGGCTGCTTAAGGCCGTAGATAGATTTGTGCAGCTTACACACATAATTAGGATGCGCAGAGTCCTCAAAACCTGGGGGCTGACGCATATATGCAGTTTCCTCCAAGACACCATGCAGGAAGGCATTACTAATGTCAAGCTGCCGAATAGACTAGTCGCGAGACATGGCAATAGCGAGAACCAGACGAACGGTAGCATGCTTGACGACGGGACTGTAGGTGTCGAGATAATCGAGACCATACCGCTGAGTAAACCCTTGAGCCACCAGGCCAGCTTTGTGCTTGACCTTGAAAACCCAGCGAGAACCAATCACATTGCGGCCAGATGGAGGAGGCACCAGGGTCCAGGTGCCATTGCGAAGCAGGGCAGCATGCTCATCCTCCATGGCATGTCGCCAACGAGTGTCAGAGAGAGCCTGCCAATACGAAGTAGGTTCTGTTGTGGCCACTGATTGCGCTGCAAAACCGCGGCGACGGGGATCGTAGCGGATAGTCCCATCCGTGGGCTGCAAGGGCTTGACAGTGGCATCTCGGGTGCGCGTCTGCATATGGTGACGCGTCGAGCGCGCTGGAGACGCAGGTGGTGGTGATGGAGCCGCAGGTGGCTGCGGCGGGACGGCAATCGGCGATGAAGGAGCGGCAGAAGACTCTGCTGTGGCGGAGAAATCATGTGCGGCAGGGTGCCGCGAGGCCGCAGCAGGCTGGCGAGAGCCAGAGTGTGGTGTGCGAGGAGAGCCTGTAGCTTTGTCATCGCGTGAGAGACCTGCATCAAAGGAGCTGCTTGTGGCAGGAGTATTAGTCAACAGGGTTAGGTCATAGTTACGCATACGATCATCCTGGAATACTGGTTCGGTCCTAGGAAAAATGGAAGGAATATGAGTAGAGACAGGGACAGATGGGAGAGGAGCGGTGGTGCTGTTGGAATAGGGAAAAAGGTTTTCGTCGAACACCACATCACGAGACACAAAAATTCGGCCAGATGATCGATCTAGGCATTTGTAATCCTTATGTTGTTGACTATACCCAAGGAAAACGCACATGCGAGATCGAAACTCAAGTTTCCGGTTGTTGTACGGCCGCAAGTTAGGCCAGCACGCACAGCCAAACGCGCTGAGGAAAGTGTAGTCAGGTTTCTCTCCGCGGAGACATGTGATGGGTGTGGAGTTCTGGAGGTTTTGCATAGGCATGCGATTGATGAGGTAGACGGCAGTGAGGAAGGCTTCGTCCCAAAAAGGGACTGGGAGCGATGAGTGAGCGAGCAGAGCAATGCCCGTCTCGACGATGTGCCGATGTTTTCTTTCGGCAATGCCATTTTGCTGTGAGGTATGTGGGCAAGTTAAGCGACGTTGGATACCAGTGCGATCAAAATATCGAGAGAGACGACGATACTCCCCGCCGCCGTCAGTTTGCACGACATGAATTTTAGTTTGCAGCAAACGCTCAATATGAGTTTGAAAATGATAAAAAGATTTCTCAACATTGGACTTGCGTTTAAGTAGATAAATCCAGGTATAACGACTAAAATCATCGACAAAACTAACATAGTACCTAAAGCCTCCTATGGAAGAAAGAGCCGGCCCCCATACATCGGAGTGCACAAGCTCGAGAGGGGATTGGGTACAATGAGACGATCTAGAATATGGCAACTGGTGCACCTTGGCACATTGGCAAGAATCACAAACTGACGCTACTAACGGAAGTGCACAAGCAAATTTATTGGACCTAATGACGGACTCAACGACACGAGACGAAGGGTGCCCGAGCCTACGATGCCAAAGTTCAGCGGACATCGTCGTACTAGCAAGGCAGAGGCGACGCGAAGACGACGACTTGACGAGGTTGCTTGGCACTGGATAGAGGCCATCTTGGCATCTACCCTGAAGAAGAGGGGCCTTCGTTGCCTGATCCTTAACACAAAAATGAGAGGGATAAAATTTAGCATAGGCATTATTGTCACGAAGTAATTTGTGTACAGATAATAGGTTTTTGTCTAGCTGAGGAACGCGAAGGATGTTTTTGAGAAGGAGAGGACGAACTGAACCAGTAATTTGAGAATGACCAATATGGGTAATATGCAGACCTGCACCGTTGGCGACTTGCACAGACTCCTTCCCACGCTAGCTCTCCTGGAAACTGAGGCGGTCCAGATCAGCCGTCAGATGATCCGACGCGCCGGATTCGAAGAACCAAGGGCCACCGTCGTGGGAGTTGTTGGTGTGGACGGTGTTGGCGTTGCGCGGACGAGGCTCTTCAGGCTGGTAAGCATGGTTGAAACGGTTGCGGTAGTGCAGGGCGTCGTGGCCATACTTGCCACAGACCTGGCACGTGGGACGGGGGCCTCCGCCGCTGCCTCCATTGCGGCTTCCACCGCCGTAGCCGTTGCCACGGCCTCGACCGCCATTGTGACCGCCGCGGTCGCCTTGTCCCCCTCCTCCATTGGGACGTCCATCACCGCCACGGTGACCACCGCCTTGGCCACCGTTGTGGTTGCGCATGTCCGCAACGTTTGCGGATGGGTGGATCTCGCCGGTTGACGCCTGCTGCTCAAGACGGAGTTCGGCACTAAGAAATTAAGCATAAAAATTGTTGAGCGTCACCGGATCATCGCGGGCAGTGATGGAGGCGACGAGGGGCTCGAACTCCTGGCCAAGCCCGACTAGCATGTAGCCGAGGATCTCCTCGTTGCTGAGAGGTTTCCCAGCTGACGCCATGGCATCAGCGTAGCCTTTCATCCGGTTGAAGTACTCGGAGGCCGTCATGTCCTTCTTCTTCAGGTTGGAGAGCTGGTAACGCAGTTGCATCACCCGGGCTCGGTTCTGCGAGCCAAACATGGCGTGGAGAGCATCCCACACACCAGCCGACGTGGTGATCGTCGTCAGTTGCCCCACGATGTCCTCAGACATGGAGCCGAGGAGGGCGATCATCACCAGCTGATCTTGCTGGTACCACCGGAGATAGTCCGGGTTGGCCGTCTCCTTAGCCCTGTCGCCGGTGCCCTCGGTGATCGTGGATGAAGGGGCAACGATGGTGCCGTCGACGTAGCCAAACAGATGAGCGGCGCGCAGGGCAGGCGCCGCTTGGGTCTTCCACAACAGAAAGTTGTCGCGGGTAAGTCGAATGGTGATGAGGCTGATGATGGAGATGGTCACGGTGGTGGAGCTTGAGGCGGCGGTGCTGGCGCCTGTCATTGTTGTGGAAGGTGGAGATTGGATCTAGGCTCTGGTACCAAGTGAAAATTAGTGTTCGCCGTGGTAAATATGCCACCGGCCCTCTCATGTTTATATAGCCCAGAAGGGATGAGATAGATACAGAGGTTGTTAGCTAGATAAGCTACAGGTGCACGTAACCTGACGTGCTCTACAATACACGTACGGTTGATCAACAACCAAATCTAATCTAACTAGCTATATTCTAGCTGTTAGTTTACAATGGGTTAGTCTAGCCAAGTTATGAGATGTTATTAAATACCTAATCTAGGGAGTTCAGCTTCCCATAGTATCATTTCAAGTCAAATTTGGTCGCATCTTTCTTTTTTCCCAATGTGTTTTAGCACCAAGTGTCACCTAAACTTGTATGTTTGTGTATGCTTCTTGGCTGTGGTATGGAAAGCTTGTCATCGATGTTGATCTAATGTGATCATGATCCATGGGTGCTCAATTTTATTCCCTTGAGATCAATAGCAGGGAATTAACATGGACAAGTGTGGTTCAATGTTTAAGCTTGATGCAGTTGAAACTGGGAATGCCACCACTTGTACAATCGAACTGTTGCCTGACGCAGGTCGCTGCTGCTGTCCACTATGTAGGGGTCCATATCCACCCAGAGGATCATTCTCGCAGATGCTGCTGATGATAACCATAATCATCATAATCACAAAAATATGGGAGGATGTTGCATTTTTAGTTGCATACTCCGAAATTTTCTCACCGCAACCTGCGGACAAGCTAGGATTAATTCCCTACGTCCGGAATTAACCGACTAACATACCTACTCCCTCTGTCTAGAATAATTAATTGACAGACATTTGTCTAAATACATTCAAAAATAAACAAATGTGAGTCAGTTAATTTCAGACAGATAAAAGTAGTAGAGATGCACGCGCATATAATGTAAGGTTTCAAAAGAGGACTAGAGATGCTCTTTTCGATGCCAAACCGGTTTTTGGTTTGAAACTAATTTAGTATCAGATGGGCAATTTTGTTGTCCTTGGAGCATCTCTACTCGTTCCCCAAAAGCCTCCCTAAACCAGTTATGGGGGTGCCGGCGCAAAAAATCCCACCTAGCCATGCCCCCCAGTTTGGTTTTGGCGCTGGCGTGCCGGCTCGTTTCATCCGGCGCCACAGGCTATACCTGACATGCAGGGAGGCTAGCGGGTGCGGCGGATGAAGCGAAATAACTGCACGGACCAGCCCTGTCGAGGAGACACCCCGACTTTCCCTCCAAACTCCATATCATCATGTTTCCCTCCATCTTTCCGCCCACTCCCGTCATTTTTCCCCTTCAACCAGTCGAGCCCAACACTTTCCCATGGCGCCAAAGAGGAGGTACGTCGCTACCCGATCAACTGACGCATTCGATGCCATCGACACCGCACCGAATAAGAGGGGAAGACTAAGAAGGAGCGGCCAAAGGGGATGACCAACTCTAAG
Organism: Avena longiglumis; assembly: GCA_030063025.1. Taxonomy (NCBI): domain Eukaryota; kingdom Viridiplantae; phylum Streptophyta; class Magnoliopsida; order Poales; family Poaceae; genus Avena; species Avena longiglumis. The sequence goes on along the minus strand of CP125973.1, from coordinate 552,872,177 downwards.
TGTGAGTTCAACCTCCTGCGCCGTAAGTTGGAGAACGCCAGCCGCTGGCAAAGGGAGGCAAAGGCGAGTCAACGAAAGGATTTGGAGGCGCAACCGACGGAGGCGACCATGGCGTAGAGGGTTGCGATGATGGAGGGGATGGTGTTGCCGGCAACACCTCAGGCTGCCCAGTTCATCCCCAATGCGTGGGGGAGCCAAAGCAACGTCTGCTTTCCCTCTCCTTCAGCGTCGTCTCCTGGGCAAGCGCCAACTTTCTAGAAAGCAAAGGTACACCGCAACACCCCCGCTTCTCGCCGGGCCTCCATGCGTTTGATCCTTTAGGAAACTTCGTCACCGCGGATCTGAGCTATGGAAACGATGGAACCCCGGCACTCCTTCACCCCTGCTCAATGGCGTCCCTCCATCTTAGGCCGAATTCCATCAATTCTTCACGGGCAGTAGAAGCCATGGCGCCCATTGGCCATTCGGCGAAATGCCCGATGTCAGTGACATCATGGCCGACCTCAGCACACCTACACGCAGGAGGAAACTGAGGCGTATGGCGACGAAGAGAAGGACGGCGGTGAAGTGTGGGAAAACGTGACCTACACCTACACGGAGGCCGAACCCGTCGAGAAGGAGGTGGAGGTGCCCGTGGCCAATCTGAAAGGGCCCCGACCGAGAAGAAGAAATCCGGGAGTTGCAGACCGAAGTGGAGCTCGAGGGAGGACGAGTGCCTCGTCGAGGCATGGAAGACAGTGAGCATCGACCCTTTCACCAGCGCCAACCAAAACGCCGACAACTACTGGAAAAGGGTGAAGGCGGCCTACGATGAGCTTCGTCTTTTGGATCCCTATTTGAAGACCTTGCACCATGATCGCAATGACTCGGCCATGTCGCACCGTTGGGCGTTGATCCAACATGCCTGCAACAAGTGACACGACATCGTGGAGGAGGTCCGTTGAGTGCATGTTAGCGGCACCAACTTCGACGATCAAGTAAGCAAAACTATCTAGCCACCGTTCGATGTCTTCATTGTGTTCAACTGCATTATAGATGCGCGCCATGATCACCGCCTACCGTGAGGACAACAATGACGTCGAGTTCAAGTTTATCCATGTCTTCTCCCGGATTTAGACGTACGACAAGTGGACGGACACACATACATCTCTCGCCAAGAATGGCACCGCCTACGATCCCAATGCGATGCCATTGGCTGCATCGGAAGGGCGTCCCATTGGGCAGAAGAAGGCCAAGTTTATGAGGGATATGACACCGGTCATGGAGAAGCTGCACTCGTCCATCATGGCGTGCATGGCCAACGCCGCGGTCAGGGCAGAGCAAGCTACCAAGATGGAAGAGATCGCCGCGGCTAGGTGGGTGTCGGTGATGGAGATGCAGGACATCAAGCTCAGCCTGATCAGGGCCAACGTGGCGCACGAAGAAGAGGAGGGAGGACTTGGCGATCCTAATGGTCGACACGGAGGGCATGGACGACGAGATGAAGGCGTGCTGCGTCGATTAGCGCATCGCCATCCTGTCCGAGAACAGAGTTCGCCCGACGACCTTGGCAACAACGACTACCGCAGTAGCCACCCCCACGTCGACTGAGGCTCCACCGGCTGACAGCTACGCCGGCAGCACAGACGCCACCGTCGACTGAGGCTCTACCGGCGACAGCTACCTCGCCGTCGGCTACCCAGAGGAGGTACCTTCTACCCCCGGCAACTGATCTCGCCATCTGATTTCCACGACCATGTAATGTGAGGCCGGCTGTCATGCGCCCAGTTTTGTTCACTAGACTTCGATTCACAGCGATTTGCAGCGACGTGATCGTCTGAGACTATGTGATAGGTTTGTAGGCGCCAAAACTATGTGATATTTGGGGATGTGTTTGGGGGCTGCAAGTGTAACTGGGTGCCGGCGTCTCCACATTGGACGAACTGGTGCCGGCCGCCGCCGTATGGGGACAGGTGGAGATGCTCTTGGTTAGAATAGTAGTGACAAAAACAAATAATGAAGGTGGCATATATTGTGGTGATGCTTTGTGATAGGCAATTGCTGAACTCCGTTCTCCGTATATTCTGACGAAACAGAAACACCAGTCCACTAGTATTGCGGTGGGCAATTGCTGAACTCCACTCTCCTGTCCTGTGTCCTAGCCTCAAACCCCACTCTCGTGATCTCGTCGACAACAATCGGAAACCCCCACTCTCCCCTGTCTCCTCCAGCCCCCAAATCCACGATGGTGGAGGGCGCCGGAATGCCCCCGAGCCTCGGCGCGCTCGACCATCCCCAAATCCCCAAATCGATCATCCAGGCTGAGGTTGGCACAGCGCCGGAGCGACCTGCCTTGACCATGGGGCCTCCTATTACAAATTTCCGCTATTGCCTTCGTCAGATCATCCAGGCTGAGGTTGGCACTGTTGGCTTTGCCATGTTGGCTCATCCTTGCTTACAAATGTGGCACAGAGCCGTCAATTCGCAAGGCGTTGCCACATGGGTACCTTGGAAGACCATTGAAATGCATAATATTCTTGGGCTCTCTCTTCAAATTCAGGAAAACATAAGAATCCTACTGGGGTATGATGAAGATAATGATGTAATATTTGTACATGCAAGCCACAGTGTCTATGCGGTTCAATTTAAGTCGATGCATTCCAAGAAACTTTATGGAACCCATTGTATCGAATCGAATTCATCCTTTTACGAGTTTCTATACACCAGGTAAAAAAATGCTCGTCCTTAGTCCTTATGATTCTTAAGCGAGTAGTAGTAACCAAATCTGGTCATGTTTTGTACGTACATGATTGCTCAACTACCTTTGTTATGATTCTTAAGTGTTCACTAACAACTTGAACTTAACAACTGTCCCTTTGCTATGTAGACGAACTTGTAGCCGTATTTCTTAGTACTCCCTTCGATTCATATTACTTGTCATTAGATTGGATGTATCTAACATCAAAACATGTCTAGATACATCCATTTATGTAACAAGTAATATGGATAGAAGAGAGTATATGTTATAGTTAGATATAGTTTGCCTTCATTCTTTTTAGATACCAATTAAATTTCAAATGAGTAACTCAGTTGGCATGACTGGTCTGCATGCATCTCTGAGATCATTTTGTCTTTACTAGAAGCACAAGATATAGTGCAATATTTTGACTGTAATATTCAGGCTAATAATGTTTCCGCAGCATGTGCAAAGATCACTCCAGTCCTCAAAAGCTGTCACTCGCCTAACAGTACATGTATTCAAAATAATGTACGTACATGTCTTAGGAAGCTCCAGCTTGACTCTCAAATGGCGTGTGACTGCAACCAGGGGACTGACTGCAACATTGTCGGTATAGGGTTCTGACTGCATCAATTGTGATCTCCTTATTTTCTAACACTTTTTTTTAGAAATGGGCGTATTTATTAACATAAAATATTTAATGTTAACACCCGGCCTCTGCATAATTAAGATACACACAGCCACATGAACAATAGAACAAGATAATAAAAAGAAAGACAAGCATTACAAAAAAGCACTATCGAAAAAATTGTCTTCAATCTAAGGTAGATTAATCTTCAAATCACGCGACCATTCATGTCGGAAGAAAATACCCCTCGCCGTGTCCTCCAATCGCATATATCCCACCATAAATAAGTCGTGAAACTCCATGCGTTGGAGAATAGCCTATGATCGGAGGATAGCCGTGGTTCGAAAAATAACCTGTAGAGGAGAAGACACAATATTATTAAAAATATTGTCATTTCTACAAAGCCATAGCGACCATATAATGGCAAGCGCTCCCACCCTAAACAAAGTTCTGTACTTATCAACAATTCCATGCAGCCAATTACCAAAAACATTGGTTACTAAACGTGGAGGAGATAAACCAGAAGCTATTTGGATGAATGACCATATTGTAGGGTTCGCAGCATAGAAAACAAAAAATTTCCTACGATATGAACTATATACCAAGATCTATCTACTAGATACAAACAACGGACGGATGTATATCCGTAGAGAACATACCCTTGAAGACCGACAAAGCTTAACGAGTTCAACTCGTGGTTGATGTAGACGATCTCTTGCCGATCTCAAGATCGAGAGGAAGTCCTAGCGCCGCAAATTAGCAGCGCATCCGTGCTCGCACACACGTTCGAGGCACCGAGGAACCTCCGCCTCCTCGCTCCAGCGATGCAGCGGAAGCATAACTCTTTCTTGCCGAATAGCCACCGGGAACATGTATCTCGCTAGTCCGAGACCATGGGGGATAAATTCTAGAGGGGGAGAGAGATCCTTCACGAGGAGGTGTGAGAGACAAGTGAGGAGGGGGCTCCTTTTATAGGAGGAGGGAACCCCAAGGGGTGGCCCGCATGGGGCTGCCCTTGCCCTCCCTCTTCATGTGGGTGGACACTCCACTCACACATCTCCTTTAAATCCCCTCCCCTCAAAAGTCCACTCAAATTCCCATTAAATTTCCACCAAATTTAATGCAAACTCTCATTAAATAAAACTCTTTTATTTTATTCAGAATTTTGTCAATTACTTTAATGACAAACATTCACAAATAACCTTGCTAGAATTCTATTTCACATGCATAACCACTTTATGCAATTTCACCCGAAAACCTGTTTCGGTATCTAGTGAAATAAATTCCTGCGCTTGTTCATTTTTCTGCATGAAACATTTGCTCCAATTGGATGTCGGTGTCTCTTAAGTGTGTCACCCTACGGTTCGTGAATAATGCGGACATGATCGAGACCCCTCTCGGATCAATAATCAGAAGCGGGATATGGAGACCCATACTGACTCCCACACATTCAACGATGACTTTCTTGTGATCGTCGGAACCTTTTACGCTAGTATCTTAATCCCTTTGTTTCACGATATATTACATGTCCGAGATTCGATCATCGGCATCTCCATACCTAGTTTGATCTCGTTACGACATGCACTCTTTTCTCGTTCTGTGATATAACATTCTAGTGATCAAATCACTTGCTTGCAAGCTAATCAATGTGATATCACCGAGAGGGCCCAGTATATCTATCGTCATCGGGATGAACAAATTCACTCTCGATCCATGAGCCTCAACATAACACTTTATTAGTTCTGAATCCATCTTTATAATCACCTGTTACGGTGTGACGTTTGATGTTATCAAGAAACTCTTCGGTGTTAGTGATTGACATGATCTCATGGTCTAAGGATTAGGATCACTTGTAAGTTGTTATAGCAATATAAACTCAATGAATTTGATCGTAATGCTATACTTCGGATGAATGTTCATCACACCATTACACTAATGTTGTGATCCCGTTATTAACAACATCCAATGTCCATGATCAGGAAACATTGATCATCTTGTTAATTAACGAGCTAGTTTATGAGAGAGGCATAACTAGGAACTTTCTGTTTGTTTATTAAACACACATGTATTAACGTTTCCGTATTAATACAATTATAGCATGCAAAATAAACATCTATCATATACTTGGAATACACATAATAAACACTTTATTATTGCCTCTCAGGACATATTCCCTTCAGTCTCCCACTTGCACTAGAGACAATAATCTAGTTACATAGTGATAAATCTAACACCCATTGAGTTCTGGTGTTGATCATGTTTTGCTCTAGGGAGAGTTTTAGTCACGGATGCTACATTGAGATCGTATGTACTTTACAAATCCTTATATCTCCATCCTTGACATGCTCATGGATGGAGTGAAACCGGCTTAATATGCTTGGAATGCTTGTGAGACCTTGGCTCTTTAGCATTGGCAATGGCACCATTGTTGTCACAATAGATCACCATTGGGTCCAACGCGTTTGCCACCACTCCTAGTTCGGATATGAACTCCTTCATCAAAGCGCTTCTGAGCTTCAAGCGGCAACATATTCGGCCTCCGTTGTTGATCCGCTACCACAGGTTGTTTGGAGCTCCTCCAACTAACGCTCCGCCATTCATGAGAAATACGTATCCGGATTGAGACTTAGAGTCATCCGGATCGGTGTCAAACTAAGCGTCGACATAACACTTAGCGAGCTCTTCTTCACCTCCGTATACAAGAAACATATCCTTAGTTCTTTGTAAGTACTTAAGGATATTCTTGACCGCTATCCGATGTTCGAACTGGATCCGATTGGTACCTACTAGTCAAACTAATAGCATGTGCCACATCCGGTCTTGTACATAGCATGGCGTACATTATAGAGCCTATGGCTGAAGCATAGGGGACTTTGTCCATTATCTCTCTTTCTTCCGCCGAAGCCGGACTTTGAGTCTTACTCAATGTCTTGCCTTGCAACATAGGTAAGAATCCCTTCTTACTTCCGTCCATTTTAAACTTCTTTAAAATATTATCAAGGTATGTACTTTGTGATAGCCCTATTAGGCGCCTAGATCTATCTCTATAGATCTTTATGCCTAATATGTATGACACTTCACCTAGGTCCTTCATTGAAAATTTGTTGTTTAGATAACTTTTAACACTGTTTAAAAGATCTATATCATTTACGATCAATAATATGTCATCCACATATAATATCAGAAATGCCACATTGCTCCCACTCACTTTCTTGTAAATACAAGCTTCTCCATAAGTTTGGACATATCCAAACTCTTTGATCACCTCATCAAAGCGGATATTCCAACTTCGTGATGCTTGCTTCAATCCATTGTGGATAGCTGAAGCTTTCACACCTTGTTAGCATCCTTAGGATCGACAAAACCCTTTGGTTGTATCATATACAACTCTTCTTCAATATTACCATTGAGAAACGCGGTTTTGACATCCATCTGCCATATCTCATAATCGAAATATGCAACAATTGCTAACATAATCCTAACTGACTTTAGCATCGCTACGGGAGAGAAAGTCTCATCATAGTCAACTCCTTGAATTTGTCGAAACCCCTTTGCAACAAGTCGAGCTTTATAGACGGTCACATTACCATCAGCATCAGTTTTCCTTTTGAAAATCCATTTGTTCTCCACGGCCTTTCGGTCGTGAGGTAATTCCACCAAGTTCCAAACTTGATTTTCATACATGGATTCCATCTCGGATTTCATGGCTTCTAACCATTTGTTGGAATCCGGGCTCATCATCGCTTCTTCATACGTTGCAGGGTCATCATTTTCATCAACCATGAAATTCATGACAGATTTCCGTCTGACTCGGGAGCTGCCGCGTCTGTTTGACCTGCGAGGTTAGGTAGTACTCTCTTTGAGTTTTATGATCATTATCATTAGTTCCCTCTTCAACAGGTGGAGCCAACTCGGAACAACTTCGTGTGCGCTACTCGCCATACTTTGAAGAAGGTTCCACAACCTCTTGAGTTCTACCTTCCGACTACTCACACCTTTCATGAAACTCTTTCTCTAGAAAGGATACATTCTTAACAACAAAACCTCGCCCTCGGATCTGTGATAGAAGGAATACCGAATAGTTTCCTTAGGGTATCCTATGAAGACGCATTCTCCGCTTTGGGTTTGAGTTTATCCGGTTGAAGTTTCTTCACATAAACATCGCATCCCCAAACTTTAAGAAATGACAACTTAGGTTTGTTTCCAAACCACAATTCATACGGTGTCTTTTCAGCGGATTTATATGGTGCCGATTTAAAGTGAATGCAGCGGTTTCTAGTGCATAACCCCAAAATGACAACGGCAAGTCCGTCGGAGACATCATAGATCGAACCATATCTAATAAAATACGATTCTGACGTTCGACACACCATTTCATTTGTGGTGTTCGGCGGTGTGAGTTGTGAAACAATTCCACACTCTTTCATGTGAGTGCTAAACTCGTAACTTAGATACTCACCTCCACGGTCGGACCGTAGAAATTTGATCTTTTATTACGATGATTTTCCACTTCATTACGAAATTCCTTGAACTTTTCAAAGGTTTCGGACTTGTGTTTCATCAAGTAGATATAACCGTATCTACTCAAATCATCCGTGAAAGTAACAAAATAACGATATCCACCTCGCAAACACACTCATTGGACCACATACATCGAATGTATGATTTCCAATAAATCTGTCGCCCGTTCCATTGAACCGAAAAACGGCGTTCTAGTCATCTTGCCCATAAGGCATGGCTCACATGTATCAAATGATTCATAATCAAGTGATTCCAAAAGTCCATCCGAATGGAGCTTCTTCATGCGTTTAACGCCAATATGACCTAGACGGCATTGCCACATATATCGGATATATCATCATTAAGTTTAATCCTTTTAGCATCAACATTATGAATATGTGTAACATTATCATCGAGATCTAATAGAAATAAACCATTCATCATCGGTGCATGACCATAAAAGATTTCATTCATATAAATGGAACAACCATTGTTCTCGGATTTAAATGAATAAGCACTTCGCATCAAACACGATCCAGATACAATGTTCATGCTCGGTCACGGGCACGGATAACATTTATTCAAGTTTATAACTAATCCCGGCGGCAAGTGGAGAGCAGCGTTAAACGGTGATCACATCAACGCTTGATCCATTGCCGACACGCATCTTGACCTCACCCTTGCTAGCGGTCGCTTGTTCCGCAGCTGATTCGAGTTACAAATATTAGCAAATGACGGTATCAAATACCCGGTGCTCTGCGAGCACTAGTCAAGTACACATCAATAACATGTATATCATATATACCTTTGTTTGCCTTGCCGCCTTCTTGTCTACCATATACTTGGGGCGATTCGCTTCGAGGGCGATCCCTTACAATAGTAGCACTTTCGAATCGGACTTAGGTCCAACTCGGGGTTTCTTTTCGGTAACAGGCTTGCCACCCTTACTTCCTTCCGTTTCCTTCTTGTCTTTCTTGAAAACAGTGTTCCTATTGATCATCAACACTTGATGTTCCTTTTGATCTCCACTTGTAGTTTTAAGCATTGTGAAGCTCGGGAGAGACTTCTTCATGCCTTGCATATTATAGTTCATCACGAAGCTCTTATAGCTACCGCGGAGGACAGAACACGATGGATGCCTAAGTCAATGGAATCGATATTCCCAAGGACACAAGCTTATCGGCGTAACCCGACATCTTGAGTACATGCTCACTAACGGAGTGCTCTTCCATCATCTTGACTAAAGAACTTTTACGAGCGTTGTAGCTCTCTGACAGCATGTGTGTCGAAAATCATTTTCAACTCACCCATTGTATCAAATGCATTGCCGTTTTGAAAGCTTTGAAGTTCGGCTCTAGCCCATACAATATGCCAATGAACTAAGTTGTGGTCCTCCCGACGAGTCGATAGACATTCTTCTCCTCGTCGGGACATCATCAAAGGTGGGGGCCTAAGCGGCGCTTCTAGCACATATTGCTTTTGTGCAGAGAGGAGAATCCTCAAATTCATGGCCCATTCGGTAAAGTTGCTACCGTTCGTTGCTAGTTTCTCTTTCTCCATGAACACATTGAAATTAAAAGCGGTGGTGCCATCTACAACAGAATTTGTAAAGTTTAGACTAAGTGTATGATATATTGAGTTCAACTAATCTATATTACGAATGAACTCCCACTCAAAACGACATCCCTCGTGCCTTTTGGTGATTACATGAACCAAATCCACTACACTAAGTCCGATCATCACGTGAGTCGGTATAGCTTCAAAGGCGAGCATCAAATGGGCATCATATCAACTATATGACTCATGCTTAACCTTTCGATCCGTGTTAGAGGCCATGTCATACATGCTAGGCTCGCCAAGTTAGAACCTTAGTATTCACGTGTGTATGTTTTACACCGAAATATGGTCGTGGATCCAAGAACACCCGATCATCACGTGATGTCTTGGGCGGCGAAAACATAATCGGTGCATACTAAAGGAAGAACACATTCTTATCTTGATATTTAAATGAGGGATCATCTTATTATGCTAACAAAGCGCTAAACAAGCAATATAAGATGCTATCAAACATCATATGTTTATTAGTGAAATTATATGGTCCCCGCAGATGATCTCTATCATGTGCATCGTGGTATGATCACTATCATACCTATATGTGTAAATCCAAGGTCTATGGATTTTACACGCTATGTGTGTTGTAAGAGTATCATCTCATACTTCTACTTACAACACTAGCCCAGCAACAATCTAAATTAGACGTCTCTAATTTATCCATTGCAAGTTTTATGTGGCTTAGGGCTTTCGAGATAGAACCGTTCTTACCTACGAACATGAACCACAACGAGGATAATCAAATTGTTGACAACTCGCTTGCAAAATAGATATTGACTATAGTAGGAGAGCGGACACCGCTAGCCACTTATGCAAACTAGTTGCATGTCAAGCGTGGAACAGGTCTCATGTGCGAGGACATGTAAAGTTTGTCGGGCGCTTCATCCCACTATGCCACCAATATCAAAATTACAACAAAGGACCAACAACATGATCATCGCCCACATACTCATATGTGTACTACCGTGTAAAGTATCTACGCAGATCCGGCTCGATACCCTTTGTAGGGTTCGCAGACATAGAAAACAAAAATTTCCTACGATGTGAACTATATACCAAGATCTATCTACTAGATACAAACAACGGCGGATGTATATCCATAGAGCATATCCTTGAAGACCGACAAAGCTTAACGAGTTCAACTCGTGGTTGATGTAAACGATCTCTTGCCGATCTCAAGATCGATAGGAAGTCCTAAGCGCCGCAAATCGTGCGCATCCGTGCTCGCACACACGTTCGAGGCACCGAGCAACCTCCGCCTCCTCGCTCCGGTGATGCAGCGGAAGCATAACTCTTTCTTGCCGAATAGCCACTGGAACATGTATCTCGCTAGTCCGAGACCATGTGGGATAAATTCTAGAGGGGAGAGAGATCCTTCACGAGGAGGTGTGAGAGACAAGTGAGGAGGGGGGCTCCTTTTATAGGAGGAGGGGGGAACCCCAAGGGGGTGGCCGGCGCATGGGGCTGCCCCCTTGCCCTCCCCTCTTCATGTGGGTGGACACTCCACTCACAAATCTCCTTTAAATTCCCTCCACTCAAAAGTCCACTCAAATTCCCATTAAATTTCCACCAAATTTAATGCAAAATCTCATTAAATAAAACTCTTTTATTTTATTCAGAATTTTGTCAATTACTTTAATGACAAACATTCACAAATAACCCCTTGCTAGAATTCTATTTCACATGCATAACCACTTTATGCAATTTCACGAAAACTTTGTTTCGGTATCTAGTGAAATAAATTCCTGCGCTTGTTCATTCTTTCTGCATGAAACATTTGCTCCAATTGGATGTCGGTGTCTCTTAAGTGTGTCACCCTACGGTTCGTGAATAATGCGGACATGATCGAGACCCCTCTCGGATCAATAATCAGAAGCGGGATCTGGAGACCCATACTGACTCCCACACATTCAACGATGACTTTCTTGTGATCGTCGGAACCTTTTACGCTAGTATCTTAATCCCTTTGTTTAACGATATATTACATGTCCGAGATTCGATCGTCGGTATCTCCATACCTAGTTTGATCTCGTTACCGACATGCACTCTTTTCTCGTTCATGTGATATAACATTCTAGTGATCAAATCACTTGCTTGCAAGCTAATCAATGTGATATCACCGAGAGGGCCCAGAGTATATCTATCCGTCATCGGGATGAACAAATTCCACTCTCGATCCATGAGCCTCAACATAACACTTTATTAGTTACGAATCCATCTTTATAATCACCACATTACGGTGTGATGTTTGATGTTATCAAGAAACTCTTCGGTGTTAGTGATTGACATGATCTCATGGTCTAAGGATTAGGATCACTTAAGTTGTTATAGCAATATAAACTCAATGACTTTGATCGTAATGCTATACTTCGGATGAATGTTCATCACACCATTACGCTAATGTTGTGATCCCGTTATTAACAACATCCAATGTCCATGATCAGGAAACCTTGATCATCTTGTTAATCAACGAGCTAGTTTATGAGAGAGGCATAACTAGGAACTTTCTGTTTGTTTATTAAACACACATGTATTAATGTTTCCGTATTAATACAATTATAGCATGCAAAATAAACACCTATCATATACTTGGAATACACATAATAAACACTTTATTATTGCCTCTCAGGGCATATTCCCTTCACATATAGAGCGAGCAAATTTGCAATCTATCTATACCTAATAATAAAGCACAAGGTGTTTCTCCCGGTCCAACACTTTTTTAGACATATTTGCCCTTCCACCAAACTACATATTACAATCAACGCCACCGCTAAGTCAGAAAAAACAGACGTAGCCCTCTGCCCTGGATCGATCGGTAGAAAAAGAGGGTCATCGGTGGGATTGGGCCGACCTACTGTGCCTGCAAAAAGTTTCTGATCCGTTGGCACGCGAAGAACTCAGTTTGCTCCGTTTGCACGCGAATAACTCAGTTTGCGTATATTTAATAGTACCACCTCGTTTTGTTAAACAAAAATATACCAGTTTATATACTTAGGCAGATTGACAACCAACAAGCCAAGCAATAGAATCTCAATGAAATACAACGAACGGCAATGGCAGAGAGAGAAGACGAGTGGCAGGGAAGGGAGTAGAGGCGGCGCTCAGAGGGAAGCGGAAGGAGGGACGCACGACGACGGCGAAGACGGGCCACATGCTGGCAAAGAAGAAACGCTCAGGGGCGGCGGCCCTGCAAGGGGGGAGGGCAGTGCTCGGCGCATGAGCGGTGTGGACCTGATGTCGTTTCTTCTCGGCGGGTCGGTTGCGGCCGGCCGTGGCAGGCGGGGGAAGATGGCCGGCAAGGCTTGAGGTTGACGATGAGGACCACGCTGTCGCTAGCTGCTGGGCGTTGGAAGCTTCAGGCGACACCGGATCTTGAGGCGGTGTGGAGCACGGGAGATGGGGCGCGACCTTGCGGCGGGGCGGAGCACGCTGGCCTCAAGTGCGCAGGGGGTACCCTGGCGGCGCGGCGCTACAGGGGAGGAAGACGATGGCGTGCAGATACTTTGTATCCAGCTCGGGAAGGAAGAGGCAGGCGCGTGTGGACCTGATGGCGTTTCTTCTCGGCGGAGCAGGAGCGTTTTTGCAAAGCTACAACAGGGCTGGTGGCGTGAAGCGGTGCGTGTGTTACGTGCGGTGCAGGCATGGGTCACGGCTTAGACCGACAGTAGTTAGTTAGATTAAGAACTTCTTGCTCAAAATAGATCGGACCTTTTTCGTACCGGGTTGTGCACATGCCATGTTTGTTTACAAGACACATGGTATTTTTTCATTTATTTTCATTTAACTGATTAATTCATATACCAATAAAAAAATATTAATCCATTGTTAATACATCTCGTGATAATAGCACGAGTGTCTATCCACATGCTACTACAAATTACATGATTTTATTGCAGATAACGTAGATTTTAATGGAACGTTGTTAATGAATAAAGTGTTACTTAGTAATCTTTGAAAACATCTAAATTATCAGTGAACATAGATACTAATTCTGCAACTTTGGGCATGTCATATTTCAATGATATTTCATGCGATTGTACTTTGTTCTATTGCACCCACACATATACTAAATTATTCTCTCAATAGTTTGGGCCGGCACAGGCACGACACAAATATCGCGGCAGCAATTCTCGCGGTATTAAGCTGGTCAGTGGTGGTTCTCTTAAACAGGACATGGTCATTGATGATAATATGAAGCGAGGGATCGATGGTTCTTCTGTACATGCTGGCTATAGTTTGCACGAGTGAATCAAAATCGTATGTGTAAAGCACATCCATGCTACACCAGAGTAGAAACGACGAGTACGAGCTTGGTATCGCACACGTTTTTAGCTCCCCGTGGTCTGCGATGGACATGTGTTCATCCAAAGAAAAGGTATATAAGCATATTGTTTCTCCTTTCGCTGCAACGCGCGGGCATTTTGCTAGTGGAAGAATAAATGACGAATTGTCTCATCGTGATGACAAAAAACACATTGTGTACTTTCATGCCAATTCCTCTTTGCAAGATTATCTTTTGTTAGAATTACACCCTTACGTAGATACCATGCAAATATCTTCATCTTAAGGGGTATTTTTATTTTCCAAATTTTACTATTATCATCGACCGGGATATCAGGTTGAACCAATGCTTTATATAGTGAGCCAACAGAAAATTTACCACTTTCTAGTAATTTTCATTTAAACACGTCAACACCGTTCGACAATTGTATCATGAATAATCGTAATAGTAGATTGTTTCAGGATACGAGTCGAGGACCAATGAGACTTTTTCTGAAAGACACATTGGGAAGATTTTCTTTCATCACTGTGGAAATTGTATCCCCTTTGTGTCTGACAATCGAATATAGAGCTGGATATTGTTCGCGAAGTGTAGTTTGGCTAAGCCACTTATCTTCCCAAAACCTAATCTGTGATCCATCCTTAATCTCGAAAGCACCAAAAAGAAAGAAATGTTTTTTGGTGGCTATAAGACCCGCCAAAAAATGTGAACCACCGGGTTTCCAAACCACTTGAGGCACAGCTTTGGACCCCACATATATCCTCCATAACATGGTTTGCCATACATCATCTTCAGTAAGTAGTTTAAAAAGCCATTTGCCTAGAAGCGCGGTGTTTTTAACTTACAAATCATGTATGCCTAGTCCACCATACTCGTTCGGACGACAAACCATATTCCATCTGGCCAGTCGATACTTCTTTTTCTCACTATCCCCTTGCCAAAAGAATCTTAAACAGAAATAATCCACTTTGTTCAAGACAACTTTTGGTAAATGGAAAAACGAGATCATATACATTACCATATTAGTAAGTACTTAATTTGTGAGTACCAGTCTTCTACCAAGGAATAACAATTTGTCTTTCCAACTATTGAGACGTTTTTATAGTCTTTACTCAACAAGTTTCCATTCAGCAATTATGAGACGCCAATAATGAATCGGTATTCCCAACTAGTTGATTGGAAATTGCCCATGACCACAGCCGAAAAGTTCAGCATATAGGTGAGCCTCATTTTGGGCCTCACTGAAACAATACAAATCACTCATATGGAAGTTAATTTTAAGTCCAGATAACTGCTCGAAAGCTGATAATATTAATTTCAGGTTTTTAGCCTTCTCTAGATCATGTTCCATAAAAAGGATCGTGACATTAGTGTATTGAAGAATAGGGAGACCACCATCAATAAGATATAGAACTAATCCTTCAATTTGCCCATCAGCCTTTGCTCTCTCAATAAGGATAGCCAACATATCAGCCACTATATTAAATAGTAAAGGCGATAATGGATCCCCTTGTCTTAGTCCTTTCTTGGTCTGAAAGTATTTGCCAGTATCTTCATTTACATAATGGCAACACTACCCCCAAACACAAACGACTGAATGAGAGCGCCACTTCTCAGAAAAACCTTTCATACGGAGTGTTTGCTTGAGAAAAGACCAATTAACCTTGTCGTATGCCTTATAAATGTCAATCTTGAACAGTACACCATTTAATTTTTTTGAGTGTAGTTCATGAATTATTTCATGCAAAATTAAAACACCATCTAGGACATTTCTTCCTTGCATGAACGCAGTTTGAGACGGGCTAACAACATGGTCAGTAATTGAGTTTAGTCTAATCGTGGCAACTTTAGTAAAAATCTTAAAGCTGATGTTAAGCAAGCAGATTGGACGATAGTGTTGTATATGTTCTGCATTGTTAACCTTAGGTAGTAAAATTATATTGCCAAAGTTTAGTCTAAAGAGATCCAACTGACCGACTTGTAAAAACCCAAACAAATCCATGAGGTCCTCCTTGATAACGTCCCAGAATTTTTGGTAAAATTCCGCTAGGAAGCCAACAGTTATGTTCCATTTGAAAAACAGCTTTCTTAACCTCTTCCTCGGTATATGAGGCAGTTAGAAAGGTGTTCTCTTCAACATAAACCTGGGGGATATCGGCCGTTTCCAACACTTGTAGGCGAGGTCGAGGAAGGATCAACGCAACCAGGGGTGGTGCCAACACTAACCTGTATAGCGTTGCATAAACAAAGTTATGGGTTTAGTTGGTACATCAATACTACATAGCTATGGGTTTACTGGTTGTGTCTGACAATGACCTTGTTGAAGACATTGTTTTGTGTGTGGACTTTCTCCAGGATAAAACCTATAGTCGTTGATCAGGGCGATTACAGCGTTTGAGCACTGTTTCCTTTTTTGAGGCATCGCTTTTCGAGTTGTTGGATTTCTGGTGATGTTTTGTCCGCTGTTTCAAGGATCTAAGCGGGACTATTTTTTTAATTCTTCTTTCTTTTGTTGTCGTGTGCATCCGTAATGCCAATAGGATATTGCGTTGTTGCAGATGCTGTGTGTAATTGGTACTGACGGAATCTCTTGTGAGTAGCAGTAGTAAGGGAAAAATTGTTTGACTTGTTATCAATGATTGGAAGCAGAAGCACAGGAAGGAAATGCATGAATCAGTTCTTATAATTTTGAGAGATCTATCTGACCTTTGAGAAGTGGCATGCTCTCTTGCACGCACCGATCGATAGGAAATGCAGGAATATGTACCTGAATATTGCAGCTAGCTTTCTGCCTACCTCCTTATACCAACCCTCCCTCTCTTCTGGAGCATGAGTGCCTCTGCTCTAAATTTCTATTTAGTCTTGAGGGAGGTCTGCTTCAGAAATGAAATCTGTCTTTTCAGCCCATATCATTTGCAGCTTTTTGAGGGGTAAAGGCAGAACGGAAAACAATGTCGTGCATGCCATGTGCATAGCCAAAATCTAGGTTGTTTGAAATATTTTACTTGGCACAATTAGGCCATGCATGCCATTCTTGTTACTTCACGGGCTAGCTTAGAAATTGCAGCGATGATTAAACAAGTTTGACAGAAGGTAAAGGGAAGAGCTTTGGATGTCGGTGTTTATATATACGTTACAGCATGGGTAAATTAAAGCGACCAGCTCATGTTGAAATTCTTTGGGTATGGTCCAACGTGCTCAGCTGAATATAGAGTTGTTGAGGTACCCAGGCAAGGGACACAACACACACACACACACACGCACACACACACAGAGAGAGAGAGAGAGAGAGAGAGAGAGAGAGAGAGAGAGAGAGATGGGTGACTCGTTGGACGTAGAAGCACCAGCCATGCCTAGCATTGCACAGGCCACGGAAGCAGCACAGAAGGCTGCTAACTGCTGTGATGAAGCATGTCGCGCGGTGCAGCCGCAGCTACATCGGCGGCTCTAGAAGCCGCTACCCGCTGTGTTGCGGCACGTGACAATGCTTGGGCGGCAGCATTGGTAGCTCAAAAACGTGCCGCGGACCCTGATGTGGCACGACGGCGCCACACTGCATCCCGAGAAGCCGCCGAGATGCCCATCAGACCGCCCGTCGCACTGCGGCGAATGCAGCTTTGGAAGCCCGAGAAGCTTCTGTCGAGTGCGCTGCGGCATGTCGCCTCGCTGTGGCAGCAGCGGCAGCTGCTCGAGAAGCCGCTGCCCGCTGTCATGACGCAACAGCAATGGCAGCGGCTCGACGAGCTGCGGACCTCTGCACTACAGGAATGGCCAGATGCGCCGACGGCCGTCAGCTACGCCGACGGCCGAACGTCGGGACCGTCGGCGTAGCACCGCGTCAGGCCAGCCCAACTGGCCAGTCCTTGGCGTAGCCAAGCCGTCGGCGTAGTATACACTACACCGACGGTCACCCTCGGCGTAGCAAGCGGACGCGTGGCACATGCCAGGTAGCACAGACGGCGCGCTAACGGTGCCGTCGGTTAGGCCGACGGCGACCCTCGGCATAGCATACGCCGACGGCCACCCTCGGCGTACCAGCAACGTACGCCGACGGTCACCCTCGGCGTAGCCTTCTCTATTTTTCATATATTTTGTATTTGCATCAATTATTTATATATTTTTTTATTAATTGGATAATTTCGTACCCTCTGAATAGCAGTCTACACGTCCACATGAAATGTCGTTGCGAATCTTCTCACACCCCGAGAAATTTCTATATGTTTGTAAGTGTTATTATCGCATGTGGTTCTCAATAGCACTCACCACGACCACATGAAGTGCTTGCATGTGTCCCCCTCGCGTGCATGCGCTCGTCACCCCCATGTGGATGACCCCATTCACGCGGAGATCGACGAGGAGTCGTTGGTCCTGTCGGGGCACGGATTGCAGCATGGACGTCTCAAGATTCTGAATAAGAAGGTCAAGCCTACCCTCAGCACGAGCTTCAGCCGTCTCAAGGCTACCTACCCCGCCGACGGCCCCCCTATCCCGCCTCGTGGCCAGCCTCATCGCTCCGTCGAGGATGTAAGTTTTTCTCGTTTTCATCATCTTTATGACTTTTGTTCCTACATGGCTAACCGCTGACGAGATTCCTTGTATTTGAAATTGTAGCCTGAGTTAGACGCGCCTCGATGCCGCTTATGAGGAATATCGGTGGCCTTTCGGCAGCATCGAGGCGAATGCGATCTACATGCAATACGTAAATGTAAGTCCGAACCTTTATTTTTGCAAAAGATACAAGTCCCACTTCCCCGTTTGTTGTACTACGGCCTGACTTCTAAACTATCTTGCAGGCCATGATGGTGAATATTCAAACTGGCGAATAGAGATTTAGGCCCGTGCCTCCCATGCGGTCCGATGCCATTTTGGCAATCGAAGGAAAGCTTCGCTAGGACCTACTACGCATCGACACCGGTAAGTTCTTTGCTAACCCACGGTTATCGCTTTACTTTGCCTCGCAAGTTGCTAACATGTAGGCAACATGTAGGAACGGAGCTTCGGGAACCGCACTTTGGCCACGCCGGATGGGCGTCGATCACACCGCTTCATGACGATGGTCCATCTCACAGCCACTCTGCAGGTGGTTCTCCCAGCTTTACACTTCTACTCCCTCGCCAGTGGCTCTTCTGCTGCTTCTACTGGACGCAACCCTCGGCAGAGGTCACCACTTTTCACCAGGGGAGATCTCGGGTACACCCCCTCTCCTCCAGAGTTGTAGGCATGTGTGATGATGTATGAACGATGTATGGATGATGTATAAACAATGTGTGATATGACCATGTGTGATATGAACAATGTTTAATATGAGCATGTGTGATATGAACAATGTGTGATATGAGCAATGTTTGATATGAGCATGTGTGAAATAAAGGTGAGCATTGCTGTGAGCTGTGAGGGTTTGATATGAGCATGTACTGAAATAAAGGTGAGCATTGCATTGCAGAAAAAAAAACTGGGTCTGGTCCTACGCCGACGGCCTTGCCCTCGGCGTAGAAGGTACGCGCGACCAAATGGTCACGGCTACGCCGACGGCAATATGTACGCCGAGGGGGAGGCCGTCGACGTAGGCGCTGCGCCAGGCCGCTCCGCTGCCTCCACGTGGCGGCGTCTGCGAGGGGAGGCCGTCGGCGTGGCGCTGCGCCAGCCGCCCGCCTCCACGTGGCGAGAAATGCGCCGAGGCCGTCGGCGTAGCCGACGCGCCGTTAACCGTGTGGCGCTGCGGCGTTCGCCGACGGCCTCTACGCCGACGGGCGCCGTCAGGCCGTCGGTGTTGACCTACGCCGACGGTCTTGTCATACGCCGACGGCCGCGCCTGCTCCGCCGAGGGAGAGGTCCGCCGAGCCGTCGGCGTAGCTTACGCCGAGGGTTTTCCTGGCTACGCCGACGGCAATAAGCCCTCGGCATACCAGGCGTTTCCTATAGTGCTGTGTTGTGGCACGTCACAAAGCTGCTGCTGCTGACGCGGCAGGAGAAGCTTCTGCGGCCGTTGGTGATGTGGCATCACAAGAGAATGCCTTGTCACGTGCTGATGCCGCGGCGGCTGCATCATTGGCAGCTCGAGAAGCTGCGGATAGATGTGACAACAAGGCACGTGCCGCAAAAGAAGGAGACGAAGACAAGAAGTTCCTGGATGATATGCGTGGGTGGTTGATGACTGTGGCCACGATCTTTGTCTCAATATGACATTCGACGCAGTCATCAATCCGCCGGGCTGGATTCCCCTGGAGTTTGGCTTTGTTGGTACCTGGGATGCCAAGCGCAAGCGTACGGCACAAGTTGTGATGGCGTATATATACTTCGTCACGGACGCGTTTACTTTCGCGGTTGGACTAACAGTGATAGTAATGCTGCTGACCATGAGGAAAGCCCCACCGGCCAGTACCCTCAAAGACATAAAAAGATCGATGGTGGTGCTCGCAGTTACTGTTGCAGCCTCCTTTGCATTCGGTACCTCCAGGCATCCACGCGTTTTCCTAGTTATTTTTGGCGTCCTTGCACTTTACGCTTTGGTTGCGATTGGCTATATCAGAACCAAGTTCTACAACCCAGATAAGATGTTTTTGGAAAGCTCTGTTGAATACCGGCATCCACATCCATGCAAATGTGTACCTCTAATCTTTCCACTTGTGGCAGCCAATGTACCTTGTAACTTTCAACTAATTCAGTGAATCGGTGTGATTTCAATACACCTTCAGCAATTTTTTTTAAAAGAACGGTCTTTGAGAATTCTAAGACGAGATCGAGTTTCTTTCTGAGAGAAAATATGAGACTGAGTTGGGTTGGAAGGAGGTGAAGTGTCATCGGCTCCACCTCTATCGAACAAACCACTCCCTCCATCTAAAAATATAAAACGTTTTAGCTTTATAAAACGAATGTATCTAGATAACTTTTATGTATAAATTTAGAGTAAACCTATACGCTAAAGAACATTTTGATATACATTTGTTTCACAAAACAAAAATTATTATATATTCCTGAACAGAGGGAGTAGAAGATATCATAGGATTGAAATAAGCCATCAAGAACTGTGCCGCACGCGCATCCCCTTTCTCCCTCACGTTTGTTGTTCCTCCTCGCGGTGGTTTCTCGTGTCCCTAGCGGTGTGGCCTTCGACGAATGGCCTAGGGCCAGATGGGCATGATCATGGTTGGCAGGTCTTGCTCGACAGGTCTTGAGCTAGCCAGCGAATCTACGCATGGGCCTGCCGGCAGCACTCTTCCTAGGGGACCTCTAATTCGCGTCAACGGCTAGCTTTGGTGGCACGTGGCCGTCCTCTGGTTGCAGCGTTGTAGAGGCATTAATTGTCGCTGGATCGTTCGGATGCTTCATGAGAGGCACAACCGGATGAAATATCTCAGCTAGACCTCTCCGGATTAGGCGATGAAAATTGTAGTAGCTCCAACTATTAATTTGTTAGCGTCCACTTAGGCTAGCTATCGTTCTCGTAGATACCAAGGGTGCATTGTTCTCCGGGCATGGACCGGTTTGTCCCCAGGGCCGAAAGGAAGGAGTCGGGCCGCTCTCCGAGTGATCCGGTCTTCGAACGTCTCCGAAGGCTGGTAGTGCCCAAGCACCGTTCACGACAAGCACCAACTCGAAAGACCAGGGATGCACTCGGCACCACGGGGAGAAAGCTTGAGGAGGGAGGAAATAGGTAACATCAAATGTCTGACAAAGAAACCCACACCATCCCTACGCACAAAAAGGATGGCCAACTGACGGCCAACAGACAGACAACAGAGCAGTATCGCCATGTCATGGCGATGCAAGCATCGCCCTGTCGCGTGGTGTCTCCACCTCGTCTCGTCAATCCGAAATCTATATGGTGTCCCCTTATCTTTAACAAAGGGGGCCAAAGCCAGCATGAGATGGAACTAGCGAATACATCCCCGAGAACAAACTCTATAACCAGTTCATCATCCATAGTACTTTCATTTGATGTAAATGAGTAACATATTGTTAAGCATACTTGTTATTTTATAAGAGGTATCACTTCACACCTCATCTATTTATCGCTGCTCTTTAAAAATTATGAAGCATACAACCTTGCATAGTAAGATCATTACTTATGCTTTATGCTATGAACAAACTTCAAAGTCCATGTTAGTTTTATCACCTTTTTGCTCAAGTACAAGCATAGGTTAAGCTTGGGGATGTTGATGCATGTAAAATGCATATATGAAATTTGTAGTTTATTTACACTTATTCCCACATATTAGCAACTTATATGATCTTATATTTATGTTTTACACTAATTTATGGGAATTTAGCAATGGTCCCCTTTATTTGATTTATAACTCTGCAGGACAGGAAACCATGTTACATGTATTTTTAAGTTCAGGACCTAAACGAAGTCAAATGTACCTAGAATTTTTCGTGAAGTATTTTTCGGGAGGAGAAGCAACCGGAGCACAAGAACCACGAGAGGGGAGGCCCAAGGTCCGAACGAGGCCCAGTGGCACGGCCCACCTTGTTGCCCATGCCACCACCCTCTCTGTTCTCTCCTCGATCCTCCGCAACCGTCCATCTCGAGCCCTAGATCAAATTCATGACCAAGAACGCCTATAAAAAGACCCCGGAGACGATCTCGAAGGAGGCAGAGAAAAAACATAGAAACACCAAAACACAAACAGAACCAACAAAGTTGGAGGGGAAAACGCTGCTGGAACAGCCTCCGGTAGGATCTCTACCTTCTCCAAGATCTCCCGCTTCATCACCATGATGAAGAGGGAGTAGTCGACCTTTAGACTATGAGTTTGTGGCAGTAGCTTGATCTATTTCTCTCTTGATATATCAGTGTTCTAGTACCATATGAGCTTCCCAACATGATTATGGTCCTCTATGTAATTACTATATGGTGGATCTTTATTCTATGAGTTGATATTTGTCTAGTCAATTTTATTTGTAACATGTATTGGTAGATGCATATTATGTACCTCGCTCGTTATTACTTGTTTTGATACAACTTGTATGAGAGAGCATGTGTGGGGAACATGTGTATTAGATGGAGTAACATGGTGGTAGTGATTGGATAGTGACAACAAATTAAAGTCTATTATAGTTTTTACCTTTCTTTTGTTACCTCACTAGGGATAAAGTGAATGCATATGTTATTATCATGTAGTTACAACTTAGATGATCTTGTTTCTTCAAGGTAGCATATTTTATACCCAAGGATATACTCTGTTTATTCTTAATTCTAGATTGCTTGGAGTATCCCTTTCTAGAGGAGTATAAGTGAGACGTGATGCCCATATGAATTTTGATCATACACATTAATGAAGTTTCTTATCAATATAGTATTTCTTATTTATTGTTCTATGACATCATACTTTATGATAGAATAGACAAGTGAACACATAAAACCCCGGTCCATCTTTTCTTACAAGAAACACAACCTTTATTACTTTCATTGCTTTTATACTTATTGCACCTATTAAATTCTGCGGTGACCCAGCATACCACTTCATGATGTAGTATACTATAGTCCTTGACATAACACCAATAAAACACCGTTTCACTAGTATTACATCCCTCAGAGTGGTACAATAGAAATATAGCACGTCCAAGACATAACTATAGGTATAACTCGACTCTTTATAAAAGTTCCAGAGAACACTCTAGGATATAAAGAAATAGAAAGCAACTTCTTACCAAGAAGAACCGGAAATAACAATTCATAACTAGCACACTAATAGGTTAGCATCTAAAATATTTGGCTTGCAAATTCTGCTATTGCATTGCTCTATAGAAGTAGGTTCTATAGCTAGATATTATACTCTTATCTAATCAACAACCTCTTCTTCACTTTAGTTGATGCATATGTTGACTTCCTTGACTTTATTGAAGATCTTGAGCTTTTGGTGACTATTTCCTTGAGCATAAGTTGATGTAGACGTCGTATTTATTGGCTTTAGAATCTAGCAAGGGTTAAGAAGATACGATTGAGTAAGTTCACTAAAAAAGAGTGTATGATACACTATCTATAGCCCAGGCGTAGGCGTAGGCTATCTGAGTTTTCGTAAACATTTCTTCAAAGGTTACATTTATTATGAAAAGCTATGTATGTCAGCCTTCATAGGTTTACCAAAACTTTTATAGAGTTCCTTTGCTACCACGTTCGTAGCTCCTTCCGGAAGAGGGGGTAACATGTCATAGTTTTACACTCTCTGGTGCGTTACTTTACCCATGAGAGACCTTAGCTTTATTGCACATCCGAGTTATAGGATCGTTCACACTTCCTTGGTATGAGACCCAGACTAAGATCCAAGACAATCATTGCCCTTATTCGTGACCCACATTCCCCCTTGGTGTACGCCATGCCCACATATTGGATTACGGAAATAGATAGTACAGACCGTTCAGATGCTAGAACTACCATGGGACGTTGAGGGATCCTACCCATATGATGTATACTCCTCTATGAATTATATCACACGCTACAAGGAGTTCATCCACGGCATGAGCATCTGGCGACATGTGAAAGGAAGAAGATCCATCTGACTTCTCCATCCCATTCCACATCTCATGGTTAACACGTAATATATGGTGCAAGAATCACTGGCGATATTGGTTGTTAAGTCCTAGATGATATATTCCCGTACAATGTGGTTTCCATTGCCGGTCTTAATATATTAACTTATCACCCGAGACCAGTAACCAATATCTCATATTAATTATGAAAATATAGTTTTCTGACCTTTTTGAGATGCAGGTGATGACAATATTAGATTTGCAAATACTTGATAGAAAATAACCAAAGGAATGAGCAAGTGAACTTGCCTTTTGTGATTGCAAGATTATGCAGACACGGTCTTCGTGACAATAGAAGATCCAATATCTAGAAACATCATCATTGGTCCGGAAAGGACTAATGTTTAAAGAAGCAAAATTCCATTATGCATAAGTAATGTAATGCAATTTTTTAAACTCGAATCCCTAGGATAAACGTCGTTGATCTAGGGTTTTGTAAACTATAAATGGTTTCTTTGGAGTGTGTTGCACTTTTAGATTTGTTTCACACTTGTGCTTCTTATTAAGTTTTGTGATAATGTGTGAAACAACATGTAAGTATAATAAAGTACATACAATAATAGAACACTCAAGTGTTGAATGACATTCAAAGACGTCATATGAAAAGATGTGTTATTCTATGGGTCTTTATAGAAATGTTTAAGTTTAACTTTTTAATACATCTTAAAATAATAACTTTTGAAGAAAAGATTTCTTTACAAAGTAAAAGCATTCATACTTGTAATTAGGTATTACTCAGGTTTTTCTGTTAACTCAAGTTATTATAAAATAAACATAGATTTTAATAAGGTTAAGTGAATTACTTAAATTAAGACTTGTTTATTCTTGATATTAGATGATATTGTAATTTGTTCACTTCATAATGTTTCCAATAGATTAATTTAGAGTGGTAATACTTCTGTTTGAGTAGAGGTTTCTCAATATTATGATTGAATGAAATCATTTATCTTTTAACAAATGAGTAGTTATAATTTATAAACATGAAAACACCATTACTTAACTACTTATGAATTATCTTTAGGTTTTTATTATATTTTAAAACTTGTGAGTGAAATGATGGTAAAAATTTTTAATAAGTCAAAAATACTACTCTTGAGGATTTTATATTTGTTAAAATCTTTTAGGAAACAATATACACTTATTTGTGAATGATAATTTAACAATAATTTTATTTAAGATGTTTTAGACTATTTTGATTTCATACTACAATACTTAGGATTAATACTATCATTAGACCTTCAATGGATAATATTAAAGGTATTAGAAAATTTATATATTCTTTTATGAATTGCCACTTAAAGAAAAAGGGTTTAAGTAACAACTTTCTTCAAAAGTGGTTTACTATATTTTTAACATGTATTACTTATTTTGTGATAATTTTGGTATATTTTATGTATTTTTATGATTTTTATATAATAAGATATGATTTTTATAAGCTTTATTACTTTATAAAATACTAAATAAATAGTAAATATTTAGTTAAGTGATATAATAATATATGATTATAGTTTTAAATTGTAGTTCTTATTTTTCTAATAATTTTAATATATTATTTATATCTTTCTCATTTACAAATATTAAAATAAGGATTTTCTATGCTTTATTACATATAAATCTTTACTAAGTAGTAAATACTATATT
The DNA here is from genome assembly GCA_030063025.1 of Avena longiglumis. Taxonomy (NCBI): domain Eukaryota; kingdom Viridiplantae; phylum Streptophyta; class Magnoliopsida; order Poales; family Poaceae; genus Avena; species Avena longiglumis. The sequence continues at coordinate 552,846,260 of CP125973.1, read as the reverse complement.
AAGTGATATAAAATGTATGATAATGGATTTATATTGTAGATTTTATTTTTTTGAAAATGTTGATATATAATACATATTTTTTTGAATTTTAAAAAATAATTATTAAATTTATATTGTTTATTCAATTTTCAAATTAAATCTTAAACGGGGAAATAATTTTTATACCGGAACTAGACCTAACCTAGGTCACGACCCGATGTCTGCAGACCATGTCAGCCTCCACCTGAGTGCTAACCAAGTCAAATTCATGGACTGGGCAGGGCAGAGATGACGTAAGCACGACGTCGGTATGACGTCACCTCGCCAGATCTTTGTCGGAATGTCGTCGAGAATGGTGTAGAAGGTGTGCTAGGAAGCGAGATTGGTTGGGTTCGACACTATGCGATGCAAAAACCTAATAGTGGTGGCGTCGCTCTCCCTTGGTCGCCGGATCATCGGCTATGAGGCTCGACTATGGTGGCATACGGCCGTGCACGGTGGTAGAGCTATACAGGAAGCAAAGGAGAGTTTGAAGGGATACCTGAGCATCAGCGACTCACCCCAAGCTTGTTGAAGAGTTGGTGCAACATGAAGTGGCCAGAATCAATGGCTATGGAAGTTGCCAATGTCGGGGAAGACATGGTCGATTCATGCGATTACGGGCTTATCGGCTTGATTCCTTCATCATGGAGATTAACTACACCATTTCAGAGCTTGTATCATCCTTGGCTGGCCCTGGGGCGGTCTCTAACGGTGGCGTGAGATGACGACTATGACTCTAGGGTTTCAGGTGGATAAGAGTGAGAGGAAGAGAAGAGAAATGTATCTCGTTCTTCTGTGGATTTGGCTTTTTATAGAGTATGATAACAACAGTAGCTCGAATCTAAGCGCACCGGTCATCGTGATGACGTCGGATGAGGCGCCAGGCAGCTTGTGTCATGCCTTATACGCGAGAGGAAGAAGAAAAGAAAGCGGTGAAGTGGTAGTGCAGTGCGAATTGGGCGGATGGGCGTAGTAGTGAGCGGAATGAGTTAGCGACAACATGGAGCGAGATAAGAAAAATATGAAATGAAAATGGGCGGAAACACCATCTTCTAATTTTTCTTTTTTCCTTTATATTTTTCTATCTTCTATTTTCACAAGCCTTTTCAAACAAGAATTTCTTAAGGTTTAGCATAACCAGGAATTTTGTAATACATAAATAATATTGTAGGGATCTATTATAACCAATTCTTTCTAAATTTCTAGTTGTGTTTACAAAATGCATAATTATATGAAGGGTTATTTTGAATTAATGTATTATTAGGAATTAGGGTTTTAGGGTGTTTGTCTTTTATTTAAATAACTACTTGATGTATGAATTTGATTATTAAAACAATGATGGACATATTAATTATTTTAGATATGGTATCATATAATAATTATTACTACCTTTATTATGGTGATTTATTTCTTTTTTAGTTTTAAAATTTGTAATTCCTTTTACTTAATTTCCACTAGAATGTTATTCATAACCATCTTCTAATTTTCAAAGTTAGGCATGGATAATTTCTTAAACTAATGGTGCTCTACTTTCTTAAAGGAAGTTTAGATATTGACAAGCATTTATTTTATATTGCTAAATAATAATTACAAATTAGGTGGCACATGTTATCTATATGCCAAGTAACATTTATTTAAGGTTTCTACTACAAGCATTTACTATGAGTTTTAGAGGATTCAAAATACTTATGTTCACTTAACAATATTTTTTAAGGTTCAAGGTTAAAGAATACTTTCTTTTACTTGTGATCATGGATGACATTTCAATCTAGAGTGAGATATTGAGATTGCCTTCTAATGTGGCTCATGATAAAGAGATAAGATGAGTTATATCCAAGCACACATATCTTTGTTGTTTGAAGTAGCAAAGATGTGCTCAATTGATTGGCTATGGAAAAATATTCCTCCAAGCCATTATTAAAATAGAATGGTTGATCAATAACATGAGATAAATATCAATCTTGTTATAAAATTAAGGTTGAATGTTCATCAATAGTTCCTACTTTCTAGATTGCATAATCCTTGCCTTCTAACTCTAGAATTCCTTTCCTAGATATACTACTTCTTTAATTTATTTTCATCATCATGAATTAACATTATGAGCTTTACTAATTATACTCTTACCAATAATTTCCTTCTCCTAAATCCTTTTGTTAATCCAATGAGCTTGACACTAAAGCTCTGTATGATCTCCTCATAGAGATAACTCTCATATCTAGAAGACTTCTAATGAATCCAAATCCACATGAATGATCACTCTCTTTCTTAATGAATTACCACGTAATCTTTATTATGAATCTCAAAAGCTTGTCACTTAATTCTTTCATAATATTACCGTATCTATACTTGATTATATCATACTATTAATGATAACCATCAAACAACTACTTCTAGATTTACTCACCTTCTCCTTTATCATTCATCACCATGTCATTCTAATAATGTATACATCCTTTATTTTGATACCTCAAATGGTTACTAATCTCTTAGAGGAATGAAACTACTTTTATATCTCAATGTTCCTCTAGTATGAGCTTGGTTATAATATCTTAACTTTAGTTACCTTTAGTAACTCACACTTCCACTTCATATTACATCACTATAACTTGCCATGGATAATCTTAAGATAATATATGTATACTAGGGTTTAATCATGTTCTATCCACCAATGTCACTTATGCATAATATAATCAATCACTCCTAGTGACTTAAGCATGATCATTATAATCCTTTGATCATTTATGTTTTAAGTTTCCAATTGGATAAACAAGGCTTTCATCAATACAACATTACAGTTGTATTATAATTATCTTCATAGTATTTCCATTAGACTAAGAGTTATTATTCATTGTCTATGTCTACTTGATCCAATAATATTACTCCTTGGTAACTATATCTCCAAAATTCTGAAGAAAATATGCCCTAGAGGCAATCATAGAGGTGATTATATTTCTTATGTATCCATGAGTTATTGTAATGTTCCTTGAATATCCATATCAGGCAACTTGTATTGATTGGAAATTATGTGAATTGTTTGTGAAATTCTATACTTGTATGGTTATCTAATAGTTGTCCCTAGTCGGAGTTCATGTGAGGACACACGTGAATATTAGACTATCACATCGATTGGTTGATGACTGTGTTTCACAAGTCATAGACATGGAGATGTCAAACTAATGTCGTGGCCACATGTTATGAACATGGGATTGGACTGACCCAACTTGAGACTGGCAATTAGACTTGCAGCTCTCTCTACACATCTTGTACGTTTTGTCCTTAGACCTGAGATTGTCGCATGCACTTGAGATATGGATCGACCTACTTTGGGGCTATCAGACGATGCTCCGTAACTGAGTAGTTATAAAGGTAGCTTTCAAGTTTGTCCTGAAGCATGCTGCAAGGCATTGGTCAATCAAGCTGGAATTTGCCCCTCTCTACTTGAGAGAGATATCTCTGGGGCCCTTGAGTGATCCGATCCAGAAATGCATGGCCGTGCTACATATGGTTAAGAGTTAACCTAATAAAGGGATTCCGAATCACAGTATCGAGAAAGAGAGGTCAGCTTGGAGCTAGACCAAATATCGTGAGGCAAAGGAAAATACATGTAGTTAACCTTGTGATGGTTCGTCCGAATGATCTTTATATGCGTTTAGGAGTTGGCACGTCTTGCTAGAGGCTGCTACCAACTATTGTCAGAGTAAGTATACTCGTGTCATGTCTATACATGTATGAACCTATAGGGTCACACACTTAAGGGGCTAGAAGACTAATAAGGATTGGATCCGAATTAGACCAGGCTAGGGATTATAATGGGATGCTAATGTAGAAGCCCACTAGGGACGCCTATATAAGAGAGGGTGGAGCGAGCTGATCAGGGTCGAGCATTCCACCTAGCCGCCACTCCTCTCACGCATGTGTTACACGCACAGAGCTAGCAGTCCGGCGTCTGACGCTTCCACCCCGTACGTGTGGATAGCTTGGAGGTGTTGCAGCTGTAGAACTTGGACGAGTCGTGTGCTCGTGGGACGAGGATAAGGAGGAGACCTAGAACATCTACACTGCCTGTAACACCCTCAGAATCGGCCCTATGCAAGTTTCAGCGATTCCCACCAAACCCGCATAGAAACGATTCGAAGGTGCCCACCAGGCACTTTCGTGCGGGTGGAAAACGAAGTAATAACATTACACAATAGTCCTCGATGGGACCCACAGAACAGATATATATAACAGCGACTCAAAGAGTCAAGAATACAGATATACGGTACAAAGATCCAAATCACCTTGAAAATGTTAGGGCGTCCGACTACGGACAAGATGCAAATGGGGCTAAGAGCCCTGAAGAATAACCAATGGCGTCCATAACCCTGCCTGTGCCAAGCGGAAGGGTAACCACCTAACGGCGTCGATCTCAAAACCTGCTTAAACAAAAGGGTGCGACAAAGGGCAAAAGAAAAGAGAGGCGTCGATCGAGGCCGATTACAGCAAGGCTAGAATTCGGCGGTCCTCGCCTACATAGGTATGGTGGACTGAAGCGGCAGCGGCAGCATGCACTAAACAACCTATAGAGACTCGATACAACTGGCGGCTATCAGAGAGGGGTAAGGAAGACCTATTCGGATCCAACCGGATACTATCATCAAACAAACCCATCCTGGCGTTTCCCCTCGAGACCATCGAGGAAGTCAACCGAGGAACTCACACAGTTGGCAGTTTTACTTATTCAGTTATAGTTGCGGCACTTTACTAGTCAGGTTTAGATAATCGTCCTGATAAAGTAAGCAGTGGGCACTTTTAGTTAACCATTCCGTTGTAGTTGCAACACTTACTAGTCAGATACAATTATCATGAGATAATCCCAAAACCCAGCAGTTGTTGGTACTTTTACTTAGCCATTCCGTTGTAGTGAAGCTGATTACTAGTCAAATCGGATACAAGTCAATTTATAACAGTAAACTTTAGTTATAGTTGTCTATGATCAAGCACTGTGCTCCAAGTCGTCCATAACCGCGGACACGGCTTCTCGAAAAGATTTAACCCTGCAGGGGTGCACCAAAGTATCCACAGGCACTTCGACCCTTTTGCGGATCGGTTAACATCGCCCATCGGTATGTCGGTAGGCCTAAGTCACGCGTTCGGACCCAAAGCAATGCTGGGGGCCACCCCACCAAGTCGACACCCTCAACGAAGTTGGCCGGTCTCCGAGACGGACTGGGGTTTGGGTAGACGGCTGTGAACGACAGCAAATCCCCAAACGGGGACTGTCGACACCGCGAAACGTGACCCGATACTAAACAGTACAGTGTGCTCCTCGCACAAACGTAATAAAGCAGTAAACATGGCATAAGTACAGGATAGTAAATAAAACCTCAATCTAGTTTGTGGCCTCTAGTACAATACTTTGAAATCAGGTAATAATCAATGGGGGGCCCATATCTCCCCACCTGTGGTTAGCACGCTCGATCTCGGAACAGGTGTCAAGAACTCGGGTCCTACGGGACACAAGTGGGCGGTCGGAAACCAAATCTTACCTATCACCCACCGATGCCTCTGCTTAATTCAATTTTAGTTGTTAAAGTGAATGATAAGTAAAGCCATGATCATCCCCAACATCAACATGCGGCAATTCTCCAACAATTGTGGTACTTGACGACAAGCAAAACACTTGAGCAAGCGACTACGACACGCGGGTCCAACTATCTACCAAACAACAGGTAATAGGATGTGTCCAAGGCTATATATGGCTGCAAGGGATATCACGGGTACGAAAAACTAGAGCATCGCAACACAGATAGCAAAGATCAACAGGAGGGAAGTAAATACTAGAAAAGTAAGATAGGAAGAAAAGGGGAGATGCTCGCCTGAAAACATTGTCGAAGGTTCAACCGACGGTCGGGGCGAAGCTCACATCAACTCAACGGCCTTATCCGCGAAGAACCAAAACATTAGAAGAAACACCGGATGCACTATTTAATACTACGGCAAAAGATCGGGCATGATGCATATATGATGCATGACATGGCAAAGGTGCAATGCAATTAGGTCATATTAAGCGGAACCGGGGTCCCGACAATTGATTAGACAGTTCAAGTTATTTAGAACCCCCACAATTAAATGTTGTTTAACAAGGCAGAGGATAGTACCGGGTTCGCTACACAAGTTTAGATGAGGCCAATATAAGGCTAGATTTGTCCGCATATGGGCCCCATATTTAATTATTAGGTGAATCGGCATAAGGCCCCCAAACCACATGAATGTATGCATGCAAGACAATTAAATATGCAACAAGTTTTATATTTAGCATTTATAAAATAGGGCTCGGGAAAAAGGGGTCACACATTTAGGGTTCGAACTTGGGTTTCGGGGTTCGGTTCGGCAGGTCGAGGTTTGTGAGGTCGGTCTCGGCGGGAGCGGATACTAGAAGGAGAACTTGTCGGGTCCCACGGGGTCGATCTTGCCGTTGCGAGGGTCTGGTCGGGTCCGCGCCATCGAGTCGATCTTGGCGTCCGGGGGAATTCCCGATGTTCCGTGGAGAAGATATTGGCGTCCGGGATGCAGATCTTGTCGGTTCCCTATCGGAGGTCTCGGCGCTTCGGATCGGTCTTCGGTTCGGGGCCTCAGGGTCTTGGGGTTCGTGTCTGTGTGGCGGTCTTGTTGTTCCGTGTAGGCGTTCTCGAGGTCGATGGCGAACTTGTCCGGTACCGGGGTTTTCGGAGATCTTGGCGCGGCTCCGGGTACGGGATCTGATCGAGGTTTGGATCCGGGCCTTGGTGTCCATGAAGGGGACCTTGCCATCTGTGATGTAGATCTTGTCGGTTCCCACCGCGAAGGCCTCGGGTCTTGGCTTCGGTTGCCGATGATGGTCTTGGATAGTCGCCACATAGTCGTCAAGTCTCGTCTTGGTGTCCATCGGGTTCATCTTCCTGCATCGACGTCAGCGATGGGCGGCGGAAAGCAATTGGGCGGAGGCTCGAGGGCATCCGGTGGCGACTCCACAGGACTCGCCGGCGGGAGGACGATGACGGCCAGCGGGGAGGTGCAGGGCAAAGCGGAGCAGCGGACGGGCCAGCGGGGCGAGCAGCGGTGGCGGTTGTCGCATGGCCTTGAGCGGCGAGGCGGCCAGAGGGTGGTCACAGCCGGCGAGCTCCTTGTGGGATCTGAGCCGGAGGCGGGCGGAGGCAGCGGAAGGCGGGCCTGTGTGGCCGAGCGGATGGCAGCAAGGCGTCCAGCGTGCGAGGAGGCGAGGAGGGCAGGCGGCCTTGGAGCACGGGTGGCGGCTTGCGGGGCGGCGAGAGGGGAGGGAGGCGGCAGGAAGGGTGGTGGCCGGAGGTGGCGGCGAGAGGGCGGCGGCGGTGGTTGGGGAGGCGGCCGGCGAGGATCTGGCGAGTGGGGAGAGGAGAAGAGGCGGGGGAGGCCGGGAGGATCGAGGGAGGCCGTGAGCCTCGTGTGGAGAAGCTTAGGGCGGGAGGGTGCCGCTGGGCTCGGGGCTCATGCAATGGAGCCAGTGAGGAGGGAGGCGGAGAAGGCCAGCGGAGGTTGTGGGCGGCCGGAGACGGGGAAAGGATCCAGGGAGGGAGAAGGGGGCGCGGGGGAGAGGGAGGCGTGCGGGAGGAGAGAGGTTGGAGGAAGGGGACGGGGTGACGTGGGCAGGGTCCAGGTGGCCAGGGGTGGGCCCATCGCATGCGGGGGAGGGGAGGGCGGTTCTGGGGTGGGGGACGCGTGCGTGGACCGGCAGGGGTGGGCTGGCTCAGGAGGGGTGGGACCCGGGGTGGCAGTGTGTGTGCGTGTGTGCTGTGTGGGTGTGTTGGGTTGGGGAGAGAGAGGAGAGAGAGGGGGGTGGCCAAGTGGCAGAGGGTGGTTGGTGGGGGATTTGGGGTGGGCTGATGTGGCGCGACGGGGTTGGCCGGGGTGAGGTGGAGGCTGGGTGTGGGTAGATAGATTGGTAGTTTTAGGAATTGTTGGGGTGGAGCGTTTGTAAAATCCTGGGGGTGGTCGTTCGGGTCGAAACGGCCCGTTCGACTGCCCCCGCTAAAATAATTAATTAAATTATTTCTTTCAACCAGCGTTGTTGCAATCCGACAGCGGACAAAACAAAACAATCCGGGGGACCCGGGGTTTGCATTTTGAAAATAAGGCAGGCGTTTAGAAAATAAAGATAGATTTGTCCAATAATAAGGTTATGCGAACAAATGCAAGACGATGACGATGCTCAAATGTAATGTGGCATGATGACATGAGCATGCGGTCATGATGATGCAATGCACAAAAACAACGCGATTTTCTAGTAGTGGTTTTGCGGGATGCCACAATTCGACACCACTAACAATGGATCTCGCCCTCGAGATCCGCCTCATGGTACCGGAAGGAAGGTCGGTGATCTGCGTCTTCTCGCTTTGCGTAGTTCCTCGCGACACTACTAACAAGAGGTCGTTGTCCCTGGTCGTCGAGAGAACACTCCGGAACAAAAGGGTCGAAGGTAGAGGTATCAACAAATAAGCCACCTCTAGCTTCCATGGACGGAGTAAAATTGCATCGATCCACCATTCAAGGTACATAAGCGAATGATAGGAGTAGTGGTATGGTCGCGACTCCATACCGCACTCAAAGCATTACTATGTACCCGAATAGACAGATTATGCAACCAACCCTCAGGATTCAGACTGAAGATCTCGACAAGCGAGGTTCAGATCAAAGGAGTGATGCAGGCTCTGCATCGGATCTGGCATAGATGATGTCGTCGCGTCGGAGAACACCGGAAGGCACAAACAAGGAACAAAGAATGGTAAAACAGATAAAGGACCACTCAGGCAGCATGAACACCGGATGGTAGGACACCGTTATCAAAGGAGGAAGCGAAACCCTGAAGGTACGACGGAACCCAACCACGAGAAATCCTGGACTTGAAGAAAAGATAAGAGAGTAGAGTCGAGACACGTCGAGATAAGAGGAGAATAGCAGAGGGGTGAGGAGTAAAATCAGACCTAATCAGAACTATCCAACCGATTTTCAAAAATAGTTTTGACACTCTCGTTTTGACACTCTACTTCGGCCATTAGCTAGGTTATCCTACTGATTTGGACTTGTGGGGTATCGTAGCTGCGACTCTGACCACTCTGTAACACCCTCGAATCGGCCCTATGCAAGTTTCAGCGATTCCCAAACCCGCATAGAAGCGATTCGAAGGTGCCCCAGCACTTTCGTGCGGGTGGAAAGCGAAGTAATAACATTACACAACAGTCCTCGATGGGACCCACTGAGCAGAGATATATATAACAGCGACTCAAAGAGTCAAGAATACAGATATACGGTACAAAGATCCAAATCACCTTGAAAATGTTAGGGCGTCCGACTACGGACAAGATGCAAATGGGGCTAAGAGCCCTGAAGAATAACCAATGACGTCCATAACCCTGCCGAGCCAAGCGGAAGGTAACCACCTAACGGCGTCGATCTCAAAACACCTTAAACAAAGGGGTGCCGACAAAGGGCAAAAGAAAAGAGAGGCGTCGATCGAGGCGGTACAGCGAGGCTAGAATTGGCGGTCCTCGCCTACATAGGTATGGTGGGAAGGCGGCGTGACATGCACTAAACAACCTATAGAGACTCGATACAACTGGCGGCTATCGAGAGAGGGTAAGGAAGACCTATTCGGATCCAACCGATACTATCATCAAACAAACCCATCAGCGTTTCCCCTCGAGACCATCGAGGAAGTCAACCGAGGAACTCACACAGTTGGCAGTTTTACTTATTCAGTTATAGTTGCGGCACTTTACTAGTCAGGTTTAGATAATCGTCCTGATAAAGTAAGCAGTGGGCACTTTTAGTTAACCATTCCGTTGTAGTTGCAATACTTACTAGTCAGATACAATTATCATGAGATAATCCCAAAACCCAGCAGTTGTTGGTACTTTTACTTAGCCATTCCGTTGTAGTGAAGTTCATTACTAGTCAAATCGGATACAAGTCAATTTATAACAGTAAACTTTAGTTATAGTTGTCTATGATCAAGCACTGTGCTCCAAGTCGTCCATAACCGCGGACACGGCTTCTCGAAAAGATTTAACCCTGCAGGGGTGCACCAAAGTATCCACAGCACTTGACCCTTTTGCGGATCGGTTAACATCGCCCATCGGTATGTCGGCGGGCCTAAGTCACGGCGTTCCCGGACCCAAAAGCAAGTGCGTGGGGCCACCCCACCAAGTCGACACCATAGAAGTCGGCGGTATCCGAGATGACTGGGTTTGGGTGACGGCTGTGAACGAAGAAATCCCCAAGCGGGACGCCGACACCGTGACGTGACCCGATCCTAAGCGATGCGATGTGCTCCTCGCACAAACGTAATAAAGCAGTAAACATGGCATAAGTATAGGATAGTAAATAAAACCTCAATCTAGTTTGTGGCCCCCAGTACAATACTTTGAAATCAGGTAATAATCAATGGGGGGCCCATATCTACCCACCTGTGGTTAGCACGCTCGATCTCGGAACAGGTGTCAAGAACTCGGGTCCTACGGGACACAAGTGGGCGGTCGGAAACCAAATCTTACCTATCACCCACCGATGCCTCTTCTTAATTCAATTTTAGTTGTTAAACAGGAATTAAAGTGAATGATAAGTAAAGCCATGATCATCCCCAACATCAACATGCGGCAATTCTCCAACAATTGTGGTACTTGACGACAAGCAAAACACTTGAGCAAGCGACTACGACACGCGGGTCCAACTATCTACCAAACAACAGGTAATAGGATGTGTCCAAGGCTATATATGGCTGCAAGGGATATCACGTGCGAAAAACTAGATCATCGCAACACGGATAGCAAAGATCAACAGAGGAAGTAAATACTAGAAAAGTAAGATAGGAAGAAAGGAGATGCTTTGAAAAACATTGTCGAAGGTTCAACCGACGGTCGGTGACTCACATCAACTCAACGGCCTTATCCATGAAGAACCAAAACACTAGAAGAAACACGGATGCACTATTTAATACTACGACAAAGATCGGGCATGATGCATATATGATGCATGACATGGCAAAGGTGCAATGCAATTAGGTCATATTAAGCGGGCAGGGTCCGACAATTGATTAGACAGTTCAAGTTATTTAGAACCCCGCAATTAAATGTTGTTTAACAAAGCGAGGATAGTACCGGGTTCGCTACACAAGTTTAGATGAGGCCAATATGGCTAGATTTGCCCGCATATGGGCCCCATATTTAATTATTAGGTGAATCAGCATAAGGCCCCCAAACCACATGAATGTATGCATGCAAGACAATTAAATATGCAACAAGTTTTATATTTAGCATTTATAAAATAGGGCTCGGGAAAAAGGGGTCACACATTTAGGGTTCGGCGAACTTGGGTTTCCGGGGTTCGGGGTTCGACAGGGTCCAGGGTTTGACGGGGTCGGTCTCGGCGGGAGCGGATACTAGAAGGAGAACTTGTCGGGTCCCACGGGGTCGATCTTGCCGTTGCGAGGGTCTGGTCGGGTCCGCGCCATCGAGTCGATCTTGGCGTCCGGGGGAATTCCCGATGTTCCGTGGAGAAGATATTGGCGTCCGGGATGCAGATCTTGTCGGTTCCCTATCGGAGGTCTCGGCGCTTCGGATCGGTCTTCGGTTCGGGGCCTCAGGGTCTTGGGGTTCGTGTCTGTGTGGCGGTCTTGTTGTTCCGTGTAGGCGTTCTCGAGGTCGATGGCGAACTTGTCCGTGCAGGGGTTTCGGAGGTCTTGGCGCGGCTCCGGGTACGGGTTCTGATCGAGGTTCGGATCCGGGACTTGGTGTCCATGGAGGGGACCTTGCCATCTGTGATGTAGATCTTGTCGGTTCCCACCGCGAAGGCCTCGGGTCTTGGCCGGTTCTTGGATGGTCTTGGATAGTCGCCACATAGTCGTCAAGTCTCGTCTTGGTGTCCATCGGGTTCATCTTCTGCATCGGCGTCGGCGATAGGCGGCGAGGCTGCAGTGGGCGGAGGCTCGAGGCGTCCGTGTGGCGAGCTCCACTGGACTTCGCCGGGAGGGCGATGGCGGCGGCGGGAGGTGCGGAGCAGCAAGGGCGGAGCAGCGGGACGGCGGGCAGCGGGGCAGCAGCAGTGGCGGTTGTCGCCATGGCCGGAGCCGGGAGGCGGCAGAGGTGGGTCACATGGCGAAACTCCGGTGAGATGCTGAGCGGGGAGAGGCAGCGGAGGCGGGCCTTGCTGGCCCGGGCGCAGTGATGTGGCGTCCATGGCGGCGGCGGGAGGCGAGAGGGCCCAGCGGGGAGGCGAGGAGCACGGGGTGGCGGCTTGAGGCGGGCCGGCGAGAGGCGGGAGGCGGCAGGAAGGGTGGCCGGAGGTGGCAGAGGCGGAGGGAAGCGGCGGTGGTTGGGAGGCGTGGCCATGGCAGCAGAGAATCTGGCGAGTGGGGAAGGAGAGGAGAAGGCGGGGGCCGGAGGGATCCAGGGAGGCGGACGCGGAGCCTCGCCAGGAGAAGCTTGGGAGGCGGGAGGGTGCCAGGGCTCGGGGGTCTCGCGGCATGAGCAGCGGGAGGAGGAGGCGGAGGGTTGTGGGCGGCGGAGGCAGGGAAAGGAGCCGAGGGAGGAGAAGGGGCGCGGGGAGAGGCGTCTGGGAGGAGAGGTTGGAGGAAGGGGCGGGGTGGCGTGGGGCAGGTCCAGTGGCGGTGGGCCCATCGCATGCGGGGAGGAGGCGGTTACAGGGTGGGGGCGTCGTGGACCGGGTGGGGCCTCGGGAGGGTGGGACCGGGGTGGCGGTGTGTGTGCGTGTGTCTTTGTGTGGGTGTGTTGGGTTGGGGAGAGAGAGAGAGGGGTGGCCAAGTGGCGGAGGGTGGTTGGTGGGGGATTTGGGGTGGGGGCTGATGTGGCGCCAGGGGTTGGCGGGGTGAGGTGGAGGCTGGGTGTGGGTAGATAGATTGGTAGTTTAGGAATTGTTGGGGTGGGCGTTTGTAAAATCACAGGGGTGGTCGTTGAAGCGGCCCGTTCGATTGCCCGCTAAAATAATTAATTAAATTATTTCTTTCAACCAGCGTTGTTGCAATCCGACAATGGACAAAACAAAACAATCCGGGGACCCGGGGTTTGCATTTGAAAACAAGGCAGGCGTTTAGAAAATAAAGACAGGTTTGTCGAAAATAATTTTATGCGAACAAATGCAAGGACGATGACGATGCTCAAATGTAATGTGGCATGATGACATGAGCATGCGGTCATGATGATGCAATGCACAAAACAACGCGATTTTCTAGTAGTGGTTTTTTGCGGGATGCCACACCCTTGACGCACTTCATCAAGTTTACATGGCTAGCGTCTAGTGGTAATCCGAGATCTATGACAACAATATTCCTGGTTTACACGGTAGAAAATTTTAAATTTTCACTAGTGTAGCCTACCGTATCCCTTCGTGGTATCGAGCCGATGTTGTTCATTTATAGGTTCGGAAGTTTGCATATAGTGATATGTATATTGATATGAATGATGTGATCGTTTATATGGCGGTGGTTCAGGATTGATCTATGATCTTGCTTTCCGTGATCGTGATTCTGAGGTCATCGAACGACTTACCCCTACCGGTCGGTTTCCGCCATCGGGTTAGACAGTAACACAAAAATCATGTTGAATTATGCAAAGATCAATATGATTGATCGAATCGGAACCTAGATCTAAAGTCAATGTACCGTGATCAAAGGAGTTTGATTAAATTGGAACAATAGTCGATTTATGGTAAATTTGATTTGCCGATCAAAATCCTTAAAGAAAAATTGTATAGATTCGATCTCTCATTTTTCACAGTTTTATAGATCATCATGGTGGACAGGTTCTATGGCGATAGAGATCACCATGAGAAAATGGGCCATACTGTGTCGCATCTATGTGAATGTTATTATTATGTGTTTTACTACTATGTATGCTTAGATGATAGAAGTAGAACGACCCCTCACAAAGTTTAAGTTAAATCATGCCCTCCCAACCAAACCTTCCACCATCCTATGCCCTGTACAATCGTTGGTGGGCCTATGAAATTTGGGTGCCGATTTCCTTGGTGGATGGGTTTGTATCGGATACCTACACGCATAAGGGTTGGTGAGCTTGACAAGGTCATCTTAGAAGTTAAGGACCTTGGGGCATAAAGGTTGGGCACCTAGTTTAGACATAGAGATGTCACCCAACAACAAGAGTCATATGTGATATGATTAGCAAGAGTTTCTTACCGGTTTACCTTGTCTTCTAGCAGTGATGCTAAAGCTCACTAGTCGACTTGTTAATTGTGGATCTTGAATCACTTATTATCAATAGAGGGATGTTGATTTAAGTGGGAGTATATGCTATTAAATTGTTTAATATGTTTTACTATTTCATAGTTACATGGCTTAGTATTTTGCATGTTTTCTGTTGTAGATCAATGGCACCGAACACTACATCACCTTTTTGTTTGCGTTCAATTCTTGACAAAGATAAACTAAATGGCACAAACTATTCGGACTAGGTTCGTAACCTGAGAATTGTTCTCAGGTCTGATAAAAAGGAAACTGTTCTAGATACCCCAATCCCCGATGAACCTGTTGATAATGCAACTACTTTCCTTAAGAATGCCTACAAGAGAGCATGTGATGATTCTCTTGAGGTTAGCTGTCTTATGCTTGCATGCATGGAACCTGAACTCCAAAAGAAGTTTGAGGATCAGGAAGCATACGATATGATCATCGCGCTTAGGGACATGTTCCAGACTTAGGTAAGGACTGGGAGGTACAATGTCGCCAAGTCCTTTGTGGAATGCAAGATGGCAGAGGGAGCAGCTGTAGGCCCCCATGTGATCAAAATGGTTGGTTACAGTCAGACTTTGGAAAAGCTTGGTTTTCCACTAGGCCAGAGTTGACTCTTGATTTCATTTGGCGTATCTTCCATCTAGCTATGCGTTCATTTCACTACCATATGAATGGGGTGGAGAAGGGCCTTAATGAGTTATGTGGGATGCTGAAAATAGCAGAAAGTGACATTAAGAAGTGTGCAGGGAATAGCCATGTGATGGTTGTGCAGAACAAGCCTAGATTCAAGAAAAAGAGTACTTCTTGGAAGAAGAAGAAGAAGAAGAAGAAGGCTAAGGATACGATCCCTAAGCCTGCACCCAAGCAAAAGGCTGGACCTGCATATGATACTGAGTGTTTATTTTGTCATGAACATGGCCAGTGGAAGAGAAACTACATCAAGTACCAGGCTTCTTTGAAGAAGAGTGGAAGTAAGAGTACTTCCCACTCAGTTATGCTTGTTGTAAATGTTGTGGACATTCTTCTTGCTGATTCTTATGTTAACTCTTGGGTATTTTATACCGGATCGGTTGCTCATATTTGCAATTCGATGCAGGGGCTAACAAGGACTAGATAAGTGTAGAAAGTCGAAGTGGATTTTCGCGTCAAAAATAAAGCAAGGGTTCTTTGCATTGTTCGTCGTCATGCAACTTCACCTTCCGCGAGATTTATTATGGAGTTGAATAGTTGTTATTACATTCCTAGTATGGGTCGAAACATTTTATCATCTTCATGTTTGATGAGGGATGGATATTCATTCGCGAGTATAAACAATGGTTATGTAATCTCTAAGAATGCTATGTTTATGGCTGATGCACCCATTGTGAATGAGTTATTTATTTTAAATCTTGATGATGTGTCTATTTACAATGTTAGTGCTAAAAGGCTTCGGCCTAATGATTTGAGTCCTACCTATTTATGGCATTGTAGTTTGGGGCATATAAGTCAAAAGCGCATGAAGAAGCTCCATGGTGATGATCTTTTAGCTTCGTTTGATTTTGAATCATACGAGACCTGTCAAGCTTGTTTACTTGGAAAGATGACCAAGTCGCCTTTTTCGGGTTTTCCTGAGAGAGCAACAAACTTGTTGGAACTCATACATACTGATGTATGTGGACCAATGAGCACGACATCCAGAGGAGGATATCACTACTTCATTACTTTCACTGATGATTTCGATAGATATGGTTATGTCTACTTGCTGAAGCATAAGTCTGAAACTTTTGAAAAGTTCAATGAGTTTCAGAGTGAGGTAGAGAATCAACGTGGCAAGAAAATAAAGGCCTTGCGATCTGACCGTGGAGGTGAATATTTGAGTCACGAATTTGAAGGGAATATGCCCTAAGAGGCAATAATAAAGTTGTTATTATGTATATTCCAAGTATGCCTCTCTTATAAATAAACAAGCTTGACAGATGTATATTTGTTATTATGTATATTCCTAAGAGAATCAATGTTTATTTTGCATGATATAATTGTATTAATATAGAAACGTTAATACATGTGTGTTTAATAAATAAACAGAAAGTTCCTAGTTATGCCTCTCTTATAAACTAGCTCGTTGATTAACAAGATGATCAAGGTTTCCTGATCATGGACCTTTGGATGTTGTTAATAACAAGGTCACAACATTATTGGAATGGTGTGATGAAAATTCATCCAAAGTATATCATTACGGTCAAAGTCATTGAGTTTATATTGCTATAACATCATACGAAGTAATCCTAATCCTTAGACCATGATATCATGTCAATCACTAACACTGGAAGAGTATCTTGATAACATCAAACGTCACACCGTAACATGGTGATTATAAAGATGGGTTCTGATACTAAAGTGTTATGTTGATGCCCATAGATCAAGAGTGGAATTTGTTCATCCGATGACGGATAGATATACTCGGCCCTCTCGGTACATTGGTTAGCTTGCAAGCAAGTGATTTGATCACTAGAATGTTATATCATGGGAGCGATAAAAGAGTACATGTCAAGAATAACAAGATCAAACTAGATATGAAGATACCGATGATCGAATCTCGGACATGTAATATATTTTGAGACAAAGGGATTAAGATTCTAGCATAAAGGTTCTCACGATCACAAGAAAGTCATCGTTGAATGTGTGGGAGTGGTGGATCTCCGTGTCCCGCTTCGATTATTGATCGAGAGGGTCTCGATCATGTCCGCATTATTCGCGAACCGTAGGGTGACACACTTAAGAGAAACCGACACCATTTGGAACAAATAGTTTCATGTCAAAAGATTTACAAAGTGCAGGAATTTATTTCACTAGACAAAAGCTTTTGTGAAATTCTTAAGTGTTTCTGCATGTGAAATGAAATACTAGCAAGGGTTTTATGTGATTGTTTGTCCATTAAATTAGTTGACAAAATTCTGAATAAATAAAAGGAGTTTTATTAAATAGAGATTGCATTCAATTTGGTGGAAATTTGATGGGAATTTTGAGTGGGATTTTGAGTGGAGAAATGAAGGGGATATTTTGTGAGTGGCAGCTCCACCCACATGAATGGAGGAGGGGAGGGTGAATACTCCATGCGCCGGCCACCCCCTTGGGGTGCCCCCCTCCTATATAAAGCCCCCCTCTCCCTCTCTCACACTTACACCTCCTTGTGAAGGATCTCTCTCCCCCTCTAGTTTATCCCCCATGGTCTCAGACTAGCGAGATACATGTTCCCGGTGACTTTTCGGCAAGAAAGAGTTATTGCTTCATTGCATTTGGAGGAGGCAGAGGTTTCTTGGTGGCTTGTACGTGTGTGCGAGCACGGATGCGCTGCTGATTTGTGGCGCTGGACTTCTTCTCGATATTAATATCGGCAAGCGTTCGTCTATATCATCCATGAGTACAACCTCATTAAACTTTGTCGGTCTTCAAGGGTATGTTCTCTATGGATGTATATCCACCCGTTGATTATATCTAGTAGATAGATCTTGGTACATAGTTGTTCCCATCGTAGGATTTTTTTTGTTTTCTATGATGTGAACCCTACAGAATTTAGAAATCATCTTAAGAGTTGCGTAATTGTTCCACAACTCAAGCCGCCCGGAATTCCTCAAAGGAACAGGGTCTCCGAACGATGCAATCAAACTTTATTGGACATGGTTCGATCGATGATGAGCCAGTTGAATTTACCATTATCATTTTGGGGTTACGCTCTAAAAATGGTAGCTACCACACTTAACAGGGTACCATCTAAATCTATAGTCAAGACATCATATGAGATGTGGACTGAAAAGAATCCTAGTTTGTCTTTTCTAAAGATTTGGGGTTGTGATGCATTTGTCAAGCGACTTCAGTCGAACAAGCTAACACCCAAATCGGATAAGTGCATTTTTGTGGGATATCCGAGGAAACCTTAGGGTATTACTTCTACAATCGATAAGAGGGCAAAGTTTTTGTCGCTCGTAGCGGTGTTTTCCTATAGAAAGAGTTTCTCACAAAGGGAACGACTGGAAGGTCGGTGCAACTTGAAGAAGTTCAA
The DNA here is from genome assembly GCA_030063025.1 of Avena longiglumis. NCBI lineage: Eukaryota > Viridiplantae > Streptophyta > Magnoliopsida > Poales > Poaceae > Avena > Avena longiglumis. The sequence goes on along the minus strand of CP125973.1, from coordinate 552,827,943 downwards.
GATGAGCCAGTCGGGGATGCTTCTACGAGTGATGCTATTGTAGCAGAACAAGTTGAGGATCCCGTGGCAATAGAAGCACCACAACCACGAAGGCGGAGGCTTCGAAATCGGAATTATTATTGTTAGACAATGATGAGCATGCGACCTATGCAGAAGCGATGGTGGACCCAAACTCTGAGAAATGGCTGATCGCCATGAGATCCGAGATAGAGTCCATGGGAGACAATCAAGTTTGGAACTTGGTTGACCTGCCTGATGGTTTTAAAGCCATTGAGTGCAAATGGATCTATAATAAGAAGATTGATATGGATGGAAATGTTCACATCCATAAAGCTCGACTTGTTGCAAAAGATTTTCGACAAGTTCAAGGAGTTGACTACGACGAGACTTTCTCGCCCGTAGCGATGCTTAAATCTATACAGATCATTATAGCCATTCTTTGCACATCGACTATGAAATATGGCAGATGGATGTCAAGACGGCTTTCTTAAATGGAATCCTTACTGAGGACGTGTATATGATGCAGCTTGAAGGTTTTGTCGATCCAAACAATGCTGGAAAGGTATGAAAACTTCTAAAGTCTATTTATGGGCTGAAGCAAGCATCTCGGAGTTGGAACATTCGATTTGATGAATTTGTAAAGGAGTTTGGCTTCATCAAAAACGAACAAGAACCTTGTGTTTACAAGAAGGAAAGTGGGAGAGCGCTTGTGTTTCTAATCTTATATGTAGATGACATATTGCTGATTGGAAATGACATTCCTCTGCTCGAGCCTTTTAAGACCTTGTTGAAAAATAGTTGATGAAGGACTTAGGAGAAGCGGCATATATTCTGGGCATCAATATCTATAGAGATAGATCAAGGAGGCTAATTGGATTAAGCCAGAGTACATATATTGACAAAGTGTTGAAATGGTTCAACATGGAAGAGGCTAAGAAGGGGTTCTTGCCCATGTCGCACGACATTAAACTCAGCAAGACTCAGTTTTCTTCGACTACTGATGAGCGTGAGCGCATTAGCAGGATTCCATATGCTTCGGCTAGTGGATCCATCGTGTATGCAATGATATGTACTTGCCCAGATGTTTCCTATGCTCTAAGTATTACGAGCAGATACCAGGCTAATCCAGGTGAAAGTCACTGGACAACGGTAAAGAACATCCTTAAGTATTTGAAAAGGACTAAGGATGTGTTCCTAGTTTATGGAGGTGAGGATGAACTCAGTGTAAGGGGTTACACAGATGCGAGTTACCCCAATGACTCAGATGACTCCATATCGCAATCTGGTTATGTGTTTGTCATGAATGGTGGTGCTGTGAGTTGGAAAAGTTCCAAGCAAGATACGGTGGCCTCCTCTTCAACAGAAGCTGAATATATTGCCGCCTCGGGCGCAAAGGAAGGCTTTTGGTAGGAATTTCTTGATTGCTCTTGGTGTGGTTCAGTGCGCGTCCAATACCATGGACGTTTATTGTGACAACAATGGTGCTATTGCAAATCCAAGGATCCTATATAACACCAGAAGGATAAACATATTCGCATGCGTTACCATCAGATTCATGAGTTTGTTGAGGATGGTAGTGTCATGATATGAAAAATACATATGGACTCAAATGTTGCTAATCCCTTTACAAAGACACTCCCGCAGCCTGCGCATGAGGCGCACGCAAGAGCAATATGTATTATATACAATCTAGATTGACTCTAGTGCAAGTGGGAGACTAAAGGAAATATGCCCTAGAGGCAATCGTAGAGATGATTATATTTCTTATGTATCCATGAGTTATTGTAATGTTCCTTGAATATCCATATCAGGCAACTTGTATTGATTGGCAATTATGTGAATTGTTTGTGAAACTCTATACTTGTATGGTTATCTAATAGTTGTCCCTAATCGGAGTTCATGTGAGGACACACATGAATATTAGACTAGCACATCAGTTGGTAGATGAATATGTTTATAAGTCATAGACATGTAGATGTCAAACTAATAATGTGGACACATGTTATGAACATGGGGTTGGATGACCCAACTTGAGAGGCAATTAGACTTGCGGCTCTCTCTACACATCGTAATGCTTTGTCCTTAGACCTGAGATTGTCGCATGCACTTGAGATGTGGATAGACCTACTTTCGGGCTATCATACGTTGCTCCGTAACTGGGTAGTTATAAAGGTAGCTTTCAGGTTTGTCCTAAAGCATGTTGCAAGGCATTGTTCAATCAAGATGGAATTTGCCCCTCTCTACTTGAGAGATATATCTCTGGGCCATGATGACCCACAAGTATAGGGGGTGTATCATAGTACTTTCGATAAATATGAGTGTCGATCCCAACAAGGAGCAGAAGGTGCTGAACAGTGGTATGGAGCAGGAAATTCCTGGGAATACTTAGCAAACGGATTTTTAGTGGTTTTCTGACAAGGCAACAAAACAAGGAGCAAGTAACAAACCTAACGAACAAACGGAGCAAGTGGACCAATCCTTTCTTAGAAAAGGACAAGCCGGTGGAAATACTTATAAGGACCAAACGTTCTCGGGGACACATGGGAATTCTGTCAAGTGCTTTTGCTTCACATAGGTGAGTACTCTTCTTTGGTATTTGTAAGTGTTGTGTAGGTAAACCTGTGCTAACATACCTCCCTTCCTAGGACTAATACATACTTGTGATTAAACCCCCTGCAAATATCTATAACTATAGGAAAGTAATTAAGATATAAATGTAACCATAGCCTTAAACTCTAAGATCCTACGCTCCCTTGTGCAAAGGTGTCCTAACGGGGGTTCAGGTTTCTGTCACTCCGGCAACCCCACAATTAGTAGCCAAATACACAATGCATCCCCCTAGGCCCATAAATGGTGAAGTTTCATGTAGTCGACGTTCACATGACACCACTAGAAGAATAGCACCACAACTTAAATACTAAACCATTGAATAATAACTCAACTCAGATTCACTACTAACAACATGACTTCTCCCATGTCCTCAAGAACTAAACGAACTACTCACAAGACATCATATGGATCAACATCAAAGATGATATGATAATGGATAACAATCTGAACATAAACAATAATCCAATGGTTCCACTCACAAGCATCAACTACAATAGTAATTAACACAGGGAAAGTTTCCCCTAAGAACTAAAGCAATATCCAACACAATTATTATAGCGGGACGGAGTGGTGATGATGGTGCTGGTGGTGATGATGGTGCTGGTGGAGATGATGGTATGGATGATGATGATGATGATCCCGATGAAGCCTATCTTGATGATGGTGTTGATGGCGACGATCTCCCCTCTCCGGGAAGGAATTACCCCGGCAGAATTCTGCCTGCCTGACAGATCTTTCTCTCTCGGTGATTTCCTCCCCCTAGAGGTGTCGGAAATCTATATGTGGTCGCTCCCCGAGGCTTAGGGTTCCGTGGGGAAGATATAGGCGAAGGGGCGGAGTCGGAGGCCAAACCTGCCCTAGGCGCGGGGTCAGGTGGGCCCGCGCCTAGGGGGTGTGGGGCCCCTGAGGTCCCCCTTCGCTCCTCCTTCTGGCTTCCTTTGTCCTCTGGTAAAATAATATGTTTCCATATTTTTCTAGTATTTTCTGATCTTCGCAAAATTGCACCGAAACGCCTTCTTTTCCATCAGAATCCAGACTCCGGCAGTCCAACATCCAAGAATCGTCCAACATGCATAAACAGATGAAAAGCCATAAGTAATACCTCATAATAAGACAAATATCAATGAATAGAGGTAAATTATGATATAGAATGGTGATGCAAATTGGGCGTATCAACTCCCCCAAGCTTAGACTTCGCTTGTCCCCAAGCGAAAACTAAGCTCAGTAAACATGTCCATAGGTTTATGGAGTGAAGTGTAGAATACGAACAAGAAGCATCACACTTACCATTGCACAACTCATAGAAGAAAGCAACTCACCATTGTATAACTTAGCCTGCAACCAAGTACAACAGTCACAATAGAGATGCATAAAGATAAATCACAATTGGAATTGGCAAACTTGTTCTTGGTCAAAGAACACCGGGCAAATAGTTTCGCAAAAAGTTTTTTGTAGAAGTTTCAAAACAGGAGCACTCTTTGCTCAAAAAGGTTTTTCGCAAGTGAAGGCTTTCAAAGTAATACTCAATAGATAAGGGTTTTGTGCAAACAAGAGATAAGAGTTTTGTGCAAACAAGGAATAGTAAAAACATGATTGATGTAACATCCCTAAAATCATGTTTTCAAAGATTGCATATCATCCATGCATGCATAATCATTTAGGAATAAATTTCAAAGTCATTACAAAAACAGAAGCATTTGGGTGCTTGTTATTTTATGTAAACAAGCATTGATCCAATGCCACTCTCTAATGAGAGAATATTTGTTTCAAACCAAGGATTATGTGTTCATGAGATGGTGTGGTTGATTCCAAGCTTGGAAATTTTTTCCAAAACAAATTTTGATATTAAAACCATTCTCAAATCTTTATCAAATCTTGTGCTAAGGCACTATTTATTTTAAAATTTTCAAATGAACCAAACAAGTCCAGCAAGACAGCTTGGTTTTATGCCCAAATTTATGAAGGTTTCACTTTATAAAAGTCCAGAAAGATTTGGAATTCAAATGCTTTTGAATTTGTTTGAAAAGGATTCCTGAAAATCAATTTAGAAAAAGAAAAGGAATTAGAAATCAGAACTGGGCCTGGCGCCACCTTTTCATCCCAACATCCAAAACAGCCCACCCGGGGATTTCCTTTCCCTCTGTCTCCCACGCGCGCAACTCTACCCACCGTCGCTGACTCGCTGGCCCCACATGCCAAGTCATCATCTTCCCTGAATCCCGCGCAAGAACATGTCGTCGCTGCCGTTGCTACCGTTGATAGCGCGGCGTAATTGCCATTGATTCAGCAAGCGTTTCCTGCCGAGCCTCTGCCTACTTAAACCTCTCCGCACTGCGAGTCTTTCCCCTCACTCATCACACTCTCTCCGCCACCAGGCTGCCCAGAATTCAGTCTGCAAAACCACTTCCCGATCAACTCCGGCGAGACATTGCGGTGAGCTCCATCCACCCCACTCTGTCTCGTTCACGCTAGCATGATTCCCTTGCTCACGCGACTCATGTCATGCCTTTGTTTTGTCTGCTCGTGACCTAGGTCAACGGATTCGACAACCACCGCAAGTGCCCGACGCCTCTCTCATCTCCGGTGAGAAATCACGGTAATCTTCGAGCACCCCTTGCCTTCTCCTTGATACTATCATGCTCGTCGTGACCTTGCGCACCTCCTGATACATCTGGTTCGTGCTAGGACGGTTCAAATCTTTGGCAACGTCAACGTCTGCAAGCACCCGACGCCGCGCACAACTCCGACGAGCCCCAGCGACCTCCATGGTGCGCCCCTGTCCCTCCCACGACCACCTCGAGCACCGCAGCAACCACGCGAACCCAGTAAGCATCCCCACTCCTCCCCGCGCGACCTAAATCGCCGGCAACTTCTCCCAGCGAGCAGCCGCCCATCTTTGGTCGCATGCTTAGCACGTGGGATCTAGATCCGGTTTAGATTAGATCTAAAACGAAGCGGTAAGTAACGATCTGAGCCGTGCATGTTAAGTTAGATCTAACGGTCCGCGAGCGTGATCCGATGCGAAACATTATCCAATCGAATGACGCTGCGTGGCTAGTTCTTTGTTTTAAAACTGAATTTAGATCTATTTGTGTTTCAAACTTGTAAAATTCATAACTTTTGATTCCACGTTCAAATTTTGCAAACTTTATATCATTGGAATCAGGGAGAAAATCCTATCTTTTATGCAATGTGTTTAATGTTTTCCTCTGTAAAATGGTTGTTTTTGCAGAATCATTTGTAGGCTTGTTTTGAATATAGAATTGATTTGAAAAATGTTTTAAAGATCAAATAAAGTTTATTTTGAGTATCTTGGACTTGTTTATGTTTTAGTACTGTTTACTTGTCTTGTTTGTTGTAGAAAATCATCACATGACATTTGCATGCATTCATATATTTTTGTTTGTATATTTTGTTATGTGATTTTGGTGCCATTATTTTATGTGTAGATTTTGGTGCAAATAGTGATTGTGGTTGTAAAGATTGTTGCTACTCCCCAAACTACCAAGGCAAGTGGTGCTTCATGATTTTATTCCTATATTTTTCAACTATGCACTAGAAATATTTGGTATAGGACTTGCATGAATATTTTGATAAGTATCTATATGCTATACTTGGGAAATCCTAGTAGTTGTAGAATTGTTAGAAATTTCTCTAAGTTAAGATGCTTACCATTTCCATGCTTAGCCTAGCTGGTAGCAACCAAGGGTGGTTATATATTCATGCTATGTGAAATATTTCTAAGTCTTTGACTTGTGTTTTTGCTTAATAAAACAAGTAAGTGAATGAAACACCTGGGTGGAATGGAAAGAATGGTTTGTGTTGAGTGGTTACACCAGGCCCATTTCTATGGTTTACCTTGTGTATCTCACTTGTGGAAAGCCACCCAGGAACAAAGGGATTTGAGATGCCAAATGTTAAGAAGCTTCTAGTGCAGCCACATGGCAATATGGGCTCTGCCTGGATCATATAGGTTGCAATAACTTAGCCATTTGGACAGTTGGTGGTAGTGGGATGATAGGTTTGGAACGCGTCCATTTGGTCTAAGGGAAGGCTTCTGAAAGGTCATGTCTTGGTGAAAATCAAGTCTTGTGGGGAAAGTGCACAACCTCTGCAGATGGAAGAATCTAAGTACTTAGCCATGTCCCTGGTATTGGACAACTTGAGCATCAAGACATGGAAGCTATCAAGAATCTCCTCATCCCAATTTCTAAGTTAAAACTTGTGGTTGAACAAGGGTGAAGGTTCACCAATTTATATTGGTGATTCCTTGGGAAAGTTTGTCAAAGAAAAACTTAGTGTTTTCAATTAATAGGTAAAACCTATTTTGAGCAAAGCAAGCCTAAGCTACACTTAGCCAAATTCATATAGTATTTAGATGTTAATATTCTACTAAGGTATCACTTGCCAATATTATTCCAATATATTGACCCACTGTGGCTGTAACTTGTGATGTTGCAGGTTATTCTGATGATGATTAGGGGTTATGAGTCTACACTCAACATGCTTGCATGTGGCACATGAAGATGAAGACTTATTTATCTTATTCTATATTTGAACTCTTGTATTAGGCCTATGGCCATGGAGTTTGTAAAAGACTATGTTTGTCTCTGGAATGATATGTAATAATGACCTTTGTTTATGTGTACTTCATCTTAAACTGTGGATGCTAGCATTGATCCAGGGACTAGCATTGCAATCACAGGGATCTTTACCTTTATAAAGGTGGGATCTTACAGATGGTATCAGAGCACTATGTTGCTTGTAGGATTATGACCCTAGGATTGGATTAGAAACCACTAAGTAAAAAAAATCAACAACTTCCACACTTGTCTTATTCTTCTCGTAAAATTTTCTAATCTTCTTTCTCATCTCTATTGATAGAAGGATGATTTGATAGCCTTTAGACTAGAGAGTGAAAGATGTAATGTGCCTTGTTAGTTGTACCACCACACTTATCATTATATTTCCAAAATTTTGACTAAGTTATATGGAATCTAGGATGCTTGTAATATGTATATCATGACTTGTGTGTTTGTTTGTCAATAATATACTTGTGATACTTGTCTTGTGTATTTTATATTGTTGTTGAATCTAACTTCTTCCTGTCTTATAAAATAGATGCCTAATGTTACTATCAACACGGCCGAAGAGTTCAAGGGAACTCGTTTTGGCACTCGTCTTATTGAGTTCACTAGCATGCTCAATATTCCTCTTCCTAGCATCATGGTGCTTACCCTTACCAAGTTTGAGAGGAAGGACCTTTGGGGCTTCAAGGTTAATCATCCAGGACGCCAGACTAAGCATACTACGGAGGCAATCATCTTCAAGTTTATGCATGATGACAGGGAGAGAGGCCTAGAGGTAGTCATGCAGGATTTACTTGCGCGTCTGTTAGGGAGACACTCTCGGGAGATTAGAGGTACTCACTTCCACGCCTTCGGAAGACGCGACGAGGATGGTGAGGCTATTGAGTTCGAGGATGCTGCTAGAGAGACGGCAGAGCCGATTCGTCTATACCTCCAGGACCTAGAGGTTCTTCTTAGGCACCTAGATACTGATAGGAACAACGTCATGCTTAGCAATGACGGGCTCCAGGTGCAGCTTCGTGAGAAGGACAAGCTCTTCGCGGAGCAAGATGAGAGAGTCAAGGAAATGGAGGCCAAGTTTGAGAGTCAGGATAGAAAGTTCAAGAGTCAAGAGAAATGAGTCCAAGATAGGAACAAGAGGATTCGAGAGATGACTGCAGAACTAGAGGCCAAGGACTTCGAGCTCGAGCATCAGCAGGGTGTGATTGAGAGGCTTCGTTCACAGAAGAGGGCTCTCAAAGCCAAAGTAGAGTTCTTGACTACCAATGTCGAGGAATACAAGACCGCTATGGAGAATGCATGTCTTACACTTGTTGATGAGGAGGTTGATGCAGAGGAGTAGTGATAACTACTCATTTAACTTTTATTTACCATGCTTTTGATTATTGAGTTGCAATGACCATCCAACATGTGGATGGCTTAATATTGGTGTGTTTGCTTTTCAAAAACTTGATGTCTATGTTGTTGAACTTTTTTTATTTTGATGCTTGTTTGTGATTGTCTATGTGTTGTATTGTGCATAATAAGCATCTATGGGTATCTCATTCTATCCTTATTGAAAACCACAGATGCCTTCTCGACGTGCCAACCCCAACCCGAACAACAACAATGTCACCCCAGAGATGCAGCAGCTGATGAAAGCACAAGCACAGCTGATGCAAATGATGACTACTTTCATGCAGAACCAGAATAACAACAATAACAACAACAACAATCAGAACAATCCACCAGGTTTTGACATGCTCACCAGATTCCTAAGAATGAGGCCAGCAAAGTTCTCAGGAACTACTGATCCCATGGTGGCCAATGATTGGCTACGCTCAGTGAACAAGGATTTGGTAACTGTTGGATGTACTGATGAGGAGAAAGTCAGATTTGCAGCACACTTGTTGGAAGGACTAGCAGCTACTTGGTGGGATAACTTCCAGATCACCACTCCCATTGAGGATGTGACATGGGCTATCTTTGAAGATGGTTTTTGTACAACTCACATCTCATCCGGAATGATGAGCTTGAAGAAGAAGGAATTCCATAATCTGAAGCAGCGCCACCGCAGCGTGGCTGAATATATTGAGGAGTTCAACAATCTGGCGCGTTATGCACCGGATGAAGTTGACACTGATGCCAAGAGGAAGGAGAAGTTCCTCGAAGGATTGAACGATGAACGAACCTGCAGTTAGCTGTGGCCTATGTCCCCACCCAGGGGCGGAGCCAGGAATTGGACATAGGGGGGGCGAGTCCGAGGTCGAAAACTTAAAAATTTTCATAGCATGTTACACATTGTACATCAACTAGTAGATCAATTTTAAGTAATTTTCTCCATTTCTATACATGGGAGGCCAACTCTAAATTGCCACTCACTATTATAATACATCTGCGAAAAGTAATTAGAGGGAATACCAATTAACTCGAATTTTAGACCAGCAATTTTTTCTGTAAATTTAAATTGTTGAAGAAATTTTTTTTCATGAATACTTTAACCGAATCAACAACAAAACAATATAGGAAAAATAGGGCTAGCAGCTCATTTGTTTGTTCCTAAGAAATTGAATCGCAGCCATGATGCATGCTCGATTGTATATATAGAGTACTATGAACTAGTAGACTTTTAGGACGTAATTGATCCATCAAATAAGAACTAATAGTTACTAGCGAGTACCTTAAAAAAACTGAGGGATTGAGTAGATCAAATTCGACGGACTTAGAGGTGCTGACTCTCCAGAAGATCAACGACTTAATCGCATGTGTCCGATCCGAGCGGCTACCTAGCACTGGCGGCGGTGTGATACATCGTCCCGATGGTGAGCGGCCTAGCTATTCTTCATTGAGATCAACCTTTTTACGGAACTGCATTGAGAATTGAGATCGGGTCTTATTGGGAGGCAAACAAACCTACCGATGTGAAAAGGCTTATAGAACATGGGCTTTTCGTTGACTTTGGGCTTCCATACGTATACTAGACAGTTAGCATTAGCTCGGGCTCAAATACTAACCAAGTAAGCAGCATTTCTCGCAATTAGTACATAATGAACTATACATCCACTACTACATGTGCTGCAATAGATTGAGGGGGTGACACATTGAGGGGGTCGACCCTGCCTCCTCCTCAGCCACCTATCAATCTCTTTGTGACAAGGCTGCCATCTTGGAGAGCAAGATGAAACAGGTTGAAAGCAGGAAGAGGAAACACTCTGACAAGCACAGCTCGGGATCGTCTCACAAGCGTTCCCATTATGATGATAGTGGGAATTCTGGATCCCGCAAGCATGGAAAGTACCACAACCACAACCGTCATCATAACAACAAGCATCACCGTAGTCATGACAATGACAAGTACAAGAATCACAAGAGTGGGTACAAGAACCACCACAATGGAAGTGGAAGTGGTAGTGGAAACCAGCCTGTCAAGAAGGATCTCAGTCAGGTTGAATGCTTCAAGTGCAAGAAGATGGGGCATTATGCAAATGAATGCCCAGAAAAGAAAGTTGAGGGACCCAACAAGCCCAACCCTTTCCAGAAGGGACGGGTGAACCACATCAATGTGGAAGAAATCTATGAGGAACCTGATGCTGTTGCTGGTAAGTTCAAACTCAATTATCTTCCAGCATTTGTTCTCTTTGATACTGGTGCATCGCATTCATTCATATCAAGAGCATTTGTTGAAAGAAATGAACTTCCAGTAGAAACTATTGGGTGCCCTATAAAAGTAAGTTCTCCTGGCAGAGAAATGATAGTGAACTTAGGATGTCATGATCTAGTCATAGATTTTGGGAAGTATAAGTTTCCCGTTAATCTGATAATCCTAAATTCCCAAGGATTGGATGTCATTTTGGGGATGGACTGGATGACTAAGCACAAGGGAGTGCTAGATTGTGCCAACCATACAGTCACACTCACAACTCTAGAAAACAAAAGGATTAGATTCAAGACTAACTTTGAACCGAAAGGGAGTAAGCTAAATTATCTTAAGGGGGTTAGCATAGATAGTGTGCCAATTGTGAGTGAATATCCGGATGTGTTTCCGGAAGAATTGTCGGGAATGCCACCAGATAGAGATGTGGAATTTCTGATTGATTTGCTACCAGGATCGGGACCGATAGCAAAGAGACCATACAAGATGTCAGTTGATGAGCTGAAAGAACTCAAGAAACAACTTGGAGAATAGTTGCAGAAAGTATTTATTCAACCAATTTCTTCATCTTGGGGAGCACTAGTTTTGTTTGTGGAAAATAAGGATAGAAGTCAAAGGTTATGCATTGATTACCGTTCACTTAATGAGGTGACTATCAAGAACAAATACCCTTTGCCTAGAATCAATGATTTGTTTGATCAGTTAGAAGGAGTCCGTGTGTTCTCAAAGATTAGATCAGGATATTTTCAGCTTAAGATAAGAGAACAAGACATACCTAAGACAGCTTTCACCACTAGGTATGGATTGTATGAATACACTGTGATGCCATTTGGTTTGACCAATGCACCAGCTTACTTCATGAATATGATGAACAAGGTGTTCATGGAGTTCCTTGACAAGTTTGTTGTCGTTTTCATCGATGACATTTTGATCTACTCCAAGAGCAAATAAGAGCATGAAGGACATTTGCGTTTGATACTTGAGAAGCTTAGAGAGCATAAGTTGTATGCCAAATTCAGAAAGTGTGAATTTTGGTTAAATGAAGTTGGATTTCTTGGACACGTTGTGTCAGGAGATGGTGTAGCAGTTGATCCCGCTAAAGTGTCAGCTGTAACTGAATGGGAATCTCCAAAGTCAGTAAAAGAGGTTGATAGTTTCCTTGGCTTGGCAGGATACTACAAAGGATGTGAACTCAGTTTCCAAGAATTGAAGAAGAGACTAGTGACAGCACCAGTCTTATGTCTGCCAGATTTGGAGAAAGACTTCCAAGTGTATTGTGATGCATCTCATCATGGATTAGGTGCAGTTCTAATGCAAGAAGGGAAAGTTGTGGCTTATGCCTCGAGACAACTCAAAACTCATGAGGTAAATTATCCTACTCATGATTTAGAGTTAGCCTCTGTTGTCCATGCACTCAAAACATGGAGACATTATCTTTTGGGAAAGCGATGTGAAGTGTTCACAGATCATAAAAGTTTGAAGTATATCTTTACCGTAAAGAAATTAACATGAGACAAAGGAGATGGCTAGAACTCATCAAGGACTATGACTTGAGTTTGCAATACCACCCCGGTAAAGCAAATGTTGTAGCAGATGCTCTAAGCCGTAAGGTTTTCGTGAATGGCCTTACTAAGGGGGAGTTGCCAGATGATCTGTGTGCTCAAATTAGAGATCTCAGATTGGAGATTGTGCCTGAAGGACATCTCATGTCATTGGATGTTCAACCCACTTTGTTGGACAAAATCAAAGAAGCCCAAAAGATAGACAAGGAAATTGAAGAGATCAAAGAAAAGATTGGCAAAGGAAAAGCGAAAGGATTCCATGAAGATGAACAGGGTACTTTATGGTATGGAAAACGTATCTGTGTTCCACAAGATCCGGAGCTTCGGAAACTGATTTTCCAAGAAGCACACAACTCACCATATTCCATTCATACGGGTAACACCAAAATGTACATGGATATGAAGGAAAGATTTTGGTGGAATAATCTCAAGAAGGACATCGCCGAACATATTGCTTTGTGTGATGTATGTAGTAGAGTGAAAGCGGAACATCAGAAGCCAGCAGGATTGCTACAACCACTACCTATTCCTGATTGGAAGTGGGACAAGATTGGCATGGATTTCATCACTGGATTGCCAAGGACCAGGTCGGGATATGATTCTATTTGGGTAGTAGTGGATCGCTTAACTAAAATGGCTCATTTCATACCCGTGAAAACAACCTATACAAGTGCAAAATTAGCCAAAATCTATATGAGTAGGATTGTATGACTGCATGGAGTATCCAAGAGTATTGTGTCTGATAGGGGAACTCAATTCACTTCTCATTTTTGGAGGCAACTACATGAGTCATTAGGAACGAGATTGGAATTCAGCACTGCTTTTCATCCTCGGGCTGATAGTCAGACAGAAAGAACCAACCAGATTCTTGACGACATGTTGAGATCATGTGCTCTAGATTATGGAGCTAGTTGGGATGAAAGTCTACCTTACGCAGAATTATCTTACAATAACATCTATCAAGCCAGTATTGAGATGGCACCATTTGAGTTTCTCTATGGGAGAAAGTGTACCACCCCATTACTATGAAATGGTGTGGGAGAAAGAAGTTTGTTCGGACCAGAACTAATCAAAGAGGCTGAAGAGAAAGTCAAACTAGTTAAGGACAGATTGAAGATAGCACAGTCTCGACAGAAAAGCTACGCAGATCCTAAGCGTAGAGAAGTCACCTATGAAGTGGGTGATAGAGCTTATCTTAGAGTGTCACCACTTCGTGGAGTGAAGAGATTTGGAGTCAAAGGAAAATTGGCCCCAAGATACGTTGGACCATTCAAAATTCTGAGTCGTAAAGGAGAAGTAGCTTATGAGATTGAATTGCTTGAATCATTGTCTGCCGTTCACAATGTGTTTCATGTGAGTCAGCTTAAGAAATGCCATCTAGAGATGGAAGAGACTTCGTTGAAGGATACCATACCTTTGTAGGAGGTTCAATTGGAAAGTTATCTCACTTATGAGGAAAAACCTATCAAGATTCTTGAGACTGCAGAAAGAGTTACTCGGACTAAGACTATCAAGTTCTGCAAAGTTCAATGGAACCATCAATCCGAAGAAGAAGCAACATGGGAAAGAGAAGATGATCTTCGGAAAGACCACCCTCACCTATTTGCTAGCCAATCCGAATCTCGAGGGCGAGATTCACCTTAAGGGGTTAGATTTGTAACATCCCTAAAATCATGTTTTCAAAGATTGCATATAATCCATGCATGCATAATCATTTAGGAATAAATTTCAAAGTCATTACAAAAACAGAAGCATTTGGATGCTTGTTATTTTATGTAAATAAGCATTGATACAATGCCACTCTCTAATGAGAGAATATTTGTTTCAAACCAAGGATTATGTGTTCATGAGATGGTGTGGTTGAGTTCCAAGCTTGGACAAATTTTTCCAAAACAAATTTTGATATTAAAACCATTCTCAAATCTTTATCAAATCTTGTGCTAAGGCACTGTTTATTTTAAAATTTTCAAATGAACCAAACAAGTCCAGCAAGACAGCTTGGTTTTATGCCCAAGTTTATGAAGGTTTCACTTTATAAAAGTCCAGAAATATTTGGAATTCAAATGCTTTTGAATTTGTTTAAAAAGGATTCCTGAAAATCAATTTAGAAAAAGAAAAGGAATTAGAACTCGACTGGCGCCACCTTTTCAGCCGAACAGCAAAACAGCCTACAGGGATTTCCTTTCCCTCAGATCCCACGCCAAACTCTACCACCGTCATTGACTCGTTGGCCCCACACGCCAAGTCATCATCTTCCCCAAATCCCGCACAAGAACACGTCGCCGCTGTCGTTGCTGCCGTTGATAGTGCGGCGTAATTGCCATTGATTCAGCAAGCGTTTCCTGCCGAGCCTCTGCCTACTTAAACCTCTCCACAGCGCGAGTCTTTCCCCTCACTCGTCACACTCTCTCCGCTACCGGGCTGCCCAGAATTCAGTCTACAAAGCCGCTTCCCGAGCAACTCCCGTGAGACATTGCGGTGAGCTCCGTCCACCCCACTCTGTCTCGTTCACGCCAGCATGATTCCCTTGCTCACACGACTCATGTCATGCCTTTGTTTTGTCTGCTCGTGACCTAGGTCGACGGATTCGAAAACCACCGCAAGTGCCCGACGCCTCTCTCATCTCCGGTGAGAAATCACGGTAATCTCCGAGCGCCCCTTGCCTTCTCCTCGATACTATCATGCTCGCCGTGACCTTGCGCACCTCCTGATACATCTGGTTCGTGCTAGGGTGGTTCAAATCTTCGGCAACGTCAACGTCTGCAAGCACCCGACGCCGCGCACAACTCCGACGAGCCCCATCGACCTCCACGGTGCGCCCCTGTCCCTACCACGACCACCTCAAGCACCGCAGCAACCACGCGAACCCAGTAAGCATCCCCACTCCTCCCCGCGCGACCTAAATCGCCGACAACTTCTCTGACAGAGCCGCGGCGCCGCACCGCCGCCGCCCATCTTTGGTCGCATGCTTAGCAGTCGTAGGATCTAGATCCAGCGCTCTAGATTAGATCTGGAACGAAGCGGTAAGTAACGATCTGAGTCGTGCGTGTTAAGTTAGATCTAACGGTCCGCGAGCGTGATCTGATGCGAAACGGTATCAGCCAATCAGACGCTGCCACGTGGCTAGTTCTTTGTTTTAAAAACTGAATTTAGATCTATTTGTGTTTCAAACTTGTAAAATTCATAACTTTTGATTCCCATGTTCAAATTTTGCAAACTTTATATCATTGGAATCAGGAGAGCAAATCCTATCTGCTTATGCAATGTGTTTAATATTTTGCCTCTGTAAAAATGGTTGTTTTGCAGAATCATTTGTAGGCTTGTTTTGAATATAGAATTGATTTGAAAAATGTTTTAAAGATCAAATAAAGTTTATTTTGAGTATCTTGGACTTGTTTATGTTTTAGTACTGTTTACTTGTCTTGTTTGGTGTAGAAAAATCATCACATGACATTTGCATGCATTCATATATTTTTTTTTGTATATTTTGTTATGTGATTTTGGTGCCATTATTTTATGTGTAGATTTTGGTGCAAATAGTGATTGTGGTTGTAAAGATTGTTGCTACTCCCCAAACTACCAAGGCAAGTGGTGCTTCATGATTTTATTCCTATATTTTTCAACTATGCACTAGAAATATTTGGTATAGGACTTGCATGAATATTTTGATAAGTATCTATATGCTATACTTGGGAAATCCTAGTAGTTGTAGAATTGTTAGAAATTTCTAAGTTAAGATGCTTACCATTTCCATGCTTAGCCTAGCTGGTAGCAACCAAGGGTGGTTATATATTCATGCTATGTGAAATATTTCTAAGTCTTTGACTTGTGTTTTTGCTTAATAAAACAAGTAAGTGAATGAAACACCTGGGTGGAATGGAAAGAATGGTTTGTGTTGAGTGGTTACACCAGGCCCATTTCTATGGTTTACCTTGTGTATCTCACTTGTGGAAAGCCACCCAGGAACAAAGGGATTTGAGATGCCAAATGTTAAGAAGCTTCTAGTGCAGCCACATGGCAATATGGGCTCACGGATCATATAGGTTGCAATAACTTAGCCATTTGGACAGTTGGTGTTAGTGGGATGATAGGTTTGGAACGCGTCCATTTGGTCTAAGGGAAGGCTTCTGAAAGGTCATGTCTTGGTGAAAATCAAGTCTTGTGGGGAAAGTGCACAACCTCTGCAGATGGAAGAATCTAAGTACTTAGCCATGTCCCTGGTATTGGACAACTTGAGCATCAAGACATGGAAGCTATCAAGAATCTCCTCGTCCCAATTTCTAAGTTAAAACTTGTGGTTGAACAAGGGTGAAGGTTCACCAATTTATATTGGTGATTCCTTGGGAAAGTTTGTCAAAGAAAAACTTAGTGTTTTCAACTAATAGGTAAAACCTATTTTGAGCAAAGCAAGCCTAAGCTACACTTAGCCAAATTCATATAGTATTTAGATGTTAATATTCTACTAAGGTATCACTTGCCAATACTATTCCAATGTATTGACCCACTGTGGCTGTAACTTGTGATGTTGCAGGTTATTCTGATGATGATTAGGGGTTATGAGTCTACACTCAACATGCTTGCATGTGGCACATGAAGATGAAGACTTATTTATCTTATTCTATATTTGAACTCTTGTATTAGTCCATGGGCCATGGAGTTTGTCAAAGACTATGTTTGTCTCTGGAATGATATGTAATAATGACCTTTGTTTATGTGTACTTCATCTTAAACTGTGGATGCTAGCATTGATCCAGGGACTAGCATTGCAATCACATGGATCTTTACCTTTATAAAGGTGGGATCTTACAATTGAATAAATCACCATATGAATGCTTGAAACATAACAACTCAAATGCTTGCTGGAGATAGAGAGGAAGTAGGTTTACTGACTCAACTGGAAATGGGAGAAACGTCCCTTCTTAGAGGGTAGCAGGGATTACAAGTCATAAAGAGCTTCCAAAAGATTATGATACTTACTAGCTCTGAGCCCTCATTGCCCCTATCATAAGCATATTGAGATGATTAAGGTTATTGTGAACAAGGATGGAGTATATGCTTGACGAAATATAAGTTGGCAATCTCATGTCCCTTAAATATGAGGGCCACTCCTCATGCTACTCAACTTTGGTCACAGGTAAGTTCTTGTCATTGTAAGTATTTGCATATCATTGAGAGCTTTCCCATAACCAAAATGACAAGGCAAGCAGACAATGAGAATATCAGCGATCTTTTTATTTACTATGTGCATAGCTTTTTATTGAGGATGCTTAATAGATGGCTCACTATGGTGATGCTGCAAGTTTCCACCATGATTAAGCATTGCGTAGGCTAGCGGCCCAGGCATTTCTCTAACACTGAATACAGACTCCATGGACTTACAAGTTCCTTCTTTATTTCACACCGTTGACATCCATAGACAAACGAGCACGATATCAACTATGTACAGAGTATAAGTGCAATGTTGAAAACGTTCTCCGTGACAACACGGTTCTGCTAATTCCAACGTATAGATGCAAGCATATACAACTTCGATGTTCACAATGGTTCAAGTCTATTAGGGGCAAGAAAATAAGGTGTGTCATCAAGTTCGTGAGAGCTTTACTAACTAGTTTTCACATAACAAAATAGTTTTTAATTCGAAAGATAGATGAAGCTTGAGAATTTTCTTGGAATAGCAAAAGCTACTAGGTAGATATGGTGGACACAAGTGGCAAAAGTTTGATTCAAAGGATTTGGAAACATGAGAAGTATGCCTTCTCAAAACAGGTTTTTGGCTAGCAAGGTTGGGTAGCAAGCAAGGGAGTTGAAAGAAACAAGAAAACATACAAGTAATAAAGCCAAACATGCAATCTTTCTTGAAAACACAAAAGATCTTAAATAAAGAATAATAAGCTTATGAGCCAACAAGAAAGAAAACAAATAATATCAAATACCTGTAGCTTTTTCTTTCTCTTTTTCTTTCAAACCTCAAAAATTGTTGCTAATCACCAGAACTCGGTTTGCCAAAACCAATTTAGATCCACTTGATGCTCCCAAAGTGGTGCCAATACTGATCAACAAGATCCATCATATAACAGAGATTGCAAACTAAAAATAAGAAGTGCAAAAAGTAAAAGATGAGACTTCTCATTAATATTCAATAAAGGCACTCACACTAAGGGATACATAGATAATCAACTAAAGGAGAGATACTTCCACATGTAAACCAAACTATAAGATAACCTCTCTACCACAGATATGAATCCACTAAAAAGGTAAAAGATAATGGTGGTGATACCACGTCACTCCCCCAAGCTTGGAACAAGCCAAGGGGATGCCAAACCTGATGACGAATTACTCCTTCGGTGGTGGAGGTGTTCTCTTGTCATCATAGGACTTCCAAGGCAATGGTTCCCCATCAAGAAAGGATATCCTTATCTCATCGATCCTGAAACTAGCAGCAGAGCTTATGCGATCAAATCTAGCTCCATACTCACAGTTTTGATTCTGTATGTCATAGAGTTGTGCTTGCAATTGATTGGTTGTATGACGGAGTGAGAAGATATCTTCTCGGAGCTCAGCAACTTATCCCTCGTGCTTGGTGATGAGTTCTGAACTTATCTTGTGAATAACATCCACGTCGCGTTCTGCCATCTTCTTGTACCTGAAAACTTCCCGATCCAATGCTTCCATCCTGTCTTCCAGACTGCCTTCTCCCTTAGGGCCTTGAACTTCTTTCATCTGTACATTCCCCTCTTTGAGGATCAACTCTTTGGGATGAATCCTCAACTCATACATGTACGGGTTGAGTAAGTCCGCAAAGGGATCCTCCGTGGGTGATCCAGAGGAAGACATCGAGGCTCCAAATCTGAGAATTTCCCTGACAAAAACAGATCAAAACTAAAACACGACGAGAACACGATGCAAGAACCTCGGGGAACCCGGGGGGTTATATATTACGAAGTTTCAATGCATAAGGAAGGTTTTGGCACAGAAATGAGGCGAAGACGGAGTTCGGGGGAAGGCGCGGCCATGCTGGGCCCGCGCATGTGGTGGGTTTGTCCACCCCGGGCTCCGTTTCCTCTTCAATTTCGTCTCATAACTTCCCTTATGTATTAAAAACATCAAAAATATAAAAAGATTAGAGTTTCACGAACCTTCTGTTTTCACCACTTTTACCTATTCAAAGACTAACTCTGCAGACTCTGGTGTTTGGCTTTTGATAAATTCTTCTGGGGTCGCCATTCCAATAACATCCACATCTTCATTATAAGAATCTCCAGAAATATAGTGTTTTAGTCTATGCCCATTAACCACCTGTGTTGTGTCATCCTTCGGAGAAGAGATTTTTATGGCACCTGAGCGGTATACTTCCTTGATAATAAAAGGTCCTTCCCATTTTGAGAGTATATTTCCTGCAAAAAAAACTGAGACGAGACCTATACAAAAGAACTTTATCACCAACATGGAATTCCCTTTTGATAATTCTCCTATCATGCCATCTTTTTACTTTTTCCTTAAAGAGACTAGCATTTTCATAAGCTTCACCTCTCCACTCATCTAGATTACTTAAGTCTAGTAGTCTTTTCTCACTAGCAAGTCTAAAATCTCTATTCAACTCTTTCACTGCCCAATAAGATTTGTGTTCTAATTCTAAAGGCAAGTGACAAGCTTTTCCATAGACCATTTTGTAAGGAGACATCCCCATAGGATTTTTATAAGCAGTTCTATAAGCCCACAAAGCATCATTCAACTTTTTAGCCCAATTTTTTCTAGATCTATTGACAATCTTCTGCAAGATAGACTTAATTTCCCTATTGGAAAGTTCTACTTGCCCACTAGTTTGGGGGTGATAAGCTGAAGCAATTCTGTGGTTTACATCATACTTAGCGAGAGTTTTTCTAAAACCCCCATGAATAAAATGAGATCCTCCATCAGTCATGAGATATCTAGGTACACCAAACCTAGGAAAAATGGCATTTTTAAGCATTTTCAAAGAGGTCTTACCATCAGCATTGTTTGTAGGTATGGCTTCCACCCACTTTGTAACATAGTCAACAACAACAAGAATATGAGTATACCCCTTTGAAGGAGGAAAAGGCCCCATAAAGTCAAATCCCCAACAATCAAAAGGTTCAATAACAAGAGAATAATTCATAGGCATTTCACTGCGTCTAGAGATGTTACCTACTCGTTGGCATTCATCACATGATAAGACAAACTTCCTTGCATCTTTAAAAAGGGTAGGCCAATAAAATCCAGATTGTAAAACCTTTTGTGCAGTCCTATCCCCAGCATGATGTCCTCCATAAGCACTGCCATGACATTTTCTCAATATCTCTTGTTGTTCAAATTCTGGAACACATCTTCGCATAATACCGTTTACTCCTTCTTTATATAAGTGTGGGTCATTCCAAAAGTAATGCCTTATATCATAAAAGAATTTCCTTCTTTGCTGGGTTGTAAAGGTTGGAGGCAAATACTTGGAAACAATAAAGTTAGCATAATCAGCATACCAAGGACTCTCATGTGGGCTTACCCTTATTGCAGCTAACTGCTCATTTGGAAAACTATCATTAACAGGAAAAGGGTCAAAAGAAATGTTTTCCAAATGAGATAAATTATCAGCAACAGGATTATCAGCACCTTTCCTATCCACAATATGCAGATCAAACTCTTGCAAAAGCAACACCCACCTTGCTTAGCGTCCTTCTTTATCATAAGGTACTTAATAGCTGCATGATCAATATGAATAGTAACCATAGAATCAACAATATAAGGTCTAAACTTATCACAGGGGAGTATTACAGCTAAGAACTCTTTTTCAGTAGTAGCATAATTCTTTTGAGCGGCATCCAAAGTCTTGCTAGCATAATGAATAACATTCAGCTTCTTTTCAACACGTTGTCCAAGGACAGCACCCACAACAAATTCACTAGCATCACACATGATTTCAAAAGGTAAACTCCAATCAGGTGGTTGGACAATAGGAGCAGTTGTCAAAGATTTCTTCAAAGTTTCAAAAGCTTCCTTACAATCATCATCAAAAACAAAAGGTACATCTTTTTGAAGAAAATTAGTAAGGGGCTTTGAAATTTTGGAGAAATCTTTAATAAATCTCCTATAGAAACCAGCATGACCAAGGATACTACGAATACCTTTGATATCTCTAGGACAGGGCATCTTCTCATTTGCTTCAATTTTGGCTCTGTCAACCTCAATGCCTCTTTTAGAGATCTTGTGTCCAAGAACAATTCCTTCATTAACCATGAAATGGCATTTCTCCCAATTAAGAACAAGGTTGGTTTCTTCACATCTCTGCAAAAGTTTATCAAGGTTGTGCAAACAGTTATCAAAAGAAGTTCCATAGACAGAAAAATCGTCCATGAAAACCTCCACAATTTCTTCACAAAAACCATGAAAGATAGCAGACATACATCTCTGAAAGGTAGCAGGAACATTGCATAAACCAAAAGGCATACGCCTATAAGCATAAGTACCATAAGGACAAGTGGAAGTAGTTTTCTCTTGGTTCTGTGCTTTCACATCAATTTGAGAAAACCCAGAATAACCATCAAGAAAGCAAAAGTGAGTATTTTTGGACAACCTCTCAAGCATTTGATCAATAAAGGGCAAAGGATAATGATCTTTCTTCGTGACTTTATTATCTTTCTAAAATCAATGCACATTCTATACCCAACCACTACTCTTTGGGGTATAAGCTAATTATCCTCATTAGGCACAACAGTTATTCCCCCTTTCTTGGGAACACAATGAACATGGCTAACCCATTTACTATCAGCAATAGGATAAATAATACCAGCATCAAGGAGTTTTAATACCTCATTTCTTACCACGTCCTTCATCTTAGGATTTAGACGGCGTTGGTGCTCAACAACTAGTTTTGCATCAGGTTCTATATTAATAGCATGATGACATATAGTAGGAGAAATCCCCTTTAAATCATCAAGATTATAGCCCATAGCTCCTCGGTGTTTCTTCAATATCTCCAATAACCTTTCTTCTTCCTTTCCTGAAAGTTTAGAACTGATAATAACATGATATATTTTCTTATCATCAAGATAAGAATATTTAAGATCATCAGGTAAAGGTTTTAATTCGAAAACAGGATACCCTTTAGGTGGTAGTGTGGTACCCAAGTATTCCACATGTAGATTATGCTTAAGTAACTCAGGCTGACGAAGGAAAGCTTCGTCAATCTCATTTCTTTCCTTCATGAAGGCATCGCTTTCATGATCTTCCATAAATTGCTGCAAGGCATTGTTAGGAGCAAGAGAAATAGCAGAAAGTTGTTCAACCCTGAAATCCTCATTAGGCAGTTCATTTTCATAAGGAGTTTTGCAAATTTGGAAAAATTAAACTCATAAGACTCTCCAGCAAACTTAGTCAAAACTTTTTCCTTCCTACAGTCTATGATAGCCCCACAAGTATTTAGAAAGGGTCTACCAAAGATAATAGGATAGGTTTTACTAGCTTCTTTATCAAGTACTAGAAAATCAGCAAGGTATTTAATCTTACCACAAAGGACCTCCACATCTCTTACAATGCCAATGGGGCAAACTTGCTCTCTGTTAGCAAGGTAAATAACCACATCAATGTCCTCAAGCTCACAAGGACCAATCTCATGCATAATTTCCATGTAAATCTCATAAGGAATAGCACTAGAACTAGCACCAATATCACATAAACCATAATAGCTATGACTACCAATTTTAACAGAAAGCACAGGGACACTAGATTTTCTAACTTTCTTAGGATGATAAACAATATTAGTACCATCTTCACAGAATACAATATGCTCATCCTCTATATTTCTAGTGACAGTGTCTTTCACAATAGCTACCATAGGTTCAACATTCAACTGCTCATCGGGTTCCACAGTTTTCATTGTACCTTTATTATTTGCACTAATAATTATAGAATACTCCTTTACCTTAGCTGGGAAAGGCATTTTCTCAACATGAGGTTTAGGCACAGTATGATTAGTAGTACAAACTTGAGTACCTCTAACTAGAACATAATTAACAACATCTTTATAAGGATCATGGTACTTATTCCACTTCTTCTTGGGAATTTCTATGTAAGAGGCAAAGGCCTTAAAATAGTTGGCAGTACTTTGGGAATCAAGACCAAACTCATTGCTAATATCATGGAAGTCATCAGTTCCCATAAAATATTTAATGCATTCATAATCATAGTTTATACCTGACTTTCTTCCTTTGTCATTCTCCCAAGCTTTAGTGTTATCTTGAATACGGTCCAAGAGATCCCATTTAGCTTCTTCCTTCATACATGTGAATGATCCAGCACAAGAAGCATCCAGTAAATCTTTATCATGAAGAGAAAGCCTAGCATAAAAGTTATTGAGAATAATATTGTTAGGGAGTTCATGAATAGGACATTTAAGCATTAGTAACTTCAATCTCCCCCAAGCTTGAGCTGTACTCTCTCCATCAAGAGGCCAAAAGTTATATATAAGATTTCTATCATTATGAATCTCACTGGAAGGATAAAATTTAGAGTAAAAGAGAGATGTTATCTCCTCCCATTCCATGGATTGTCCATTCTTCAGTAGCTTATACCATTCTTCAGCTCTCCCTTTCAAGGATATGGAGAGTAACTTCTTCTTCACCTATTCAGTTTTGATACCTGCACACTTAAACAACCCGCATAATTCATGGATAAAAAGCAAGTGATCACCAGGATGGACAGTTCCATCCTCAAAATAATAATTATCCATAACACGATTGACAATACGTGTAGGTATCTTAAAAAGATCTATCTCAACAGGTGGTGGTTCATCTACTACCTAGCAGTGGTAGTAGTTTTCCCAAACAGAAAACCAAGTGGGTTATCCATATTGGAAACAAAGCAACAAGCAGTAACAAGAGCAATACTCACAGTAAAAGTTTCCCTTACCACTTCCACTCTTCAATAGCGCTTCACTCCCAGCAACGGCGCTAGAAAATAGTCTTGATGACCCACAAGTATATGGGGTGTATTGTAGTACTTTCGATAAAATAGGAGTGTCGATCCCAACGAGGAGCAGAAGGTGCTGAACAGTGGTATGGAGCAGGAAATTTCTGTGAATACTTAGCAAACATATTTTAGTGGTTTTCTGACAAGGCAACAAAACAAGGAGCAAGTAACAAAGGTAATGAACAAATGGAGCAAGTTACCCAATCCTTTCTTAGCAAAGTACAAGCCGGTGGAAATACTTATAAGGACCAAACGTTCTCGAGGACACATGGGAATACTGTCAAGTGCTTTTGCTTCATATAGCTGAGTACTCTTTTTTGGTGTTTGTAAGTGTTGTGTGGGTGAACCTGAGCTAACATACCGCCCTTCCTAGGACTAATACATACTTGTGATTAAACCCCCTGCAAACATCCATAACTACAAGAAAGTAATTAAGATATAAATCTAACCACAGCCTTAAACTCTGAGATCCTACGCTCCCTTGTGCAAAGGTGTCCTAACGGGGGTTCAGGTTTCTGTCACTCCGGAAACCCCACAATTAGTAGCCAAATACACAATGCATCTCCCTAGGCCCATAAATGGTGAAGTGTCATGTAGTCGACGTTCACAT
Organism: Avena longiglumis; assembly: GCA_030063025.1. Taxonomy (NCBI): domain Eukaryota; kingdom Viridiplantae; phylum Streptophyta; class Magnoliopsida; order Poales; family Poaceae; genus Avena; species Avena longiglumis. Next base: position 552,802,962 of record CP125973.1, on the reverse strand, counting down.
GACACCACTAGAAGAATAACACCACAACTTAAATGCTAAACCATCGAATAATAACTCAACATAGATTCACTACTAACAACATGACTTCTCCCATGTCCTCAAGAACTAAATGAACTACTCACAAGACATCATATGGATTAAGATCAAAGATGATATGATAATGGATAACAATCTGAACATAAACAATAATCCAATGGTTCCACTCACAAGCATCAACTACAATAGTAATTAACACCGGCAAAGTTTCCCCTAAGAACTAAAGCAATATCCAACATAATTGTTACAGCGGGACGGAGTGGTGATGATGGTGCTAGTGGAGATGATGGTATGGATGATGATGATGATGATCCCGATGAAGCCTAGCTTGATAATGGTGTTAATGGCGACAGTCTCCCATCTCCGGGAAGGAATTCCCACGGAAGAAATCTGTCTGTTGGAGATCTTTATCTCCCGGTGTTTTCCGCCCCCAGAGGCGGCGGAAATCTATATGTGGTCGCTCCCCGAGGCTTAGGGTTCTGTAGGGAATATATAGGCGAAGCGGCGGAGTCAGAGGCCGGGCAGGTGGGCCACACCTTCCGTAGGCGCGGGGTTAGGTGGGCCCTTGCCTAGGGTGGTGTGGGCCCCCTGAGGCCCCCCTTCGCTCCTCCTTCTGGCTTCCTTCGTCCTCTGGTAAAATAATATGTTTCCATATTTTTATAGTATTTTTATGATCTTCACGAAATTGCACCGAAACGCCTTCTTTTCCATCAGAATCCAGACTCCGGCAGTCCATCATCCAACATGCATAAACAGATGAAAATCCATAAGTAATACCTCATAATAAGACAAATATCAATAAATAGAGGTAAATTATGATATAGAATGGTGATGCAAATTGGGCGTATCGGGCCACTTGAGTGGTCGGATCCAGAAATGCATGGCCGTGCTACATATGGTTAAGAGTTAACCTAGTAAAGGGACTCCGAATCACAGTATCGAGAAAGAGAGGTCATCTTGGAGCTAGACTAAATATTATGAGGCAAAGGGAAAGACATGCACTTAACCTTGTGATGGTTCGTCCGAATGATCTTTATATGCGTTTAGGATTTAACACGTCTTGCTAGAGGTTGCTACCAACTATTGGCGGAGTAAGTGTACTCGTGTCATGTCTATACGTGTATGAACCTATAGGGTCATACACTTAAGGGGCTGGAAGCCTAATGAGGATTGAATCCGAATTAGACCAGGCTAGGGCTACTAATGGGCTGCTAATGTAGAAGCCCACTAGGGACGTCTATATAAGAGAGGGTGGGGCGAGCTGACCAGGGTCGAGCATTCCACCCAGACGCCACTCCTCTCACGCCTATGTTACACGTACGGACCTAGCAGTCTGGCATCTGACGCTTCCACCCCGTACGTGTGGATACCTTGGAGGTGCTGCGGTTGTAGCATTTGGACGAGCCGTGCAAAGGGGAGCTGCTCAGGGGACGAGGATAAGGAGGAGACGTAGAACATCTACACTGCCTCGACGCGCTTCATCAAGTTCCGCAACTACGCATCTAGTGGTAATCCCAAGATCTATGACAATAGTAGTCCTGGTTTACGCGGTAGAAAATTTTAGATTTGCGCTAGTTTATCCTACCCGTATCCCTTCAAATTCATCCTTATAATCCACTTGTTACCAACATATATCTTTATTTAATATAAATCTTCTATACCATTCAGAAGTGAGTTAACTCCATCAATTATCATATTGATTTGATTCTCTTCAAACAATCCCATACTATAGATGATATCTAAAACTAGCATTACTGCTTGCCTCTTCTTACTTCTTTCACTAAAGGCTTTATAGTGAATGCTATGATAAGAACAAGAGTTGATAGATCAAGAATTGATAGGCTAAGAATTGATAAATCAATAGTTGATTACTCAACATTGATGTTCAACAGATATGAGAACATGGTTCAATAGACATTATTAGGATTTATATGGAAAGAAGGATGTGTGGTGAATGGTCTTGACTTGGTTTCCTTCTTATTCAATATGTGATAAGGAATCAATGTTTAAGAACTACCATGATGCTCATGGTAGGAACAGATAAGAATAAAATGGATCAAGGTTTAGTTATTGAATTCTTGTTATTTAAGTTATATAGTTAACTTGGCAACCAAGAGTTGTTGTAATGATTACCTTGATATGATCTCTAAAAGATCTGGTATTTATCATTAAGTAATGTGGTGTGATTTAGTTTTTGTTCCATTTGATCTACCATAGATCAAATTATCTTTACCCAAAATAAGGTTTTAGAAAAGGTCACATTGAAACTTATCGCAACCAACTTGATGATCTACTTTACTTCCATCAAGTTGAGAGAAGCTTCAATCACTTTGACAAGTTTTATTTAAAAGCACGAAAATTATCCAGATTTTCTATGCATGAATGCAATGTGCACACCTGATCTAAGCTTATTTCTAAGGTCTAATGCTGGGATGTTACAAATTCCAAAACAACAAAAACACTTTTACTATTAGCAATCACAAACAAAAACCAAAAAAGACCTTTATCATATTGTTTTACTTTCTTGTCTAGTTATTGATTGTTTTTACTTTACTTATTTATAGTTTATTTTAGTTTTACTAATGAGAAACCTTGTGCTTGAAAACCACACAGTGGAGTTGGGGACACAAGGAAAGTACTTTGTTTTGTAGGTTGCTTGGAGAAGAAAACAAAAGAAGTCTCTAAGCCAATTCTCTGAGAGTTCGATATAAACCCTCGATTCACCCTTGTGGAGGGAAAATGCTTGCTACAACACTCTGTGCTTAGAGTCCCAACAAGTTGGTACACACAGATTTGTTCCCATCAAGAACATTTTGTGGCGTCGTTGTCGGTGAGTTGCAAGAGACATCTCACAGTGGAGCACAACAACTGCTAGAACATTTTCTTGCGCACCTCAACAATCACAACACATTTTCTGGCACCATCTTCACCAACTTGTGCAAACACCCAAGCTTGGGGAGGTTGCACCATTGTGAGATTTTTTGTTTTAGATTTACAAAGCACTTTATGTGTCTTTTATTTTGTTTGTTTATTTTGAGTCTTGTTTTTTACCTTTCTGCTATACAAAAAAATCGATAAAAATTAAGTGTAGCTTTTAATATGTATGCTAAACCATGAAGGAAGATATTGATAAAATTTTGGACAATTACTATGAATATTGAGAAACCAGAGAGGGAAAAGTATTGGATGGATTGCTTAAACATCTCAACAATATGGCTATTGATTTTTGTGAACTACATGATATAACTTGCTTCTCTAGAGAAGTCTATAAACACTCTCACTATCAATGTAAGCATAATAGTGATCCTATAATTGCTTATTACTGAGAGTGTAGATTTTCATGCCATGATATAGAACAAGTTGAGAAATATATTTCTTATATTGGAACCCATGAGATATACTCTCTTATTAATGAAAAACTTGAAACTAGTCATGTGTATAATGAAAGGACACATGTCTATTATCCTCCAACTTTTCATAAAAGAATTTAGTGATAATGCTTATGTTATTAAATATAAAGAAAAAATTCTTGCTGCCATGGAAAGTACTAATATTTTGTAGGAAGAAGAGGATGAAAACATAAGCTTGGAAGAGGAATGATATGAAGAGGATAACAAAGAAGATATGATCCAACCTAACCTTGGGGATGTATGAGAACCTCTCAAAGATGATAGTAACACTCAAAATTAAAACTCATTTGTTATTTATGAGAACCCACATGCTATGATAATTGTCCAACTAAAAATTCTTTAAATGGTCATTTATGAAAACCCATGTTATTATGATGAATCTAATAGTGCTCCCTTACTAGCTAGTAATGATACCAGTGAAATTATTGGTGAGAACAAGGAGTGTTGCTTAGATATGATTTATGATAAGGCTTTAGATGATGGTCCTATATTGCTTGATAATCCTCTATGTACAACAATTGTTACTTTGAGTGTGGATTTCCTGCCACATGGGATAGTTGTCCTTCTTGCTGCCACCCATCCGATCTATCTAGAGATATGTTCATGTACCTACCTGCCATTTGGAGTTAAAACAGAAACATCTCTTGTGATGAGTAATTAGAGACAATGATTACCTGACAACATTGTGGTAGGCGACATGGTTCTCCTCGGAGGTAGTACCTCACAACTGTCATCTAGCTACATGGCCCACACGATTAGGGACATGACCCTTATGCTTGCATGATCTGTTTCAGTATTGTTTGGATGTCTACTTCTCATCCTTGCAAGTGTTGCATTCCCAACACTATGATATGTACATGCAAGTACTCACATGTATAAGTACACAACAATATGCACCTACACTTGCATGATTTGTTTCAGCTAAACATATATGTTCCTTCTTAGCTGTGGTTGGAAAAGCTTGTTATCTTGATAATGTGGTTATGATCCTCTGGTGCTCTGTTTTTGCTCTTGAGACTAATAATAGGATTTTTTTTGAGGGATAATAACAGGAAATTCTCGCGGTCATTTTAATATTTACATGACTGAAACTTGATGCAGATGAAAGTGGGACTACCGTGGCTGGAACTACAGAGTTGAACTCTATTGCCCCGAGCCTAAGAGCATCTCCACTCGTTGAGCGAATCCAGGCCGAAATTCGGACCAAATTTTGGTCGGACAAAACAAGTTTTTGGTCTGGATACGCCGAGTTTTCCACGCGCGTATCCAGGTGAGTTCCCGCGTTTGGCTATAATTTAATAAATTTCGGCAAACTTTGGACGAATATGATCGATATGGACGAAATTTGGCCGAATTTTGGGCGAACTTTGGACGAATATGAGCGATACGGACGAACTTTGGGCGAATATGGCCGAATTTTAGACGAACTTTGGGCGAATATGGTCTATATGGATGAACTTTGGCCGAATATGACGATATGATCGAACTTTGGGCAAATATGAGAGAATACGAACGAACTTTGGGCGAATATGGGCGATATGGACGAACTATGGGCGAACTTTGGGCAATAGGGCGAATATAGACGAATTTTGGGTGAACTTTGGGCAAATATGGTCTATATGGACGAACTTTGGGCGAATATGACGATATGAACGAACTTTGGGCGAATATGGACGAATACAGACGAACTTTGGGCGAATATGGGCGACCTTTGGGCAAACTTTGGATGAATATGGGCGAATATATGCTGACTGGGCGGATCCACTCGCCGAATTCGCTTCGTCCGGCGTTCTCAGGGCATACCCGGGATCCTGAGTATGACCTGAATAGTCCGGACCAAAGTTGACCCAAATCCGAACGAAAACAGATTCCTAGCTACACGAGACCGAACGAAATTTTGACGTCCAAACCTATTTTCAACGTCCAAATCAGCTTGCTGAATAACCGAGTGGAGATGGAGATGCTCTAAGCCCGATGCTGCACGACTGGGAGGCGGTAACTCTAAGCCTCCTAGCTACTGCTACCTGCAGACAAGCTAGGAAGTAGGAACAATAGCTAGGCTCTGTCCCTGAGACTGAGCTCGCTCCTGCTATCCACTTCTCTACTTGTTGTGGTACATATCCACGCACTGGACATTTCATTGTTGCAGCTATTTACAGCTGATGGTCATCACAAGAACACGGCAGCAGGTTGGATTGGATCGTTAATTGGAAACCCTGAATGCCTCCAGATCAGGTAGTACAAAACATCGTTGCATGTATGCTTAACGTGATGAACTACCACGTATTTATTTCAATAGTTCATGACTGGTCTGCATTTTTCGAAATGGGATAGTCCCTGGCCTCTGCATTAATTGATGCACATATGACTGGTCTGCATGCATCTCTGAGATCATTTTGTCTTTACTAGAAGCACAAGATATAGTGCAATACTCTAGCTGCAATATTCAGGCTAACAATGTTTCCGCAGCAGGTGCAAAGATCACTCCAGTCCTCAAAAGCTGTCGCTCGCCTGACAGTACATGTATTCATCAAATAACATATGTCCGAGGAAGCCCCTGCTTCACTCTGAAATGGCTTGTGACTGAAACTAGGGGACTGACTCACTGACTGCAACGTTGTCCGTATAGGTGCACCTCGTCTCGTCCGGCACTCATTCGCTGCATCTCGATGGACTTGTCAATTTTTCTTAACTGAATTTTGTTTGAACTGCAGTAGGGAAATTTGTTTCAATGGTATATATCTCGAGTAAGCTAGGAATTAGTCTATGATTAACTGACAGTAGTCTCCTTAACTGATTTTTTCAACTGTTTCTCGCTTAAACTCACAGTAGGAAAATTGTATTTATCTTGCTGACCTGAAAATATCCACTACATTTATCTTGCCTAACTGAGAGTTGTGTGCGTGTGCGCGCGCGCGCTACTAGAGAGTTGGACTCATAATCATTTTTTACTTGTGAAAACTCATCTGTGAAAACAATGTAGTGAAATATTCTGCTTGGCACAATTAGCTAGGCCATGTTTCACACGGGGTAGCTTAGAAATTGCAGCGAGGACGACTAAACAAGGTAACAAACGGAAGACCTTTGGCTGTCGGTGTTTAATTACTCGGCGCAGCTACATCGAATCCAGGTGGCACGATCCATCCGGGTCACTGCGTGCTACAGTTTCTCGATGAGCTTCACCAGCGGCCAGGGTGGGAACACGCGAGGCACACAGGTCCCGCTGCTCCAAGACGGTGGATCCATTCCACCTAGTACCTTTCGTCTTCAAGGAAGGCTGCTGCTGCTGCTACTATTCTCCTTCTTCTCGCCGCCGCGACTTGTCAAACGAACCAATCAACGGACAAACCCTGGCCTTTTTTCTATAAATACTAGCGGTAAAGCCAGCCCAGATAAGCACACACACACATCATCATCGTGCAGTTGACGTTTAGCGTTCTTGCGAGGGTGAGCCATACCAGCCAACCATATGGCGAGCAACAGCAGCAGCCTGGCCGGCCTGGCGGTGCTACTCACTGCCGTGCTGTGCCTGCATCTGCCGGCGGCGAGCCACGCGCAGCTGCAGGTGGGGTTCTACAGCGCCACTTGTCCCGACGCCGAGGCCATCGTCCAGCAGGCCGTCGCGGCGGCGGTCGCCAGCAACTCCGGTCTCGCCGCTGGGCTCATCCGCCTCCACTTCCACGACTGCTTCATCAACGTATGTTCCTTACTCGTTTCATATTATACAGTATTCTCGCTCCGTTCGCTAATCGCAAGAAGTTTTAAATATTTTAAATTAGATTAAATATATTCTAGCTAGGACGAGTGAACCTACGTGCTAAAACAACACGTCTACGTATACATGCGTTTTACAAAAAAAATGCTAAAATGTCTTAGTGCACGGAGGGAGAGAGTAACAATAACAACCACGGATAGTTGAGTATCTGACTTTCATTCCTACATACAATTTCCGCGAAACGTAAACTTTCTTACTGTACCTATCAACCCAGGAGATAAAAGACTTTGGATTGACCAAAAAGCCAGGCCTCGCGTAGGCACCTGACTAGTAATCAATAAGTCGACCGTACCGAACATGTTCAAGAGTGTAGCAAAAGCGACAAAGTCAAGTAGGAGTATTATTCAACTGATCACCCTTGGTTTTGGGTCATACTATCACATGTTTGACGTGTGACCTTGCTGTTAAGGCAGAGCTACCTAGCTCTTACACCTTTCCCACATGCATGTGGACAGCTCAATTATTTAGACAACTAGTCCTGCTTGTTGGAAGTGTCGAACATACTTTGCTAGGCTATTCTAGTCTATTAAAACGTACTGTATTATAATTCGAAACAGAGCAAGTAGTACATGGTATATTCTTGCTAGTACACGATGTGGACGTACGGAAACATGTCTACTAGTACATAATTGACTTGTCTCCGCTCGACTCCGGCACCTATATCTATCACAAAAAGCTGGGCTCAGAACAAGTAGATGGTATATTCTTGCTACCACGATGTGGACTCGTACGGGAAAATGTCTAGTACGTAATTGACTTGTCTCCGGCACCTATCTATCACAAAGCTGGGTTCAGGAATATTGCTACGCCGGCCGGCTGGCCCTGGCCGGTCATTATTTCTGTAAATTAAACTTAATAATGATTTAACAACGGCATCACATCTGGTAGTAGTAGTACTACAATGCATTGGTTATGATTAGGGCATGCACCTATACTACTGGTACTACTCCTCGTAGTACTCCAGTGCAAGCTAGTATAGCAGTTTGCCTTGAACAATCTTTGATGATGATCTCTCATCCATGTGACACCACACCACACGTGCAGGGCTGTGATGCGTCGGTGCTGCTCTCCGTCAACCCAGACGGAAGCGAGGTGGAGCGCGACCGGCCCCAGAACAACCCGAGCCTCCGTGGCTTCGAGGTCGTCGACGCCGCCAGGGCCGCACTAGAGCAGAGCTGCCCGGGCACCGTGTCCTGCGCCGACATCCTCGCCTTCGCCGCCCGCGACAGCGTCAACCTCACGGGCACCGACGTCTTCTACCAGGTCCCCGCCGGCCGCCGCGACGGGAGCGTCTCCAACGGCACCCTCACGACCACGCTCCCGGGCCCCAACCTCACGGCGGACGGCCTCGTCTCGGGGTTCGCGGACCGGAACCTGAGCGCCGAGGAGATGGTGGTCCTGTCCGGAGCCCACACCCTGGGCCGCTCCCACTGCAACTCCTTCATCGTCCGGAACCGCGAGCGGCTGGCGGACGGCACCGTCAGCCCGGCGTACCAGGCGCTGCTGGAGGCGCTGTGCCCGGCCAACACGAGCCAGTTCACCGACGTCACCACGGAGATCGACCTCAGCACGCCCACCGTGCTGGACAACGCCTACTACAAGCTGCTGCCGCTCAACCTCGGCCTGCACTTCTCCGACGACCAGCTCGTCCGCAACGGCACGCTCAGGGCCGCCGTCGACGCCTTCGCCGCCAACGAGACTCTCTGGAAGGAGAAGTTCGTCGCCGCCATGATCAAGATGGGCGAGATCAGCCCCAAGACTGGCGCGGACGGAGAGATACGCCTCAACTGCAGCATCGTCAACACGCCTGCAGCTTCGCCGTCCGCCTCCGCACGACTGATCGAGGTGCTCCGCCCAGGCTCCGGCAATGAGGTCGCCACCAGCTAGATGGTGACGTACACACAGTATACTATAGTAGTAATAAAGTACTTACGCGTTTATGTTTTCATGGATGGCGTACGTTGGAATATAAGGTGAGAGGTTCGAACAGCTTGTTGATGTTAGGATTTATAAGTCTCAGTTCTGGCAGCTTCTCGGAGAAGCTGTTCTATCCAGCTTTCTAGGGAAGCTGGTTTTAAAATTTTATAAGACTTTCAAATTAGTATAACCTTAACCATTTGGAAGCTTTGAATTTTTTTTAACCGGCTTCCCCAGAAAGCTGGGGATAGGACAACTTCCCGTAGAAGCCGACCTATGAGGTTTTTTAAAATGATAGAAAATTACAAGTCCTTTCTTACTCTCTTCGGTCTGTTGGACTAAAATATTTGTAACATGGTAACGTGGTGATCATGGAAAGTTCTCCACGTCATGTGTGACGTACTCATACTATATGTAACAGAATTAGCGATAGGGAGATAGAGCTTTTATCTTTTTATCTGCTTGATCGTTAGCGATCGTTCTCCTTGTATTGCGCCTGATGTATCGCCACGCTCAGGGCTTTTCCGTGCATATATGAACACGCAGCCAAGACTCCCAAAAGAGTCATCGTTTTCCCAAAACTTAGTCCACTGACATGGTATCAGAGCTATCTCTTCCATGACCTAGCCGCCAAAACCAATCCACACAAAGCCAAGAAAAAAAATCCCTGTCGCTGCCGCCGCATCTTTGCCGCCGCCGTCGCTACAACGACCAAGAACACGATCGGATCCCTCCTGGTGGCCATGACGTCTTCCTCTTCATCGACGACGACGCTCTCCGCTGCCCTTGGATCCCCTCCCTCCCAGAAGCTGACGCGGGCTAACTTCCTTTACTGGAAGACTCTCGTCTACCCCCCCCCCCTGCGCGGCGCTCAAGCTCTTGGCTTGCTCGATGGCACCGACGCCGCGCCGGCGAAGACCCTGGAGGCTGAAGATGACAACCAAAAGAAGATCACAATCCCCAGCCCTGCATACGCAGCATGGCTCTCGCGGGATCAGTCGGTGCTCGGGTTTCTCGTGAACTCGCTGTCACCGGAAATCATACCCCATGTTGTGGGTTTGGAGACGTCTGCGGCGGTGTGGTCTGTCATCACCGCCACATGGTCCTACCACTCCCGCACCGAGATCAACCATCTCCGCGGGGCGCTGAACAACACGAAGAAGAACGAGCTGACCGCTGCACAGTTCTTTGAGACGATGAAGGGCTTCACCTCCGAACTTGCCGCGGCGGGCAAACCTGTTGATGAAGACGAGATGGTTGGGTACATCCTCAACAGTCTCGACGCCTGCTACAACTCCGTCGTCGCCTCCGTCAACGGAAACCCCGGTACCACCCTTGATGACCTCTATGATAAAATATGTGCTAATGATATTCGCACCGAGATGCTCTCCGACACAGGACATGATACCGGCTTCACCTCCTCCGCCAACGTCGCCACCCGGCCGTCTCGCGACACCAGCCGCGACCCCCGCCCACGTGGTGACCGTGGGCGATCTCCCGCCGCCTGGCGTAAAGGATCGCTGATGATGATGGGCGGCGCCGCCGTGATGATCAAGGACGCGACAACAACCGCGACGGACGTCGTGACTGGCATCGTGATGATGCCGGTCATGACAACCGCCGTGAAGATGGAGGGCACTGCCGTGATGACAGCAGTCGTCATCGTGATGATGGAGGAGGGCGTCGTGATGATGGAGGGCGCCGTCGTGGTCGTGCCCCTACACCCTACATCGACGTAACCTGCCAAATCTGCAAGATCCACGGTCATCCTGCCAGTGCCTGCTGGTGGCGCTATCAAGACCGTCAAGATTTCGATGATGATGGCGGTGAGAAGGGTGTGTTGGAATTATGCCCTAGAGGCAATAATAAAGATGGTATTATTATAATTCTTGTTCATGATAAAGTTTATATTCCATGCTAGAATTGTATTAAGCGGAAACTTTAATACTTGTGTGGTTTGTGAACAACACCGTGTCCCTCGTATGCCTCTATGGACTAGCTCATTGATTAATGATGGTTAAGATTTCCTAACCATAGACATGATTTGTCGATTAATAATGAGATCATATCATTGGGAGAATGATATGATGGACATACCCAAACTAAGTGGAGCAATTAGATCGTGTCATCGTGTGCATCTTTGCGAAGCTTTTCTTATGTCAAATATTGTATTCCTTAGACCATGAGATAATACAACTCCCTGGTATCGGAAGAAAGCTTTGTGGTCATCAAACGTCATCCTATGAAAGGGTGATCATAAAGGTGTCTCTCAGGTGATCGGAAAGTACCTGTTAGGTTGTATGTATCGAGATGGGATTTGTCCCTCCCAAGTCAGAGAGATATACTTCGGGCCCACTCGGTAATCGATATCAACACCGCTTGCAAGCATGTGGTTAAGGAGTTAATCACAAAGTGATATCGGATTCTGAACGGAAGTAAAGTACTTGGTGAACGAGATTGAACTAGATATGACTGCAAGACGATCAAATCTCGGCAAGTAAAATATCGTGAGACGAAGGGAATATATATATGGGATTGATTGAATCTGGCATCGTGGTTGATCCGATAGGATCATCGATGAATGTGTGGGAGTCAATATGGGTTTCTAGACCTTGTTGATTATTGATAGAAGATCGTTCCGCATATTCTCGAACCCAAGGGTCACACTTAACGTGTCTCGACGCTAGGATAGATTGGATAATTGGTTTATGAGTTTTGTTCGAGTCTCGAATGGGATCCGGACATCACGACAGGTTCGGAATGGTCCGGAGAATGAGATTCATATAAGGCAATGCAGCTTTTGGAGTTCGAATTGTTTGGATAATCGGTATTGTATCTAAGCTTCTAGAACCTTCCGGAGGGGACCAACGTGGCCCCACCTGCCGGGAGGGGCATCGGCCTATGAGGAGTGCTGGCTGCATTGGGCAGGGCACAAGGCCCCATAGGGCCCAGCGGCCAAACCTAGGGCAAACCCTAGGGAGCTTCTAGAAGGAGGAACTTGTCCCCCACTCCTCCCTCCTTGGCCGCCGGCCCTAGGGCTTGGGGGAGGGGCAAGGGCTGGCCGCCCACCCCTCTATATAAAGAGGGCTGGGGGCGCACCCCTCCCACACCTCCTCCTCAAGCCCTAGCCGCCCTGCTGCCCTCCTCTCTCTCTCCCTCCCGACTGCACGTAGGCGAAGCCCTGCTGTAGAAACTCTCCACCACTTGCACCGCGCCGTCGATTTGTAGATCCAATCCATCTCTCCACCATACTTGCTGGACCGAGGAAGGAGGAGACGTCGAGGTGTCGCACATGTGCATCTCTCGGAGGCATCGCCACTTGCGGTGTTAGATCGGATCGGATCGCGAGGAGGAGAAGCGAGTACGACTACATCACCCATGTTCCGTCGAACGTTCCGCTGTGCGAATCTTCAAGGGTATGAAGATCTCATCTATTCCCCCTCGTTGTTTGCATCTCCTAGATTAGATCTTGGCTTTCCCGTTCGCATCCGTAGAATTTTTTTGATTTACTATGCTGCAAAACCCTTCAGGGTGCCCATGTCGCATCTTACGGCGTTGACACCAACTGGTACCCTGATTCAGGTGCGACTTACCATGTAACATCAGAACTGAGCAAGATTCACACACATGACAAGTACAACGGGCGTGATCGCGTCCACACGGCCAACGGCAACGATATGCAAATAAGTCATATTGGTCATTCAACATTATGCACCCCACATAATTCTTTACACCTCAACAATGTTCTCCATGTTCCAAGTGCTTCAAAGAACCTTCTTTCTGTTCATAAACTTACTCTTGATAATAATGTCTTTCTTGAGTTTCACCCACACTTCTTTTTGATTAAGGATAAGGCAACAAGGAGGATTTTGTTTAACGGACCATGTCATGGTGGCCTCTATCCACTTGTACCTTCATCTACCGGATCTCACAAGCAAGCTCTCGTCACAATAAAGCCATCTTCCTCTACATGGCATCGTCGTTTAGGACATCCTTCATCTTTTGTGGTTCAACAAGTACTTAGAAAAAATAGTATTTCTTATTCTCCTGAAATAAACCCATACATTTCTGATCCTTGTCAACTAGCTAAGAGCCATCAACTGCCATATCCTGTTTCTACTAGTGTTTCCACTGTTCCTTTAAAACAAGTGTTCTCTGATGTATGGGGTCCAGCACCTGTGTCTGCTGGTAAACATTCATATTATGTAAGCTTCATTGATGATTTTAGCAAGTTTACTTGGATTTATTTGCTCAAAAAGCGTTCTGATGTCTATCAAGTGTTTCTTAATTTCCAACAACTTGTTAAGAGAAAATTTGCTAGGAAAATAATTACTATGCAAACTGATTGGGGAGGTGAATATGAAAAGTTAAACAATTTCTTTTAAAAGATTGGCATTACTTATCATGTTTCTTATCCACATGCCCATCAGCAAAATGGCTCTACTGAAAGAAAACATCGCCACATTGTCGAAGTGGGTCTTGCTTTACTTGCAAATGCATCAATGCCTCTCAAGTTCTGGGCTGAAGCATTCCTCACTGCTACCTTTCTCATAAATCTTCTACCTAGCAAGGTAATAAATCATGACAACCCCGTTGAACGTCTTCTTCATACAAAACCAAATTATGAATCCCTTAGAGTTTTTGGTTGTGCTTGTTGGCCCAATCTCTGTCCTTATAACAAAAGAAAACTATCTTTCCGCTCCACCAGATGTGTCTTTCTAGGCTACAGTCCCCGTCATAAAGGCGTTAAGTGCCTAGACGTATCAACTGGTCATGTCTATATTTCCCGCGATGTAGTATTTGATGAAAATATCTTTCCTTTCTCTGAGCTGCATCCTAATGCTGGTTCTCGCCTTAGAAAAGATATCCTTCTTTTACCACATCAAATATCATCTAGTGGGGATGCATCTGTTAATGACTATATATCTTTGCCGTTTGTACCAATTGTTGCTAATGTTGATGAAGAAATTGCAGAAAAAGATCCTTCACAAGAAACAGGAACACCGAAAAAAATTATTGAATAAAACAATGGACAAGACCAGATACGCGCCAATCCCGAAGGATTTTCTGGCGTCACACGCGCGGAATCCGAGCAGCGTACGGACGCGCCTCGTTCGCGCCCACACTCGCGGACCCCACCGCGGTCTCCTCATCAGCAACGAGACGCGTCGTCGCGTTCACGGACCCCGCCACGGTCTGCTCCGCGTACGGATGCGCATCGTTCGCGCCCACGCTCACGGACTCCTCATCGATCTCCTCGTCTGCAACGAGACGCGTCGCCACGGTCCAGCTCGCGGACCCCACCGCGGTCACCACACCAGCCACGCGACGGAAACAACGCCTCTCCATCTGCGCCTCGGCCCCGCTCGCGGACCCCATCGCGGGAGCCACGACAACAACGCGATGGAGGTCGCTCTCGGTCTCCTCCACGCGCGACTGAGCCAAGACTCTCTCCATCGATTGACGCATCAGGCTGGGCAGATTCTCCCCCGCACATGCATGACAACGACCGGGACGGAGGATCTTCTACGGACAATACTACTACTCCAACATCTTCATCACCAGTTTCATCCCCAACTCCTCTACCACCTCAACCTGAACCACGAACACGGCTTCAAAAAGGTATACGCCGCCCCAAAATATATACTGATGGTACAGTTCCATATAGCCTATTTACGTCTACAGGTGAACCTAGTACACTTTCAAAGGCTCTTGAGAATGACAGATGGCGAAAGGCGATTGAAGATGAGTACACTGCTTTAATACAAAATAAAACATGGCATCTTGTTCCTCCATATTTTACAAAAAATCTCATTGACTGTAAATGGGTGCACCGTGTCAAGAAACATGCAGATGGCACAGTTGATAGATATAAGGCACGTTTGGTTGCAAAAGGCTTCAAGCAAAGATATGAAATAGATTATGAGGATACCTTCAGTCCTGTTGTCAAGGCAGCAACTACCAGAATTGTTCTGTCCATTGCTGTTTCTAGGGGCTGGAGTTTGAGGCAGCTAGATGTCAAGAACGCGTTCCTGCATGGCGTTCTGGAAGAGGAGGTCTACATGAAACAACCCCCAGGTTTTGAGTCTTCTGCTACTCCTCACTATATTTGCAAACTTGAAAAAGCTCTTTATGGACTCAAGCAAGCTCCCCGAGCATGGTACTCCAGACTTAGCACCAAGTTGCAACAACTTGGTTTTGCTCCTTCCAAAGCAGACACTTCACTATTTTTTTATCACAAAGCTAATGTTATGATATTTGTTTTAATATATGTTGATGATATCATAGTTACTAGCTCATCAGATCAGGCTATTTCTGCACTTCTTCGAGATCTTAATGATGATTTTGCACTCAAGGATCCGGGAGATCTGCATTTCTTTTTGGGTATAGAGGTAAAGAAGACTCAGAATGGTTTGCTTCTTACTCAGGAAAAGTATGATGTTAATTTGCTGACAAAAGTAAATATGATAAAATGCACATCCTCCCCTACACCGCTATCCTCCACTGAAAAATTGTCCTTAACCGAGGGAACTCCTCTTGGTCCTGATGATAGTACAAAATATAGAAGCATTGTAGGAGCTTTACAGTACTTGACACTCACCAGGCCTGATATTTCCTTCTCAGTAAATAAAGTTTGTCAGTATCTTCATGCTCCTACAACTGCTCATTGGACAGCTGCCAAAAGAATCTTGAGATATGTTCAGGGTACCATACATGCTGGTTTAACTTTTCAGAAATCTTCATCTAGTTTGTTGAGTGCCTTCTCAGATACAGATTGGGAAGGATGTTTGGATGACAGAAGATCTACAGGAGGATTTGTTGTCTTTCTTGGACCAAACTTGGTTTCATGGAGTGCAAGGAAACAACCTACAGTTTCTAGATCCAACACTGAAGCAGAATACAAAGCTCTTGCAAATGCCACGGCAGAATTGATATGGATTGAAGCTTTGCTTGGTGAACTTGGTGTTCAACTAAAGGTAAAGCCATGTTTATGGTGTGATAACTTAGGAGCTACCTATCTGTCTGCAAATCCTATTTTTCATGCTAGAACCAAACATATTGAGATTGATTATCACTTTGTTCGAGAACGAGTTGCTAACAAAATGCTTGAGATTAAATTCATATCAAGCAAAGATCAAGTTGCAGATGGTTTTACCAAAGCTTTGGCAGTTAAGGATCTAAATGAGTTCAAGCGTAATCTCAACCTTTCAGAAGGTTGTGATTAAGGGAGGCTGTTAGACTAAAATATTTGTAACATTGTAACATGGTAACGTGGTGATCATGGAAAGTTCTTCATGTCACACATGACGTACTCATGCGTATATGTAACAGAATTAGCGATAGGGAGATAGAGCTTTTATCTTTTTATCTGCTTGATCGTTAGCGATCGTTCTTTTGTATTGCGCCTGATGTATCGCCACGTTCGAGGCTTTTCCGTGCATATATGAACACGCAGCCGAGACTTCCAAAGGAGTCATCGTTTTTCCAAAACTTAGTTCACTGACACGGTCCAGTTTATTAGGCACGCACGTAGTTTAAAAAACTTTGACCACCAATTTTTAATAATAAAATATGCAATATATGTTTTAAAAAATATACCATTGGGAACTACTTTTAAAGATAAATCTAATGATATAATTTTCGTGATATATTATGTAAAATTTGCTGATCAAAATTAATAGTTAAAATTATTCTTAAATTATTCTTAAACTACCATTGGGAGTATTTATTATCATCTCTTCCTCAATGCATGATTTTTTCTTTCTTTTCTCTTATGCATGTACAACTATTGGTGCATACAGTAATTAAAAAGGTGAATTGTTGATTTTCTTAATCCTATCAAGTGGTCCATAGTCTTTATAATCTCTAATAGAGAGTACGTGTATGTCACACTGAGGAACCATTGAATGCGCCCGTCGGTGTTCTCCAGAAGATCGCCCTTGCCTTTCATGATTACTCCCTTCGTTTGGGATTATAAGTCCCGCGCGAATAACTAGGTTGTCAATTTAAACAACAAAATATAAATAATATAGTATAAAAATTATACCATTAGATACTTTAGAGGTTATATTTTCTAACGGTATAATTCTTGTGATATATAAGTTATATTTTGTTGGTCAAATTAACAACCTAGGTATACGCGTAGGACCTATAATCCCGAACAGAGGGAGTACTAGCTAGGAAAGTTGATGTGGCGACACATCGGTCCCGTGACATTAACTCATTCGTGTCACAGTTTGGTTTAACAGTGACATGAATCTGAGCAAATATATACATAAAATTAATACTAATTAAATGACTGTGCGTTGCCACGGTTTTTTAATAGCATCATCAAATATAATGGACAACATTTACCCCCTATTTGGCCGTGGACACTTCTAGATGTATCCGGGAATAGGTTACGAACACCTTCTATTTGTCCCCTCTTCCAAGCCCAATCCCTACTTTTGAATCCTCAAATACATCTAAATCCATGCGATGTTAGATAGCTAGATAGATAGCCATGCGGTGGAGCGGACAAAATGGAGTTGCGTACGTGTATATTACCCGTTCTGGCGATCTGTCAAAATCCGTCCCTGTCATTGCCAGGATCATATTCTGTGCATCCGACTCGATGATCACATCGACCAGAGGCGGACCTAGGAAATTTTCGAAGCCTGGGAGTGCCGCAAAAACGACACAAAATCGAAAACACGCCGGATTTTCAGTTTGGAGCCGTTTTAAGTACGTATCTAATAGAGACACAGCGTGGACCTGCGAACTTTTTTTAGCGGATCGGAGGAGACGTGTGAACTGGGATCAATCGCTATGCTGCCTTGTATGCTGGCTAGGCTGCCTTGCAGTTGTAGGTTGCCAAGCTGCCGCTTTCTTTTCCACCGCGAAACACAGCCCAAGCCAAGATGACCCACCAATAGAAATGTGCCCAGTTGCCCACGATTTTGCCCCTGCCCGGTTGCCATTTGATCGCTAATTTTGCTAGCGTGCAGGAGGCTAGCGCGAGTGAAGTCCGGGCGAGCGCCGGGTAAAAAGGACGCTGCGTCCACCCGTGACGTCGACCATCCCCCACTCAGCAACAGCGCGAGCAACTTGTTCACATGTATGAATTTCATCTTGAGGAAATGGTCGGAGTAGCTAAGATTTTATATCAGCATCAATTTTTCAAAAAGATTCATTCACCAATCACGAATCCCAGCCGTCTCGTTTCTGGGTATCTGATTTTGAGAGATCAGCTCACTTACCCCGCCAGTCAGCTGCAACTGCAACTGCTACAACTTTTTCTAGTCTCAGAGTTTTGCACTAGTTAGGAGATTCATCTGTCCAGAACAGTACTTGACTCTTCAGAGTCGCCGGGCTCCCGGTCTTGTCCTTTGCATTTAATTCATTTCTATAATTCCACCAACGACCATAACAGGCCAACAATCAATATGCTCTTTTTTTCTCCCATTTTCAAAACCTGGTGTACCACACGCGCATTAGCAGGCCTGAGTATGGGCCATGGCCATTAATCTAAATTACATTTCTCCATTTCTGAAGCCCAATGTTCCTTGTGTCCAGCCAAAAGATGGATTGTGTCAGACTAGTTTTTGGGCTGGAGTCAGATTACGAAATTTCCATTGACTTCCTCATCATTGTTACTTGAGATTCTTTTTTTTTTTTTGCGGGGGGTTACTTGAGATTCTTTGGGGGTCAGCCTCACCCAAAAACGCTTGTACTGGAGCTCCGTCCCTGAATCACGAGATCTTGCATCAACATTGACCTGCTGAACAACGAAATAGCCGAGGTATGTGTATGTGTATTGCTTGATCCCTGTGAATTCTACTTGGGCGTTGAGAAGGACGGTGTCCGTGCTTGCGGCGGCGACGGTCATCTTGCGTGCCGTCCCCGGCCATCCAGGCTAGCTGTTCCTTGCTTTCCAGAGCTAAATCGATCACGCCGGCCGCTCTCGATCTGTTGCGGCGGATGCGCCAGATCTGATCTGGTCGTTTTCTTGGCCAACACCCGTTAGTTTCTTGGTCAACTGACTTACTTCGGTGTCCCCCTCTCCTCAAGACACAAAGACGGCCAAGATTGTCCGATACCATTTTTTTGGTCTAATAAAATGCACGATTGACCGTCTTTGCGTTTTCAGTTTCGTAAGTTTGGTGGTGCGCTTGGCGAGGTCTAAAATGCTCGCTTTCCTTCGGGTCCTGGGTTCTCTCTCCGGCGTCGGAGCTGCAGCGAGTAGTGGAGTTTTAGTTCTAGTTTGGCTAGGCTGAGTGGCCTCGATTACCCCTTGATTAATTGAGTCATGTGTGGTTTTCGGGTCTGGTTTCCCTTATTGTATTGTGGGAGCTCCCGCCCTCTGATGAGGTTTCGTCAAAAAAGAATATGCAAGTGTCGATATAATTTTACACCGTATCACTGCATACTCTTGTGTTCACCATACAAGCCATTTTTAACACCATCCATATCTCAGTTAAAAATGGCCATCATCCGCGCAAAGACATTAATTAGTATATATACTAGCCTAACCTCATCTCATGCTAATAGAATGAGCTATTGCTTCTGAGTTGTTAGATATTAATTAGGCGGCGGTTCGAGTTTCAACTACATACCATACAATTCTCACAGTTTAATTGACTTAACGACTTTCCTCTCATTTCAGTAGATTGCAAATGGATTGCCAAGGCATTAGGAGACACGACAACGTCCTGGAGCGCTTGCTCGTTGATGCAAATGCAGAGCCCACAAATCTGCCATTATCGCTCCTGGAAGACATCACAAATGGTTTCTCTATCGATAATCGAATCGGTATAGGTGGATTTGCGGTGGTTTATAAGGTAAACATCATACCGCCTATGCACACGATTGTGAGCACAAGAGTCTGAGCTAACAATGCATATAATTACCATAGGGAATGGTCGGAAAATGGATAGTCGCTGTCAAGAAGCTGTCCAACACGTTTAATATTGAGGAGAATAAATTTCATGGAGAGGTTAAATGTTTGATGAAGGCCAAGCATGAGAACATAGTACGTTTTCTAGGATATTGCGCCGAGACACAGGGGAAAATGGAAGACTACGAGGGAAAGCTTGTCATGGCAGATCTACGAAATTGGTTACTCTGTTTTGAGTATGTACCCAATGGGAGTCTCGATAAGCATATTGCCGGTACGATACTCACATCCTTCTATTTATGTCCATGTTTTTCTCTCTCTCCATCTTACATCATTTTAAGTACTTAGCATGTTGTGTATTTTCCATTCGAAAAGTTATATTATAATATCAACATCAATACAAAATCATCAGGAAAATAAAATGCATCTTCCTCTGCAGATGCATCTAATGGACTTGAATGGAGAGAGCGCTACGTAATAATCAGGGGAATATGTGATGGACTACATTATCTTCATAAGAAGTACATTCTGCATTTAGACCTCAAGCCCGCTAACATATTGTTAGATGATCACATGATACCTAAAATTGCTGATTTCGGTCTATCGAGATGTTTCGATGAAGGGCAAACAAGCGCTATCACTAAACATCTATGTGGATCACTGTAAGCATTTTTTGGTTGCAAAGTTCATTATAAAATTTATGTTCTCATTTACAAATTAAACATAAAAAATCCTATTCTAGGGGATATTTTGCTCCAGAACTCATAAGGGGACAAATTTCATTTAAGTCGGACATATTTAGTCTCGGTGTTATAATCATTGAGATACTGACAGGCGAGAAGAGTTATCCTGAAGATGAAAAGGTAAGTAACTTACACTGTGCTCCAACTTAATCAAACGATGTATCATCAAATATTTTTTATACACCCAAATTACCGAATACCTCGGCTCTATTTTTACTTGTACATTTATGAGGTATCATGCTAATTTTGATCGGAGGACTCCAAACTACTCTGATCAATGGCACACCTTAAGTTCTGTAAAATCGTCTCTTACTCTCATATACTTGTTTGGCAACTAAAGCCTAACTTCTCAATACCAGTTGGGATATAGTTATTTCCTACATGGTGGTCCCGCCTAATCCTTATTGACATCTACTGATGAAATGTAAAATCAAATAAAATCAATGGTAATCTCAAGCAAGTAGTCATGGTCAAAAAGTCAAGAGAACCAAGCGCTGGCTTGGTGGCAAGGCTAGCGAGTGTGCAGCCAGCCCACCCGGGTTCAAATCCCCATGGGGACTAAATTAAACGGGGTTTTATCCGAGCGCGTATAATTCGCTGCTGGAGAGGTCTCATCTACCTAACAACGTATAGCTCGCGAGGGATTATTTCCCGGGGGTCAACGTTTTATGGTCAACAAGTCAAATGGAGAGGAGGCTAAAAAGACAAGGTCAGAGAGGGTGGGCCAATAAAAAACATGGCTAGCCTAGTGGAAGGATGACAGGGCTAGTCAACGATAAACTGAACTCATGATAATACTTGTCATGAGAAAATACCGATGACATATTGAAGACGAAAGGAAGAGCCATGGTACCACCTGCTCGTGCGGTGAAATCAAGAGGGCGAAAGGAAAAAGTAAAATAGAGGGACAGATTAACAGGGACGTGTGTATAAGTAGATGAGGGATGGCATGCGGAGGGGGAGGAGTTTGGGTCGGATTGGAGCTGAGGAAGATCACAGCATGCGAAGAGCGCGGTGGGAGGCGCGGTCTCTGGAAAGAAAAAGAATGAACTGATATAATGGTATTGGTGCATTATATGTATGTTGGTGGGAGGGAAAATTGGTCCCAAATAAATGATTGAAAGAAACACTCCATACTTTATTATTACTAGCTGAATGCCCGTGCGTTGCTACGACATAAAAACACATGGTTATGTAATGGCAAAAGGTGAAATAATCTAATAAAAATATTTCATGTCCCTATGGCCGTCGACATCGCCTAGTAGGGTTGATCGAATTCCATGGACGGCGGCGAAGATGCTCTCGATCGAGATGGGCGGCTAGAGATAATTTCTCGGTCGATGAGGTTGGGAGGGTCTACAATGTAAAATCCAACGAATGACGATCTCGGGGAGGGAGCGAGAATGGCAAATCACCTCATACACGGACGGGCTGGTGAAGTTGAGCGGTGGGGTCGATCTCCGTGGCTAGATTCAGGCGGTGCGAGATGGGCAGTTTCATCAAGCTCCGCCGAGAAGATCATTGACACCAGGATGGGTGAGATGGCCATAGATCAGGTTGGCGGCGGTGTCCGACTGCGAATTAGGATATTTGTGGCTTGACGTAAGTTCGTGCTAAAGGGTTTTGGTTGGAAGTGTCGGTTAGCTCCGAGGGAGAGAATTCAAAAAGATGTTATTTGTTGAATATAGTATCTTTAACTTTAAATATTTGATTTGTAAAAGGAGAAACAAGAGTAAAGCAACAACAACAAATATGTCCTCATTATATAGATATATAGACATAGATATAAATACGACCATTCGGGTCAGAGTCTTACACATCAAAGCAAGAAGGGCGTAAAAACCAAATTGTTCAACAAGAGAATGCCATTAGTTCACGTAGATGTCGTCGAAGGCTTCCTTCATTTCATTGGCGGTTCTTCTTCACTTCTGGCCACACATGAACAAGCCAGATGACTATGCTGAATGTACTGGCAAGCAACCCACAATGTGATTCATAGAGGCATATATATGCAATATCTTAGTAGAAAGAAGGGATTGTTGCACTAAGTTTCATTTGTGTAGAAATATAGTTTGCATCTGACACTGTACCACAGGTAAGTTCCAAGCGAGTAAATTGCACTTTGTAAAACAATATAGTAACTGTAATACAAAACAAGGAACAATCTGGTCCATGCCCCTCAATTCCATCATCATTCCATCATGATGTACCACACCCAGGGTATATTCCATTTCTTAAGCACGCACAACACATAGGGTACTCTCCAGTTATATCCATCTCTTTGGGAAAACCTTTGTAAACCAGCACTGAAGATATCATAACTGTGGCCAACCCAAATCATGCATGACCGCAGACGTGACTATGCAAATAGTTTAGTTTTCTGTAGAAGTTGTACACTTCACGTACGCACGAGATATGATATGCTCATATGTCATCCATGCCTTGCCATATAAGGTTTATGTGATATAAGCAATCAATCATGGTTTTTTTGTGTTCCAAACTGGCATAGAAGAACCTACCCGATGGGTTAGTTGGCTCGGCACAAAGACATCCTGGAGTGTATTGCAGAGAATCATAACAAAACTAATTATCTTGTTCCAGTTACTCACTGCAAGAAACTATGCATGCTGATCACAGTGAATCGTCACCAAACTATGCATCCACATAACTAAATATATTTGGTGTTGACAATTTTTAATCAGATGCTCTTCATGTAACATGACTCCTAGAAGACGTACATCTTGTCATGTTTCCCTAAATATAATTTCATCAACAGTGGCACATAATATTCTTCACATATTATGTGGCTATGAGAGCATCGGAACGTGGCGGTCTTTGACAAAGCTAGCCCTTCAGTCTCCTCGCTGCTTGACACGATCAAAACCGAGGCGAGATCGTGGGGAACAGGGGAGGGGGGGGGGGGGGCTTCGCCAGCTTCTCCCCTAGTTAGCTTTCGGTTTGACTTGTATGCTGGGTTGTTGGTCCTTTCTTAGAATTATATGTGAACTTTTTCCATCAATGAATCGACGTGAAAAATACATTCTTCACATAAATGTTTCAGGGAAGCATTATAATTGAATTGTTTTCGGTCAAAAATAATTGAAAAAAGAACTCAGCTGGAACTTACAAATGACCAAACAGGTTGCTTGTGATCCGTACTTTTAATATGTGTACTCAAATCACATACAATTGACATGTTCGGTTGTTAATATGTTTTTTCAAGCGGTATGATAATGCATATGTACGTGCGACCAAAAGTAGTTGCGCGTGGGAGTTCCACAGGGCACCGTGTGAGTTATTTACTCCCTCCGTCCCACAATATAATATGTATTACGACCAATAAACTCGTCTATTGTTTGTAGTAACATCTTATATTATGGGACGGTGGGAGCAGATACTAAGGTAATTTACTCAGGATTGCAACTTTGCAGGTAGTTGCAAGTTGGATGCGTCGACTGGATGCATTAGAAGGAGATATGCAGTTGGAACAAGTAAGAGTATGCACAAAGATTGGGGTGGAGTGTATGGACTTGGATCCAAGTAAGAGACCACTTGCAGGGGATATAATCAATAGGCTCGATAAAACGGGAAGTGTGGACTATTCAAAGAAAACTGGTATCGGCAGTTCATCAGCTGAGCAGGTTGGCTTACTCAACTGAGCAGGTTGGCTTACCCTTTTCGTTCACTTTTTAACATCCCTATATATTCTTACTGTATCATCTTTCCTAGAGTCACAACTTGGTCGAGCTTACAGACTTCATCCAAGAAAATGAAATTGTAGAGTGGAGATCATTCAACAATGATGATAATGATGTAGGCTGTGTGCATCGTTTCGATGCAGAGGCCGGGGCGCTGCTCCCATTTCAAAAAAAAATCAACAATGATGATCTAATCAATTTCACAGAAGTCGAGATTAGAAGGATCACTGACAACTATAACACTCTCATTGGAAGAGGTGCCTTCGGAGAAGTTTACCGTGGTGTTCTTGATGATGGTAGTCCAGTTGCAGTCAAGATTTTGAACTCCTCGACACTGAAAGAAGGGTTTGCTAAAGAAATAAGCATTCATTGCCAAATCAAACACAAAAATACAGTTAGTCTCTTGGGATACTGTTCAGAGGGAAATGCTTCCATGATGGTCACTGAGTACAGCTCCGGAGGAAATCTCAGAGATTTTCTTGATTGCAGAGATTATCCCATTTCTTTAGATACAAGGTTGGGTATTGCTCTAGACTGTGCAGAGGCATTAAGCTACATGCATACTTCCATGAGTCCATCAATCATTCACGGTGATATTAATCCGAGGAACATCCTTTTAGATGGCAACTTTGGTGCGAAATTATCTGACTTTGGAATATCAAGGATGTTTTCCATGGACGGCAGTACTCAATACACATTGAACGTAATAGGAAGCATAGGTTACATTGATCCGGTGTATGTTCAAAGTGGGCGCATTGATCCAAAGAATGATGTTTATGGTTTTGGCGTCATTTTGGTGGAACTAGTCACCAGAAAACATGCACGTGATACTGACCTTATATGGAATTTCACCCGATCACTTCAAAAGGGAAAGAATGCAAGAGAAATGTTCGATTCTGAAATAGCATATGCGAGCAACATTAAGGTTCTGTACAAGATCGGAAATTTAGCAGCTGAGTGCCTCAGGATTGAGATAGATAAACGTCCTGAAATGAAAGATGTTGCAGCACGTCTTCGGAAGCTTACAAATGATCATTGCCAGCAAGCTGAAGAAAAAACTGCAGCTCAGTGGACATTATGGGGAAAACAAGATAGCAACACAACTCAAAATGAAAGAATTGCCGTCTCTAACTCTATTATGTTCAAGTTGAACAGTTTGGGCATATTCAGTAGCAATGAGCACACGAATTTCAAAAGGAATGGAGGTCCAATACTACAGAATGTCAAGGGCCTCCGCATTTTCAGAAAAAGCGAACTAAGAAAAATCACCAAGACCAATTCAGAGTTTCTTTCAGTTGGAAGCTTTGGCAGAGTCTACAAAGGGATCCTTCCTGACAATAAGGCGGTGTCAGTTATGTCCTCTATCAAGGTAACGGAAGCTATAAAGGATCAGTTTATCAAGCAAATAGAGATCCAGACACATATGATGCACATGAACATTCCCAAGCTTGTCGGCTGCTGCCTGGAGGTGGATGTTCCAATGTTGGTGTATGAGTTTGCTGCCAAAGGCAGTCTCCAGGACATTCTCCATGGCGACAGCAGAGACGTAAGGCTCCCCTTAGACTTGCGTTTAGATATTGCAATTGGAACCGCCCAAGGGTTAGCGTATGTGCACTCCTACCAAAATCAATCCATGCGACACGGTGATGTCAAACCAGACAACATACTTCTGGATGAGAAATTCGTACCAAAAATCTTGGATTTTGGGTTATGGAAGCTGCTTAGAGAGGAATATTATTTCGGCAAGATTGTGGCTGGGGACATGGCTTACATTGACCCAATGTTCATTAAAACTGGGCGACTAACAGATAAGAGTGACGTGTACAGCTTTGGAGCCATTCTTTTAGAACTCATTACCAAGAAGCGAAGTGTATATGATGAATATTGTAGCCTCATCTTGGAGTTCCGTAAAGTTTATCAGAAAGAAAAGAGCGGGAGGGCAATGTTGGACAAGGAGATAACAACTGAAGAAGATATCTTCTACCTTGAAGAAATTGGAAAGCTGGCGATTGGGTGTCTAAAGGAAAATATAGAAGAACGGCCTGAGATGGCGGAGGTAGTAGAACGACTTGTGATGCTTAGGAGAGACAGGAGGCAAGAATTAGGAACTGTATCGAAGTAACTTATATATTTGACATATTCGGGCAATTTTCTCTGCTCTCTGTATGTACATTTGACTAAAATGAGAAGTCAATATTAATTAGTTCTGTGCAATTGTACAGTCCCGGAGTATATCATCATGAAGAGCGGAAGAGCGAAAGATCATAGCAGCTAGCTTTCAGTTTACAACATTGGAATTTGGTAAGATTAGAATATTTGGAACTTTTAAATTGGTCAATATGGAATGCAGGATTTTTTCCCTCCACTTTTCAAAGGGTTATAAACATTAACATGGGAAAACCAAAAGCATGTCGCCTTGTCACCGGCCTACACACCTCTTCTTCAGATTCCCAAGATGGACCAGTTTCCTCCAGGGAAAGTAGACATAAAACGTTCCACTTGCAGGCGGGACAATTAAGCGGCACATGATTCATAAACTGTGAAAAGTGCACAAACATGAGTTATTATACATACTCACTCTGTTTCGGTTTACAAGTCCTACACGTAGTTCTATGTCGCCAAATTGAGCAACTTAGTATGATATATATATTACAAAAAATATATTACCGGAAACTTTAGACTTTGTATTTCCAATAATATAATTTTTATATCATATAATTCAAATTATATAGGTCAAATTGATAACCTAGATATACGCGTAGGACTTGTAAACCGAAACGGAGGGAGTACACAGTAAACATCAATCAGGAATCCTAAATGGCCCTATCTCAGTTTCTCTACCATTGAGTCAGCTATGTCGACTGAATGTATACCATAGTGTTTTGGGGCTTATATATCAATTAGATAGAATGACAACAATATTTTGGTGATGTGCATCAGCGACAAGATAGGGTATCACTACAGGACGCGCGCGACACGCCAAGGGCAAAAAGCCGCCGGCGTAGGCCAAAAAGCTCTCGGCGTAGCCTCCTCGGCAAAGGTCTCTCTCGGCGGAGTACACGGAAGCCGTCGGCATATGCTATGCCAACGGATGCCCTCGGCGTAGCAGCCGTCGACATAGTCCGTCGGCCGGTTGCAAAAATATTTTTTTAATTTGTTTCTCATTTTTTTAATCTTTGAATTGTTTGACTCATTAATCTCTCACTTTAAACTTTAACACTAATTACACTTAATATATGATTAAATTACAGTCTTGGTCAAACTTTTCGGTCGATAACCCATCCTCACTACTCCAGCTCCAGCAAGCCTAACTTCCTTGTTCCTTCAGAATCTGTTTCCACAAAGCAATTCATACATTGTTGTCAATACTATGATATCAATCCTATTAACTCTTGTATCATCATATCATATGTTTGTATTTTTTGAAATTACAAATAATTATTTAAGTAAACAATAATGAATAAGTGAAAAAATATTATTGAATTCAAATAAAAATATAATGATTTTATTTTTTGTATTTTTCTATTTAATATGGAATAATTAATATCTTTAAATCCGTAAATCAGAATTCGACAAATAATATGTCTAAATTGATCAGAAAAATGAGAGGAATCCAAATATCATATCAATATCAACTTATCACAAACTATGCAGTGATTATAGCCATAATTTTATTTGCCCGTTTAAAATGGAAAATGGCTTTTTGGCAACCTCGAATGAGATAGGTCATTTTGTGAAGGTTTTTTTAGACATAATAAATATACCAAGTTTAATATTTGTTCCTTGTAACTATGTCATATAATATGAGACCACGCGAAGGTTTCGCATTGTTTGGATCGTCTTTTGAATTTCTTATGCATGTTTTAAACTATCGTCAAACTTTGTCGAACGACATGCATAAAGATTCTTAACTCGGGACTGAGCCTCGATAAACTTGAAGTGGATCTATGATGAAATAGCATATTGTGAACCTAAAAATGATTTTTGTAAAAAATCATGAGCATCAGATCATGTACCTATAGTTTATATTTGACCCACTTCCTGCCGATTCAGCAGAAATTTGTCTTTTTCACCAGGGATAGACGGAAAGGTTTGAGATGAAGGGAATATGCCCTGAGAGGCAATAATAAAGTGGTTATTATATATATTCCAAGTATATGATAGATGTTTATTTTGCATGCTATAATTGTATTAATACGTAAACGTTAATACATGTGTGTTTAATAAACAAACAAAAAGTTTCTAGTTATGCCTCTCTTATAAACTAGCTCGTTGATTAACAAGATGATCAAGGTTTCCTGATCAAGGACATTGGATGTTGTTAATAACGAGGTCACAACATTATTGGAATGGTGCGACGAACATTCATCCGAAGTATAGCATTACGATCAAAGTCATTGAGTTTATATTTCTATAACATCATACGAAGTAATCCTAATCCTTAGACCATGAGATCATGTCAATCACTAACACTGTAAGAGTATCTTGATAACATCAAACGTCACACCGTAACAGGGTGATTATAAAGATGGGTTGAGTGCTACTAAAGTGTTATGTTGAGGCCCATGGATCAAGTGTGGAATTTGTTCATCCCGATGACGGATAGATATACTCTGGGCCCTCTCAGTGATATCACATTGGTTAGCTTGCAAGCAAGTGATTTGATCACCAAAATGTTATATCACGGGAACAAGAAAAGAGTACATGTCAGTAACGAGATCAAACTAAGTATGAAGAAACCGATGATCGAATCTCGGACATGTAATATATCGCGAGACAAAGGGATTAAGATTCTAGCGTAAAAGGTTCTCACGATCATAAAAAAGTCATCGTTGAATGTGTGGGAGTCAGTATGGATCTCCAGGTCCCGCTTCTGATTATTGATCTGAGAGGGGTCTCGATCATGTTCACATTATTCGTGAACCGTAGGGTGACACACTTAAGAGACACCGACACCATTTGGAACAAATAGTTTCATGCTGAAAAGATTAACAAAACGCAGAAATTTATTTCACTAGACACCAAAACTGTTTTCGGGTGAAATTGCTGAAAGTGTTTCTACATGTGAAATGAAATACTAGCAAGGGGTTATATGTGAATGTTTTTCCATTAAGGTAATTGACAAAATTCTGAATAAATAAAAGGAGTTCTATTTAAAGAGAGATTGCATTAAATTTGGTGAAAATTTAATGGGAATTTTGAGTGGGATTTTGAGTGGAGAAATGAAGGGGCTAATTTTGAGTGGGAGCTCCACCCACATAATGGAGGAAGGGGTGGGGGCAGCCCCCATGGCCGGCGGACACCCCTTGGGGTGCCCCCTCCCTCCTATAAAAGGAGCCCCTCTCCCTCTCTCTCACTCACACCTCCTCGTGAAGGATCCACTACTAGGAAAAGGCCCATCAGTGGCGCACCATTTTGGGACTTCTGTGGCGCATATGGGATACGCCACTGTTATCTCGCCACTAAAGTTCAGTTCTGTGGCGCATATGGCCAAAATGCGCCACAGAAGTCCCGAACCAGATCTCAAACTTCTGTGGCGCATTTGGCCAAAATGCGCCACAAAAGGTTTTTTCAAATTAAAAAAAACCGCCGACCAGATCTGGCCGGAGGTGGTGCTCACCGGAGGTGGGGGTCATCGATGGAGGAGAGAAGGAGTTCGCTGGTGGATGAGGTGGAGGTCGCCGGTGGAGGAGAGGAGGAGGCCACCGGAGGAGGAGGAGGCCGCCAGAGGAGGAGGAGGAGGGGGAGGAGGATGAGAAGAAGAAGAAGGTCGCCGGAGGAGGAGGAGAAGGTCGCCGAAGGATGAGCTCACCGGGGTGGAGGAGGGAGGTGGGAGGAGGAGGAGCTCGCCGGGGTGGAGGAGGTGGGAGGAGGAGGAGTTCACCGGGGTGGAGGAGGGAGGAGCTCACCGGGGTGGTGGTGGTGGTGGAGGAGGAGGAGGAGGAGGAGGAGAAGGTGAGGAGAATGAGAGAAGAAGTGGAGGAGAAGAAGGATGGAAGAGTGGAAGAGTATAAGAGAGGGAGAAGGGGGGAGGGATTCAAAATTCGAATCCCTCCCAAAACTTCTGTGGCGCATATGGAAGAAATGCGCCACAAAAGTTTGTCCTCCTTTTTTATTTTTTTGCAGGAAAAAACGATCTTTTGTCCATAACTTTTTACTCTTTTAGAATTTTGAAAATCTAAATAATCGCTAAACGACCGTAGATCGTTGCGAGCGGATGCGAAATCTAGTTCTCGTCATTTTGGTATATTATACGTATTTTTTCGACATCGTATGCAAAAGTTATAGCCGTTTTACCGTGGCATAAACTTTTTTTGTGTAAAAAGTCGAAATGCATGTTTGTTAATTTTCCTACAAACTAGACCATATTACCTATCACTATGTGAAAGGATTTTATTTTTTGAAGTGTTTTTCATTTTCTATTATTTTTTACAAGGCTAAAAAGGCGATCCAGGGGGGGGGGGGGTAGAATCTGTTTTTCCTGCAGAAACTTCTGTGGCGCATGCCTCTATATGCGCCACAGAAGATAAACTTCTGTGGTGCATGCCTCTATATGCGCCACAGAATATAAACTTCCGTGGCGCATATGGTCATATGCGCCACAGAATGTTGGTCAGAATACAGTCAATGAATTCTGTGGTAGGGTCCACCCGAGCTTTCTGTGGCGCATATGTCCATATGCGCCACAGAAGTTGGAACTTCTGTGGCGCATGTGGACATATGCGCCATAGAAGTTCCAACTTCTGTGGCACATTTTTTCTATATGCGCCACATAAGTTGGAAGACTTCTGTGGCGCATTTGATGAAATGCGCTAATGGACAACTTTTGTGGCGCATGGTCAGAACCATGTGCCACAGAAGGTCTGTCTATCTATAGCTAGTTTCCTAGTAGTGATCTCTCCCCCCTCTAGTTTATCCCCCATGGTTTCGAACTAGCGGGATACATGTTCCCGGTGGCTTTTCGGCAAGAAAGAGTTGTTGCTTCCGCTACATCGCTGGAGCAAGGAGGCGGAGGTTGCTCGGTGGCTCGAACGTGTGTGCAAGCACGGATGCGCCGCTGATTTGCGACGCTAGGACTTCCTCTTGATCTTGAGATCGGCAAGCATTCGTCTACATCATTGATGGCTCGTGGTATAGCTTCATTGGGAGACCCCAAGATGAAGGTATGATGAGCACAACAGCAAGTTTTCCCTCAGTAAAAAACCGAGGTTATCGAACCAGTAGGAGGAAGGAAACAACTCAAAGGTGTTGCTAGAAACTTGGAGACCTACACAACACAAACTCAAGACTTTGCCCCAACGAACAGTGAGGTTGTAAATCTCACTGGTTTGCTGTAACAAAGGATTAATATGGTGTGGAAGGTAATAGTAGCCTTGTAGAAAGTAAACAGTAATAGTGGAATATGTATCAATGGTAAAGATTGTACCGGGGTCCATAGTTCACTAGAGGTGTTCTCCTTAGATAAACAAACATGGCATGCTGGGTAAACAAATTACAACAGGGCAATTGACAGGACTAAGCAAGGCATAACAATGCAATACTAGACATTCATGATCCTATGAGATTCGATTGGGCAATACAACAAGATACATAGACCGCCATCCAACTGCATCTATGACTAGTAATCCATCTTTAGGTTATTATCCGAACTCCCTCCAGTATTAAGTTGCAAGCAACAGATAACTGCTTTAACCAAAGTGTGTAAGGTAAACAATCCACTTATTCCATGAATAAGGGACCATTGTTTTCTCCCTAGTATCAACAACACATCTACAACCTTAGAGATTTCGGTCACTTCCCCAGATTAAATAGAGGCATGAACCCACTATCGAGCATAAATACTCCCTCTTGGAGTCACTAGCATCTACTCGGCCAAGATAGCTACTAGAAACAGAGAGCATGAAACATCTCAAACAACACAAACATGATAGAATCAATAAGACAAAACCATTAATCAATCTGACATAGTAATATCAATATCCATCGGATACCCACAAACACAACATGCATGATTACAAATATAGATGAACTTGATCATGAACGGATCTCACAAGATCTAAACATGGAAGCACAAAGAAGGAGATACAACCATCTAGCTACTACATGGACCCGTAGTCCAAGGTGGAACTACTCACGCTTCATACCGGAGGTTGGCATGATGATGCAGAAGGCCTCTAGGATGATCTCCCCTCCGGCAGGGTGCCGGGAAGAGATTCAGATCCCCCCGATCTAGGGACGATGGTGGCGGCGGCTACGAACTGTTTTGTGGAAGATTGATCGGGTCCTTAGGGTTTTGGTATCAGGGGGACTTTATAGGCGAAGAGGCGAGGCAGGGGGCGTCCAGGGTGGTCACACCCCTAGGCGCGGGCTAGGGTTAGCCACGCCGCCAGGGGGTGTGGCCCCCTGGTGCCTCCCCTCCGTCTCATATTCTGGCTCCGTGTTCCCCATGGTAAAATATTGACTTTGGCTTTCGTCCCTTCCAATTCCGAGAATATTGGTTTTCTGCCTTTTCTGGAACCAAAATAGAAGAAAACATGCAACTGACACTGTGGCAACTTGTTAATAAGTTAGTTCAGAAAAACATATAAAAAAACCTCAATACAAAGCAAAGTAGATACTAAACAAGCATGGAGCATCAAAAATTATAGATACGTTTATGACGTATCAAGCATCCCCAAGCTTAACTCCCGCTCGTCCTCGAGTAGGTAAGTGATAAAAAATAATAATTTTGAGGTGACATGCACCATCACAATCAAGATCAAACCATTTACAAGCATTGAAGCTGGGATCAAAGAACTCTAAACATGAGCATGAAAGACGGAGTTCTAACAATAAGACATAGCAACTATTGTTGCAACGTGAAAGGATACAAACAAAGATCATGAATAGCATGCATTTAAAAACGTTTGTTTGTTTCACATATAGAAAACATAGCATAGTGGTATTTAGCTTGTCCCTCATGGAGTAGCAAAACATAAATGCATAGGACACCTTCAAAGTTCATAAGGGAGACTAGATACAAATAGTCCAAGAATAAGCAATATCAACAATATGAATCAATCAATAAGTTTTGGGACAATGCACATAGAACTAAGAATGTAAACTATGCTCTCATAACTGGTGCCTATGGATAGAAGGTGGAGACTCAATATAATAGTGGAAGAAAGGCCCTTGATAAAAGGGAAGTAGGGATTTCAAGTTTCAAAAAGAGATTCCAAAAATTATGGTACTTGTTAGCTTTCAGCTCTCATTGCCCCTATCATAAGCATCTTGAAGTGATTAAGGTTAAAGTGAACAAACTATGGAGTATATGCTTGACAAAGTATAAGTTGGAAATTTCATGTGCCTTGAGTACGAGGGCCGCTCATCATGCTACTCAACTTTAGTTACTTGCAAGTTCTTGTCATAGTAAATATATGTGTATCATAGAGAACCGCCAACGGGGTACCCCTTGCACATGCTACAGGAGCTGTCCCATAACAAAATGACAAGGCAAGCAGACAATGATCATCTTCGCAATCTTCTTATTTACCATGGGAATATGGTGCTTTTTTCTCTCTTTCCTCTTTTCTCATCTCTTTTTTTTCTGAATCTCATATCTCTTTTTTTATAAGAAGAATGCTTCATAGATAGATCACTATGGTGATGCTGCAAGTTTCCACCATGATTAGGCATGGCTTAGGCTAGCGTCCCAGGAGTTTCGCTAACACAAAATACATAAATCCATGGACTTACAAGCTCCCCTTTTATTTCACACCGACGACATCCATAGAAAAAAGAGCATGATATCAACTTGGTAGATATTTATAGGTGTTGAAAGCGTTCCCAGTGACAGCACGGTTCTGCTAATCCCAACATATAAGTGCAAGCATATACAACATAGATGGCACAATGGTTCAAGTTTATTAGTGTAAAAGGGAGTGTCCCAACCTTTAAACAATATAAGGTGGAGTCCCCTGTGTTTACAATGCTAGTCCCTGGATCAATAGCTAGTATCCACAGTGAAGATGTAATATCAAGAAACAAGGGTCATATTACAACTTTATAACCAGGAATAACATAATTTTATTACATCTTCCATAGCTCATTTGGCTATTACATTACATTGCAGCAGAATATCTGTAAGCAAGGGGTCCTTCATCTTCAAAGTGCCACAGGCAGACATGTTGGTTGTAGACTTTGTAATCCTAATCAACACACTTCACTAAATCAATCAAACCCGCAACATCACAAGTTACAGCCACAAGGGTCAATACATTTGAATTGTATTGGCAAGTGATACTATGGTAGTATAGTGGAGTCTATCATCTATAGGCATTTGGCTAAGTGGAGTTGAGGCTTGCATTGCTCAAAATAGATTTTTCCTTAACATTTGAAAACACTAAGTTTTTGCTTGACAAAATCATTTTTCTCAATCAAAGATTGAAGATCCTTTAACCCTTGTCCAAACCACAAGTTTTTATCTTAGAAATTTGAATGATGAGATTCTTGATTGCTTCCATGTCTTGATGCTCAAATTGTCCTTTACCAGGGACATGGCTAAGTACTTAGATTTTACACTCTGCAGAGGTGGTGCAATTTCCCCACAAGACTTGGTTTCACCAAGACAAGATCTTTCAGAAGCCTTCCCTTAGACCAAAATGGACGCGCTCCAACCTATCAAACTCTACCACCCACTGTCCATATGGCTAAGTTCTTGCAACCTATATGATCCAGGCAGAGCCCATAATGCCAAGTGGTTGCACTTGAAGCTTCTCAACATTTGACATCTCAAATCTCTTTGTTCCTGGGTGGCCATCCACAAGTGAGATACACAAGGTCAACCATAAACATGGGCCTTGTGAACCACTCAACCAAAAACCACCAAATCAAGTCCCATTCCACCCAGGTGATTCATTAACTTAGTTGTTTTATTAAACAAAAACACAAGTCCTCGGACTTAGAAATTTTTCATAGTATGGATATATATTCCACCCTTGTTTTCTATTAGCTAAGCTAAGCTTGATAGTAGTAGGAATCTTAACTTAGGAAAATTTCTACTAAGGTTTCATCTACTAGGTTTTGCTATATCAAGGTTTATACTTAGCAAAATTCCATGCAAGTTTTACTTAGAAAAAATTACTAATGCATAGTGAAAGTAATGGGACAAAAAGTATGAAGCATCACTTGCCTTTTTGGTAGAGTATAGGTTTACTCCTTGATATTTGCAATGTTCACACACTTCAAGTCACTACAAATCAATCAAGCAAACAATATTTCAATCTACCATTCAAGCAATTCATCACATAAAATAATAAAACAAAACAACACATGCAAGCATGCAAAAGGGATGTTTTATTTGTAAAAATGTTTTATAATGGGTCATAAACATTTGGGTACACCTAATGGTCATTTTATAAAGTGGCAAAGTCATTTGCAAAAGGTTTTCACTTCATAACCCATTTTCAAAACAAGGTATCATTTTATGTGGTGTAGAAATATTTTTACTAAGGAATTAATCTATAGGGTTCACAAAATTCATTTTCAAATCATAAGACTTGGTGTTTGGGGATAAAGAGTTTAAAACAAAACATTTCCCAACGGTTTTCCTTCAAAATCATTTTTAATAAATAAACCACATTTCTATTTGACTAGAAAGGGTTTTAAATCAAAGAATCATTCTTTTGCATCACCAAAAACATTTTTGAAACCACAAAGTGTTTCCTATGGTCAGTAGGTTCAAATCACACCATTTGACAAAGATTTTATCCCCAAAATCATTTTTGAACAATTTTTATAATCTAAACAAGCATACAAATGTTTCTGCAAAAACAAACATTTTTTCAGAAGCTTTTTACTAAACAAATGGCATGGTTGGCTAGGGCTTGTTCCACTGATTCCATTGATATAAAATTTGCAAATTTTGGACGTGTGGATCGAAAGTTACAAGAGTTTCAAATCTGCATCTAATTTAGATTCAAATTTCTGTTTGAAACAATCTGGTGACACGCGTCATGTTTCTATTCACAGATACCGTTTTGGGTGGATCGATTGATGCAGACCGTTGGATTAAAAGGGATATGTGTGGCTCTGATCATCGCATACCCCTTCGACCTAATCTATTCACAGCCACTGGATGACGATCCAACGATGCACAGCCGCTTGACCAGTAACCGGCGGTGCTGCGCGGCGGCGACTGGCGGCGCGGGGTCACCGGAATTTGCATCGGAGAGTCGTCGGGGCAGTGGTAGTGTAGGGCAAAATTCGACATCCTGGGGGCGCACTTGGGGAAGGAGACAGAGGGTAAATGGAGAGGATGCCAGGGCGATTAAATGGGCGTGGTCACGACGAGTAATGGTGGCCGCATTAAGGTGAATTGAAGCCGCGGAATCACTGCCAGAAACGGCGACGAGGGGAGGGAGAAGAGGTCGTCGCGGGTGAGGAAGAAGGCTCGGGTGTGGGGCCGTTTCGTCAGTGGAGTGAGAGAGGGGAGTTGGGGTCCACAAGTCAGTGACTTAGTGGGGTTGCTTTGTGAAGGAAAACGCGTTTGAGAGGGGGTAGGGGGATCGGGTCATTGGCTGGCTTGCTTCTCCTCTTTTTTTTATTCAGTAAACTTTTTCTTTTTCCAATTACAATTTCTGTTTTTAAATTCAAACAAACAAATCAAACATTCAAATTAATCCAAACATTCACCAAACATTGCAATTGAATTTGGTTCTGTTTAAAAACATAAACCAAGTCCATAAATAAAATAATATTTTTAATCTTTTTAGGATCCATTCATTAATTAAATAAAATGGACCTTAGTTATTTAATCAAATAGGGTTTGATTTATTTAATAAAATCTCCATTTGAAATCTAAATATTTTCAAAACCAAATCAGTAGGTTTTATTTGAAAATAGAAGATATTTGGAAAACTTGTTTAAAATAAAATAACATTTTTGTTTTAGGGTCCATTAATAATTAAATAAATAGACCTTATTCATTTAATTCAAATAGAATTTGTTTTATTAAAATCTTTATTTTGAAATCTAAAATAGCACCAAAACACTTCAGTAGGTTTTATTTGAGAATATAAAATACTTGGAAAACTTATTTAAAATAAATAAATAAGTTTTAGTGTTTATTTAAAATGGGAAAAGCCTTTACTTAAATAAAATTGGATATTAAATCCTTATTATTTTATTTAAACAAACCTTTACTATTTTTATCAAAACAAAACATTTTATTTCAAAAACTTGTCCAAGGTTTAATTTGGCTCTATAAAATAATCTTTATTTATAAATCTACCTTTTCTTTAGAAAACCAAACCTTTTTATTAAAAGATCCAAAATAGTAAAACCAAATATTTTTATTTTCCTTTATTAAATTTTTTAACTTTTTAAATCCCTTTAGGATTTATCTTGATCAAAATAGGTTTTGAAAGTTTTCCAATTGGATTCAAAAAGTTTCTTCTCACCCTGAAAATCAACAAAGTTTTATTTTCTTCATTTAATTTTTTCACATTACAAGATTTGGAAAATCTTGGGATGTGACAGGCTACCACCCTAAAAATAAATCTCGTCCCGAGATTTGGGGAGGCTAGGGGTTACAAGTTGGCTCAAAACAACTAGGGTATTACCACCCTTAAAATTTTTCAAACTAAATTACATCTTGGCTTGCTTGGGATCTTGAGGTAACTTCCCTGGACAGAAGTTTGCATAGTGGCCTAGCTCCTTGCATTTGAAACATGTGACAAGGCTGAGATCCCTCATAGGCTTGTTTATCTTGTGCTTCATCTTTTCTGGACAGCTGCTTGCATAATGTCCTAGCTCTTTGCAGTTGTTGCACCACACTTGGCTAATATCTTTCTTTTCCTTGGGTAACAATTCTTCTTGTTTATTTCCTTGGTTCTTCTTCTTTTCTGGGCAATCACTGGCATATTGTCCCATTTCTTTGCATTTATGACATTGCACATGGCTTTTGTCCTTCTTTTGCTTTTTGGGTTTCTCCAAAGCTAGGAGTTCTTCTAGTTCATGTTCTTCATAGGTGGAAAATCTTTCTCTCTTCTTGGGGCAGTTAGTAGAGATATGAATTTCTTCTTTACCATTAGGGCATTGATCTTCATGCTCCTTGGATGCATGATCTTTGTCTCCACAAAAATTGCTAGCTTGGGTTCCTTCTAAAATAACATCTTTGTCATCCTTGTTGTCCTTAGCTCTTTGGGAAAAGTTTTCTCTCATGTTGATAATTTGAGTAACCAATCCTTGCAACAATTGGGATTGAAGTTTCAAAATCCTTTGTATGGCTGGGTCTAGTCCATTGTTGTTGTCTAAAAGCTGAGTTGTCTCTTGGCTCAACTGATTTTGGGTTGCTATGAGTTCTCTCATGTTGTCCTCTTGGTTGTTGTTGTTGTCATCAACCTTGATGTTGGAGTCTCTTGGAGTAGTCATCTGTTTGGGTTGGATTGGGATTAGAATAGGCAAAATATTTCTAAGGAATAATTCTAATCACACACATCACAATTCACACAAGCAATGTGCAAGCAAGCACAAACAACTTTTCACACAAACAACAAAGTTCAAGCACATACTTAGGCAACAAAATATTTTTGTTACACCACATAAGTTGTGGTGTTTGACTTAACTAAAGTATGGTGGTCCATCTATATGGTTCACTTGTGATCCTTCCATCATTTTTGGTTGCTTCCTCTTACATGAGATCATGGTTCCTTGGGAAAACTCCTTGGTCACAAGCCTTCAAATGATGTAGGTTCCTTCTAACTTTTGCATTCCCTCAGTCTCTAAATCTTGAGCAAGATTTCCTTGTTTCACTTGTAGTCCTTAGTGGTATCCAAGTTGGAAGTCCTTGGTGAACATGCTGAAGATGTTGAAGTCATTAGAGTTGAATAAGTTGAAGAAGTCCTTTGCACATGGTGTAGTCTTTGGTCATGGGGTAGGTTTGTCCATCATGTTGAAATAGAAGAGATGTAGAGTTGAAACCAAAGTGGTTGAGGAAAGAGTTTACAAGATTGTTTGTAAATAAGTTTTGGAACAAATACAACTCCTATTTTTCTAAGGGGTTTTTGTCCAATCCTAGGGCTACAAATCCTACAGGCAACACAATGCTCTGATACCATCTGTAAAAGGGAGTGTCCCAACCTTTAAACAATATAAGGTGGAGTCCCCTGTGTTTACAATGCTAGTCCCTGGATCAATAGCTAGCATCCACAGTGAAGATGTAATATCAAGAAACAAGGGTCATATTACAACTTTATAACCAGGAATAACATAATTTTATTACATCTTACATAACACATTTGGCTATTACATTACATTGCAGCAGAATATCTATAAGCAAGGGGTCCTTCATCTTCAAAGTGCCACAGGCAGACATGTTGGTTGTAGACTTTGTAATCCTAATCAACACACTTCACTAAATCAATCAAACCTGCAACATCACAAGTTACAGCCACAAGGTCAATACATTTGAATTGTATTGGCAAGTGATACTATGGTAGTATAGTGGAGTCTATCATCTATATGCATTTGGCTAAGTGGAGTTGAGGCTTGCATTGCTCAAAATAGATTTTTCCTTAACATTTGAAAACACTAAGTTTTTGCTTGACAAAATCATTTTTCTCAATCAAAGATTGAAGATCCTTTAACCCTTGTCCAAACCACAAGTTTTTATCTTAGAAATTTGAATGATGAGATTCTTGATTGCTTCCATGTCTTGATGCTCAAATTGTCCTTTACCAGGGACATGGCTAAGTACTTAGATTTTACACTCTGCAGAGGTGGTGCACTTTCCCCACAAGACTTGGTTTCACCAAGACAAGATATTTCAGAAGCCTTCCCTTAGACCAAAATGGACGTGCTCCAACCTATCAAACTCTACCACCCACTGTCCATATGGCTAAGTTCTTGCAACCTATATGATCCAGGCAGAGCCCATAATGCCAAGTGGTTGCACTTGAAGCTTCTCAACATTTGACATCTCAAATCTCTTTGTT
This sequence comes from Avena longiglumis, assembly GCA_030063025.1. Lineage (NCBI taxonomy): Eukaryota > Viridiplantae > Streptophyta > Magnoliopsida > Poales > Poaceae > Avena > Avena longiglumis. The sequence continues at coordinate 552,762,533 of CP125973.1, read as the reverse complement.
CCTGGGTGGCCATCCACAAGTGAGATACACAAGGTCAACCATAAACATGGGCCTTGTGAACCACTCAACCAAAAACCACCAAATCAAGTCCCATTTCACCCAGGTGATTCATTAACTTAGTTGTTTTATTAAACAAAAACACAAGTCCTCGGACTTAGAAATTTTTCATAGTATGGATATATATTCCACCCTTGTTTTCTATTAGCTAAGCTAAGCTTGATAGTAGTAGGAATCTTAACTTAGGAAAATTTCTACTAAGGTTTCATCTACTAGGTTTTGCTATAGCAAGGTTTATACTTAGCAAAATTCCATGCAAGTTTTACTTAGAAAAAATCACTAATGCGTAGTGAAAGTAATGGGACAAAAAGTATGAAGCATCACTTGCCTTTTTGGTAGAGTATAGGTTTACTCCTTGATCTTTGCAATGTTCACACACTTCAAGTCACTACAAATCAATCAAGCAAACAATATTTCAATCTACCATTCAAGCAATTCATCACATAAAATAATAAAACAAAACAACACATGCAAGCATGCAAAAGGGTTGTTTTATTTGTAAAAATGTTTTATAATGGGTCATAAACATTTGGGTACACCTAATGGTCATTTTATAAAGTGGCAAAGTCATTTGCAAAAGGTTTTCACTTCATAACCCATTTTCAAAACAAGGTATCATTTTATGTGGTGTAGAAATATTTTTACTAAGGCATTAATCTATAGGGTTCACAAAATTCATTTTCAAATCATAAGACTTGGTGTTTGGGGTTAGAGAGTTTAAAACAAAACATTTCCCAAAGGTTTTCCTTCAAAATCATTTTTAATAAATAAACCACATTTCTATTTGACTAGAAAGGGTTTTAAATCAAAGAATCATTCTTTTGCATCACCAAAAACATTTTTGAAACCACAAAGTGTTTCCTATGGTCAGTAGGTTCAAATAACACCATTTGCCAAAGATTTTATCCCCAAAATCATTTTTGAACAATTTTTATAATCTAAACAAGCATACAAATGTTTCTGCAAAAACAAACATTTTTTCAGAAGCTTTTTACTAAACAAATGGCATGGTTGGCTAGGGCTTGTTGCACTGATTCCATTGATATAAAATTTGCAAATTTTGGACGTGTGGATCAAAAGTTACAAGAGTTTCAAATCTGCATCTAATTGAGATTCAAATTTCTGTTTGAAACAATCTGGTGACACGCGTCATGTGTCTATTCGCAGATACCGTTTCGGGTGGATCGAGTGATGCAGACCGTTGGATTAAAAGGGATATGTGCGGCTCTGATCATCGCATACCCCTTCGACCTAATCTATTCACAGCCACTGGATGACGATCCAACGACGCACAGCCGCTTGACCAGTAACCGGCGGTGCTGCGCGGTGGCGACTGGCGGCGCGGGGTCACCGGAATTTGCATCGGAGAGTCGTCGGGGCAGTGGTAGCGTAGGGCAAAATTCGACATCCTGGGGGCGCACTTGGGGAAGGAGACAGAGGGGAAATGGAGAGGATGCCAGGGCGATTAAATGGGCGTGGTCACGGCGAGTAATGGTGGCCGCATTAAGGTGAATTGAAGCCGCGGAATCACTGCCAGAAACAGCGACGAGGGGAGGGAGAAGAGGTCGTCGCGGGTGAGGAAGAAGGCTCGGGTGTGGGGCCGTTTCGTCAGTGGAGTGAGAGAGGGGAGTTGGGGTCCACAAGTCAGTGACTTAGTGGGTTGCTTTCGCGATAAGGAAAACGTTTCGGCATAGGGGGTAGGTGGGCTGGACTGGGCTATTGGGCTGGCTTGCTTCTCCTCTTTTTTTTATTCAGTAAACTTTTTCTTTTTCCAATTACAATTTCTGTTTTGAAATTCAAACAAATAAATCAAACATTCAAATTAATCCAAACATTCACCAAACATTGCAATTGAATTTGGTTCTGTTTAACAACATAAACCAAGTCCATAAATAAAATAATATTTTTAATCTTTTTAGGATCCATTCATTAATTAAATAAAATGGACCTTGGTTATTTAATAAAATAGGGTTTGATTTATTTAATAAAATCTCCATTTGAAATCTAAATATTTTCAAAACCAAATCAGTAGGTTTTATTTGAAAATAGAAGATATTTGGAAAACTTGTTTAAAATAAAGTAACATTTTTGTTTTAGGGTCCATTAATAATTAAATAAATAGACCTTATTCATTTAATTCAAATAGAATTTGTTTTATTAAAATCTTTATTTTGAAATCTAAAATAGCACCAAAACACTTCAATCGGTTTTATTTGAGAATATAAAATACTTGTAAAACTTATTTAAAATAAATAAATAAGTTTTAGTGTTTATTTAAAATGGGAAAAGCCTTTACTTAAATAAAATTGGATATTAAATCCTTATTTTTTTTAAAACAAACCTTTACTATTTTTATCAAAACAAAACATTTTATTTCAAAAACTTGTCCAAGGTTTAATTTGGCTCTATAAAATAATCTTTATTTATAAATCTACCTTTTCTTTAGAAAACCAAACCTTTTTACTAAAAGATCCAAAATAGTAAAACCAAATATTTTTATTTTCCTTTATTAAATGTTTAACTTTTTAAATCCCTTTAGGATTTATCTTGATCAAAATAGGTTTTGAAAGTTTTCCAATTGGATTCAAAAAGTTTCTTCTCACCCTGAAAATCAACAAAGTTTTATTTTATTCATTTATTTTTTTCACATTACAAGATTTGGAAAATCTTGGGATGTGACAATTAGGGGAAAGAAAATAAAGTGTGCCATCAAGTTCGTGAAAGATTTAATCACTAGTTTTTTCACATAACAAAATACTTTTTAATTAGAAGGTAGATGAAAACAAGAATATACTTGGTATGGTGTAACACACCATGCATAGGAATTTATAGTGGACACTTTGGAATAACTTGGTTTCTTGGGAGTTGGATGCAATTTATTGGAAATCATACACTCTGACGTGTGTGCTGCAATGAGTGTGTCGGCGCGAGGTGGATATCTTTATTTTGTTACTTCCACGGATGATTTGAGTAGATACAGTTATATCTACTTGATGAAACACAAGTTTGAAACTCTTTAAGAAATTTAAGGAATTTCAGAGTGAAGTGGAAAATGATCGTAATAGAAAGATTAAATTTCTATGGTCTGACCATGGAGGTGAGTATCTAAGTTACGAGTTTAGCACAAATATGAAAAAGTGGAATAGTTTCACAACTCACACCTGCCGGAATACCACAGCAAAATGGTGTGTCGGAACATCGTAATCGTACTTTACTAGATATGGCTCGATCTATGATGTCTCTGACAGTCTTGCCACTGTCATTTTGGGGTTATGCACTAAAAACTGCTGCAGTCACTTTAAATCAGGCACCATCTAAATCTGTTGAAAATACACCATATGAATTGTGGTTTGGAAATAAACCTAAGCTGTCATTTCTTAAAGTTTGGGGATGCGATGTTTATGTGAAGAAACTTCAACCGGATAAACTCGAACCCAAAGCGGAAAAATGCGTCTTCATAGGATACCCCAAGGAAACTATTGGGTATTCCTTCTATCACAGATACGAGGGCAAGGTTTTCGTTGCCAAGAATGGATCCTTTCTAGAGAAAGAGTTTCTCGCGAAAGGTGTGTGTATTCGGAAGGTAGAACTCTAAGAGGTTGTAGAACCTTCTCTTCATAATATGGCGAGTAGCGCAGCGCCGGAAGCCGTTCCGGAGTTGACTTCACCAAATGAAGAGGGAACTAATGATAATGATCATGAAGCTCCGAAAGAGAATACTACCGGACCTCGTAGGTCTAGCAGGATGCGTGCAGATCCCAAGCTGTACGGAAATCCTATTATGAATTTCATGGTCAATGAAACTGATGACCCTGCGGCATATGAAGAAGTGATGATGATCCCGGATTCTAACAAATGGCTAGAAGCCATGAAATCCGATATGGAATCCATGTATGAAAACCAAGTTTGGACCTTGGTGGACTTACCTCACGATCGAAAGGCTGTGGAGAATAAATGGATTTAAAAAAAACGGATGCTGATGGTAATGTAACCGTCTATAAAGCTTGACTTGTCGCAAAAGGGTTTCGACAAATTTAAGGAGTTGACTACGATGAGACATTCTCTCCCGTAGCGATGCTAAAGTCAGTTAGGATTATGTTAGCAATTGTTGCATATTTCGACTATGAGATATGGCGGATGGATGTTAAAACTGCATTCCTCAATGGCAGCATTGAAGAAGAGTTGTATATGGTAGATCCTAAGGATGCTGACAAAGTATGCAAGCTTCAGCGATCCATCTATGGACTGAAGCAAGCATCCTGGAGTTGGAATCTCCGCTTTGATGAGGTGATCAAAGAGTTTGGATTTATCCAAACTTATGGAGAGGCTTGTATTTACAAGAAAGTGAGTGGGAGCAATGTGGCATTTTTGATATTATATGTGGATGACATATTATTGATCGGAAATGATATAGATCTTTTAAACAATGTTAAAAGTTATCTAAACAGCAAATTTTCAATGAAGGACCTAGGTGAAGCGTCATACATATTAGGCATAAAGATCTATAGGGATAGATCTAGGCGCCTAATAGGGCTATCACAAAGTACATACCTTGATAAGATTTTAAAGAAATTTAAAATGGATGGAAGTAAGAAAGGGTTCTTACCTATGTTGTAAGGCAAGACATTGAGTAAGACTCAAAGTCCGGCTACGGCGGAAGAAAGAGAGATAATGGAAGAAGTCCCCTATGCTTCAACCATAGGCTCTATAATGTACGCCATGCTATGTACAAGACCAGATGTGGCACATGCTATTAGTTTAACTAGTAGATACCAATCTAATCCAGGACCGAACACTGGATAGCGGTCAAGAATATCCTTAAGTACTTGCGGAGAACTAAGGATATGTTTCTCGTGTACAGAGGTGATGAAGACCTCGTCGCTAAGTGTTATGTCGACACTAGCTTCGACACCAATTCGGATGACTCTAAGTCTCAATCCGGATACGCATTTCTCATGAATGGTGGAGCGGTTAGTTGGAGGAGTTCCAAACAGTCCGTGGTGGCGGGATCAACAACGGAGGCCGAGTATGTTGCTGCTTCGGAAGCGGCTTAGGAAGCAGTTTGGATGAAGGAATTCATAACCGAACTAGGTGTGGTTGCGAGCGCGTTGGACCCAATGGTGATCAATTGTGACAACAATGGTGCCATAGCCAATGCCAAAGAACCAAGGTCTCACAAGAATTCCAAGCATATTAAGCGCCGGTTTCACTCCATCCACGAGCATGTCAAGGATGGAGATATAAAGATTTGTAAAGTACACACGGATCTCAATGTAGCAGATCCGTTGACTAAAACTCTCCCTAGAGCAAAACATGATCAACACTAGAAATCCATGGGTCTTAAATTAATCACTATGTAACTAGATTATTATCTCTAGTGCAAGTGGGAGACTGAAGGGAATATGCCCTGAGAGGCAATAATAAAGTGGTTATTATGTATATTCCAAGTATATGATAGATGTTTATTTTGCATGCTATAATTGTATTAATATGGAAACATTAATACATGTGTGTTTAATAAACAAACATAAAGTTCCTAGTTATGCCTCTCTTATGAACTAGCTCGTTGATTATCAAGATGTAAAAAGGTTTCCTGATCATGTACATTGGATGTTGTTAATAACGAGGTCATGATACGTCGGAAACGTATCTATAATTTTTGATGTTCCATGCTTGTTTAGTATCTACTTTGCTTTGCTTTGCTTTGTCTACACTTTGAGGTGTTTTTATATCTTTTCTGGAACTAACCTATTAACAAGTTGCCATAGTGCCAGTTGCCTGTTTTCTTACATTTTTGGTTCCGAAGGCGTAAAATCAATATTCTCGGAATTGGACGGGACAAAAGCCAAAGTCAATATTTTACCGTGGGCGACACGAATCCAGAAGACGAGAGGGGAGCCACGGTGTGTGGAAGAGCCAGACACGGCCAAGCCTGGCCGTGCACAGGCATGGTGTGGGCCCCGGGTTCCCCGCTTGCCTCTCAGAACACCCTCGATCGGACCTATGCAAGTTTTAGCGATTCCGCCAAACCCGCATAGAAACGATTCAAAGGTGCTCACCAGCACTTTCGTATGCGTGGAAAAGTAATAACATTACACAACAGTCCTCGATGGGACCCACAGAACAGATATATATACAACAGCGACTCAATGAGTCAAGAATACAGATATAATATACAAAGATCCAAATCACCTTGAAAATGATAGAGCGTCCGACTACGGACAAGATGCAAACGGGGCTAAGAGACCTAAAGAATAACCAATGGCGTCCATAACCCTGCCCAGGCCAAGCCGGAAGGGTAACCCTGCTAACGACGTCGATCTCAAAACCTGCTTAAACAAAAGGGGTGCCGACAAAGGGCAAAGGAAAAAGAGGAGCGTCGATCGAGGCAAGACACGGCGAGGCTAGAATTTGGCGGTCCTCGCCTACATAGGTATGGTGGACTGAAGCGGCAGCGCAGCGTGCACTAAACAACCTATAGAGACTCGATACAACTGTCGGCTATCAGAGGGGGATAAGAAAGACCTATTCGGATTCAACCTGAATCTAACACCAAACAATCCCATCCTGGTATTCCCCCTCGATACCAAACGAGGAAGTCAACTGAGGAACTCACACAGTTGGCAGTTTTATTTATTCAGTTATCGTTGCAGCAATTACTAGTCAAATATAGATAATCATCCTGATAAAATAAGCAGTGGGCACTTTTATTTAACCATTCCATTGTAGTTGCAACACTTACTAGTCAGATACAATTAGCATGAGATAACCCAAAACCCAGCAGTTGTTGGCACTTTTATTTAGCCATTCCGTGGTAGTTGCAATACTTACTAGTCAGGTACAACGGCCGCAAGCGACAACTCAAACAAGCAATTGTGGGCAATTTTATTTAGCCATTCCGTTATAGTGGAGCTGATTACTAGTCATTATAAAGTCAAATTTATAGCACTACTTTAGTTATAGTTGTCTATGATCGAGATACTGTGCTCCAAGTCGTCCATAACCGCGGACACGGCTTTCAGAAAGTTTTACCCGGCCGGGGTGCACAAATAGCAACACACACTCGATCAACCTCGGAAAAACCAAATCAAAACCCAACGAGGCCTTCACGACAAAGCAATCACAGGATTCAAATATTTGGGGCCACCCTTGAGTACACCAACGAAGCTAGCTGACTTGAGACGGACCCGAGGTTTGTGGGGTCAGAAGCGATCGGGAACCCAAACTGGGCTTGTCGATACCGCGTAAACGGGTCACAATTCCTAACAAGATCAAGGTGCTCCTCGCAATCGTAAATAAAGCGAGCATGGCATAAGTACAGATCGTAAATAAAACCTCAAACTAGTTTGTGGCCCCAAGAAATAAGACCTGAATCAAGCTCGCTCGGGGTCCCATAATCCTCCCGGATGTGGATAGCGCGAAAATTCAAGGAACAGGTATCAAGTACTCGGGATCCTACGGGACACAAGTGGACGGTTAACAACCAAATAACATCTATTGCCCACCTGTGCCTCTACTTACTTACTTCAATTTTAGTTGTTAAACAGTAAATAAAGTGAACGATAAGTAAAGCCATGATCATCTCCAACATCAAACAGGCGGCAATACTCCAACAACTGTGGTACATGGCGACACGCAACAACACTTGAGCAAGCGACTACGACGCGCAAGTCCAACTATCTACCAAACAACATGTAATAGGAGGTGTCCAGGGCAATATAAGGCTGCAAGGGATATCACGGGTACGAAAACTAGAGCATCGCAACACAGATAGCAATAGATCAACAGGAGGGAATAAATACTATAAAAGTAAGATAGGTAGAAAAGGGGAAGATGCTCGCCTGAAAACATCGCCGAAGGTTCAACCGAAGATCGGGGCGAAGCTCACATCAACTCAACGGTCCAATCCGCGAAGAAGCAAAACACTAGAATAAACACCGGATGCAATATTTATTACTACGGCAAAAGATCGGGCATGATGCATGTATGATGTATGACATGGCAAAGGTGCAATGCGATTAGGCCATATCAAGCGGAACCGGGGTCCCGACATTTAAATATATGGTTCAAGTTGTTTAAATATTCCACAATTTAGATGTTGTTTTAACAAGGCAAGGTAAGTTACCGGTTCGCTACACAAATTTAAATGAGGCCGATATGAGACTAGATTTGCCCGCATATGGGCCCCATATTTAATTATGCAGTGAATCGGCATAAGGCCCCCAAACCACATGAGATGTATGCGAGCATGCTCAATTAATATGCAACAATTTATAAAGTTGGCAATTTATAAAATAGGGGCTCGGAAAAGGGGTCACACATTGGGTTCGGAAGATCTTTGGGGTTCGATGTGGTTCGAGGTTCCGGGCTCAGGGTTCAGGGTTCGACGGAAACGTTCTCGGATAGCGGAGTGGATCTTGGCGTTCCGGGAGGAAGTACTTGGTCTGGCATCGGGGCATCGGATTCGCCCCGGTTGGTGCCGATCTTGTCGTCGCCGTGGTCTTCGAGTCCGTGTAGACGGTCATGGCGTCCAAGGTGGCGAACTTGGCGTTCCGGGTGGGCGACCTGGGCGTCCGAGAGATGATCTTGTCGCATCCACGGCCTTCGGGTACGGGTTCTCCGGGCTCCCATGTAGGAGATCTTGTCGTCGCGTCGAAGAACTCGGGTTCGGGGTCGGGTGTCGGTGGACTACTTGATGTTTCCCTTAGAAGATCTTCGGGTTCGGGTAGCAGAACTCGGCGTTCCGTGACGAAGGTCTCGATGGTTCCGTCTTCGTTTGTCGATGCCGGACTTGGGTGAATCGGTTACCGGGGTCTCGAGGTTCGACGAGTTCGGACTTGTCGGGGAGCACCCGTTATTCCAAACACCTCGCAGAGAGCTGCCGCAACAACACACGCAGCAACACATGTGTCACTCGGGTCGCGGCTTGGGAACGACGGCGGCCTCGAGGAGAGCAGGCTCGACGCAGGAAGGCGGTGAGGGCGGTCCCACGGCGGCTGCAGCGCCTGGTTCGCAGACGGAGGTGACGACACGCGGTTCCGGCGGCTTGGAGCAGAGGAAGCGGGGCGGCCAGGGAGGCAGAGGCGCCCGACAGAGAGGGAACTCCGAGGCGGGCGGCGGCGCCGGTCTTGAGGAGGCGGTGAGGATCGTGGCGGCGGCGCTCTGGGCGGGGAGGAGGCGAGGGGGCGAGGGGCGAGGGAGGCGAGGGGCGGGCGAGGTCGCCGGAGAAGAGGGGCGGCTGGCCGGAGAAGAGGGAGGAGCGGCGGGGGAGACCAAGCGGGGAGGGAGACGCGGAGGGGGAGGCAGCAGGAGGTGACTGGGGAAAGCTGGCCCGGAGGTGGGCGGGCGAGGGTCGCTGGCGGCGTGAGGGGGCTGGGGGCCGTGGCGAGAGGAGGAAGAGGAAGGGGAAGACGGGCGAAGGGAGGCGAGGGGACGCGTGGGAGGAAGAGGAGCGGAGGAGGGCGGTGAGGGCGAGGCGAGGGCGTGAGCACGGCGGCCAAGGCCCATGGTGGGTGAGGGGAAGAGAGAGGTAGGGCGCCGGGTTGGGAGGGGGAGGAGGCGGGCGGTGGGGTGGGTCAGGCGTGGGGACAGTGGGTGGGACCAGTGAGTGGGGCCATGAGAGAGAGAGAGAGGGTTTAGGGAGTGGGGGGCTGGCAAGTGGGGCCAGGGGGATGTGGGGCCCGGAGGTAAGTGAGAGGGGGGCAGGCGGGTAGGTGGGAATAGGTGAGAGAGAGAGGAGGGAAGTGGGGGTGGAAGCGGTTTGGGGAGTGGGGCCAGCCTATAAGGGAGAGGGGTAGGAGGGGACTGTGTGAGAAAGAGAGAGAGGGGGGGAGTCTAGGATTGATGAGGTGGCGGGGTGGGTAGGAATTGTGGGAGAGGGTGAGGTGGCGAGCTGTGAATGGTGGGTAGAATAGGTTTGGGTGGGAATTAGGTTTAGTTTAGGTGGACCGTTTTATGTATTGGGGGTGGCCAACTGGGTCGGATCGGCCCGGTTCTGCTGCCCCCAAAAAATAATTAAATATTTTATTATTTACAAACGGGACTTTTGCAAACCGCGGGTAGACAAAAAAATATTCCGGAGACCCGGGTTTTGCGTTTGAACAAAGGCGGGGCGTTTAGAAAACAAAAATAGGTTTTTCCGAAGATAGTTTTATGCAAGCAAATGCAAGATGATGACGATGCTCAACTGCAATGTGGCATGATGACATGAGCATGCGGTCATGATGATGCAATGCACAAAAACAACGCGATTTTCTAGTAGTGGTTTTTGCGGGATGCCACAGCCTCTCGCCTATAAGAAGCCCCCAATGTAGAAACCCTAGGCACCAGATCAAAACTCCATGAAACCGTCTGTAGCCGCCGCCACCATCGTCCCTAGATCGGGGGAGATCTGAAGCTCTTCTCGGCACCCTACCGGAGGGGAGATCATCACGGAGGCCTTCTTCTCCGGTATGGTGCGTGAGAAGTTCCACCTTGTACTATGGGTCCATGTAGTAGATAGATGGTTGTATCTCCTCCTTTGTGCTTTCATGTATAGATCTTGTGAGCTCCATTCATGATCAAGATCTAATCTATTTGTAATCATGCATGTTGTGTTTGCGAGGATCTGATGGATATTGAGATTATTATGTCGAATTGATTAAAGGTTTTGTCTATTTGATTCTGTCATGTCTCTGTTGTTTGTGATCTTGCATGCTCTCCGTTGTTAGTAGCTATCTTGGCCAAGTAGTTGCTAGTGACTCTAAGAGGGGGTATTTATGCTCGATAGTGGGTTCATGCCTCTAGTTTCCAAGGGAAGTGACAGAAATGTCTTCGGTTGTAGATGTGTTGTTGCCACTAGGGAGAAAACAACAGTCTCTTGTTCATGGAATAAGTGGATTGTTTACCTTACACACTTTGCTTAAAGCAGTTGTCTGTTGCTTGCAACTTAATACTGGAGGGGGTTCGGATGATAACCCAAAGGTGGACTTCTAGTCATAGATGCAGTTGGATGACGGTCTATGTACTTGTTGTATTGACCAATGGAATCTCATAGGATCTTTTTTTCTAGTATTGCATTGTTATGCCTTGCTCAGTTCCTGTCAATTGCCCTGCTGTAATTTTTTTTACCCTTCATGCTATCTTGTTTATCTAAGGAGAGCACCTCTAGTGAACTATGGACCCCGGTCCAATATTCACCATTGATACATCTTCCACTGTTACTTGTTTACTTGCTGCAAACAATTACCTTCCACACCATATGTTTAATCCTTTGTTACAGCAAACCGGTGAGCTTGACAACCTCACTGATTCGTTGGAGAAAAGTCTTGAGTCTGTGTTGTGCAGGTCTCCGCGTTGCTTGCAACACCTGTGTGACGTTTCCTTCCTCCTACTGGTTCGATAACCTCGGTTTCTTACTAAGGGAAAACTTGCTGCTATATTGCTTCACACCTTGCTCTTGGGGTTCCCAGTAGGCTTCACGTTAGCCATCAAGCTTTTTCTTGCGCCGTTGCCGGGGAGGCTAAGGACGTCTTCACAAGGGGAGTCCTCCACTTCATTTCTCTTTACTTTGTTTTTAGTTTGCTTACATTCTTTTGCTTTGTTTTGTTTGCCTATTGTTTTCAAAAACTCCAAAAAAATTAGTCTAGTTTGGTTTGCTTTTCCTATTCAAAAACACAAAAAAATTAGTTCCTGCTCTAGTTACTGGTCTATCATTGCCTTGCCTTGTCATGCTTTCTATCAATGGATGGTTAGTTCATATTGGCAAGGTGGGTTCAGAGAAGAAGAAAAGTATTATTATAAGGAGCACCGTTTGTCACAAAAAGGGAAACACTTATGGGAATAAATTGATAAATTGAATACTATTGATAGAGAGGTGTGCTCTATTATAATGTTACTTATTGCTTTGATAAATCTTGTTGCTGTTGGAGGTATAAGCACCTGCCTTTTCAATGTGAGTATAATGATAATGTTACCATATCTTCTTATGTTAAGGGAAATTATGATTTTTATGATGTGGAACAAATTGAAGAACTTATTGCTTTCAAGGGTGCATTTGAACTTGCCAGTTTGCTTGAAAATACTGATGATGCACCTTATGAATGTGAGGTTTATGAGATACTTAAATTTTGCTTTGATAATTACAAGGAAGAAAATGGCTATATTCTTGAATATTTTAATAGGTGCTTTCCACAAATGGAAGAGACTAATGCCTTGCAGGAGCCTATGGGAGAAGAAATTGCTGAAACTGAAAGATCATTAGATGAAAAAGAGGAGGAGAGTGATGGTCAAGAGGAGGAAGAATGGATCTACCCATGCCTACCTTCTAATGAGAGTAACTCTTTACCTCTTACATTATTTGATTGTCCTCCATGCTTACCAAAGGAGGATGAAGTTATGTTCCTGTGGATTATTTTGAAATGTCTGCTATAGGTAAAACTTGTGATAATAGTAATGCTCCTGTTATCTATGATAATCCTATATTTGTGCCTAACTTTTAAATGCATGGTACTAAAGAGTTTTTCTTAGAAAATGTTTATGATAAAGCTCTAGATGATGGCCCTATATTGAATGATCAGTCTTCTTGTTATAAAATTGCTAAAAGTGGGTTTGAAGGTTTTAATCCCACTATTTTTGAGGTTGATAAAAATTATGTGTTTGTAGATCATGAAAAGCATGCTTTATGTGATAGTTATATTGTTGATTTTATTCATAATTCTACTGAAAGTTATTTTGAGAGGGGGATACATGGTCTTATGTATCTCAACAATATTAAGTTTCCCCTCTTTATATTAAAAATCTTGAAGTTGCACTTGTTTTGCTTTCCTATGCTTGTTTCTTTGTGCTTCTTGGATTTATTTTCTTACAAGATTCCTATGCATAGGAAGTGGGTTAGACTTAAATGTGTTTTGAATTTTCTTCTTGATGCTCTCTTTTATTTCGATCCATATTTCTTATGTGAGAATCTTCTCAAACTATCAAGCCTAACTTAAAGGCGTTAAATAAAAGTACTTGTTGGGAGATAACCCAAGAGTTTCCTTGAGTATTGGAAGTTATTACTTCAGTAATTACCTCTCCTTATCCTTTTTGTTTGCTTTTTTGTGGCAAGAATGACCTCTAATGAGAGGGAAGTAAGATTTGGGGAGTTGCTGTCCCGAAACAGATTTATGTCCTCCACCATAAAGATTCGTGAGGAGTCTCCGTAACTCGTATTGAGCTGATATTTTAGCAATAGATCCCCCAGTATGTTAGCTAACTTTCTGTAGTTCAACACTTTTTGATTTGAGCAACATAAGAGTTTCTCAAAAATTGGTTTCTACCTGCTGGTCTGTTTTGACAGATTTCTGTCATTATTTGCATTTGCTTCTTATTGATTCCTTTTTTAGTTCTCTTTTGGGGAATTGAGATTTTTAAAGGAGTTACTACAGTATCTTGTGTTTTTAGTGAAAAGTTTTTCTGTTCCAAAGCTTTTCCTAAGGTCTAATATCTTTTGATAAACTAATGTTGCTAATGAAGATTGTGTGAAGTTTTGTATGAAGGAAAATTTTTAGGTGTAGACAAAGAATGATGCAATGAGATGAAGAATGGACAAAAGCTCAAACTTGGGGATGCCACCATGGTGTCACCCCAAGAAATATCCAAGAGGTACAAGCGTCAAAGCTTGGTGATGCCCAAGGCATCCCCTTCTTCATCAATAAAAAGCTTAGGTCTTTCTAGACACTTCGTTTTTATTGTTTCATGCACAATTGAGGTGTTCTTGGAGCGTCTTAGTTTTTGTTTGCTTTGCTTAGTTCGTTTAGTTTGCTTGAGTAGTTTGGACCCCCGCGTTCGCTGTGTTTTATTTCAAATAAGTTGCTTGGTGTTGGACAGGAGTAGGATGTTCCTTCTTGAAAGTGCAAGAGGAGCTTGCATTGACTGTGACTTAGACTTTAGCATGACATGCTAGGTGTGGTTTTGACCTTATGCTTAGTGATTATTGTTGTAGAATATCTTGTTCCAAACAATTGGGATTGCTTAGTGTGCCTTGAAAAAATTATGCGTTGTTTTAGCATGCAAAAGCATAACATCGTGGTATTCTCCTTTGATGCTTTGTTTGGGTTGACTTGGCACATGCTCACACCATGTTATGACTATGACAAGTCACCATAGCCTCTATGATCATTTAGTCCTTGACTTGTAGTACCACTCTATGCTTTGATTAGTAATGTTTTGTCGCTCTGCATGATTATGGACACTATTGCTCTCTTAATTGGTTGCTCCCAGTCTTTTGCTAGCCTCCACTTGTATGAGTAAGCTCTACTCATGCTTCCAACTCCCAAGAAACCAAGTTTTTCCAAAGTTTCCACTATAAACTCCCATGCATGGTGTGTTACACCATTCCAAGTATATTCTTGTTTTCAGCCATCTTCTAATTAAAAACTATTTTGTTATGTGAAAACTTAGTGATTAAAGCCCTCACAAACTTTATGGAACACTTTATATTCTTTTCCCCTAATAAACATGAACCATTGTGTTGTCTATGTTGTATATGCTTGCACTTATACGTTGGAATTAGCAGAACCATGCTATAATGGGGAATGTTTTCAACATTGCACTTGTACTTTGTACACAATTGATATCATGCCCTTTTGACTATGGATGTCACCGGTGTGAAATAAAGAGGGAACTTGTAAGTCCATGGAGTTTGTATTTTGTGTTAGAGAAACGCCTGGGCCGCTAGCCTAAGCCATGCCTAATCATGGTGGAAACTTGCAGCATCACCATAATGAGCTATCTATGAAGCATCCTCAATAAAAATCTATGCACATAGTAAATAAAAAGATCGCTGAGATGCTCATTGTCTGCTTGCCTTGTCATTTTGGTTATGGGATAGCTCTTGTACCATGTTCAAGGGGTACCCCGTTGGCGGTTCTCTATGATATGCAAATACTTACAATAACAAGAACTTACAGGTGACTGAAGTTGAGTAGCATGAGTTATGGCCCTCGTATTCAAGGGACATGAGATTGCCAGGTTATACTTTGTCAAGCATATACTCCATAGTTTGTTCAATTTAACCTTAATCACTTCAAGATGCTTATGATAGGGGCAATAAGGGCTGAAAGCTAACAAGTACCATAATTTTTGGAAGCTCTTTTTGAAACTTGAAATCCCCGCTTCCCTTATGAAGGACCTTTCTTCCACTATTATGTTGAGTCTCCACCTTATACCTTTAGGCACCATTAAGAGAGCATAGTTGCCATTCTGTGTGCAGTGTCCCAAGACTTATTGATTGATGCATATTGTGATATTACTTGTTCTTGTGTTATTTGTTTCTAGTCACCCTTGTGAACTTTGAATGTGTCCTATGCATCTATTTGCTACTCTATGAGGGACAAGCTGATTGCCACTATGCCATGTTTTCTGTATGTGAAACAAACAAACGTTTTTTCAATGCATGTTATTCATGATCTTTGTTTGTAGCCTTTCATGTTGCATGCATAGTTACTTTGTCTTAATGTTAGAACTCCATATTTCATGCACATGTTTAGGGTTCTTTGATCCCAGCTTTCAGTGCTTGCAAATGGTTTTATCTTGGTTTTGATGGTGCATGTCACCTCAAAAATTATTCTTTTATCACTTACCTACTCGAGGATGAGCAGGAGCTAAGATTGGGGATGCTTGATACGTCGGAAACGTATCCATAATTTTTGATGCTCCATGCTTATTTAGTATCTACTTTTCTTTGATTTGTCTACAATTTGAGGTGTTTTTATATGTTCTCTGGAACTAACCTATTAACAAGTTTCCATAGTACCAGTTGCCCGTTTTCTTCTGTTTTTGGTTCTAGAAAGGCAGAAAACCAACATTCTCGGAATTGGAAGGGACAAAAGCCAAAGTGCGTGGGTTACACGAATCCAGAAGACGAGAAGGAGGGGAGCCACGGGGTGACCTCACCCCCGAGGCGTGGCCAAGCCTGGCCCACGCCTGAGCAGGGTGTGGGCCCCCTAGGCGCCCCTGCCTCGCCTCCTCGCCTATAAGAATCCCACGATGCAGAAACCCTAGGCACCCAATCAAAACTCCATGAAACCGTATGTAGCCGCCACCACCATCGTCCCTAGATCGGGGGGGATCTGAAGTTCTTCCCGGCACCCTACCGGAGGGGAGATCATCCCGGAGGCCTTCTTCTTCGGTATGATGCGCGAGAAGTTCCACCTTGGACTATGGGTCCATGTAGTAGCTAGATGGTTGTATCTCCTACTTTGTGCTTTCATGTATAGATCTTGTGAGCTCCGTTCATGATCAATATCTAATATATTTGTGATCATCCATGTTGTGTTTGTGGGGATCCGTTGGGTATTGAGATTATTATGTCGGATTGATTAATGGTTTTGTCTATTTGGTTCTATCATGTCTCTGTTGTTTGTGATCTTGCATGCTCTGCGTTGTTAGTAGCTATCTTGGCCAAGTAGTTGCTAGTGACTCCAAGAGGGGGTATTAATGCTCGATAATGGGTTCATGCCTCTAGTTTCCAAGGGAAGTGACAGAAATCTCTTCAGTTGTAGATGTGTTGTTGCCACTAGGGAGAAAACAACGGTCTCTTGTTCATGGATATAATCAAGGATAGATTGAAAATAGCTCAAAGTAGGCAGAAAAGTTATGTTGATCAAAGTCGAAGATCATGGCATCCTGAAGTAGGAGACATGGTATATCTAAAAGTAAGCCCAATGAAAGGAGTTAAGTGGTTCGGAGTTAAGGGAAAATTAAGTCCAAGATACATAGGACCATTTAAAATACTGAGTCAGAATAGGACAATAGCTTATGTGTCAACACCCGGATTTTTCAATCCTAGATGCCTGTTATGCCATACATCGCAATCCCAGGATTACCATTTTTTGCGAGACATAACAGAATTGGATACCATAGTACTTCATCCATTACAACGATACATAAGTTCTTACACAAATAGGGATCTCATGATCCAGTCCTTAATACAACATCAAGCAGCGGAATACGTAATAATAACGGTAGCGTCGGCGAGGCTCCATCTTCGGGGTCACAGGCAATGCTGACAATGGGAGATGATCCTAGTTGTTGTAACCTTCCTGGGGTCCATCCTCCAGGTACTCCTCTTCATAGTCTGGCCATGGGAATAGCCAGGGACAAAGCCATGAGTACTCTTTAAGTACTCGCAAACTAATACTAACAAGTAAAGGGGTTTTTGGATAATAGGACACTAGGCTCTAGGGTTGTTTTGCAAAAGCCAGATTTATTTCTACTAAGTTCCAAAGCTAGTCACAATTTTATAACTCCTAAGTGGGATCTTGTATTTCCAGTCACAACTCTGTTGTGGTCAAGTCAAAGTCTCAAGTCGTTTCACAAGTAATTTTGAAAAGTCTGACGGGGGAACAGTATGGCCACTCCAACTGTCCATAACCGCGGACGCGGCTATTCGAATAGTTTGACACTCTGCAGAGATTGTACACTTTCACCACAACATTCGATACATCCGTCAGGAACAAATCCTGAATTCACCATACTCAGTATGCGAATAATCAATCCTAACCTTTCAATTACACTCCCTAGTATAAGCACCTCTCCTGTGAGTTTGGCCTCCCAACCATGACCACTGTCATCTTGGGTACTGCACAGGTGGACAATCTTCACAAGGTAGCCTCAGCTCAGACCTTGGCCGTGAGGGAACTAATACTAAGGTATATAAGTTTCCAATCAAGCCCTACCCAATATTCGGGTATTGTGGTTGTACGATAAAATTGGAATGGTATCGCATCCAGACAACCATCAGTTTTATAAAGGGCTAAGGCTCATGCCTCAACATTTTCATCACCAAAATCATCAGGTGTTTGGAAACACATGTCCAAAACATTTCAATAGAATGATCCATCATTCCAAGGTTTTCATAACCATTTTTCCACCAAGTATTCCCATCCAAAGTTGATCAAGTTTTATGCTTAGCACTAGCATCTACAGGTGGGGTAGTACTAATAGAGGGTGGTAACTAGTGGGGTTTCAACTAAGTCCAACCTTATATCATAAGCTGATATCAAGGTTTCTAGCTTAGGCCAAATTTTATGCTCTTTATGCAACCTTCAGCACAACTGTCTAGTATCTACCAAAACTCTTAGGTAGCCTCCAAGTAAGCTTTGATAAAGAAATAAAGTAAGAAGCTTGCCATAAAACTAGGATTGGTTTAGCAAGTGGGTATAGTCACATATGCTTAAGGCATATAGTAATCATATCACAAGCATGGGTTTGTGGCAACAATAGGGTATCTTGCAAGGGTTAGCTTGCACAATCACTAGTGGTATTAGGCTTGCAATCAATGTCAATATAAGCTTGCATAGGTATAGTATCTTGCAAGTGTTAGCTTGCATTGGTCAACTTGGTTAGTGAAGCTTGCCTTGTGCAGAGCAGTGGTTGAAGTTTTCCTCGGCTTCCTCTTCGTAGTATCCTCCTTCCTCCTCGTATCCTTGGTCGGTACTAGCGTCTATGAATAAATACGAGGTACACAATCACCAAACAATACTTAACTACTTGCAATCATCACACATAAGGGTCCTATAGATGATCTAGCATCATCTCTAACCTTACAAGGTTAAGGATTGGTTTAAGTCTTTTTATTTTAGAAAAGTAATTTCTACTCATTGAAAAACTACTTAAGATTTAATATTCTCCAAACCAAAGATGGGATCATGTTGACACATGTCATCACATGTTGTAGTCCATGGGAATGTGATTTAAAGTGGTGTCACAATTTAATAAGGTTTTACCCTTTTATTTTAATTAATTAAAGTGGCTAGAAATGCTTATAAAGCATTCTTTTATTCATTGAACATTATTTCTGCAAGTAACCTATATATATTTTTATATATTCTGAAAGGTATGGTTGAATGTGATTTTTGAGAGTTGGAATCAACTCAAAAGCTTTTATGGTTTAAATTTGAAAAATGTTTGAATGCAGAAAAGCTTCTGCCTTGTTATTTTTGCTATGGGTGATCTACAGATCCAAATGACTTGAATCCAACGGGCTCGGATTAAGCATTCACAGACCTTTACAACAAAATTGGTTTCATCTAATTTGGTGCACTAAATCGATCTGGGTTGATTTTTGAAGTTGGGTACAGAAGTGTGTTTGAAATTAAAAAGAAAAGGTTTAATTTGAATTCTTTGGGCTCGCGGAAATTCTAACGGGCGCCTGCTAAGCGATGCTCCCCTGGCTGCTTAAGTGGGTGTCCCCACTCGCCGTGACACGGGGCGAAGCGGTATGGGGCAACGTGGTTCGCTCGATCTGGTTCTAATCCAACTACCGAGGGTCATCGTCAATGCGAGAGCTCCGGCGAACGAAACCTAAGCGGCCGGTGAGGGGCTGGGGCTCACCGAGTGCAGGCGAGGTCGGCGAGGCGAGCGAAGTCGACGACGGCGAACCTCCTGTACCGTGGCTTCTCTGGCGGCTCAATCGCTGGCTCCTTTCTTCTCCGTGGCGAGCTCTAGTGAAATTCGGCGAGGTGGTGCTCGCCTTGCTCTGAATGGTGTGGCACGATCGGTGAGGAAAGGAGTGCGATGGTGTGAAGAAATCGTCGGGGTGGCCTCTATATATAGTCGGCGAGGGACCGTCGGGCGCAGGTGAGCTCGTCGGGGCGACGTTCGGGAAGCTAATGGCATGGGCAAGGGTAGGGGCGGTCTTTGTGTCTCTGGCGATGCTTAACGACATGGTCGCGAGGCATGGGGCGGTGTGGTTTGGTCTGAACAGGCGGTGCTCTGCAGTAGGCGGCGTCTTCGACGGCGGGCGGTGTATGGCGCGGGCGTTAAACGGGATGTCTGGCGGTCTCTGGGTCGGTGGTGATCGTGTGTGCGCGGTGAGGCGGCGCGATGCGGGGTGATGGTCGGTGGCGCTCGACACGCCGGCATGGTCTGGCGTGTCTTGTGCGCGTGGTCGAGGCTTGGCAACGCCGCGGTGGGACAGGCGATGGCGGTGGACGGTGGGCTGCCTCCCAGACATGCTGGCTAGGCTTGCTGCTGCTCCTAGCTTGTTGTCCACATTGGGGTGACATGGGGTTGCTCGGCTGTTCACCATTAATGGCAATGGCAAGCTCACAGGGGTGCTAGTGCTGGTCTAACCTTTCTATATGATCTACTGGATTGTGTGAGAGCTAACTAGGGAACAAGTTAGGCTCAAAACACTGCACACTATAGTGTTTGTGGTTTTGTTTGATTTGTGTCTGCAACCTGTTTGATGAAATGGCCGCATGAAATCAAGTTTTGAATTTTGAAATGATTTTTGGTGGGTTTGCTAGATTGGTTCTGGTGAGTCTGCAGATGCTTGGGTTTTGAAAGTTGAGCTTGTTTGAGTGGTTTTTGAAAAAGTGGGATCTTCCCATATGAAGAAGATTCAATTTTAAGTTGTCATTTAAACTATGCATTTGAAAGTTTCTGGATGATCACAAGGTGGGCCTTGATACTTTGTTATGAGTACATTCAAGGGGTGCAAAGATCCAGAAAAGTTTCTATTAGGTTTTGAAAGTTTGAGACAACCAAAGTAGGCATGGGAGTTAAGTTGGTCAAAATGACCATTCACTTAATATATTTGTTTTGACTTATTTTTCTTTAGGAAAAGTGTGGGGAATGTTTTAGATGATGTTCTTTTCACCTAAGAAACATTTTACCAGCAATGGATCACACAAACAAGGTGGTTTTTAAAGAAATTCAAAATCCATGCATACACATATACATGCATTCATGAATTGATTTAGAAAAGTTTTTGTTAACCCTAAACTTTAGGATTAGTGTTTTGTTGATCTAAGTTTGATATTTTTGGGATGTTACATTATGCTTTCGAGCTACCCTCAAGATTGGCTCAAGTTCATAATGTTTTCCATGTGTCACAATTCCGAAAATGTCTCAAAGTTCCTGAGGATGCAATCACACATCAAGAGATAGAATTACAAGCAAACCTGATTTATTTTGAAAAACCCTATGAAATTCTGGAAGAAAACTGGAAAAGGTTGAGGAATAGGGCAATCAAGTACTGCAAGGTATAGTGGGAACATCATCCCGAGAGATAAGCCACATGGGAGAAATAAGTTGATTTAAGAAAAGCCTATCCAGAACTGTTCAGGTACACTACAGCAAACTTCGGGACGAAGTTTAATTTAAGGGGGGAAGTCTGTAACATCCCAGCATTTAGGAACTAACGAACGGTAGATTTAGGAATTTGTGCATTGATACGCCCAATTTACATCACCTTTCTATATCATAATTTACCTCTATTCATTGATATATGTCTTATTATGAGGTATTACTTATGGCTTTTCATCTGTTTATGCATGTTGGATGATTCTTGGAGGATGAACTGCCGGAGTTTGGATTCTGATGGAAAAGAAGGCGTTTCAGTGCAATTTCACGAAGATTAGAAAAATACCAGAAAAATATGGAAACGTATTATTTTACCAGAAGAATGAGGGGGCCAGAAGGAGGGACGAAGAAGGGTCGCATGGGGACCACACCCCCTAGGCGTGAGCCCACCTGAGGCCGCGCCTAGGGCAGGTGTGGCCCACCTGCCCGGCCTCCGACTCTGCCCCTTCGCCTATATCTTCCCTATGGAACCCTAAGCCTCAGGGAGGGACCAAAGATAGATTTCCGCCGCCTCTGGGAGGCGGAAAACACCGAGAGATAAAGATCTCTCCGGCAGACAGATTTCTGCCGGGGAATTCCTTCCCGCAGAGGGGAGACCGTCGCCATCAACACCATCGTCAAGCTAGGCTTCATCAGGATCATCATCATCCACACCATCATCTCCACCAGCACCATCATCACCACTCCATCCCGCTGTAACAATTGTGTTGAATATTGCTTTAGTTCCTAGGGGAAACTTTCCCGGTGTTAATTACTATTGTAGTTGATGCTTATGAGTGGAACCATTGGATTATTGTTTATGTTCAAATTTTTATCCATTACCATATAATCTTTGATCTTGATCCATATGATGTCATGTGAGTAGTTCGTTGTGTTCTTGAGGACATGGGAGAAGTCATGTTGTTAGTAGTGAATCTGTGACGAGTTATTATTAAATGGTTTAGTATTTAAGTTGTGGTGCTATTCTTCTAGTGGTGTCATTTGAACATCGACTACATGATACTTCACCATTTATGGGCCTAGGGGAATGCATTGTGTATTTGTCTACTAATCGTGGGGTTGCCGGAGTGACAGAAACCTGAACCCCCATTAGGACACCTTTGCACGAGGGAGTGTATGATCTCAGAGTTTAAGGCTGTGGTTAGATTTATATCTTAATTACTTTCCTGTAGTTACTGATGTTTGCAGGGGGTTTAATCACAAGTATGTATTAGTCCAAGTAAGGTCGGTATGTTAGCACAGGTTCACCCACACAACACTTACAACACCAGAGAAGAGTACTCAACTATTTGCAGCGAAAGCACTTGACAGAATCCCCATGTGTCCTCGAGAACGTTTGGTCCTTATAAGTATTTCCACCTGCTTGTCCTTTGATAAGAAAGGATTGGGCCACTTGCTCCGTTTGTTTACTGCCTTTGTTACTTGCTCTTTGTTTTTTTCCTTATCATAAAACCACTAAAAATATGTTTGCTAAATATTCACAGGGATTTCCTGCTCCATACCACTGTTCAGCACCTTCTGCTCCTCGTTGGGATCGACACTCCTATTTATCGAAAGTACTGCGATACACCCCCTTTACTTGTGGGTCATCATGCATATGCATGCATTCATCTGCAAAATTGTGGGTAAATTTTTTGCCAAATAAAAACTTAAAGTGATCAAAGTTTATTTCACTCTCCAGGTGTAGGAATAGCCTTGGAGAGTGATCGTTATAAATTTTGACATGACCTTTATGAAATAATGTGTTTTGGGGAGAATTTGAATTCAAATTTGAAATGTGAGTTTATATTTTTTAAAACTTAGAATTATGATTTAATAATAGTATTTAATCAAGAAATAATATATAGTAAACAAAAACTCTAAATAAGAATTGTAATCAAACAAATGAATATTTATTTCATATATTCATTTCATTACTAAGTTACAAAAAATAATATATTAAGACAATAAAGAATCCTTACGGTAGTGAAATTACAAAAAGAGGAATATTTACATATTAAGAATTATTACAATATTCCTTACAATAGAATAAATTAAAC
Organism: Avena longiglumis; assembly: GCA_030063025.1. Lineage (NCBI taxonomy): Eukaryota > Viridiplantae > Streptophyta > Magnoliopsida > Poales > Poaceae > Avena > Avena longiglumis. Next base: position 552,739,326 of record CP125973.1, on the reverse strand, counting down.
ATCAGAAGAATTTGCATCTGCCTAAAAGAAAACCTACACTACTCTTGAATCTTCAAATCTTGTACCTGGAAAAACAAAGAATAAACTTAAAGAAAAAATAAAGGATTAGTTATTAACTTTTACTCTCAGTAGAGAGCAGTGAGATGCACCGCTCCATTTTACACCATTGAGTAAATCTTTTAGGGGCAAGTTTCACCAATATGAAAGAATTAAACTTTTCATAATAAATAAGCCATAAGTCAAATGATTCCAATCAGTAAGAGGGGCAAGTTTCACCAGGTAGATAAATGGTAAAAAGATAAAAAGGTAGAACATCTCCTGAGCATATCCACAATAGTGCAGCAGATACACAAGCAACTCACACACCAAAATGCATGGTTGTGCTGTCGACACAACCACAGCTGCTTCCACAAGCAAAAGATCCAAGCACAACCGTGGGAAAGCACCAGTGCACCACTCCATTGCTCATACCACACCAGAACCAGCAGCTTATCCATAGCCAAATCCAAGCAAACCAGCCTCAGATTCACGGTGGGCGGGGGAGGGGTTTCCTGGAAGACGATACCGCTACCTCCGGGCGGGGAGGGGCCTTCTTGTGGCTCTGTGGCGGGTGGACTTCTGGCCACCGCAGGCGAGGATGGCATCCCATTTTTCTAAAATATTATACCACCTTACATGAACTATCTCCAAACCGGGGGATCTCAGACCTTTTTGTCCTTTCCGGGTGAAAAAGACAAATGTCTGCCGAATCGGTAGGAAGTGTGTCCGGTTTGAACTACAGGTACATGATCTAACGCCCGTGATTTTTTGAAAAAATCATTTTTAGACTCACAATATGTTGTTTCTTCATAGATCCAATGCAAGTTCTAACGGGCTCATCCCCTATCTTCACGCACGCCATTTTTACCTTAGTTCGAAACGGGAAAATTTCGAAAAAGGTCCAACAATGTAAATCCTTCACGTGGTGTCATATTATGTGACATAGTTGCAAGGGAAAATATAAAACTTGGTATATTGATTATGTCTCAAAAAAACCTTCACAAAATGACCGATCATGTTCGAGGTTTCATGGCTTTCGGTCCAAGAGACCGATGTTATGTGCTGAATCGCGGCGTAGTTTGTGATATTGTGCCCATATTGTGCATTCATGTGGATATTGGGATGACGAACAATGTTGCAGGAGTAAGTTTTCCTTTTCGTCGCACGGAAAAGCCATTTTCTATTTTCCGAGCGCCAAAAGACCGGTCATTTTGTGAAGCAGCCACCAAAATGCAGTTACAAAATGCTACCATCCCATTTTTCTAAAATACTAGACCACCTTACATGAACTATCTCCCAACCTAGGTATCTCAAACCTTTCTGTCCTTCCCAGGTAAAAAATACAAATGTCTGCCGAATCGGTAGGAAGTGGGTCCGGTTTGAACTACAGATACATGATCTAACGCTTGTGATTTTTTGAAAAAATCATTTTTAGACTCACAATATGTTGTTTCTTCATAGATCCAATGCAAGTTCTAACAGACTCATCCCCTATCTTCACGCACGCCGTTTTGACCTTAGTTCGAAACAGGCATAAAAAACTCAAAAAAGGTCCGAACAATGTAAATTCAAAAAGGTAACAATTATTTTATTTACATCTACATAATAGAGTAGGATAATAGTTTTAAATTATAGATATTTTATTTCTGCAAATTTGGATATATAATAATTAATTTCCTAATAATTGCTAATATGTTTTTCAAAAAAGGTTAAAAACACACCTTTAAAAACCGAAAAAGGTTTAAAAACACACCTTTACAAACCGGGACTAAAGGGTTGCGACCCTGCGCGTGAAACGCGGCGCGCCGAAAAACACAAATCGGGACTAAAGGGTCTGTTTGTAAGACAAACCGGGACTAAAGGGGGATGGGTATAAATACCCACCCCGTGTGCCCCGGTTCGAGCACCGAACCGGAGCACACAGATTGATCCGCGCCCCCGTCTTCCTCCTCGTGACAACGCCCAGCGCTGCCACCGCACCTTGCCCGCGCCTGTGCTGCCCCTCCCCGGCGTCACCCGCACCACCACCCCCGCAGATGAGCTCTCCGGCCGCGATAATTATTTGTAATTAGTTAGTAATTTTATTAGTGTATTTTTAGGGTTAATTAGTGTGATCTTGTTAGTGTTAATTAGTGTAAGTTTGTTAGTGTATTTTAGGGTTAATTAGTTAGTAATTTTAGGGTTATTTTAGGATTTAGGGTTAATTAGGTAGTTAGTTCGAAGTTTAGGGTTAATGTAGTTAGTTAATTAGTTATAATTTAGTTAGTTTGAAGTTTAGTGTAATTTTGTTTAGTGATTTTAGTTAGTGTTTAATGTAGTTAGTTGATTTTAGTTGAATTAAATTAGTGTTTAATATGGTTTATTTTAGTTGATACTATTTAGTATCGTCATGTTTAAAGTATATAGGTTTAATTTAGTGTTTAGGATTATGCTGTGTCCTAATCCTCGTTCACTCGACGGGAACAACGGAGCACTACTAGACTCTATCGTCGGTCATCCACGGGACTGGGCTCCGCTGGGCTGGTACTGGGAGGTGCTACCAGCCGGGAGACGTGGTTTGGTGAGGAATTCGGGTGTAGTCGTCGACCCGGATCTTCTGTGGTGGCGGCCGAGTGGTCCAGGAACGGTGCAGAGGGAGCTGGCCCCTGATGAGGTGCTACAACGTCATGTCAGGGAGGAGGACGAGCACGTCCGACGTTACATGTATATTTTGGAAATCCGGTTCGCCAATACCTGGCAGGTTCTTCAGGCACCTTACCCGAGATATTCTTCGGTGATGGTTCATACTATTTGGGTGCACACCTCCCGCGGCTCAGTATCCGGGGCTCGATGTCTTTGTTGAGCTAGATGTGTAATATGGTACTACCTTTTATTATTGTTGTACTAGCTGGATTATTCGAGATGTATTGTTGTTTAATTCGTATTTTATCTTTCTTCATCACATTGTTTAATTGGTACTTTAATGTGTAATATGTTATATTAAGTTGAATTACTTTATCTTCCTTTATTTATCGCATTAAGCAAAATGGTTATATCTTTCTTCTGTATTATTTAAGTTATGGACGGTAGAGACGACGAAGAGCGCTTGTACAACATGATAGATGAGGGTACAGGAGGTTACCATTATGATGGAGCAAACGACGATGGAGATGATGGCTCCCAATACCTCAACTTGGATGAAGCCGAAGGTAGATACAACTATGATGAATTATTTGGTGGAGACGACGGTGGAGCCGACGGTGGAGACACCAAAGCAAAGTCCAGCGAGGTATATAAATCCTCTGCTGATCACGAGCTAGTAGATATATTAGTTAATTCATATATATAGTAACGACTGTTTCTTCTCTTAGACCTCCGCATCGGGCTAATCTTCTGCAAGGAAATGAGGCCTGACCAAAAAGTTGGCCGATGGTGCGTGTTTCACTATTGATGTAGTTTCTAAGTTGGGTGAACCTTTGGAGCCGACAGAGGCCGCAAGTGTGTTGGTATATCAATGCAGAGTGATAGTCAGGGACACCATCCCAATCACCACTCAGAAGTGTAATAAACCAGGAAAGAAAAGCGATCAAGTTGGAGCAACTTTTGTCGATGAAAGAGCCAAAGAGGGTCTTTGGAATTCTCTCATGACACACTTCTCTCTACCTAAATTGGACACTCCTGAACTCAATGAGGCATTGAGGTTGACATCCAGAAAGTGAGCCCTTAAGAAGATGGGCGCATAATTCAAGGACTGCAAGAAAATATTGTACCACAACTTTGTCAAGAAGGGGATGACTCCGCCATTCACTAGCCCGCTGGAGAAGCAGCGGGATAACTGGCCCCATTTGTGGCATACACGGAATCAAAAGAAGCTACATCCAAGTCGGAAACGAATAAGTTAAATGCTTCCAAAAAGAAATATCACCATACTATGGGCACAAGTGGCTACAAGGTGACCATGCCTAAGTGGGCAAAAACTAAGAAAGCAATGCGTGATAAAGGGGTCATGCCAGCTACAAATCAGTGGCCCCCGAGGTCAAAAAAATGGTTACTTGGGCATGGGGGATCGTATGACACTGAAACCGGGGAGATTATTGTTACAAAGAAGGCCATTACTAAATCTAAATATGAACTTGTTAAAGTGATACAACAGCTAAAAGATGGAAAGTTCATTCCAGACAGAGAGAACGATGAGCTGATATATGCCCTCAGCAATCCTGAAAAAGTTGGACGAACACGAGGATTTGGCCCATCTGTTCCATGGAAGACAGGGTTTCCCTAGGACATCGACACTTATAGAAGCCGATTGAGAAAAATGAACCGGCAGAAGGCGGAGGAGGCAGCGCGGTTGGAGGCGGTTGAAGAAAGGAACGAGGAATTTCAAGCCATGTTGAAGCTGCTGCAGGAGCAGATTAATGAACTTAGATTACTGGCCGGACAGCAAGATCCTGCATTCAACAGTCCGGTGGGCCCATCTCAGCGGAGAAGTAGCGTGGCTTCCATGGAGGTACAAGCTAATAATCTACTGCTGATGGAGAATAATGTACCAGTGATAGATGATACGACCGATGCAACGATGGTTTGCTACCCCGTGGATGAAGTCGAGGCAAGGACAGCTAGTGAGCTACATGTCACAGTGAAGAATATTTCTATGAAGGTGGCGCTTGGCTTTGCTTTACCTTGTCCACCGGAAGCGACCTACCATGGAAGTCAGATTCCAGCTGGCTATGCCCGTGTCGGTGTGGATGAAGTTGAACCGACATGTCGATCACTGGAGCTTGACATCCCTCCAGGCGAAGGGGAGAAAACACTGGGAGAAGTGGAGGGTGGTATCATTCTTTGGAAAAAACAACACATCGTGTTTCTAGGCTGGGCGCCAAGGCAATCTTCTCCTCCGAGAAGCAATCCATCACCTCTGAGGCCACCATCACCTCTGAGTCCACCGTCTCCACCGAGAAACAATAGTCCACCCCTCCCTGAGAGGGACCACATCGCAGGTGCATCTCCAGCTCCGGCGCCTCTGCCTCCGCCCATTGAATCAAAGGGAAGAAATCGGAATAATAACACCGCTACGTCAAGGGATAACCGACGCCGAAAACAACAAGATCCCCTCCCAAGAGTACCATTGGCTCCTCCCAAGATAGCTTATCACCGGACTCCTGAGGAAAACAGGATGATCTCCCAAGCCAAAGTGAAGGCCCATTTTGCACCAAAACAACCCGAGCCACAGGTGCAAGTTGATCCAAAAGTCAAGAAGCACTTCAAGGCATTCCTTGAGCAACCACCCCAACATGTGTTAAATAGTAAAGATGAATATACACGCTGTCTTACGAAGACACTAAAAGAGAAGTCATCAAGCAGTACTGAAAGCGGGAGAAAATCAAAAGAAGTTGCCCAGCTTGGCAAACAGGCAAAACAATCCATCGCCCCGCTCAAGGTGTTACCCCAGCCCACTCAAGGTGGAATATATATGGAAATAGATATTAAATTAGCCAAGGAGTTTAACGTGCCCCTCGAAGAAATTCTAGCCGATGGAGATGATGTCACCAAGGGACCAATAGCACGGAAATTTGTCTACGAGGAGCCTCTGGTCAGTGATGAGGTATTTGATGATCTACCAACACATATGCGACTGTTGCATGCCAGGTACTTGAAAGTCACAAAGGTACTTGAAATAGATCTCCATTGAACTTTGTGAATTATTTCAGTTATTCAACCTAGACGCCCTCGACAAGTCCCTCCTCAGCTGCTATTGTCTGTAAGTAATTAAGTCACTAACTCAGCTTGTTCAATTCATTGTCTGTCGTTATCCTGGCTATATCTCCTTAAGTATGCTATTATATATGCAGAATGAAGATTCGGAATGTAGAAGAAAGTCAATCTACGACATTAGGTTCATTGACCCAAACAGACTTAATGGACATATGCTAATAAATAACATCGATGAAACGGAGGATAACTTGCTAATGTTTTTCATGGAGCAATACAAGATGCAAATACTATTTCCTTACAACTACGGGTGAGAGTCTTACTGTCTTGTTGATATGTCGGAACAAGAATTTTTGATGCTCCATGCTTGTTTAGTATCTACTTTGCTTTACTTGTCTACACTTTGAGGTGCTTTTTACATGTTTTATAGTACTAACCTATTAACAAGTTGCAACAGTGTCAGATGCCTGTTTTCTGCTAATTTGGGTTTCAGAAAAGTTAGTAAAGAAATATTCTCGGAATTGGACGAGACAAACGACAAAGTCAATTACTTTATGTGGGAAACAATAAGTCTAGAGGGCAGCCCGGGAGGCCAGCCAGGGAGGACAGACCCACCCTATGCGCGGGTGGGCCCTAGACCGCGCCTGGCTAGGGTTTGCCTGCCCTAGCCGCCTCCTCGGCCTCCCCCTTATCCTATAAGATGCCCCAGATGCAGAAACTCTGGGGACCCAATCAGAAATCCATGAAACCGTATGTACCCACCGCCACCATCGACCCTAGATCGGGGGGATCTGAAGCTCTTCCCGGCACCCTGCCGGAGGGGAGATCATCCCGGAGGCCTTCTCTCCGGTATGATTCGTGAGTAGTTCCACCTTGGACTATGAGTCCATGTAGTATCTAGATGGTTGTATCTCCTCCTTTGTGCTTTCATGTATAGATCTTGTGATCTCCGTTCATGATCAAGATCTAATCTATTTGTAATCATGCATGTTGTGTTTGCGGGGATCCAATGGATATTGAGATTATTATGTTGGTTTGATTAATCATTTTGTCTTTATGATTCTATCATGTCTGTGTTGTTTGTGATCTTGCATTCTCTCCGTTGCTAGTGGTTATCTTGGCCAAGTAGTTGCTAGTGACTCCAAGAGGGAGTATTTATGCTCGATAGTGGGTTCATGCCTCTAGTTTCCAAGGGAAGTGACAGAAATCTCTTCGGTTGTAGATGTGTTGTTGCTACTAGGGAGAAAACAATGGTCTCTTGTTCATGGAACATGTGGACTGTTTACCTTACACACTTTGCTTAAAGCAGTTGTCTGTTGCTTGCAACTTAATACTGGAGGGGGTTCGGATGATAACCTGAAGGTGGACTTCTAGTCATAGATGCAGTTGGATGGCGGTCTATGTATCTTGTTGTATTTCCCAATCGAATCTCATAGGATCTTTCTGACTAGTAATTGCATTGTTATGCCATGCTCAGTTCCTGTCAATTGCCCTTCTGTAATTTGTTTACCCTTCATGCCATGTTGTTTATCTAAGGAGAGCACCTCTAGTGAACTATGGACCCCGGTCCAAACTTTACCATTGATACATCTTCCACTGTTACTTGTTGCAAACCATTACCTTTCACACCATACGTTTAATCCTTTGTTACAGCAAACCGGTGTGCTTGACAACCTCACTGATTCGTTGGGGCAAAGTCTTGAGTTTGTGTTGTGCAGGTCTCCACGTTGCCAGCAACACATGTGTGACGTTTAATTCCTCCTACTGGTTCGATAACCTCGGTTTCTTACTGAGGGAAACCTGATGCTATGATGCTTCATACCTTTCTCTTGGGGTTTCCAACGAAGCGTCCCACGACAAGTGGTGGGTGCCATCAAGCTATTTTCTGGCGCCATTGCCGGGGAGGCTAAGGACGTCTTCACAAGGGGAGTCCTTCACTTCCTTTCTCTTTACTTTGTTTTTAGTTTGCTTTGTTTCTTTTGCTTTGTTTTGTTTGCCTCTTTCCAAAAAACCCCCAAAAATTAGTCTAGCTTGGTTTGCTTTCTTTATTCAAAAACACAAAAAAAATAGTTCTTGCTCTAGTTGCCACCTTACTCTAGCTCACCATGTTGTTCCCCAAGTTTGCTCTAAAATATCTTAGTATAGGTAGTGGCTCCATAATTGGGAAATATAATATTGAAGAATTCTTTAATCATGTTAGCAAGCATGAGGATATTGAGGAAAAATCTATAGCTGAACTTGATCCTAATTATGAGATTGCTGCAGCTTCTTTAGTTCATATGCTGGAGGCTAGGTTTGTTAGCCTTAACCCCTTCATGCAATTCTTGTTTCTAAAACTAAAATAAGAAAAGAATGCTGAAAAGCGGGAATTCATCCTTGAAACTTTATTTAATAAATTCCATGATGTTGTTAGGGAAGCCAAAAAAGGTCTTTGAGCATTTCAATATGCTAGGATCCGATGTAGATGTTGTGGGTATGTTTGATAAAACTAAGCCTAGAGAATAATTTAAGATACCCATACCCTTTAAGCTTGTTGGAATGCATGAAGCCTTTGAAAAGAACTTTGATTGGATTGCTCCTGAAAATATTTTTGATGAAAGTAGTAGACCAAAGAGAGATGAGAAGGGATCCTCCAAAACCCATTTGGATGAGACACCTTTCATAGTTGAAGATTTTCCAAGTATGAATGCTAATGCTTCTTCATTTGAAAACACTTGATTCTTCTTGCTTCTTGTGCCTAACTTAAAGGCTTTAAAGAAAAGTACTTGTTGGAAGATAACCCAAGAGTTTCCTTGAGTATTGGAAGTTATTACTTCAGTAATTACCTATCCTTATCCTTTTTGTTTGCTTTTTTGTGCCAAGAATGACCTCTAATGAGAGGGAAGTAAGATTTGGGGAGTTGTTGTCCCTTAACAGATTTATGTCCTCCACCATAAAGATTCATGAGGAGTCTCTGTAACTCGATTGAGCTGACAATTTACGAATAAATCCCCCAGTATGTTAGCTAACTTTCGTTAGTTCAACACTTTTTGATTTGATTAACATAAGACGTTCGAAAAAATCGGTTTCTACCTGCTGGTCTGTTTTGACAGATTTCTGCCATTATTTGCATTTGCTTCTTATTGATTCCTTTTTGAGTTATCTTCAGGTAAATTGAACTTTTTGAAGGAGTTGCTAAAGTAGCTTGTGTTTTTAGTGAAAAGTTTTGCTGTTCCAAAGCTTTATCAAGCGGTCTAATATATTTTGAATAAACTAATGTTGCTAATGAAGATTGTGTGAAGTTTTGTATGAAGGAAAAATTTCAGGTGTAGAGAGAGAATGTATCTCAACAATATTAAGTTTCCCCTCTTTATGTTGAAAATATTGAAGTTGCACTTGTTTTGCTTTCCTATGCTTGTTGTTTTGTGCTTCTTGGATTTATTGTCTTACAAGATTCCTATGCATAGGAAGTGGGTTAGACTTAAATGTGTATTGAATTTTCTTCTTGATGCTCTCTTTTATTTCAATCCATATTTCTTATGTGAGAATCTTCTCAAACTATCAAGCCTAACTTAAAGGCTTTAAAGAAAAGTACTTGTTGGAAGATAACCCAAGAGATTCCTTGAGTATTGGAAGTTATTACTTCAGTAATTACCTCTCCTTATCCTTTTTGTTTGCTTTTTTGTGCCAAGAATGACCTCTAATGAGAGGGAAGTAAGATTTGGGGAGTTGTTGTCCCTTAACAGATTTATGTCCTCCACCATAAAGATTCGTGAGGAGTCTCTGTAACTCGGATTGAGCTGATATTTTATGAATAAATCCCACAGTATGTTAGCTAACTTTATTTAGTTCAACACTTTTTTATTTGAGCAACATAAGATTTTCTAAAAAATTGGTTTCTACCTGCTGGTCTGTTTTGACAGATTTCTGCCATTATTTGCATTTGCTTCTTATTGATTCCTTTTTGAGTTCTCTTTTGGGGAATTGAGATTTTTGAAGGAGTAACTATAGTAGATTGTGTTTTTAGTGAAAAGTTTTGTTGTTCCAAAGCTTTGCCTAAGGTCTAATATCTTTTGAATAAACTAATGTTGTTAATGAAGATTGTGTGAAGTTTTGTATGAAGGAAAAATTTCAGGTGTAGACAAAGAATGATGCAATGAGATGAAGAATAGACAAAATCTCAAGCTTGGGGATGCCACCATGGTGTCACCCCAAGAAATATCCAAGAGGTACAAGCTTCAAAGCTTGGGGATGCCCAAGGCATCCCCTTCTTAATCAATAAAAAGCTCAGGTCTACCTAGACACTTCACTTTTATTGTTTCATGCACAGTTGTGTTGTTCCTGGAGCGTCTTAGTTTTCGTTTGATTTACTTAGGTTGTTTAGTTTGCTTGAATAAAGTAAGTTTGGACTCCCGTTCTCGCTGTGTTATTTTGCAAATAGGTTTCCTTGGTGTTGGAAAGGAGTAGTAAGTTCTTGCTTGAAGTGCAAGAGGAGCTTGCATTGACTGTGACTTAGACTTTAGCATGACATGCTAGATTGCTAGGTGTTGTTTTAGCATTATGCTTAGTGATTATTGTTGTAGCATGTTTTGTTCCAAACAATTGGGATTGCTTAGTGTGCCTTGAATAAATTATGCATTGTTTTAGCATGCAAAATCATAGTATTGTGGTATTCTCCTTTAATGCTTTGTTTGGGTTGACTTGGCACATGCTTACACCATGTTATGACTATGACAAGTCACCATTAGCCTCTATGATCATTTACTCCTTGACTTGTGGTACCACTCTCTGCTTTGATTAGTATGATTTGTTACATTGCATGATTATGGCCATTATGCTCTCTTAGTTGGTTGCTCCCAGTCTTTTGCTAGCCTCCACTTGTATGAGTAAGTTCTACTCATGCTTCCAACTCCCAAGAAACCAAGTTATTCCAAAGTTTCCACTATAAACTCCTATGCATGGTGTGTTACACCATTCCAAGTATATTCTTATTTTTTTGAACTTTGAAGACTGTGAGGCAAAAGCCCCACATCATTTTATTACCCATCACCACAGTACAAAACAAAGAGAACAGAAAATAAAGAACCAAAAAAGAGAACTACATGTACAAACTAAAATCAAAATATACAAAGCTACTGTAAGCTGCCTATCCAGGCCATAAAAGCAGAGTGATGTTTCTTCTTGATCCTATGCCCAAGCATGTTCATATCATGTATAAAGTTCCTTCTCCACCCCAAGAAAGATGATCTTTCATGGTTAAAGATTTTGTCGTTTCTTTGCTTCCATATATGCTAGGAAGCCATAATTACAACTTCCATAAATAAAGGTTTGCCAAAATCTTTCCTGGCAGTAACCATAGCAGTCTCAATGTCCTGGCCCATCGACCAATCAATCTGCAGGTAAATCCACACCCATTGACTAAAATTGCACTCGAAGAAAAGATGCATTCTATCCTCGTATGCTCCTATAGGACAGAGCACACAATGCTTGTCCTCGGTTACCTTCCAATTTCTCCTCTGAAGAAGGTCCCGTGTATTCAATCTATCTGACAGTAAAAGCCAAGCAAAAAACTTTACTCTCATGACACAGACAGACCTCCAGATCCATCTATGAACACCCATAACAGTAATATGTGAAAAATGTGTTTATAATATAGGGCAGAAGCATAACTATCCCCCCACACATAACTCCAAGTGTACTTATCCAAAGAAAGCTGATTAGCTTGTATTAAAACAACTAGAGACTTGTATTCCTCATGATCCTGAGCAGTTAATGGTCTGTAAAAGAGAGAGGTTCGATCCTCAATTCCAAAAACGGCCTCAGCAGAGAGGTTAGTGTTCTGCACAAACGAAAATAATCAAGGAAATCTTTGTGCTAACGGTCTTCTGGACCCTGCAAACTCCTAGCTATCAGTCCAGAACAGAAAACTATCTCCACGCCCAGGCTTGACACATGATACTCCTCTAAAGTTCGCAACAAGCTTCAGAATATCACGCCACCAGAAGGAACCACATAACTCCTCCGCATGAGGCACCGAACCAGAATAATAAGTCTCCCAGATTAACTTTACCCAAGGGATTTCAACTCTGTTGTAAAACTTGTCCAAGTGCTTCATTCTTCTTTTTTAAATCCACTATGCCCACGCCCCCTTTGTCCTTAGGTAGGATCAACATATTCCAAGCAGCCAAAGATTGCTTAGGAGTATCAGTGTTACCCCTCCATAAGCATTGCCTCAAAATTCTTTCAATAGGCTTGATAATTCCAGGAGCAATCTGAAAAGTCAGAAGGAAATACATTGGCATAGAAGACAATGACGATTTGACAAGCTACAGTCTTGCTCCTTGCGACAAAAAAGTGGAGATGCAGGAGAGCCTTCTCTCAATTCTGCAAACAAGAGGCATCATATCATTGATCTGCGGCTTTGTGGTCCCAAGGGGTAGACCCAAATAAGTAAAATGAAGGCTAGTCACTTGACAACCAAAAGCAGCAGCTAAATCTAGGACTTTGTCCTCAGACACATTGATAGGCACCAATCTTGACTTATGATAATTCACCTTAAGACCAGTGGACAAAGAAAAAGCATGTAACAACTCCTTCAGAGCCAACAACTGATCCATCTCAGCCGGTAAGGTTAGCAATGTGTCATCTGCATACTGAATTATAGGTAAATCAGGATCTACAGTAGTTATTGGTAGAGAAATCCTCCCTTGCTATAGCAAATCATTAATCACTGTTTGCAATAAGTCTGATGCCAACACATACAGAGTAGGAGAGAGAGGGTCCCCCTGCCTAACCCCCCTCTTACAGTGAAACTGCTTGCCTGGAACACCATTCAAGAGGATGGAAGAAGAACCTGAGGAAAGGATGTTTTTAATCCAATTTAGAAAAATGCTATCAAAACCTTTGTGCTCCAGCACCTTCAGGATGGCTTCATGCTCAATAGTGTCAAAAGCTTTAGCAAAATCCAATTTCAGAATGATGATTGGTTTTTTGGAAACCTGACAAAGATGGAGATATTCAAAAGCCCAAGCAATACAATCCTGAATAGTTCTTGTCTTCAAGAAGCCATATTGGTTCTTGTGAATGCAATTAAGAATCTTTCCTTTCAATCTATTTTCCACTATTTTGGTAAGGAATCTGATGCTCATATTAGTTAAAGAGATAGGACGAAAATCATTTACATCCTCAGGGATGTGCACCTTAGGGACCAAACGTAATTTAAGATTCATTAATATATTCTGTAAAAGAATGGACCCATCATGGAAATCCATAGCAAGCTGATAAAACTCCTTTTTGACCAGAGGCCAACACTTTTTCGGAAATAACCCATTGAAACCATCAGGTCCTGGTGCCTTATCCGACGGCATTTCCTTGCCCACCAGATCCATATCTTATTCCAAGAAAGGTATAGAGAGTTACTTCACACCTCTAACCTTCTTAATTAACCTGGATAAGTCAAATTTCATGTTTATGCCCTCAGATCTACCCATCCTATCCTTATAGAAAGTCCAGCTTATGATAGGGGCAATGAGGGCTGAAAGATAACAAGTACCATTATTTTTGGGAGCTCTTTTTGAAACTTGAAATCCCTGCTTCCCTTATGAAGGGCCTTTCTTCCACTATTATATTGAGTCTCCACCTTCTACCTTTAGGCACCATTGAGAGAGCATAGTGGCCATTCTTAGTTTTATGTGCAGTGTCCCAAAACTTATTGATTGATGCATATTGTGATATTGCTTGTTTTTGTGCTACTTGTTTCTAGTCACCCTTGTGAACTTTGAAGATGTCCTATGCATCTATTTGCTACTCTATGAGGGACAAGATGTTTGCCACTATGCTATGTTTTCTGTATGTGAAACAAACAAACATTTTTCAATGCATGTTATTCATGATCTTTGTTTGTATCTTGTCATGTTGCAAAATAGTTGCTTTGTCTTACTGTTAGAACTCCATCTTTTATGCACATGTTTAGAGTTATTTGATCCCAGCTTTCAATGCTTTAAATGGTTTGATCTTTATTGTGAAGGTGCATGTCACCTCAAAAATTATTCTTTTATCACTTACCTACTCGAGGACGAGTAGGAGTTAAGCTTGGGGATGCTTGATACGTCGGAAATGTATCTATAATTTTTGATGTTCCATGCTTGTTTAGTATCTACTTTGCTTTGCTTTGTCTACACTTTGAGGTGTTTTTATATATTTTATGGAACTAAACTTTTAACAAGTTGTCACAGTGCCAGTTGCATGTTTTCTTCTGTTTTTGGTTCTAGAAAAGCAGAAAATAAATATTTTCGGAATTGGATGGGACAAAAGCCAAAGTCAATATTTTTCCGTTAGGAACACGAAGCCAGAGTACGATACGGAGGGGAGCCACGGGGTGGCCACCCCCCAGGCGCGGCCAAGCCTGGCCCGCTCCTAGGCAGGGTGTGGGCCCCCCGGGCACCCCCCCTGCCTTGCCTCTTCGCCTATAAGAAGCCCCCGATGTAGAAACCCTAGGCATCCAATCAAAACTCCACGAAACCATCTGTAGCCGCCGCCACCATCATCCCTAGATCGGGGGGATTTGAAGTTCTTCCCGGCACCGTCCCAGAGGGGAGATCATCCCGGAGGTGTTCTTCTCCGGTATGATGCGTGAGTAGTTCCACCTTGGACTATGGGTCCATGTAGTAGCTAGATGGTTGTATCTCCTCCTTGTGCTTTCATGTATAGATCTTGTGAGCTCCGTTCATGATTAAGATCTAATCTATTTGTAATCATGCATGTTGTGTTTGTGGGGATCCGATGGATATTGAGATTATTATGTCAGATTGATTAATGGTTTTGTCTTTATGATTCTATCATGTCTGTGTTGTTTGTGATCTTGCATGCTCTCCGTTGTTAGTAGCTATCTTGGCCAAGTAGTTGCTAGTGACTCCAAGAGGGAGTATTTATGCTCGATAGTGGGTTCATGTCTCTAGTTTCCAAGGGAAGTGACGGAAATCTCTTCGGTTGTAGATGTATTGTTGCTACTAGGGAGAAAACAACGGTCTCTTGTTCATGGAACAAGTGGATTGTTTACCTTACAAACTTTGCTTAAAGCAGTTGTGTATTGCTTGCAACTTAATATTGGAGGGGGTTCGGATGATAACCCAAAGGTGGACTTCTAGTCATAGATGCAGTTGGATGGCGGTCTATGTATCTTGTTGTATTTCCCAATCGAATCTCATAGGATCTTTTTGTCTAGTATTGCATTGTTATGCCTTGTGGTGCATATTTTTTTTGGTATATCAAATATAAACGGAAATCACATATTTATGTTATTTGGTTTTCCTATCATTTTTAGGTTAGTGTGGTGATACTTGGTGAACTTGAATTTCTATACAGATGTTCTTATTTTGAGAAAATAAATTGAAGGATCATCTTACATAATTAAAAGGCAGAATAGTTAAGCACTTGCAAGTTGTTGTTTCTGTTGTTCATGTGTGATTGTCTATTTCTAGAGGTGACAATTTGGTACACCCGCACTTATTAGTTTATGTTTGGACATGGTGCCCTTTTGTGCATGTTTACTATTCAGTTATTTGTTTGCGACCGAGAGCTCATTTCCAATGTTTTAAGGAAACCACTGCTAAAGGTAAGTACATTGTGATTTTATTATGTAGTGGAGCACTTGCTATAATTCCTTTTCACAAAACAACACTTGGTTTATGCATTTTTCGATCAACATATCCGAAAAAGTATGCTGGCAATGTTTCTGCTTTAGTAGATGATCTGGAATCCATTGGAGGGTAAAAAAACTGGATAAGAAAAAAAAGACTTCAGAGGTAGACTCCTCCGCACACGCAGGCTCCTGCACCCCTCCTCCTCCCGCACCCGCGCGGCGGCGCCGCGCCAGGCGGCCTCCCCTCCCCGCCGAGCCCTTCCTCCCGTGGTCTCTCCTCCCCGCCGTAGCCGCCCGGATTGTCGCCAGGAAAAGACCTAGGGGCATGGCGGCGGCGTCCCTGATCGCGATCTGACGGGAAGGCGGCGGCGTCCATCCCAGCTGGTTTGGCGGTGGTGTTGCGGCGAGTGGGGGCCGGTGATCCTCATCCCAGATGGCGGCAGGCAGCGGTGGGGATCTGGGCCTAGCCGCGATCCGTCCCGTCCGTTGGCCTCGACGCCGGCGCCCAGGCGACCCGAGCCTTGTCCGTGACACTAGGGCGCTTGGGGCATCTGCCCCCGGCATGGTGGTGGTGGCCTCCTTCTCCGTTGGAATGGTCGACCGGTTGGTCTTGCCGTCTTGCGGTGGATCCTGCTAGTTTCCGGCGGGTGGCGTGGGGGCTGTTGGCTCGGTTTCAATAAAGGAGGTGGTCCTGGATCCCTATCAAGCCAAGACGATGATCTGCCGGATGTTGGTCTCCATTGATCTGGTTTCTGTGTCGTATTCCGGAAGGCTCCGCCAGCGAACTCCATAAGTGCTATCATGTCGTGAGTTTGCTAAAAGTATTGAATTCGGTCGTAAGCACCTATGTTTTACCCTAACCATTTGGTTTCAGAGGGTGAAAACTCAGGGTCTGGCCTTAATTGATTGTGCGTTACAATGGCCTTGTTGAAGATATTGTTTTGAGAGCGTGGACTTTTCTTCAGGGTGAAAACCTAGATCTTTGATCGAGCGATGACGGTGTTTGTGCACTGTTTCCTTCTTGGAGGCGTCGTCTTTGGAGAAGCTGGACTTCTGGTGATGTCTTCGTGGTGGTAGTACTGTTGTTTCAATGAATGAGTCACTGTAGCGGGACTTTTCTTTTTTAAATTTTTTTTTGGCTTTATGCATCCGTGTGGCCGCTAGGGCGATGCGTTGTTGTAGAGGCCGGGTGTAATTGGTATCTTTTGATATTAATATATGCTCCTTTCTAAAAAAATATATAATAGGAGAGCCAAACTCTTTTTTTGGAATGCTTCACTACAGTTTACTGCCGTTGAGACACGTATATCTTCTGACATATAGATGGTTAGGCCAATACGTTCATTTGATTTATGATGTTTTGAATGTTATTCTCTGACTGTGAATTCATGGGAACCTTGTGGACTTTAAGGCAGTAGCTATGCCATTTTTCTTTTGTTTGATTTTCTTATATGGGGAAACGATTATTGGCATGAAAACAATGTTTTATACTTGGTTTTAAATAGCTTATTTAGTTACTTGAAGGAAAAAAATAGAGTCATGTTCAGTTGTTTGTTTGTTCCTTCCATGAAACTACATACAATTACAAAATATTAGTAGAAAAAATGAAAACTACTAATGGTTAATGTTCTCTTTCTCCTCTTGCATGCTACTATATTGTGAAGGAACGCATGCGGATCCACCACCGGCACAGATGGCGCCCGCGGCTGTTGGGTGCGGGTGGAGTTTTACCAAACCCGCACCCGCAATCTTAGATCTTTTCCGTAATCCGTACCCACACCCGCACAAGCAATGGGTATAGATTTTGTCTCATACCCGCACCCGTCGAGGGTAAAAAAACCATGGGTAATACCCACCTATTAGTGGGGGGAGAAGAAGATTACGACAATAACAAGAATACTAGATTAACGGGGTGAAAAATTAAGCGGTGGGCAATAAAATTAATGTGATCTTAGGAATTACGAGATTTTTTAGGCAGCCGAGGGCGGTTTGTTTTTAGTTTTGAGAATTTAGTTTAGAAAAATGGTATGATACTAATTTCCAAAAATGGTAGTTTTGAGAATTTAGTTTTGCCTCATCATACCTGCACCCACAATACCCAACGGGTAAATAATTTTTCCATTATTTGTTTACCAATATGTAAAGATTTTCTACCATACCCTTATCCTAATGGATAAAAACCCTCAGATAAACGGGTAGCGGACACCCATTGCCATCCGTAGCCACTGCCCTCATGACAAACACAGGTGGATGTCACTAATTAACAAGCAGTGGGAGTAGAAAATCCGCGCCCTCAACAGCAAGCTAATTCGGTTATTCAGGCTCATGGATGGCTACCTTCGGAACAAGCAGGCTAGTTCTTCTCCATCTTGTCCATGCGTCCGTTGCGCTGGCCTGACTCTTTCCAAGAAAACATCGCCGCCATTGGCATTTCAGTTCACCTAATCCTGTTGCTTCCTCGACGCTTCATAGTCTTCCCAATCTATCACGTCCGGTGACCATGTCGGTCGTCCTCTCATGGTCTCAATCATGTGATCCTCTTTGGTTAAATATCTATAGGATGATGCAAAATATTGCTCGCATATAGATTAGTCAAAAAAAAACATTGCTTGCCAATTGGCTATGTACGACTATCCACATTGTAGGTTGATCCATAATAATTTTGGAGAACACAGATTTGTTCTCATACTTTCAAGCAATACTCTCTGTCCCAAATTCCAAAGTTGGAGGCATTGCAGACATCTTCACTATAATAGTTTTTCTCTCTTTTTTCTTCTTATTTTCTATCATGTCCTTTATCTCCGACTTGGTATTGGTTATCTATAGATGGAGATTCTGATGGCGAATCATATGATAGGATGCCCGCAGTCTTCCAACAATGAGGAGTTGTTTGATTAGTAGGATTCTCATAACATAGGTAGAATGTCATGTCTAGTTAAATCCTATAGGATTTAGAACCTATAGGATTTTTTTTCAAGTAGCGTTTGACTCATAGGAAAGACAAATGAATTGTAACATGAGGTTTGAGTGGATGGAAATTTTTCTCTAAAACATAGTGCAATGCAATCCTATAGGAAAAATTCATATGCATTCTTAAGGATTCGAATTCTACAAATCGAACAGTGCACATAGGAAAAATTCCTAAGGACGAAAATTCTACAAAGGGCCTTCTACAAAAGTCCTATAGCATTCCTTTGAATCAAACAAGCCTGAAAGATGTGCCTGTAATTTAGTACTAGGATCTTCCACAAGCATATGTGGTATGTAAGCACAAATTTCAGGTAACCCTCATGCTCACCGACTAACATTCTGAGGATTAAGCACAAATTTCATCAACTATTTTTGTTCATTCAAGACACAGAACAATGCCCCTTTTGGAACAGTACTAAGTTAAGACCTGTAGTTGTGCTCCATTTCTCCAGAGATAAATGCTTCATGTGTTTCCTATGTAATTGAACCGGCGAGAACCATGGTAGAATCACGATACAGATTTTATGCCATGTATAGGGATATTATCTAGCTGCAATAGAAATTGATGTCAGTAGTTTCAACTTTTGTTTGGCAGCCTGGAGATGCTGAGTTTATGTTTCTTGGGAAAATTTACGTTTCTGTAGTCGCTACTGCTGTCCAATACAACAGTAGTAATTTGCAGTCGTCACGCAGGGCACTTGTCAATCTTGCAGTTATTTACTGCTGATGATATTATGGGGCTAGCTGACGACGAGCCTACTTCACAGCTCACAATCACAAGAACATGTCAATCTGAAATTCTGAATGCCCCCACGATCAGGTACAACAAGTGCATACTCTGACAGCTGCCTGAAAGTAAGCTAGGAACAAGTGCTGATCTCTTGTATATTGTCTTCCGTGCAAATAAATGGTATTGAAAAGTATATTGTAAATGTCTGCTGAACTGCAGGTATTTTATGGTGTACTTGTTGAGTATGTATACGTATAGGCTAAAGATAGACTATGACTCTACAACTTGCACTCCAAGTTTCCACCTACCTTATGTAAGTCTTTAAAAGTGTCAGATCAATACATCGAAATATTCTAGGAATTTAATATTTTACATATAGTATCAGAGTGATTAAGCTCACGACGCCGATCGTAAGTTCTTCCACCACTTCCGCAACGCGCCGCCCCAGGTGCAGCACCCGGTTACGATCAAAGATCAGATTGGTTCTTTAGACTAGATTAGATCCAATTCGAAATTCCCTAGTTCTATAGATTAGATCCAATTTTCTCTCAATCTAGACTAGATCCAATTAGCTAAATAAATCCCTAATCGACATAGATCTTCCGGTGCAAAAGATCTGTGTATGACGGCGTCAGCACGATCCGAACTCGTGGGCTACCGCCAGTGCTGTCGTGTAGGGCTCTGTTCGCATTTCTGCTCCCTCAACTCTACGATGCATTGGACACGCGCCCAATTCCATGATAGTCGTCTACTCTGTGCAAGCAATCAACGCCATACACGTGGATCCATGAGCAACCACGATTTTGTTTTATATCACTTGCAGATCAAGATTGCCCATGTTACAAGGGGACGCGTCTCCAAATTCCTGTTCATGATCATCCAAGGACCCAAGCGCTCCACGTACGTGCCTGTCTCCATCTCCTACTTGGAGATCAGGCCGACACGGAAACAACACCCGCCACGACTACTTCAACCGCGCGCCCCGCACGTGCAACCAGGAAGTGAGGGCTGGCAAATACGTCGCGCATGGATGACCATGACACACGCCGCCGTTCACCGAGCCGAGCTAGAATACAATGATCCAAACACCGAGTTGTACGACTACGTCAGGCTACAAGCCAAGATTTTCATCGAGCACATCCACAAAAAAACGACATCGATATTATTCACACGTCATGCCGGTGTGGTATACTACTACGCCGACTTCTCTAACATCAATGCTTCAACATCATCGCCGCCACAAGGGACGCCTTCAAGCGATGATTACCGCCGACACACCTACTCCTTCATCGCCGACACATTGTCAACCGGATTTTTAATCACAGATGCCTGTTATGCCATACATCGCAATTTCAGGATTACCATTTTTGCGAGACATAACAGATTGGATATCACAGTACATCATTCATTACAAACCATACATAAGGTCTTACACAAATAAGGATCTCATGATCCAGTTTTTAATACAACTCAAGAAGCAGAATAATGCAATAGTAACAATAGCATAGGCGAAGCTCCATCTTCAGGGTCACGGACAATGCTGACGATGGGAGATGATCCTAGTTATCGTAACCTTTCTGTTGTCCATCCTCCCGATAATCCTCTTCATAGTATGGCCACGGGAATAGCCAGGGACAAAGTCATGAGTACTCTTTAAGTACTCGCAAACTAATACTAACAAGTAAAGTGGTTTTGAGTAGGATACTAACCTCTAGGGTTGTTTTGCAAAAAGCCAGATTTACCTCTACTAAGTTCATAAGCAAAGAAATCTAGTTGAGAGTTTTATAACACCTAAGTGGGATCTTGAATTTCATGTCACAACTCTATTGTGGTCAAGTCAAAGTCACAATTCATTTCACAAGTCATTTTGAAAACATCTGACGGGGGAACAGTATGGCCACTCCAACTGTCCATAATCGCGGACGCGGATATTCGAATAGTTTGACACTCTGCAGAGATTGTACACTGTCACCACAACATTCGATACATCCGTCAGGAACAATCCTGAATTCACCATACTCAGTATGTGAATAATCAATCCTAACCTTTCAATTACACGCCCTAGTATAGGCACCTCTCGTGTGAGTTTGGCCTCTCAACCATGACCAACTGTCATCTTGGGTATTGCACAGGTGGATAATCTTCACAAGGTAGCCTCATCTCAGACCTTAGTCGCAAGGGAACCCATACTAAGGTATATAAATTTTCAGTCAAGCCCTACCCAAATTTCGGGTATTGTGGTTGTACGGTAAAATTGGAATGGTATCGCATCCAGACAACCATCAGTTTTGTAAAGGGCTAAGGCTCATGCCTCAACATTTTCATCACCAAAATCATCTGGTGTTCAGAAACACATGTCAAAATATTTCAGTAGAATGACTCATCATTCTAAGGTTTTTATAACCATTTTTACCAAGTATTCCCATCTAAAGTTGATCAAGTTTTATGCTTAGCACTAGCATCTACAAGTGGGAGTAAATACTAACGGTGGGTAATAAACCCATGGGGACTTACTAAGTTCAATATCATGCCTTAGGATGACATCAAGATTATCTAACTTAGGCTAAGTTTTATGCTCTTTATGCTACCTTCAATTATCTTTTTAAAATCTACAAATAACTAACTAAACTTTTGATAGAAAGCTTTGATAAAGAAATAAAATAACTAAGCTTGCAAGTAAAACTAGGATTGGGTATAATTCAATTTATGTACCCAAGCATGCTTCATGCATGGCATAGGTTATCTAACTTTCATAGTTGCAAGTGCTAGCTTGCTAATTCAACTAGTAGTATTAGGCTTGCCTTGTGCAGAGCAGTGGTTGAAGTTCTCCTCGGCTTCTTCCTCGTAGTATCCTCCTTCCTCCTCGTACCTTGGTCGGTACTAGCGTCTATAAATAAATACGATGTACACAATCACCAAACAATACTTAACTATTTCTAATCATCACACAAAGGTTCACACTAGATGATCTAGCATCACCACTATTATCACAAAGATTAAAGCACTTATCTTATTTATTTTATTTTAGAAAAGTAATTTCTACTCATTGAAAAACTACTTAATATTTAATATTCTCCAACTCAAACATGGGATCATGTTTACACATGTCATCACCACATATTTCAGTACATGGGAATGTGATTTAAAGTGGTGTCACAATTTAATAAGGTTTAACCTTTTTATTTTAATTAATTAAAGTAACTAGAAATGCCTATGGGGCATTCTTCTATTACTTGAACGTTATTTCTGTAAGCAAACCTATATATTTTTTATATATTCTGAAAGGTATGTTTAAATGTGATTATTGAGAGTTGGAATCAACTCAAAATCTCTTATGGTTGAATTTTGAAAAATGTTTGAATGCAGAAAAGCTTCTACCTTGTTTTTTTACTATGGGTGATCTATAATTCTAAATGGTTTGAATCCAACGGGCTTGATTAAGAATTCCAGTATCTTTCTAACAAAATTGGTTTGATACATTTTGGTTCAGCAAAACTCCCTGAATTGATTTTTGAATCGATAGACAGAACTAGGGTTTGAGTTTAAATGAAAAATCTAAATTTAAACTAACTGGGTTGCGTGGGAGAGTTACTGGGCCGGCCCACTGCGCACAGTGCGCGTGGGCTGCTGACAGATGGGGTCCACAAGTCATCAGAACTAATTAAACAAAACGGTATCTATGAATCTGAGCCTTATGATATAATTCTAATGTAACGGCTGAGGGTCCTCGTCGACGACGAGCTACTCCGGCGAGGAACTAACCCTAACGCAGCTAGTGGGGGTCTGGGGCGGCTCACCGGGGCTCAGGCGATGGTCAATGATGGGGGGCGAACGACAAAGTCGACGACGGCGGTTCTCCTGGTACTGGCGGCGTCTCCTGGGGTGGTCGCAATCGACGACGCCCTTCTCCTCCAGCAGCGGCGGGCTCCAGCCAAATTCCGGAGAGAGAGAGCTCGCCTTGCTCCGGGAAGAGGTGGGAAGGATCAGTGAGAGGTGGGGAGTGAGATGGTGTGGAGGAATCGAGCTGGGGAGGCCTCCTTTTATAGGCGAGCAAGAGGGGCAGCACGGCGTGGACAGAGGTCGTCGGAGGCGACGGTACAGGCGGCTATCGGCGCGGCTGAGGCTAGGGAACGGTGCGCGGTCTCCTGGTGATCGTTGCTAGCTTAAAGGCGAGGCGTAGGGCGGTGGGGTTTGGTCGGGAACATGCGGTGCTCTGCGCGGTACCGACGGCGAACTTCGCGGCTTGCGTCGGCTATGGGGCACGGTCGAGGAAACGATCATGTCTAGTGGTCTCCTGGAATAGTGGGGTTCGTGCTGGCGGGCGGCAAGGGCTCGAGGTGGTCGGGTTGAGTGGGAACGGCGCATGCACTGTGGTGCGCATCGGCATGGTCGACAGCAGCGCGGGCACGATGTTTCCGGCGGTTCTTGTCTCTGTCTTCGAGCTAGGGCTGGTCTAGAGGGGGCGGTGAGGCACGGGCAGCATGCCAGACAAGGTTGGCGCATCTAGTTCTTCCTCTAGCTCGCTGGCGACATGGGGGTGACAGGGTGAGGCTCGGCATGGTCACCATTAATGGCTAGGCTTGCTCACAGTGGTGCTAAAGATTGTTAAAGAGGCTAGATGATCTACTAAGAACTTGTTGCAACCAGAGAGGGAACAAGGTTGGCCAAATTCACTGCTGCAAATAGTGTTTGTTGTTTTGTGTCTGCAAGGTGTTTGATGAAATGGCCGAAAGAAATTTAAATTTGAATTTTGGATTCAAACTTGGTGGGTTGTCTAGGCACATACTAGGGAGTATTGGCTTAGTTGGATTAGTCAAGGGGCACTGGTTTGGTTCGGTTTTGAAAATGTGTGATCTTCACATATGATGAAGATTCAATTTTTACTTGTGATTTGAATTTGGTTGCCAAATGTTTCTACAAGTTTGAAGAGTGGGATTTGGTTAACTTTTACTTGGTCTAGCAAGGGGTGAAAAGAATTGGAAAAGTTTATGTTTGAAATCTTGGACTAGAAACACTCAAAGTGACCTAGTGAGCAAGATTGGCAAAAATGACCATTTGCCTTATTTGAATTGTTTTTGATTTTTTTCTTGATTTGTTTCTGCTTGTAAATGTTTTAGATGATGTTATTTTCATTTTTAAACCATTCCTTGCTATTTAGGTTAATCACACAAGTCCATTCATGCATTCATCAAATCATCACATACTCATGCATTCATTTAGTTCTTTATTTAAATCAAAGTTTTTGTTAACCCTAATTTTAGTGATTAGAGTTTGTTGATCATTGTTTCATATTTTTGGGATGTTACAAACCTTCCCTCCTTAAACAAAATCTCGTCCCGAGATTTGAGAAAGAAGAACAAATATTACCTAGGATTTAAAGAGATCAGGAAACTCCGTCCTGATGTGATCTTCTCGCTCCCAGGTAGCTTCTTCTTCAGTGTGGTTGCTCCACTGAATCTTGAGAAACTTGATGCTTTGGGTTCTGGTAGTTCTGAAAGCTTCTTCCAAATTACGGATGGGTACTTTGGGGTACGTCAGGTCATCGTTGATTTCTATGGTCCGGTGATCGATGTTCTTGAACACTTCAGTCTTCTCCGGAACTTTAAGGCATTTGCGAAGTAACGATATATGAAACACATTGTGCACTGTTGACATTTTCCTCGGGCAGTTCCAATTGATACGATACCTCTCCTCGATGATTCAGAATCTTGAAAGGTCCGATATATCTGGGGGCTAACTTTCCTTTGAGCTGGAAACGCTGCATTCCTTTCAAAGGCGATACTTTGAGATACACAAAATCTCCGGTATTGAAGGCGAGGTCTTGATGTCTCTTGTCGGCGTAACTCTTATGTCTTGACTGGGAGGTCTTGAGGTGCTCTCGAATCTTGTGAACCTTCTCTTCTGCTTCTTGTAGGATGTCAGGTCCGAAAATCTGACTCTCTCCTACTTCCGCCAATTCAAAGGGGTGCGACACTTCCTTCCATACATGGATTCAAATGGGGCCATTTGAAACTAGCTTGATAACTGTTGTTGTACGAAAATTCTCCGAAAGACAGATAGTCTTCCCATTTAGATCCATACTCTAGCACACAGGCTCTCAACATATCTTCGAGTATTTTATTTAATCGCTCCGTTTGGCCATCGGTCTGAGGGTGATATCCTGTGCTGAAATCTAATCGGTTCCTAGTCCTTCTTGGACTTTCCTCCAAAATCTCGAGGTAAACTGAGTTCCTTGATCTGATACGATGTTCTTGGGGACTCCGTGCAAACTGACGATTCTAGCGATGTACAATTGGCGCTAAGCTCGCTAAAGTGGTCTTACCTGGTAAGAAAAGGCTATGCTGGATAATCAATCAACTACCCAAATAGAGTCATTCCTTTCTAGTAGTAGGTCAATCCAATCCGGTGATCAAAGTCATTCCTCCACTTCCATTCCAGTATACGCTAATGGTTATGGATCTGCTCATGGTCTTTGATGTCCCCCATTGACTCGATATATCACACTTGGCGATATAACTTCCGATTTCTCTCTTCTTATTATGCCACCAAAATTGCTCCTTCAAATCCTGATACATCTTCGTTCCTCCGGGGTGGATAGAATAAATAGTATCATGGGCTTCCTTCAAAATAACTTCTTTCAACTCTGAATCTGTGGGTACACAAAGACGTCCTTTGTACCACAGAACTCCTTCTTCGTCTTCGGTGAATCTGGGTACTTTGCCTGTACCGATACGACGTTTCATTCCGTCGATACTAGCATTTCCTTTCTGCGCCTCCTTGATCTGACTGATCAAAGTGGGTTGAAGTTCTATGCTAGCCAAAAATCCTTCACTTACTAATTCCATTCGAAAATCTTCCATCTCTTTGTGCAAACTTGGTTGCTCCTTCAAAATCATGGAGTTCAAGCGGCATGGCAATCTACTAAGGGCATCTGCTACCACATTGGCTTTACTAGGGTGATAGTGAATGTCCAGGTCAGGATTAGCTCAATCCATCTTATCTTCCTCATATTTAGCTCCTTCTAACTGAATATATACTTCAGGCTCTTGTGCTCTGAATAAATCTCACAACGGTTTCCCATCAGATAATGCCTCCATGTCTTCAGGGCTACAACTACGGCTGCTAGTTCAAGGTCATGGGTTGGATAATTCTGTTCATGTTGTTTCAGTTGTCGGGATAGATAAGATATAACTTTGCATTCTTGCATTAACACACATCTGAGACCGATCTTGGATGCGTCACAATACACATCAAAGGGCTTTGTGATATCCGGCATGATCAAGATTGGGACGGATATAAATCTCCTCTTGAGTTCTTGAAAACTTGCTTCACATTTGTCCGTCCATTCAGACTGCTTGTCCTTCTTCAACAATTGGGTCATGGGTCTGGCAATACTCGAGAATCCTTCTACGAACTTGCGGTAGTATCCCGCTAATCCGACAAATGCACGAAGTTGGGTTTGAGTAGTTGGGGCTTGCCAATCTTCAACATCCTTCACCTTCGCAGGGTCAACGGAAATTCCTCCAGCTGATACGATATGTCCGAGGAATCCTACCTCCTGTAACCAGAATTCACATTTGCTAAACTTGGTATACAACTGATGCTCTCTAAGGGTTCCAAGAATGGTCCTTAGGTGTAGCTCATGTTCTTCTTCTGATTTGGAATAAATCAGAATGTCATCGATGAAAACAATGACAGACTTATCCAGGAAGTCCATAAAAATCTTATTCATGAGATAAGTGGGGGCATTGGTTAATCCAAAAGACATGACAGTATACTCGTATAATCCGTATCTGGTGGTAAAGGCAGTCTTTGGAATATCCTATGCGCGAATCTTTAGTTGATGATAGCAGTTCTAGGATCAATCTTAGAAAACACTTTGGCACCAGTCAACTGGTCAAACAGGTCTTCTATCTTTGGCAACAGGTACTTGTTCTTGATGGTGACATCATTCAACTTTCGATAATCCGTACACAAATGGTTACCTCCATCCTTCTTGTCTACAAACAAGACAGGTGATCTCCATGGTGACACACTTGGTTGAATCAATCCAATTTCCAGCATGGCATCCAGTTGCTTCTTTAGCTCCACTAGTTCAGACGGGTCCATACTATATGGTCTATGGGATATGGGTCCGGTTCCAGGGATTAGTTCAATGATAAACTCGATATCTCGATCTGGGGGCATACCGGGCAAAACATCTGGAAATACATCGGGGTATTCACAGACTATCCGGACTTGGTCAATGGTTGGCTGGGTTATACTCTTGTTGCACTTGAATTTACGGGGCAAGGTTTCAGATACATGCTCCGAGTACTATTATATTAGCATAAAAATCTATGCCGTGGATTCGGATAGGGACAGCTTTTCAAATTTGCCTAGCTTTGGTGGTTGAACCAGGTATTTGAACTATCATAACATGCTTCAATTTGGTTGGTTGAATCTTACTAGTGCATGCAAATTCTTCCATAACAAATGAGTGCGATGCTCCAGAATCAAACAACACTCTTGCAAGTACTAAGTTAACAGAAAACATACCCAGCACGACAGCTGGCGCTTCTTGGGCTTCTTCAGCATGCATGAGAAAGAGACGACCGTTGCGGTTGAGCGAATTCCCTAGGGCAAACCTTCTTCCAGGCTGAACACGACGCTGCTGCTGAGCTGGGGCATTTGCATTGGGGGCTGCGACAATATTCTTGGGGCACTCATTGGAATAGTGACCCTTGGTTCCACATTCATAACAAGTCACTTGCGACTTGTCCTTTGCTGCAACAGGCACAACATTGCTTCCAGTCCTTGGGGCAGTGTTGGTGTTGGTGGCGACATTGTTGTTGTTGAACTTGGGTGGTGCATGGTTGAAATTGCTGGGGTTGCCAGGGTTGTTGTGATTTCCCCCAGGCCTTGGGTTTCCACGGTTGGGATAGGTCGGACGGTTCATAGGGGGTCTGTTGGTTCTTGGGGCAAATCATGGAGATGGGTTGGGGCGATACTTTGGTGTATGGTGGGTTCCTGGTTGATGCATCATGCGACGCTTGCGGTTCTCATTTGCTTGGTTGATCTTTCCTTCCATCTGAATGGCAGAGTCAACTAAGGCTTCAATATCCGCAAATGGAATATTTACTAACATTGTCTGCATCTCATCGTGCAGACCATTCAGGAATCTCTCCTTTTTCTTGGCTTCGATGTCTATCTCATTCGGGGCATACCTAGCCAATGACAAGAATTTGTCACGGTATTCCACTACAGTCATCCTTCCTTGTTTTAGTTCCCTAAATTCATCTCTCATCCTCTTGATCAAACCCGGTGGCACATGGGTTCTGCTGAACTTGACTTTGAACTCTTCCCAAGTCATCAGCTGACCTCCTATCATTGCACGAACATTGTTCCACCATGCTCTTGCATCTCCTGACAGATAGTGGGTAGCAAACAACACTTTCTCGTTGGCCTCCACTCCTGCAACTTCCAGGTTGTTCTCCATGGTTTGCAGCCAATCATCTTGTGGCATCCCGCAAAACCACTACTAGAAAATCGCGTTGAATTTGTGCATTGCATCGTCATCATCATGCATTGTTTGCCAAAACTATTTTCGCAACACCCGTTTTGTTTTCTAAAACGCCCCCTCTTGATTCAAACATCAAAACCGGGTCCCCGGAATATTTTGTTTGGCTGTTATTGGTTTGCACACGGCCCGTTTAAAACGAATAAGATTTTTATTTATTTTAGTAGGGGCAGTCGAACGGGCCAATTCGACCCGAACGACCGCCCCAGATTTTAAAACGGTCCAACTACACCACTCCTAAATCCTACAGTTACCCAACTACCTACCCATCCCTATCTCCACATCACTCCGGCCAATCCCGTCATGCCACCTCAGCTTCCCTCTCCCCTCTACCCAATCCCCACCTGACACTTGTCTCAACCCACTCCTCTCTCTCCCACACCAAACCCACCCCAGCACACGATGCACACACGCACACAGGGCCACACAACACCACACACGCGACACCGGATCCCACACCAAATCCCACCCCCGTCACGCTCGCTCTCCCCTGGCCCTTCTTCCCCGCGGGTCCCTCGCCTCGCCTCCGGCGACCACCTCGCCGTCCTTCTTCCGCCTCGAGCCTTCCACGGCGCCGCTGCTTCCCGTCCCGCCTCTCGCCAGCCTCAGCCTCAGCTCATGGCTCCGTCCCTCACCGCCCTAAGCTCCTACTCCGCCTCGAAGCTCCCGGCCAGCGGCCATACCAGGCTCCTCCCAGACTCGCCACCGATCGCGCCGCCTCCAAGATTCTCCTCCACCCCGACGCCCCGCCTCCTCCTCCCTGCCGGAGCCCGCTCCCGAGCCTCGGCCTCACCCGCCGCATCTCCGCCAAGGCCCGCCGCCACCATGGCGGGCCGACGCCGCGAACCACGACGAGGCGGCGGCGCCACCCCACGCCACGGGCATCGCGGGATGCGGCGGCACCTTTCATCGCGGCTCACCACGCCAGGTGGGCGGTGGCCTCGTGTCGCCCACGACTCGCCTCGCCACGACGGCGGCCGATGCGTCATGAGACCTCGGCGAAACATGGCTGCGCGCACACCTCGACACGGACGGGGAGCTCCTCGCTGGACGCGCCGGAGGCGGATGCCGGCCCGATTGCGAGCCCTTTACCTGGAGATGACGACGCCGAGGAGGCCGGGGTGGATGGCCCAACTGCGGTCTTGTCAGCTCTTGCTTTTTCAGCTGGCGGCACACAATTGTATGCAGGGGACGTCCGGCACAGCTTGTCGGCCGAGCCTGACTCCAGCATGAGGGACAGGGATGATATCCCGAGAAGAAATGACTCCGAAGACAGGAGGTTGACCCTCGACGACAGCTCCATTGTCGTCCTGATTGGAACCCCAGGATGTGCGTGCGTTGGCTTGGTTGCGGCTCGGGTACCTCTACATCAACAAGATCGACACCGGCACCTACTAGCCACCTCGACCATCGAAGCCGAAACCAAGCTCTCCTTCCCGGTACAACAAGTGCTCCTTCCCGGACCCGATGACAAGTAGCTTCCTTTCCGGACCCCTCGAAGACGCCAAGACCTCCCGAGAAGCCATGTGCCATGTGCCGACGGCTAACCAAGCTCGTCCGCGATACTGTTGTCGTCAAGGACTCGCAACCCTCGGTACATCAAGATCTGCTCCGCGGATCCGAACCCCGGTACCGGACAAGTTCTTCACCCAAGGGCGACAGGGACTTCTTCACGGATTTCAAGACCCCGACATCGAAGCGACAAGATCCTCGTCATGGAGCTCGAAGACCACATGTGCGACAAGTACTCCCTCAAGGAACGCCAAGTGTTTCACCCCGGACACCGAGTCTGCCGAGAACCCCGATGCGGCTAGTGCTTCGTCCCGAACGCCATGACCGACAACATGACCCGAGGACCCCGGATGCGCCAAGACCTACCCCGATAACCTCGAACGTTTCCCCCGAACCAAGGCCGAACCACTGGACCCCCAGAGACCCCGAACCGGAACCCCAAGATCGTCGAGAACCTAAAGTGTGACCCTTATCCGAGAACCCTATTTTAAAACATAATAACAACTTGTTGCATATTTAATTGCCATCTCGCATGCATATCTATGGTTTGGGGGCCTTATGCCGTTTCACCTCTAATTAAATATGGGGCCCATATGCGGGCAAATCTAGCCTTATATTGGCCTCATTTGAATTTGTGTAGCGAACCCGGTGCTATCTTCTACCATGTAAGACAACATTTAAATTGCGGGGTATCTAAATAACATGCGCCATCTAATTAATTGTCGGGACCCCGGTTCCGCTTAATATTGACCTAATCGCACCGCACCTTTGCCATGCCATGCCATGCATCATACATGCATCATGCCGATCTTCTGCAGTGTATTAAATATTGCATCCGGTGTTTCTTCTAGTGTTTTGGTTCTTCGCGGATAAGGCCGTTGAGTTGATGTGAGCTTCGCCCCGATCTTCGGTTGAACCTTCGACAATGTTTTCAAAGTGAGCATCTCCCTCTTTCTACCTATCTTACTTTTATAGTTTTATTCCCTCCTGTTGATCTATTGTTATCGAGTTGCGATGCTTTAGATTCCGTACTGATATCCCTTGCAGCCATATATTGCCTTGGACACCTCCTATTACTTGTTGATTGGTAGATAGTTGGACTTAGCGTCGTAGTTGCTTGCTCAAGTCTTTGATGTGTGTCGTCAAGTGCCACGATTCGATGTATTGCCGCATGTTGATGATGGAGATGATTCTAGTTTTACTTATCATTCACTTTAATTTTCGCTTAACAACTAAAATTGAAATAAGCGAGGCATCGGTGGGTGATAGAAAATATTTGGTTTCGAGCCCACTTGTGTCCGTAAGACCCAGTACTTGATACATTCCTTGATTTATCGCTATCCACATCCGAGGTATATGGGACCCCGAGCCGAGCTTGATTCCGTCTTATTTCTTGGGGCCACAAACTAGTTTGAGGTTTTACTTACGATCCTGTACTTATGCCATGCTACTTTTACGTATTTAAATTGTGCGAGTCTTGCACTGCTGTCTTTGTTAGGATCGGGACACGATTCGCGGTGTCGACAAGCCCAGCCACACTTCGGGTTCCCGATCGTTCACAACCGTATACCAAACCTTGAGCCCGTCTCGAGTCGGTGGCCGTTCGCGGGATCTACTTAAGTGGCCCCTGAAATATTTCTGAATTCTGTGATTGTTCGATCGTGAAAGCCTCGTTGGGTTTTGATTTGGTTTTTGAGGTTGATCGGCGTGTGTTGCTATTGGTGCACCCCAGCCGGGTAAAACTTTCTGAAAGCCGTGTCCGCGGATATGGACGACTTGGAGCACAGTATCTCGATCATAGACAAGCATAACTAAAGTTTACTGCTATAAATTTGACTTATAATGACTAGTAATCAGCTTCACTATAACGGAATGGCTAATTAATATTGCCCACAATTGCTTGTTTGGTTGTCGCTTGCGACAATTGTTTAATGACTAGTAAGTATTGCAACCACAACGGAATGGCTGAATAAAAGTACCAACAACTGCTGGGTTTCGGGATTACATCATGCTATCTGTATATGATTAGTAGTTGCTGCAACTACAACGGAATGATTAACTAAAAGTGCCCACTGCTTACTTTATCAGAATGATTATCTAAACCTGACTAGTAACGTGCCGCAACTATAATCGGATAAGTAAAAGCGCCAGCTGTGTGAGTTCCTCGGTTGACTTCCTCGTTGGTCTCGAGGGAAACGCCAGATGGGTTTGTTTGGTGTTAGCTTCAGTTGGATCCGGATAGGTCATTCTCACCCCTCTCGATAACCGCCAGTTGTATCGAGTCTCTATAGGTTGTTTAGTGCAGCTTTGCCGCTTGATCCACCATACCTATGTAGGCGAGGACCGCCAAATTCTAGCCTCGCCGTGTACTGGCCTCAATACTGACGCTCCTTCTTTTTCCTTTGCCCTTTGTCGGCACCCCTTTTGTTTAAGCAGGTTTGAGATCGACGTCGTTAGCAGGGTTACCCTTCCGCTTGGCACAGGCAGGGTTATGGGCGCCATTGGTTATTCTTCGTGACTCTTAGGCCCATTTGCATCTTGTCCGTAGTCGGACGCTCTAACATTTTCAAGGTGATTTGGATCTTTGTATAATATATCTGTATTCTTGACTCTTCGAGTCGCTGTTATATATATCGGTTCTGTGGGTCCCATTGAGGACTGTTGTGTAATGTTATTACTAGTTTTCTACCAAGACGAAAGTGCTGGTGGCACCTTTGAATCGTTTCTGCGGGTTTGGCGAATTTTGCTCAAACTTGCATAGTTCCGATCTGAGGTGTTCTGAGTGGTATCGAGCCAGGTTGCGATACCCCACAAGTCCAGCCTGTAGGATAACCTAGCTAACGGCCGAAGTAGAGTGTCAAAACTATTTTCGCAAAAATCGGTTGGATAGTTCTGATTAGGTCTGATTTTACTCCTTACCCCTCTGCTATTCCCCTCTCATCTCGACGTGTTTTGAATCTGCTCTCTCCTTCCTCTTGAGTCCAGGATTTCTCGTGGTTGGGTTCCGTCGTACCTTCAGGGTTTCGCTTCCTTCTTTGATAACGGTGCTCTCCCATCCGGTGTTCACGATGCTTGAGGAATCCGTCTTCTGTGGAACCATTCTTTGTTCCTTGGTTGTGCCTTCCGGTGTTTTCTGACGCGACGACATCATCTATGCCAGATCCGATGCAGAGTCTGCATCACTCCTTTGATTCCGAACCTCGCTTGTCGAGATCTTCAGTCTGATTCCGAGAATGGTTGCACTCTTTTCGACTGATTGTGCAGACTAATAGTTTGGGTGCGTGATGGATTGGCCCCCATGCCGACTACTCACTCTATTTGCTCACGTACATTGAAGTGAATGAGAATGCATCGATTCCCTTTTCCCACCGAAGCTAGAGGTGGCTTTATTTGTTGATACCCCTACCTTCGACCTTTTGATCCCGGAGTGTTCTCTCGAAGGTCACGGACAACGACCTCTTGTTAGTGGTGTCGCGAGGATCTACACGAAGCGAGAAGACACAGATCGCCGACCTTTCCTTCCGGTACCATGAGGCGGATCTCGAGGGCGAGATCCCTTGTTAGTGGTGTCGGTGTGGCATCCATAAAACCACTACTAGAAAATCGCGTTGAATTTGTGCATTGCATCGTCATCATCATGCATTGTTTGCCAAAACTATTTTCGCAACACCCGTTTTGTTTTCTAAAACGCCCCCTCTTGATTCAAACATCAAAACCGGGTCCCCGGAATATTTTGTTTGGCTGTTATTGGTTTGCACACGGCCCGTTTAAAACGAATAAGATTTTTATTTATTTTAGTAGGCGTCAGGCAGGCCAATTCGACGAGCACCCCCAGTTTAAAAGCGGTCCAACTAGACCACTCCTAAATCCTACAGTTACCCAACTACCTACCCATCCCTATCTCCACATCACTCCGGCCAATCCCGTCATGCCACCTTAGCTTCCCTCTCCCCTCTACCCAATCCCCACCTGACACTTGTCTCAACCCACTCCTCTCTCTCCCACACCAAACCCACCCCAGCACACGATGCACACACGCACACAGGGCCACACAACACCACACACGCGACACCGGATCCCACACCAAATCCCACCCCCGTCACGCTCGCTCTCCCCTGGCCCTTCTTCCCCGCGTCGGGTCCCCCTGCCTCGCCTTCCGGCGACCACCTCGCCGTCCCTTCTTCCGCGCCTCGAGCCTTCCTTGGCGCCGTTTTCCCCGCCCGCTCTCGCCCGAGCCCTCTCGCCTCCCAGAGCTCCCAGCTCCGTCCCTCACCGCGCCGCCCCAAGCTCCTACTCCGCCTCGAGCTCCGGCCGCTGCCGGCTGCCCAGGCTCCTCCCGCCTGCGCCGGCCCCGCGCCCTCGATGCCTCCTCCACCCCAACGCCCGCCTCCCTCCTCCGAGCCCGCTCCCCGAGCTCCTCGGCCTCACCCGGCCGCATCTCCGCCTGCGCCTCCCGCCTCGCCACCATGGCCGGGCCGACGCCGCAGAACCACGACGAGGAACGGGGCGCCACATCGCAGGATCACGCGGCGGCCTCTGCGCCCTACCGCGGCTCCCGGCTCGCCACAGCGGCCAGCCGCCGCGGGACCTCGGCGAGGCATGGCTGCGGAGCCGCGCACACCTCGACACGGACGGGGAGCTCCTCGCTGGACGCGCCGGAGGCGGATGCCGGCCCGATTGCGAGCCCTTTACCTGGAGATGACGACGCCGAGGAGGCCGGGGTGGATGGCCCAACTGCGGTCTTGTCAGCTCTTGCTTTTTCAGCTGGCGGCACACAATTGTATGTCAGGGCGTCCCAAGCCAATGTCGGCCGAGCTCGACTCAAAGATGAGGGCGGGGATGATATCCGAAGAAATGACTCAAGACAGAGGTTGACCCTCGACGACAGCTCCATTGTCGTCCTGATTGGAACCCCAGGATGTGCGTGCGTTGGCTTGGTTGCGGCTCGGGTACCTCTACATCAACAAGATCGACACCGGCACCTACTAGCCACCTCGACCATCGAAGCCGAAACCAAGCTCTCCTTCCCGGTACAACAAGTGCTCCTTCCCGGACCCGATGACAAGTAGCTTCCTTTCCGGACCCCTCGAAGACGCCAAGACCTCCCGAGAAGCCATGTGCCATGTGCCGACGGCTAACCAAGCTCGTCCGCGATACTGTTGTCGTCAAGGACTCGCAACCCTCGGTACATCAAGATCTGCTCCGTGGATCCGAACCCCGGTACCGGACAAGTTCTTCACCCAAGGGCAACAGGGACTTCTTCACGGATTTCAAGACCCCGACATCGAAGCGACAAGATCCTCGTCATGGAGCTCGAAGACCACATGTGCGACAAGTACTCCCTCAAGGAACGCCAAGTGTTTCACCCCGGACACCGAGTCCGCCGAGAACCCCGATGCGGCTAGTGCTTCGTCCCGAACGCCATGACCGACAACATGACCCGAGGACCCCGGATGCGCCAAGACCTACCCCGATAACCTCGAACGTTTCCCCCGAACCAAGGCCGTCGAACCCTGGACCCCGAGACCGACCCCGAACCCCGGAACCCCCAAGATCGTCGAGAACCCTAAAGTGTGACCCTTATCCGAGAACCCTATTTTAAAACATAATAACAACTTGTTGCATATTTAATTGCCATCTCGCATGCATATCTATGGTTTGGGGGCCTTATGCCGTTTCACCTCTAATTAAATATGGGGCCCATATGCGGGCAAATCTAGCCTTATATTGGCCTCATTTGAATTTGTGTAGCGAACCCGGTGCTATCTTCTACCATGTAAGACAACATTTAAATTGCGGGGTATCTAAATAACATGCGCCATCTAATTAATTGTCGGGACCCCGGTTCCGCTTAATATTGACCTAATCGCACCGCACCTTTGCCATGCCATGCATCATACATGCATCATGCCGATCTTCTGCAGTGTATTAAATATTGCATCCGGTGTTTCTTCTAGTGTTTTGGTTCTTCGCGGATAAGGCCGTTGAGTTGATGTGAGCTTCGCCCCGATCTTCGGTTGAACCTTCGACAATGTTTTCAGGCGAGCATCTCCCTCTTTCTACCTATCTTACTTTTATAGTTTTTATTCCCTCCTGTTGATCTATTGTTATCTGAGTTGCGATGCTTTAGATTCCGTACCTGTGATATCCCTTGCAGCCATATATTGCCTTGGACACCTCCTATTACTTGTTGATTGGTAGATAGTTGGACTTGCGCGTCGTAGTTGCTTGCTCAAGTGCTGATGTGTGTCGTCAAGTGCCACAGTTGCTGATGTATTGCCGCATGTTGATGATGGAGATGATTCTAGTTTTACTTATCATTCACTTTAATTTCTGTTTAACAACTAAAATTGAAATAAGCAGAGGCATCGGTGGGTGATAGAAAATATTTGGTTTCGAGCCCACTTGTGTCCCGTAAGACCCCGAGTACTTGATACTGTTCCTTGATTTATCGCGCTATCCACATCCGGAGGTATATGGGACCCCCAGGCGAGCTTGATTCCGTCTTATTTCTTGGGGCCACAAACTAGTTTGAGGTTTTACTTACGATCCTGCACTTATGCCATGCTACTTTTCGTATTTAAATTGTGCGAGGTAACGCACACTTGTTAGGATCGGGACACGATTCCATGGTGTCGACAAGCCCAGCCACACTTTCGGGTTCCCGATCGTTCACCGTATACCCAAACCTTGAGCCCGTCTCGAGTCGGTGGCCGTTGCGGGATCTACTTAAGGGTGGCCCCTGAAATATTCTGAATTGTGATTGTTCATCGTGAAAGCCTCGTTGGGTTTTGATTTGGTTTTTCCGAGGTTGATCGGCGTGTGTTGCTATTGGTGCACCCACCGGTAAAACTTTCTGGCCGTGTCGCGGATATGGACGACTTGGAGCACGATATCTCGATCATAGACAAGCATAACTAAAGTTCTCGCTATAAATTTGACTTATAATGACTAGTAATCAGCTTCACTATAACGGAATGGCTAATTAATACTGCCCACAATTGCTTGTTTGGTTGTCGCTTGCGACAATTGTTTAATGACTAGTAAGTATTGCAACCACAACGGAATGGCTGAATAAAAGTACCAACAACTGCTGGGTTTTGGGTTTATATCATGCTATCTGTATCGGATTAGTAGTTCTTTGCAACTACACGGAATGATTAACTAAAAGTGCCACTTACTTTATCGTAATGATTATCTAAACCTGACTAGTAACGTGTCGCAACTATAATCGGATAAGTAAAACCGCCAAGTGTGAGTTCCTCGGTTGACTTCCTCGTTGGTCTCGAGGAAACGCCAGATGGGTTTGTTTGGTGTTAGCTTGTGTTGGATCCGGATAGGTCATTCTCACCCTCTCGATAACCGCCATTGTATCGAGTCTCTATAGGTTGTTTAGTGCACGCTGCGCTTGATCCACCATACCTATGTAGGCGAGGACCGCCAATTCTAGCCTCGCTGTATGGCCTCGATCGACGCTCCTTCTTTTTCCTTTGCCCTTTGTCGGCACCCCTTTGTTTAAGCAGGTTTGAGATCGGCGTCGTTAGCGTGGTTACCCTTCCGCTTGGCGGCGAGTTATGGACGCCATTGGTTATTCTTCAGGACTCTTAGCCCCATTTGCATCTTGTCCGTAGTCGGACGCTCTAACATTTTCAAGGTGATTTGGATCTTTGTATAATATATCTGTATTCTTGACTCTTCGAGTCGCTGTTATATATATATCGGTTCTGTGGGTCCCATTGAGGACTGTTGTGTAATGTTATTACTTCGTTTTCCACCCGCACGAAAGTGCCTGGTGGGCACCTTTGAATCGTTTCTATGCGGGTTTGGCGAATTTTGCTCAAACTTGCATAGTTCCGATTCTGAGGGTGTTACACATCTGCATCTAGGGGCTCTTCAGACTTAGTGAAAACAGGTGGGTTGGTGTTTTGAAAGTTTTTGAGCTTTGATCCATGGTTGTCCTGATTTACATGGCCTTGATTGTTGTTGGCCATATGGGCGATGTGCTGAAGGGTGGCTAAGTTGGCTTGACGTTCGGCTCTTTCTGCTTCTCGGTCAGAAACCAACATTTGCAAGATTTGCAGCATCGGGTTCGGGGATGAGCTGCTTCCTCCACGAGGCATCTGAAGATTGATATAGATCATGAGAAAAGAGGGAAATTTCTAAGGTTCAGGGTTTGCAAAAATGTTTTCAAAGTTTGACTCAGATTTTTCTAGCAACTTGCTTTTCATTCATTCATCACACATCATACAACACACACCACAACAAAGAAAACAGATGGTTTTATGAACCATTCTGAGAAACTACGATACAGTGGGACCGAATACAACTCACTAACGTTAGTGATCAAGTTCTACTACTCCTCAGAGTCGGTGGCTTCATCATCCTCGTCATCATCATCATCATCGATGAAGGCGAAGTCATCCTCATCGGTGAAGAAGTCCATGGCCCGATCCTCCAGAAATTCATCATCATCACTGAGATAGGAGTAGGTGTCTCCACGAAGGTCTTCCCCTGCATTCTCCCTCTCCTCCAGTTGCATGTCTCTCTCGTGGATGGTCTCCTCCAAATCCTTGATCTGGTGGCGAATACGGGCAATGATGCGCTCCTTCTTGTCGAGCTGACCGCGACGAGACTTGCGATCCTTCACTAGCATGGCGAGGGTCTGATCCTTCTTGGCGGTGATGGCGTACTTGTGGTTGGCGTAAGCACGGGCATTGTCCAACTCCTTCTGACGGTCATACATCATGAAACTAAGGTGGTCCAATTGACTCTTCAACTCGTGGTGGTATGGGGCCTCTAGTGGTTGTCCCATAACATCATGCCTTGGATAGAACTCAAAATGGGTACCCTTGATCTAATTGATACTCTACCCACACAGACGAGAAAGAGCTTCCTGCATGGCCCTAGCAAGTCCATCGAGCCAGTTGTTCTCTCTTAAGGTGAACTGAATTCCCTCTGCAGTGGGTGGTTCAATCTTTCCTCGGAGACTTGCAACAACTAGCCACTGCATATTTTCTCCTTCTTGATCATTGAGCTGAGCTCCGAAAAACTCGGGGTGCGGACGCTCTAGCATATCCGACAGCTGGTCCAAGTCATGCTCAAAGACGAGATCTCCTCCATTCCCCAACTGATAAAACTTGTTGTACTTTACGTCCATCTATAAGAATATAGGATGGGTAAGTTAGTAGAGTGATCAAGTGTGTCAAATTTTTAAGTAATTTTGTAAGAATTTTTTAGGAACATGAAATTTTCATCAAAGAATCGAAGTGATAAGAATGAGAATAAGTTTTCATAAATACTCACTTCCTTGGTTTTGAAACTAAGTTTTTGATTCAATCGTCCATTCTAAACTAGGGTCTCCTATGCTCAGGATGGCTCTGGTACCAACTTGTCAACATCTGGATTTTTACTCACAGATGCCTGTTATGCCATACATCGCAATCCCAGGATTACCATTTTTGCGAGACATAACAGATTGGATATCACAGTACATCATCCATTACAAACCATACATAAGGTCTTACACAAATAAGGATCTCATGATCTAGTTCTTAATACAACTCAAGCAGCAGAATAACGTAATAGTAACGATAGCATAGGCGAAGCTCCATCTTCAGGGTCACAGGAAATGCTGACGATGGGAGATGATCCTAGTTGTCGTAACCTTCCTGTTGTCCATCCTCTTGATAATCCTCTTCATAGTCTGGCCACGGGAATAGCCAGGAAGAAAGCCATGAGTACTCTTTAAGTACTCACAAACTAATACTAGCAAGTAAAGTGGTTTTGAGTAGGATACTAAGCTCTAGGGTTGTTTTGCAAAAAGCCAGATTTACCTCTACTAAGTTCATAAGCAAAGAAATCTAGTTGAGAGTTTTATAACACCTAAGTGGGAGCTTGAATTTCATGTTACAACTCTGTTGTGGTCAAGTCAAAGTCACAATTCATTTCACAAGTCATTTTGAAAACATCTAACGGGGGAACAGTATGGCCACTCCAACTGTCCATAATCATGACGCTATTATTCGAATAGTTTGACAC
The DNA here is from genome assembly GCA_030063025.1 of Avena longiglumis. NCBI lineage: Eukaryota > Viridiplantae > Streptophyta > Magnoliopsida > Poales > Poaceae > Avena > Avena longiglumis. The sequence continues at coordinate 552,699,171 of CP125973.1, read as the reverse complement.
TCTGTAGAGATTGTACACTTTCACCACAACATTCGATACATCCGTCAGGAACAATCCTGAATTCACCATACTCAGTATGCGGATAATCAATCCTAACCTTTCAATTACACGCCCTAGTATAGGCACCTCTCCTGTGAGTTTGGCCTCCCAACCATGACCAACTGTCATCTTGGGTACTGCACACGTGGACAATCTTCACAAGGTAGCCTCAGCTCAGACCTTGGTCGCAAGGGAACCCATACTAAGGTATATAAATTTCCAGCCAAGCCCTACCCAAATTTTGGATATTGTGGTTGTACGGTAAAATTGGAATGGTATCGCATCCAGACAACCATTAGTTTTGTAAAGGGCTAAGGCTCATGCCTCAACATTTTCATCATCAAAATCATGTGGTGTTCAGAAACACATGTCAAAACATTTCAGTAGAATGACTCATCATTCTAAGGTTTTCATAACCATTTTTACCAATTATTCCCATCTAAATTTTATCAAGTTTTATGCTTAGCACTAGCATCTACAAGTGGGGGTAAATACTAATGGTTGGTAATAAACCCGTGGGGACTTACTAAGTTCAATCTCATGCCTTAGGATGACATCAAGATTATTTAACTTAGGCTAAGTTTTATGCTCTTTATGCTACCTTCAATTATCTTTCTAAAATCTACAAATCACTAACTAAACTTTTGATAGAAAGCTTTGATAAAGAAATAAAATAACTAAGCTTGCAAGTAAAACTAGGATTGGGTATAATTCAATTTATGTACCCAAGCATGCTTCATGCATTGCATAGGTTATCTAACTTCCATAGTTGCAAGTGTTAGCTTGCTCAGTTAATAGCTTGCTAATTCAACTAGTAGTATTAGGCTTGCCTTGTGCAGAGCAGTGGTTGAAGTTCTCCTCGGCTTCTTCCTCGTAGTATCCTCATTCCTCCTCGTATCCCCGGTCGGTACTAGCATCTATAAATAAATACGAGGTACACAATCACCAAACAATACTTAACTATTTCTATTCATCACACAAAGGTTCAGACTAGATGATCTAGCATCATCACTATTATTACAAAGATTAAAGCACTTATCTTATTTATTTTATTTTAGAAAAGTAATTTCTACTCATTGAAAAACTACTTAAGATTTAATATTCTCCAACTCAAACTTGGGATCATGTTGACAAATGTCATCACCGCATATTTCAGTACATGGGAATGTGATTTAAAGTGGTGTCACAATTTAATAAGGTTTAACCTTTTTATTTTAATTAATTAAAGTAACTAGAAATGCCTATGGGGCATTCTTCTATTACTTGAACATTATTTCCGTAAGCAAACCTTTATATATTTTGAAATGTATGTTTAAATGTGATTTTTGAGAGTTGGAATCAACTCAAAAGCTCTTATGGTTGAATTTTGAAAAATGTTTGAATGCAGAAAAGCTTCTGCCTTGTTATTTTTACTATGGGTGATCTATAATTCTAAATGGTTTGAATCCAATGGGCTTGGATTAAGAATTCCAGTATCTTTCTAACAAAATTGGTTCCATGCATTTTGGTTCAGCAAAACTCCTTGAATTGATTTTTGAATCGACAGACAGAACTAGGGTTTGAGTTTAAATGAAAAATATAAATTTAAACTAACTGGGTTGCGTGGGAGAGTTCTTGGGCATACAAGCCCGCTGCATTGTGGTTGTTGACAGATGGGGTCCACAAGTCAGCGGAACTAACTAAACAAAATGGTATCTATGAATTTGAGCCTTATGATCTAATTCTAATCTAATGGCTGAGGGTCATCGTCAACGACGAGCTACTCCAGCGAGGAACTAACCCTAACGCGGCCAGTGGGGTCTGGGGCGGCTCACCGGGGCTCAAGCGATGGTCGGCGACGGGGGCAAACGACGAAGTAGACGACGGCGGTTCTCCTGGTACTGGCGGCGTCTCCTGGGGTGGTCGCAATCGACGACGCCCTTCTCCTCCAGCAGCGGCGGGCTCCAGCAAAATTCCGGCGAGAGAGAGCTCGCCTTTCTCCGGGAAGAGGTGGGAAGGATCAGTGAGAGGTGGGGAGTGAGATGGTGTAAAGGAATCGAGCTGGGGAGGCCTCCTTTTATAGGCGAGCAAGAGGGGCAGCACGACATGGGCAGAGGTCGTCAGAGGCGATGGTACAGGCGGCTATCGGCGTGGCTGAGGCTAGGGGGCGGTGCGCGGTCTCCTGGCGATCGTTTCTACCTTAAAGGCGAGGCGTAGGGAGGTGGGGTTTGGTCGGGAACGTGCGGTGCTCTGCGCGGTACCGACGGCGAACTTCGCGGCGTGCGGTGGCTACGGGGCACGGTCGAGGAAACGAGCATGTCTAGTGGTCTCCTGGGACGGTGGGGTTCGTGCTGGCGGGCGGCAAGGGCTCGAGGTGGTCGGGTTGAGTGGGAACGGCGCGTGCACTCTGGTGCGCGTCGGCATGGTCGACAGCGGCACGGGCACGACGTTTCCAACGGTTCCTGTCTCTGTCTTCGAGCTAGGGCTGGTCTAGAGGGGGCGGTGAGGCACGGGCAGCATGCCAGACAAGGTTGGCGCATCTAGTTCTTCCTCTAGCTCGCTGGCGACAAGGTGAGGCTCGGCATGGTCACCATTAATGGCTAGGCTTGCTCACAGTGGTGCTAAAGATTGTTAAAGAGGCTAGATGATCTATAAGAACTTGTTGCAACCAGAGAGGGAACAAGGTTGGCCAAATTCACTGCTGCAAATAGTGTTTGTTGTTTTGTTTGATTTGTGTCTGCAAGGTGTTTGATGAAATGGCCAAAAAAATTTGAATTTTGGATTCAAACTTGGTGGGTTGGCTAGGCACATACTACGGAATATTGGGTTAGTTGGATTAGTCGAGAGGCACTGGTTTGGTTGGATTTTGAAAATGTGTGATCTTCACATATGATGAAGATTCAATTTTTACTTGTGATTTGAATGAGGTTGCCAAATGTTTCTGCAAGTTTGAAGAGTGGGCTTTGGTTCACTTTTACTTGGTATAGCAAGGGGTGAAAAGAATTGGAAAAGTTTCTGTTTGAAATCTTGGACTAGAAACACTCAAAGTGACCTAGTGAGCAAGATTGGCAAAAATGACCATTTGCCTTATTTGAATTGTTTTTGATTTTTTTTTTGATTTGTTTCTACTTGTAAATGTTTTAGATGATGTTATTTTCATTTTTAAACCATTCCTTGCTATTTAGGTTAATCACACAAGTCCATTCATGCATTCATCAAATCATCACATACACATGCATTCATTTAGTTCTTTATTTAAATCAAAGTTTTTGTTAACCCTAATTTTAGTGATTAGAGTTTGTTGATCATTGTTTCATATTTTTGGGATGTTACACACATCATCGCAAAACCTTGTGTGCTTGGTGGGTTCCTCCGGTCTTGGCAAAACCGGTGGTATCACTTATGACCGCGTCCAAGAGACGCCCCCGGCTGTACCTCTACAAGGTGCAAAACGTCCATAACTACAATTTTGTCAACAACAACAAAAAAACCGCATAATTTTTTACACCTCCGGCAATGGCGGCCACACCACTAAGATGATTACGACATCAACCACACCTACATCGACTACGGCTACATCACGATCGGCTACATCGACATCAACTTCAACAACAATGTCTACAACTACACATCGGCAACCACTTTAGTCAAGAGCGTCTGCGTCATCACTTGAGTCCACGCCACTCCCATTGCGGGAGGGAAGAGAGGCATTAGAAGGGGACGCAGTCACCGCCCCTAGGTGCGATGCATGATCATGTCAACGCAGGTGATGATGACAAGGAGGTAAAGACGACGGAAGCGCAAGACTTCAAATCCAGTCGCAAGCGTCCACTTCACTCCCGCTCCGACTGAGGGGGAATGTTAGAATACGTATACGCTATAGATAGCTAGGACTCTACAACTTGTACTCCAAGTCTCCACCTACCCCGTGTAACTCTATATAAACCCCAAAAGTGTTAGACGGAAATATTTTAGGGATTCAATATTTTACATAGTACTGACCGTATATCATCATCTACTCATATGGTTTTGAGGTGTTCATTTGATCAGTTGCATGGTCTTAATACACAGGGCGTACGTGCTTCTTTGACGCTGATGGTGGAGTTACACTGGGGACGGTTCCTTCAAGCTATTCACAGCTATGGGTAAAATTTACCATCACACGTATTCAGAGTAAAAAAAAAATCCATCAACTGCAACGTCTAAAGTCTGAATTGCCTGGCGCTAACTTCTTGGGTTGCAGCCAGCGTTGCACTGACATGGTCCTACACATGGCTCAAGCACCACTTCTTCCTGGCCTTCGCGATGAGCTTGCTATTACCTGTCTAATACAGCTACGGGTTTCTCCAAAGAAACTCTTCGTTCTTCGGACTGTTAGCAGAAGATGGAAATGCCTTTTAACTGTGGATTACAATAACTCCTTGCGCAAGAAACTCGGCAACAGATTGCCTGTTCAGTTGTATGTTACTCCCCTAGCTAGCTAATCAGTCCATGCAATAGATTGCCTGTAGTTTTGCAAATATTGGTAGTTTTGAGTAGAGTTAACCATGACATGGGCTGTTCGGCTGTTTGTATGAAATACAGATGCAAATGCTACCATTGCTGTGTAGAATCCTTGAATACTCTTCCCCATGTACATTTGCTGTTGGCAGAGTCTGCTGATAGTTAAGTGAAGTCAATGTACAGTTTTGTTCATTTGCCTTATTTTTATATTTGTGCAAATTAAGTTTGGAAAAAAATATGCTGAAACTCGTCTCAAATCTTATGGAATACTAATGATTGTTGGGTTTGTTGAAACTCAACTCCAAACTCAAATAAACAGTGAAATCTTTTAGATGTTAAAACTTGCATGAACTTGTTGAAAACTGACTGGATCTGCACAATTCTTTTATTATTACCTTTGAGTAAACTATTTGACGATTATTAACTGCTTTAGAACATCAAGATCAACAATAATAACAATTTCTCTAAAAACAAGTTTAAGAACAGTGAATAAAAATTAAGTTGGTTGTGAGGTTTTGGAGGGTGTAAACCATATGGCCTTTGACCAGTCCAACCCCCGTTCTCCGGGTGGTAGAACTTATGTGTGTGTGTTTTTTAAGGAACTTATGTTTTTTTAGCAGTGCTATTACACTGCATAAATCTTCTCATTTTCTATTGCCATCAAACAGAAGTGACAATAGTACAATTGCACTTAAATCTCGTGTAACATCTAGCTGCACATTAAATAAATGCCAGCTGGTTGGTGATGGGAAAGAACGACTAGTGAAGTCGATCTCTTCGACTTGTGACCATGACCAACAAAGAAACATTGAAGGCACACACATAAAATGCTTCCATCTGAAGCTTCGAAGGTATATAAATAAGCTTCTGCGAGAAACTTTGGTGTACTATTTAGCTAGAGATGATTGGGATTTGGGAGAAAGCATGGCTTGTTGGTAGGATTGGAAGGCATCAAGAATTCACCGGTGTCTTATTGTTCCTCTGGCCTTAGGTAGGAAACCATGTAGCTTCACGAAGCCATGCTGGATTTGGAGAACTCCGAGGGAAGTGGCGCAATCCCTATTTTCTTTTCAATAGTTCCAAATCTTTGGTGAAGTGCGCTATAATTTTTTTCTTTGGCAGACGAGAAGGGAAGAAAAGGGCTACACTAGTACGTTATGGTCTCGTAAGAAATTGTCACTGCTATCTATTATTGCAACGAGTGGAGCGGGGACGTAAAAGTTGTTATAGCTCCTTGTTCCATGCCTAGAAAGAGAAAATAAATTCTAGCTACTACTAACTTGGTTGCTTGGGCAACTACACAAAGACACACAAATCTACTTAACTTGTCGGTAGTATTTTTTTGTATGTTGCCTTCAACTTTCCAGACTGCTAGTCATTTTTCTAAGCCTTTGGATCAATATCCTCGTCTTACTTCCTAATTCAAACACAGAACAAAATATGCAATAACACCGTAGAAAACTGCACAACTTCAAAATGGTGCAATTTCTCTCATGTGACTGATATTTATGAAAGTTCATACAACCTAGAGCTAGCAAAGCGCCATTTCCTGAAAATCAATACTCTATGACTTTGGGCCGATTGAGTAATACTCAAGCTAGTGCCACTAGGGTTCCCAAGGTGGCTTCACATTCCATTTCTATCCATATTTTGATGTTTGCAAGAAATCACGAGTCGAAGTTCTATAATATTTCATTTCATTTCAAAGTATGATGCTTTTGAAGAACTTTATGTGTTGAACCATCGAGGTACTTGTATATGGTTAAAAAATGAATAAGCTTTGTCTAACTCCTTTGCACTTGAGATATCTCGGTAATACTAAGTTAAGAGTTATCATAGCACTGTTCGGGACAATAGACTGAAACTTATCTAACATCTTGTTTAAGCAATGCTTGGCTGCCTTGATGAGTTATTTTGAGAAGCTAATGGCAACTCCAAGGGCGAGCCTCCAATTTTCCGCCCTCAAACATTCGTTTGGGGGCTGTCCGGACAAATGGGGCAAATACTATTTAACTTAGTACCCAAGGGAGCCCCATTTGTCCATTATTTGTCTATTTTATTTCTATCTCTCATTTATTTGTTACTTCATATTCTAATACAAAACATATTTTGTACAATATGTAAATTACAAGATTAATATTTGAACACATATATGTTCAACAAATTCAAAATAACCATATTGATCAAACTAAAATTTGATTTTTAAATCCAAATAAATGCACACAAAATGGATACTATAGATTGCCATACAAATTTAGCATTGAATTTGTGAACTCCAGTTATTGCACAAATCCTTTCACAACTCCTATTATTGTAGCAACTATTGTCCAAAACTAAAATTGTTACAACAATTGTATAAAAGAAAAAACATGACAGAAGAAAACAATGATTCCTAAATCTCCTCCCCTACTTCTAGACACAGTCAGAGCCTGCTATTGCTAGAGGTGGCGAGACCCGCATGCTTGAGGCTTGTTCATCTCCAGAGCAATATTACACGGGAAGAAGTGGCCAAGAGAGGTCGCATAGAGACAGAGGTGTTGTCACACTCTCAATTCGGCAGACACATGTTGACATGGGTGCACACAACGATCATGAGCCCCTATTTCATTCCTCAATTTGATGGAGAAATGGGGGATATGAGTCATTCTCGACAAGTTTAGGAAAATTGGGATAGTTTTTTGGGGTTACTTTTGAACGTGCATAGTTTAGTAACAGATAAATAAAAGGAGAGCAAGTAACTCTTTAAAACTAAGATTAATATATTTTGAGTTTGAAGCACTATGTCGTTTAATGAACTTCTTGTAAAATTTGGGTTCAAAACATATTTTCTACGTCTTGCCAAAATACACTACTTCCTTTGTCCCAAATTAGACGTCATAGATTTGTCTAAATATGTATTTATCTATACACTAAAGTGTGTCTACATGCATATCTACACAAATCCGCGACAAATAATTCAGGACCGAGGAACTAATTGTTTACCATGCAATGTATTCTCACACACTGCATAGGGATGCCTGTGTGCATGGATATTTCTAAACTTTTGATAGGTGTCATGTTTAAACTTCGTACCACAAGATGAAGATTATAAAACTATGTGTACACAACTTGCAGATAAGATCACAAACAATACTATCATAATGATTCAATAATAAGTTCAGATCTGAAATCATGGCACTCGGGCCCTAGTGACAAGCATTAAGCACAACAAGTTGCAACAAAGTCAAATAACACTAATAGAGATACTAGGCACTATGCCCTAACAGATCTTATTCGATTACATGATAGAACTCATCCAATCCCTACCATCCCCAAGCCTACAACGGGGGATTACTTACTCATGGATGAGGGAAACATTGGTGGTTGATGGAGATGCGTTGGTGATAACGATGGCGATGATCCTCTCCAAATTCCCCGTCCCGTCAGGGTGTCAGAATGGAGTTTCTGGATCCGAATCTTGGTTTTTGGTGGCGGCGGCGGAGCGGAACTCTTTTTGGAAAACTATCGATCCCCCATCGGTTTTTAGGTCAAAAGGTAACTTATAGGCGCAGAGGGAGGCCGAGGGGTGCAGGGTGGTCAGACGCCCCGATGCGCGGCCAGCGGCCCACGGCATGGGTGTGGGCCCTAGGCCCTCTCTCCGTCCGTCTTCGGCTCGTGGATCTTCTGGTGAAATATAATTTTTGGCATATTTTCTGGGATTTTTCCTGATAGTTGATTTTCTGCACAAAAACAAGACACCAAGGTAATTCTGCTGAAAATAGCGTCAGTCCGTGTTAGTTGTATCCAAATCACACAAGTTTAGAGGAGAAACAATAGCAAAAATGTTCAGGAAAGTAGATACGTTTTGGACGTATCATGCTACATTACTTGAGGATTTACGCGCAAGGCCGCCTCGAGGCCTTGCTTTGCAGCGCCACGGCTGAGTGGGCTAGGGAGGGTTGTAGTGTGCATAGTAGGGGTAGTCTGGGGCGCAGTCCCCGTAGGTGGTGGCCTTGTACCGTAGGGAGCTCTCCCATCTTCTCGGTCGCACGCTCCTCTCGTTCTCCTCGCCTCGCCGGCGACGGAGAAGATGCAGGTGGCTCGCCTCTTCCTCAATAAGACATGCTCGAGCCTGTTGTTTGTCGGTTGTGTTGTGCTCCTTTCTTTGGCCGGCAATGTTGTCAAGGAAAGAAGGAACTCCGGACAACAAAAGCTTCATCCTCAAGTCAATCGTGTTGTTTGGCGGCAGCGTGACCTTGCTCTTCGGCTCTCCCTTATGCTAGCCGGCCATGGTGGCATGGGGCAGGGGGAGGTTGACTGCGAGGCCGGCGGGGGTGTCAAACGGAGGGGGCATCGATCGGTGAAGGCATAGTGGCGTGGCGCCTTCCGTTCAGCTTTGTTCTGCTTTGACGAGTTTCCATGGTGGAAGCCTCTAGAGTTTTCCCTAGAGTTGAAGCCCTTCTCAAATAAGCGCCTTTGTTGCTCTGTCGAGAGAGGTGGTGGTTGTGGCGATGCTCCTGGTCGACCAGGGAGGCGAGGAGGAGCGACGCCGCGTCCTGCTGGTGGTGGTTGACGTTTTCCTCTTGGCCAACCGTGGAGGCAAGGGAGGGGCGAGCGGTGACGCACCGACCCCTGTTTCGATTGAGTGGTTAGGGCTTTGGACTCTTCTCCGCCGCTTTTTCTTTCGCCACGCCACCCATGGCGAGTGGCGGCGTCGACTATCTCTTCCGGCAGTAAGAATCCTCATCATGAGCCCTTCTCGCTTTCACATCTTCTTCTTCCTCCAGCAGATGGAGTGGTTGCGAAAATTGCAGGCGTCGATTGGGTGAACAGCAGTGTCAAGCAGCAATGGAGTTGGGAAGCAATTTTCTTGAGCACCACCTTGGCAGCGGGTGACAGCCGTCCGACATCCAAGGCAAAACATGGCCTATTCATAAGCCGGCGAAGGGTCCCGACAATTGTTTAACCTCCTCGATGAGGCCCCTTTCAAGGTTGGCGACCACATTCCTCGTCTGCGCGGAAGTAAATGGTTTTGTCCCCGCTTCTGAGCTTGACGGCGGCGAGTCTGACTTCCGGTTCGGAGGTGGAGAAAGAGAAGGATCGGTTTGGTGTCTTACTGTTTTCCATCTTTCAGTAGGGTCTTTTTTGCATATATCAGGGACCTATGCAATATTTTCTCATCACATAGGGTCCTTTGTAACAATTTGTACATCCACCGGTTCATATTAACGTGACACTCCTTGTTAAAAAAAACACTCATGTGCAGCCCCAAGATCCTGTGTTATCCCCAACCCTGGTGGACAACAGGCGGAAACCGCCGCCCACTCCACTTCCCCGTGCCCTCTAGCCGATGGAGGAGGGCGCCGGAATGCCCCCACGCCGCAGCGCCAGCCTCCCACCCAAATCCAGGTGACGGAGGAGGGAGCTAGAGTGGCCCGCCGCTGAAGCACGCGCCTCAATCCCCAGATCCAGGCGAGTGTGAGGGTGGAGCCGGAATAGCTCCCCCGCCGCAGCCCGCGCCTCCATCCCCAAATACACGCGCGGCGTGAGGAGGGCGCTGTGCTGGAATGGCCCGCCGCAGCGGCGGCACCTCGCCCGCGGCGGCTGCCTCCCTGCCGGACGACGACGACATGCTCCGGGAGATCCTCATCCGTCTCCCGCCGCGGCCGTCCTCTCTCCCCCGCGTCTCCGCCGTCTGCAGGCACTGGCAAGGCATCGTCACCGACGCCAAGTTCCTCCGCAGTTTCCGCGTCCACCACCGGAAGCCGCCGCTTCTTGGCGTCTTCCAGAACATCATCGGGCGGATCGTGTTCACTCCCCTCCTGGACCGTTCAGACCGCATCCATCCTCAGCGCTTGGATCTCGGACGCTACAGCGGCAGCTACTCTTGCGCTCTGTTGGATTGCCGCCACGGGCGCGTCCTCCTCGAAGACTTAGACCGGCATGCGCTGGTTGTGTGCGACCCCATCACAGGCGAGCAGCGGCGTATAGCTATTCCATCAGAGTTAAAGAGGGGCTACCTCGAAGGAGCGGTGCTCTGTGCTGCCCGTGACCATGGCCACGTGCACGGCGGCTGCTACTCATGCTCCTACAAGGTGGTCTTGATTTCCACGGCCAGGGATGATATTCAATGCCTTGTACTATGTGTTTACACATTGGAGACTGGTGAATGGGGCAACCTCATCTCAGCAGAGGCTCCATACGAACATTTTTATTCTGATACTCTTGCAACCCTTGTTGGTCATTGCCTTTACTGGTGCAGGGGTGATCACATACTAGAGTTTGATTTGGACAGCCAGAACCTAGCTGTGATAATGGGGCCTCCGGTTACAGATGATATATACGATGAAAACCGTCTCATAATCCATGCTATGGATGGCGCTGTTGGCATCGCCATGTTATCTGACCCTCACTTACAAATGTGGCAGAGGAACGTCAATGTTCATGGTGTTTCCACATGGGCGCCGTGGAAGACCATTGAAATGCGTACAATTCTCGGGCTCCCTTCTCAAGTTGAAGCCCAGGTGGGAGGGAACAAATTTATACGGGGATATGAATATGATGAGGATACTGGTATAATATTTTTACAGGTGGGCAACAGTGTCCACATGGTTCAACTTAAGTCTACGGAATCCACACAACTTTATGATACTTTGGCCAACTATGAGCATCATCCTTTCATGAGTTTCTATACTCCAGGTGAGCGTGGTTGCTAATCCTTAGTCCTTATATTGTAGGGGTAACCCCTAGTCATGTTTCATGCATCGTTGCTCAAATATCATCCATTGTCCTTCTCAACTCACTAACAACTTAAGCTTAATTGACAATTGTGTTATCTTTTAGTCATACAAAAACTACGAGGATAAATTTAAGAACTTTTCCTGAATGAATATTATAACATTCAGATTTAAGCTATTCTAGGATTTGTGTGAGCATGATCTGGTTACCCCTTCTCTTCTATCTACTCATGTTCTACTCCCTCTCTACTAGATGCACTCTTTTGTTTGCACTCCCTTCCATCCAGTTTGCTTGATTTTTGCTTACTTCCTCCTTGGTACTTTAGTTTGCTAAAACGTCTTGTGTTATCAAACCGAACTGAAGGCTATTCCTCAAGAAGTCAAGCCAAATGTAATTAGGTAGTCTGCTACTGTATTACAGGACCTCAACACGGCTGCAATTTACACTGAAAAACATTCAGGAAGGAGCATATAGCTTATATCTTTCACAATTGTGTCGATATTTGATCTGTCATAAACGATATCCTTTTTTTTCGAGAAAACGCAAAAAGCCTTTGCATTTCATTTCATTGGAAAGACGGAAGTTTGTTTTACAATCCTCCTAAGAGGCATAAGGTAAAAGCGTCTACATCCAGGATAATTCGGTTAGACCCGAGCATGGCTCCACACTTGAGGACATCATGTGCACCATGGCTTCAGTGTGTAGTTTGCCATCATACATTGACATAATTTGGCTGGTCCAACTATATGTAGCTTGCTTTGTGTGCAGTCTAATTTCTTTGTTTTTGGCCACCATGGACATTTTGTACTTTGTGTTGAACACATGATCAAAATGGCATGACTAGATTCATAATGTAAATTTGCCTAATCACTAATAGTTCTTTTTATATTTACTAGCATATTATCAGTAAAGTATCACGGAAAACATTGCTTGATGATGGTAGAATATTAGAAAAATGACAGTCGCTTTGGACTGATCCACGTGGCAATTAATAAGAAGATGCACAATTCCTTGCTTGATGCTTACACTACATGAGTTCCATGAAATTTGATTTGTTAGTACTCCCTCCATTTCAAAATATAAGATGTTTTAGATTTGTGAAGAAAATGAATCTAGACTTCTTTTAGTGTGTAGATTCACCCCTAAGTTGAGTGAACCTATATACTAAAACAAGTCTAGATACATTTGCTTCACAAACCTAAAACATCTTATATTTTGAAACGGAGGGAGTAGTAGCTAGAAATGACAGTCGCTTTGGACTGATCCACGTGGCAATTAATAAGAAGATGCACAATTCCTTGCTTGATGCTTACACTACATGAGTTCCATGAAATTTGATTTGTTAGTAGTAGCTAGCTCATACATTTCAGAAAAGTATGCTTGCAAGCTGGAAATAAGATGTTTCTGCTTTCCTACTCCATGAGTTCCTCATGTGTCCACTGTTCACATAGTCTACTCGGACCAGATTTATCCAACAACTGCTACTATTAGTAGTTGAAGGTGTGCCAGTACACTACAAATTGCATGTTTTCCTTTGTTTCTGTTGTGGGCATTGCCAATTAATGCCGAGATGATTTAACTATGGATCGTCTGGCTCAAATTCCACAGTAGTGATGCTAATGTTTACTGTTTGAGTCATGTAAAACTTATGAGAATATCTTCAACTGCTTTTCCTGAATGAATAGTACAGATTTGTTTGACTAATGGTAGTCCTTGCTCCACAGGTATCTAGAGTTCCGTTCTGGTGACGGAGATGCGGAGATTTACCATCTATGAGTACGCACTGGTCAGCTGTGAAGTGGATTTGTAGGAATTAATCGCTTCGTTTTTTAACTCCCATGTATATTATCTAATTTCGGCAGACATTGGTCAGCTGGCATGAAGGTTGAAGGCACACTGACTTGTTCCGATTAATTAGTAGGAGTACTCGAGTTGTGGTACCTTGAATCTGCTTTGCTCTCTTCAAGCAAGCATGTTGTGTGGCTGGCTGACACGTCGGTTCTCCTTGCTGTCATTTCATCATGCGTTTGGTTGATTGACTTTTGTTTTGTATCCGGCGGCAGATTTTGATTTTGTATATCCGGCTGATCATCCTCTAAACTAGCAAGCAACCCCGCAAAGCTCTCTTGCAAAAAGAGCCTCCGAGTTAAGCACCAACACCCTGCTGCCCACAGAGGTGGGCAGCGGTGGTGGCGAGGGCGTCGTGGCCACTGGCGAGGGCGTCGTGGCCACTGCCAAGGCCTCAACGAAGCCCATCTCAATAGGATGCGGCGTCGGGCCACGAGGAGAGAGACAGTTGTAGAGTTGCTCTTTCTCAACCACAGACGACTTCTGCTCAGACGAGTCAAACGAAACCAAATCGTGAGGTTTGGCGAGCTCCAAACCATCAGAAGGGCATGCCTCCGCCGGCTCCAAAGAAACATCACCACGCGCCAACATCAGCCTAAGAGTTGCCACCTCCTCGCGAAGGGAGCGAGTCGCCTCCTCGATACGGACATCGACCAGCTGAACAAGCTCTATGCGCATCAAGGCGACCTGGGACTGAAAGAGAGAGTCCAAAGTGGCGTTGACCTTAAACTGTCCGCAACATCTAGGAGAGGGTCTTGACGGCACTAGTGCAATTGTCGACGAGTTGCCCACAACCTCAGCCCAACTCCGAGGCGACGACAAGGTCGAGCAGACGAGCGCGGCCCGTTGGTAGGAAGCACGAGCGATCGGAGAACGAGAAGGGTGACCACCTCGTCTCCAAGAGCGTCGGGAAAACGAGCACGACAAGCGCCCCGGCGACCGGACGACAACGGATACATCTGAAGGGCTCACGACAAGAGCTAACCTGGTGGTCATGCGCGAGGCACCGAAAGCATCTCCCACGAGCCCAACGCTTGAAGGCGAGACTACGCTCGAGACCTTCCTTTTGAAGCAAAGACGAGGGCTCACGGTCGGGGCAGCCGCCCCGACCCACCTAGACCCAACCCTCCGCATCATCATCAGCAGAAGCTTTGCCCTTTACTTCGTCATCAACAGTAGCAGTGCAGAATTTGGTACCCGACGGTGTTTGAGGGGCTAGCTTTTCATCATCACTATCCACGTCATTCTCATCTGCAGAGGCCCATAGAGAGGACCACGCCGTGACACGGGGTGCTGGCTAAGTCAACGCCGAAACAGGTGGCGACGTCTGAGTGGCCAACTCCTCACCATCCTCATCGTCGACAACAGTGCCGGAGCTGGAGACCCAAGCAGGCATGCCAAGGAGGGGCGCTTGCGTAGGCGGCGAGGACAAGCTGGTCGTGCAGGCAGCATCTTCAACAACAACAACCTCAACAGCGCACGCCTCGCTCCCGTCGTCGGCCTCGTCGTCAGAGAGCCACTCACCAACCCGTCCATCGACCTCGACGGGTGCATCACAGCTGGTCCGGACAGCAAACAGAGGGGCTGCCACAACAACCGGCCTAGATGAAGCCAGCTCGGAGAGAGCGGGCGACGCATTGAAGGCGTGGTTGTGCGCAGCATGCAGCAGCCCCAACTCAGGGGACCTGAGGACGACCTCCATCGACGAGGGAGGCGAGGGGCAGCAGTGCAGTTGATCTGCAGGGGCCGACGCTGTTTGTCGCAGGAGCATCATGGAGCCAAAGCCAGGAGCCGGAGCGAGCACGTCCGCCTCCGGCCCGACGCGAGAGATCGGCACGGTCCTGTCTCTAGACAGCTGAGGTCGCGACGAGGACAAGGCAAGGAGACTTGAGGAGGCGCCGACAAAGGGATCCGGGGCGGCGGGCGGCGTGGCCAGGACGACCGCCCTCGCGGCCTTGGGGTGACCCACCTTCTTCCGCCCCTGGATCGCGGGGTCCGACCTGCGGCCTGCAGGACATTTCTGGCGGCCCGTAGATTTCTCCCTAGTTGTTTCAGAATCTGATAAGCAGAATGCAGTATAGATTAATTTTCTTAATGCAAACATTATTCACAACATTCAGCTGCCCACACCAACAAATTACAGTGTCAAAAGCATTCCTAGTAGATGTGGACAAGAACCTGGTATCTCTTACAGGGCTCTTGTTTGTATTGCTGAGAGTTCATCATTTGGTTTGTACGCACGTTTTGTAAGGTTACTAGTAGATTAACGATTTTGTTTCCTCCAGGTGAAGAAAGAGCTGCTGCAGTTCTCCGTTGTCACTGAGTTTGTGTCATCGCATCAACTTGGTTGGTAGTGTGTTGTGTTTATATGTTATCTGAAAAGAACTTACTGAATGTATGTATGCCTTAGTCTCGCCAAGTTTGTAATGTAGCATGATGCTTTTGAATACCTAATGAATGGAATTTTAGCTTCCCCCAAGTGTCATTTAGAAGTCGATTTCGCCGTATACTGCTTTTCACTCGATGATTTTGCTCGGGAGCTCCTCTGTAGCCAGGAGAATTTCTACCACAAGCACCACCCAGACATAGTCTGAAATGCATGTTATCGCCGTGGATGTGAAGTGGTCTTGATCCACCAGTGCTCTTTTCTCATTAAGATTAGGAGCAGAAACTACTAAAATATGTTTGTGTGTTCTTCTCAGCTGTGGTTTGGAAAGCTTGTAATCATAGTCCAACTAATATGGTCTTTACCTTCTAGTGGTCTTTTCTCCCTTGAGATTAATAGCAGGAATGTAATTGTGGAACGGTTTCTGTAGTGGTCACGCAGGGGACTTGTCAATCTCGCAGTTGTTTACTGCTGATGATATTATGGGGCTGGCTGGCGACGAGCCTACTTCACAGCTCACAATCGTAATCACAAGAACATGTCAATCTGAAATTCTGAATGCCCCCACGATCAGGCACAACAAGTGCATACTGCATACTCTGACAGCTACCTGAAAGTAAGCTAGGAACAAGTGCTGGTCTCTTGTCTACTGTCTTCTGGAGGCCGTGCAAATAAATGGTATTGAAAAGTATATTGTAAATGTCTGCTGAACTGCAGGTATTATATGGTGTACTCACCGTATATCATCATCTACTCATATGGTTTTGAGGTGTTCATTTTGATTAGTTGCATGGTCTTGATACACGGGTCGTGTGCTTCTTTGACGCTGATGCTGGAGTTACATTGGGGGACGGTTCCTTCAAGCTATTCGTGGCTATGGGTAAAATTTACCATCACACGTATTCAGAGTAAAAAAAAATCCATCAACTGAACATCTCTGAAAGTCTGAATTGCCTGGCGCTACCTTCTTGGGTTGCAGCCAGTGTTGCACTGACATGGTCCTACACATGGCTCAAGCACCACTCTTTCCTGGCCTTCGTGATGAGCTTGCTATAGCCTGTCTAATACACCTACAGGTTTCTCTGAAGAAACTCTTCGTTCTTCGGACTGTTAGCACTTAGCAGAAGATGGAAATGCCTTTTAACTGTGGATTACAATAACTCCTTGTGCAAGAAACTCGGCAACAGATTGCCTGTTCAGTTGTATGTTACTCCCCTAGCTAGCTAATCAGTCCATGCAATAGATTGCCTGTAGTTTTGCAAATATTGGTAGTTTTGAGTAGAGTTAACCATGACATGGGCTGTTCGGCTGTTTGTATGAAATACAGATGCAAATGCTACCATTGCTGTGTAGAATCCTTGAATACTCTTCCCCATGTACATTTTCTGTTGGCAGAGTCTGCTGATAGTTAAGTGAAGTCAATGTACAGTTTTGTTCATTTGCCTTATTTTTATATTTGTGCAAATTAAGTTTGGAAAAAAATATGCTGAAACTCGTCTCAAATCTTATACACTAATGGTTGTGGGATTTGTTGAAACTCAACTCCAAAGTCGCTGAAACCGTAAAAAACTTTAGGTGTTAAAACTTGCATGAACTTGTTGAGAACTGACAGAACTGGACAATTATTTTATTATACCTTTGAGTAATCTGTTTGATGATTATTAACTGCTTTATAACATCTGCAGGAACAACAATAATAATAATTTCTCTATAAACAAGTTTAAGAAAAGGGAATAACAGTTAAGTAGGCTGTGAGGTTTTGGAGGTGCCTTTGGCCAGTCCAAACCCCGTTCTCCGGGTGGTAGAACTTGTGTTTTTTAGCAGTGCTAGAACACTGCATAAATCTTCTCATTTTCTATTGTCATCAAACCGAAGTGACAATAGTACAATTGCACTTAAATCTCGTGTAACATCTAGCTGCACATTAAATAAATGTCAGCTGGTTGGTAATGGGAAAGAATGACTAGTGAAGTCGGTCTCTTCGACTTGTGACCACGACCAACAAAGGAACATTGAAGGCACATACATGGAATGCTTCCATCTGAGGCTTCGAAGGTATATAAATAAGCTTCCGGGAGAAACTTTTGGTGTACTATTTTGCTAGAGATGATTAGGATTTGGGAGCAAGCAAGGCTTTGTTGGTAGGATCGGAAGGTATCAAGAATTCACCAGTGTCTTATCGTTCCTCCGGGCTTAGGTAGGATGCCATGTAGCTTGACGAAGCCATGACGGATTTGGAGAACTCAGAGGGAAATGGCGAAATCCCTCTTTTCAATAGTTCCAAATCTTTGGTGAAGTGCGCTACAATTTTTTCTCTGGCAAACGAGAAGGGAAGAAAAGGGCTACACTAGTACGTTATGGTCTCTTCAGAAATTGTCACTGCTACCTAATGTTGCAACGAGTGGAGAGGGGACGTAAAAGTTGTTATAGCTCCTTGTTCCATGCCTAGAAACAGACAATAAATTCTAGCTCGCTACTAGCAACTACACAAAGACACACAAATCTACTTGACTTGTCGGTACTATCTTTTTGTATGTTGCCTTCAACTTTCCAGACTGCTAGTCATTTTTCTAAGCCTTTGGATCAATATCCTTGTCTTACTTCCTATTTCACACACAGTTTTTTTTTGCAATAACACCATAGAAAAACTGCACAGCTTCAGAACGGTGGAATTTCTCTCCTATGACTGATATTTATGAAAATTCATACAACCGAGCTAGCAAAGCATCATTTCCCAAAAATCAATACTCTATGACTTTGGGCCGATTGAGTAATACTCAAGCAAGGTGGCTTCACATTCCATTTCTATCCATATTTTGGTGTTCGCAAGAAATCACGAGTCGAAGTTCTATAATATTTCGTTTCATTTCTAAGTATGATGCTTTTGAAGAACTTTATGTGTTGAACCATCGAGGTACTTGTATATGGTTAAAAAATGAATAAGCTTTGTCTAACTCCTTTGCACTTGAGATATCTCGGTAATATTAAGTTAAGAGTTATCATAGCACTGTTCGGGACAATAGACTGAAACTTATCTAACAACATCTTGTTTAAGCAATGCTTGTCTGCCTTGATTAGTTGTTTTGAGAAGCTAATGGCAACTCCAAGGGCGAGCCTCCAATTTTCCGCCCTCAAACATTCACTTGGGGGCTGTCCAGACAAATGGGGCGAATACGATTTAACTTAGTACCCAAGGGAGCCCCATTTGTCCATTATTTGTCTATTTTATTTCTATCTCTCATTTATTTGTCACTTCACATTCTAATACAAAACATATTTTGTACAATATGTAAATTCCAAGATTAATATTTGAACACATATATGTTCAACAAAATCAAAATAACCATATTGATCAAACTAAAATTTGATTTTTAAATCCAAACAAATGCACAAAAAATGGACACTATAAATTGCCATACAAATTTAGCATTGAATTTGTGAAATCCAGTTATTGCACAAATCCTTCCACAACTCCTATTATTGTAGCAACTATTGTACAAAACTAAATTTTTTACAACAATTGTATAAAATAAAAAACATGGCAGAAGAAAGCAATGATTCCTAAATCTCGTCTCCTACTTCTAGACACAGTCAGAGCCTGCTACTGCTGGAGGTGGCGAGGCCCGCATGCTTGAGGCTTGTTCATCTTCAGAGCAATATCACGCGGAGAAGTGGTCAAGAGAGGTCGCATAGAGACAGAGGAGTTGTCATGCTCTCAATGCAGCAGACACATGTTGACGTGGGTGCAGACAACGATCATGAGCCCCTATTTCATTCCTCAATTTGCTGGAGAAATGGGGGATAGGAGTCATTCTCGACAAGTTTAGGCAATGGGATAGTTTTTTGGGGTTACTTTTGAATGTGCATAGTTTAGCAACAGATAAATAAAAGGAGAGCAAGTAACTCTTTAAAACTGAGATTAATATATTTTGAGTTTTAAGCACTATGTCGTTTAATGAACTTCTTGTAAAATTTGGGTTCAAAACATAATTTTTACGTCTTGCCAAAATACACTACTTCCTTTGTCCCAAATTAGACGTCACATATTTGTCTAAATATGCATTTATCTATACACTAAAGTGTGTATACATGCATATCTACACAAATCTGCGACAAATAATTCAGGACTGAGGAACTAATTGTTTACCATGCAATGTATTCTCACACATTGCACAGGGATGCCGGTGTGCATGGATATTTTTAAACTTTTGATATGTGTCATGTTTAAACTTCGTACCACAAGATGAAGACTATAAAACTACACCAGCATAACTTCTAATTTCTAGGTGGAAGTGATTGTACTGTATTGTCCAATCCCCAACAAAACTACAAATTCAATTTACCCAATCCACTGATTTTGATGGCAACCACCTATGCATCTCTTGATATTAAATGAGCATGTAAATATCTGTCCAAAGCTGGGAAGGTATATAAATAAGCTCCCTCGAGAACACTTTGATAAGATTTTGGTAGAGAGAACATTGTTCATGGTACTATGCGCCAACAAGTAGATTTCAAGTAGGGGCATGCATGTATATGCCATTGGGCTTAGGAGTTAGGAAGGATCAGGAATTCAACTATAGAAACTCGTACCTGTCAGCTTAACCGTAACCAATGTAACTTCGTGAATCCATGGTGGTAGCAAAGACTATGGGAGCAACGAGACATATGGTAAGGAAGCAACAAGAACTTGAGGAGATGTATGTTCTAGCTGTGGGTTCCAAGCTGCAGATCCGAAGAAAAACCTAGCAATAGGTGTCCTCTTGGCAAACATAACTAAGAGTTGACTGAAAGTTGATTTATCTCTAGTTCCATAAACGAGGGATACCCTCGTCACCAATCAGGCATCCATAAGCTACTACAAGGCTTTGTCGCCATCTAGGTATAGAATTGTTCTTCCTTTGCTAAAAGTTGGCACGAGAAATAAGATAAAACCTCTTTGTTTCTAAGAATTTAGCATTGAAATAAAAACATGCATTTCAAATAAAGTTTTATTCATTTCAACTCAACTTGTTAATTTTTCGAGTGCCACTTCTCACGAGATGTTCTGTGGCCTATTTAACCGAGTCTATGACCGGTACATAGCAATGCAGGACAGTAAAAAGAGTCGATGTCTCTGTTGTCGTTCTGCAACCTCCAACTATACTATGGAACCGCAAATAAGCTACCACCCGATGCTTTCGATCATGTGATAAGTAGTTCCATCACTGTCAGTTACCGTGCGTGCCACGCGCGTGTTAGATGCAGAAGGTACATATCGTAAATTAGATAGACTACAAGTTACTTAAAGGGAAGATGCGTATTTCTGCACCGGTAAACCAATTGAAAATTTGAAAAGTTTTAGCTATAACTTTCAATATGCACATGTTGCTATTTGAAACCATTTCTTGTGTTTTATGCATGCAATCTATCATAAGCAGCGTCATGGTGGCAATACTTAGGGGCATTACTAGGTATTTTTTTTGTAGATATCTCTATTTGTATGTCAGAAGAGAATGGACAGGAGAGATGTTTGTTTATGAGAGATGAGATAAAATCGCTCCTCTTGTGTCAGTGGAATGTCAAGTGCAGTTCACCTCCACCGAATTAAGACACAATGAACTTCTACCCACGCCTTTTACTCATTTTCTTTGTGATGAACCAGGTTGCAGATTTGTCCAAATGAATGATTACCTCAGCATCTCCTAGATTGATGGCTTCAACGTGGCGATGGGTTCCTGCCAGAGCAGGAGAAAGGAGAGCAACAGTCACGTTGCGCTTCCAACATCAATGTCGTAGTGTTCAAGCATGATGATGGCGTCAGGGGCTGTAATAATGGGCAAATAGGGAGGAGGATGATCAATTCCCTTTTATACTACATGGGTATGTTGCTATGTTGAAAACATTCCATGATCTTTTTTTTTTTGAAATGGACACTTTATTACTCAACAGTAATTACACCCGGCCTCTGCATAGCTAGGATGCACACAGCCAAACATCCACAGTCTCGGTCGAAAACAAGAGTAACTGAAATACAATAAAATGTAAATAAAAGCATAGTTCTCCCAATTATCTAAGGAAGATCTATTTGCAGCAGTTGTTGCTATCCATGTCGGGAGAAGACATCTCGCGCCGTATCTTCCAACCGCCTACAACCCTCCGCAAACAAGTCGCGGAACTCCATACGTTGTAGAGAAGTCCATGATCGGAGGACAGCCGCGGCCCGATAGATAACCTGCAATGGAGAAGATACAACATTATTAAAAATCTTGTTATTTCTACATAGCCAAAGCAACCAAATAATGGCAAGCGCTCCCACCCTAAATAAAGTCCCATATTTATCCTCAATCTCATTCATCCAGTTGCCAAAAACATTGACTACCGATCTAGGAGGAGATAAACCAGAGGCTATTTGGATGATTGACCATATAGCACGAGCAAATTTACATTGGAAGAATAAATGACGTATTGTCTCATTATGATGACAATATACGCATTCAGTGCTACCATGCCAATTCCTCCTAACAAGATTATCTTTTGTGAGAATCATCCCCTTACGTAGATACCAAGCGAATATCTTCGTTTTAAGGGGTATCCTCAACTTCCAAATTTTACTATTATCATCGATTGGAATATTAGGTTGGATCAAAGCTCTATAAAATGAATCAACAGAAAAATTTCCACTATGTAATAGTTTCCATTTAAATTCATCCATACCCTCAGATAGCTGTATCCTGGATAATCTTACTAAGAGATTATTCCATGACACCAATCTAGGACCTAAGAGACTTCGTCTGAAAGACACATTAGGGGGATTAGTTTCCATTACCTCAGCGAGAGTATCCCTTTTGTGTCTAACAATCGAATATAGAGCTGGATATTGTTCACGGAGAGAAGTTTGGCCAAGCCATATATCTTCCCAGAACCTAATCTGTGAACCATTCTTAATATTAAAAGTGCCAAAACGGAAGAATTGCGTTTTGAAAGCCATTAGTCCAGCCCAAAAGTGTGAATCACCTGGTTTCTAGACCAGTGTAGACACCGCTTTTGAGCCAACATATTTCCTACAAAGAATAGTTTGCCAAACCCCTTCTTCAGTAAGAAGTTTGAATAACCATTTACCCAATAATGCGGTGTTTTTGACTTTTAAATCATGTATGCCCAATCCACCATATTCTTTGGGTCGACAAACAACATTCCATTTGTCCAGTCGATATTTTTTTCTCACTATCCCCTTGCCAAAAGAATCTTGAATGGAAATAGTCCAGTTTTGACAAGACTCCTTTTGGCAACTGGAAGAATGATATCATATACAGTACCATGTTGGTGAGTACTGAATTAATGAGGACCAGTCTTCCACCAAGGGATAGCAATTTACCCTTCCAACTATTAAGACATTTTTTAAGTCTTTCCTCAACAAGTTTCCATTCAGCAATCGTAAGACGCCGATAATGTATCGGTATTCCCAGATAATTGATTGGAAATTGCCTGTGACCACAACCAAAAATATCGGCATAGAGGTGAGGCTCGTCTTTAGGCTCTCCAAAACAATAAAAATCACTCTTATGGAAGTTTATTTTCAATCCAGAAAGCTGCTCAAATGCTGAAAGTATTAGTTTCAGGTTCTTGGCTTTCTCCAGATCATGTTCCATAAATAGTATTGTATCATCGGCATATTGAAGAATAGATAGACCACCATCAACAAGATGTGGAACCAGTCCTTTAATTTGGCCATCAGCCTTCGCTCTCTCAATAAGGATGGCCACCATATCTGCCACTATATTAAATAGTATAGGCGATAATGGATCCCGTTGTCTCAGCCCTTTTTTGGTCTGGAAGTATTTACCTATGTCATCATTGACATTAATGGCAACACTACCCCCAGTCACAAAAGACTGTATAAGAGCACACCACTCTTCAGAAAAACCTTTCATACGGAGTGTTTGCCGAAGGAAAGACCAATTAACTTTATCATATGCCTTCTCAAAATCGATCTTGAATAATACCCCATTTAATTTTTTTGAGTGTAGTTCATGAATCGTTTCATGCAGGGTTACAACGCCATCTAAGATGTTTCTCCCTTGCATGAAAGCGGTTTGAGAAGGTCGAACAACATGATCAGCCACTGAATTCAGTCTAATCGTAGCAACCTTTGTGAAAATTTTAAAACTAACGTTAAGAAGGCAGATTGGACGATATTGTTGTATCTGTTCTGCATTGTTAACCTTAGGTAATAAAATTATGTTGCCAAAATTTAACCTGAATAGGTCCAGCTGACCAGCATGTAAAAACTCGAACAAGCGCATCAAGTCAACCTTTATAACTTCCCAGAATGTTTTGTAAAACTCTGCTGGGAAGCCATCAGGTCCTGGCGCTTTGTTTGGTTCCATTTGGAAGACGACCTTCTTAACCTCCTCCTCAGTATAAGGAGCAGTCAGAAAGTTGTTTTCCACAATAGAAACCTGGGGAATATCCTCCGTCCGAGACTCATCCAATGAAAAAGAATTTTCAGGAGGTGCCCCAAACAAGGATTTATAATAGTTGGTAATATACGATTTAAGATGTTGCTGACCTTCAATCGTCCCTTCTTCCTGGGTTAGAGAGTGAATAAGTTTCTTCTTATGCTTGCCATTTGCAACAACATGAAAGTATCTTGTATTCGCATCTCCTTCTAGGATGAATTTGGCTTTAGACCGTTGGTACCACTTGATTTCTTCTTCACGCAGGAGTCTGGCAATTCCTGCATTCGATTGGTTTTTAAGCTCAATCTCTTGTGCAGTCAATAACCTAACCTCCGCAAAAACCTCCAAGTCATTAATAATAGCAGAAAGGCGTATTTTTTCATTTTTAAGGATACCAGAAGTATGTCTAGCCCAACCACGGAGGAATTTGCGCAAGGCACGCATTTTATTGTTCCAACGTTTTATGGGTGTATGACCACTAACCGATTTTTCCCAACTAGCCTTCACAAGGTCATAAAAACCATCACGATCAATCCATCCTAGTTCAAACTTGAAACTGTTTTTTGATTTCCGTGGTGGTATTCCGACAGATAGTAGTAATGGAGCATGGTCCGATAAATCCTCAATACGCTCTAGAGCGCGAACAGTTACCATAGGAAATTTATCTTCCCGTTCGGTATCCATAAGCACTCTATCTAATTTTTCGTATGTAGGCTTCGGAAGACTATTAGCCCAAGTAAATTGTCTTCCTAACATTGTAACCTCTCTTAAGTCTAAGCTGTCTATGACAGCACTAAACATGAAAGGCCAATGTTCATCAAACCGGCCCCGACTTTTCTCATGATGGAATCTTAGCAAATTAAAATCCCCACCTATAAGGATAGGATAAGGATTGTCCTTAGCCAGATTAACCAACTCACGTAAAAAGTCCGATTTATAAACATCCTGGGCAGCCCCGTATATAGCGACCAGAGACCAAACGAAATCATCCGTCTTGTTCCGGATATGGAGTTTAATAAAAAAATCTCCAACCGAACTGGCTAAGATTTCCATTGTCTCATCTCTGACGCCTAACAAGATTCCCCCGAAACGCCCCCGTGGCGGACGTAATACCCATGTAAAATCCACTCCACCAGAAAGGCGATTGAGTTGACTTTGTGAGAAATCACGTCTAGCAGTCTTAGAAATACCCAAAAAATCCAATTTATAATCTCTCACACAATCGGCAAAAAACAAATGTTTATCCAAGTCACGAAGACCTCTGCTATTTGAGAACATGCCATTCATTGAGAAACAACTGGGGATTTGGGTACACGAGATCTCTTACGGGACCGATGGCCCTTTGATTTCCGACCAGACGCTGTAAGATCATATAATGAATCTAGCCCAGTATCATCAAAGCCCACATCTGATACTTCACCAACTAAGTGAGAAAGGAGTTGACCATCTATTGTGGCATGCAACTTCTCCTCCTCCATTGGTGAAGGGTCAAGAACAACAGAGATTTTAGGAGTAACCGTTAGACGGTCAACCTCCATATGTCTCAAAACAGAATTAGAAAGATTAACTTCACTTACAGATCTACCCAAACTAACACCAACTTTAGACAGCTTATCCATAATAGAGTTATTTGAAAAAGAAAGAAAGGATTTGGAAGAATTACCCGGGGTGTCCAAATTCTTCTCCGCCTTCCTTCGCATGGCCTTGCCCAAGGAATCCTCATCTGTGGCAGAGGCTCCATGTGTGTCAACACCATGGCGAGAACTCCTGCGCGCCGGTATCCCAGCAACAAAGGTAGGGCCATCGGTAGCTAGGGACAGACCAGACCCCTCCTGGGTCAGGTCCATCCTCCCTGCCACATGTCCACCAACTGCGCTAGAGCATCCCTCCATGTCCGAAGGACAAGCACCATGGGAGAGACCTCTAGCATCCCGCATCACAGCTGCAGAGGGTTGCACCACCAGGGGCAAAGGTGAAGCACCCTGCACCCCGATAGCCAACCCGAAAGCCTCGCAGTCAGCGAGCCCCACCTGGGCCAGCCTCCGCGCCGCGACCCGGCGACGACCTCCTGTATAACCGGTACCGCCTCCTGTAACATCGGCCGCGCCCGCGTGGGAATAGAACGACCCATCATGTTAGGTCTCCCACGCGTGGGAGAAGCCTGAAACGAAGAAACACCAGCCGACTCCAAATAACCACAAGCCCCAAGCAAGGCCTCCTGAAGGTATGAAGGAGAGACACGAGGAGAGCCCAACACCGGTCTTGAATCACACAGGGGAGAGTCCAACGGAAGCGCCTCCAAAAGTTCCTTACCGCGAGGAGTGGCAGGGTTAGCATTAAAAGGAGTAACAGCAAACAATAACACATGATCCGAAGGCACAGAACAATCCAGCTGAGCACCCTGCCTGGTAGGCGGCTGCGTCGAACCACCCTGCCTAGTAGTGGTCGAGGAAGAGCCAGCCCCAACAGCCTGTGAGCCACCCCCGTGTCAGATGTATCTATAGCATCATCAGAAGGCTTATCATTCGCATCATCGTCCTGATCATCATCCCTCTTCCTCCATAAGTAAGGTGCAAACTCAGGCTCAGGTACATAACCCTCCGGCTCTAAACGAAAACGAAGCACATAAACCTTGAGACCCACCACAACATCAGTCATAAGGTAATGTCCAAGCGAATCCTGCAGCCCCAAGAAAACACTAGTATCCGTCATAGCAACAAGAATCCGAACGACGCCACGTCTCCTCAAACTGAACAGGTCCACATCCAAAGTAGTGCCCATGAGACCACCGACCGCCCATAAACCCAAGAAGGACCGCAAACAATGTGGCACCCCTTCGACATGTAGCCAAACCTGCTGCAGCTCAAGCTTGTGGGGCACCTCCTGTGTCCGGTAAACAGAAAACGAGAGCTGAGAGGTGCTCAGCGGCACCGGCACCTGGATCCCATCCACCCTGTCCAAATCCTCCATCGAGGGAAAACTCACAAGAAAGGCATATTCTCCATAGGGCAACGCTTCCCACTTCCACTGACTATGAACCGGGCATCTCCTGGCAATCTGTCGCTGAACCACATCTGCAGGGACCATCGGCCCAATGACCTGAACAAGAGCTATGGGGATCAAGTTTGCCCCAAGGTGATCCCGCACCACAGAATCCGGAATCTGAGAAAACAAAGTCAACTCATTGCCAATACCAGACATCACCGGGGTAGGCCTTGGCTGCTTAAGAACGGGACATCTCAAAGTGGATGAGTAGAGTTGTCACAAATATAGGAATTATGAACCGCCTTACAATCTTTAGTTGCATGCGTATTGACCGCACACTTCCAGCAGCGAACGGATTTCTGGTTCTTCTTACCCACGGCAGCAGGCACCGGTGCAACAACAACAGTCTCCAAAGTGGCGTCGGTATGAGGAACATTGGCAACGGTCCCCTGTGGCCCGTACAGATATTGGCAATGCATACACATGAACCGATTCCATCTGAAGCTTTGAAGGTACATAAATAAACTCCCAAGAGAGGTTATGGTATATTTAGATTTTTTCCGAAATGGTGATGTAGCTCCAGTCTCTACATCGATAGATGCATGCGGATTTTTTATTTAGAGTTGAGTTTTACAGATGATTACATTGTGGGTCACACATAGTTGAGATATGAATCAACATAAAAAAATAGGAACATGAAGTGACTCTGCACTAACATGTCAATCTATGATCAAAACATCAACCACACTGGCCGTTGTATAAATCATGTGCAACCCTCTCTAGATGATTGGACCTAGCTGCCATGTCCTCGTGCTTCTCTGTTGGTTGTAGGAAAGACTACATACAGATCCAATGAGTAGCCATCCGTATTACCTATATGAAAGAAAATTGTTTCATTGTTAAAGATATAATATTTCCGAATGTTCCGTATGGCCCATAGAAGATCACAAGCTCCAACTCGGATATGAACCTTTTCTTGTTTTGACACCCGCTAACCAGTTCCAAACAAGTTTGAAATTCTTGAGGGAGGAATAATATTAAAAGCCATATGAACAATACGCCACACAAGTTTTGCTAAAGGACATGATACTAATAAATGTTGAATTGATTCGTCTTGGTCACAAAAACAATATGTTTTACATCCTTGTCGGTTTCTCATTGTATGGTGTATTTATCTAGAGATGATTGGGATTTAGGAGCACGTGTTATTGATAGGATCGAAAGGTATCAAGAATTTACCCATGTCTTCTGTTTCTCGTGGGCCTAATTAAGTATCAATCCATATAATTTGATGAACACGTGAGGGATTTGGAGTACTCGAAGAAGTTTGGATGTGTTTCTGTATTTGAACGGTTCCAAACTATCCCCGTGATATGATACTTGTTCTCTCTAACAAATGGGCCATGAAGGAGATGCATACAAACCCAAGGATGATTTTGAGTGCCATGAGAAGCCTGGCGCATTTCATTTCGATACTTACTCTCTCTAACAAAAAAATTCCTAGATGGATGTTCTAGGATGTTGTGTATATATGTTGACCGTCGATTGTGAGGACTGCTTATTGTGCCTCCTATTTTTCTTAATCACGGTCATCCTTTGAGTGTTCAATCATCTCCATCCTTACCTTTATATATAACACACGGAATAAAATTGAACTAACATTTAACTAAAAATGCACATTTCAAATGGTATAATTTCTTCCGTGTTTGTAAAGAGCAAATGATATTAACGAAAATTTCACATAACTGAGAATTAGCGAAAGTAATATTTGTATAATGTGAAAAAATAGGCGAGAAAGGCTTATATCGTAACTACTAGTGCACACAATTGAACGAGTCTAGGAAACTACATATTTATGCCCACACATCATCCTACAACATGAGTATATGCATTAATGTTTACCATTTCATATTGTTTCAAAACCGTCATGACTTCGAGCCGATTACATCATACCCAAGCGTGGTTGAGAAGGATGAAACTCAATCTCTGTGGGTTTGATGGCAACCACCCATACCCATTTGCATCATAAGCTGGAATGGTGTATAAATAGGCGCTCATATGAACACTTTCGTATAGTTTACATCGGCAGAACACCGCGCATGGTAGCACGCACCAAGTTGATGGCCAACTCGGGTATACCACTGGGATTGGGAAGGATTGGGAATTTGA
The DNA here is from genome assembly GCA_030063025.1 of Avena longiglumis. Taxonomy (NCBI): domain Eukaryota; kingdom Viridiplantae; phylum Streptophyta; class Magnoliopsida; order Poales; family Poaceae; genus Avena; species Avena longiglumis. Next base: position 552,670,104 of record CP125973.1, on the reverse strand, counting down.
TGAATCCATATCGACATCAGAGTAGCAATGAATCCAAGGGTATCGGTCATATATGCACGATTACGTATTTGATATATTGGGCGTGAACACCGAGGAGCAACGAGGAAATTGGTGAGGGACAAGCAAGTCATTGAGAATTTACCTCTTCTATCGTGACCATGGTAAGTTGCCGAAATCACGGAAAGCCACCATTCTCAGCGTCTTTGAGAGCCGCTGCAGCGGCACCGTGGTCACCCCAAGGCCGGACCCTATCACTAGCGAGCAGCACCGTGTCGACGTCCCACCAATGTTTAGATGGTTAAAGGTCTATATATGGGGTCGTGCTTTGTATATAAGGCTACATTTTATAGCTCAAGAAGTTCTGAAAACAATTATACGAGTACAAGTATATGTCTAGTATATATGCCTACACTTCTATCGAAATATCGACCTACATAAAAAAGGAAAGAAATGTTGGAAGCAAATTGAGTTTTCTTTTGCCTTTTTAGAGCTATAATTTTGCGACTTTTTGTGTTGCCAAAATGTATCATATTTTAAACAAAACATTACAGGTATATAGAACACATATGAATGCATCCACGAAAAAAATCAGATTCCTTTTTAAACTCAGAAAATATGTTCTTTTCAAAATTCCGGCCTCCCTAAAGCCTAGGACCCAAAATGACGGTCTCCTGCTTGCACCAATAAAAAAATGGACAAAACCATAAACACATAAATGGATATCTGGAATGGTTCTATATGTATCTTGATGTACAAGACCATGTAACCTATAAATTTGCTGATTATGAGTCGTTCTTCTTTACTCTCCATCATTTTATAAGCTTTCAGATGTCCAATCATCTCCTTCGTTATACCACTTCGTATATAACAGATGGAATAAAATTGCACTAACAAGAAAATTTTCGTATAACCGAGAGCACTATTTGCCGGACGTGGAAAAACAAGCGAAGAAGTTCTATATGGTAAGTACAAATGTACACAATTGGATGAAGCTAGGAAATTACATGTCTATATGTGCACACATCATTCTACAACATGGGTTTATGCACTAAATGTTTTTAAATTATGGAGTATTTCAAAACTTTATGACTTTGAACTGATTGCATCGTACCAAAACATGGTTGAGAAGGACGGATCCACTTTATTCAATCCAATGGCTTTCATGACAACCACCAATTGCCAATCTACCTACTAGAGACGTGTACATTCTAAGTTGAGATGCTATATAAATAAGCTCCCATGAGGAACACTTCGATATTTCTTAGGTAGGCAGAAGACTTGGGGCACTATGCGCCAAGTTGACTACCTATGGTACACCACTGGGCTTGGGAAGGATCAAGAATTCAACCACCATTAGTTATACTTGTCGATCTAATCCTGATGGGCATAGCTTGGTGAATCCATGGCGGCAACAGGGTTGCATCAAACCCTGACGTATCAATTATATATGCACAATTACTTCCTGGATCCAATGCGCGACAACATGTGGCAGCAACGAGGCATATAATAAGAAAATGGCAAGTCTCTCGCCAGCTTCCTATTCTATCAGCAGTTCCCAACACCAAAATCGCAAGACAGGTCTAGCAATACATTATTCACTCGACAGGCACAAGTAAGAGTTGAGTGAAACTTGATTGATCTCTGTGTCTTCGGTCGCGGCCTCCTAAGAGGAGCCAGTTGGTTTCCAAGTTTCAATTAAAATCAAAGTCTAATCAAATAGTACTACAAGTAAGAGCTGACTGAAACTTGATTGATCACGTGCGCATATGGTCTCCAAGTTTCAGTTAAAATCAAAGGCTAATCAAATACAAGCGCCAGCGAGAAGTAATCGAGGCGGTGATATTATCTGTTTTGGTGATTTTTCTGACCTGACAGTTGCTGAACCCTATACTCTCGCAGAACAAGCGGAAATCCCACCCTACTCCCATGTGTCCTCTAGCTGCCTCCACCCCCAAATCCAGTAGACGGGCAGGGCGAGCCTCCAAGCCTAGATCCAGCTGAATGAGGCGGCCGCCGGAATAACCCGTCGATGCAGCCGCAACACCTCGCGCGTGGGTGTTGTGCCTGAAATTCCTGCCACTCAATGATGATATACTCCGGGAGATCCTCATTCGTCTCCCGTCGCGGCCGTCCTCTCTCCCCCGAGCCTAGGCCGACTGCAAGCGCTGGCTGGAGATCATCACCGACCTCAAGTCCCACCACCAGTTCCCCACCCACCGACCCCAACTTACCAAATAGACGCTTAGGGAGCGCGGCTCGAGATGATGTTAAGATCGTCTTTCTCGCATGAGTTTAAGTGGAGTGCATTTTCATAATGCTCGTACCTCCACAACACTAGATGATTCAACTTTCGAAAGCGACTGCTCTCGCTCGGCTCCCCCACCTCCCCCTCTCTCGGTTCCTTCCAATCCGGGCTAGTAGGCCCATCCCCTCTCTTCTTTGAAGTCCGTCGGCTTGAGATTGGGCGAGGGACCCTCCTCCCTGTACAATGTTAGTTAGGTTAGGGTTTTTTTGTGTCTGCCTTGATGGTGTCTGGAGCTATGCCGTTGGGGATTTCGACGCTGGAGCCCATGAGCTGCATTTGGCGGCGGGTGGTGGTAGTGTGCCTGCTTGTGGTGCTCCAATGGAAGGAGCCATAGGCGGGCGGGGGCGCTGCTACCACAATCCCCTTAATAAAGCTCTGGTTGTGCTTCCCAGATCGAGGCAATGTGGTCGGTGCTTTTCCTCTTCTAGGCCATCAAGGTGATGGAGAAGGTGAGAAGTAAGGATCCATGGTTGCCCTGTGCCAATCCGAGGAGCGGGAAGCCGTGAAGACTGCGTCGATCTTCTGGAGCGCAACCTCAATGGCCATCTGTCGGTTGAACGCCGGTCTGCCACCGACCTCTATAGCAGAATGGCGGCTGCTTCCGGCTCTGGTGTCGGTGTCATCCTCAACCTTTAGGTCGGCGTGCCATATTGGAGGCCCTTCACCAGCTTCAACGCGGGGAGCTCTGTCTGCATCACCCCAAGTGGCCCAGTCCCTAACGGTGGCGTGGACGCCCGTGATCTGGAGCTCAAGTTTGTTTCCGGTGGAGAGGGACATGATTGTGTCTTGTGTTTTTATTTTGAGGCCCTATATGCATTTTTGGAGGCCGTGTTGTAAGTTTCGCTATATTTTGGGTCCTCCTTGTAAATTGTAATCCGACCATAGAAGATTAATGCAGTTTTCTAGGTTCTTCTCCTGTTCAGAAAAGAAGAAGAGGGCTCTCCAAGTTTTAGTTGTGCGCACTTAAAATCAAGGAAAACGATACTATTCTCCCGGGGGATAATAGCGATCGATCCCCCGGGTGGATCCTTCGCTCGCGGTGACGACCGAACATGGGTGGGACCCACTCTCGCTTATCTCCTTCTACCTTATCTCTTCATCCCTCGTCCATCTATTCCTCGCACGCCGCCTCTTCTCCATACCGGGGCACTGGCCAGATTGCGCCGCCGCCCTCCCATGCATAAAGCTAGCTGCGCCGCCGCCCTCCCATGCATAAAGCTACCCGCGCCGCCGCCCTCGCCGGAATCCGGCACCGATCTTCACCCCGGCAAAGAACGCCTGTGCGCCTGCGCTGCCATAGCCCAACGCCGGCCGCAGTTCGTTGCAGATCTCGCCATCTTCCCTTCTTGCTGGCCAGAGCGCGCAGCCACCCTCCTCTAAAGCTCGCCGGAAGCCGTTGTCAACCTCCGCCATGGCCTTCTTCCTCAACCAGATTTTCCCTGCTACCCCCCGTCTGCCTGCAGTAAGGCGTTGAGGCATCTCTGTTAGGGGCCTCGTCAGACATGTGCGGACGATGGCAATGCTACACACGGTGACCGAATCTGCTACATACGGCTTCTGGTGTTGCTAACTACGACGATAGTCATTGCTACCTGTGGCGTCCGGGCCTACTATGTGCGGTGAGCGGTCCTGCTACACATGGCGACAAGACCTGCTACATTCGACTTCTGGTGTTGCTACCTACGGAGAGCGGCGCTGCTATAATGGCATATTTTTTTGCTACAAGCTTTTGCTCCGACAATGTCTCCAGCGAAGTCAGGCTTTTGCTACATTAGCATAATCATCTTGCTACATTTGTTTTCTGATTTTGCTACAAAATCACTAATTTTTTGCTACAAGGTTTCCGAGGAAAGTCTCCGGTGAGGTCTCCGGCGAGTCTCCAGTGAGGTTGGGTTTGCTACATTAACACAACTTTTTTGCTACACGATCGTCGACGAGATCTCCAGCGAAATCTCCGACGAGGTCCAGTCTAATTTTCTATTTTTAGGCCGAACCGTTTTCTGCTACATGTATCAAAAGCGGGACTAGTTGTAGCAAAGTTGGGATTTTGATTCAAAAAAAGGACATGTGGTTGGCTGGTGACCCGGAGGATAAAAAGCCCAAATCCCCGGGATACGCGTAGGGCTGCCCTAAAATCAAAGGTTAATACACATACTCCCTCCGTCCCAGAGTTGGCTTATACTTTTTTCCAAAAATCAAACTGCATAAACTTTGACCAAATTTTTTAGAGAAAAATTTAATATTTATAATACAAAAAATATACTGTTTAATACATCATAAAACATATTTTTATATATTATCTATATAATATTATTTATTTGATACTAGTTTTTTCTAAAAAATTGATCAAATTTTCAGTAACTTGACTTAAAAAAAAACTTAAGGAGAAGTACTTATTAAAGCACAAACACAGCGAGAATAATCCAGATGGTGATATATCTGTCGCTGAGCCGTCGAGATCAAGCGAACCCCACCTCACTAGAAAAAAGTCCACATAACCCCCCTATGTATCAAGTTTAGGACACTAACCCCCCATAACTATGAACTGGGTCACTTAACCCCCACAAGTATCCAAAACCGGACAAATTACCCCTCTGGATGGTGTGTGAGGGCTGGTGGCTGTTTTGGTTAGTGGTTTTGGTCCACGTGGACAGTATCTACACTTACGTGGAGATGAATCATGTTCTGCTACACCTACATTGACCTGTTGTTTTTTTAGCGGGTCGCAAAGTGACTGTACTTGACCTGGCCAAGCCAAATTCGCTGACAAAGGCGTCAAGGTGAAGCTCGCCGGCGGCCGGCAAGGTTGATTCGTTTTGGTGAAATCCTCCGTTTCTCTATGCGTATTCACTAATTTGAGTAGTGACGCTCTGCTATTTCAGGACAAATGAACTCCTCTATTTTCAGAAATTTTATAGGATAAATGAACTCCTCTATTTTCAGAAATTTCATAATATTACAGTCACTTCTCTGTTACAACACATCAACATTCCACAATATATTGAGAAATCTACGAAAAGTACCCTATTCTAGAACGATTACATTTTCCATATTCCTCCATGTCCACATTTAGTTGATTGAAGCTCCGGTTTAACCTGCGTGTGGCTTTTTGGTCTGCAATATGCCCGTGCCTAATCTGAAGAAGCATGTCCTAAAGAAATAAAAAAAGCCAAGAACTCGGCTCAAATCAGGCCCGAGCTGAAGAAATCAAAAATACCAAAAACTAAGAACAGACCTGAAGAAGCACAGAAGCCTGATCTCTAGCACATGGCTCAAAGCGAGCACGAACTCGAGGTCTTTGTCCTCCACGACGTCCCAGCCAAGGACGAACTCACAGAGGTTGGGGAAGGCGGCGGCGCGCGGGATGGTGGCCGTGTCAGGGAACACCCACGCGCAACTCAAGAGCGATGAGGGAGCGCAGGGAGGCCATGGACGATTGATTTAAGACGCTGGATCCAGCCATGAGCACGTGATCGGCTTAGTCGATGAAACTCCAGGTCAGGCTAAGGAAGGGGAATGGCCCATGATGCGCCTCGCGGGCGGCGATACGGCGTCGTTGTCTGCCAGTAGGGGCCGTGCCGGCGGCGAGCACGACAACGAGCACACTGGCCGGTTCAGTCCCATCTCGGTCGTGTTGGGAGCGAGAGAAAGCAGATGGAGGGATTTAGACTGAGTCGAAACATCATTCTGTCTGTTCTGTCCTACCTATACTAAACCACTGTCCACGTCATAAAAACAGCTTTCTCATACTGCTACAACTGCTTTAGGGGGTAATTTACATGGTTTTGGATACTTGTGGGGGTTAAACGACCCAGTTTATAGTTAAGGGGGGTTAGCGTCCTAAAACTGATACATAGGGGGTTACGTGGACTTTTTTTCACCTCACTATCCCGTGTGCGGTAGCCGCCTCCAGCCCCAAATCCGGCCGATGGCCGACGGAATGCCCGCGTGCAGGGCGAGCCTCCAAGCACAGATCCAGCCGAGTGAGGAGGCCGCCGGAGTGGACCGCCGGCGCAGCCGCGACACCTCGGCCGTGGCGCCTGAATCCATGCCGTTCAACGACGATATGCTCCGGGAGATCCTCATCCGTCTCCCGCCGCGGCCGTCCTCTCTCCCCCGAGCCTCGGCCGTCTGCAGGCGCTGGCTGGAGATCGTCACCGACCCCAAGTTCCACCGCCAGTTCCGCGCCCACCACCGGAAGCCGCCCCTCCTCGGCGCCTTCATGTACAGTGACAGTGACCAGTCGATCGAGTTCACCCCATTCCTGGACCCTCCTGACCTCATCGCTCCCGCGCGCTTCTCCCTTGGACGCTGCAGCAACATCAAGGAGTACAATTTGCTCGATTGCCGCTACGGTCTCGTCCTCGTCAAAGACTTTGTGCGGAATCAGATTGCTGTGTGCGACCCCATCACCGGCGAGCAGCGCTGGGTGTCCGTTCCACCAGAGTTCGAGAGCGGCTACGTCAACAGCCCTTGTGTCAACGGGGCGGTTTTCTGCGCTGCCGGTGGCCTTGGCCACGTGCATGGTGGCTGCCGCTTGAGCTCCTGCAAGGTGGTCTTGGTGTCCACAGGCCGGAGTGATAATCGACCCCTTGCCTGTGTTTACTCCTTGGAGACTAGCCTATGGGACAATTTCATCTCAACAGAGGCTCCATGTGAGCTTCGTTATAGTGGTTCTCCTCCAACCCTTGTTGGCAATGTCCTTTACTGGTGGTTCTTGGGTGATCGCATACTTGAGTTTCATTTGGATAGACCGAACCTAGTTGTGACTGTGGGGCCTCCTGTTACAAATTATTATGGCGATCGTCAAATCATCCTGGCTGAGGATGGTACTGTTGGCTTTGGCATATTGGCTCAGACTCGCTTCCAGTTGTGTCAGAGAAATATCAGTTGTCAAGGTGTGGCCACATGGGTGCCTTGGAAGACCATTGAAATGCATAACATTCCTGGACTCTATCTTCAGATTGGGGGAGAGAAAAAAACATGACTGCTCGGGTATGATGAGGATAGTGATGTAATATTTGTGTGTGTGGGGAACAATGTCTACGCGGTTCAACTTAAGTCGATGGAATCAAAGAAACTTTACGAAACCAGCTGTGTCAATGAAATTCATCCTTTTAAGAGTTTTTATACACCAGGTGAAAAATGCTCATCCTTAGTTCTTAGATTGTACGAGTTACCTAATCCGCTAATGTTTTCTGTTGGAAATATACGCAATAATCTATATGATTTAATCCGAATAATAAACTTATAAATCATGATCATACAGATAGTAGTAATACCAATCATGCAGATCAACAAAGTAGATGGACATATTACATCTATATAAGATAAACCTATCACATCTACATCAAACGCTAGAATAAAGTACTCTAGCATAATCAGAAAAAGACAGTTGAGTATCACGTACAGAGTAGGCTAAATAGCAGCCGCAGCGGTCGCAGCAGCGTCGCCCATGTTGTCGTTGTGGAAGAGGTCGCTGACGTCCGGGAAGAAGTCGTCGTCAGGGAACTCGTCGTCGAACGACGTCGTGGTTGCCAGTAGTCGCGCTTGAGCGCTCCCAAAACTCGATCGCCTCACCCGCATGTGTTCACGAGAGGCGGGTTCCGGAGGCTCTTGTCCCGATCTGCGGCACGCCAAGCCGGGATGGAGAAGACGAAAGCGGCGCAAGATTCGGAGGTAGGCGCGTGAGTGGATTGATACCTGCATCGATTAGGTTTAGCCCGACGCTTTATATAGTGCAGTTAGGAGGATCGTGGGCTCAGCCCACGTCCGAAGCCGTAACAACCACGCCCATAAAGCTCGGCTCGGCGAGATTCCCGCAGCGCGGCTGCTGGCCGTGACGAGGCGAGGCGTGGCGGGCGGCGGAGGAGGAGGCGCGAGGGCTACTCTTCTTGTCACACCTTAGTGAGTGGTGCAACACTCTACTATATAAGGTGGTTCAACTCCCTTCAAGTAATGGGACTAAACTTTAGCACCACTAGCACAGCCATATGCTGCCATATACAAGTGGGCCAAAGAGAATTTCAGAATTTGTCTAATGGGCCAACAGCCCAAAACTCACCAAATTCCAACAATTTCTACATGAATGCTCGACTACTTTGGTTTGTAGCTCTTAAGTGTTCACTAACAACTACTTACCAACCGCCCCTTTGCTAGATATGCCTTTATACTTTATTAAATATATGTTATCATTGGATATAATTGCATGCTTGGAACCTCAAACCAGTTTGTTTACATAATCTTATTATTAATCTTAATTGCATAACTCCATTGAAATCCACGGTCCTGTCAATTTTGGAGGCATGAATTTACATGAGAGAAGTTATAGACAGTATTTTTTAATCTGCTAAATAATTCGTTATGAGGTAGCTATGTATACTGTTTTCAGGAATATCCTTTGTATTGTACAGTATATGTGAGATTTTGTCACTCCTTTTAGTATCCAAATTTAGTTATAAAATGTATGTGAAAGATGAGTTACTTTGCTCAAGTTATATTGTCATCTCATTTGTGGAACCAACTCATTGTTGCGGTCTCCTATCCATTTGCCTTCTCACTCTAACTGTTATTAATTTTCTGACCTTATGCTTCTGGGAACAGCCATTAATGGTGGATCCAATGGAGCTGACATGCTGCACGATACAGAGGATGCTTGTCTAGCTTGATGGGCTAATGTGCTGAAATGGTTCAGCTGGTAAGATCTGAATATAGTTTGTGAAATTAGGACTCTTTGGTGATTTTTTTTTTCTTTGGAAAAAATCAAGCTGCCAATGTGTAGGGATTCACTCATGTAAGAACACAAACAACAACTATAATGATGGTAATGCCAAGAAAGAAATTACTACTTGGATTGTAAATGATATCTGGATCATCCAGATCAGATGTCGAATATGGTGTTGATGTTAAAATTACACGTGTTTCTATCTGGCCATCCCTAGAGTTATCCCTACTTTTAGAATCATAAGCTGGATGCAATATATTCATAGATCATTTGTCACAACGTTCACCTCCACACCCCAACAAATTATGGTGTCGAAAGACTTTATGGGTTAATTTTTCCATCATCGTTATTCCAAGCAGATGTAGCCAAGACTGATATCTGTTACAGAGTTCTTCTTTATGTTGTTGAGTTGATCATTAGTTTGTAGGCACAACTTTTTTTTTATCGTAATCCACTGCTTTATTAAACGGGATGGTGGTTACATTCAGACTGAATAATATCAGTCAAGAATCCAGGTATTACATCAAAGCGAACAAAATCTAAACCGCTTAAAGCTTCTTTGGCACATCTATGTGCTGCATTATTTGCATCTCTACTAATGAAAAGAAACTTGACCTCCTGGAAATTTGCACACAGTGCCTTCATCTCACTAACCATGTGAGCTCCTTCGATCCTCACTTGTTTCTCATCCAGCCAAAGATTAACAAGATTGCTACAATCAGTTTGGACGAGTATCTTCGGAATTCCCAGCCTAGCTGCTGCTTCTAGGCCTTCTCTGCATGCAAGTAGTTCACTCATGAAAGGGTCTTCAACAAAGGAATGGCGTCGACAGCTTGCTTCCGTGAATAAGCCCAGGTCATCACGAATCATATAGCCTGACCCAGCTTCACGAGCACTGCAATTCACTGACCCATCTGTGTTGACTGAACACCAGCCAGAAGGTGGCCTGAACCAACTGCATACCGATTTCTTGGCTGCAACCTCAATCGGCCGGACACCAGACCGCTTGTGCCCGCCCATTCTGTCTCGCCCGTTCCAGTAAAGCGAGTTGTTCCTGAATAAGCTGCATAGAACCCAAAGGCTTATATAGCTCACCATGAACAAATTTATTTCTGCTAGTCCATATGCACCATAGTACTGTAATAGCGATTGGTATTTGATCTGCCTTCAGGAAAGATCCCAGCAGTAGGTCCTGTCTCCAGGTCGCAGGATGCAATCTTGGGATTGGGAACCCAAAGTAATTCATGGTGGCCGTCCAAAATTGTTTTGCATGGTCACACTGAAGCATCGAAAGGTACCATTGTCCATGCTATGCCTTCTGACCAACTCAGCGTAGCATGGGAGAAACCGAGAAATCCTTTGATGGCACGCCACCAGAAAACTCTCACTTTTGGCACTACTCTGAGCTGCCACAGTTTTTTTCACTGCTGATCAGAGTCCCAGTTTGAGCCTGAAACTTCAGCACATCCTTTCATTAACATCCGATAGGCTGATCTCACCGTATACCTCCCAGACCTCTCCTCATTCCAAGCCCAGAAATCCTCTCCACCATGCCTAGGACTAGGTAAAAAGAGAACGGCTTCAGCATCCATTGGGCAGAGCTTCTGTTTAATCAGCTCCTCATCCTACCTACCAGTAGCTTGATCAATCAAGTGTGCTACTGTAGTTAAGTCAGGTTCATCCTCCGGCACATTGTGAATTAGAGGTTTCAAACCCGGCACCCCAGTTATCCATTGGTCACCCCAAAGCCAAGTATCAACCCCATTACCTCTGCGCCGGATCAAACCTTTTTTGAGTACCTCTCTTCCACAGAGTATGGCTTTCCAAACCTTCGAAGCATTCCGGGGGCATCCTGCGGACAGGAAATCACCATTAGGGAAATACCCCCCTTTAACACACGGGCACAAAGGCTCGTCGGGTTTTCCAATAGACGCCATGTCTGCTTGCCTAGCATTGCGTCATTGAACTTTTGGAAGTCTCTAAAGCCAAGACCCCTGGAATAGACATTTTATCCCAAGAAGATTGCTAGTGCATTCCTCTCTTGTCAAGTGATCCACCCCACCAGTATTTGGACGCAATCGTCATTAATTTGGAGCATAAACCTTTTTGTGAGTTTGAAACAACTCATAGCATAGGTTGATAGGGATTGTAACACCTACTTGATCAGCACTTCTCTAGCAGCAAAGATGTAGCCAAGACTGATGTCTGTTACAGAGTTCTTCTTTATGTTGTTGAGCTGATCATTAGTTTGTAGGCACTACTTGTTCATGCACTGTTGCGTAGGTATTACTGTTAGATTGTGCATGTATCTGTATCAGGTTACTAACAGATAAACAATATTGTTTTCTGCAGGTGAAGAAAGGGCTGCTGCAGTTGTCGGTTGTCATTTGAGTTTGTCTCGTCGCATCAACTTGGTTGGCAGCGTTTTCTGTTTATGTGATCTCTGGAAAGAACTTACTGAGTGTGTGCCTTAGTATCGCCATGTTTAAATCGTAGCAAGACGCTTTTTAATACCTAATCCAGGGAATTTCAGCTTCCCCGAGTATCATTTCGACTTGTTTCCCTTATATTGCTTTTCGCTACATGGTTGTGGTTGGGAGCTCTTCTCTTCAGCCAGGAGAGTTTCAACCCGGCACCACCTAGGCTTATATTTTTGTGCATCATTGTCTCTCAGCTGTGGTCTGAAATGCATGTTATTGTTTACGCGACTCATATCGAGGTGAATTGAAACAATCCTAACGAGATATAGCTAATTAGATTGTGAGCATGCGACTGCAAAAAGAACGATGTCTGATGTGGAGTACTATTATCTTACGTTGAGTTAATTTTACATGCGGAATGTCACCGTATTCAGATTTTTCAATGTGAGCTTCAGGTAATCAAGTTGCTGTCAGTTTTTTCAGACAAAATTCATTCAGCCCCAAAGGCCAAACCCCACCCCACCCCACCCTGTCCCCTCTCCTCTAGCCCCCAAATCCACACGATGATGGAGGGCGCCGGAACGTCCCCACGCCGCAGCGCAGCCTCCATCCCCGAATCCAGCCGAGTGAGCAGGGCGCCGGAATGCCCGTGCGGAGGGCGAGCCTCCATCCCCAAATCGAGGCGAGCGAGGAGGGCGCTCCAGTGACCTGCCGTGGCACCTCGCCTGTGGCGCCTGAATCCCTGCCACGGGGCCACCTGTTACAGATGATATTCTCCATGGAAACCATCAGATCATCCAAGGTGAGGATGGCGATGTTGGCTTCGCCATACTGTGTTGGCCTCGCCTCCGAACGTGGCAAAGGAAGGTCAATTGTCATGGTGTTGCGTTGCCACATGGGTTGCCTTGGAAGACCATTGAAATGCGTACAATTCTTGGGCTCCATTCTCTAATCGGGAGACCATGGGTACAGCTAGCATAATGGTGTGATTCTTCTATATGTGGACGGCAGTGTCTGCTCTGAAGTACAAGTGAGTCAGATAACTACCACTGAACAAACTTATAGCCATATTGTATTTTTATGTATTGGGATCTTCAGAGATACCAAACTAAATGTCATGAGTAACTCATTTTGCTGCTTTGGAACCTCAAAGCTAGTTATATTCTTGTACCCCATACTGTCTGTTTTATCTCTCTATTAATGTTATCTCCTTGGTAACAACTTTTCTTGACCCTATACCTTCTGAAGTAATAGTTTTTTCTCACCTGTTGAAGAGTAAAGACCGCTGCAAGTGACTAGTACACTTGTCCCACAAAGATATATTGAAATTTCTTGTCTCTAATTATGCTATATTTATTTGAAACTGAATACTCAAGATCACTTCTGTAGCTAGAGTTTATTAGTTTAGGCATGTTATAATTTGGTTTGCTTGATATGTGGAAAATTCCAGTCTTTTTTTCTTATCAGATAAAATTCCCGCATGAAAAATCGTGTTTTCAGGACGTTCTTTGGTTTTTAAAGCAGTTTTGTTTCTGTTTATTCATTGTTAGTATCGAAAGTGGGCTCTAAAAGATCTAAGGGAGTAGTTTTTCTCAAGTTATATTTGTCGGTTCATCTATGCAACTAGTTCACTATTTCATTCTTATATCCATGTCTTTTTCTCATAACTTTTATTAATGGACTGACTTGGACATTGCTGGATCATGTGATATAGGATGATCGTCCACAATAATCTTAAATCCACAATGAATGATTTATGTGAAATTTACGAATAAATTGTTCATCGTATGCCTTCTAGTAGAGTTCTACTGCTGCGAGTTGCAAGATTGTTTGTATCAGGGAAAACTAATAACTGAGTTCATTTCATTTTTCAGGTTAAATTTATTTCAGTATAATCTAAATCAAATAGTCACAATCAAATTTTTTCTAGGATTTACTAGTATGATTATATTTCTTTCTGAGAGTTGCAAGACCGTTTTTTCAGGTTAAGTTTATTTCAGTATAATCTAAATCAAATAGTCACAATCAAATTTTTTCTAGGATTTACTAGTATGATTATATTTATTTCTGATATGAGATGGAACAAGCTTAGTAATTCTGGATAACTTGTTTCTTCTGGCCAACGATTCTTCATTTTTGTGATATTCATCAGTATATACTGTTTTCAAAAGATTCGATAAATTTGATAGTAGGTGTGGACCTGTTGTTTTTTATCTATTCCTAATGTTATACTAAACTAACGTTTTTAATCACAGCTTTTAGTTTATCTAAATAAATCTCCTTGATGCCTCCTCACATGTATTTGGCTTTTCATTGGTTGTTTGACCTCTTCTGCTTGCAGAAACAAACGTTGGCGGTGGACATGATGCAGCTGGTCTTTTGCACAATACATAAGATGATTTTCTGGTTACATATGCTATGTGATGTACTGGTTTATCAGGTAAACTTATCTTCTGCATACATGTTAAGGTATCTGAACTGTTAAAATAATGTAATGTTTTCCTTTATACTGCCATTTCTGAAGTACCAAATTGCAACAGGGGATTTTAAATTGTCTGTGCAACTCTGTGCTGAGCTGTTGCCATCCTGGCCACCTCCTATTATGCTTTAATGGCAGGCTGCATCATCAATCTTTTTCTCCCGACCCAGCTTCATCATGCCTTAATTTGCTTTTGTTCTTCCCTCTCTCTACTGGATGTTCTCTTTTATTTTCCCTCCCTTCTATTCAGCTCGCTTCCTTTGGTTCCCTCCAGTGTGTGATGACTTGGGAAGATTTCCCACTCCCTTTTGGTGCATATGTCCGTGCCTGCTCAGAGATGAGCATGTTACCATGCCACATAGTAGGACATGGACTACGGGCCCTTTAATGTGGTTCTAGGATATATTTCTATGTTTACTTGTTGCTGCATTGGCTTTAACTTTGTTTTATGTCTCTATGGGTCTATCAAGTTGTAGTGTGGTTTGTGTCTCGTCCTGCCTTCAATTTTGTTTTTAGTAATTGGTATTTAATTATACCTAATATTCTGGGTACAAATTGCCTTTATTTATATGGACTTATAAGTATGTCATTTCACGTTGCTTTTTGGATCTTTGTGATGTAAACTAACGATTGACACAATAATTGAAGAGTATGTCTTTCGTTAATTCTTATAGAGTCGTTTAGTGTTCTGCTTGCAGCTACTGTAGTTTCATTCTATTATTCTAGCTTTAAGATGTTTGATTAAGCATTTTCTCAACATGCCATACATTTCTAAAAATATGCCTATGAGCTAGAAACCGGATGTTTATACCATCTTCATCCATGTGTCCCTCATATGCCCACTGATTTTTAGCCTTTACGCAGTTCAGATGTAGCCAAAAACTGCCACCTAACTACACATTCCCTACTAGTGTTCTATGGTCCAAATGTTGCTTTGAGAAGCATGTTTCATGATGATTCAACTGGACCTGTCTTGTAGAGAGAAATGCATGCGCAAATGGTTTCTATGTTTCAAAGGTCTTCTGGAATTTCGATGGCAAACAGCCATGCTAGTACTAGTACTACCTGATGAGCAAAAGAAAAGGCCAATCCACGTATTAAATCAAATACAAGTGGCATCGAGAAGTAATCAACCCCTTGTGATATTTTGCAATGGGCAACTGCTAACTCCGCAGCTCTCAAAAAAATGAGAAAAATTCCTTATATGACTGTTAAAATCGGCTTCCTTATTTGGCCCTAGAATTTTTTCCCCCAATTTGACTAAACTCACTTCCTTCCTGAAATGAACTAGAGTGTCATGTTAGGAAAGAAATTTAGACCAAGTGCAAATTGGGAAGAAATTTTTTACGGTGACAAATAGGGAATCTGATTATAAGGTGATGTTAAATAAGGAATTTTCTCAAAAACAAATTCACCCTTCTGTGTCCCTTTAGCCCCAAACCCTACTCTTGTCGACAACAAGCGGAAACCCCACTCACTCCCACCGTATCCAGCCCCAGATCCAGATGAGGGGGGAGGGCGCTAGAATGGTCCGCCGCCACAACCTGCTCCTCCATCCCAAAATCCAGACGAGCGAGAACCGCGCCAGAATGGCCCCTCGCCGTAGCCCGAGCCTCCATCCCCAAATCCAGGCGAATGAGGAGGGAGCAGGAGTGACCTACCTATGGCGCCGCCATAGCACCTCGCTGGCGGAGCCTGCCTCCTTGCCAGGCAACGTTGATATGTTGTGGGAGATCCTCCTCCGGCTCCCGCCGCAGCCTTCCTCTCTCCTGCGAGGCTCTGCGGTCTGCAAGCGCTGGCGGGGCCTTGTCAGGAACCCGCGGTTTCTCCGTTGCTTCCATGCCCACCACCGGAAGCCGCCACTGCTTGCCTTCTTCGAGCGCAACAACCATGGGATCGTGTTCAAAACCATCCTAGACCCTCCTGACCGAGTCCCTCCTCAACGCTTCGACCTTGGATGTTGCAGCAGTTGCGAGGATTATGATTTGCTCGACTGCCGTCATGGCCTCGTCCTTGTCAAAGACTGTGTGAGAGGTGAGGTCATTGTGTGCGACCCCATCACCAGGAAGCAACATTGAGTGGCCGTACCGCCGGAGTTCAAGAGGGACCAGTTCATAGGGGCAGTTCACTGCGTTGCCGGCAACCAGGGCCATGTGCATGACAACTGCCACTCGAGCCCATTCAACGTGGTCTTGGTGTCCATGTTCAGAGTAGATAATCAACATCTTGCATGTGTTTACTTCTCGGAGACAGGCGAATGGGGACATCCCATATCAATAGAGGCCCCATCTCAAATTAATTGTTTTGCTACTCCTGCAACCCTAGTTGGTAATATCCTTTACTGGTTGTTCAACAGTGATCACATACTTGAGTTTGATTTGGGTAGACAGAACCTAGTTGTCACTATGGGGCCTCCAGTTACAAATGATTTCATCCATGGCCGTCGGCAGGTCATCCAGGCTGAGGGTGGTGCTCTTGGCTTTGCCATATTGGCTCATCCTCATCACTTCCATACATGGCAGAGGAACATCAATGGTCATGGTGTTTCCACATGGGTGCTTTGGAAGACTATCGAAATGCAAAAAATTATCCAGCTCCCTTCTCGTCATGAAGGACGGTGGGTACATCTGCTAGGGTATGATGAGGATGATGTTGCATTTTTATGTTATGCTGGAAGTGTCTACATGGTTAACCTTAAATAGATGGAGTCCAAGAAACTTAATGGAATCCATTCTACGGGGAGTCGTTATTTTCCTTTCAAGAGTTTCTTTACACCAGGTGATTGCTCATTCTTAGTCTTTATATTGTAGGAGTAGCCTAATCTAGTTAGGCTTGTTACATGATTGCTCGAATACCTTCTTTCTCATCTTTAAGTGCTTACTAAGAAATATAGCCATATTCTTTAGAATATGTTGGCATTCAATATAGCTGTTATCAATATCCTTAGATACCAATTGAAATGTCAATTGAGTGACATAGTTGTCACTTTTGGGACCTCAAAGCTAGTTATATTCTTCTAGACCAATTTTTTAT
Source organism: Avena longiglumis (assembly GCA_030063025.1). Lineage (NCBI taxonomy): Eukaryota > Viridiplantae > Streptophyta > Magnoliopsida > Poales > Poaceae > Avena > Avena longiglumis. Next base: position 552,653,143 of record CP125973.1, on the reverse strand, counting down.
TGGGTTTGATCTTGTTATTAATCTTGGACTACATCAACGTTCAGCTTTGAGCCCATACATTTTTGACTTGGTGATGGATGAGGTCACTAAGGTCATACAAGGAGATATTCCTTGGTGTATGCTTTTTGCTAATGATGTGCTACTGGTGGATGAGAGTAGGGAGGGTGTCAATAGGAAACTGGAGTTGTGGAGGCAAACCTTGGAATCCAAGGGGTTTAGACTTAGTAGGACAAAGACTGGGTATATGTGGTGCGACTTTAGCGGAGTTAGATGCTAGGACTAATGGGTTAGTCTAGGAGGGCAAGTGGTGCCCAAGAGGGACATCGATACTTGGGATCAATGCTGCAAAGCAATGGTGGTATCGATGAGGATGCTAGCCACAAGATCATGGCAGGGTGGATGAAGTGGCGGCAAGCATCCAGAATCCTATGTGACAAGAAGGTCCCAAAAAAGCTAAAAGGTAAGTTTTATAGGACGGCAATCAAACATGTCCTTCTTTATGGAGCAGAATGTTGGCCCACTAAGAGGCAACACATCCAACAAATGAGTGTCGCCGAGATGCGTATGCTAAGGTGGATGTGTGGCCACACAAGAAAAGACCGGATTAGGAATGAAGTGATACGCGAGAGGGTAGGGGTTGGCGCCAATTGAAGAGAAGCTTGTCCAACACAGGTTAAGGTGGTTTGGGCATGTCCAATGAAGGCCACCAGAAGCACCGGTTAACAGTGGGATTCTAAGGGGTTTTGATAATGCAAAGAGGGGTAGAGGGCGACCAAAGTTGACATGGGAGGAGGCAGTTAAAAGGGATACGAAGGACTGGAATGTCCATAGAGATTTGGTTTTTGATAGGGTTGCATGGAAATCAGCAATCCATGTGCCCGAACCTTGATTTACTTCTTTTGTTCCTTTTTACTTGCTTTTTTTCACTAATTTTTGTTTTGACTTGCGCTTTTCACTGTTTTTCGCTTGACTTGCACTTTTCTCTAGTGTGAGATTTGGGTTTCATATCTAGCCTACCCCAACTTGATTGGGACAAAAGGCTTGGTTGTTGTTGTTGATCTTGTTATCAATCTTAACTCCATACAAACTGCTTTTGTTGAGTCCATACTTTATAAATAGATGTGTTTCTGGTCACTTGTTGATGACCCCTCCGGTAGGTGAGTAGATGACTAGTACATTTGTAGCACACAAAAATAAATTGCGTTTCTTATCTGTCAGGTTCTAGTTATTTAGAAGTGAATTTAATAAATTTCCATGTTTTAATTTCGTAAGCTTGACATGAGGGTGATAAGTTTACATGAGATAATTATATACCATTTCTTGGTTCTTTTCATCTAAATTATTAATGATTAAATACCTAAGTATACTTCTATTAGGACTATTCATTGCAGAGTATATTGTTAGTAATAGTATAAAAAGTGAGCTATATAAATCATCTATGCGCGGTGAGTTATTTTGCTCAAGTTGTATTTGCCAGCTCATCTATGTAATTGACCAGTGTTTCCTTGTCTTATGCATTTGTCTTTTCCTTGGCACTTTTATTAATTGCCTGACTTCTTGTGCTTCTAAGAACAACCATTGCAGGTGGATTTAATGGCGCTGGAATATTGCACGTAGGATGACTATCTGGTTTGATGTGCTGAAATAGTTCAACAGGTAAGAAGATCTTGCTAATATAGCTTATGTAATCTGGATTCTAGAGTGTTTAATATATATATGGAAAAATATATGCCTGTCGACATGGGTGGCATACACCCACAAGGCCACAAACTATTTTCCATTTGGCTGTAGGGATTCAAGCATGTAAATTGTTAGATGTATATATCTGTACATTGTATTTCCCCCATATGTTAGGGGGCTTCCTGCATATTTGCCCTGTACCTGTACTATATATTGTGGCCTTTGGCCCCCAGAGGAATATAACTTGTCTATTCCTAACATGGTATCAGAGCCTTAGGGTTTGCTCCTTTCGTTGCGCCGCCGTCGTTCGCCCCGGTTCTCCGCCGCCGCGTCCGGCCGCTGTCGCCCCCTCTCTCTGATCCAGCTCTCCGATCGGATCTCCCTGGCTCCCTGACGCTGTGCTCGCGCGGCTGCAACAGCTCTCCGATCGGATCTCCCTGGCTCCCTGACGCGCTGTGCTCGCGCGGCTGCAACAGCTGCAACCTCCACGTACGGCTCGCGCGCCCGCCCCACGTACGGCTCCTGCGCGGCTCCTTCATCCGCCTCCACGTACGGTTCCTGCCCACGTACGGCTCCTGCCCACGCGCGGGCGCCTGCCCACGTACGGGACCGCGGGAGACGCCTGCCACGCTGGACCCGGACCTGACACGGCGACGCGACGCCTCCAGCTTTCACGCTGCCGGTTACACTGCGGCGTCACCAGCGTCGGCCGATCAGATCCAGATCTAATCTGTCAAAAAAAAAATGTCTTCTTCCTCAGGTTATGTCGCGATTCCTCGCTGCCCGGTGGTGTTTGATGGCACGAATTACCCTGATTTTGCTGCCTTTATGCGTGTCCACATGCGCGGTCTCCGTCTTTGGGGTGTTCTCTCCGGCGAGGTCTCCTGTCCGCCGTGCCCCTCTGCTCCTGTGGCTCCTCTGCCTCCGACGCCGATTGTGCTTGCTGCTGATGCTTCTCAGGAGGCCAAGGATGCTGCTCAGAGTGCTGATGATATTGCTGTTGCTGCCTATGACCTGAAGTTCAAGCAATATTCTGCTGATCTCGAGTCCTATCGCCACGCTCTGACTGCCTACACTCAGTGGGTCGATGAGGATGCTCGTGCTGCTGCTGTTCTCACCTCCAGTGTTACGCCTGATGTCTTGCTGAGTTCATGAGTCTCCCCTCATTGCTTTCAGTGGGCCCATCTTCGTCAGCGCTATCAGCCGTCTGGGGATGCTCTTTACCTGTCTGTGGTTCGCCAGGAGCATGCTCTTCAGCAGGGTGATTCTACTATTGATGAGTTTTATACTCAGAGTGCTGCTATCTGGCGTCAGCTTGATTCTCTCCGTACTGCTGTTTGTGGCACATGCTCGTCTTTGCCAGTTATTCGGACTTGGAGTTTCACCGCATCTATGAGTTTCTGTCTCGGCCAGGAGTTTGAGCCCCGGCGTGCTCAGCTGAATGCTCGTGGTCGTGTTCCGCTCTCTGAGGTGTTGTCTGAGCTTCGGGCTGAGGAGACACGTCTCCGTGGTGCTGGTCTTCTTGCGGTTCCATCTGCGCTTGCTACTCGTGGTGCTCCTTTGCCGTCTGCTCCTTCGACTCACCGGTCTCCTGTGCCACCACCGATACTACCCACTCCTCAGTCGTGGTCGTGGTCGTGGTCGGTCACCGGCAGCCTCGGTGCGAGTCGGCCTCATCAGGCTCGTGGTCGGTCGCCCGTGGTTCTCTTAAATCCTTGCAACAAGGATGGTCACACTTGGGCCACCTGTTATACAGGACCCGATTTACAGCTGACCGAGCTCGTGGACGGTCGGCTCCTCCGGATCTTCAGCTTGCTCTCTGATCGAGGACATTATCGAGTCTTCGCGGTCTACTTGCTGCTGTGCTCTTCCTCGGCACCTTGGTTACGTGGATCGACTCTTGAATCATGCGACCACCACCTCCTCCACAGTCAGGTACGTCCCCGTGGTATCTGGATTCTGGAGCTTCTTTTCATATGACCTTTGAGTCTTCTTCTTTGTCCGCTCTTCGTTCTCTCCCTTCTCATGTCCGTGTTTTACGGTGATGGTACCTCTCTCCTGTTTCTAGTCGAGGCACCCTTTCTACTTCTTCTTTTTTGTTCCGATATTTCTCATGTCCCTCTTCTTAAGATGAATCTGTTCTCTGCTAGCTTCATCGACTCGGTTGTCGCGTCATTCTTGATGCTGATTCTTGTGTTGTCCAGACCGTCGCACCAGTGCCAGTTGGGCTGGCCTCGCAGCCGTGATTCTTCGTGACTTTGGGAGTTAGGCGGCCGCGTTCCTTCCGCTGCCACTTCATCTCGCAGTTCTTCTCCGGTTGTCGCCTCTACTACCAGCTCTTTTCAGCTGGCATCATCGTCTTGGTCACCTCTGTGACTCGCGCCGTCATTAGTTCATCGTGGTCTTCGGGTGCATCTCCGGAGATGGGTCTTTGCATTGTCGAGGGTAGGTTGGGTAAGCAGTTCAGCTTCCCTATCCTACTAGCGCGTCGTATCTCGGCGACCTTTTGATTTAGTTCATTCGATGTTTGGGGTCCGGCTCCTTTCGCTCGAAGGGGCCATCGCTACTATATTTTATTCATCGATGATTTTCTCGGTACACTTGGTTGTATTTTATGCGCTCTCGTAGTGAGGTGCTCTCCATATATCAGCGTTTTGCGGCCATGGTTCGTACTCAATATTCTACCCCATCCGTGTGTTTCGTGCTGATTCTGTGGTGAGTATATCTCCCGGATGTTGCGAGGTGTTCTTCTTGAGCGGGCACTCTTGCTCATTCTCCTGTCTGGCGCACATGCCGAATGGCGTTCTTGAGCGTAAGCATCGCCATCTTCTTGAGACCACTCGCTATGATGATTGCTTCTTCTCTCCCGCATTTACGGCCGAGGTTGTCGCTACATCGGCTTACCTCATCAATATTCAGCCTTCTACTGCCTTGCAGGGTGGTATCCCTCTTGAGCGCCTCTCTGGACAGTCTCCAGATTACTCCATGCTTCGCTTGTTTGGTTGTGTTTGCTATGTTTTACTTGCTCCTCGCGAACGCACTGGCCCTTCGATCTGTTGAGTGTGTTTTCTCGGATCTGATGATGAGCATAAGGGCTATCGCTGCTGGGACCCTGTCGGATGCGTATCTCTCGTGATGTTACTTTTGATGAGACGCGTCCTTTCTATCCTCGTCCCACCGCTGGTACTTACCCGGTGGAAGATATCTCTTTTCTTCTCTTTCCTGACACACCTCCTTCTACCCCTCTTGTGTCTTCTTCCGGATCTCCTCCTCCTGATGTCTCTTCTTTGACACCGTCTTCTTCTCCGTCTAGTTCTCCTAGTTCTCCTCGTTCTCCGGAGTCTTTCTCTTCTATTCCCTCTTCTTCATCGTCGTCTCCTGCGTCGTCTTCCTCTGCTGATCTTCCCTCTCCTCGTCCCGTTCGTCAGCGTCGTGCCCCCAACCGTTACTCTCCTAGTCAGTATGGTCTTTCTGTTGCCTCCGAGCCGACCTCTTATCGGGATGCTGAGCATCATCCTGAATGGCAGCTGGCCATGGCCGAGGAGAGTGCTGCGCTTGCGCCTTGGCACTGGGATCTTGTTTCTCCTCCTCCGGTGTTCGTCCTATCACGTGTAAGTGGGTCTATAAGATTAAGACTCGCTCGATGGATCTCTTGAGCGCTATAAAGCGCGTCTTGTGGCTCGTGGTTTTCAGCAGAGCATGGTCGTGACTATGATGAGACTTTTGCTCACGCCGCTCATATGACCACTCGTACTCTTCTTCTTGTTGCTTACATTGCGTCAACGTGCGTGTCCCGGCTTGATGTTGTAATGCCTTTCTCAATGGTCGATTGAGTGAGGAGGTTTATATGCAGCCTCCTCCCGGGTACTCTGTTCTGAGGGATGGTTTGTCGCCTTGACGTTCTCTTTATGGCCTCAAACAGGCCCCTCGTACTGGTTTGAGCTTTTCTGTCGTGACAGCTGCTGGTTTCTCCCCTAGTGCTCATGATCCAGCGTTGTTTGTTCACACTTCTCCTCGTGGACGCACTCTTCTTCTTCTCTATGTTGATGATATGATCATTACTGGTGATGATCCTGAGTATATAGCCTTTGTTAAGGCTCGTCTTCGTGATCAGTTTCTTATGACTGACCTTGGTCCTCTTCGATACTTTCTTGGGATTGAGGTTTCCTCCACTTCTGATGGCTTTTACATCTCTCAGGAGAAGTATATTCAGGATCTTCTTGCTCGTCTTTGCTCTTGGGGATGAGCGCACTGTTGAGACTCCTATGGAGCTTAATGTTAAGCTTCAACCTACTGATGGTGATCCTCTTTCTGATCCGACGCGTTATCGGCATCTTGTTGGGAGTCTTGTTTATCTTGCTGTCACTCGTCCTGACATCTCTTATCCTGTTCATATTCTGAGTCAGTTTGTTTCTGCTCCTACCACTGTTCACTATAGTCATCTTCTTCGTGTTCTTCGTTATCTTCGTGGTACGATCACTCGTCGTCTTTTCTTTCCTCGTTCTAGCTCTCTCCAGCTCCAGTGCTATTCGGACGCTTCATTGGGCGGTGATCCTTCGGATCGCGTTCACTTTCGCTTCGTGTGTTTCTTGGTGGTTCGCTCATTGCTTGGAAGACTAAGAAAGCGAGCGGTTTCGTTCGAGTGTTGAGGCTGAGTTGCGTGCTATGGCTTTGTTGATTTGCTGAGGTGACCTGGTTACGGTGGTTACTTGGATTTTGGGGTTTCGATTATCACACCCATCTGGTTTTGTCGACAATGCAGGTGCTATTAGTATTGCACGTGATCCGGTCAAGCATGAGCTTACCAAGCATATTGGTGTTGATGCTTTTATACACGTGCTCGGTGCAGGCTCGGTTGTTGCGCTTGGATGTGCCTTCAGATTTACAGTTGGCGGACTTCTTCACGAAGGCCCAGACCAGAGCGCAGCATGATTTCTTACTCTCCAAACTCAGTGTTGTGGATCCACCATGAGTTTGAGGGGGGGTGTTAGATGTATATATCTGTACATTGTATTTCCCCCATATGTTAGGGGGCTTCCTGCATATTTGCCCTGTACCTGTACTATATATTGTGGCCTTTGGCCCCCAGAGGAATATAACTTGTCTATTCCTAACATAAATAACATGGAAAACAATTAAAAATGATGGTGATACCGAGATAAATGGCTCCTTTTTAGATTGTAAGTGATATCCACATGATTGAAATATTGAACATGGTGCTGGTGTTGAAATTACTTGTGAGTGCCTACCTGGGTATGCCTAGAGCTTTCGCTTGGTTTAGCTGTTACATGGTCTGTAAGCTCAAACCAATATATTGCCCCCTTTCTATTGGCTTCAGCGTATGCAGAAACCAGCTTCAGAGCTCTGGCGGGTGATGCCCTAAAAAAATCAGCAGTTCATTTTGTTAGTTTATTACTGTACAACAAATTATAGTGTCAAAATCCTTAAAGGATTTATTTCGCTTCCATCGGCACTCCTAAGAGATATTGGCAGGGATATGATATGCTGTTACATTGTTCTTGTGCATATAGTATTGTCGAGCTTAGGGTGGCAAGCATGACGGGTTGCGGGTTGGTCATTTTAACTAACCATGCTTTAATTTTGCTAGCTTTTACAACTCCTTTTGCCTTGATTTCAGTTTTGCGGGCTGAAAAGCGGGTGCCGCTTGCAACCCTAGTCGAGCTAATGGTGAGTCTGTTTCTCCAGGTGACGGGATGGTCGTTGCTGTTCTCTCGGAGTTTGTTGAATTGCATCAATGTGGTCGGCAATGTTTATGTGTTGTGCGAGGAAATAACTCGTCGTGTCGTGTAGTCTGGCTCAATCTCTAGTGTAGCAAGATGCCTGTGGCATCCCGCAAAACTACTACTAGAAAATCGCGTTGAATGTGTGCATTGCATCGTCATCATCATGCATTGTTTGCCAAAATTATATTTGCAAAGCCCGTGTTGTTTTCTAAACGCCCCTCTCTATTCAAACATCAAAACCGGGACCCCGGAATATTTTGTTTTGGCCGCTATTGGTTTGCCAAACGGCCCGTTTAAATCAAATAAAAATTATATTATTTTTAGTGGGGGCAGTCGAACGGGCCAACCCGACCCGAACGACCACCCCCGTGTTAAACAGATCGGTCCAACCTGCCAGCCTACCTAAATCCCATTCCCACCTAAAACTCTACCCACCCTGCCCAGCCGCACCCCACGCCCACGCGTCCCCTGCGCGCCTGCCCGCTCGTCCCCTACCTCTCGCCCCGCGCGCCTCTCCTCTCCCCTTCTTCTTCCTGGCCGCCCAGCACCGTCTCCACCCTCCTCTCCGGCCACCTCGCCGCCGTCCTCCGCCCACCTCGCTTCTGCCGCGCCCGCCTCCACCCTCGCCCGAGCTGCCCGCTCCACCGCCCGCTGCCGCCGCCTGCCGCCTCCGCCCGTGGCGGCGACCCCGCCCATGGCTCCGACCACGCCCCGCGGCCAGCGTCTCCGCCCGCACGCTGCTAGCTCCGCCTCAAGCGGCCTCGCCCGGCCGTGCAGCCCTGCACCTCCGGCCTTCTCCGCCGCCGCCGCCGCCAGAGTCGCTGGCGCCCCTGCACGGCCGGAGCCAGCCTTGGCCCCATCTCCTGCGACCTCGCTCGCCCGGTCCATTGACCCCGCCTCCGTTAAATGCGCCGGCGCCGGGCCCTCTCTGCTGCATGCGTCCGAGCCGCGGCCGCGCAACCCCTCGCGATGCACCTCTTGGCGCCCTCCGATCCCGGTCGCCAGATCGCTAAGACCACCAAGTGCCGTCATGGATAAGACGGACCCCGGAAGCAACCGAACACCCTCTCGGTCGGCGCCAAGTCGCCGAGACGCCCGTCGAACCCGCAGCCTCCGGCGGGCCGACAAGATCTACGGCGCAGACGCGCCCACGGATTCGGTGAAACCCGCCAACGCCAAGTCCGCCTCCGACGCCAAGACCTCCTATCAGATCCAAGACTGAACCCGAGCACCAAGTCCGGACCCGATGACCGCCAAGAACGCCACCGGTTCAACAAGCACGTCGCCGCGGAGCGCCAAGTTCCCCTTCCCGGATACCAAGACCGCCTCGATGGCGCGGACCCGACAAGACCCTCGCAACGGCAAGACCGACCCCGGGGACCCGACAAGACCCTCGCAACGGCAAGACCGACCCCGTGGACCCGGCAAGACCTCCGTGAACGCGACAAGAACGCCCCGACCAGAAGAACCCGACGCGCCCCGACGCTGACACAAGTTCTGCCCCCGGACATCGAGACCCCGATGCGACAAGATCTGCCCCGTGACCGAGAACGCTTCCGCCGAACCCCCGTACCCCAGCTCCGCCGGACCCTGGACCCCGAGACCGGAACCTGAACCCAGAGACCGTCCCCGAACCCCGAACCCCGGAACCCAAAATCGTCGAGCCCCTCTAATGTGTGACCCTTTTCCTCGAACCCTATTTTTATAACATAATAACTTGATGCATGCTTAATTGTCATCCATCTCGCATGCATGTCATTGGTTTGGGGGCCTTATGCCGATTCACCTAATAATTAAGTATGGGGCCCATATGCGGGCATCTGGTCTCATATCGGCCTCATTTAAACATGTGTAGCGGCGGTTCCATCTGTTGCAATGCTAAATAACATTTAATTTATGGGAATCTAAATAACTTGAACCATCTAATTATCTGTGAACCCGGTTCCACCTAATATGACCTAATTGTATCGCATCTTTGCCATGTCATTCATCATACATGCATCATGCCGATTTTCTGCCGTTGTATTAAATATTGCATCCGGTGTTTTCTTCTAGTGTTTTGGTTCTTCGCGGATAAGGCCGTTGAGTTGATGTGAGCTTCGCCCCGATCTTCGGTTTAACCTTCGGCAATGTTTTCAGGCGAGCATCTTCCCCTTTCTACCTATCTTACTTTTCTAGTATTTACTTCCCTCCTGTTGATCTTTGTTATCTGTGTTGCGATGCTCTAGTTTCGTGCCCGTGATATCCCTTGCAGCCATATATAGCCTTGGACACATCCTATTACCTGTTGTTTGGTAGATAGTTGGCCCCGCGTGTCGTAGTCGCTTGCTCAAGGGTTTTAGTGTCGACAAGTACCACCTTTGTTGGAGAATTGCCGCATGTTGACGTTGGAGATGATCATGGCTTTAATTATTGTTTCACTTTATTTCCTGTTTAACCACTAAAATTGAATTAAGCAGAGGCATCGGTGGGTGATAGGTAAGATTTGGTTTCCGACCGCCCACTTGTGTCCCGTAGGACCCGAGTTCTTGACACCTGTTCCGAGATCGAGCGCGCTAACCACAGGTGGGGAGATATGGGCCCCCCATTGATAATTACCTGATTTCAAAGTATTGTACTGGGGGCCACAAACTAGTTTGAGGTGTTTTTACTATCCTGTACTTATGCCATGTTTTACCGCTTTATTTACGATTGTGCAGTCGCACCTTTGTCTTGTTAGGATCGGGACGATTCCGCGGTGCCGACAGTCCCGTTTGGGATTTGCTGTCGTGCCACATTACCCAAACCACGAGACTGTTTGAGACCGGCCGACTCCGTTGGTGTCGACTGGTGGGTGGCCCCATGTACTTGCTTTGTGTGCAGGACGTCGTGACTTAGGCCCGCCGACATACCGATGGGTGTATGTTAACCGATCGGCAAAAGGGTCAAGTGCTGTGGATACTTTGGTGCACCTGCAGGTTAAACCTTTTAGAAGTGTCGCGGTTATGGACGACTTGGAGCACAAAGGTTGATCATAGACAACTATAACTAAAGTTCTTGTTATAAATTGACTTGTGTTCGATTTGACTAGTAATCAGACTTCACTACAATGGAATGGCTAAGTAAAAGTACCAACAACCGCTGGGTTTTGGGTTTATCTCATGATAATTGTATCGACTAGTAGTAAGTGTTGCCACTATAACGGAATGGTTAATTAAAAGTGCCCTTGCTTACTTTATCGGGCGATTATCTAAACTCGACTAGTAAGTGCCACAACTATAACCGAATAATTAAAGCGCCAGCGTGTGAGTTCCTCGGTTGACTTCCTCGTTGATTACGAGGGGCGCCAGATGGGTTTGTTTGATGATAGTCTCAGGTTGGACCCGAATAGGTCTTTCTCACCCCTCTCTGATAGCCGCCTGTTGTATCGAGTCTCTATAGGTTGTTTAGTGCATGCTGCCGCTGCCGCTCAGTCCACCATACCTATGTAGGCGAGGACCGCCGAATTCTAGCCTCGCTGCAATCTTGGCCTCGATCGACGCTCCTCTTTTCCTTTGCCCTTTGTCGGCACCTTTTGTTTAAGCAGGTTTGAGATCGGCCGTTAGCGAGGTTACCCTTCCGGCTTGGCCTGGGCAGTTATGGACGCCATTGGTTATTCTTGTGGCTCTTAGCCCCATTTGCATCTTGTCCGTAGACGGACGCCTCTATCATTTTCAAGATGATTTGGATCTTTGTACATTATATCTATTCTTGACTCTTGAGTCGCTGCGTATATATCATTACGTGGGTCCCATCAAGGACTGTTGTGTAATGTTATTACTTTGTTTTCCACCCGCACGCAAGTGCCTGGTGGGCACCTTCGAATCGTTTCTATGCGGGTTTGGCGAGTTTCGCTGAAACTTGCATAGGGCCGATTCTGAGGGTGTTACAGAGTGGTATCAGAGCTCAGCAGTTGCGATACCCCACAAGTCCAGCCTGTAGGATAACCTAGCTAACGGCCGAAGTAGAGTGTCAAAACTATTTTGCAAAACCGGTTGGATAGTTCTGGTTAGGTCTGATTTTACTCCTTACCCCTCTGCTGTTCTCCTCTTACCTCGACGTGTTTTGAATCTGCTCTCTTATCTTTTCTTCGAGTCCAGGACTTCTCGTGGTGGGTTTTCCGTCGCACCTTCAGGGTTTCGCTTCCTCCTTTGGTAACGGTGTTCTACCATCCGGTGTTCAAGCTACCTGATGAATCCGTCTACGGTGTTACCATTCTTTGTTCCTTGTTTGTGCCTTCCGGTGTTTTCCGACGCGACGACATCCTCTTCGCCAGATCCGATGCAGAGTCTGCATCACTCCTTTGTTTCCGAACCTCGCTTGTCGAGAATCTTCAGTCTGAATCTTGAGGGTTGGTTGCATAATCTGTCTATTCGTGTACAGAGTAATGCTTTGAGTGCGGGATGGAGTCGCGACCATACCACTACTCTTATCATTCGCTGTTGTACATTGAATGGTGGATCGATGCAATTTTACCCCTTCCATGGAAGTTAGAGGTGGCCTTACCCTTAACTTCGTCCGTTGTTTATCCGGAGTGTTCTCTTGCCGGTCAGGAACAACGACCTCTTGTTAGTGGTGTCGCGAAGATCTACACGAAGCGAGAAGACGCAGATCGCCGACCTTCCTTCCGGTACCATGAGGCGGATCTCGAGGGCGAGATCCCTTGTTAGTGGTGTCGAATTGTGGCATCCCGCAAAACTACTACTAGAAAATCGCGTTGAATGTGTGCATTGCATCGTCATCATCATGCATTGTTTGCCAAAATTATGTTTGCAAAGCCCGTGTTGTTTTCTAAACGCCCCTCTCTATTCAAACATCAAAACCGGGACCCCGGAATATTTTGTTTTGGCCGCTATTGGTTTGCCAAACGGCCCGTTTAAATCAAATAAAAATTATATTATTTTTAGTGGGGGCAGTCGAACGGGCCAACCCGACCCGAACGACCACCCCCGTGTTAAACAGATCGGTCCAACCTGCCAGCCTACCTAAATCCCATTCCCACCTAAAACTCTACCCACCCTGCCCAGCCGCACCCCACGCCCACGCGTCCCCTGCGCGCCTGCCCGCTCGTCCCCTACCTCTCGCCCCGCGCGCCTCTCCTCTCCCCTTCTTCTTCCGCCCAAGACCGTCTCCACCTCCTCTCCGGCCACCACCTCGCCCGTCCTCCGCCCACCTCGCCTGCGCCGCCAGCCTTCACCACCTCGCCTCGCCCAGGCTCGCCGCTCCACGCTCGCCCGCCGCCTCACCGTGGGCCAGACCCCGCCGCCCCATGGCTCCGACCACGCCCGCCATGCCAGCGTCTCGCGCCGCACTGCTAGCCTCCCCAGCGGCCTCACTTGCGCCTCCGCCTCCGGCCTTCTCCCGCCTGCCGCCCAGAGTCGCCGGCGCCCGCCAGCCGGAGCTGCCTCGCCCCATCTCCCTGCGACCTCGCCGATCCGCTTGACCCCGCCTCCGTTCGTCGCCGGCCGTCGGGCCCCTCTCCTGCGTCAGGCGCGGCCCGCCCGTCGCAACCCCTCGCGATGCACCTCTTCGGCGGCCCTCCGATCCCCGGTCGCCAGATCGCCAAGACCACCAAGTGCTTCGTCATGGATAAGAAGACCGGACCGAAGCAACCGGAACACCCTCCGAGTCGAAGCCAAGTCGCCGAGACGCCCGTCAACCCGCAGGCCTCCGGGCAGAACCGACAAGATCTACGCAGACGGACGCGCCACGGATTCGGTGAAACCCGCCAACGCCAAGTCCGCCTCACGAACGCCAAGACCTCCTATCAGGATCCGAAGACTGAACCCGAGCACCAAGTCCGGACCCGATGACCGCCAAGAACGCCACCGGTTCAACAAGCACGTCGCCGCGGAGCGCCAAGTTCCCCTTCCCGGATACCAAGACCGCCTCGATGGCGCGGACCCGACAAGACCCTCGCAACGGCAAGACCGACCCCGGGGACCCGACAAGACCCTCGCAACGGCAAGACCGACCCCGTGGACTCGGCAAGACCTCCGCGAACGCGACAAGAACGCCCCGACCAGAAGAACCCGACGCGCCCCGACGCTGACACAAGTTCTGCCCCCGGACATCGAGACCCCGATGCGACAAGATCTGCCCCGTGACCGAGAACGCTTCCGCCGAACCCCCGTACCCCAGCTCCGCCGGACCCTGGACCCCGAGACCGGAACCTGAACCCAGAGACCGTCCCCGAACCCCGAACCCCGGAACCCAAAATCGTCGAGCCCCTCTAATGTGTGACCCTTTTCCTCGAACCCTATTTTTATAACATAATAACTTGATGCATGCTTAATTGTCATCCATCTCGCATGCATGTCATTGGTTTGGGGGCCTTATGCCGATTCACCTAATAATTAAGTATGGGGCCCATATGCGGGCAGATCTGGTCTCATATCGGCCTCATTTAAACATGTGTAGCGAACCGGTTCCATCTGTTGCAATGCTAAATAACATTTAATTTGCGGGGAATCTAAATAACTTGAACCATCTAATTATCTGTCGGAACCCCGGTTCCACCTAATATGACCTAATTGTATCGCATCTTTGCCATGTCATTCATCATACATGCATCATGCCGATTTTCTGCCGTTGTATTAAATATTGCATCCGGTGTTTTCTTCTAGTGTTTTGGTTCTTCGCGGATAAGGCCGTTGAGTTGATGTGAGCTTCGCCCCGATCTTCGGTTTAACCTTCGGCAATGTTTTCAGGCGAGCATCTTCCCCTTTCTACCTATCTTACTTTTCTAGTATTTACTTCCCTCCTGTTGATCTTTGCTATCTGTGTTGCGATGCTCTAGTTTCGTGCCCGTGATATCCCTTGCAGCCATATATAGCCTTGGACACATCCTATTACCTGTTGTTTGGTAGATAGTTGGCCCCGCGTGTCGTAGTCGCTTGCTCAAGGGTTTTAGTGTCGACAAGTACCACCTTTGTTGGAGAATTGCCGCATGTTGACGTTGGAGATGATCATGGCTTTAATTATTGTTTCACTTTATTTCCTGTTTAACCACTAAAATTGAATTAAGCAGAGGCATCGGTGGGTGATAGGTAAGATTTGGTTTCCGACCGCCCACTTGTGTCCCGTAGGACCCGAGTTCTTGACACTGTTAGAGATCGAGCGCGCTAACCACAGGTGGGGAGATATGGGCCCCCCATTGATAATTACCTGATTTCAAAGTATTGTACTGGGGGCCACAAACTAGTTTGAGGTGTTTTTACTATCCTGTACTTATGCCATGTTTTACCGCTTTATTTACGATTGTCGTCGCACTTTGTCTTGTTAGGATCGGGACACGATTCATGTGCCGATCCCGTTTGGGGATTTGTCGTCGCTGCACAGCAGACTACCAAACCCGAGACTGTTTGGAGACCGGCCGACTCGTTCGGTGTCGACTTCGGTGGCCCCCATGTACTTGCTTTGTGTCTGGGAACGTCGTGACTTAGGCCCCGCCGACATACCGATGGGTGTATGTTAACTGATCTGGCAAAAAGGGTCGAAGTGCCTGTGGATACTTTGGTGCACCCCTGCAGGGTTAAACCTTTTCGAGAAGCCGTGTCCGCGGTTATGGACGACTTGGAGCACAGTGCTTGATCATAGACAACTATAACTAAAGTTTACTGTTATAAATTGACTTGTGTTCGATTTGACTAGTAATCAGCTTCACTACAATGGAATGGCTAAGTAAAAGTACCAACAACCGCTGGGTTTTGGGTTTATCTCATGATAATTGTATCTGACTAGTAAGTGTTGCCACTATAACGGAATGGTTAATTAAAAGTGCCCACTGCTTACTTTATCAGGACGATTATCTAAACCTGACTAGTAAGTGCCACAACTATAACCGAATAATTAAAACTGCCAACTGTGTGAGTTCCTCGGTTGACTTCCTCGTTCGGTTACGAGGGGGAAACGCCAGGATGGGTTCGTTTGATGATAGTCTCAGGTTGGACCCGAATAGGTCTTTCTCACCCCTCTCTGATAGCCGCCAGTTGTATCGAGTCTCTATAGGTTGTTTAGTGCATGATGCCGCTGCCGCTCAGTCCACCATACCTATGTAGGCGAGGACCGCCGAATTCTAGCCTCGCTGTCTTCGCCTCAAGATCGACGCTCCTCTTTTTCCTTTGCCCTTTGTCGGCACCCCTTTTGTTTAAGCAGGTTTGAGATCGACGCCGTTAGCAGGGTTACCCTTCCGGCTTGGCCTGGGCAGGGTTATGGACGCCATTGGTTATTCTTCAGGGCTCTTAGCCCCATTTGCATCTTGTCCGTAGACGGACGCTCTATCATTTTCAAGATGATTTGGATCTTTGTACATTATATCTGTATTCTTGACTCTTGAGTCGCTGCTGTATATATATCTGTTCTGTGGGTCCCATCAAGGACTGTTGTGTAATGTTATTACTTTGTTTTCCACCCGCACGCAAGTGCCTGGTGGGCACCTTCGAATCGTTTCTATGCGGGTTTGGCGAGTTTCGCTGAAACTTGCATAGGGCCGATTCTGAGGGTGTTACAATGCCTTGGAGTACCTAATCCGGGAAATTTCTGCTTCTGAGTACCATTTGAAGTCGGATTTCGTTGTATCTTGCCTTTGTTGCATGGTTGTTCTTGGCAGGTCCTCTCATCAGGCATGAGAGCTTCAGCCACAACTACAGTACATTCTGAACTTATATATCCGTGGAGAGGCGATTTTTTATGCATGATGGTAGCTACACACCCTTACATTTTATCTTGTATACATGATTTTCAAGTCATGCATTCCCTTTTTATCTTGTTTTCTTAGTAGAACACATATTTCGGGTGTGAAAAAGTGGTTTTAGAATTTTGGTTTGAATTTGTTTTTGTCAAAGTCAACTCATGCGTTGACTTTTTATTTTCCAAGTTGACTTTTGGAAAAAAAAAGTCCAAAAGTATTCAAACCTGGAAATTGAAACCACTATTCTACACTAGAAATGTGTGTTCTATAATAAAAATAGGCTAAAAAGGTTCATTTCGCATGAATCTATGGGATGTGAAGATGTGTGTAGCTACCACCCATGACACAGAGTTATTTTTGTCCGTGTGTTCTTCTCAGCTGTGAGTTGAAAAGCGCGGTGTTCACTCACTGAGTCATGCATGATCCGCCAGTGTTATTTTTTTGTTCTTTGAGGTTAATAGTGGGCAACTGTAGACTAGAAAGACAGGAAAACGTTGTAAGTAGTAGCTGAATGCCAGGACATTACTCTACTACAAAGCGGCATGCTGGATGGGCAAAGCTATCCAGAACGTCGTGCCATGTTGTCAGTACCAAAGAGGCACTGACAGTCTTCAGTTGCAAGCGTAATAACCTGGCCATCTTACCAGATTCAGTAAGCGTATAGTGAGGATTGATCAAGAGATTACACAACTTGTAACGCATATGTGAAAGAAAATCCAACCTAGGAGGTCTCGGCAGCGCATCCCTTCCAAATCGACAATGCCAAATGGCGGCGCATCCCTTCCTTCTAGCTAACGCTTTAACCTGTGCAATCTGATCCATGATTTGTCTGGAAGGCATTCAAACTGATACTCTATATTCATATACTATGTAATAGACATGAACGCTAGCTACCTTCCCCTCTTGTCTGTTGTCGATTTCCTGTGAGCCTCATTCACTCCTAGATTTAGATCGACGGGCATGACACACATGTAATCTCGCCTATCTGAACGACTGAACCCGGTTTCAGTCTATAGGTCATTCATACTTTCACATGGTTGTGCTAGACACATCCGAGTTACACTCGAAGTGATAGGAAAGCATGCCTATCAATGTAATAATCTGTCCAATTTCCTTTGCCTCATGACACTGGTGGTAAGCCGTAGCCGATTGACTCGTCATGTCAGTGTCAACTTAACTCTTTTTTCTCGTTCCATGATATGTGGTTTCTTCTAGCTAACTCTTTAGTCGGACTTTGGGTTGTGGCGTTGGGACTCATTTTTTGTCGGGCGGACATAAATCGGCAAATGCAGTGAATATGGTCGGCAAAAAAAAAAGTCTGCCTAAGAGCATTTCTCGGATCCTCTCCTAATATATGTCGGTACTGCCTCAAATAGTTTGCACAACCATGTGACCGTATGAACGGATTTTGATTTGATTGCACAGATAGTATTTTGCATGCAGTACATCCGTCCTTGTCTGCAATCAAATTGCTCAGACGGAAAATCCTTCTTCCCTTAGGCGATGGCGTTCATCTCGAACTCGACGTGGAGGTGAGCTGGTCGTGGCGTCGGGAGAGATACGGGCCATTTTGGGCTCCAACCAGGTTCGCTTCGCTTGGGCCGAATACTATGTGTGAAATAAAATCCAACACAGAAGGTCCCGGCGGCGCATCCGTTCCAAATCGACAATGCCAAACGAGGGCACCCATCGCCGCCGCCGCCGCCGCGGCGCCTCGCCGGCCTCGCTGCCGGTCAACGATGATATGCTCCGGGAGATCCTCCTCCGCCTCCCGGCGCACCCGTCCTCTCTCCCGCGTGCCTCCGCCGTCTGCAAGCGTTGGCGACGCGTGGCCACCGACCCCCACTTCATTCGCCGCTTCCGCACCCACCACCGGAAGCCGCCCATCCTCGGCGCCTTCGTGTGCAGCCACGAGGAGATCGTGTTCACCCCAATCCTCGACCCTCCCGGCCGCGTCCCTCCGGAGCGCTTCTCCCTTGCAGGCTACGGCTGTGACTCCTCTAACTTCTGTTTGCTCGGGTACCGCCACGGTCTCATCCTCGTCAATGACAGGCGTCGAAAAGAGGTCGTGGTGTACGACTGCATCGCCGGCGAGCAGCGCCGCATGGCAGTGCCAGCGGAGTTCCATACGAGAAACATCTACGGGGCGGTGCTCCGCGCATCCGGTGACCCGGCACACGTGCACGGCGGCCGCCACTTCATGGCGGTCGTGGTGTCCATCTCCGGTCGACCAGCCGCCTGCGTTTACTCGTCGGAGACCGGCATGTGGGGCAACGTCATCTCACCAGAGGCTGGATATGCAGTCTATGGTGCTTGTCTTGCTAGTAGTCCTAGCACGCTCGTTGGCGCCGCGCTCTACTGGGTTCTTCCGCAAATCAGCCATGGCATACTCGAGTTTAATCTGGATGCGGAAAGCCTAGACTTGATCGAGGGGCCTCCCGGCACGAGTGACTCGCACACGCATCTGATCATCCAGGCAGAGGATGGCGCCGTTGGCCTCGCCGCATTTTCTTACCCTAGCTTCCAAATCTGGCGGAGGGAGGTCAGCTATGACGGTGTCGTCGCCATATGGTTGCTGCAGAAGACAGTGGACATGCACAATGTTCTTAGGCTCCCTCCGCTGAATGAGAGAACGTGGAGAGAGATGGTAATACTGGGCTACGATGAGGATAATGGTGTGATATTTGTGTATGCTGACCGCAATTCCTACATGGTTGAACTCAAGTCAATGCGACCGAGGAAACTGGGCAGAACCTGTTGTATGAACGAGTATCATCCTTTCACGAGTTTCTTTATACCAGGTGATTGCTCGTCCTCATTCTTAAATTTTTTTAAGTAACCCAATCTAGTAGATTTTTGTATATTGTTGGCTGAATACATTAATTTATTGCTCATCTTAAGTAGTGTTCACCAACAACTAAGCTTAGTTAGCTACTCCCTCTGTTCGGGATTATAAGTTCTTCGTGTATACCTAGGTTATTAATTTGACCAACAAAATATAACTTATATACTATAATTTTATGGGTCCTTCGAGTATCATAAAAGTTATACCATTAGAAAATATAACCTCTAAAATTTCTAATGATATAATTTTTAAGCTATACTATTTATATTTTATTGTTCAAATTGGTAACCTAGTTATTCGTGCGGGACTTGTAATCCCAAACGGAGGGAGTATACAACGTAGCCGACCTCACTCTTCCGGGACACTGAATCTTTATGCAAAGGAGTAACGACAAAATGTGGAATTACTTAGTTGGCATGTTTGGCACATGAAATCTAATCGAGTTATTCAATGAGTACTTTTATTTGTTTTAGTCTTGTTTGTTGAAGACCATACCGCAAGTCTACAAGTGACTCTGTAGCACACAAAATATTGCATTCTTTGACTCTTATTTCACAAAGTCAATTAGAAACAAGTTAGTTCCTTTTCCTATTACAAAGGCCAGTCGTAATATAACATTCAACTCCCCTACACCCGTCAAACTACAATGTGAAAAGACGTCTTGTTTTATTTTGTTGTCATTGGTGTTACTAGGAGATATAGACAGGAGAACAGTAAATTTACAGTTGTTCTTTATGTTACTGAGCTGATCATGAGTTTGCACGCAAATCTTCTTTTTAAACCCGTATGTTTTGTCCGTTCTTAAAACAGGTTATGTCTGTATCCGGTTACTAACATAATTGACGATTTTGTTTCCTCTAGGCAGAGGATCCGCTGCTGCAGTTTTTACTGAGTTTATGGCGTTGGATCAATTTGGATCGAAGTATTTCTATGTTACGTGAAGGTACTTATTGGACGTGTCCCTTGATGTAATTTTAAGAGGATTCTTTAAATATCTAATCCAGAGAATTTCAGCTTCCCCAAGGAGCGACAGGCAGCTCTAGCTCTTATCTCCAGTCAGGAGAATTTTGAGTGCGCACTTCTGATTGTTTAACCATCTAATCCAGAGAATTTCAGCTTCCCCAAGGAACGACAGGCAGCTCTAGCTCTTAATCTCCAGCCAGGAGAATTTTGAGTGCGCACTTCTGATTTGTTTAACCATCTCAAACATTTAAAAGCAAAAAAGAATACCTGAAAAAGAAAGGGGGAACAGTACTACTCATTTATTTTTCTGCATATCGTATTACCTACGAGTACTAAATGAAACCCTGCTTTTACTACACATGGCACATGTCTTGTGCGAAAATTACTCCTCCTCCTATCCAAAATACTTTTCGTGGTTTTATTTCAATTGTAAGAAATTTGTCTTAATACCTAATCG
Source organism: Avena longiglumis (assembly GCA_030063025.1). Classification (NCBI taxonomy): domain Eukaryota; kingdom Viridiplantae; phylum Streptophyta; class Magnoliopsida; order Poales; family Poaceae; genus Avena; species Avena longiglumis. Next base: position 552,632,744 of record CP125973.1, on the reverse strand, counting down.
AGGGGAAGTTTAGGTTCACCAAGTTACATCTCAAGTTTAGGGATGCTCGTCTCTTCTTTCAGGAGAGCTTTGGAATGGGTCGACTTCATCAACCATCATGAAAGATAAAAGAAGAACAGTACGACACAAAAATAGGAAAATCCATTTATAATTTTTTCGTCTGCATATCTAGTAAGATCTTTTATTTTGGACGAAAGGCTCGAAGATAGTTTTTTTTTGACATGAGGCTTGAAGATAGTTGGCTTTATTTACATGTAGGGGTTATGATCATGGTACTCTTGAGAGCATCTCCACACCCCTAAAGGCCCCCTAAGCGGGCTATGACGGCGACGACGCGAAAAAACCCGCCCAGTCGCCTCCCCCAAAATGGATTTAGTACCGGCGCGGCCCAATAAATCACCTGGCGACCCCAGGCCAAACCCAAACCAAGGGGGGCTAGTGGGGGCGCTGGAAAATTGGGCGGGCCACTCTTGTCGGCGACACATCAACCCTTTTCCCACCAAAAGTTAGATTCCCTCCCTTTTTTCCTCCACATCAACCCTTCCCACTCCTCGCCGCCCACTCCCGCCATTTCCCCCAATAGACGAGATCCGCCGCCGTCATGCCGCCGAAGAGGTACCAAGCTCCCCGTGCATCAGCGGCCTCATCAAGGCCAATGTGGCAGTGAAGAAGAGGAGGGAGGACCTGGAGATCTTGATGGTCGACACCAGGTGCATGGATGACGAGGTGAGGGTGTGGTGTGTGGATCAGCGCGCCATGGTTATGTCCTAGAGCCGGGCGACACCGGCCCCGACCCTAATCGCCACCTAGGCCAGCACCACGACTCCACCGGCTACTGTGACGCCAGCCCCGGCCCCGATCTCCACCAAGTCCAACACTAGTACTCCACCGGCGACTACGGCACCGAACCTGGCAACGATTGCCACCCAGGCCTGCACCACTACTCTACCGCCCTGGAGGCGCCTTCTACCGCGACTGATGTTGTCGTCGTCTGTTCGGCATGTGCCCCCTTTTGTTCGCTAGACTTGATTTGGAGTGATTTTATACGATGTGATCGTCGAGACTATGTGATCGGTCCGTAGGCGCCAAAACTATGTGATTGGCGATGTTTATCATGTCTGAATTTTGTCATCCATTTGGGGGTTGCGACTGGGAGCCGGTGCCGCACAATAGGAGATAGCTACACCGACGGCCCCTATGTCACTGTATTGAAGTTTTTTTTTAAACATGAGAGGTCCGAAGGACCTAGAAACTCCATCTAATCAAACAGATGATACAAGATTACAGATAGTCCCCTGAAATAAAAGAGAATTACAACATGGGACTTGAAAATTACAACCAAACCCTAAAACTTGTCTCCTTTTCGCAATCCGATCCTTGGTCGCCGCCGCCGATCTGAGACCTCCAGCACCGGGCACCATCTTCGCCGCCGGGGAGCTTACCACTTGAGGTGTCGTTCAGTATACTGAAGTTACAAGAGAGAAAAGAAGCATGTTTCAAAATTCTGCTAGCTCCGGTACAAATAGACCGATTTATACTGGCAAAAAAGAAAAAGGCTAATGCACATTCCGCCGGTCCGACAAGACTGAAAATACAGTATGCAGGAACCAGATCGCTGCAGATGAAGTCGTCGACCAGGAGTGAACAAAAAACCACAAGCAGAAAACCCCGTTCCACTCAACCCCGTGCCTCCCCTGTGTGTGTGTGTCCTCTAGGAAATTACCCCCAAATCCAGACGACGGAGGAGGGTGCCAGAATGGCCCGCCGCCCCGGCGCGCGCCTCCGTCCCCATATCCAGTCGACTGAGCAGGGCGCCGGAGTGACCTGTCGCCGCAGCCCGCGCCTCCATCCCCAGATCAAGGCGACCGACGACGGCGCCGGAGTAAGCCGCCGCAGAACCTCGCCGGCCTCCCTGCCGGACGACGACGACATGCTCCGTGAAATCCTCATCCGTCTCCCGGCGCTGCCATCCTCGCTACCCCGTGCCTCCGCCGTCTGCAAGCGCTGGCGAGGCCTCGTCACCGACCCCCGGTTCCTCCGCGAGTTCTACGCGCGCCACCGAAACCCGCCGCCGCTCCTCGGCGTCTTCTCGCGGAGAAACCAGGGGAAAGGGATCGCGTTCAGCCCCATCCTGGACCCTCCTGACCGCATACCTCCTCGGCGCCTCAGCCTTGGACGCTGCGGCAGCGGCGACGGTTACACTTTGCTCGACTGCCGCCACGGTCTCGTCCTCGTCAAGAACAGCTCGCGGACGGAGTTCCTCGTGTGCGACCCCGTCACCGCCGAGCAGCGCCGCGTGCCCGTCCCGCCGGAGCTCAAGACGCGCTTCTTCAACGGGGCAGTGCTCTGCGCGGCCGGCCACCAGCACCAGGGCCACGTGCACGGCGGCTGTCACTCGACCCCGTTCAAGGTGGTGGTGATGTCCACATACAAGCAATACAACCAGCCCTTCGCCCGTGTTTACTCCTCGGAGACCGGCATATGGGGCGATCGCATCTTAACAGAGGCTCCCTGTGAGATTTCTCGAAAACCTGCCGTCCAAGTCGGTGGCTGCCTTTACTGGTTGTCCATTGGTGACAACATACTTGATTTCGATTTGGGTGAGCACAGCCTAACCGTCATCAGAGGGCCTCCAGTTGCAGATGGTATCCTCTTTAGAAACTGTCAGATCATCCAGGCTGAGAATGGTGCTGTTGGCTACGCCGTGTTGTCTTATCCTCGCTTCGAAGTGTGGCAGAGGAGCATCAGTGCTCATGGTGTTGCCACATGGGTGATGTGGAAGACAGTCGATATGCACACAATTCTTCGGCTCCCTCATCCGCATGATGATGAAATGAGTGTACAGCTGCTGGGGTACGATGAGGATGATGCTGTATTTCTATGTTATGATGGAAGTGTCTACATGGTTCAAATCAAATCCATGCAGTCCAAGAAACTTAACGAAATCCATTCTACCGGAAATCGCTGTTTTCCTTTCAAGAGTTTCTTTACACCAGGTGATTGCTCATTCTTAGTCTTTACTATATTCTAGGAGTAGCCTAATCTAGGTACATTTGTTACATGATTGCTTGGATTTGCCTTCTTTCAGATTCTTAAGTGCTTACCAGCAACTTCAACTTACCAATTCCCCTTTAGTAGATAGACGAACTTATAGCCGTATTCTTTAGTATATGTTATCATTAAATATAACTTTCATCATTATCCTTAGATATCAAATGAAATGTCAGATGACCAACTAGCTATATTCTTCTGTCCCAGTATGTGTGTCGGTTTTGATCTTGTTATCAATCTTAAATCCATACGAACTGATTTGTTGAGTCCCATACTTTACGAATAAATGTGTTTTTGGTCACTTGCTGATGACCCCTATTGTAGGTGACTAGTACATTTGTAGCACACAAAAATAAGTTGCATTTCTTCTCTGTCAGGCTCCAGTTATTTAGAAGTGAATTCCCAAGATCGCTTTTGTTAGAATTTATTAGTTTTGTCATGTTTTAATTTTGTATGCTTTGGCATGATGGCAGATGAGTTTACATGAGGTAAACTATGTTCCAATTTTGTTCTTGTCAGCTAAATTCTTAACGAATAAATATCTGAGTATACTGCACTTAGGACTATTCGTTGCATTTTACAACGCATGAGTATATTTGGTTGTCTATTGCTAGTAATAGTATCAAAAGTGAGCTATAAATCATCTATATAGAGTGAGTTATTTTGCTCAAGTTATATTTTGTCAGCTCATCTGGGTAATTGACTCGCTGTTGCCTTCTCTTATGCATTTGTCTTTTCCTTGGTATACTGTCGTTAATTCCGTGATTGCTAATGCTTCTAGGTGCAGCCATTTCTGGTCGATTTGGAGCTGCAATGTTGTAGATAGAATGACAATCTGGTTTGATGTGCTAATATGCTAAAATGGTTAAACAGGTATGAAGATTGTCTTAATATTGTCTGTGAGATCTAGAGTATGGGCTGTTTGATTTTCTTATGGAAAAATATCTGTCTGCCAACACAGGTCGCATACACCCACAAACTACTGCCCATTTGGCTGTAGGCGCTCACTCATGTAGTCATGTAAATAAAACAAGAAAAGAATCAATATGATGGTAATGCCGAGATAAATGACTCAATCAGTTTTAGATTGTGAAAGTGATATCCAACTGACCGAAATGTTGAATATGGTGCTGGTGTTGAAATTACTTGTGAGTGCCTATCTGGAGTTGCCTGCAGCTTTCCCTTCGTTTAGCTGTTTCCGTCTTTTAGCTGAAAGCAATATATTGCCTCCATTCTTTTGGCTTCAGCTTTGTGCAGAAACCAGCTTCGGAGCTCCTGTGGGAGAAGCCCTTAAAAATATGTATTTTAACTTTGTTAGGAGTATTAGTTTATTACAAACTTCATTTGAAGTATTGAACTCCCCCACCTCAACAAATTAGTTTCTTCAAGGTTTTATTTTGTTTCCATCATAATTCGTAAGAGATATCCGTTCAGATATGATCTGTGTTACAGAGCTGTTTTTTATGTTGATGAGCTGATAATGAGTTCGTTTCTCCAGGTGAAGGGATGGCTGCTGCAGTTCTCACTTAGTTTGTCGCATTGGTCATGTGTGGTTGGCAGTGTTTACATGTTATCTGAAGCAAAAACTCATCGTGTCGTAGTCCAGCTTTAATTTCTAATGTAGCAAGATTCTTTTGAGTACCTAATCCAGGGAATCTCAGCTTCCCTGACTATCATTTGGAGTCGGATTCTGTTGTATCTTGCTTTTGTTACATGGTTGTGCTTAGCAGCTCCTCTTCATCAGGCATGACGTACCATCTGAATTTATATTTTCTGTGTGTTCTTCCCAGCTGTGACTTGAAAAGCATGTCATCACAGCAGGTCTATTGTGGTTGTTAACTCGCAATCCACCATTGGTCTTTTTTTGTTCGTTGAGATTAATAGCGGGCAACTTTGGTGTGGACTGGAACAAGTTACTACATCTACACACTAGAAAGACAGAAATATGTTGTAAGTAGCCGAATGATCTATAATCTTCGGTTACAAGTGTAATCTGGGCATCTTACTGATTCAGTAAAAATATAAGCACCAGCTTGCTCAGTTTTAACACGACAGCGGGTCTCCGGTCACACTCACAATCACAAGAACATGCAGAGTAGTGTTCCAAGTTGAAACTCTGAATTCCTCCATGATTCTGACTGCACTCTTCTTCAGGCTGTGCAACTGTCGAGATGGCACAAAACCTCGCAGCATATAAGCTTAACAGGATGAACAAAATATTACAGTGGACGGTAATAACAGGAATTGGCACCAGAAATACTATGTTTCCAAGATCCCACCTCTGCACGCGAGGACCGCAAGCACAGCCCCGGCAAAGCGAACATAGCAAAGAAAACCGGGATGGAGTCTTTCCTCCCGACGGTGGCGACTCCGCCGTTGTTGCCGTTCACTCCAAGACCGTCTGAGACACCAAGTGTCGGGAGCCCATCGGAGCACCGGCCGTGGTGTGCGTGTTCCCCATCCTTCACTGCGAGATGGGGACGGCGGCGGGGATATATAGGAAACCCTGGCCATTGACACCTGCGTCCGCCGCATCCCCGTCCTCCTACATGGCGGCGTCTGGGGTGACCGATCTCGCTCGAATCTCATGTGGGAGAGCGTCGATCCGGCCGGACACGGCTTGCCCCAGAAAATCGAGCCGTTACGGAAAAGCCGGAGAAGCCAGTGACAAAGTTCTACCAGCAGGTTAGCACACTCCCTCCAAATCAAATAATAGTAGTACTACTCATCGAGTCCGCAAATCCGTCACCATGGGCCGCGCCAAGACCTCTGGACACGGATATCGCTCCGCCGATTTCCTCCTTGACAACCATACTGTCCCGGGAGCCTGCAATTGACAACAAGAATCCCTCAATTATCCGTGATTCTGTGAATCAACCCGTGCTCTTCACTGAATTCCACTCGCTCGTTCGACCAGATCGAAAATCACAGCGAGCGCCGCCGCTGCCAGTCCCGCCAGCCAACCCTAGCGGCGCCACCCCTACGGCCCAGCCATGCCCCTAATGTCACCTGCCTCCGCTTCCCCATCCAACGACAGCAACCACGAAACTTCAGCCGATCGACTACATCCTTGGACCTTGACAGGAACTGAGCCTGCCCGCGCGCGGTGCACACCACCGGCGCCTTGCCTGTCTGTAATGAATCGCTAACCACACACGGTAAGATATATGTCTTCTGTACGCTACTAAAAGATACTATATGCCTTCACATACTGAATTAACTAATTAGTGACACGTTGTTGCAATATTTTTGATAAACTGAAAGATATCCACAACTTTGAGTGGTTTCCTTACACGGGTATGCTCTAAGTGTCATTACATGTGCCACTTTTATAAGAACTACAGGTAGAAAAATAATTTTACAGTACAAAAGCTCCGGGTACTATGTAGGTTTCACCCTGTTGTCTTCATACCATGGAGACATGGTTATATTTTCTCTTTAAAGTATATGATTCAATATCTGTTCCATTATTTCAGTGGAGCTTCTTTGCCTGTAATTTTAGATATGCATAGCTTATTTTTCACCTTTGTTAGCTGTAAAAATGACCACCATATAATCAACCTTGTGTGACTTTTTTTTTTTGGAACCGTCAAGTTGATTCTCCATGTAAATTGTTTTTCTTTTTGAGATGTAATTTTAGGATTTCCTATGTAAGACTAAATATTTGATACATACTATTCTGATTATCCCTTTACGAACTGATGGATTCTCTTCAAATGCATAAATACTTTTGGTGGCCCAGTCCCTAACGCACTAGTTGAAGTTGTAAATGGATATATCCTGTTTTGTAGATGGGCATGTATACAACTGGTTGCAAAGTAGAAACATTACTCCCTCCGACCCATATTAGTTGGCTCCAATTTAGATGTATCTATCAATTGTGATAGATAATCTAAATTGGAGCCAACTAATATGGGTCGGAGGGAGTACCAAAAGTTGAATTGTGAATCCTCAACAAATCACGAAGGTTCATCGCGAGAAAAAAATAAACCGTAGCAACGCACGGGCATTTAACTAGTTACCCAATAGTATGTCTTCCAGGAGATGATTACATTTTAGCACTTTAGAATGGCTATAGCAGTAGATGGGACTTGCAAGCTATTACAAGTTTCTGCATAAAAGTTCGCAGGAGTTGGGGAAACATACATAGTTTCATTCATCCTCTTCAGAGATTGTGGTTAACTCGGATAAAACATATTGAGAATCCTCAATATGGGTGTGTTCTTCGTCACAGAAGAATGGCCTAGAAGGCATTTGCAAGCTGTCGGTGCTGCCTTCGAGCATCTCTATCACCTCGCTCATTGTTGGACGATCATTAGACTTCATCTGAATGCAGCATAATCCAACGATGCACAACTTTTTCTCTAACTCATGCATATCATCAACCGCAGATGTCTCACCCACGTCTTGTTCAGTTAGCCGGTCATACACCCAAGATGGGTAGTACGCCTGACTTGAAGTTGCATTTCGGTCAGCGTTCCTCCGTCCTCCAGCCATCTCCATTAGCAGCATCCCGAAGCTGTAAACATCGGACTTACTGGATATGATGCCAAAGCAACGCGACACTATCTCAGGAGCTATGTACCCAATAGTTCCCCGTAGTGCACTCAGTGGCACAAAACTATTATCCCTTGGGTACAGCTTGGCGAGTCCAAAATCAGCAACTTTTGGGACAAAATTGCTATCAAGAAGGATATTGTGTGGCTTGATGTCAAAGTGTAGAATCTGCATGTCACACCCCTAATGCAGGTAATTGATTCCCCTGGCAATGCCCAGAGAAATCTCATTGAGTTTGTCCCAGGAGAAATTCTTAGCCGAAAAGATATACCTGTCTAGAGAACCTCCAGGCATGTATTCATACACAAGCGCCCTCCTCATTTCCTCCGAGCAAGACCCCACCAGACGCACAACGTTAACATGGTGGATTCTGCCAATGGTGGAGACCTCACTGATGAAGTCTTCTCCATTGCAGTTGGAGTTGCCCTCTAGCATCTTGACCGCGACATGAACATCGCCTGGAAGCACACCCTTGTATACTGAGCCGTAGCCACCTTGGCCCAGCTTATCCCTGAAATGGCTTGTGATTGCAGTAATGTTGGCATAGGCATACCTAGTCGGGCCAAGCATTCGTTGCATCTGGAGGAACTTCTCAATTGCATCAACTGTGATCCTTGTTTTCCAGTATATATGGGCAAGGAACATCCACACAATCAGAGGCGCCAACACAAACCTGCATAGCTCTACATAAGCAAGGTTGTATAGGGTTTAGTGCTACATGAAGAAGTACCTATATGATGGTGAAGAAATTAAAGTAAGAACTTGAAATTCTGAAGTACCAGCATTCAATGTGAAAATCCACGTACCAATTAGTACAACTGTCTGGTATGACCCGACATAATGAGGATAACCAATCACATCAAATGCGCAATGTATGAAGTCTCCCTCGATTCAGAAGAATATCCACAATCCAATCCTTGATGATCCTCCCAGACACTGGTCGTTCATAAAATTTGCTGCAATACCACGATGCTGCAACAAAATGGAATGAAAGAGAGCCCCAACAGTTTTGGGATAAGATAGTACAGAAAATAGAACCACAGTGTGCAAATGTTAAAATCCTGAACTCACTGATACTCGCGTAGTAGGCATTGCTTGATGCTCCCCCTAGAATACCTCCAAGGAAACCGAACAGCAAAACCAGTCTTCATGGATTTCACGGTATCTGCATAACTGGCATTCTTTGGCGCCCAACCACCCCAAGGAGTCATGGCCAAGTACCCACAAGATGGTTCAAGGTACTCCCTCCGTTCAAAATATAAGATGTTTTAGCTTTATAAAGCAAATGTATCTAGACTTATTTTAATATATAGGTTCACTCAAGTTTAGAACGAATCTACACATTAAATGAAGTCTAGATATATTTTCTCTACAAACCCAAAACATCTTATATTTTAAAACGGAGGGAGTACTTCATAAAAGGAGATCCTTCGCAAGTTAACACGTAAACAAAAGAATCGTTGGTGCTCAGGCAAGCGACAGGCATGTATATGTGATTGTCCTTTACTTCCTGAGAGCATTTAACGAAGCAAGCCTGACTATCTGTAAGCGGTGCCAATTCGACTTCCATGCCATCGCGTATGTATGAAGGATAAGGAGGACAATTCCACCGAGGTATAGGGGGCAGATGTTGTATAAACCCAAGTCAGCATCAACGACCCAGAAGGTAGAATCGTCGTAGTTGATACCAGAGACATAGTACGTTGCATTGTCGATGTGAATTTTTGCCTTGGTATCAGTACAAACTAGCACATAAGATCCATAACCACACCCAGGTGGATCACCTGCCTGAAGAAATGGGGATGCTACAGATCCAAGAGGGCCGCACAAGAAAGGAGGACAGTCAGGCATACCTTCAACGTGATCTGCTACAAGAACTGCAAGCATATAGAAGACAGTTAAGGTTTGAAGAGCAGAGGGCATAGCCATGGCAAACTGGTCCACAGAACAGGAAGCAGATGAAGGAAGTGGCTGCTGAAGTCAACAAGACTTCAAAGTAGGATAGTTACATACTAACAACCGGCCCAAACAAAGTATCGTCCACATCACATATGGAGTCAATTACTAATTTGTATATCACAATCATACCGCCTGGCATAGTACTTCAGACTATTATCTGGTCCAATACTGCTACATTCATGGAAATATTGAATTTAATACTCAATTCCTTGAGACAATGACAGATAAAAAGGAGAAAAGGTCAATAAGTGTGAGATAAAAATATGTAAGCAGTGATGTAATAATTCATTTCACCGGAGCAAACTTTCCAAGCCATAGAACACAAACAGGAGCTTCGGTGGTAGCTAGAAATCCTGCTCGAACACACACCTACATAGAGAAGCACAACATCATTACTCATCAGAGGTCAAAACAAACAAGTGACTGTTTCTTATGCTCCCTACCTTCTCTTCGACCGTCTTTATCTCCATTACATCTCATGGACTTGCCTAATTCTCTGGTCACACTTATGCTGCTCTCTCTTCCCGTGGATGCAGCATCGGATGATGAAGATTTCTTCAGAACTTGTTCATCACACCGATGCAGCAAACACACGGACCAGAAATCCGATTCCCTTTTCGTATTTCAACCCACCCCCATCATGTGGTGCACCTGGTATGAAGTTATCATGCTCCGGTGGTGACATGATCCTGGACCACCATGTTCTTGGACCCTGCAGAGTAACCACGTTATATTACAGGCACCGCGTCATCAACGTTATCAACCGATCTGTACACCGTGGAACCATCGCACTGCCCACTACAGAAGCTTACCTCAAGAAGGCTATCAACCGATCTGTACAAGCAACTTCAGTTGTCGTAATTTACTACGACCCTAGTAAGTTGTTCAAGAGATTTCATATGATATACCTGGCCAGCCTCTTGTCTGAGTGACAACAACGCTAGCCAATTCTGGTATTTGGCATCAGCTTCTGCATACATGTCTGATCTTCCAAAGGACTATATGGCTGTTTCTAGAAGCATCCCTATACCCTTCGCCTATGATAAGCATGGCCTGAATACAGACAAGTTCAATGAAAGAGCTAATAGAGTCATCAACTTTGGTGAAACAACCACTTGGAACCTCAATAACATTACCGATACCTGCCAGCAGTGTGAACATCAAGGTCGACACTGTGGATTCAGTGCACAAAGGAGTCAAGCATTCTGTCATCACCATGGTATTGTTTTTTCCCTTAATTGAAATCACATACTCCCTCCGTCCTAAAATAAGTGATGTGGGTTTGTCTAGATTCATGCGAATCTAGACATGTTTTAGTATATGTATATACGTTCGAATTTAGACAAACTCGAGTCACTTATTTTGGGACGAAGGGAGTATATCATTATGGCGTGTCATTTTATTTTGAACCACATTCCAGATTTTGTTTATCCACCTACTAGTTCATTGGTCTCCTATATTCTGATGTTTTATCTCCCCCCAAAAATTTCACTTACAGTCAATGTTATTTAACAAACAAAAATGATGCAATTCAGACAAATTATTTGACATACAATCTAGGTTCACATCCATGGAAGTTCCCACAAAAAACTTTCATCAAGAGATGGCGGTCAAAAATTATAAGGAAAATTTTAAAATGGTCGACTAATTTGTAAAATTCGTGAAAACTTAGTCTTTTAGATCTGAAGACAAAGCTTCATGTGAGCATAAGGCCTAGCTTAGTAGGATGGATTTGACTAATTGTATACTTAATGATATTTAACCTTGCTGCTTATTGACTTGTTGAGGGGTGTAACATGTAAATGTATGAAGCCAATTAAGAAGTTATATTTCTCACACTTGCTAAATAGTGACAAAATTAATTTTTTTGAAACATGTACACTTAAGTATTTGATCCTTGTTTACGTACATGCACTGATATAAATGTGCATCATGTTTGTGCAAAACAATCACATTCTTATGTTTGTGCCTATTTTCGAGTAGAATTTAATCATCCCATAGAGCTTTTTTGAGCTGAAAACTGTAGGAGAGGCCCCAATAGTAAATTTTGTTAAAGAGAAAAAATATTTACAAGAGACGGGAATGTACAAGAGGTCTTAGCCCAAGGAATAGCCCAAAAAGAGTTACAAAGCGTCTAGCAGGCTACAAGATAGGATTTTAGATCATCCTTCATTCTGTAAGAGAGAAGGAAGAGGCCCCTTTTAAAAGAAAAAGACCAAGCGCTAATAGAGGGAGTGACATTATAAAAAATAAGGGTATTCCTTTGCTTCCATATATTTCAGGAGGCGGTTGCAAAGACCTAGAAGAAGAATGGCCTTCGAAAGTTGGATTTAGCAATGGCCATCAACTAAGGGATTTCTAGATTGTCTTCAAGCCTGATGTTGATGGAATGCCAACATTGCTTACTGAAGTTGCAGCACCAAAAAAGGTGGTCTCTGGTTTCAAGATGTCCCTCGTCGCAGAGAAAAAGATTTAATCTTGGGATTTTTTTCCTTAGTAGCATCTCCTTTGTGTTCACACGGTCGTTGGCGAGGAGCCAGAAGAAAGATTTAATCTTGGGAGTACACTTTGATTTCCATATCCAAGAGGAAAATATGGGAGCTTGAATGTGTTCAAAGTTCAGGTGATATATCTTGTTTGCAGAAAAGTGTGTACCCCAACTATATGACCATAAGTCATTATCACCAACATTTCTGTACAAACATATGATCATGTACCAAAGAGCTTGTACGAAAGATATACCGACTACTGACTAAACTTCAAACATATGAGCATTACTTTAACGAAATTGTATTAAATTAATTTCTATACAAACAAATATTCTACACAAATATTTAAACTAAGATATTGGCTAATAAGTAGTAGGCACATAGCTGTATGTGTTCCAAAATGTAACTACCTCGGTGAATTACGCTCCTAGCTACAAGCCTGGATGAACGGTAGTGGTTGAAATAGTACGGTGGGGCCCCAAAAGCCACTCACGGGTAGACCTTTCGGCCGTCCCAACCACTTCCAATTCAACGGGACCTGTACGGGCGGCGTAATCGGCAGGCGAAGGGATCAAATACATACACAAATGAGTATGTATGCAAGCCACCATACAAGAGTACATCAGAGCCGTACCATCTAGAAAGAAAGGAAATATAACAACGCCATACGGCAAGATTCAAATGACCTAGATAGATCTAATATTTTAGGATACTTCCTCACAAGACACATCGTAGTATCATGAAGCGGCAAACAAAGTCCGAGTACGGATAAGAAGCAAATCGGCATAAGATGCCATAGAAATAAGCACATCCCGCCCACAGATCTCACGGATCCCCGTTCCCGGAATCTCTACACCGAACGATCGTTGCCCACATCATCAGCCTCTTCCACCCAGTATCCGTCCTGCGAGGGTACCTGTTCATCTGAATCAATAATTTATCGTGTGAGACCCTAAGGGTACTCAGCAAGTCTTAATGCCTCTAAAGGGGACACAACCTGGGGTGACGCAATTGCAGCAAAAGATAAACCCTAGCAGTTCTACAGATAAACGCTAACCATCCGCCTAACCAATGATAGACGGATGTCCGTGAAATAAGGACAACAGTTATAATAGTAATTTCATCAGATCCATCCTCCTCCTCGCTTACCAACGAGGAAGCGGACGAACAACCCCCCATCCGTTGGAAATTTTATTAACCATTCCATGAGTGTTGCACTATTTACTAGTCAAATTACTTAGTCAGATTAAAGCGGTACTTTAGTTATGCTTGTCTATGATCGAGAAACTGTGCTCCAAGTCGTCCATAACCGCGGACACGGCTTTCAGAAAGTTTTACCCGGCCGGGGTGAACCAATAGCAACACACGCTCAATCAACCTCGGAAAAACCAAATCAAAACCCAACGAGGCCTTCACGACAAAGCAATCACAAGATTCCGAAATATTTCAGGGGGCCACCCCATTGAGTAGACCAAGAACGGTTAGTGACTCGAGACGGACTCAAGGTTTGCGTCAATGGTCAGAAGCGATCGGGAACCCAAACTGGGCTTGTCGATACCGCGAAAACACTCCGCTTACCTAAACAGTACAGTGTGCTATCTGTCGCACAATTAAATAAAGCAGTAAAACATGGCATAAGTACAGGATAGTAAATAAAACCTCAAACTAGTTTGTGGCCCCAAGAAAATAAGACGGAATCAAGCTCGCCTGTGGGGTCCCATATACCTCCGGATGTGGATAGCGATAAATCAAGGAACAGGAATCAAGTACTGGGTCTTACGGACACAAGTGAGCAGGAAAACCAAATAGCGATGTTGCTCACCGGTGCCACTTTCATTAGTTATCCCATTACTACTCAGATTAAGTTGTTTAGGTACCCCGTTATCCATCAGACACTCACATACCCTACACATGCTGTTCTACGACTCGCATGGCTCAATCAACTCCTGTAGTAATGGCTCATGGGATGGAGGAACAAGCTCGGTGGGGTTTAAAAGTAAAGGCTATGCAATACTTGGGATTCAATTTGATGCAATCGCGACTCAATGATGCAAGAATAAGATAGAGGCAATAGGTACTGTATGTATGCAAGCATGTGGAAGTGCTTGCCTGGCAACTCAGTTGAAGCGAGAGACGGATCTGGGTAGTGCTCCTGGTTCTCTTGATATATCCCCTGCTCAGCGTCTATTCGAAAGAAGAACCAAACAAGCAAGAGCCAACATAAATAAAGTGCACAAGCAAAGGAATAAAATGCGACAAGCAAACAATCATGCCATGATGAATGATGCACAAGTTTCATGGCAATAAGTAGCATGGCATGGGTGAGGTGTGGTATGCAAGAATAAGGCATTTTATTAAGGTTGGGCCACATTTTGTTGTCATAATAGTTGCTGTTTACTATATATTTATATGATGCATGCTGCAATTGAAGTCATGGATAACATAAACAGAAAAGTCTCGTCGAGCTGATCATTTTAGACATATCATTTGCTAAATTTGGAATTATAAAACAATAGTTATTAATTATTTAAGTTCTAGTGGCATTTGTGGTAATTTACTTTAACTTGGAATTTTAAATGTGCAAAAGACAATTTGAATGGCATATTTGAAATCCTCTCATTTTTCTGATTCAAAAACATATATCATTTGCATTATTTGGATTTATAATTGAAAAGTTATTGAAAATCACATTTGAATTTGAATTTGAATTAATTTTAAATAGGTTTGAGTTTAAACAGAATCTGCAAAAAGTTTTAACACCCAGGCTAACCTAACCCTAGTCACAGACACGTGGGGCCAGGCACACACTGACCCACACGCCAGCGGCTGAGAGGGAGGGGGACCGCGGGTTGAAACTTGAAAACTTCAGCAACCTTTTTATAAAACAACTCTGACGCTGACTGTGGTGATAGGGGGCTGCGGGTTGAGGCAAAAGAAGGCCAGGGGTTTTGTGCAAAGTGCACGGCGAGCACTGTGCTTCTGCTCTCTGAACCTACTGACGGAAAACGGCGCTGCTGTGCCAGTGGGGCTCAACGCGGGACTGCTGCTCGCAGAGGGCCGAGCCACCGCTGCGATAGCTTGGGTGGTGAGGAGGGCGCTGCGTGGCCTAGGTAAGGCCGACAGCACGGGTTAGCGGCAGACGTCGAAGCTCGCTGGCGCCGGGCCGCTCGACGAAAGATCGCCGCGCGTCGAAGCGACTAAGGTTGGGAGGATGTCCGAGGCTAGGAGCTCACCGCTCGGTGGCGTGCTTGGTTCGGCAGGCGTCGCGATCGACGCGGGGCCGACGCCGGGTAGCTAGGGTTCTGCGTCGGCGTGGCGTCAGTCATCGGCTCGGGCTTCTCCCGGACTCAGGTGCAGTGGCGCCTGGGACCTCCCGAGCTTCTCGACAACCTCGGCCGTGCCCGCCTCCCTGTTAGTGTCTCTGGTGAGACCCGACGGTGTGGCTTGGCCGGGGTGAGGCTGCGGTGGAGAAAGAGGGGGGAGGAGAGGCAGGCAGAGCCTCGGGTGGATCTGGGAGAGGCCAGGAGAGGTGCGGGTGGATAAGAACAGGGAGGAGGTAGATGGCGTGGGAGGGTAGATCGGCTCGCCACCTTTTGCACCTCACGTGCATGGTCGGCAGGCACATGGGGAGGGAGGAGGCTGCCAGGTGGGTCTGGGTGAGGAGCTCGTGGCCAGGCAGGTTGGAGGGGCCCCTTGGCCAGGGAGAGAAAAAGAGGGAGAGGGAACCGGCTCAGGCTAGGGTTAGGTTTGGGGGGCTCGGGTTAGAGTGGAGAGAAGGAGGGGGGTACTTAGGGTGTGGCAAGATTAGGTGAGAGAGGGAGGGACATGTTAGCTAGGGTTTAGCTAGATAGGTGGGGTTTAGGTTTAGCTAGAATGGGGTATGGGGGTGGCTTAGGGTTGGTTTTTGAGAGGGAAAGGATAGTTGCTAGGGTTATTTGGCAAGATCAAACCATGCACTAGAAAAGCTCTAACAAGATCAAGACAAGAAAAAGAGAGAGAGAGAGAGATGTGGTGATAGAATTTTAAGCAAGAACAACATGGTTCAAGCCAAGAGAAAAAGATATAGCTAGGGATTTTTGAATCATGCATTCTCCATTCAAAGACCAAGCAAGAACAAAAAGAAAAGAGGTAGGGAGAAGGATGTGGTGGTTTAGGCTTATGCACACCACGATGATCACATGTGCATGCATGGATGTGGATGGTGATTAGGGTAGGTTTAGATTAAGAGGAGGGTTTTGGTGGGGTATGGGTTTAGTTTGGACAAAACAAACAAGCTCAAGAAAGGGAAAAGAGAGGATCCATGCAAAAGAAAACAAATAAAATTCAAAGGGCAAGCCAAAGGTGGTACTTGCATGGGCCATGCATCAATATTAATGCCATGTCTTAACCTTGTGAAAACAAAATATAATCCCATGGCATTTATTTATGTGCATCCCCAAAAGTGGAGTAAGTCCAAGCAAAAGATTATGGTGGAATCATCCAACCAACCAACATGAGCTAGAGGTAAACTCAAATAAAAAACCAAGCTCATATTAATTGGATGGTGGAATTATAAGGTGGTGAAGAAAAGGTGGTGGAGTTATTAAGAGATATGCCCCCAAATCAACTTGGTCATTTAACAATATATCAAGATCCAAATACAATATCAAGAGGCAACTACAATTAATAATGCACATGAGATAAGAACCAAACAAGAAGGGGTTTTATATGATGCTCAAATGCAAGGTGGCATGATGACATGAGCATGATATGATGATGATGCAACAATTATATGTAGGAAGTGGCTCTTTTATTGCTAGAACAAGTAGCATTACAGGTGTTAGACAACTGGGATGCTACAACTCTCCCCCCACTAAACAGGAATCTCGCCCCGAGATTCTAGGAAGAAGAAGAAGACACAAAGAGAGAAGGATGGTTGGCACGGAGTTCATCTTCACGCTCCCAAGTGGCTTCATCAACAGAATGGTGTGACCACTGCACCTTGCAGAACTTGATGGACTTGTTGTGAGTCCTTCTTTCTGCGGTCTCAAGGATTTTGGTGGGGTGTTCTTGATAAGACAGGTCTTCTTGGAGATCGATTAGCTCATGATCCACGGTCCTGCCGGGATCTTTGAAGCACTTCTTGAGCTGAGAGATGTGGAAAACATCATGGACTTTGAGTTTTTCCGGGAGTTCCAGGGCATAAGCAACTTCTCCTCTTCTACCACGTATCTTGAAAGGACCAATGTATCTAGGAGCCAACTTTCCTTTGATACCGAAGCGGTGTGTGCCTCTCATGGGAGTGACACGAAGGTACACGAGATCACCAGGGGCATACACCATGTCCGTGTGCTTCCGGTCATAGTTGCTCTTCTGACGACTTTGAGCAATCTTCAGGTTCTCAAGAATTATATGCACCTTCTCCTCTGCCTGAGTTACAATGTCAGGGCCAAACCAGATTCTTTCTCCTGCACCTGACCAACCAATCGGAGTTCTGCACTTGCGACCATAGAGAGCCTCAAATGGTGCCATCTTCAGACTTTTCTGGAAGCTGTTGTTGTAGGAGAATTCAGCATAAGGGAGACATTCCTCCCACTTCATGCCAAAGGAGATGACGCAAGCACAAAGCATATCCTCCAGAATCTGATTGATCCTTTCGACTTGTCCTTGCGACTGAGGGTGGTAAGCAGTGCTGAAGTTCAACTTTGTTCCCAAAGCATTTTGGAAACTCTCCCAGAACTTGGAAGTGAAGATGCTTCCACGGTCTGAACTGATCTCAAGCGGAACCCCATACGTAGAGACAATTGTTGATATAGAGCTCACCAACTGAATTCCAGAAATTGTTTCCTTGACGGGAAGAAATGAGCCACTTTAGAAAGCCCCGATGACAACAAAATTGCATTGTTGCCCTTCCGACCTTGGAAAGCCGGATGAAGTCCATCTCTACTTTCTCCCATTTCCATTCCGGAGGTTTCAATGGTCAGAAGACCGAATGGTTTCGATGGACCTTCACTCTGCAGACATCACATTCGAGACATACTTGGCACAATACCGTTTCAACCAGGCCACCAATATTGTGTTTTCAAGTCCATGTACATCTTTGTGCTGCAGATGGATAGAAAGAACCAAATCATGCGCCTCCTTGAGAACTTGCTCTCTCAAACCCGGGTAGTTTGGAACAAACATCCGGTGTTCAAAGAAAAGCGTGACTTGATCATCCACGTGGAAGGACTCATACTTCGGAAGCCCAAGTTTAGAGATGATCTTTTTGGTGTGTGGATCACCCAGCTGACGAGAGCGAATCTTTTCTTCCAAGAGAGGAGTAGCCAGAAGGTTCAGGAGATGCCCTTGTTCCACAATTTCCAGGTTGAGCTGACGGAATTCCTCGCACAAGAGAGGTTGTTGCTCTTCCATCATGAGGTTGTTGACATAAGCTTTACGGCTAAGAGCATCGGCCATAACATTAGCTTTGCCCGGTGTGTAGTTGATGGTCACATCAAAGTCATTGATTGCTTCAATCCATCTCCTCTGCCGAAGGTTGAGATCAGGCTGAGTGAAGATATACTTCAAACTCTTGTGGTCAGAAAAGATCTCACAACGGTTACCAAGCAAGTAGTGCCTCCATAGCTTCAAAGCAAAGACAACTGCTGCGAGCTCAAGGTCATGTGTGGGATAGTTGATCTCATGCGTCTTCAACTGACGAGAGGCATAAGCAACCACCTATTTCTCTTGCATAAGGACCGCACCCAATCCTTGTAAAGAGGCGTCGCAGAATATCTGGAAAGGCTTAGATGTATCCGGAGGAACCAAGACTGGTGTGGAAGTGAGCTTCTCTTTGAGTGTCTCAAAACTTGCTTGACACGCAGGAGTCCACATGTATTTCTTGCCTTTCTTGAGGAGATCGGTAAGAGGCTTCGCTATCTTCGAGAAGTTCTGAACGAAGCGACGACAATAACTAGCCAAACCAAGAAAACTCCGCACTTCTTTGACATTAACAGGAGGAAGCCATTCAACTATTGTCTTCACGGTTTCCGGGTTGACTGCAATGCCCTTGGCAGATATAACATGACCAAGATAGGTTACTTCAGGCAGCCAAAACTCACACTTTGAGAACTTTGCATACAAGCGGTTCTCACGAAGCTTGTTTAAAACACACCGCAGGTGTTCTTCATGCTCTTCCTTGAACTTAGAATAGACCAGAATGTCATCCAGATAGACCACCACGAACTTATCAAGGTACTCCATGAAAACGGAGTTCATCAGCCTCGAGAAGGTAGCAGGTGCGTTGGTGAGACCGAAAGACATGACCGTGTATTCATACAGGCCATAGCGGGTGGTGAAAGCTGTTTTGGGCACATCTTCCGTGTGAATCTTGATTTGGTGATAACCACTTCTCAAGTCCAGCTTAGAGAACACCACAGCTCCAGCTAGCTGATCGAATAGATCATTAATCTGCGGGAGGGGATATTTGTTCTTGATGGTTTTAGCATTGAGAGCCCGGTAGTCAACACAGAGTCTATCGGTCCTGTCACGCTTCTTCACAAAGATTGTTGGGCTACCCGTGAAGAAATCAGTGTTGAATGAAACCCAACTTCTCTTGTTCATCAAGTTGTCGCTTGAGTTCAGCCAACTCGGAAGGACCCATTTTATAAGGCCGCTTGGAGATAGGAGCCGTTCGGGTTCAAGCTCAATCACAAACTCAACCTCACGATCCGGAGGCATACCCAACTCTTCGTGAAAGACATCCGGGAACTCACGGACCAACGGTACACTCAATAGCTTCCATAGCATCATCATTCAGAGCCCAAAGAGAAGAGCTGGACAAAGATGAGATGACTTGGAGAAAAGACTATATGGCCTTCGTGAATCTTCGAGAAACCGAGCGTTCAAAGACAATCAATCACAGCTACATTTGCCGTTAACCAATCCATGCCCAAGATGACATCAATGTCAGCATTGCCCAGAACAATTAAAGAAGCCGAGAATGAAGAGCCACCAATCTCAACTTGATTGCCATGACTGATTTTAGCAGCTGCCATTGTTGCTCCAGGAGAAAGAACCATTAACCGCTTAAGGAGAGGAACCAAGACTAACTCATTCTCATTTGCAAACTTGTGAGACACAAAAGAATGCGATGCACCAGAATCAAACAAAACTCGTGCAGGGACTGAGTTAACGGAAAGCATACCCATCACAACTCCAGGTGCAAGCTCAGCTTGAGAGGCGTTGACACAGTTGGCACGAACAACCGCAGACCCGGGCTTGGTGTTGATGTTGAGAGCCCGAGGTGGTGGTGCACGAACCATAGGAGAGCTTGCTGCAGATCTTGGCGGGGGTGGAGAGCTTTGTTCACTCCACAGTTCCAGTGGGGATGTCCAGGATCTCCACACGTGAAGCAGGCACCAGGTGGACGTGGAGCAGCGTAGCCAGGGACTCCGCCAGGCGCTCCAGGGTAGTGGTGGTTGTAGCCCCTGGGAGCCGCAGTGGTGAAGTTTGGTGGCCTTGACGCGTAACTTGCAGGTCTTGGTGGAGCCGGGAGCGACGGTGGGGTGTTAGGAACCCAGACACGCCGCTTAGAAGGAGCTGCCATAACTGCAGAGCTTGATGCATCCCTGTTGTGTTTCTTGGACTCCTCAAACACTTGCCTGCTTGCCTCCTCTTGCAGGGCTGTGTGCTGTAGTTCCAGGAAAGATGTCGGACTTGCATGTGTGATTGCATACTTGATCGACGCATTGAGCCCTTGCCTGAACCTCTTCTATTTCTTCTTGTCATCAGATACCTCATCACCACCATAACGAGAGAGGTTCATGAAGTTCCTGATATAGGTGTTGACGTTATCATTTCCTTGCTTCAGGTTGAGAAAAGCCTCCTTCATCCTTTCCATTACAATCTCTGACAGAAATTGCTCTTTGAATGCTCCAGTGAACCTTTCCCAAGTTGGCTGGAAACCAATGCAGCTTGCCTTCAAGTAGTTCTCCCACCAGAGAGCTGCATATCCCTTCAGAAGGTGAGTAGCACACTTGACCCACTCCTGCTCCGGAACATCAGCAGTCTCGAGCAACCTTGACATCTCACGCAGCCAATCATCCGCGTCCAGAGGTCGGTCAGAAACATCAAACTGACGAGGGTTGAATTTCAGAAAGCTCTTGATGTCTCCTCGCTTGGGAGGTGGAGGTAGTGGAGCAAACTCGTTCCTCCTGACACTTTCCTCAAAGCGTTGCTGGTTCTCTTGCATTGCTGCCAAAGCATTAGCGATGTTTGACATGAGCCCAGCCCGAGGTATGTCCTCATCGATGCAGCGTGGTGGAGCCATCATCATTGATATAAACTCAAGTCATTACTATAATGGAAGATGATAATAATCCAAAATAGTACCAAGGTGGAATTAACCAAGATTAAAGGATACAATTTATCGAGATGATATTAAAATATCAACAAAGTTCAAAGCACCTAAAAGATATCAAGCATATCGCACACGATCAAAAGGAGTGTGGTACATAATATATCAAAGAAAAATTTTCCACAAATTTCGCATTAAAATACCAATAGATGCTAAAATTACTTGAATCAAGATTAGTAACTCTACCGATTCAATATACAAAAGCGAATGATAAAAGTAGTGGTATGGTCGCGACTCCATCCCGACTCAAATCATTACTCCGCACATGAACAGGTGGAACACATATCC
Organism: Avena longiglumis; assembly: GCA_030063025.1. Taxonomy (NCBI): domain Eukaryota; kingdom Viridiplantae; phylum Streptophyta; class Magnoliopsida; order Poales; family Poaceae; genus Avena; species Avena longiglumis. The sequence continues at coordinate 552,611,021 of CP125973.1, read as the reverse complement.
TAACCCTTCTTCTCACGTTGAACCTAAAGATTGGTAACTACGAAACGAACACCCCAAACAAGATAGCGTCGGATACAAAGAGTAAGATGATTATTGCCGGTTTGCAAAATCCTGTCGGTATGGAATGTACCAACAGTTGATAACCAAAGGCTGATTAGATAACAACTTGGATGCAACAGATAGACAAGGGATTAAACACACACACACAACCTATGGTACTACGGAAACCCAGAACACGTGAATCCTATTTTGAATTTTAAGAAGAGGATTGAAAACGTTGCACTTCCTTACCAGAAAAGGGTGGGTGGGTAAGAAGAAAAGTGGAAGCAGTCCTACTCTCGCGTTTTGTTTTTCCCTAGTATACATAACTACCAAAATATTTGCTAGACTGACAACGACTGCTTGGTGAAACCACGAAGGTCGGGATGGCTCGATACCAATTGTAACTACCTCGGTGAATTACGCTCCTAGCTACAAGCCCGGATGAACGGTAGTGGTTGAAATAGTACTGGGGCCCCAAAGCCACTCACGGGTAGACCTTTCCCGTCCCAACCACTTCCAATTCAACGGACTGTCAGACGGCGAATTCCGGCGAAGGGATCAAATACATACACAAATGAGTATGTATGCAAGCCACCATACAAGAGTACATCAGAGCCGTACCATCTAGAAAGAAAGGAAATATAACAACGCCATACGGCAAGATTCAAATGACCTAGATAGATCTAATACTTTAGGATACTTCCTCATACAAAGACACATCGTAGTATCATGCGGAAGGCAAACAAAGTCCGAGTACGGATAAGAAGCAAATCGGCATAAGATGCCATAGAAATAAGCACATCCGCCCACGATCTCACGGATCCCGTTCGGAATCTCTACACCGAGCGATCGTTGCCCACATCATCGCCTCTTCCACCCAAAGATCCTGCGAGGGTACCTGCTCATCTGAATCAATAATTTATCGTGTGAGACCCTAAGGGTACTCGGCAAGTCTTAATGCCTCTAAAGGGGACACAACCGGGTGACGAATTGCAGCAAAAGATAAACCCTAGCAGTTCTACAGATACGCTAACCATCCGCCTAACCAATGATAGACGGATGTCCGTGAAATAAGGACAACTTATAATAGTAATTTCATCGATCCATCCTCCTCCTCGCTACCAACGAGGAAGCGGACGAACAACCCCCATCCGCTGGAAATTTTATTAACCATTCCATGAGTGTTGCACTATTTACTAGTCAAATTACTTAGTCGATTAAAGCGGTACTTTAGTTATGCTTGTCTATGATCGAGAACTCGGCTCCAAGTCGTCCATAACCGGACACGGCTTTTAAAGTTTTACCGGCGGTGCACCAATAGCAACACACGCTCGATCAACCTTGGAAAACCAAATCAAAACCCAACGAGGCCTTCACGACAAAGCAATCACAAGATTCCGAAATATTTCAGGGCCACCCCATTGAGTAGACCATAGCGAAGTTAGGACCGAGACGGACTCAAGGTTTGCGTCAATGGTCAGCGATCGGGAACCCAAACTGGGCTTGTCGATACCGAAAACACTCCGCTTACCTAACAAAAGACAAGGTGCTATCTTTCGCACAATTAAATAAAAGAAAGCATGGCATAAGTGGATAGTAAATAAAACCTCAAACTAGTTTGTGGCCCCAAGAAAATAAGACGAATCAAGCTCGCTCGGGGGTCCCATATACCTCCCGGATGTGGATAGCGCGATAAATCAAGGAACAGGAATCAAGTACTCGGGGTCTTACAGGACACAAGTGAGCAGAAAACCAAATAGCAGATGTTGCTCACCGTGCCACTTTCATTAGTTATCCCATTACTACTCAGTTAAGTTGTTTAGGTACCCGTTATCCATCGACACTCACATACCCTACACATGCTGTTCTACGACTCGCATGGCTCAATCAACTCGTAGTAATGGCTCATGGGATGGAGGAACAAGCTCGGTGGGGTTTAAAAGTAAAGGCTATGCAATACTTGGGATTCAATTTGATGCAATCGCGACTCAATGATGCAAGAATAAGATAGAGGCAATAGGTATTGTATGTATGCAAGCATGTGGAAGTGCTTGCCGGCAACTCGCTTGAAGCGAGAGACGGATCGGTAGTGCTCCTGGTTCTCTTGATATATCCCCTCCTCAGCGTCTATTCGAAAGAAGAACCAAACAAGCAAGAGCCAACATAAATAAAGTGCACAAGCAAAGGAATAAAATGCGACAAGCAAACAATCATGCCATGATGAATGATGCACAAGTTGCATGGCAATAAGTAGCATGGCATGGGTGAGGTGTGGTATGCAAGAATAAGGCATTTTATTAAGGTTGGGCCACATTTTGTTGTCATAATAGTTGCTGTTTACTATATATTTATATGATGCATGCTGCAATTGAAGTCATGGATAGCATAAACAGAAAGGTCTCGTCGAGCTGATCATTTTAGACATATAATTTGCTAAATTTGGAATTATAAAACAATAGTTATTAATTATTTAAATTCTAGTGGCATTTGTGGTAATTTACTTTAACTTGGAATTTTAAATGTGCAAAAGACAATTTGAATGGCATATTTGAAATCCTCTCATTTTTCTGATTCAAAAACATATATCATTTGCATTATTTGGATTTATAATTGAAAAGTTATTGAAAATCACATTTGAATTTGAATTTGAATTAATTTTAAATAGGTTTGAGTTTAAACAGAATCTGCAAAAAGTTTTAACACCCAGGCTAACCTAACCCTAGTCACAGACACGTGGGGCACACATCGACCCACACGCCAGCTGTGAGAGGGAGGGGACCATGGGTTGAAACTTGAAAACTTCAAAGAACCTTTTATAAAACAACTCGACGCCGATGTGGTGATAGGGGCTGGGTTGAGGCAAAAGAAGGCCAGGGGTTTTGTGCAAAGTGCACGGCGAGCACTGTGCTTCTGCTCTCTGAACCTACTGACGGAAAACGCTCGAGCAGGCGCGCTGGCTCAACGCTGAACCGCCAGAGGCTTGGGTAGGTGACAGAGGGCGCACGTGGTTTGGTAAGGCCGACGCGCACGGGCGCAGACGCCGACGAAGCTCGCGCGCGGAGGCCGCCGATGAAAAGATCGCGTCCCGTGAAGCGACTAAGGTTGGGAGGATGTCCGAGGGCTAGGAGCTCACCGCGCTCGGTGGCATGCTTGGTTTGCAGGCGGTCGCGATCGACGGCGGGGCTGACGCCGGGTAGCTAGGGTTGCGCGTCGGCGTGGCGTCGGTACAGCCGGCTCGGGGCTTCTCCTCCGCGGTTCCGTGTACCGTGGCGACGCCGGGGACCTCCTGAGCTTCCTCGACAACCTCGGCTCCGCGCCCGCCTCCTGGTTCGTGTGCGCTGGTGAGACCCGATGGTGGCGGCCGGGGTGAGGCTGCGGGAGAAAGAGGGGGAGGGAGAGGAACGAGGAGCCTCGGGTGGATCTGGGGAGAGGCCGAGAGGTCTTGGTGGATAAGAGAGGAGGGGGTGTAGATGGCGTGGGGGTGGGTCGGCTCAGCGCCACCTTTTTCACCTCACGTGCATGGTCGGCAGGCACATGGGGAGGGAGGAGGCTGCCAGGTGGGTCTGGGTGAGGAGCTCGTGGCCAGGCAGGTTGGAGGGGCCCCTTGGCCAGGGAGAGAAAAAGAGGGAGAGGGAACCGGCTCGGGCTAGGGTTAGGTTTGGGGGGCTCGGGTTAGAGTGGAGAGAAGGAGGGGGGGTACTTAGGGTGTGGCAAGATTAGGTGAGAGAGGGAGGGACATGTTAGCTAGGGTTTAGCTAGATAGGTGGGGTTTAGGTTTAGCTAGAATGGGGTATGGGGGTGGCTTAGGGTTGGTTTTTGAGAGGGAAAGGATAGTTGCTAGGGTTATTTGGCAAGATCAAACCATGCACTAGACAAGCTCTAACAAGATCAAGACAAGAAAGAGAGAGAGAGAGAGATGTGGTGATAGAATTTTAAGCAAGAACAACATGGTTCAAGCCAAGAGAAAAAGATAGAGCTAGGGATTTTTGAATCATGCATGCTCCATTCAAATACCAAGCAAGATCAAAAAGAAAAGAGGTAGGGAGAAGGATGTGGTGGTTTAGGCTTATGCACACCCACATGATCACATGTGCATGCATGGATGTGGATGGTGATTAGGGTAGGTTTAGATTAAGAGGAGGGTTTTGGTGGGGTATGGGTTTAGTTTGGACAAAACAAACAAGCTCAAGCAAGGGAAAAGAGAGGATCCATGCAAAAGAAAACAAATAAAATTCAAAGGGCAAGCCAAAGGTGGTACTTGCATGGGCCATGCATCAATATTAATGCCATGTCTTAACCTTGTGAAAACAAAATATAATCCCATGGCATTTATTTATGTGCATCCCCAAAAGTGGAGTAAGTCCAAGCAAAAGATTATGGGTGGAATCCAACCAACCAACATGAGCTAGAGGTAAACTCAAATAAAAAACCAAGCTCATATTAATTGGATGGTGGAATTATAAGGTGGTGAAGAAAAGGTGGTGGAGTTATTAAGAGATATGCCCCCAAATCAACTTGGGCATTTAACAATATATCAAGATCCAAATACAATATCAAGAGGCAACTACAATTAATAATGCACATGAGATAAGAACCAAACAAGAAGGGGTTTTATATGATGCTCAAATGCAAGGTGGCATGATGACATGAGCATGATATGATGATGATGCAACAATTATATGTAGGAAGTGGCTCTTTTATTGCTACAAGTAGCATTACAGGTGTTAGACAACTGGGATGCTACACAAAATTTCTAGAGCTTCATACTCTTATGTTACTAGATCTACATGACAAATTGTTGGAGTCTGGGTTAGCATAGAAGTGGTGTCCTAGGAGAGTCTAGAATATTCCAGAGAGTGTTGGACTCTGAGTTAGTGTAGTAGTACTACTCTGGTCGAGTTTAGAGTATTCTAGGGAGTGTTACTATAGTAGTAATGTCGTACTAGAGTCTAGATCATTCCAGTGTACGAGTGAAGATGTAAGGCTAGATTATGCTATATATAAGAGGATGTGGAGGTCCATGGGACTAAGCCCATCCAGAAATTTTCTCCTGAAACCTACATGGTATCAGAGCTAGGTTCCTCCTCCTAACCCTAGCCACCATTGTTTCCCGCTGTAGCACCTACTCTGGCTCTTGTCGTCAACAACACTAGGCACATTGTAGTCACCTAGGCGGCGGGAGGCCGCACCTCGTTTCTCTATGCGGGCCGTAGCCACCTCATGTTTGCAAGGTGCATCATGCAATGCTTGGTTGTTGCTCTGCATTGGGTGTTGCTCAGGAAGATAGTTACATTGGTGTCCCGTAGTGGTGTCCTGGTGTATAAATGGAGTAGAGAGAAGAGGGCTGGTCTAGCCTGAACCGGAGATGAAGTGGGTGCTTCTGCAGGGAGGAAGAGATTGATGATTTGTAGTCTGATTTGCTGCTGGTAGGTTGGAGCTGACACAAGGGAGCGAAGCAGCTGCATCCTGGAGTGGACAGAAGTGTAGATGGCTGCTGAGTGAAGAAAGGAGAGTGATGCATGCACATCTGCTCGAGGCTTGTGGAATGATCCAGAGGAAGTGAGAGAGAGAAGCTGCTCCCTGCTGATATTGTTGTTTATGACTATCATGGAGATTATTGGTCACACAGACTGCTGGTGTTTGAGGGCAAGGTGAGCCCTCAAACAGGGGAGAGAATGATGGAACTTGTATGTTGTGATGGTGAAGCCATGGTGCTAAGAAGGCGAGTGGCGCTGAGTTTGAAGAGTTGTCGGGAGGTGTGAAAATTGAGATGGTAAGCGAGGAGTTTGATGATGACATAGGAGAGGTGGTGTTTCTAAGGTTATTCAGAGGGTTGAAGAAAGAAATGGTAGAGATTGTGGTGGCCGAGGTGAAGATGGCCAGGGGTTTGCTGGAGAGAAGGTAGAGGTAATGGTTGAGACCGTGTTGGAGAGGTGGACAATATATGAAGAAAGGAGTAGAGGTGGATAGCTTGATGCAAAGTTTGTGCATGGTGGTGATGATGGTGAGGCGGTTGTGGCTCTCTAGGAGGAGTTGTTGAGGTGAGGCAGCCGTGGTCTGCGGGAACTAGAGTTGATGAAGAGGCAATGACGATGCTCAAGATGATGATGGAAGGCGTGTAGTGCCGCTGGTGTAGGAGCCGGTGTGAGAAGGCGCATAGTTAGAGAGGCAACGGTGGACCAACGCGATAAGGATTGGAGGTGGCCAGCTTGATGCAAAGTTTGTGCATGGTGATGTTGATGGTGAGGCGGCTGTGGCTCTGTAGGAGCTATTGTTGAGGTGAGGTAGCCATGGTTTTGTGGGAACCGAAGTTGATGAAGAGATAATGACGATGCTCAAGCTAATGAGAGAAGGTGTGTGGTGCCTCCATTGTAGGTGCCGGTGTGAGAATGCGCATGGTTGGAGAGGCAACGGTGAACCAACACAAGAAGGATTGGAGGAGGCTAGCTTGATGCAGATTTGGCGCACGATGATGGTGATGGCTCCCATGAGCGGGTCAGAGTTGATTGGTTGCTTGATGACCACTGGAGCAAGAGCTAGAGTAAAACGCTCTCATATATCTTTGTATGCTTGCAAGCTAGAAGTGTAGTGGTCCAAGTAAGTGTCATGGAGTTGTAGCAAGATGGTCATGGTGACTGACCCATGCCCATCTTGAAAGGGAGTGTTGGAGTCTGGGTTAGCATAGAAGTGGTGTCCTAGGAGAGTCTAGAATATTCTAGAGAGTGTTGGACTCCGAGTTAGTGTAGTAGTACTACTGTGGTAGAGTTTAGAGTATTCTAGGGAGTGTTAGTATAGTAGTAATGTCCTACTAGAGTCTTGATCATTCCAATGTACGAGTGAAGATGTAAGGCTAGATTGTGCTATATATAAGAGGGTGTGGAGGTCCAAGGGACTAAACCCATCCAGAAATTTTCTCCTAAAACCTACACAAATAAAAGGAAAAAGATAGATGAGTAAATAATTACAGCCTGCACCTGAAGTCCAATATACATGAAGCCAACAGGAAGCTACCTCATATACATATATGTCCTTCCTATCCACACAGGGAACTCGTCTAACAATAAGGAATTAGTCGTTCATAACATTTTTCTAGAAGTAGTTATTTTGTTTTTATCTAAATTAAATCATGGCAAAACTAATGATCTTCTTCCTACTTGCAGGTAATGCTGCAATTCTTATCCTTTTATCCATTCTAAAAGGAAATTCTTATTGCTTACCACCATAACTCTTTTGTGTTTTCTCATTGCAACAGGAGTCAAGGATGCAATTCACTAATTTCTTTCTTTTTATTCAACAGCATCATCTGTAGCCACATTTGTAGTTTTTTCAGTGATGGTGGCCACCATGATCTATCTATCCTTGAAGTCAAGGTACAATGAAGAGATAAATATGAAGGTCGAAATGTTTCTCAAGGCATATGGCACATCCAAACCCAAAAGGTACACTTTCCTTGAAGTTAAAAAGATAGCAAGACGGTTCAAGAATAAACTAGGCCAGGGTGGATTTGGAAGTGTATACATAGGAAAGCTACCAAATGGAGTGCCCGTGGCAGTCAAGATGCTAGAGAGCTCTATAGGAGAGGGAGAAGAATTTATCAATGAAGTTGCAACAATTGGATTAATTCACCACACAAATATTGTCCGCCTCTTGGGATTTTGCTCTAAAGGAACAAGACAGGCTCTTATTTATGAATTCATGCCCGACGAGTCACTGGAAAAATACATATTTTCACATGTTTCTGATGTTTCTCGACAGCTTCTAGCACCCAAGAAAATGCTAGATATTGTTCTAGGCATTGCTGGAGGAGTGGAATATCTACATCAAGGGTGCAACCAGCGTATTCTCCACTTTGACATCAAACCACACAACATCTTGTTGGACTATAACTTCAACCCGAAGATCTCAGACTTCGGCCTCGCAAAGCTGTGTGTAAGGGATCAAAGCATCATTACCTTAACTGTAGCAAGAGGCACTATGGGATACATTGCACCAGAGCTATATTCTCGGAACTTTGGAGGGGTGTCTTACAAGTCAGATGTGTACAGTTTTGGCATGCTGGTGTTAGAAATGGTGAGCGGAAGGAGGAACTCCGACCCAAATGTTGAAAACCAGCACGAGGTATACCTCCCGGAGTGGATCTACGAGAAAGTAATCGATGGGCAAGAATTCGATCTTACTTTATAAATGACATTGGAAGAGAAACAAAAGATGAGACAACTGAGTATTGTGGCACAGTGGTGCATCCAGTGGAACCTGAAGAATCGGCCTTCGATGACAAAGGTGGTAAACATGTTAACCGGGAGGTTGCAAAATCTGCAGATCCCCCCTAAGCCTTTTATCTCATCTGAAAATTGTTCTATGACATTTGATGGTGAAAACTGAAACTTAATCCGTGCGCTGCTCTGTAATGCCAATCATGTCCAGCGTACAGCGTTTGGTTATGTATTTAACTATATGGGCCACCTGATCTGTAGCTTATAAGCCATCAGCGTAATGCTATTATTTAGAAACATACAGCACTGGATTTGATTTGCAACGTCGTACCAATTGTTCAGGGAATCATAGGTGAGAACTTGTGGAATTACCTTACGATGGCATTACTATAATATGTCCCCTTTCCCACAATGATTTCCCATTTTGTAGTCCACTAGCTATCTCCTTCTCAGAATCACAAGAAGAACAAGTAAGCTATTTCCAATTCAACGATGTGCCTGCTTAGATAAGAGAGGTACTCCATTTCTTGGTACTCCAGGCCAACTCCATTGATTTTACTTTGGCTTATCCACGGCCGCCGGCAAGCATAGTTGACGGCGGCGCGCAACCACGCCGGGGAAATCGCTCGCCGGAGGCCGGCCTGCACTGCAAAATCTGAGGAGGTATTTTTCCCGTGGATAAGCCAAAGTCGGGCTTTTGCTGAGATGGGCCGGCCTCCCATGAAAAATGATTTGGCAGATCAATTTATAACAGGCGGGCCAGTATAAAAATGGGCCATGGTAATATATTCGTGTTCCTGACTCCTTTTGTAATGAGAAAACACAAAAAGAGCTATGGTGGTAAGCAATAAGAATGGATAAAAGAATAAGAGTTGCAGCATTACCTACGATTGGGATGACATGCATATATCTGCAAGTAGGAAGACGATCATTAGTTTTGCCATGATTTAATGTAGATAAAAACAAAGTAACTACTATACAAAATATCTTATAAACGACTAATTCCTTATTGTTAGACTTCCCTGTGTGGATAGGAAGGACAAATATGAAATATGTATATGAGGTAGCTTCCTGTTGGATTCATGTATATTGGGATTTAGATGCATGCTGTAATTGTATACTCATATATCTTTTTTTATTTGTCATGCAGATCTAGTAACAGAAGAGTATGAAGCTCTAGAAATGTCGGAACATCTACAACTATGTGCTTACTCATTACAATGTTGATAGGGCATGTGATTACCCTCAAGATTCTGAAACAAAAATATGGTTACCTTAAAAAATATAATATGAACACATGGCGATATCCTAAAAAACAAGTGTGAACATTGTGATCAATGGTTGGGGGTGCATATTGATTCTTTCCATTTTTTGTGTGTGCACGTGTATCAGTTCATCTTTTGCGTACTTGCAAGGCATGTCTTCTACAAATAAGGCTATAATAGATCTTGAGAGTGACATGTTGGAGAAAACTGATTATAAGTACATTGCTGAAGATTTCATTTTGAATAACGCTTATGAAAATATGTTTTCCAAGTGCATATCGTTTAGCATGTGCATTTTCAAAGTAAGAGGTACAATATTTAGTGTCTATTAATTAGCTAGTAGAGCTCAAGTACTACGGTAGTACCGTAGGAGCATGCAAACATGCACTCGAGCGAACCGGCATCTCCACTGTTTAAAAGAAAAAAAAACTAAACTAGAGATGCAGCTTGTGTATCGTTTTTTTTGGTGCGTGAGATGGACTTGAATATGTAGTAGTGTTATAAAAGTTCATAGAAGGCTCAAAACACACATACAAAATAAAAATTACATCGAGATTCTTTGACAACCTAACGACCACAACTGTCGACAAAGCGAGCCGTCTGCTCGCTGATATCGATGCTCCCTAACCAAGGTAGGCTCGGTTTTGTTGATGACATCCGAAAAGTCTTTGTGCACGTACTCCTAAGGACCAATGTTCAAGAGCCAAAATTATCGGCGTTAAAACTCTCAATTGATCTGAAATTTCTAGCACCAAACCTGTAACACAAGGAAACCAAACAAGATCTATCACTTCAAGGAGACAGAGACCAGACTAACACAAGCAAACATAACAAGTTCTATCACTCCAAGGAGTCAGAGACTAGACAATTCCATGCCCTCTTCAAATGTCACCGACGAGATCACCGCGGAGGTAAACGAGATAGGAAAACCTTATTCTTGTACTGCACGGCACTGCCACAACCATCATAATGTTGCTATCAGTTGACCAAACTCTAACTTTATGGACATTATTCCATACTCGGTGAATGTTATAGTTAAAACGAGAGAATTTGTGCATTTGACGATCAATATGTATATATAATTTTTTATTTTAAAATACAGATTCTTCAGTTTTTATTCCATATGACAGATTCTTCGTGAAAAAATCCACCAGTACATAAGTGATTCCTATACACCACTATGTGCTAGCTAGCACTAATTTCTTTGTGATATATAATAATTTTGTGCTTAATTAAAAAGGGCCAAACAGTTACTAAGTTTTATAAATCTGAAGTCACACATGCACCAAGTTAGCTTCCGTGGAGTAAATAACACGTTCGTTGACCCATTCAGCACGACCTACGGTACTAGTAGGAGTCCCCACGACTCGTCTCCTCTTTGCATCTTTATGCACATGCATATATACATGCATGCATGTTCTACCTACAAGATCTCTTAGAGCGTCTCCAATGTTTAAGTTTAACTCAGGCCATAAGCTGGGTCCCATAGCATGTGATATAGCAGTCCAAAGGCTTTACATTGTTTAAGGTCGACTTGGAGATTAAGGTGGAGCCCACCCTGCAGAACTTTATCGCTTGCTACTGAGGAGAATCTGAAGAAATGGGTATTTTAACCAACAGCTGCATGCAAACAGTACAAAAGTAGTCAGAGAACAGTACAAATAATCTATTTAATTCTCTTGTGGCCGGGCTATACCGGTGTGGCCGGGTCTTAAGTTTTTGAAGCTAAAATCGGGTGCCACAATGTATAAGGACGGGTCTTAAGACCACTTTATTGCTTATGGCCGAGTCTTATTACTACATTGGAGACGCCCTTAAGCGTTGAGTGTACAAATATTGCCTAGCTAGGTTTATAATATATACATTCTCCACCTGTAATATTGCCTCTGGCGGGGGAGGACCCGATCTCCTCCCATGGGCAGCGGCTACCAACCACGCAGGCATGTTTTGTCGCCAGTTTACCCTGTTTGCATCGATGGCCCCACTATGTCTTGCTGACCTGGGCTCGAGGTGTTGGACGCTGGGGCGGCGGCCCTGGAATGTGGACTACACAGACGACTCTCCGGCGAGCGACGCACCGGTGGTCGTCGTGCTCTTTGGTCATTTGGATGGCGAGGAGTAGGCAGCGAGAGCTCCTGGATTTGGCGGCGTTATCGTCTTCTCCTAGATCGCGAGATGGAGGCGGGGCTTGGGGACATTAGGCGTGTCGAGGTTTCGAGCGTGGACGGAGGTTTTTTCGGGAGAAATCTCAGCGTCTTGACGCCAACGGTGGCGATGCCCGAGGGTGTCGTAACCATCTTGGGGGCGCCATTGTGATTACCTTCGTCGCGCCAGTGCTCCGGGTGAAAACCCTTGACCTTGCGGTCTTGATGACGGTGGCGGATACGTCGTTGCCCTCCTGGGGGCATAGTCGTGGAGCATCGATTATCCTTGATTATATTTTGGTGGCAAGTCTTGGCCTTTTTTTATTTTTCTTTGTTTATTTGTGATGTGCTAAGTAAGAGGTTTGGATTGACCGTGTGTGACTTTATTTATAAAACCGGACCAAACCATGTTTCGAGAGATTAGTTTAGTCAGACCTAGCTGTCATGTAATCTAGGTCTACGTCATATGTACATACTTTCGACTACTTTAGCATGCTACACCAATCTGATACATTATATGAACACACACATTGGAAAAGTCCGAAGTGGAAGGTGTGAGTACGCCATCGCTCTCGCGCTTACGTCTCCAAGCAGACATGCATGCACGGAAGGGTTCAACCGCCCCGCCCGGTGGCTTTGCCTGTGTCATCTGATGTGACCACATGCTTGTCACACGCCATGCTGCTTTCAATCAGCAAACGAGAACAAAAATGGCCAAGTAAGTGTACAGACGTGTGCACCTCAAATTAATTCAATTTCAGCATCATGGTACATGTCGTTGATCTATATCGCTCACCACACCATATCTAAATAAGCTTATTTTTCTCTTAGAGAGGGCATATGTATATCACCGATTTTTTGGTGATTAATAATCAGAAGGTACCTAGCAGCTAATAACTGTGCGTACCAATAAGTGGCAGCTATTTCGCGTTGGGTTTTCGTACGAGAGCGACAACGACGACGTGCATCTTGCACACCGGGATGGCCGCCAACACAAAACTTCTAACTAAGCCGTCCGTTCTTAATTTTGTTACTCTTTTCAATTCATATTAATGTTTTTAGTTTTTTTAGATTCATACGCCACTACTGGAAAACAGATCTTCGGTTCGATCAGAGCAACGTCACCGGTCCGGGCCCATCACGAACCGCGACACTAGTCCCGGTCCGTGAGGCCTCCAACGGCTAGAAATGGCCATAAGCACTAGTCCCGGGCCGGATCAGAGCATTAGTCCGTAATATGGCTCGGGATAATAAACTAGAGGGGGCCAACAGCTCTTTTCGGAGACTATTAGTCTCGGGTCGTATCACGGCCCGGGACTAATTGTCCATACGGCCCGGGACTAATTGTCCATCACTATATATACAGCTCCCTGGCCAGCTGCCCTAAAGCATATGGTGGCCATTTTTCTTCAAGAAACAAGAGAGTTCATGCCATTTTTTTTTCAAGATTTGTCAAGATTTAGTTTGCAACACCTAAATCCAAAGCTTTAAAAGGTTAGAACTTCATTCTTTCATCTCTTATTGCTACTTTAGCTCTATAATGCTCTAGAAGTATAGAGATATGGATCAAATGCATGCATGCTCTAGAAGTAGCTAGAAGGATTTTGATATATATGTGTAACAAATTTTGATTAGGCACATAGTTACTGAAAATTGAAATGTGTAATTTTAGAGTTTCAGAGCTTAGAATGGAATGAGGTTTTCACTGATAGAACAATAATAAAAAACTCCACATTTACCATGTTGATTGTTTTCTCCAATTCACAAATTGGTGCATGTAAATTTTTCAAAATTCAAAATTAATGCTCTAGAAGCTCTGAATATAACTTGTAATAATTTTATCATGTTGTGTAATGGTTTTTGATATACTTTTACTATAATGCAGATGGTCCGGGAATGGATGTACGGTACTGACCGACGCTCTGGCGAGTTCATTAATGACGTGCATGAATTCATCCGTGTTGCTAATGCAAACAAGCACAATGGTTTTATATTCTGTCCATGTAATGGATGTAGGAATCAGAAGGATTACTCTGACTCAAAAACCCTTCACAGCCACCTGTTGAAGTCCGGCTTCATGCCCAGTTATAATTGTTGGACCAAGCACGGAGAGAGAGTGGTTATAATGGAAGACAATGAAGAAGAGGAGAAGGATGACAACTATCATGGTTTCCCTGAATACGGAGATACTTCCATGGGGGATGCTGAAGGGGAGGATGAAGAAGAGACACATGATGAACCCGCTGATGATCTTGGTCGGACCATTTCCGATACACAAAGAGATTGTCAAACTGAAAAGGATAGGGAGAAGTTCAATCACATGCTAGAGGATCACAAAAAGTTGTTGTACCCAAATTGCGAAAATGGTCTGAAAAAGCTGGGCATCACACTGCAATTGCTGCGATGGAAGGCTGAGTGTGCTATACCTGACTCCTCATTTGAAAAGTTGCTGAAAATGATGAAGAATATGCTTCCAAAAGATAACGTATTGCCATGATGCGTCTGAAGCAAAGAAGGTTGTCTGCCCTCTAGGTTTAGAGGTTCAGAAGATACATGCATGCCCTAATGACTGCATCCTCTACCGCGGTGAGGAGTATGAGAATTTAGATGCATGCCCGATATGCACTTCACTTCGGTATAAGATTAGACGAGATGACCCTGGTGACGTTGAGGGCGAGCCCCCCCGGAAGAGGGTTCCTGGGAAGGTGATGTGGTATGCTCCTATAATACCACGGTTGAAACGCTTATTCAGAAACAAAGAGCATGCCAAGTTGTTGCGATGGCATAAAGAGGAACGTAAGTCAGACGGGATGTTGAGACACCCCGTTGATGGGTCGCAATGGAGAAAAATCGATAAAAAGTACCCGTACTTTGTAGATGACGCAAGGAGTTTAAGGTTTGGTCTAAGTACAGATGGCATGAATCCTTTTGGGGAGCAGAGCTCCAGTCACAGAACCTGGCCCGTGACTCTATGCATCTATAACCTTCCTCCTTGGTTGTGCATGAAGCGGAAGTTCATTATGATGCCAGTGTTGATCCAAGGTCTGAAGCAACCCGGCAACGACATTGATGTGTACCTAAGGCCATTAGTGGAAGAACTTTTACAGTTGTGGCACGAACCCTGGATACGCGTGTGGGATGAGCACAAGCAGGAAGAATTTAACCTCCGAGCATTGATTTTCGTAACAATCAATGATTGACCTGCTCTTAGTAACCTTTCAGGACAGTCAAACAAGGGATACAATGCATGCACACACTGTTTAGATGAGACTGAAAGTATATATTTGGAACATTGTAAGAAGAATGTATACAACGAGCATCGTCGATTTCTTTTGGCCAAGCATCCCTTAAGAAAGAAAGGCAAGCATTTCAACGGTCTGGCATGTCACCAGACGAAGCCTAATGAGCATACTGGTGCTGATATATTTGATATGGTCAAAGATTTGGATCAACTGGTAACCTTTGGAAAGGGTCCTGGAGGAAAATCTGTTCCGAAAGACGCTGAAGGACACGCACCCATGTGGAAGAAGAAATCTATATTTTGGGAGCTACCATACTGGAAATTCTTAGAGGTCCGCTCTACAATGTGATGCATGTGACGAAGAATCTTTGCGTGAACCTGCTAGGCTTCTTGGGCGTGTATGGGAAGACAAAAGATACACCGAAAGCACGAAAGGACCATCAACGTATGAAAGACCCAGATGGCCTGCATCCAGAATGGTTTCAAGGTCATGCTAGCTACACTCTTACCAAACAAGAGAAGGAATTTTTTTTGAATGCCTAAGCAGTATTAAGGTCCCGTCTGGCTAAAATCGAATATAAAGGGATAATAAATATGGCGTAAAAAAGTTCCAAAACCTAAAGTCTCATGACTGCCACGTGATTATGACGCAAATGCTTCCGATTGCATTGAGGGGGCTTCTACCAGATATTCGAGTACCCATTGTGAAGCTATGTGCATTTCTCAATGCAATCTCTCAGAAGAAAATCAATCCTGAAGATCTACCACGGTTACAGAATGATGTGGTCCAATGTCTTGTCAGTTTTGAGTTGGTGTTCCCACCATCCTTCTTCAATATTATGACGCACCTGCTGGTTCACCTAGTCGAAGAGATTTCCATTCTCGGTCCTGTAGGGTTCGCAGCATAGAAAACAAAAAATTTCCTACGATGTGAACTATATACCAAGATCTATCTACTAGATACAAACAACGGGCGGATGTATATCCGTAGAGAACATACCCTTGAAGACCGACAAATCTTAACGAGTTCAACTCGTGGTTGATGTAGACGATCTCTTGCCGATCTCAAGATCGAGAGGAAGTCCTAGCGCCGCAAATCAGTAGCGCATCCGTGCTCGCACACACGTTCGAGGCACCGAGCAACCTCCGCCTCCTCCAAATGATGCAGCAGAGCACAACTCTTTCTTGCCGAATAGCCACCGGGAACATGTATCTCGCTAGTCCGAGACCATGGGGGATAAATTCTAGAGGGGGAGAGAGATCCTTCACGAGGAGGTGTGAGAGACAAGTGAGGAGGGGGGATCCTTTTATAGGAGGAGGGGGGCACCCAAGGGGGTGGCCGCCGGCCATGGGGGCTGCCCCCTCCCCTCCTTCATTCATGTGGGTGGACACTCCACTCACAAAATGCCCTTTAAATTCCCTCCACTCAAAAGTCCACTCAAATTCCCATTAAATTTCCACCAAATTTAATGCAAACTCTCATTAAATAAAACTCTTTTATTTTATTCAGAATTTTGTCAATTACTTTAATGACAAACATTCACAAATAACCCCTTGCTAGAATTCTATTTCACATGCATAACCACTTTATGCAATTTCACCCGAAAACTTGTTTCGGTATCTAGTGAAATAAATTCCTGCGCTTGTTCATTCTTTCGGCATGAAACATTTGCTCCAATTGGATGTCGGTGTCTCTTAAGTGTATCACCCTACGGTTCGTGAATAATGCGGACATGATCGAGACCCCTCTCGGATCAATAATCAGAAGCGGGATCTGGAGACCCATACTGACTCCCACACATTCAACGATGACTTTCTTGTGATCGTCGGAACCTTTTACGCTAGTATCTTAATCCCTTTGTTTCACGATATATTACATGTCCGAGATTCGATCATCGGTATCTCCATACCTAGTTTGATCTCGTTACCGACATGCACTCTTTTCTCGTTCCTGTGATATAACATTCTAGTGATCAAATCACTTGCTTGCAAGCTAATCAATGTGATATCACCGAGAGGGCCCGAAGTATATCTATCCGTCATCGGGATGAACAAATTCCACTCTCGATCCATGAGCCTCAACATAACACTTTATTAGTTCTGAATCCATCTTTATAACACCACCGTTACGGTGTGCCGTTTGATGTTATAAAGAAACTCTTCCGGTGTTAGTGATTGACATGATCTCATGGTCTAAGGATTAGGATCACTTAAGTTGTTATAGCAATATAAACTCAATGACTTTGATCGTAATGCTATACTTGGATGAATGTTCATCACACCATTACACTAATGTTGTGATCCCGTTATTAACAACATCCAATGTCCATGATCAGGAAACCTTGATCATCTTGTTAATCAACGAGCTAGTTTATGAGAGAGGCATAACTAGGAACTTTCTGTTTGTTTATTAAACACACATGTATTAACGTTTCCGTATTAATACAATTATAGCATGCAAAATAAACATCTATCATATACTTGGAATACACATAATAAACACTTTATTATTGCCTCTCAGGGCATATTCCCTCCAGTCTCCCACTTGCACTAGAGACAATAATCTAGTTACATAGTGATAAATCTAACACCCATTGAGTTCTGGTGTTGATCATGTTTTGCTCTAGGGAGAGTTTTAGTCAACGGATCTGCTACATTGAGATCCGTGTGTACTTTACAAATCTTTATATCTCCATCCTTGACATGCTCGTGGATGGAGTGAAACCGGCGCTTAATATGCTTGGAATGCTTGTGAGACCTTGGCTCTTTGGCATTGGAAATGGCACCATTGTTGTCACAATAGATCACCATTGGATCCAACGTTTGCCACCACTCCTAGTTCGGATATGAACTCCTTCATCCAAAGCGCTTCTGAGCCGCTCAAGCGACAACATATTCGCCTCCGTTGTTGATCCCGCTACCACAGGTTGTTTGGAGCTCCTCCAACTAACGCTCCGCCATTCATGAGAAATACGTATCCGGATTGAGACTTAGAGTCATCCGGATCGGTGTCAAAGCTAAGCGTCGACATAACACTTAGCGACGAGCTCTTCTTCACCTCCAGATACAAGAAACATATCCTTAGTTCTTCGTAAGTACTTAAGGATATTCTTGACCGCTATCCAGTGTTCCGAACCTGGATCCGATTGGTACCTACTAGTCAAACTAATAGCATGTGCCACATCCGGTCTTGTACATAGCATGGCGTACATTATAGAGCCTATGGCTGAAGCATAGGGGACTTTGTCCATTATCTCTCTTTCTTCTGCCGAAGCCGGACTTTGAGTCTTACTCAATGTCTTGCCTTGAAACATATGTAAGAACCCCTTCTTACTTCCGTCCATTTTAAACTTCTTTAAAATCTTATCAAGGTATGTACTTTGCGATAGCCCTATTAGGAGCCTAGATCTATCTCTATAGATCTTTATGCCTAATATGTATGACGCTTCACCTAGGTCCTTCATTGAAAATTTGCTGTTTAGATAACTTTTAACACTGTTTAAAAGATCTATATCATTTCCGATCAATAATATGTCATCCACATATAATATCAGAAATGCCACATTGCTCCCACTCACTTTCTTGTAAATACAAGCTTCTCCATAAGTTTGGACAAATCCAAACTCTTTGATCACCTCATCAAAGCGCAGATTCCAACTTCGTGATGCTTGCTTCAATCCATAGATGGATCGCTGAACCTTGCACACCTTCTTAGCATCCTTAGGATCGAGAACCCTTTGGTTGTATCATATACAACTCTTCTTCAATATTACCATTGAAACGCGGTTTTGACATCCATCGCCATATCTCATAATCGAAATATGCGTAAATTGCTAACATAATCCTAACGACTTTAGCATCGCTACGGGAGAAAAGTCTCGTCAGTCAACTCCTTGAATTTGTCGAAACCCCCTTTGCGACAAGTCGAGCTTTATAGACGGTCACATTACCATCGACATCGGTTTTCCTTTTGAAAATCCATTTGTTCTCCACGGCCTTTGGTCGTGAGGTAATTCCACCAAGTTCCAAACTTGATTTTCATACATGGATTCCATCTCGGATTTCATGGCTTCTAACCATTTGTTGGAATCCGGGTTCATCATCGCTTCTTCATACGTCCGCAGGTCATCATTTTCATCAACCATGAAATTCATGACAGGATTTCCGTCTGACTCGGGGCTGCGCGTCTTGTTTGACCTGCGAGGTTCGGTAGTACTCTCTTTTGGAGTTTCATGATCATTATCATTAGTTCCCTCTTCAATAGGTGGAGCCAACTCCGGAACAACTTCCGACGCTGCGCTACTCGCCATACTCTGAAGAGAAGGTTCCACAACCTCTTCGAGTTCTACCTTCCGACTACTCACACCTTTCGCGAGAAACTCTTTCTCTAGAAAGGATCCATTCTTGGCAACAAAAACCTTGCCCTCGGATCTGTGATAGAAGGAATACCCAATAGTTTCTTTAGGGTATCCTATGAAGACGCATTTTTCCGCTTTGGGTTCGAGTTTATCCGGTTGAAGTTTCTTCACATAAACATCGCATCCCCAAACTTTAAGAAATGACAGCTTAGGTTTGTTTCCAAACCACAATTCATACGGTGTCTTTTCAACGGATTTAGATGGTGCCCGATTTAAAGTGAATGCAGCAGTTTCTAGTGCATAACCCCAAAATGACAACGGCAAGTCCGTCAGAGACATCATAGATCGAACCATATCTAATAAAGTACGATTACGACGTTCCGACACACCATTTCGCTGTGGTGTTCTGGCAGGTGTGAGTTGTGAAACAATTCCACACTCTTTCATGTGAGTGCTAAACTCGTAACTTAGATACTCACCTCCACGGTCGGACCGTAGAAATTTGATCTTTCTATTACGATGATTTTCCACTTAATTCTGAAATTCCTTGAACTTTTCAAAGGTTTTAGAGTTGTGTTTCATCAAGTAGATATAACCGTATCTACTCAAATCATCCGTGAAAGTAACAAAATAACGATATCCACCTCGCGCTGACACACTCATTGGACCACATACATCAGAATGTATGATTTCCAATAAATCACGCCTGCTCCATTGAACCGAAAAGCGGCGTTCTAGTCATCTTGCCCATAAGGCATGGCTCACATGTATCAAATGATTCATAATCAAGTGATTCCAAAAGTCCATCCGAATGGAGCTTCTTCATGCGTTAACGCCAATATGACCTAGGCGATTGCCACATATATGCGGATATATCATCATTAAGTTTAATCCTTTTAGCATCAACATTATGAATATGTGTAACATTATCATCGAGATCTAATAGAAATAAACCATTCATCATTGGTGCATGACCATAAAATATTTCATTCATATAAATGGAACAACCATTGTTCTCGATTTAAATGAATAACCACTTCGCATCAAACACGATCCGGATACAATGTTCATGCTCGGTCGGGCACCGGATAACATTTATTCAAGTTTATAACTAATCTCGATGGCAAGTGGAGGCAGCGTTAAACGGCGATCACATCAACGCTTGATCCATTGCCGACACGCATCTTGACCTCACCCTTGCTAGCGGTCGCTTGTTCCGCCACGATTCGAGTTACAAATATTAGCAACCGAAGCGGTATCAAATACCCGGTGCTACTGCGAGCACTAGTCAAGTACACATCAATAACATGTATATCATATATACCTTTGTTTGCCTTGCCGGCCTTCTTGTCCGCAGATACTTGGGGCGATTGCGCTTCGATGGCATCCCTTACAATAGTAGCACTCGGAATCGACTTAGGTCCAACTCGGGGTTTCTTTTTCAGGCGGCAACAGCAGGCTTGCCGCCCTTCCGTTTTCCCTTATTTTCTTTCTTGAAACCATTGTCCCTATTGATCATCAACACTTTATGTTCCTTTTTGATCTCCACTTCTGCAGTTTTAAGCATTGACAGAAGCTCGGGGAGACTTCTTCATGCCTTGCATATTCTGATTCATCACGAAGCTCTTATAGCTAGGTGGCAGAGACTGCAGAACACGATGGATGCCTAAGTCAATGGGAATCGATATTCCCAAGGACACAAGCTTATAGGCGTAACCCGACATCTTGAGTACATGCTCACTAACGGAGCTGTGCTCTTCCATCATGCAGCTAAAGAACTTTTCTGAAGCGTTGTAGCTCTCTACGGCAGCATGTGTTGTCGAAAATCATTATCAACTCACCCATTGTATCAAATGCATTGCCGTTTTCGAAACGCTTTTGAAGTTCTGGCTCTAGCCCATACAATATGCCGCAATGAACTAAGTTGTGGTCCTCCTGACGAGTCTGATAGACATTCTTCTCCTCGTCAAGGGCATCATCAAAAGGTGGGGGGCCTAACGGCGCTTCTAGCACATATTGCTTTTGTGCAGCAGAGAGGAGAATCCTCAAATTCATGGCCTATTCGGTAAAGTTTCTACCGTTCGTTGCTAGTTTCTCTTTCTCCATGAACACATTGAAATTAAAAGCAGGTGGTGCCATCTACAATAGAATTTGTAAAGTTTAGACTAAGTGTATGATAGATTGAGTTCAACTAATCTATATTACGAATGAACTCCCACTCAAAAACGACATCCCTGGTGCCTTTTTGGTGATTACATGAACCAAATCCACTACACCAAGTCCGATCATCACGTGAGTCGGTATAGCTTCAAAGGCGAGCATCAAATGGGCATCATATCAACTATATGACTCATGCTTAACCTTTCGGTCCGTGTTCTGAGGCCATGTCTGTACATGCTAGGCTCGCCAAGTTAGAACCTTAGTATTCGCGTGTGTAACTGTTTTACACCCGAAATATGGTCGTGGATCCAAGAACACCCGATCATCACGTGATGTCTTGGAGCGACGAAAACATAATCGGTGCATACTAAAGGAAGAACACATTCTTATCTTGATTATTAAATGAGGGATCATCTTATTATGCTAACAAAGCGCTAAACAAGCACTATAAGATGCAATCAAACATCATATATTTATTAGTGAAATTATATGGTTCCCGCAGATGATCTCTATCATGTGCATCGTGGTATGATCACTATCATACCTATATGTGTAAATCCAAGGTCTATGGATTTTACACGCTATGTGTGTTGTAAGAGTATCATCTCATACTTCTACTTACAACACTACCATATCATAACACTAGCCCAACAACAATCTAAACTAGACGCCTCTAATTTATCCATTGCAAGTTTTACGTGGCTTAGGGCTTTCGAGATAGAACCGTTCTTACCTACGAACATGAACCACAACGAGAATAATCAAATTGTTGACAACTCGCTTGCAAAATAGATATTGACTATAGTAGGAGAGACAGACACCCGCTAGCCACTTATGCAAACTAGTTGCATGTCAAGCGTGGAACAGGTCTCATGTGCGAGGACATGTAAAGTTTGTCCGGGCCTTCATCCCACTATGCCACCAATATCCAAAATTACAACAAAGGAGCAACAACATGATCATCATCGCCACATACTCATATGTGTACTACCGTGTAAAGTATCTACGCATAGATCCGGCTCACGATACCCTTTGTAGGGTTCGCAGATAGAAAACAAAAATTTTCCCTGATGTGAACTATATACCAAGATCTATCTACTAGATACAAACAACGGGCGGATGTATATCCGTAGAGAACATACCCTTGAAGACCGACAAAGCTTAACGAGTTCAACTCGTGGTTGATGTAGACGATCTATTGCCGATCTCAAGATCGAGAGGAAGTCCTAGCGCCGCAAATCAGCAGCGCATCCGTGCTCGCACACACGTTCGAGGCACCGAGCAACCTCCGCCTCCTCGCTCCAGCGATGCAGCGGAAGCACAACTATTTCTTGCCGAATAGCCACCGGGAACATGTATCTCGCTAGTCCGAGACCATGGGGGATAAATTATAGAGGGGGAGAGAGATCCTTCACGAGGAGGTGTGAGAGACAAGTGAGGAGGGGGGCTCCTTTTATAGGAGGAGGGGGGGCACCCAAAGGGGTGGCCGCCAGCCATGGGGGCTGCCCCCTCCCCTCCTTCAGTCATGTGGGTGGACACTCCACTCACAAAATGCCCTTTAAATTCCCTCCACTCAAAAGTCCACTCAAATTCCCATTAAATTTCCACCAAATTTAATGCAATCTCTCATTAAATAAAACTCTTTTATTTTATTCAGAATTTGGTCAATTACTTTAATGACAAACATTCACAAATAACCCCTTGCTAGAATTCTATTTCACATGCATAACCACTTTATGCAATTTCACCCAAAAACCTGTTTCGGTATCTAGTGAAATAAATTCCTGCGCTTGTTCATTCTTTCGGCATGAAACATTTGCTCCAATTGGATGTCGGTGTATCTTAAGTGTATCACCCTACGGTTCGTGAATAATGCGGACATGATCGAGACCCCTCTCGGATCAATAATCAAAAGCGGGATCTGGAGACCCATACTGACTCCCACACATTCAACGATGACTTTCTTGTGATCGTCGGAACCTTTTACGCTAGTATCTTAATCCCTTTGTTTCACGATATATTACATGTCCGAGATTCGATCATCGGTATCTCCATACCTAGTTTGATCTCGTTACCGACATGCACTCTTTTCTCGTTCCTGTGATATAACATTCTAGTGATCAAATCACTTGCTTGCAAGCTAATCAATGTGATATCACCGAGAGGGGCCAGAGTATATCTATCCGTCATCGGGATGAAAAAATTCCACTCTCGATCCATGAGCCTCAACATAACACTTTATTAGTTCTGAATCCATCTTTATAATCACCATTACGGTGTGACGTTTGATGTTATCAAGAAACTCTTCCGGTGTTAGTGATTGACATGATCTCATGGTCTAAGGATTAGGATCACTTCGTAAGTTGTTATAGCAATATAAACTCAATGACTTTGATCGTAATGCTATACTTCGGATGAATGTTCATCACACCATTACACTAATGTTGTGATCCCGTTATTAACAACATCCAATGTCCATGATCAGGAAACCTTGATCATCTTGTTAATCAACGAGCTAGTTTATGAGAGAGGCATAACTAGGAACTTTCTGTTTGTTTATTAAACACACATGTATTAACATTTCCGTATTAATACAATTATATCATGCAAAATAAACATCTATCATATACTTGGAATACACATAATAAACACTTTATTATTGCCTCTCAGGGCATATTCCCTTCAGGTCCTGTATTTCTACACAATATGTTTCACTTTGAGAGGTTCATGGGAATCTTAAAGAAATATGTTCGTAACCGTGCTAGGCCAGAAGGAAGCATCTCCAAGGGCTATGGAAGAGAGGAGGTCATTGAATTTTGTGTTGACTTTGTTCCTGACCTTAAGCCGATTGGTCTTCCTCAATCGCGGTATGAGGGGAGCCTGAGTGGAAAGGGTACTCTAGGAAGGAAATCAATAATATGTAGAGACGGACATTCTTACACTGAAGCACATTACACCGTTCTACAGAATTCTATCTTGGCAGCCCCATATATCGAGGAACACAAGAAAATCTTACGCTCCAACAACCAGAAAGCATGCCTCTTGGATTAGCGATGAACACATGAAGAGTTTCGGTTGGTTGCAACATCTCATAAAAACAACACTCTTGGAGATCAGCTATACTTGTTGTCTAGGTCACCATCTTGACTATATCGACTTTCCAAGAGTGCAGATAAATGGGTATACATTTTACACGATAGCCCAAGATAAAAAGAGCACCAACCAAAACAGTGGTGTCCGCTTTGATGCAACAGACAACAATGGGTCAAAGACCACATATTATGGTTACATAGAGGAGATATGGGAACTTGACTATGGACCTAATTTTAAGGTCCCCTTGTTTCGGTGCAAATGGGTCAAGCTGACAGGAGGAGGGGTTGAGGTAGACAAGAAACACGGAATGACATTGTTGGATCTCAACAATCTTGGGTACTTAGACGAACCATTCGTCCTAGCCAATGATGTGGCTCAGGTTTTCTATGTGAAGGACATGTCTACCAAACCTATAAAAATAAAAAATAATAAAAAGAATACATCAGATGATGAGCCAAAGTGCCACATAGTTCTTTCAGGAAAAAGAAACATCGTGGGAGTGGACGACAAGACAGACATGTCAGAAGATTGTGATAAGTTTCATGAAATTCCGCCCTTCGCGGTGAAGGATGACCCAAGCATCATGTTAATGAATGAAGATGCTCCATGGATACGACGGGATCAGAAAGGAACACACGCGAAGAAATGATATGTAATAATTGTAACATTTTATGAGTGAAGATGCTCCATGCATGTGTCCATTTTTAATAGTGTTGTCTGCAAACAATCTTGAGTGTGTTAATCCCGATTCATACTTACCATTAAGATCTGATCTCCAAACGCGTGATGTCACATATTAGGGAGTGCCTCTATGACCAGTTTCTCGGAGATGCCGGAGGACTGGGCTCCGTCGGCATCTCTCTGAAACTGGCCGTAGTGGTTCCCTGCTCTCGAAAACCATCTTGCAGCTTGTAACTTCTCTAACTAGATCAATACGCCTGAGTGTAGGGTTTCGTAGCATGGAAAACAAAAAAATTCTATCGCATACAAACAAACAAGCCAAGATCTATCTACTAGATTTTAGCAACGAGTCAATAGAATAACTCACCCTCGAAGATTCCAAAGTGTTTAACGAGAGCGGATTCTCGTGGGTGATGTAGTCGTACTCTTCCCGATATCAAGATCGCGTAGACGATCCTTCCCGTGTATTTACAGCAGCTCCGCAATCAGTCACACGTTCGGTACTCGAAGACCTTCCTCCCTTGTTCCAGCAGGCCGGAGGTTGTAGCACTCTCCTCGCGATTACAGCAAAGACAATGGTAGGAAGTAGAGGGAGATCTCGCAGGCTTCGCCTTGCCGAGCGAGTATGGTGGTGTATGAGAGAGTCCTCGGCGATCTAGAGTTTAGACACGCCAAGGAGGGTAAGCGGCTAGGGTTTAGCTAGGCGGCGGCGGTTTCTCCCTAGGTCGGCGGCGGTGGAGGTGGCGGCGCCCGGCGGCTAGGGTTTAGAGGTGGTGAGTTGTGTGTCTAGGAGGAGCCCCCCTCCTTTTATAGGTGGAGGCCGGCCGGCCAAGGAGGAGTCCCTCCCAACTCGGCTTGGAGGTGGGCGGCGGTGGAGGAGGACTCCTCCCAACTCGTTTCCTCCTCCTTCCCCACTTCCCAAAAATAGCCGTTGACTTTCAAACTAGCCGCTTGCCTTTTCAAACTAGGATTTGAATAAACCCTCTATTTTTTCAGCGATGACACCGAGTACATAATGCAATCATACCAACTTGATATAACACATTCATGTACCCTTCCTCCGAGTCGGACATTCCGGAACCTTCTAGAACATTCCCGATGAAAACACCGGAACCATTCTCCAACTCCGAAACGGGACTTTCCTTATATGAATCTTATTCTCCGGACCATTCCGGATCTCCTCGTGATATCCCGAATCCCATTCGAGACTCCGAACAACATTCGGTCTCTTTCTCATCATTCCATAACTACTCAAACAACATCGAATCCTTAAGTGTGTCTCCCTACGGTTCGTGAATTATGCGGACATGATCGAGACACTTCTCCGATCAATAACCAATAGAGGAATCTGGAAATTCATATGGCTCCCAAATATTTCTATGATTACTTTGCGATCGAATGAACCACTTACATACGATATCAATTTCCCTTTGTCTCACGATAGTTTACTTATCCGAGGTTATGATCGTCGGTATCTCTGCATACCTAGTTCAACCTCGTTACCGATAAGTACTCTTTTCTCATTCCTGTGATATGTGATCCCTTGTGAGCCAGTCACATGCTTGCAAGCTAATTGGATGACATTTCACCGAGAGGGCCCAGAGTATATCTATCCGTCATATCGATGGACAAATCCCACTCTTGATCCATGTGTTTCAACCAATACTTTCCGAACACTCAATGCCACCTTTATAGCCACCCAGTTATGGTGTGGTGTTTGATGTCATCAAAGCATCCATCCGGTAAAGGTGATATGCATGATCTCATGGTCGAAGGAATTCAATTACTATGTATCAGAAAGCATATAGCAATTGAACTATTAAAATGACTTGATCTTTATGCTACACTTATCTATAGGAGTATGTCCATCATATCATTCTCCTAACGATATGATCTTGTTGTTAATAACATCTCAATGTTCATGATAGGGAAACCACAATCATCTATTAACCAACAAGCTAGTATTATAAAGAGGCTTTACTAGGGACTCTTATTTTAGTTTACAAATCACACAAGTATTAATGTTTCCTTGTTAATACTATTATAGCATGAATGCAAACATTTATCATAAACACAAAGATATAATAATAACTACATTTATTATTGCCTCTAGGGCATATCTCCAACAGTCTCCCACTTGCACTAGAGTCATCTAATCTAGATTACATGGTAATATACCGAACACCCATGGCAGTTTGGTGCTGGTCATGTTTTGCCCTCGGGAGAGGTTTAGTCAACGGATCCGCCACATTCAGATCTGTGTGTACTTTGCAAATATTTATATCCCCATCTTGGACATGTTCTCGAATAGCGTGAAAACGTAGCATGATGTGCTTCAGCTTCTTGTGTGACCTTGGTTCTTGCGCATTGGCTATGGCGCCCATGTTATCACTGTTGGAATTATACCCTAGAGGCAATAATAAAGATGTTATTATTATAATTCTTGTTCATGATAATGTTTATATTCCATGCTAGAATTGTATTAAGCGGAAACTTTAATACTTGTGTGGTTTGTGAACAACACCGTGTCCCTAGTACGCCTCTATGGACTAGCTCATTGATCAATTATGGTTAAGGTTTCCTAACCATAGACATGAGTTGTCAATTGATAATGATATCATATCATTGGGAGAATGATATGATGGACATACCCAAACTAAGCGAAGCAATTAGATCGTGTCATCGTGTTCGTCTTTGTGAAGCTTTTCTTATGTCAAATATTGTATTCCTTAGACCATGAGATAATACAAATCCCTGGTATCGGAAGAAAGCTTTGAGGTCATCAAACGTCATCCTATGAGAGGGTGATCATAAAGGTGTCTCTCAGGTGATCGGAAAGTATCTGTTGGGTTGTATATATCGAGATGGGATTTGTCCCTCCCAAGTCGGAGAGATATACTTCGGGCCCACTCGGTAATCGATATCAACACCGCTTGCAAGCATGTGGTTAAGGAGTTAATCACAAAGTGATATCGGATTACGGAACGAGTAAAGTACTTGCTGTGGACGAGATTGAACTAGGTATGACGGTACCGACGATCGAATCTCGGGCAAGTAAAATATCGCGAGACGAAGGGAATATATATATGGGATTGATTGAATCCTGGCATCGTGGTTCATCCGATATGATCATCGATGAATATGTGGGAGTCAATATGGGTGCCCAGATCCCGCTGTTGATTATTGATAGAAGATCATGTCCGCATATTCTCGAACCCGCGGTCGACACATAACGTATCTCGGCGCTAGGATAGATTGGATAATTGGTTTATGAGTTTTTGTTGAGTCTCGGATGGGATCCGGGACATCACGATAGGTTCCGAGTGGTCCAGAATAAGATTCATATAAGGCGGTAGCTTTTGGAGTTCGGAATTGTTCCGGGTTAATCGGTATTGTACCGGAAGCTTCTAGAACCTTCCGGAAGGGGACCAACGTGGCCCCACCTTCCGGGAGGGGGCATGGGCCTATGAGGGAGTGCCCTGGCCGCTTTGGGCCAGGGGCACAAGGCCCCATAGGGCCCAGCCGGCCTAGAGAGGTTTAAACTCGAGATATAGTTTCTAGAAGGGGGGTTTCCTTGCCCCCCACTCCTTATCCTTTGGGGCCGCCGGTTTGGGCTTGGGGGAGGGGCTAGGGCTGCGCCCCCCCTCTATATAAAGAGGGGTGGGGGCGCACCAACCCCTCACACCTTCCCCTCCAACCCTAGCCGCCCTGCTTCCCTCCTCTCTCCCTCCCGACTGCTTGTAGGCGAAGCCCTGCTGCAGAAATTCTCCACCAATTGCACCGCGCCGTCGCGTTGTGGATCCAACCCATCTCTCCACCATACTTGCTGGACCAAGGAAGGAGGAGACGTCGAGGTGCCGCACGTGTGCATCTCACGGAGGCATCGCCACTTGTGGTGCTAGATCGGATCAGATCGCGAGGAGGAGAAGCGAGTACGACTACATCACCCACGTTCCGACGAACGTTCCGCTATGCGAATCTTCAAGGGTATGAAGATCTAATCCAATCTCTCTCGTTGTTTGCATATCCTAGATTAGATCTTGGCTTTCCCTCTGTTCGCATCCGTAGAAAATTTTGATTTTCTATGCCGCGAAACCCTTCAGTGGTATCAGAGCTAGATCTATGCGTAGATGTGTTTCACGAGTAGAACGCAACATGGTTGTTGTGGGCGTTGATGTTTTCTGTTGCAACCCTCTTGTTTGTGTTCTTCTTATGTCGCGGGATAGTGAGATTGAAGCGGTCTGGGCCAACCTTACGCGACGTCGTTCGCGAGACTGGCTCCGCACTTGACGTGTGGCTTGTTCCACACATGCGGCTGGTGGATGTTAGTTTCTCTCACTATAGTTGTCATGGGATTAACACCGGAGTTTGGCAACCATAATATCACCGTTGTGGCTTTCCGTAGGTAAGAATCGTTCTTAGCATCTACTCCCATAAGTCACAGAAACATGCAACAACAAAGTAGAGGCGTCTAACTTGTTTTTGCAGGAGTGTTTTGTGATATGGTATGGCCCAAGGCGTGATGTGTATATTGTATGCGATGATCATGTTTTGTAATGTTTCACGACTTGCATGTCGATGAGTACACAACCGGCAGAGCCATATGGTTGTCTTTATAATTGTGTATGACCTGTGTGTCAACTTCTTATCGCCATGTAATAGTTTCACTTTATCGCTAAGTAGTTAGCAATAGTTGTAGTTGCTATTCGTGGTGGAGGCAATCATGGCGGAGTGATGGAGATCATCTTAGGAGCACAAGATGGAGATCATTCTTGAAGATTGGCTATACCATGTCACATTAAAGTTATATGCATGTGATGTTTATCCTTTTATGTATCTTATCATGCTTAGATCGCGACGGTAGCATTATAAGATGATTCCTCACTTAAAGATCAAGATAAAACTGTGTTCTCCCGGTATGCACCGTTGCGAAAGTTCGTCGTGTCCAAGCATCACGTGATGATCGGGTGCTATAGACTCGCTCACATACAACGGGTGCAAGCCAGTTTTGCACGCGAAATACTTGGGTCTAACTTGACGAGCCTAGCATGTACAGACATGGCCTCGGAACACATGAACCGAAAGGTTAAGCATGAGTCATATGAATGATATGATCGACACTTCGTTGTCCACCATTGAAACCACATCTCTTCTCGTGAAGATCGGATTAGGTGTGGTGAATTTGGATCGTGTTCACTAAACAACTTGAGGGATGTTGAATTTAGTGGGAGTTCATCTAGTAATTTGATTAAAAGTTGAACTAGTTATCATGAACATAGTCTAATTTGTACTTGCAATACTGTAGATCAAATGGCTAAGTCCAACTTCAACTTCAACGTTTTCGCTGAGAAGGAAAAGCTTAGAAACAATGGGTCTAACTTCACCAATTGGTTCCGCAATCTAAGAATCATTCTCTCTGGCGGTCAAAAGGACTATGTCCTTGGGAAAGCGTTAGGTGACCCCCCTGCTGCAACTGCGTCGGCTGATGAGAAAGCTGTCTATCAGTCGCGCAAAGATGATTATGGTGTGATTAAGAGCACCATGTTGTTTGCTATGGAACCGGAACTTCAAAATCGTTTTGAAGACTATCCCGGGCCCTTTGAGATTCTCGAAGCGAAAACCATGTTTCGAGACTCAGCCCGTTAGAGATATGAGATCTCGAAGTTCTTTAATGCAAGATGGAGGAAGGAGTTCCGTTAGTGAGCACGCCATTAAGATGACGGGCTACACTCAGCATTGAGCAAGCTGGAATGCGATTCGGAGGAGCTCAAGATTGACAGGTTCTGCAATCACTCCCTCCCGGCTACAAAAGTTTTGTAGTGACTCATAATCAGATTGGTTCCACGATACGATCACCGAGCTCTTTTCGCAAAGTGAAGGCGGAAGTGGACATCAAAAAGTATAATCATGTGTTGATGGTCAACAAGCCCACCTTTAAGAAAGGTAAGGGAGCAAAGAATCCCTTCAAGAAGGGCGGAGGCAAGTGCACTGCCCCTGCTGAGAAGAAGCTCAGGTCTGGTCCTAAGACGAACACTGAGTGCTTCTATTGCAAGGACAAGGGTCCTTTGGGCGCAACTGTCCAGTACTTAGCGGACAAGAAGGTGGCACCATCAAAGGTATATTTGATATACATGTTATTGATGTTTTCCTTACTAGCCCTCGTTGTAGTGCACTGGGTATTTGATACCGGTTCGGTTGCTAATATTTGTAACTCGAAGCAGAGCTACGGAATGAGCGGCTTGCGAGGATGAGGTGACGATGGCGTTGGCAGCGGATCAAGAGTTGATGTGATGGCGTCGGCACGCTCTCCTTAGTTTTACCTTAGATTAGTTTTAAACCTTAATAAATGTTATTATGTGCATGCGTTGAGCATGAACATTATTTCGGATCGTGTTTATTGCAAGACGGTTATTCATTTAAATCGGAGAATAATGGTTGTTCTATTTATATGAGTAACATATTTTATGGTCATGCACCTCTTGTGAATGGTTTATTTCTTCTAAATCTCGAAGGGATGAAACACACATCCATAACATTGAGGCTAAGAGATGCAAAGTAGATAGTGATAATACTACTTATTTGTGGCCTTTGTCGTCTAGGTCATATTGGTGTAAAGCGCATGAAGAAACTCCATTCGATGGACTTTTGGAGTCTCTTGATTTTGAATCATTTGACACATGAACCATGCCTCATGGGCAAGATGATCAAAACCCGTTCTCGGTATGATGGAGCGAGCAGCGGACTTGTTGGAAATCATACATACCGATGTATGCGACGATGAGTGTTTATTGCAGCGGTGGATATCGCTATTTTCTCACTTTTACCGATGACTTAAGTATATATGGGTATATCTATTTAATGAAACATAAATCTAAAAGCGTTTAAAAAGTTCAAAGAATTTCGAATGAAGTGGAGAACCATCGTAACAGAAAGATCAAGTTTCTACGATCCGATCGTGGAGGTGAATATTTGAGTTATGATTTTCTCACGCATCTTAAAGCAAGTGGAATCATTTCACAACTCACGCCACCCGGAACACCACAACGCAATGGTGTGTACGAGCGCGGAACCGAACCCTATTAGATATGGTCCGATCGATGATGTCTCTTACTGATTTGCCGTTATCATTTTGGGGTTATGTATTAGAAACCGCTGCATTCACTTTAAATAGGGCTCCATCTAAATCCGTTGAGACGACACCGTATGAACTGTGGTTTGGTGCGAAACCTAAGTTGTCGTTTCTAAAAGTTTGAGGATGCGAAGCTTACGTCAAGAAGTTGATGCCGGACAAGCTCGAACCCAAAGCGGAGAAATGCGTCTTCATAAGATACCCTAAGGAAACTATTGGGTATACCTTCTATCACAGAACCGAAGGCAAAGTGTTTGTCGCGAAGAACGGTTCCTTTCTTGAGAAGGAGTTTCTCTCGAAAGAAGTGAGTGGGAGGAAAGTAGAGCTAGACGAGGTTATTGAACCTTCTCTTGAATTGGAGAGTAGCGCAACACCTGAAATTGTTCCAGTGCCGCCTGCACCAACAATAGAGGAAGCTAATGACAGGGATCATGAAGCTTGGACGATCTTGCTCTTGAGCGTCGCAGTCGACAAGGTCGCGTGCCCCTCGAGTGGTACAGCAACCTGTCTTGTTGTCTTGTTTGTAGAAGGCGGTGAACCTCGAACTATGAGGAAGCGATGATGAGCCGGACTACGAGAAATGGCTAGAAGCCATGAAATCCATTGGGATCCATGGCGAAAACCAAGTATGGACTTTGGTGGACCCTCCTAGCGACCGAAAGGCCGTTGAGTGCAAATGGATATTCAAGAAGAAAGCAGACGCGGATGGTAATGTTACCGTCTATAAAGCACGGCTTGTTGCGGAAGGTTTTACAAGTTCAAGGTGTTGACTACGATGAGACTTTCTCTCCGTAGAGATGTTTAAGTCCATTCGGATTTTATTAGCAATTGCTGCGTTTCATGATTATGAAATATGGCGATGGATGTCAAGATCGTTCCTCAATGGCAACATTGATGAAGAGTTGTATATGATGCAACCCGAAGGTTTTATCGATCCTAAGGATCTTGATAAAGTATGCAAACTTCAGTGTTCCATTTATGGTGAAGCAAGCATCTCGGAGTTGGAACTTCGTTTTGATCAAGTGATCAAGAGCTTTGGATTTGTTCCAAATTGCTCTGACTTGTATCTACAAGAAAGTGAGTGGGAGCTCGGTGGCGTTTACGGTACTATATGTGGATGACATATTGATTATTGGAAATGACATCAACATGCTTAACGATGTGAAGAGTTATTTGAACAAGTGTTTTCAATGAAAGACCTAGGTGAAGCTCCTTATATATTGGGCATCAAAATCTATAGAGATAGACAAAAGGCGCTGATAGCTTTAAGCCGGTACATACCTAGACAAAGTTACGAAAGGTTCGAATGGATAAGGCAAAGAAAGGTTCGGTGCCTATGTTGTCGGGTAAGATATTGAGCAAGGCTCGTGTCCATTCTGATAAATGATATGGAAGATATGAGCAAAGTGCCTTATGCCTCGGCCATAGGTTCTATCATGTATGCCATCTTTGTGTACTAGACCGGATGTGTCCAATGCTCTTAGTTTGACGACGGTATCAAAGTGATCCGAGTGGAACACGGACAACCGTGAAGAACATCCTAAAGTACCTAAATAGGACTAAAGAAATGTTCTTAGTCTATGGGGTGATGAACAAATCGTCGTAAAGGTTACGTCGATGCTAGTTTCGACACCGACAAGGATGATTCTAAATCTCAGACGGGATCGTTTATATTTTGAATGGAGCTGTGAGTGGAGAAGTGCAAGCAAAGCGTGATCAGGGATCTACGATGAAGAGGAATACATGGCTGCTGTAGAAGCGTCAAGTGAAGGAGTTTGGATCAGGAACTTCATCACTGAGCTTGGCGTGGTTCCAAGTGCATTGGACCCACTAGAGATATTGTGTGACAACACTGGCGCCATAGCACTCGCTAAGGAACCAAGATATCATCCAAAGACCAAGCATATCAACCGCAAGTTTCATATAATCCGAGATTATATAGCAGATGTAGATCTGAAGATTAGCAAAGTACATACAGATCTGAATGTCGCAGATCCATTGACTAAACCTCTTCCACGTGTAAAACATGATCAGCACCTCAGTGCCATGGGTGTGAGATTGTTGCTAGATGTAAACTAGATTATTGACTCTAGAGCAAGTGGGAGACTGTTGGAATTATGCCCTAGAGGCAATAATAAAGATGTTATTATTATAATTCTTGTTCATGATAATGTTTATATTCCATGCTAGAATTGTATTAAGCGGAAACTTTAATACTTGTGTGGTTTGTGAACAACACCGTGTCCCTAGTACACCTCTATGGACTAGCTCATTGATCAATGATGGTTAAGGTTTCCTAACCATAGACATGAGTTGTCAATTGATAATGAGATCATATCATTGGGAGAATGATATGATGGGCGGACAAACTAAGAGAAGCAATTAGATCGTGTCATCGTGTTCGTCTTTGCGAAGCTTTTCTTATGTCAAATATTGTATTCCTTGGACCATGAGATAATACAACTCCCTGGTATCGGAAGAAAGCTTTGAGGTCATCAAACGTCATCCTATGAGAGGGTGATCATAAAGGTGTCTCTCGGTGATCGGAAAGTATCATTGGGTTGTATGTATCGAGATGGGATTTGTCCCTCAAGTCGGAGAGATATACTTGGGCCCCTTTCGTGTCGATATCAACACCGCTTGCAAGCATGTGGTTAAGGAGTTAATCACAAATTGATATCATTACGAGCAGTAAAGTACTTGCGTGAGCAGATTGAACTAGGTATGATGGTACCGATCGAATCTCGGGCAAGTAAAATATCGCGCACGAAGGGAATATATATATGGGATTGATTGAATCCGACATCGTGGTTCATCCGATATGATCATCGATGAATGTGTGGGAGTCAATATGGGTTTCGGACCCGTTGATTATTGATAGAAGATCATGCGCATATTCTCGAACCCGCAGGTCACACATAACGTATCTCGGCTAGGATAGATTAGATAATTGGTTTATGAGTTTTTGTTCGAGTCTCGGATGGGATCCGGGACATCACGAGAGGTTCGAGTGGTCCGAGAATAAGATTCATATAAGGCGGTGCAGTTTTTGGAGTTGAATTGTTCCGGTTAATCGGTATTGCGAAGCTTCTAGAACCTTCCGGAAGGGGACCAACGTGGCCCCACCTTCCGGGAGGGCATGGGCCTGAGGGAGTGCCCTGGCGCTTTGGGCCAGGGGCAGAAGGCCCATAGGGCCCCGGCCTAGAGAGGTTTAAACTCGAGATAGAGTTTCTAGAAGGGGTTTCCTTGCCCCACTCCTTATCCTTTGGGGCGCGGTTTGGGCTTGGGGAGGGCTAGCTGCGCCCCTCTATATAAAGAGGGGTGGGGCGCACCAACCCTCACACCTTCCTCAACCCTAGCCGCCTTGCCCTCCTCTCCCTCCCGATCGCTTGTGGCGAAGCCTGCTGAAATTCTCCACCAATTGCACAGCTGGCGTTGTAGATCCAACCCATCTCTCCACCATACTTGCTGGACCAAGAAGGAGGAGGCGTCAGTGCCGCACGTGTGCATCTCACGGAGGCATCGCCACTTATGGTGCTAGATCGGATCGGATCGCGAGGAGGAGAAGCGATGCAGAATACATCACCCACGTTAAACCGAGCGCTGTCTGCGAATCTTCAAGGGTATGAAGATCTAATCCAGTCTCTCTCGTTGTTTGCATCTCCTAGATTAGATCTTGGTTTTCCCTCTGTTCGCATCCGTAGAAAATTTTGATTTACTATGCCGCGAAACCCTTCAATCACAGTAGATAGACATTGGGTCCAGCGCACTAGGAACCACACCCAGCTCTGTAATGAACTCTTTCATCCATATCGCTTCTTGTGAAGCCTCCGAAGCAGCCATGTATTCCGATTCAGTTGAAGATCTTGCCACAAAGCTTTGCTTTGCACTCCTCCAGCTAACTGCTGCACCATTCAAAATAAATACGTATCCAGATTGTGATTTAGAATCATCCGGATCGGTGTTCCAACTAGCATCGGTGTAACCATTAAAAACGAGTTGTTCGTCACCTCCATAAGAAAGAACCATATCCTTAGTTCTTCTTAAGTACTTAAGGATGTTTTTGACCGCTGTCCAATGATCCACTCCTGGATCACTTTGATATCTGCTAGTTAAACTAACAGCATATGCAATGTCGGGTCTAGTACATAGCATGGCATACATTAGAGATCCTATGGTTGAGGCATAGGGAGTCTTACTCATCCTTTCTCTATCTTCTGCCGATGTCGGACTTTGAGTTTTACTCAAGGTCGTATTGGGCAACATGGGCAAGAACCATTTCTTGCTATCTTCCATTCCAAACCTCTTTATAACTTTTCCCAAATATGTACTTTGTGATAATGATATTTGGCGTCTTGATCGATCTCTATAAATCTTTATGCCTAATATGTAAGCTTTGCCAAGATCCTTCATTGAAAAACTATTATTCAAATATTCCTTGACACTATTAAGAAGGTCTACATCATTCCCAATCAACAATATGTCATCTACATATAGTATTAAGAATGCTACAGAGCTCCCACTCACTTTCTTGTAAATACAAGTTTCTCCATAAGTTTGTATAAAACCAAAACTTTTGACCGCCTTATCAAAATATTGATTCCAACTTGGTGGTGCTTGCTTCAATCCATAGATGGACCGTTGAAGTTTGCATACCTTGTTAGCATCTTTAGGATCGACAAAACCTTTGGGTTGCATCATATACAACTCTTCATCAATTTTTCAATTTAGGAATGCTGTTTTGACATCCATCTGCCATATCTCATAATCATAATATGCAGCGATTGCTAACATAATCCTCACAGACTTTAGCTTCGCTACTGGTGAGAAAGTCTCATCGTAGTAAACTCCTTGAATTTGTCGAAACCCTTTTGCGACAAGTCGAGCTTTATAGATGATAACATTACCATCGACATCTGTTTTCTTCTTGAAAATCCATTTGTTCTCGACAACCTTCCGCCATCCGTAAGTCCACCAAAGTCCATTATTGGTTTTCGTACATGGATCCAATCTAATTTCATGGCTTCTTGCCATTTATTAGAATCTAGGCTCATCATCGCTTCCTCATATGTCTCGGGGTCATCGGTGTTGTCCACCAACATGACACTCATAACGGGATCATACCAATCAGGAGTGGTACGAGTTCTCATTGACCTGCGAGGCTCTGTAGCAACTACAACCGAAGTTTCATGATCATCATCATTAGCTTCCTCTCTTATTAGAGCAGGAACCACAGGAACTTCTTCCGGTGCTGCGCTACTCGCAAGTTCGAGAGAAGGTTCGACAACCTCGTCGAGTTCTATTTTCCTTCCAGTCACTTCTTTCGAGAGAAATTCCTTCTCTAGAAAGGATCCATTCTTGGCAACGAAGATTTTGCCTTTGGATCTATGATAGAAGGTATACCCAATAGTTTCCTTCGGGTATCCTATGAAGACGCATTTTTCCGCTTTGGGTTCAAGCTTGTCCGGCTGTAACTTCTTTACATAGGCTTCGCATCCCCAAACTTTAAGGAACGACAATCTAGGTTTCTTCCCAAACCATATTTCATACGGTGTCGTTTCAACGGATTTAGATGGTGCCCTATTTAAAGTGAATGCGGCTGTTTCTAATGCATAACCCCAAAATGATAGCGGTAAATCTGTAAGTGACATCATAGAAAAAACCATATCTAAGAGAGTTCGATTACGACGTTCGGACAAACCATTACGCTGTGGTGTTCCCGGCGGAGTCAATTGCGAAAGTATTCCGCATTTCTTCAAATGCTCGCCAAACTCGTAACTTAGATATTCACCTTCACGATCAGAACGTAGAAATTTAATCTTCTTGTTACGTTGATTCTCTACCTCACTTTGAAATTCCTTAAACTTCTCGAAAGTTTCGGACTTATGTTTCATGAAATAGATATACCCATATCTACTCAAGTCATCCGTGAAGGTAAGAACATAACGATAACCACCGCGCGATGCTACACTCATTGGACCACACATCGGTATGTATGATTTCCAATAAGTCCGTAGCTCGCTCCATCATACTGAGAAAATGGAGTCTTAGTCATTTTACCCATCGGACATGCTTCGCATCTATCAAGTGATTCAAATCAAGTGATTCAAGAAGTCCATCGGAATGGAGTTTCTTCATACGCTTCACTCCAATGTGACCAAGGCGATAGTGCCACATATAGGTCGAGTTATCGCTCGATTTCAAAGCGTTTAGCCTCAATGTTATTAATATGTGTATTTCCACTATCGAGATTCAATAAGAATAGACCATCTATCAAAGGTGCATGTGCATAAAACATATTACTCATATAAATCGAACAACCATTATTCTCGGACTTAAACAAGTAACCGTCTACTTAATAAACAAGATCCCGATATAATGTTCATGCTCAACGCAGCACCAAATAACAATTATTTAAGTATAAAAATAATCCCGATGGTAGATGAAGGGGTAGCGTGCACCGCGATCACATCAACCTTTGATCCGTTTCCCATGCGCATCGTCACCTCGTTCTTCGCTAGCTTCCGTTTATTCTGCGGACTTTGTTTGAGTTACAAATATGAGCAACCGAACCAAGATCAAATACCCGAGCACTACTACGGTACTAGTGAGATACACATCAATAACATGTATATCGGATATACCTTTCTTCTTGATGTTGCCGTTCTTCAAATCCGCCAAGTACTTTGGGTAATTCCGCTTCGGTGACCTTCTCCCTTGCGTAAAGCACTCGATTATCGCTTAGGTCCAGCCTTGGTCTTCTTGGCGTGGTAACTTTCTTACCACCCTTCTTGAAGTGTCCTTCCTTAGACTTGCCTTTCTTGAATTTGGTGGTCTTATTGAGATCCTCGACAATATCATATGGGTCAGATTCTCAAACCTTTTCTAAGCTCCGATTCTAAACCATACAAGATAGCACACTGAACGTAGTATCTTGAGTCTTACGAGTGAGGTAAACATTCTTTACTTCATCGGCGGCATCACCGCAGTGGGTCACCAATGTGCATCCAGCACATAGGTCAAATTACCGGTGTGAGGACAATCCTCAAATTATGGAACCAATCCATGAGTTGCTTCCATTGTTTTTCAACTTTTCTTTCTCTAGGAACGCATTAAAATTGATGGTAGGGGCTGCCATTGATCTACAACATATTTGCAATAGTTTATACTAAGTTTATGACAAATTGAGTTCAAATTAATAATAAAATTAATCTAGGTGAACTCCCACTCAAAACAATATCCCTCACATTGTTTTAGTGATCACACGAACCAAATCCACCACATCAACACCGATCATCACGAGAGTTGATATAGTTTCAATGGCGAACAACCGACATGTTCATCATATCTACTATATGATTCATGCTTTACCTTTCGGTGATCCATGTTCCGAGACCATGTCTGTACATGCTAGGCTCGTCAAGATCAAACCTTAGTTTTCTCATGAGCAAATCTGGCTTGCTCACGTTGTATACACTTGCGGAATCTAACACACCCGATCATCACGTGGTGCTTCGAAACAACAAGCTTTAGCAACAGTGCTAAATAAGGGTGAACACTTTATAACTTGAAATTCATGTGCATGAGGGATCATCTTATAATGCTACCGTCGTCTACTAAGCAATACAAGATGCATAAAGGATTAACATCACATGCAATTCATAATATGTGATATGATATGGCCTTTCTTCTTTGTGCTTCCGATCTCCATCTTCTAGCACGAACATGATCTCCATCATTACCGGCATTGCATCAAGGTCAATGACACTTCTCCATGGTTTTCGTCCACCGGCTTCAACTATTACAACTACTTTGAATATACACGCGGGTCTTAACATAAATTAAAGACAACCATATGGCTCCTGCCGGTTGCTGACTTACAATAAGGAACATTGCATACATCAAAATATAATCACAATCATGGCCATATCACATCACAGCACACCCCTGCAAAACAAAGTTAGACGCCTCTACTTTCTTTGCATGTTTTACGTGGTTTGGGGCGTTCAATAAGTGTCTTTCTAACTTACGAACATGAACCACAACATTGGTACTAGTATTGTTAATCGCCCGTTGTAAATTGGATCTTAACTATGCTAGGAGAAACAGGCACCCGCAAAGCCACTTATGCAATACAAGTTGCATGTCAAGCGTGGAGCAAGTCTCATGAACGATGTCATGTAAGGTTAGCACGGGCCGCTTCATCCCAACATCCCGCAAGATGCAAAGTACACAAGAAGCAATCGATAATAAAAGCATCAACACCAACAATGACCATTGTGTTCTACTCGTGCAACAGATCTACATATAGACACGGCTCTGACACCACTGTAGGGTTTCGTAGCATGGAAAACAAAAAATTTCTATCGCATAAAAACAAACAAGCCAAGATCTATCTACTAGATTGTAGCAACGAGTCGATAGAATAACTCACCCTCGAAGATTCCAAAGTGTTTAACGAGATCGGATTCTCATGGGTGATGTAGTCGTACTCTTCCCGATCTCAAGATCGCGTAGACGATCCTTCCGGCGACTGCAGCGCTCCCTTGATCGGTCACACGTTCGGTACTGACGAAGACCTTCCTCTCCTTGTTCCAAAGAGGCGAGAGGTTGTAGCACTCTCCTCGCGATTCCGTGACAACGGCGTGGTACCGGAAGTAGAGGGGAGATCTCGCAGGGCTTCGCCTTAAGCCGGAGCGAGTATGGTGGTGTATGAGAGAGTCCCTCGACGATCTAGAGTTTAGACACGCCGAGGAGGGGGCAAGCCGGCGGCTAGGGTTTAGCTAGGCGGCGGCGGCGGTTTGCCCTAGGTCGGCGGCGGCGGCAGTGGAGGTGGCGGCGCCGGCGGCTAGGGTTTAGAGGTGGTGGAGTTGTGTGTCTAGGAGGGGAGCCCTGCCCCTCCTTTTATAGGTGGAGGGGCCGGCCGGCCAAGGGGAGGGGAGTCCCTCCCCAACTCGGCTTGGAGGTGGGCCGGCGGTGGAGGAGGGACTCCTCCCCAACTCGGTTTCCTCCTCCTTCCCCACTTCCCAAAAATAGCCGTTTGACTTTCAAACTAGCCGTTTGACTTTTCAAACTAGGATTTGAATAAACCCTCTATTTTGTTCAGCGATGACACCGAGTACATAATGCAATCATACCAACTTGATATAACACATTCATGTACCCTTCCCCTCCGGAGTCTTGGGACATTAGGAACCTTCTAGAACATTCCCAATGAAAACACGGAACCATTCTCCAACTCAAACGGGACTTTCCTTATATGAATCTTATTCTCCGGACCATTCCGGATCTCCTCGTGATATCCCGAATCCCATTCGAGACTCCGAACAACATTCGGTCTCTTTCTCATCATTCCATAACTACTCAAACAACATCGAATCCTTAAGTGTGTCTCCCTACGGTTCGTGAATTATGCGGACATGATCGAGACACTTCTCCGATCAATAACCAATAGAGGAATCTGGAAATTCATATGGCTCCCACATATTTCTACGATAACTTTGCGATCGAATGAACCACTTACATACGATATCAATTTCCCTTTGTCTCACGATAGTTTACTTATCCGAGGTTATGATCGTCGGTATCTCTGCATACCTAGTTCAACCTCGTTACCGATAAGTACTCTTTTCTCGTTCACGTGATATGTGATCCCTTGTGAGCCAGTCACATGCTTGCAAGCTAATTGGATGACATTTCACCGAGAGGGCCTAGAGTATATCTATTCGTCATATGGATGGACAAATCCCACTCTTGATCCATGTGTTTCAACCAATACTTTCCGAACACTCAATGCCACCTTTATAGCCACCCAGTTACGGTGTGGTGTTTGATTTCATCAAAGCATCCATCCGGTAAAGGTGATATGCATGATATCATGGTCGAAGGAATTCGATTACTATGTATCAGAAAGCATATAGCAATTGAACTATTAAAATGACTTGATCTTTATGCTACGCTTATCTATAGGAGTATGTCCATCATATCATTCTCCTAACGATATGATCTTGTTGTTAATAACATCTCAATGTTCATGATAGGGAAACCACAATCATCTATTAACCAACAAGCTAGTATTATAAAGAGGCTTTACTAGGGACTCTTATTTTAGTTTACAAATCACACAAGTATTAATGTTTCCTTGTTAATACTATTATAGCATGAATGCAAACATTTATCATAAACACAAAGATATAATAATAACTACATTTATTATTGCCTCTAGGGCATATCTCCAACACTGAGAGCTAACTAATTTTACATATTAGGGAGTGCCTCTATCACCAGTTTCTCGGAGATGCCAGAGGACTGGGCTCCGTCGGTATCTCCCTGAAACTGGCCGTAGTGGTGTCCCTGCTATCGAAAACCATCTTGGAGATGCCTCAAACTGGCTGGAGGACTGGACTCACAAGGATGCCTATTTATAGTACAAGCAGCTCCGCATAATGTCGACACTCACGACATAATGCCGACACTCACCCCTATTATTAGGGCTGACTCATGTTTAGTCCCGGTTGGTGTCTCCAACCGGGACTAAAGGTTCATCTTTAGTCCCGGTTGGTGACACCAACCGGGACAAGGTACAAGCCGCACGACATAATGTCGACACTCACCCCTATTATTAGTGTTGCCTGGCCCAGTCTGCATAATCCGTCATGCGGTTGGTTTCTCCAACCGGGACTAAAGATGAACCCTCTCTTTATATAGGCATTTCCCTCTATTTATTAGGTAACACTCAAGAAATTTATTAATATTAAAAACCGGGACAAACCGGGACTAGCTAACACCTAGGACTAAAGCCGCCCCCTTTAGTAATAATCATGCCTAATCCTATAGTACGCAGCTTGAGGGTCTTCTTCGTCATCTTCATCATCATCGTCATCGTCACCTGCCACTCCGGGGATCCTCAGCCAATCCATGACATATACCAGGGGCCATTCCAGCCTCGGATTCACGGTGGGCTTGGGAGGGGTCTCCTGGAAGACGATGCCGCTACTGCCGGGCCGGTGTGGGGCCTTTTTGTGGCTCTGTGGCGGGTGGATTCGTGGGCACCGCAGGCGAGGATGGTCTCCCCCGGCGATGTAGCGCATCACTCCGATGATAGTACGGTTTGCCCACCACAAACGACAACCGGCTTCGTTGTGGTTCACCGGTGGCGGGCCATCACCCTCATACCTGACGAGCTCCCTTTCCCGCCTATTAGCGAAGAAGGTATTCTAGGTGTCGTAGTTGTCGGGATCCTAGTGGGGATCCATCCGCTGCTCCGGCGTGAGCTCGTGGTAGAAGTGGTTTGTGATGGCCGCCTGGCGTGCGGAACCTTGAGGGACAGGAGGGACAGGAACCCCTCCAGCGCTCAGCATCCGGCCAGTGACGGTAGCCCGGCGGACAAGGGTAGTTGGAGGCGCACAGCACCTCGGTCTCCTCGAGGGTCAGAATGGCCCAGTAGGCGTTGTCCATTGTTCTAAGAGAGGAAGGTGTGGATGTGTGGATATCCATGGCGCGATCGCCCTAAATATAGAGGGAAAGGGTGGGAAAATTTGGCGTGAATCTTTGGGAAATGGCGGGAAATATCTTTAGTCCTGGTGAGTGACTACATCCGGGACTAAAAGCTCTCGTAGAAAGGAAAGGGCGAGAAAACTTGGCGGGAAGCGGTGGGAAATGGCGGGAAATATCTTTAGTCCCGGTTTGTGACTACAATCGGGACTAAATGGATATTATATAAGATTCTTTATATTTTTCTGATAATAATAGACATATTTTTTGTTTTATTTGGATTATTACAATAAAATATATGATTTTTCAAAGTTTTATATTTGATTTGAATTAAAAAGAAAATTTACAAATTAAATAATTTATGAATGATGCAAACAGATAAATGGATATTATATTAAAATTCTTTATATTTTTTTGATAATTATAGACATATTATTTGTTTTATTTGGATTATTACAATAAAATATATGATTTTTCAAAGTTTTTATATTTGATTTGAATTAAAAAATAAAATTTACAAATGAAATAATTTATAAATGATGCAAACAAATAAATGGATATTATATTAAAATTCTTTATTTTTTTTTTGATAATAA
This sequence comes from Avena longiglumis, assembly GCA_030063025.1. Taxonomy (NCBI): domain Eukaryota; kingdom Viridiplantae; phylum Streptophyta; class Magnoliopsida; order Poales; family Poaceae; genus Avena; species Avena longiglumis. The sequence continues at coordinate 552,566,606 of CP125973.1, read as the reverse complement.
TAGACATATTATTTGTTTTATTTGGATTACTACAATAAAAGATATTATTTTTCAAAGTTTTCATATTTTATTTGAATTAAAAAAGAAAATTTACAAATGAAATAATTTATAAATGATGCAAACAGATAAATGGATATTATATTAAAATTCTTTATATTTTTCTCATAATAATAGACATATTATTTGTTTTATTTGGATTATTACAATAAAATATATTATTTTTCAAAGTTTTTATATTAGTTTTGAATTAAAAAAGAAAATAAAAAAAACAAATAGTCGCGGGTCATGGCTGGACCCGGGACTAAAGGATCTTCTTGTGGCAGCAAAGCGGTTAAAAACCCTCTAGTCCCGGTCGTGGCTTAGCCCCGATTAAGGGGGTCTTTAGTCGCGGTTAAGCCACGACCGCGACTAAAGACCCTTTTGTCAACACCGGATTTTTCAATCCTAGATGCCTTATGCCATACATCGCAATCCCAGGATTACCATTTTACGAGACATAACAATTGGATACCATAGTATATCATCCATTACAAGCGATACATAAGTTCTTACACAAATAGGGATCTCATGATCCGTTCTTAATACAACATCAAGCGGCGGAATACGTAATAATAACGGTGGCGTGGCGAAGCTCCATCTTGAGGTCACGAGCAATGCGGCGATGGGAGATGATCCTAGTTATAAGTAAACTTCCTGGGGTCCATCTTCTAGGTACTCCTCTTCATAGTCTGTCCATGGGAATAGCCAAGGACAAAGCCATGAGTACTCTTTAAGTACTCGCAAACTAATACTAACAGGTAAAGGGGTTTTTGGATAATAGGACACTAGGCTCTAGGGTTGTTTTGCACAAGCTAGATTTATCTCTACTAGGTTCCAAAGCTAGTCACAATTTTATAACTCCTAAGTGGGAACTTGTATTTCATATCACAACTCTTATGGTCAAGTCAAAGTCTCAATTCATTTCACAAGTCATTTTGAAAAGTCTCGGCGGGAAAGTATGGCCACTCCAATCGCCTATAACATGACGCGGCTATTCGAATAGTTTGACACTCTGCAAAGGTTGTACACTTTCACCACAACATTCGATACATCTGTCAGGAACAAATCCTGAATTCACCATACTCAGTATGCGGATAATCAATCCTAACCTTTTAATTACATGCCCTAGTATAGGCACCTCTCCTGTGACTTTGGCCTCCCAACCATGACCACTGTCATCTTGGGTACTGCATAGGTGGACAATCTTCGCAAGGTAGCCTCAGCTCAGACCTTGGCCGCGAGGGAACCCATACTAAGGTATATAAATTTCTAGTAAAGCCCTACCCAATATTCAGGTATTGTGGTTGTACGGTAAAATTGGAATGGTATCGCATCCAGACAACCATCAGTTTTTATAAAGGGAGGCTCATTCCTCAACATTTTCATCACCAAGATCATCAGGTGTTTGGAAACACATGTCCAAAACATTTCAATACAATGATCCATCATTCCAAGGTTTTCATAACCATTTTTCCACCAAGTATTCCCATCTAAAGTTGATCAAGGTTTATGCTTAGCACTAGCATCTACAAGTGGGGGTAAGTACTAATGAGGGCTGGTAAACAAGTGGAGTTTCAACTAAGTCCAACCTTCTATCTTAGGCTGATATCAAGTTTTCTAACTTAGGCCAAATTTTATGCTCTTTATGCAACCTTCAGAATCTTTCTAGTATCTACAAGTCACTTAAGTAACTCTAAGTTGAAGCCTTGATAAAGAAATAAAGTAAGAAGCTTGCAAATAAAACTAGGATTGGTTTATCAAGTGGGTGTGATCACATATGCTTAAGGCATATAGTAGGCATAGTAACCGAGGGGTTGGTTACATCAGTAGGGTATCATGCAAGTGTTAGCTTGCATCAATGTCAATATAAGCTTGCTAAATTGCAAGTGTTATCTTGCAAGGTTAATAGCTTGCTAAAGTAGAGTGTCTTGCAAGTTTTAGCTTGCATTGGTATAGTATCAGCTTGCAAGGTTAATAGCTTGCTAAAGTAGAGTGTCTTGCAAGTTTTAGCTTGCATTGGTATAGTATCAGCTTGCAAGGTTAATAGCTTTCCTTGAGCAGAGCAGTGGTTGAAGTTCTCCTCGGCTTCTTCTTCGTAGTATCCTCCTTCCTCCTCGTATTCTTGGTCGGGACTAGCGTCTATGAATAAATACGATGTACACAATCACCAAACAATACTTAACTATTTGCAATCATCACACACAAGGGTCCTATAGATGATCTAGCATCATCTCTAACATTACAAGGTTAAGGATTGATTTAATTCCTTTAATTTTTGAAAAGTAATTTCTACTCATTGAAAAACTACTTAAGATTTAATATTCTCCAAACCAAACATGGGATCATGTTGACACATGTCATCACCACATATTGTAGTCCATGGGAATGTGATTTAAAGTGGCCTCACAATTTAATAAGGTTTTACCCTTTTATTTTAATTAATTAAAGTGGCTAGTAATGCCTACGGGGCATTCTTTTATTACTTGAACATTATTTCTGCAAGTAAACCTATATATTTTTATATATTCTGAAAGGTATGGTTAAATGTGATTTTGAGAGTTGGAATCAACTCAAAAGCTATTATGGTTTAAATTTGAAAAATGTTTGAATGTAGAAAAGCTTCCTTGTTATTTTTACCATGAATGATCTATAGATCCAAATGACTTGAATCCAACGGGCTTGGATTCAGCATTCCCAGACCTTTCTAACAAAATTGGTTTCATTCAATTTGGTGTACTGAATCGATCTGGGTTGATTTTTGAAGTTGGGTACAGAAGTGTGTTTGAATTGAAATGGAAAAAGTTTAATTTGAATAAGCTGGGCTCTTGTGGGAAAAGTTAACGGGCCTGCTAAGCTTGATGCTCAGAGCTGCTTAAGTGGGTGTCCCCACTAAATCGGTGACACGGGCTGGTCGAGCGGTATGGGGCAACGTGGGTCGTTCGATCTAGTTCTAATCCAGCGGTTGTGAGTCATCGTCGGCGAGACAACGCCGGGCGAACGAAACCTAGCGCGCCAGTGAGGGGTCTTGGGGGCTCACCGGAGTGCAGGCGAGGGTCGGCGAGGCGACAGAAGTCGGCGACGGCGAACTTCGAGGGTCGCGGTAGCTCTGGGGTGGGCGAAATCGATGGCTCCCTTCTTCTCCAGGCGGCGGGCTCGGTGAAATTCCGCGGGGTGGTGCTCGCCTTGCTCACGAAAGCGGTGTGACACGATCGGTGAGGAGAGAGTGAGATGGTGTGAAGAAATCAGCGGGGTGGCCTCTATTTATAGTCGGCGAGGGGCCGTCGGGCGCGCAGTGAGCTCGCCGAAGCGATATTCTGGCGACTAATGGCACGGGCAAGGGTAGGGGCGGTGTGGTGTCTCCTGGCGATGCTCAACGACATGGTTTTGAGGGCGGTGCGGCTTGGTCTAGAGCAGGCGATGCTCTGGGGCGGGCGGCGTCTTCGACGGCGGTGGGCTGTGTACAGGCGGCAAACGGGGATGTCTGGCGGTCTCCTGGGTCGGTGGCGATCGTGTGTGCACGTGTTGAGGGAGGCGCGCGGTATGTGGGTGCTGGTCGAGGGTGGTGCTCTGGCGCACGCTCGACATGGTCTCTGGCGGTCTGGTCGCGGTTCGTGCGCGTGGTCCAGGGCTTAGCAACGCTCGCGGCTAGGACAGTGAGTGGCGGTGGACGGTGGGCTGCCTCCCAGACATGCTGGCTAGGCTTGCCGCTGCTCCTAGCTTGCTGTCGACTATGGGATGGCAAGGGTGTGCTCGGATGTTCACCATTGATGGCAATGGCAAGCTCATAGTGGTGCTAGTGCTTGGCTAATATTCCTAGATGATCTACTGAGCTGGTTGTGAGCTAACTAGGGAACAAGTTAAGCCAATTTTACTGCACACTATAGTGTTTGATGTTTGTTTGATTTGTGTCTGCAACCTGTTTGATGAAATGGCCGCATGAAATCAAGTTTTGAATTTTGAAAAGATTTTTGGTGGGTTTGCTAGATTGGGGCTGGTGAGTCTGCAGATGCTTGGGTTTTTAAAGTTGAGCTTGTTTGAGTGGTTTTTGAAAAAGTGGGATCTTCCCATATGATAAAGATTCAATTTTGAATTGTCATTTAAACTATGCATTTGAAAGTTTCTGGATGATCACAAAGTGGGCCTTGATACTTTGTTATGAGTACATTCAAGGGGTGCAAAGATCCAGAAAAGTTTCTGTTAGGTTCTGAAAGTTTGAGACAGCCAAAGTAGGCATGAGAGTTAAATTGGTCAAAGTGACATTCATTTAATATATGTGTTTTGATTTACTTGTCTTTAGGAAAAGTGTGGGAAATGTTTTAGATGATGTTTATTTCACCTAATAAACATTTTACAAGCAATGAAACAAACAAACAAGGTGGTTTAAAAGAATTCAAAATCAATGCATACACATATGCATGCATTCATAATTTTATTTAGAAAAGTTTTTGTTAACCCTAATTTTGATGATTAGAGTTTGATGATCCAAGCTTAGTATTTTTGGGATGTTACACCTTTAGTCGCGGGCGATGGCTTAGCCCGGGACTAAAAGTCTGTCCCTTTATATTCTGGCGCCAGCGGAGGTGCTGCGCCCCAACACTTCGCATTTCTCGTCGACGACGAAGCCGGAACAAAGGCAAGCCTGAGCGAAGACAAAGGAGGTGCGTCGATTCCGCCCGCTCCCGCGTCATCGTGCTCCGTCGTGCTGCGCCGCTCGCAGTGAGATGGTTCTCAGGGGCGTGGCCGCTCCGTCGTGCCACCGCTCCATAGCAGCGCCTCTGCGACGGTTAGGGTTCGGCCAGGGAATGAAACGAGAGAGGGAGCGAGCACAGGGGAATGAGAGGAGGGGAGAGGGAGGCGTGCTCTCCATGGCGGCCAGCGCGGATCGGCGGACACGGCGAGGCATCGCGCGGAGGATCAGGAAGGGCGGTCGGCGAGGTGGGCGTGTTGGGCTGGCACTGGTAGGGAGAGGAGAGATGGGCGGCCTAGTTGGGGTCAGACTCTTTTTTTCCAAAAAAAATTCTTTTTCTATTTTTTAAATACAAATCTATTTTATATTATTTTTTAATTATTGTTTTAATTATAATTAGCTAGGATTAGGATTATATTGTTAGCTAGGGTTATTTTAATTATAATTAGCTAGGGTTGTTTTTTTATTTTTGTTTTTATTATAATTATTTAGGGTTATTTTTTAATTATTGTTTTAATTATAATTAGTTAGGATTGGGATTATATTGTTAGCTAGGGTTATTTTAATTATAATTAGCTAAGGTTATTTTTTTAATTATTGTTTTAATTATAATTAGCTAGGGTTATTTTTTTGTTTTAGTTATTAGCTATGATTATATTGTTTTACCACAATTAATATTAGGATTATTGTTTTACCACAAATAATATAAGGTTTTACCATAATTAATATTAGGAAATGTTATAATTTTTTTCTATATTTTTTATATTAGGGTTTTTTGTTTTAGTATTAGGATTATTGTTTTAATTAAAATATTAGAATTAGGATTAGTATTATTGTTTTAGTGATTTTTTATTTATTTATTAATATTAGAATTAGGATTAGGATTAGGGTTATTTTTTTGTTTTAGTTATTATGATTATTGTTTTAGCACAAATAATATTAGGATTATTATAATTAGGATTATATTGTTTTAGTTATTAGGATTATTGTTTTTTCTAACCTGTTTAACTCTCTTTTTGTTATAGATAATTAAGTCATGGGTCCATCCGAAGATCCTGGTCGCATCGGTGAAGGTTTTCTTCAGGGCATGATAAGAGGTGAAATTCCTCTAATTACTACCGGCGCCGAAGATATTTTGCTCGAGGAAGAGATATCCTCATATCTGAATCCATCCGGTGACGGACTAGAGGAAAACCAAGGGAAATACCAGATGGACAAAGGGCAAACAAATAACAACAATAATGATGGCCCCTCGGCGGGATCGGCGGTACACATATATATATATATATATATATATATATATATATATATATATATATATGTATAAAGTCTCGTGTTACCTCTATTCATTAACTGATCTAGATATATATTAATCACTCTCTCTTCTTCTTTTAGCCCACCAGATCGAAGCAATCGACAGTTCGAATGAAACGAGGGCGAACAAAAGTTGGATGGTAATCGAGGTTCACCATCGAAGAAATAGATGATGATGGTGAACCGATTGCTCGAGAAGCACCGGAGGATGTTTATAAATCAATGCGGGTGCTTGTTAGGGACAACTCCGATCACCATCCAAGAATGGAATAAGTCAAAGAAAGCCGTGAAGAATCCAACGGCTATGTCACGGATGATGCCAAAGATGACCTTTGGCGAAGCTCATAGCATTCATACTACCTCCGGTATGAGGAATTTGAGGTAGATGGTATTACCCCAAGGCGGGTGGGCTTGAAAATAGAGCGAAAGTCAAGGAGTGGGAACTAAGCAAGATGGCTGAACTGGAACCACAAGAAAAGTTTATCGCGAAATATGTCTCAAAAAGAAAACTCCGGACTTCAAAGGATTAAGCGAGAAGTTGAGAGAAACGATGGCCCGATTTTATGCAGTACAAGCAATCGATAAAGCAAAGGCAAAGTCGGCAAAACGTGTTAAATGCTGCCAACAAGAAATACCATCATAAAATGGGAAGGTGGCTACAAGAGTGCCATCCCTAAGTGGGAAACTATGGAGAAGGATATGAGGGCTAGAGGCGTCACTCACGGCAGATGGATGGCCCGAGAGGTCAAAGCACTGGCGCGATACGCAGGCGGGGATCCTTGGACCCGAAGCAGGAAGACATTATTTCATGATGAAATTCTAAAACCCTCCCAAGACCTTATTCAAGCAATGAGCGATGCTCAATTGGGATTGTTCCGTCCGAGAGAGAACGGCAGACACGCGCCCTAGGGAATCCTGAAAGGAGGGGCGAACACGAGGCAAAGGCGCGGTGTCTCGTGGAAGAAAGGGTTTCCTCGATGCGATGCGATTCTGAAGCCGTCGAGAAAGAAGGACCGGAGGCACCGGATCTCGAGGTAGAGCAGACCTAGCTGCGAAGAACCTCATGCATGAAATTAGCCAAAGGCCGTCGTCGTCAACTCACCATGCGTCGATGATCGAGTTGGATCTTAGCCAGCGGAGAAGCGATGTGGCTTCCACGGAGGTCCGTCTTGATGATCATGCACGTTGGATGATGCACGCTCCTCACTACCCGTGGATGATGTCGAGAGATGGCACAATGTGAGCTACATCAACGAACAACCTGTCCTTCAAGGTGGCGATCGGCCTTTGCTTACCTTGTCTACGGAGCACTCCACCATTCACTTCCGATTCCACGGGCTATGCTCATGTCACGGTGGATGACATAGTGGAGGATTTTGTGGACCTAGAGATTGAAATCGCTACGCTGAAGGCCTTACGTAACTAGGAGATGTCAAGCGCAACATCATTCTATGGAATAAGAAGTACATCAAGTTTCCGGGCTCGGCAAGGCCACCGACTCAAGGAATCCAAATCCACCCGCATCGAATATCAACCTCCAAGTCCACCCCAACTCGATTATCGCCAACCTCCAAGTCCACCCCAACCCGATTATCGCCAACCTACAAGTCCACCCGCCCGACGATCGCGCAGCGAGTACATCAACTCGATCTCCGCCTCGCCTCCGTGCAATACTACTACCTCGAAGAAAGCGGAAGTTCGACGGTCCCCGCGCCCCATCGAAGAAAGGTCAAACGCCTAAGATAGTCGATATCCATGGCTCTTCCAAAGAGACCTTATGACAAGACCGACGAAAACTAACGCGGATGTGGCTGCCCAAGTTAAGGCGCATTTGCACCCAAAAGCCTGAGCCAAAGCCGGTATATAACGAAAAAACAAAAAAGTGGGCTAAGTCCTTTCTTGAGCAACCATCCCAGATATCGATGAATCTGGAATCAGACTATGACCGGGAGATTATTAAGCAAGCACAGAAGAAAAAAATCACAAGTGCAAAAAGCGGAAAGCAAGTTGCCCAGCTCGGAGCACAGAAGAATCAATCGGTCGCCCCGCTCAAAGTCATTTCAGACCTCGACAAGGCCTTCAGAGCTGAAATGGATATGGGCATGCAAATAATGGACCCTAGAGCCCGTAATAATGCTACACTTATGGGAATCACTGTATCGGAGGCCAAAGCACTTGCTAACGAAGCAAATATGTCTCTTGGTCAATATTTAGGCTATGAAGATACGCCCGGTCGAGTCAGATAATGCAGTATGTCCAAGGGCAGCCTCTAGTCAGTAATGAGGAGCTCGTGCGTCTATCCACACATATGCGAAATCTGCATGAATGGTACATGTCGCAAGCAGAAAAAAGCATCATAAAGATTGGTTTCCGGTGGACGTTAGAAAGGAGCATCACTTCAAAACATACTCGTCTGAGTTCAAATGACCGAACTGTTTGAGTTATACAACCAGCGCGCCCTCGATAAATCTATCATTGGTTGCTCATGCGTAAGTTATTTATTTCTATAATTAAGTTTGTAGCTTTAGCTCGTTCATTGCATTTAATATATTATCATAACTATATATCCTTTTGTATGATGATATTATATTCCATATAATGAAGATGCTTGAATGCAAAGAGCTAGAAGATACGACGTTGGGTTCATTGGCCCATATATCATTAATGAATATCGTTAAAGAATCACACCAAAGGCGTGGAGGAAGACCTGTCCAGGTTCTTAATCGAGCATAATTTTGTTAAGGAAATACTATTTCCTTACAACTTCAAGTGAGTGTTTATATCTTGTACACATTTTATTTTTGCTTCTGGATGAGCTATGCATGTATGCTTATGTAAATGTCCAGATTCCTGGATCTTGCTAAACATTCAAGTTGACAACTCCCTAGTTGAAGTCCACGACTCATTAAGTTGGGACCAAGAGAAGTGGAGCGACATGAAAGCAATGCTCCTTAAGTAATTTCAATCATTATCGCATTATATCGTCCTCTTTCATTCATTTCCTGATATCAAGTAACTAATAACTCCTTTGTTCATTTTCCTGGCCGAGCAGGTGTTGGACACGGTTCAGACAAAAAATACCAGGTCCATTCAAAGAGGAGCTAACTTATAAAATGGCGAAGAGTTTACGGCAGCCACTGGGAACTCATTTATGTGGATACTACGTTTGCGAGTACATCCGCGAGTTGACCAGTGAGCGGAAAGTTGACTCACATTATATTTATGATTTGCGAGAGAAACTAGAGCCAGACCAACGCATAAGAGCAACTCAAGAGGAGCTGGCGGGATTTATGATGAAGGAAGTGCTTGATGTACATGGAGAGCATTATGCGGATGACGTGGAACTCAATTTGCCTTAGTCATTTCCATGTAGCTCATATGATATATATATTCATCAATGACCATGTAATTTCAAAACATTTCTTCCTTTTGATATGATTGATTATATGTATGCTTGCAAGGGATCGATTAATTATATAAATGCATCGACGTGTAGTGTGTATGTAGTAGCGTATAATATGTATACTGAAATATATGTTTGTTATAGTGAAATACAAAACGAAAAATGAACAAAATGACAAAAAAAGAAAATACACAATCTCGCATGGCGGAGAAATGTGTTCTCTTGCGGCAGAAACCTTTAGTCCCGGGTGGTGTTACAGCCGGGACTAGATGGTTCCGCCTCATGGCGCTGAAACAACCACGTGGCTGTTGTCGGTCGGGCGTTGCGGCCGGGACTAGAGCCTCTAGTCCCGTTTTCGCAGTCCCGGGCCCAAAACCGGGACTAGAGCCCGTTGCGGCCCGGGACTAGAGGCCTGTTTTCCACCCGTGCGTGTATCTAGTTAAATATTTATACTAGCTGTATTCGTAACTAAACAAAGCGCTAATATAGACCGGAAGTAGTATAAGAAATTATAATCTGGTTAGCTGCATGCATGTGCAAATTGAGGGCTAGCATGTGAGGGAGAACAATTAGGTGAGGTCGTAGGAGATTTCCCTAAAGAAAAGAGTAAGGTAGGAGAAAGTGGATTCCAATACAAACCTCTCCATTGGCCATAACCATCTTAATTGATTCATTCACTTGATTCTTGTAGGAAGCTTACAGAAAGCAATTCAACTAGCTCACGCATGGAACCAACATGAACTTAGGTACTACCTCCGAGTTTAAAAGTGTCTTTCTACACGGTGGGTGCATTCCCATAATAAAAATAAAATACTCACTCCAATCATAAATTGGATGCCAGAGATTTGTCATACACTAAAATGCGTTTAGATACATATAAATCTAGGTGATTCCCTGATATATAATTCGGGATAGAGTGACGGGACTTATATATACACCTTTAAATCCCCGTATTTGAAACTTGTGTATTAACACGTTTGAAATGTCTTCTTTTTGGGCAAAGGCACTATGCTAAAATGTTAAGAAGATACTCTAGCAAGTAGAACGTTACCGTGGGACGATGAACCACGCCAAAATGTTTCCTTTCTGCCCAAGGCACTACACACTAAAATGTTTACACGCACGTAATTAAGATACTTAATATACCTACCTAGGTACTACTCCTCCGTTTCAAAATATAAAATGTTTTGAAATGGGGAGTAATACCACGTGCTGGCGGACAATGCCGATAGATTCTTCTGCTTTCTCAAAGTCGGAAGAAACCCCTTTCGATAGCACCTCGCGTTGCATCTGAACATGGCTGCGTCAGTAGATCGGGTGAAGCGTCAGTCCCATGCATGCATCACTTATAGTATGTACCTGGCCTTAATTTATCAGCTGAACACTCTAAATAGGAGGCGACCTCTAATCCTCATTAATTCAGATGTGCACTGCAATTAACGTTGGTGCTCCAATTAATCGTTGCGTGGCTTTCTTAGTTCGTCGAGAGATCATCCACGTAACGAGCAGGCTTAGGGATGGATGACGCGTGACATCTCAACGGCTGGACGGTTAATTTAAGCTTGCCCGCCAACTACACAGGCCGGCGCGCGGCAGTACAGTACGGATCCAACAAAGTGCAGCAAAACTAAGCACATGAATGCATTTAACTCGTACAAAATTGATTAAATTCATTCATTCTTTCACGCGTGTTATTAGAGAGGTAAACTAGGACTTAGATTTGTACAATTAAATTGAGTAAAAGTTAACTTGGTATCCAAATCAAAAGTCATCACACAGTTACGTTGCACCCTAGCGAACGTGGAGGTCTGGTTGCATTTTATATGTCCACATTACTATCTATATAGATGTCGACGTTGGATGATATCTTTAGCAGGTTGGGACCGTTGGGTTGCTCTCATGCGTAGCTAACAGCTTGCCAACCCCCGGTTCCCCCACCTTTGAAAAGCTGCTTATGATTGAACCGTTAATTAGCTAGTACTCCGTCTATCTAGTAGAAATATAAAAATATAAGATGTTTTAGTTATATGAAACAAATGTAACTAAATGACTTCGTGTATAGATTCAGAGTGAACCTATACACTAAAAGATATCTAGACACATTTGTTTCACAAAGCTAAAATGTCTTATATTTCTGAACGGAGAGAGTACTAGTGAATATGTAAGCGATTCATGTATTTTTTTTTTATAAAGAGAGATTCATGTGTGTATATACTCTATGCTACTAGTTTCCTTGTGATACCATTGCTCTGCTTAATCATAAAACGGTCATACAGTGTTTGAGTTCACACAGGCAGCAAGTTAATTTTTCTGGTAGTTAATCAGCGTCTCTAGATTGCTTAATTAAGTTTGACCAAGAATGGAATGAGCCACGTTCCGTTTACGCTGTCCTTGACCCATTCAACACCAGGCCACCAGCACACCGCAACACATAGGTATGCCGGTATGCGCACCCATGTCGGCGCTCCACCTCTCCTGTCTGCACATGCACATATGTACATGTATGCATGTTCTACCTAACAACATAGTACGGGCTGAGTACAGGATTAACCTAGCTAAGGCCCATATTTATAAGTTTCCCACCTGTAATTTGTAATATTAGTTTTTTTGCGAATAATTTGCGATATTAGTGTAGTTACGCCTAGATGTCATATAGTCTGCGTCTCTACGTCATACTACTTTAGGATGATATACACATATCTAATCGGAAATCCACTTTGGCTCTTAGGTATATATATATGCACACATTCTATAAAAGCACATTTCAAAATGTATTAAAGAACCAGGTAAAACTTCTGCCACAAAAATGTCAGAAAATTCAAAAAATAAAAAATCGTGGGTACATCTTCCGGCACAAAGGGAAAAACATTTTTTGTGGCTGTCCAAAAAAGATAAACGCTCCAATATGACTATTCACTAGACATGTTTTTGGTCTTTTTACACATGCCATTAAACAGTTCTATTTTAGCGAATTTTGTGGGAACATGGAGTATCATAATGTACATGCGAAACTTTTTTCAGATATTTTTTATATTTTAAAATGTCTTTTTTACGAAACTTTCATAATAGATGCATCTACACCTATAACCCAAAACACCACCTCCCTAATACTAGTAGTACTCACTCCGTCCAAAAAAGAACGTCACAAATTTGCGAAGATTCACATATATCTAGACCCACTTTAGTATATAGATGCATATAAATCTAGATAAAACTTAGATATCTTATTAAATGGAAAAGGTATTACTTGTATAGATTGAAAAAAATCGGAACATGAAAAAGTGTTCTCACATTGAATAATGGTTCAACCGCCCCGCCCGGTGGTGTGACCACATGCTTGTCACACGTCATGGTGCTTTCAATTAACAAAACAAACAAAAAAGGTTACGTGTGCACCTCGATTTAATTCAGTTTCAGCATCGCATACGTCGTGTTGATCGATGTCGCTCACCACACCAAATCTAATTAGTTTTATTTTTTTCGAGAGGGAATATGTATATAACCAAAATTTTAATGATAGGTAATCGTCATAAGATACTTCCTCCGTTTGGGATTATAGTTCACGCACGGTTAACTAGGTTGCTAATTTGATCAACAAAATATAAATAAACTAACACAAAAATTATACATTAAAAACTTTAGATGCTATATTTTCTAATAATATAATTTTTATGCTATATAATTTATATTTTATTAGTCAAATTAACGACCTAGGTATATGTGTCAAACCTATAATTCCAAACAGAGGAAGTACCTAGCTGCAGCTGTACGTGCCAATAAATCGCAGCCATGTCGCGTTAGGTTTTTATACGTGACAACGACGTGCATGTTGCACTCCGGCCGTGGCCCAATCACAGTTAGCACTTGTACTAATTGAACCGTCGGTACTTATTTTGATTAGAAATCAGAATCTTGTTAGCTGCCTAGCTGCAGGCATGTGGAAATTGGGAGCTAGCATGTGAGCAGAAAAGTTTAGGTGACGCAGGAGAAAGTGGATGATTCCAATCCAAACCTCTCCATTGGCCATATACATTTAATGGTCGCACTTGAATTTTACAGAAATGTTGCAAAAATATATATTCAACTTAGGCATGCAACCATGCGCATAAGAATATACCTCCTGATTTGAACGTCTGTTTTGCGTTATACACGATGAATCCATAAGCATGTTAATTGTTAAAAAAATCCATAAGCATGTGACGTGTATTCTAAAAAATTGCGTATTAGCTCATGATAATCAATTTCTAAACATTTGTTCGATACTAGCCGATACTGGTTGGTTATGTGGCACGAGAACAACCTGCCAAAATGTTCACAAAATGGGCATGCAAAAAAAACAAAACAAAAATATCGATAAAATATATTGTATTAACTCAAAAGTTCGTATCAAGAAAATACAACAAACAAAGTTACGTCCGGGCTCTGCACAACGAAGATGCGTGCAACAATAAAAAGTTTGACATATAGACTCTTAATATGCGACACAACAACTAAAGCGGCTTAAGCTTATGCCGTGTTGGGTAAACACTGTACCTCCTTGGCTGCTCAATTGTTTCATCTTCATCACAATGTCAACACTCTTTTGCCATCATGCTAATTATATTTGGCTAAATTATCTTTTGTTACCACTACCCCCGCTACATCGGTACCAAAATATGTTTATTTTTAAATAGACCTTGAGTTTCCAAACAAGATACTACGGTGTGACGACTTTCCTATCTTTTGGAAACCTAGCCTATGATGGGTTTCCGTGTGTGTCTGTGCATGACGGAGGTGTAGGGAAAAAGCACCGAGCATGCATCCATGAGACTACATTGATAGGAAAGGAGTTAATGGACGGCAATTGAACTGCATGGGCATTGAGCAGTCGTGCAGCAGTACTCATTTGCAGTAGGTGGTCACTGTCCATGAGCAATGGGAAATTGGCGACACTGCATCTGTCATGCTTCTCTCTTCGGACCGTCTCTATCAGGCCTGAAAAATGAAGTTTTCTACTAGTACAGAACAGCTTATGAAAACACATTTCAGTTTTGAAGAAAATAAAAATAAAATGCTTTGCTTGTGCAAGGGATGAAAAGTGATATTGCAAGTATAAGTTCAAAAAAGTTTCCATATGCATATATACTTATATAGTACTGTAAGTCTGCCATGCGTAAAAATATGTGAATTTTGGTGAGTTCACTGAAATGCACAAAATAAAGTTTCTTGGAGGAACTAATATGCTCGCATTGTAGGAGTTATGTTCGCAGTAGGAGGTCAGTTACCATGATCATTGGGAAAGCAGTGACATTGCATCTATCTATCTCCGTCTTTGTTGGAAAAACATGGCAATGAGGAATCTACAAAGTCCCGTTTGAACCATCCTTTTCAGGAGTAAGAACAATATTTGTTGGCAAGTAAATTCAAGCGCTTTGCGATCTGTCGGTGTGGTACTGTTTATCATCCTGAATTAGAAAACAAAAGTGGCGCAAATTACCTAAGTGTTATGTACAAGTGAAAAGGATCTCGATTTCATATGCCAATTTTGTCAAATGGGGAGGTGGAAAAGTTCAATTCAGTCAAAAGATTATTGTTAGAGATCGCATGGTGCAAGTACGTTTAAATTACCCTCTATTGCCTATAATTAAATGAACCTATATATAGAGCTAAAATAAAAGAAGGTCAGAAAAAAGAGAAAGTTAAAGAAAAGGATGTGTGTGTGCCTCTCTGCAAGAAAAGGATATTGTGTTTTGTAGGATCCGAGTTAGGCAGGAAGTGGGCCCCGGATGACATACCCTGACAACTCACGACTCTTGTTCTCTACCGAGACATCCCAATTCCAATCACATGATATTCCACATGTTTGACCAAGCTAGCTAGTTGTATCAACCACCTCACACACATTCATATTCAATCAATCATTCTTACTAGATGACCTCATTTCATTTTCCTTCCCTCTCCTATATGCCACCCCATGCCCTACTCAATCATCACCCAAACTGCTCCCATAATGGGTAGCCAAAACAGGACATAATCCAGTGGTACCATTAGTCTGATGATCTGGGGAGTTATTGTGCCAACTTCTGATCAAATAATAGTCAAACGAAATTCTGAATAATAACAGTAGTACATGATGCTGTCATATACAAGTAATAAGGGCATGATACTGGAATCAATTAAAATACAGATAGGTAGGTAGTAGGCCATGAATGATTCTACGAACGTAGCAATCAGGAGGGAGGGAAAGGGAAGGTAGGGTAGAGTTGGCATCAGTTTGGCAAGGTCTTCTGACGAGGGAGGGCGGCCATAAAGGTGGTTTCCTCAGGAACCGGTCCGTCTGGGGTGTTCTTGGAAGGTTCTCCCGTGTGTCAGGGAGTAGTTGGCGCCATCGCTACCTTGTCTCGCTAGGATACTTGAAGACGCACACGCAGACACCATCTACTATCTATCTAGCGTAGCACGAGAAAGAGGAAGAGTTCACGAGCAGGGAGAGAGATGATGGGGGGCGATCATGGCGGCGGGAAGCTGGTGAAGAGCCTGCGAGGCGCGGCGCAGAAGTACGTCGGCGTCGCCTTCTTCCTCGGCTTCTTCCTCGTCCTCCTCACATACTTCACCCTCTCCGAGCAGTTCGCCATCGCCGCCCCCAACGGTGAGTTCCTCCGAATGGATGGATGGATTCTGGTGGTTTCTGTAATTGCTTTGCCATGGTTTGTTTCTTTTTCTGTTCTTTGGCGTGCTTTATCGGGGTTAAGCATAATTCCCCTCAAAAGCTGCGATCGTTTGAGCCTGGTCCAACCGAAAGAGTTTAGTAGCATGTGCCAATTTAAGAATCCTTTTTGATGGACAACTTTTGCATATTTCTGACTTGTACTTGTGAATCGACGACTTGGTCAAAACACGGAGATGTTCTTGCTTGTTCTTGGGCATGAATGAAGCTGATGAGAATTCTGCTAAAATTTTGCAGCTATCCGGAGGACCTCGCCGGGGCACTCGACGTCGGCCGCCCCTGCCGCCATGGCAGAGAAAACGCACACGCAACTCCCCGTCAAAGGTATAAAAATCAGCCCGCTCTGAAATCATTCTACCGTCAGAAAGAAAATTCCGTTTGTGAATTCATCCAAAATTCAATCGGAATTTCTTCTTCTGATCATGTACTTGTTGCCTTGCATGGAGCAGAGGAGGAAGCACCCAAGCGAGAGCCGGAGCATGAGCAAGTACAAGAGGAGCCCCCACATGTCGACGAAACAGAGGACTCCCACTTGCAAACAGAGGAGGGCCCGACGCCCATCGGTACGAAAATTTGCACGCTTTCTTCCAAATACCAGTCGATATCAAGAGAAAAGTAGACGAGTTTCATTTAGATCTCTGATCAATCAATCTGGAGAACTCACTTTGCAACTTTTGGATCGGAGACGTGTTCGGTGCATAAACCTTGTGCTCCGTCAGAACTCCACCGAACGAGAAGGAATGATGGTTTGATGCTTATCCATGCCATGCAGATGACGGCGGCCGCGGCGCGACCATTCCCACGGCGGTGCCGGAGGAGAGCGCTCCGGCGAAGAAGCCGGCGTGCGACATCCAGGGGCCCTGGGCGTCGGACGTGTGCGACGTCACCGCCAACGTGCGCATCCACGGCTCGAACCGCACGGTGCTGATCCCGCCCACCATCGAGTCCGGCGGCAGCAACCCGAACCCGCAGTCGTGGACCATCGTGCCCTACTCGCGGAAGCACCAGGCCGGCGTGAACGCGGTCACGGTGCGGGAGCTGGCCACGGCGGCGGAGGCGCCCCCCTGCGCCGTGACGGCGCAGGTGCCGGCGCTGGTGCTCGCCATGGGCGGCCTCACGGGCAACTACTGGCACGACTTCAGCGACATCATGATCCCGCTCTACCTCCAGGCGGCCCGCTTCGACGGCGAGGTGCAGCTGGTGGTCACCAACCTCCAGCCCTGGTACGTGGGCAAGTACCGCCACATCTTCGCCCGGCTGTCGCGGTACGAGCTGGTCGACATGGACAAGGACGACCAGGTCCGGTGCTTCCCGGGCGCCGTCGTCGGCATCCGGATGCACAAGGAGTTCAGCATCGACCCGGAGAAGGAGCCGACGGGCCACTCCATGCCGGAGTTCACCAAGTTCCTCCGGACCGTCTTCGCGCTGCCCCGGGCCGCGCCGGTGAGGGTGGTGGAAGGGAGCGAGAGGAGGCCGCGGATGATGGTCATCTCGCGGCGGCACCCGAGGAAGCTGGTGAACGTGAAGGAGGTGGTGGCGCTGGCGGAGCGGGTCGGGTTCGAGGTGGTGATCGGGGACCCGCCGTTCAACCAGGACGTGGGGGACTTCGCCAGGGAGGTGAACGCCGCCGACGTGCTGGTGGGCGTGCACGGCGCCGGGCTGACCAACTCGCTGTTCCTGCCGACGGGGGCGGTGTTCATCCAGGTGGTGCCGTACGGCAAGATGGAGCACATCGGGGAGGTGGACTTCGGGGTGCCGGCGGTGGACATGGGGCTCAAGTACATGGCATACTCCTGCGGCGTGGAGGAGAGCACGCTGGTGGACACGCTCGGGAGGGACCACCCCGCCGTCAAGGACCCGGAGTCGGTGCACCGGAGCGGCTGGGGAAAGGTGGCCGAGTACTACCTCGGCAGGCAGGACGTGAAGCTCGACCTCAAGCGGTTCGAGCCCGTGCTGCTCAAGGCCATGGCCATGCTCAGGGAGTAGCCGCCGAGCTGCGTGTGCAGCCCACACTAGCCTAGTGCAGTTCCATTTTTCTAATTTATTATGCCTATTAATTTACATTCTTTTTCGGTTCTTTTAAAGGGTGGATGAATTGATCAAAAGGTTTATACGGTATATATATACATACATTTTTTTCCCATTTTGTTCTCGATCGATCCATTTGATCGATCAAATTAGAGAATATATACGAAAATCCAACTGACATCACGAACAATGTACTTGCAAGCAATCAATGAATATGTTGTGTGTCAAAAGCATATGATCGCGTTGATTGGGTTTTTCTGGAGGAGGTGATGCATAAGATGGGCTTCTCTTTCCGGTGGATACAGTGGATAATGGTGTGTGTGACCACGGTGAGATACTCTGTAAAATTCAATGGAGGCCTATTGGAAGCGTTCTCCCCCACGAGAGGCTTGAGGCAAGGTGACCCGCTATCTCCGTTTCTTTTTCTCTTTGTTGCTGATGGGCTTTCTGCTTTGTTGCAATCAGAGATTAGTATGGGTGGCATTACACCTATTAAGGTGTGTAGAAGAGCACCAGGAATTTCCCATCTCCTGTTTGCAGATGATACGCTATTGTTTTTCAAAGCTGATGTGGAACAAGCGGGGAGAGTTAAGCAGGTGATCGACACTTATGCATTGGCTACAGGGCAACTGATTAATCCGGCCAAATGCTTAATTGTTTTCAGTCCTCAATGCAATGGTGGTGTGCAGGAAGGAATTCGAGGCATATTAAGTGTTCAACATGATGATTTTGAGGAGAAATATTTGGGGCTTCCTATGCCTGATGGTAGGATGGGTAGGGATAAATTTGATACTCTCCAAGCTCAACTATGCAAAAGATTGCTCCAATGGGGTGATTTATCTCAAGGTGGGAAGGAGATTATGATTAAAGCAGTGGCACAAGCTTTGCCAACTTATGTTATGGGTGTTTTCAAGCTACCAATGTCGGTATGCGATGATCTCACAAAACTGATACGGGATTTCTGGTGGGGAGCAGACAGAGGGAAGAGGAAAACTCATTGGATCAGCTGAGATGTTCTAATAAGGTCCAAACCTCACGGTGGTTTGGGCTTTAGGGATATGCGTATCTTTAATCAGGCTCTGCTGGCACGTCAAGCATGGAGGCTTATAAGCCGGCCTGGTAGCCTTTGTGCCCGGGTGCTACGTGCAAAATACTACCCCCAAGGTAACCTTGTCGATACAGTGTTTACGGGCAATCCATCTCCCACTTGGACTGCCATTGCCTACGGGGCTAGAGATATTGAAACATGGACTGATCTGGCGAGTTGGGAATGGAGGATCTATCTGCATATGGCGTGACAAATTGGATTCGAGAAGAGGAGCTCAAAGTTATTGGATCTAAAGGCGTTCAAGGTTGAAGTGGGTATCCAGCCCTGGATGAACATGGTAATTGGAATGAGGCTCTCATCGCAGAACTTTTCACCGATTGATGCAAATATTATTATGCGATTAAAACCTCACAAAGGAAGCCAGGATTTCTAGCTTGGCAACCGAGAAGACGGCATTTTCTCGGTGCGGCGCATATCGTGTGGGGCTTCGTCGTGCCAGAGCTTAACGGTGGAGTGCAGTAGTGCATCACCACATGGGGACAAGCCAATATGGAAGAAGGTGTGGAAGTGCAACATACCGAGAAGGTCCGGATCTTTGCGTGGAAGGCCATTTCAATGCCTTAGCCACGAAGATAATAAGCTGACGTCACATGCCGGTGTCGGGAGTGTGCCAAATTTGTGGCGGTGGGAAAGAGGATACTTACCACGCCTTAATTTTATGCCCGCATGCAGCCGGTCTCTGGGAAGCGATGAGGCAAGTTTGGCAAATTCCAAAGATACCTAAACCTGTGCATGATGATTGGCTTGAAGCATGGTTATTAGCTATGTCAATGGATATGTGTAGCCGCGTTCTTATGATTGCATGGAGGGTTTGGTATGGCCGCAATGAGGTTACTCATGACAAGGCATTACCAACAATTGAAGGATCGAGACGTTTCATTTGCAGCTACCTCCAATCTTTGGAGAGCATTCGCAGCTATCTCAAGAGATTGTGAAGGGAAGCAACCTATTGGTTCCAGCCGAATGAAAGGAAGGAGGTACTGGCTCCTTCATCTGAGTGAGACATGGTCTAAACCTATTAATGGAACTTTTAAATTAAATGTTGATGGCGCATATTTAGCTCAGTGGAGCGGCTGGCAGTATGATCCTCGAGCGAGGAGATGGCTCCATTGTTTTCTCAGCTTGTCGTACATTGAGATTTTGTTCATCGGCACTTGATTCAGAATTGAATGCATGCCTAGAAGGTATCAACCTAGCACTTGATCTGAGTCATGAGAACATTGTGGTTGAAACTGATAGCATGGAACTGGTGAAGATGGCACGAGTAATGTCTGAGATGGATCTTGTTTGGGGCACCTGATGGAAGACCTGCGACTGCTTCTTAATTCTCCTCGTATTGTATCGTTTACTAAAATTTCTAGAGGGCAAAATAGTGCTAGTCATGAATTAGCTAGATTTGGCATGCTACAAAACAGAACTGCTGTTTGGTTAGGTGCGGCTCGAGATGATCTATTGGGTCGTATCCTTCGGGATTGTAATGTCACCGCTATCTAATTAATACAATCCCATTTACCCCGCAAAAAAAAAAAATGAATATGTTGTGTGTCACCTGCAAAAAAAAAAGTATTATTATGCTGTGTGTACCAATAAATCCCATTAGACTAGGATCTCCGCAAAACAAGAGAAGGAAAAGGTATTGGAAAAAGAGAACCGACAAACTGTCAAAAATAAAAAGAGAATCGACAAAAGTAACTTTGGGCCTGCTGTCCATGGGTCAAGGAAGCGCGCAAGCGCATCTAAGGGACAACTTGGGCTGGTAGGAGAGGAGTACGCATCAGGAAGTCGGCAGCTCTGACCAAGCCGACGCGTGGCAGTGGTGATGCCAAGTTTTCAACTTGATCCTGGTTGCAGATACGTGCAAGCAACCACCGCCCCCTCATTGCAACTTCACAATAACATGGCACCTGATAATTGATAACCATGGTATCATGTAGGTGACAGGATACCACAGTATTTTTTGTTAAATCTGTCCAAACTGGACAACTTCAACCGCGTCTGCCCTCCGGGCGAAACTAATTCGGAATCTGACCCCTCACGTCGGCGCCACTTCAAACGGCGCCGACCTAACACAGGTCGACGATGACGCCGAGCTTGTCACTGGGGCGGGAGCCTGGCTGACGTGGCCGCTATGTCGGCGTCGTTTCAAATGGCGCCGACCCTAGGGTTATAGCCAATCGAGCAGTTTCCCTTTCGTTTTTCCCTCATTCAACACACCCGGCCGCCGCTCCTCCGCCCATAGCCGGCAGCCTCCCGCCTCCCTCCTCACCCCTTGCCTCCGCCTCCGCCACCCTCCTCCATCCCCACTGTCTCTCCGCCGGACGGCTCTCCTCCGCGGACGCCTTGCGAGTGGACGGCTCTCCTCCACCCGCACGTGGAGGTGGTCGCTCCTCCTCCGTCTCTCGGCAGCTCCTCCTCCGGCCGAAACTCCTCTCCAATCTGCAGGTACCTCTCCCCTCCCCTTCCCCTCTCTCAAAATCAGCTTGTAGGATTTGGGCTTGAGCTTGTAGGATTTGGTAAATGTCACTTGTAGGAGTTTGTAGGATTTGGTTGTAGGATTCACTTAGATGATATTGGTAATGTAGTATAGGAGTTGCTTGTAGGATTCACTTAGATGATATTGGTAAATGTCACATGTGCTTGAGCTTGTAGGATTTGGTTGTAGGAGTTGTTTGTAGGGAACATGTGTTTGATATTGTAGGAGTTGTTTGTAGGAAACATGTGTTTGATCTTGTAGGAGTTGTTTGTAGGAAACATTTGTAGGATTTCACTTTCGAGCTTGTAGGAGTTGCTACATTGATTGGTGTTTGTATTTTCGATTGGTAGTAATGTGTTGTAAGCATGTGCAACATATATGAATGATATTGGCTAGTGCAAAATGAGTAGGTTAGAGCAATGGTATTTTAGGGTGATTGTAGATGGCATGGTATTATTGGTTGAACATTGTCGCATTTTGTTGGGTATTGCATTCTCTAATGGATGCTTTGGTATTTGTTTTGGCTATTAATATAGATGGCTTATGCAAAAGTCCTTCATGTGCATCACGGTGGGTGTGTTGTGCAATCGGACTGTGGTGTTGAGTTTGTGGATATGGCAAAGACTGTGATATTTTTTCCGACTAGTCCTAGTCTTAGTGATGTTGTTGTCAAGGTTAGATCTGCCCTTGGATGGAGTGACAAAGGCGATGAAGTTGTTTTGGAAGGAAGATATGATGCGGGTGGCTCTAGATCTTATACTGAGATGATCCCGATCAACGGTGACAACGAGTGGGATCTATACAAAGAGTTAGTGGAGAACTCACAAATAAAATCTTTGGTCGTGTTTGCCATCAAGGTCACCGGGCATGCCCATCTTCTCATCGACTTGAACAAGCGGCCCTCGATTATCGAAAGAAGCAACGATGACCGTCCTGAGGATGTGTATGATGCGGGTCCAAGCCAGCCGCCTGTGTGGGACACAGAAAATCAACAAGATGAAGATTACTTGGAAGAGATTGTGGAGGGACCTATTTATGTTGAAAGAGAACGAGTAGAGATCATCGAGGAGAAAATGAATGTTGAAACCTTAGAGCCGATCGAGGAAGAGTTTGTAGCTGTCTCGCTAATCAACATTCCATCATCGCCTTGTGTACCTTTGGTGGCATCCTCGATGCTTGAGGGAGATCCATATACCTATGAAGATGACAATGAAGAGGACGAGGGGTATGAACATGCTTACGCTACGGACTCGGACAATGATCGTTCGGTTCCCAAGTTTTCGGAGAAGGAGACCGATGTATTTGTTAAGGTGTGGGGCAGAGATCCTAATGTTCATGAGTTCAAGGATGTTAGGCAGGCTCACCTAGCCGTGCCAGACTCAAACCTACGGGAGTATGGGCCGGAGCGTCCTAGAACCCTCACCGAAGACGAGGCACAGAGTCGACCTAGGGCACGGCCTTTGATATACCTGGGGCTAAAATTCAAGGCTATGTTGGACATGCAAGTATGGTTCCAGGAGTACGCCGTAAGTCATCATCGACCCTACATAGTGTTCAAGTCCGACCAAAATGAAAGATATGTTTTGATATGAGAGAATGAAGATTGTCCATGGAAGGTATGGGCAAGGAAGAAGAAACCTGAAGGTTGGTGGAAGATAAGTAAGTATGAAGGCCCGCACACATGTGGCAATGTCGTCCTGGAGGGCAACAAGCACCGGCAACTAACATCTACTTTTATTGCACATCGGTGTGCCAATGCCATCAAAGCTACCCCTACCCTTCAAGCGGCCTCTTTGGTCCAATTTGTGAAACTCATATTTGATTATCATATCAAGTATGGAAAGGCTTGGAGGGCTAAGCAAATGGCTATGAAGATGGTTTATGGTGATTGGGAGGAAGCATATGGGAGGCTCCCTAGGTTGTTGGCGGCGATGGCACATCGAAACCCTGGTATGACGCACATTGTGCAGCCCCATTCAATCGAGACTCGCACGGTCGAAGGTGTCAAGTACCAAGTGTTCCGTCGAGCATTTTGGTGCTTCCGCCCTTGTGTTGAAGCATTCAAGCATTGTCGTCCATTTCTTTGTGTGGATGGAACGTTCCTTACAGGGAAGTTTAGGGGCACCCTTCTTGTTGCTATCTCTTGCGACGCAGACAACCGATTGGTCCCGCTTGCCTTTGCTCTTGTGGAAAAGGAGGACAATGTCAGCTGGAACTGGTTCATGCACTTGGTGAGGACTACGATTGTTGGCCCCGGAAGAGAAGTCTGTGTCATTTCTGATCGCAATCCGGCCATATTGAATGCCATGAGGGCTGAAATACCCGAGCATCCCCTTGTTAAGCACCGTTGGTGCATAAGGCATTTCGCGGGTAATTTCTACCGTGCTTATCATAATAGAGAAATGACTGAGTATCTCCGTAGGCTTACCTTGGTGTTCGAGCCGGCTATATTTGAAGAGATGTTCAATGAGTTGTATGGCTTGACAAATGAGAAGGGGAAGGGTTTTCTTAGGGAGAATTTGCCGAAGAAACACCTATGGGCTCAAGCTTTCGATCAGGACGGGGTTCTGTATGGTCACATGACAAGTAACATGGCCGAGATATTCAATAAGGTGCTAAAGGGTATCCGCACGCTACCGGTAACTGCCATCGCATCCTTTACTTTTGACAAGTGCAACGAGTATTGGGTCACGAGGAGCGACGAAGTGAAGGTGCTAATTAATGCCGACAAAAGATGGTCAAAGACTGTTGAAGAAGAACTTGGATACGAAGCCACAAAATCTCATGACCAAACATGGACTTGTTTTGATATGGAGGTCTGGAAGTATGAGGTTTCAGAGGTAGGAGGTACCAACTCAGGTGGTGAGCAGTATGGTGGTCGCAAATATGTTGTTGTGCTTGCCCAGTACTCTTGCACGTGCCAGATGCCTTTACAGATCCATCTACCATGCTCTCATATAATAACCGCGTGTCGTGCTCGGGCCGTGGACCCATACAACTCCGTCTCACAGTTCTACAATCTTGAAGAGCTATATCGCACATGGGCTGGTAGATTCGAGCCTTACCTAGACATGGCCCAATGGCCTAAGTATACCGGGACGGTGTACTTACCAGATAGCAAGCTAATGATCGACACAAAAGGGCGAAGAGCGACTAAGCGGTTCAAGATGGACATGGACCAAGCCGATGGAGGGACAACCTTCAAGCGACCCCGTCCGAATGATGATTTTGTGGAGGACTCTGTGAAGAACCGTTGTTCGGTATGCGGCGAAGAAGGTCACAAGAACACAAAAAAACTAAGTTGTGAGGATCGGAAGAAGAAACTAGCCGCGGAAAAAGCAGCGGCGGAAGCCGCTGCCGCCGTGGCCGCTAGTAACCCTTCATCAAGCGGGCGTGGTAGAGGCCCTAAGAGGCCTCGAGGGACTAGACAGATGAAAGGTTATCGTCGTCGTCCAAAGGTGATAGGGAAAATAGCCGAGGCGTTACAACGGGCTAGAAAGGTTATATTTTGTCCTATGCATGACCTACTGTTTTTAACATATTATTTTTGTTAGGTGCCTTTATTTTGTCCTATGCTATAAATTATCTTTCAATTATAACTGCATGTTTCTGAAACTCACAAAAAAACCTTGTCTTTGCAGGATGGCGGCTCGGGCACGGTACCATCTTCTTGAGGCGGAGTACGAGGAGAGCCACCGAGGTCGCATACTCTCGGAAACCCAGGTATGCACGTATTGTCTAACATGATCATCACTAAATTAATTATTGTTCTCTATTACTGTTTATTACTTGCTTAACTAATGCTAATCGCTATATTGGCAGGCTCTACTACCCCTTCGCATACGTGGACACAAGGTCAATACAGAGCAGATGGTTTTTGATGAGAGGTACACACCGTACTTACGGAGGGCGAATTTGATTGGCTTTGTGACCATGATTGAGCGCGGCTGTGGCCTCACAGTGTCGCCCTTACAGTGCTAGTCGATAGATGGCACGTGGAGACACACACGTTCCACCTTCCATGTGGCGAGATGACTATAACTTTGCAAGACATGGCGATGTTGACCGCCTTGCCTATCTCAGGATGGGCTCTGACTGGAAAGATACAGGCAGACAGATTCAGGGACATGGTTGAAGAGCTTCTAGGAGTAAGGCCACCGGAGAAAATTGATGGGACGAAGGGGGGCAAGACAGGTGGGCTGAGATTGACTTGGATAGAACACCACTTTGAGCATCTTCCCCTCGATGCCAACGAGGAGACCGTATCACGATATGCTCGAGCGTATGTGATGTATGTGTTTGGGAAGGTGCTTTTTTCAGACTCCGAGGGTAGCGACGTCTCATGGATGTATTTGCCTCTACTACGTGACTGGGACGATACTAGGAATCTTGATGTGCTATATGTAATGTTGTGAATCTTGGGCCCAGTTCTTTTGGCAGCTTAAAAAATAAGCTGCCCCCTCCCTAGCTTCTCTCATAAGCCACTCCGCCTATTAATTAGGGCTTTTAAAATAATTATTTCATAACTAATTGAGAAGCTTCGACTAATAAGCCATGTGGCTTATGAGAGAAGTTGGGGAGGGGGCAGCTTATTTTTTAAGCTGCCAAAAGAATTGGGCCTTGATGTGCTATATGTAATGTTATGAAACTTTCATCTGTGATTGTCATCTGTAAATTTTAATTGTCATCTGTGAATTTGCTATATGTAAATCTGTGAATTTCAAGTGTGCAGAGGCGTCGGCGCCATTTCAACTGGCGCCGAACTGTGCAACGTCGGCGCCATTTCAAGTGGCGCCGAAGTTCGGCGCCTATATTCATCTTCGGCGCCAACCGGAACCAGAAGGTGTGCGGGACAAACCAACCCGATTCGCGCCATTTCAACTGGCGCCGAAGTGTGCAACGTCGGCGCCGTTTCAAGTGGCGTCGAAGTTCGGCGCCTATATTCGTCTTCGACGCCACACCAGACACAAAAGGTGTGTCTGAGGACAAACCCAGCCCCAGCATTCAGCGCCATTTCAACTGGCGCCGAACTGTGCAACGTCGGTGTCGTTTTAAGTGGCGCCGAAGTTCGGCGCCTATATTCGTCTTCGGCGCCACACCAGACACAGAAGGTGTGTCTGGGGGAACAAATCCAGCCCCAGCGTTCGGCGCCATTTCACCCGGCGCCGAACTGAGCAACTTCGGCGCCACTTCAAGCGGCGCCTATAGTCGTCTTCGGTGCCACACCAAACACAGAAGGTGTGTCTGGGGCAACAAATACAGCCCAGTGTGCGGCGCCATTTCACCTGGCGCCGAAGAGTGCAAGGTGGCGCCGACCAAAGTGTTTATTTAATTTAGTAATTTTTCACTACAAGACATGGAGTTCTCTTACAGAATATTTAATTATTGGACAAATTGAGAATTACAAAACATACATGGTTCCCAACCTTGTTCTTTCAGGAACATACACATAAATCTATGGTTCGCCACCTAAATTGCGAAGTTGTGTCTTCAGCCTTTCAATCTCCATATGATTGTTGTAAATTAGTACCCTAGCTTCCGGAGAGAACTCATTATCTTTGTACTGATAGTGGCCGCATCGGTACCCCTACGAATGAAAGTTCATGATATAAATAGTGAATATTGAGGCCTAACAATTGGTTGTGTTCATTGTGCGTACCTCTGGTTTGGCACATATTGAGAATCTTCTTTCTGCATTCTCAAACGACCAATCATATTCGATCCTAACAATTGGTCGTGTTGGACAACGGCAGCGTATACCTGGAATACTTGGGTAACGATCAGGATCATATGGATTGACCGAGCTACCTGGAAGAGCACAGTTTCTGGACATGGTGCTAGTAATTGCTAGTTGAAAGAAAGAGTGCATGGACATTTATAGTTATAGGAAAGCAATGAATCAGTGTTATGATGAATTATTGCTCCTGCAACACTCACATGGCTACGAATCATTGAATCATTGATCACTGAGTGAATCATTGGACCATTGAAATACATGTGCACTGAGTCACTGAGTCAGTGAATCATTGAATATTGAAATTATTATTGACTGAGTGGTGGGAGTCAGCGATTCACTGAACCATTCTAATAATTGAGCACTGAAACACTGAGCAATGGAAATCATTGATCACTGAAACACTGAGCATTGAGCACTGAAACACTGAGCACATGTGATTTGGATAGCACACTACTGCTAGTAGTACTACACACTGTTGATGGTGACTACACACTGCTGCTAGTAGCACTGAAACACTGAAACACTGAGCACATGTAATTTGGATAGCACACTGCTACTATTAGAACTACACACTGTTGGTGGTGACTACACACTGCTACTAGTAGCACTGAAACACTGAGCACATGTGATTTGGATAGCACACTACTGCTAGTAGTACTACACACTGTTGATGGTGACTACACACTGCTGCTATTAGTACTACACATTAGTAATAATGCAGTGTATAGTTGATGGTGACTACACACTGTTTACAGTGGCACTCAACGAAAAGCAAACATACCCCATACAATACTTTAGAAATGTCTAGCTATATATATCACTCGTACACAATGTTTTCCGTCTCACCTACAACAACACAACAATGGCAGACCTTCGACGATTTTGGTGCGACTGCAACTTTGAAGCTAGGCTATGCTATGACGGAGGTTCGATATCTTTGCGAAGGTATTGGGATTGTCTGGGCGGCCGGTATGTACTTAAAACCATCATATTTACAAATATATAGCCTATGTGTGTTATATTTAATAATTGTAGAACATTTTATCAGGGTAATGGCCAATGTGGATTCTTCCAGTGGTGCGACGACCCGTTTCCTGTTGAAGCACGGGTCCTCATCATGGACCAACGTGTCGAGATAGAAAATTTGAAGGCACGTATTCGGGCACTCGGTGGGGAGCCGTAGTATTGTTTTAATTTAGCCCGTGTGTAATATTTACTTATGTGCCGTACCGTTATGTTCCGCAGAATTATGTTTCTCACTTTGTTTGCCGAAACACTTGTAACTTATTTATGAATTCTATGATCAATAAATTAGCGGGCTAATCTTTCTCTATATATCTCTATATTACTTTTAACTCTCGGCTGGTGTGTCTGTCTTCGTCATTCCTCCATAAATAGCACCCGGGTGGTTGTCTGTCTGTCTTCGTATTCACTCAATCAACCTCTCTCTATCTCTCTCAGCCAACTCCTCTCACTCTCTATCTCTCTCAGCCGACACCACTCATGGCCGGTGCAGGATCCTCTTCAAGGAAAGGGAAGGAGATAACCTTTGAACTCGTAGGGCCTCGTAGTGGTACATTCCTCCCACCAGATATGCCACCGATGAATGAACTAGACGGCCATGTTCCGTGGATCATACAGTGTGATTGCATGGTGGGATGCTTCTACACAGCTAATGAAGCCAAGATGAAGAGCGGTGGGCTTGGCGGAAAATGGGGTTTTGTGTGCGGGCACGCCCGGGGTCCTACACCCTATTTCGTAAGAACTCTCTCCTTGCTCAATTTTTTTACTAGGGTAGAACTCTCTTCTCGCTCAATGTTTAAGCTAAATTTCTATATTATTCAATAGGCGGGATCGCGATGCGACAAGGATTTCTGGTTTGAAGACCAAAGACAGTACCAAAGTTTACTGGTATGGAGAAAAATATGTGCAGAAAAAAGAGGCCAAGGAACTAGAGGAGAAAAGAAAGAGAGAGCATGAAGACAAACCGTAAAGCGTTCGAGGAATGGTGTGCTAAAAAGATGGCCAACAAACGAACAATTAGGATGAGTACGAAAATTGCTAGACACTCGTATTTCCTTTTAATTTAGTTTCCATTTCAAAATGGTGCTCTTGTATCTTTGATTTAGAGGGTTCAATTGTTTCCATTCCCCGAGCACCAGCAGTAGCAACAAATAAATTGTACCGTCTAGCAATTTATCATCATTTCGTGCTATGCAATGTACTTATCATCTAAGTAGAAAACAATTTGAGTTACAAATATTTCATCTCAAGTACTCATTACAAACATAATGAAAACGGTGCCAAATTAGTTCCACAACTTACAACCAAGCCTGATACATGATGACATCAGAATGTGCCAAATTAGTTCCACAGCTTCCACTTTGTGTTTTCCTTATTCAACCAAGCCTTGCTATCTTCCCACTCTTTCCTTCTCTTATCTTCCCTTTGTTCTTCTTTAATCCTTGTCTCTTCTTCTTTCTTCCTTTTAGCTTCTAACTGGTACTTCCTTGAGCGATCCTTCTGTGCTTTTTCAATCTCTTGCAACTCCAAGTTTATTTCATCCTCATGCTTCTTTTTCTCCTCATCGGAAACCTTCAAAGACTCATCTAAAGTGTCGGGACCGTAAAGGGGACACCACCGTGTCATATCTTGACAGTGCTCACACCAAACAAGTGGAGGATCCTTGGGTGTGGTCTCGTGTAATTTCCAATACTTAGGTGGAGATGGAGGAGGACGCATAATGCGTTTCCACCTCTCAGCTGGTTTTGGGCCCAAAAGAATGCTAATATCCCATGAAAGAAGATAGTCATCATAACACTCGGGGCCATCGATCCACTGGAAGAAATAGCATGTGCAATGTTCCTGTCAAATAAAATTTACCATATCAACAAACAACGATCAATCAAGTATGATAGATACCATGTCAGAAGATACCAAAACTCACGCGTGTATCGGGGCAACGGTAGAATGCGCGGCTAGCAGTAGTGTGGTAGTTAGATTGTTGTATATGACAAGTTTTACTACAACAACAATTTGGTACCGGATATCTTGGTAGCACCGGAGCATCTTTCGATGACATATTGGGATACTTGCCTTTGGTACTTTCCGCAAACTTCATCTGACGTGCAATCTCCGTCCACATGTCCGGAGAATCTACAAACATTGGGATAATTAACATAGCAAACACTATAGCAAACACTATCACTTATAATGTCCTAAGCTATATTATCATACAACCGGCTAATTTTCCATTGAAGTGCTTCCCAACTTAGTAAACACTATAGCAAACACTAAGACAAGCTCATATCCAATGCATACATACCCTAGCAAACTCTATGAAAATGAATCCCTACAAATATATTTCCACATGTGCATATTTTTGTTTTGTCATATGTAAACTAAATTAGCAAACACTAAGACAAAGCTCCTATCAAATGCATGCATACACTAGCTAAAATCTATTCAAACAAATATTACTTACAAAGATATCTAAATAACATACCTATGATCTTCTAGGGTTTCAACAAAAAAGAGATAAATGAGATCAAATTAGACATTCTAATAGGTGGAATCAAAGGGGATTTGAGAGAGATTACCTCTAAGAAGACTTGCCATGGTCCCAATCCAAGAAATCTTGGAGTTTCAACAAGATTTGAAGATAGGGGCGAAGAACAGGAGAGAGAGAGCTTGTGGCGGCTGGGAGGAGGAAATGGGAGGGCTGGGAAAGGGAAACTGCTCGATTGGCTATAACCCTAGGGTCGGCGCCATTTGAAACGGCGCCGACATAGCGGCCACGTCAGCCAGGCTCCCGCCCCAGTGGCAAGTTCGGCGCCATCGCCGACCTGTGTTAGGTCGGCGCCGTTTGAAGTGGCGCCGACGTGAGGGGTCAGATTCCGAATTAGTTTCGCCCGGAGGGCAGACGCGGTTGAAGTTGTCCAGTTTGGACAGATTTGGCAAAAAATACGATACCACACGAAATAAAATTTTATTTTTAGTACTCAGATAGATGTATCTAGCACTAAAACATATCTAGATACCGTTTAAAAAAACATATCTAGATATATCCATTTCAGCGCCAATTAATATGGATCGGAGGGAGTATTAGTTCTGTTCGGTTGCATAAAAATCACTATTTTCTTGAGTTCACCATGGCGAGAAAATAACTGTTAAAGTTAATTTTTGAAGAATGTAGTGTACTTATCGTGGATTTTTGAGATTTCATCCTAGCTTGATTAACCTCAGGAAAAACCTGAATGCACATGAGTTTTTAGTTAAGGTAACAATGCACTGATCATCTCCTCCTAGTATATTGTTAGTAGTACGCTGTCACATGCACTTGGGCTTTTCCTATCATTCAAAGGCGGCTTCAGAGTTGAAGAACCTACTGAATCTTAAGCAAGAAAGCAGTTCAGTTCAGCACATGTTGCCCAACGGCCACATGGGCGGCTACCGATTTGGCTACTTGTTGGCCAGCATACCGTCAGCTTCATTTGGGTCTTAGAAGGATGTTGCTTTGTTCATCTTTCTTATTCATAGTACTTCCTCCGTTTTAAAATATAAGATGTTTTAGCTTTGTAAAAGAAATGTATGTAGATTTGTTTTATTATATCGGTTCACTCAATTTTGCGGTGAATCTACACACTAAAAAAAAGTCTAGATTTATTTTCTTCACAAACCTAAAACATCTTATATTTTGAAACGGAGGGAGTACTAGTTTAGCTTACTGATGCTATGGATCTGCAATTCCATTTGTTGAGTATAGCAGCAACGACTACTAAAATCCATGTGTACAATTGGATGTTTCTACGACGACAATGGCGTAAATGGCCTAACCAGCTGATCGACCATAAAATTTTATGAGCCAGAAAAAAAGGGAAAACAATTCTAAAAACTCATGCCTATGTGGCAATTAGGGTACCAGCTAGGGGGGGGGGGGGGGGGACTACATTCTCTGACCTTTGCCTCTGATTGCCTGTCCCTCGACGCATATGTTAGGCAAATCCTGTGTGAACTCTGTAAACCTTCATGTTTTCCATTCTACTTCCTCCGTTTTAAAATATAAGATGTTTTAGGTTTATAAAAAAAATGTATCTAGACTACTTTTAGTATATAGGTTCACTCTAAACCTGAGTGAATCTACACACTAAAAGTAGTCTAGATATATTTACTTTACAAAGCTAAAACATCTTATATTTTGAAACGGAGGGAGTAGTACTGTACATCGGAGTGTATCCGGGAGACTATGTGTAATGACGTTGTTTATGGTCAAATAAAGTGCTGGTGTATTCTCTCTTGGCCAGACACGTTTCTAATCTCTGGTTCTCCGGTGATAACTATGAACGGGTGACACTACACTTAACGGACGGTTTTGTACGGAATCCAACTCTGACATGGATGAAGGTGGATGGATTGGTGCCCTGAAATCAAAGAAGCTCAAAACAGTCCGTGAGGTTCCTCCGTAACAATCCATCCATATGTGTAGGATTTCTGATTATGAACTGCACAACACGGAACTGTCTACCACAAAGATGCAGAAGAGGATTAATCAATCCAATGTACGTACACAGCCTCCAAGTTGATAGCCAAAAGTCCATGCGTTAGAAACAACTGCCTGTGCATGGAAGAGACGGAGACCGATACGCATCAACTCTAGAACTACAATCCGGAGCTTAGCACAAAGCGTACTGCTGCCGTGCATCTGGAAATTTAAGAACTGCAATTCAGAAGTAGCACGAAATGCATCAACTTATGATTTACCTTCGCATAGATAATCAACCCGATCTCAACGACGGCCCAATCAAGAAATGTTGAACAGACACGAGCCCCAGCTCAGACATGACCTCCAGGAGGTGCACAAATCAACATACAATAGCCAATAGAAGACTTCAAAGTAAAGCAGAAACTTATGCAATTGTGTACAAAAATTTGGCCACACCGAACAGTACACTTCGAAGAGGCTAGCTACACACAACTAAAATGCAAAAATAAAATTGCAACTGCCCAAGCCTAATGCGCAGTAGCAAGCATTATAACACGTCACTCCAGCAACAGCCAGAGCGAAGATTATTTCTTACCAGGCAGGCACAACCAACCAGACTTTCATTTTTACGAGACTACTACTGCTCATTGAGTATATTCATCGTCATTGTCTCTCTTGATTATTCTTGGACTACCATGTCCGTCATCCAAATATTATCTCTGCAGCTGAGGAGGACCCACAGGTGAGTTGCTCCCTGATCCGTTGCTTGCTAGCTTTATCCACCGGAAATCTGGGGTGCTCACGGTCGCAGGCATCGCATCCCTTGCATGGGCGTCTATCACGCAGCTCGATTCTCTTCAAGGCCACGGCTCGTGCCATGACAAGCCTTATGTAATTCATCACCTTGTCTTCATCCTCAAACCCTGTCATCACCAGCAACTTCAACTTCAAGTGCTTCGGATTCCCGGATGGTTCCCACGTCACGTTCGTCTTCTCAGCAGTGTTCTCCGAATGACAGAATTCACATGAATGCCGAGATAACTTCATGGACAACAAAGAAACAACACATATTACATTCGGAGTTGGCATCGGCTTCAATATTAATATTTAAAACCAAGAACAGTGGCGATAATAAGAGTAAGAGTAGGTGTGATCTTGCTTTCTCAACCTTCCTCTGATCCTAGCGTTCAAGGAATGGAATATTACCAAGTACCCTCCCATATTTCAGATAGTGTTTTTTGTTCTACCTTTTTCTTAGGAACAGGCTTTCATGGTTTTCAGGTAATGAATGATACAGGCCAAGATATGAATTGGAAGAAATGAAGTAAAAGACTTACACATAAATCCTCCAAGGAAGGGGCACTTTCAAGGATAAACATAGTCCAATTCAGATCACACTCGGCAAAGATATTGTAAAGATGCACAACTCTTAGTTTACTGAATAAAGGAGTGAGCTGTTTTGGATCTTCAGGGTGAATCCAAATCTGTAGCAGAACGAAGCATAAAAACATGAGGAGCAATAATACGAAGCAACAGGAACACGTTGAAAGAAACAAACGTGATGCAGATCTGGAGGGCATTGTAGTAGGAACTTACCATTTGAGCACGAAAATCCAGATGCAGAAATGACAGGTTTCTGTTACTAGAAAAACACTCACTCAATGCGAATGGCTCTTGCCAAGATAGGAAAGGAGAAGCGAAGCATACTTTAACAAGCTGAGGAACATAGCCAAAAGACACCGGGGGATTTTCTCCGCACCAGGTATCGTAGAAGAATGCCACAAGTTTAGGAACACAGATTAGTTCAACCTGTGCACACCCGAAGTTGAAGTTCCGTAAGCTCCGAGGATGGGGCATCTATCTTCATTCTTCAGGAAAGGGTAGTGGCCCATCTCACAGGATCTCAAGGAGAGGTACTTGAGCTTATTGCAAGTGTTCAAGATATTAGGGACATCAGAGTCTTGGAACGAAAGGTTCTGCAGCCTTAGTTTTGTGAGCAAATTGAATGCAGCATGGCAAGCATGGAAGAATGACATAAACCGCTGTCTGAACAATGCTAGGTGAGCCTCAGTTGGAAGTAGAACATGTCCATACAGCGCAAACTCGAGGTATTCGGTACTCCTTCCGATCCAAATTAATTGACTCGAATTTGTCTAGATTCGGATGTATCTAGGCATATTTTAGTGCTAGATATATTTGAATCTAAACAAATCAAAGTTAATTAATTTGGATCGGAGGGTGTATGAAAATGCTACTACAGACCTGTTCCCAATTTTTTCCCCGAAATTCTAGGTTAGAGCCAGCCGTGGCACACCCTGGTTATGTTTAGAGCATCTTTGACAGGTGACCTATAATAGAACTGGCGAAGTAACTTTTATATCACATTGGCCAGAAAATGCCTCTCTCTAACAAATAATGGTGATGTATATTTTGGCCAGGTGATAAAACCATTTACATCACCTCTCCTGGTGATGTAAAAGAAACGAGGCAACCTTTGGCTGAGGGTTTATGGGTGCCATGAGAGGCATGTGGTGGCTATATTGGAGGTGGCATGCGAGGTTTCATGGGTGGCGACATGGGCGCCATGAATCGTGCTATGGGCGGAGGCATGGGAGGTTTCGACGGAGGGTTTATGGGTGCTATGGGAGGAGGAATGGGAGAGGGCATTGGAAGTTCTATGGGAGGTGGAATGGCCGATGGATTGGGTGGAACTATGGGAGGTGGAATGGCCGACAGCTTGGGAAATGACAAGTCTGGTGGCATGGGCTTCCAACGACACCAATGTTGCCAACAACAATGAAGATCAACAAGGAGATGCCAATGGTGGCAATGATGCATGATAAGTGGCTATAATATGTGTTTTTGGTGAACATACTCCAAGAATATTTGCAAGGGTGTTACATGATGGCATTGCCAGTTGTGTACGACATGAAACATCCCACGGACACGGGCCATAGGTTCCTTGCATGAGGCCATGAGAACATGGTTCCTGGTTTTGTAGACCGGATTGACCAAGAGCACGAATGGGTAATGCTTTAGTGCATGATTGATCAACCTATGGTGGTATGTCGAAGCAAACGGTCGTGCTGAGAAGAAGATACATCAAATGGAAATTAAGGACGAGTGCCATGTAATCGCCAAAAATATGTTACCAGTTAGAGGCTTATCTTATCTAATTAGAGGCTTGATACCCGAAAATCCCTTGATACATTTTGATGGCTTGAACATCTTATGCGGAGCCTGTTGGGAACCCCAAGAGCAGGGTGTGAAGCAGCACAACAGCAAGTTTTCCCTCAGTAAAAAACCAAGGTTATCGAACCAGTAGGAGGAAGGAAACGTCATACAAGTGTTGCAAGCAACGCGAAGACCTGCACAACACAAACTCAAGACTTTGCCCCAACAAATCAGTAAGGTTGTGAAGCTCACCGATTTGCTGTAACAAAGGATTAAACGTATGGTGTGGAAGGTAATGGTTTGCAACAAGTAACAGTAGAAGATGTATCAATGGTAAAGATTGGACCAGGGTCCATAGTTCACTAGAGGTGCTCTCCTTAGATAAACAATATGGCATGAAGGGTAAAGAAATTACAGCAGGGCAATTGACAGGAACTGAGCAAGGCATAACAATGCAATTACTAGTCAGAAAGATCCTATGAGATTCGATTGGGCAATACAACAAGATACATAGACCGCCATCCAACTGTATATATGACTAGAAGTCCACCTTCAGGTTATCATCCGAACCCCCTCCAGTATTAAGTTGCAAGCAACAGACACTGCTTTAAACAAAGTGTGTAAGGTAAACAGTCCACATGTTCCATCAACAAGAGACCGTTGTTTTCTTCCTAGTGGCAACAACACATCTACAACCGAAGAGATTATTGTCACTTTCCTTGGAAACTAGAGGCGTGAACCCACTATCGAGCATAAATACCCCCTCTTGGAGTCACTAGCAACTACTTGGCCAAGATAGCTACTAACAATGGAGAGCATGCAAAATCACAAACAACACAGACATGATAGAATCATAAATACAAAACTATTAATCAAACCAACATAATAATCTCAATACCCATCGGATCCCCACAAACACAACATGCATGATTACAAATAGATTAGATCTTAATCATGAACGGAGCTCACAAGATCTATAAATAAAAGCGCAAAGGAGGAGATACAACCATCTAGCTACTACATGGACCCATGGTCCAAGGTGGAACTACTCACGCATCATACCAGAGAGAAGGCCTCCGGGATGATCTCCCCTCCGGCAGGGTGCCGGGAAGAACTTCAGATCCCCCCGATGTAGGGAGGATGGTGGCGGTGGATACAAACGGTTTCATGGAGATTTGATCGGGTGCTTAGGATTTTTGCATCGGAGGCTTCTTATAGGCGAAGGGGAAGGCCGAGGTGGTGGCCAGAGGGGGCAAACCCTACCCAGGCGCGGGATAGGGCCCACCCGCGCCTGGGGGGGTTAGCCGCCCTGGCACTCATCCTCGTCTCCCCTCTGGACTTCTTGTTCCCCACGAAAAGTAATTGACTTTGACGTTTGTCCCGTTCAATTCCGAGAATATTTATTTACTAAGTTTTCTGAAACCAAAAACAGCAGAAAACAGGCATCTGACATTGTTGCAACTTGTTAGTAGGTTAGTACCGGAAAACATGTAAAAAGCACCTCAAAGTGTGGACAAGTAAAGAAAA
The DNA here is from genome assembly GCA_030063025.1 of Avena longiglumis. Lineage (NCBI taxonomy): Eukaryota > Viridiplantae > Streptophyta > Magnoliopsida > Poales > Poaceae > Avena > Avena longiglumis. Next base: position 552,528,928 of record CP125973.1, on the reverse strand, counting down.
ATAGATACTAAACAAGCATGGAGCATCAAAAATTATAGATACGTTTCCGACGTATCACCTTTGTACACTATATTAAGTTTTGATTATTAATTTTTACCGATTGTTTTGATTAATATGTACTTGGTATATGATTTTTTAATACATATATGTATTATTTCGGTGACTTGATAATATATTTGAGTACTTAGGGAGCTACTAGAGATGCTCTTAACCTCCTAGCTCTCCCTCTACTATTGTAGTGGGTGTAAAGGCTGAAGCTTGAGAGACACCAAGCCCACACCCAAGCCGCTCTCAACCTTATCTGAAAATAATCCCACCCATGTCCAGTTCACCCAGACAAACCCTATCAATTATCCCCATGGCCTTTACCACCACACCCATCCTGCTGCCTCCCGTGCCAAATCTGTCCATCACTCCCCTTCCGATGAGATCTGGCGACTCTTGTGATGAACCTGGTCGGCATGCCCCTCCCTGTGAGATCACGTCGCCTCTCGGGCGTTCCCTTGTGATCTCCTCCAAATTGACATGGAGTCTTGGACGAAGATTGAGCATAGCGAGCCCCTCGGCGATCTCGGGAACAATACATGCTCATCCAATGATGTACAATTTTCTAGGTTTTGGTCGATTAGGGACTTTGTGAACTTATGTCGATTCAATCTACTTGTGATTTTCTAGGGTTCTCTTTGTTACTTCACTGTGCATTCAGACTTCAAGTTGTCCGCTGAAGGGAAGATGCACCTATTAGAAGATCTAGACTTTCCAATCGATGAGAAGAACACAACTAATGAAGGAAGAAAGAGGGCAGGAGAGATGATGTATAAGCTATCTTGACCTAACCTCTTTCCCCGACCAAACCTCTTGCCCGACCCCCGTGCGATGGCCCGCGCCGCACCTGGGCTTACTGCGGCCGCCTCCAATCTTCCCCCGTAGGATCTCCCCTCCCCACTGCCGCCTCCCTGGGCATCGCCGGGCAAAGCCCGTGTGGCGGTGGTGGTTATCGTCGACCAGCGTTCGGTTTGTAGCAGTAGCGGTCCGCTCAGGCCGGATCAATTGCAGTGTCACGGGGCGTCGATGACCATGGTCAGCATGCAGGCGGTGATGGAAGGCGATGGCCAACTGCGACAGAGGTGGACAGGCGCCCAATCTGGTCTAGATTGGTTCCGATGGGCCATGTCCCCCTGCTGCCCTGGTGTTTTTATTTCCATCGTTAGCACGATGCGTCTAGGCTGACTCGCAACATGATGAGGTCGTGGTATTGGTGTCCTCCTCTTCCGCCGGAGGTGGTCGGCAGCTGGTTCTGGCATCCTTGATCCCACATCTAGTACCGACGACAAGTGAGGATGCGCGGTTGTCGGTGAAAACCGTGGCCTAACTTCGGTCATGGCAGACGATGGCGGTGTCTTTGCGTCGTTATCTTGTTGAAGACATCGCCAATGCAGCTTTGTCATTTTTCTATAGCTCAAAATACACATTATTTCCAATTGATATTTTGCACTTTTTTGGTACTCATCACTACCACATCCCGATTTATTTTTAGAATTTTTGGTACTCGAAAATATGATTTTTTGATTTTCTTTTTTCAAAAAAACGAGATCAGTGGTGCCCATGTGCACCAAATCTCCACACTTTTTAGGTTTTATATAATGTTTCGGTGTGTTACTCAAAAACAATTTGTTAGTTGTACTAACCATTAGTTGTATTTCATCGAACTCATTTTAGAGGATATTAGCTCAGTTTCTTAATGTATAAGACATTTTGGTTGTTTAAATTAAATTGCCAAAACTTTTTATAATTGGGAACGGAGGGAATGGTAGTCAAAAGCATTGCGTGTTCAAAGAGCATGTCTGGCATTTAACAAATATTACAGAGCTAGCAGACAAAGAGCACGACATTTGGAACGTATCCACCACAATATTATACAAAGCATGCGTCTGGCATGTTGAGTTGTGTATTATTAGCATGCCAGTGCATCCCCACTTCCAAGAAGTCAGAAAAACACGTCCTTGCCTGACTCAGCTTTGGGGCCATATGCGGTACTATACTGCCATTTTTTAGATACAAGAACAAATAATATGCTCTAGTTAATTGCCCTGCTATTTTTATTTTTGTCGACTTCATCGACGACACGCTGCGTCTAGGATGACTCCCAACACGAGGAACCCAGTTTTGTTGGCGTCTTCTCAGAGAAGCTTTTCTATTGAAAGCTGATTTTAAAATTTTGTGAGCCTTTTAAATTAGTTTAGCAGTTAACCACTTTGAAAGCATCGTAATATTTTTGAACCGACTTTTCTAAAAAACTAGGAGTATGACAGCTCCTCGCAGAAGCCGCCAAAAGAACTGGGCCGAAGTCGTGGTGGTGGTGGTGGCCTCCTCTTTCGCCGGAGGTGGTCGGCCGACTGGTTGTGGCGTCACTGATCCCACATCTAGTCCCGACGGCATGTGAGAAAGCGCAGTTGCCAGAGAAAACCGTTCTTTGACTTTGGTTATGGTGGGTGATGACGGCGTCTTCGCGCCGTTAACTTGTTGAAGTCATCGCCGATACAACTTTTTATTTTTATTTAGCTTAAAATACATATTATTTTCAATTGATATTTTTCATGTCTTTTGTACCCATTATTACCACATCCTAATTTATTTTTAGAATATTTGGAACTCGGAAATTTGATTTTTGATTTTTTTTAAAAATATCACGTGTTCCCATGTGCACCAAATCTCACTAGTAGAAAACAGGACTTTAGTCCCGGTTTGTAAGAGGTTCTAGTTTCGGATTGCAATCCGGGACTAACGTATCTGTTACAAACCGAGACTAGATTGTCTTCACGTGGCCCCGCTGCGCGCTAGGCTGGAGGATCTTTAGTCTTCTTCTGCCACAGCAGCGTTTTGCACTAACTTGTTGCCGCGGCAGGAGGTAGAGTTTTAGGTTTTTTTTTGTGTTTGATTGTTTTTTATTTTGTGTTGTCATTTCAAACAATTGTGTATTCATATACATATTATTCTACGCTACTACATGATGTATACATTGATGCATATATAATATAATTTCGCTCACGATTACATAAAGACATATAAATATATACACAACCGAGACTAGAGCTTGTCTATTTCACTACTAGGAAAAGGGCTATAGGTAATCCGCACATCCGTGACTCACATGGTTAAAATGTCCCCACGGATAAAATAGGCGTGACTCACTTGTGGGCAGTGCCCTACTAGTAACTAGAACAACTGTGGCGCACATGGGTATGTGCGCCACAGATATGTGTAGGCCAGTGGCCTGCTAGCCACATGCCACATGCCACATACACGTAGCGTACACGGCGTATGTACGCTACGGTTGTGAAAAGTTCTGTGGCGCACTATGCCATATGCATCACGGATGTGTAAACTTAGCCGAAGGGCACTTTGTCCTAATACCCTACGGCTAAGCGGCCTGCACCAACTCCACCCCCTTTCCCTGGATCGTCTTTTTAGGATTTGCAAAAAATAAAATAAAATGAAAAACATTTCAATAAATAAACTCCTTTCATATTTAGGTAGATAATGTGGTCTAGTTTGTAGAAAGATTAATAAACATGAGTTTTGAATTTTTTTGAAAAAAAAGTCGTGTGACGGTAAAATGATCGTAACTTTTGCATACGATGTCAAAAAAATCGTATAATATACCAAAATAATAAGAAGGAGATTTCACATCCGCTCGCAACCACCTATGGTCGTTTAGCAATTATTTAGATTTTCAAAATTCAAAAAGAGTAAAAAGTAACGGTCAAAAGACCTTTTTTCCTGCAGAAAAAAAATAGAGGGCAACTTACCCGTAGTGCACCACCACCTAGTGCGCTACGAGTAAGTTGGGCGGGATTCAAAATTTGAATCCCCACCCTGCTCACCTACCCCTCTTCTCTTTCCATCCCCTTCTCTCCTTTTCCTTTTTCTCCCTTCTACTTTTCCTTTTCCTTTTCCTTCCTTCTCCTTTCCTTCTTCTCCTCCTCCTTCTCCTTCTCCTTCTCCTCCTCCTCCTCCTCCTTATCTTTCTCCTTCTCCTTCTCCTTCCCATTCTCCTCCTACTCCTTGTAACATCCCAGCATTTGGGACCTAACGAAGGGTAGATTTAGGAATATGAATTGTTGCATGCATTTATCTGTGAAAATGTGGGTAAAATTTTCGCCAAATAAAAAACCAAAGTGATCAATGTTTCTTTCATACTTTGAGATTAGGTTTAGTCTTAAAGGATGATTGTTATAACTTTGAGATGATCTTAAGGAGCTATGTGTTTTCAAATGAATTTGAAGTATAAGACTTGAGTGTTTGAATTAAAAATTCAAATGAATTAGATATAAGTTTTGAATCTTAACTCAATTAAGAGATAAATATTACAACTTGAATTTTATTTAAAGAAAAACAATAATGAATATAAGGTTTATTTCTTATCAGCAATATATATAATCAAGTTATAAAATTATAACTTATTTGAATCATCCACACAAACTACAAAAGTAAAAATACAAAGAATATGAATATTATTTATTAATAATAATATAATATTTATTATAATTGAATAAAATAAAGATTACAAGAATTATAAAAGAAAAATTACAAAAGAATAAGAAAAATACATTGGAATATTTACTAACTATCCTATATCTAAATCTAAACTAAATCTTCATCTTTATCTTTGTACCTGCAAAACAAAGACTAAAAAAACAAAAGAAGATTATTGTCAGTATTATTTCTCTCAGATATGTCAGTGCAATGCACTTGATAAATTCATCATTGATAAATGTTATAAAAGGGGCAAGTTTCACTAATATGAAAGATTCCATCTTTCATAAATTCAAAGCCAGAAGTCAAATGACAGCCAAGAGGGATCAATTCACCAGCCTGGTGAGAGTAATCTGGTAATAGTAAGTTCAAAAATTCTGAACATATCCACAAGTGCATAGTAGGCACACAAGCTGGACACACACCAGCATGCATATGGTGTGATGTCGACCTCATAAGCACAACTCAATCTTACAAAACCACAGCACATCCGTGGGGGGCACTAGTGCATCACCCCACTGCACAGCACACAAGAACAGCCAGTGTAGAAAGCAGCTAAACCAAGCACCACAGCCAGCAACCACACCAACCAAACATCACCAGGATGGTGACATAAGGAGGGGGATGAATCAGGTGGACAGTAAGATCAAGCCCAGGAGTTAGGAGGAGCAGGCTAGCTCAAGAGCAAGCACAAGAGTCAAGCAAAACCAGATCAAGATCATCATCATCAACTTACTACACCATCAGTGGTGAGTCTCATAAAACCATCACATGATTCAATCATAGTATCTAAACTAAAGCATGTGTTGCTTTATGAAACAATCTCTCAATAATCACCCAAATGAGGTGAATCTATCCTACAGATTTCAAGTATAAAGATAAGAAATCAAACTAAGCCAAAATCACTAATCTCTCAGACCAGCATCACAGAGTTTAGTGTTAATTTATGCAACTTAAATCATGCTTCATTTGTTCTTATCAGATCAGGGCACATCTCCCAGAGAGAGTAGCACCTCTAATCTTACAAGTTACAAACCAACTATTTGCTCAACTAACTAGGACTTAAAATCCTAGAGCCTCAGACCAACATCATAGGCAGTAGAGTTAAGAAAAGCTTTCATTTTATCTTGCAAGTATTAATCACAAGTATTGTCAAAGCTAAGCCTAGAAATAAAACTCAATCACTTGTGTGCCAGATCATAATGGTATCACAAGGACAAGTTCTAAATGATCTAAAACCAATCTTTGCTTAGTTTCCACAGATAAAAGGGGCAAACCAATAAATATCATCTTCCTGAAGCCAAGTGCCAGGAATCAATATCATATTCATCTATACATCCACAGAAAATCATTACATGTAATGATTACATTCAGTATGTATAATCTCATACAAGCCTACCATTATAATTGCAGTAAGCAACTACTGAGAGAACTCATCAAGATAAACATTACGACGATGAGAGTAAGTTCTCAGATCAACAACATTTCCAATCAGGGATTCCATTGAAACACTAGCATGGGATCATAGTGAATTACCACTGGAATAAATCTAACAAGCCACTAGCATCATCAAAGCCACTACAAATCATGATCCACAGCAAACAATCATTCTTCATGATCAAGTATGATCATCACTAGATCTAAAGCATCATGGATATGATCAACAGGGGGTTATGAACCCTAATCAGAATAAGAACCCTAATTAAGAGATGAACCCTAATCAAAACATAGTCACTAGGCGAGAAGCCACTAGATACACACAAAGAGATTCATGGTAGTAGAATGAACAAGAACAACAGAGGCAACTTACCTGAGGTCCTCACTGACGAATTGAAGAGGAAGTAGATTGGCCGGAACCAGCAGCCAAGACACGAGGAGCACCTGTAGGCGCTGAACCTATTCGACCATGGCGGCTGACCACACACGAGCCCAGCACACCACCGCAAGCGGGACCCCGGAGGTGGCGACAACACCTTTACCTAACCCTAGGGTTCAGGAACAGGGTGAATCTGACCACGGGGAAGCCCCGAAGTCAAATCGGGTTGGAGCAGATGAACGAGCGTAGTCGCAGACCTCGCCCTGCACCACGGCAGCGGCCAGGGGAAGACTCAACGGCGGCCATCGCTAGCGGCGGCGCTAGAGCCCGCAAGGTTGAGGAAGAGGAAAGGTGAGAACGAGGAGGAGGCAGAGAGAGTGGGCTGGGTGGGCCAAAACCCCTCGGGGTGATGATTTTGACCCTGCCCTATTGGGCCACACTGGCCCAATAAGCCCAAAAAGCCAGCACAAGTCGTTTAAAAAACTGTTTTAATCAATTGGAAAAGACCAAAATGCCCCAGACCTTAATAAAATTCTAGAAAATAAAATAAAAGTCCAAAAATTATAAATAAAATATTTTGTATTTACAATAATCCACTCTATTCAAATAAAATAAGATATAAAATTTTGGACATTTAAATTTTTATAAGAATTTTGTAATTTATATATTCCTTATGGAATTTTACAAAATTATTGAAAGAAGATAAAAAGAAATAAAAATCACTTTCATTATATATTAATATTATAGTATTTTTTAAAAATACTAAATAAATATTTAATAATAAATTTTAAAGTATAATTAATAATTCCTAAAAGAATTATTAAATCAATAAAATTCAAATAACAAGGGAAATAAAATAAAATAATTCAATATATGCAATAAATATAAAATAATAATAATATTTATAAATGCTTTATTAAAAGGCACCTTATATAGGGAAAATGCATATAGAATTAAATAATGCATTACGTTACTTATATAATCATTTTGCTTCTTTAAATATTGTCCTTACCGGGCAATAATGATGTTTTTGTAGAACTAGAAGCTCAAGGTCCAGTGCAAGCATCAGACTTCACTACCTTGCCATCACAAGGCAAGTTCATCACTTTCTCATGTCCTTTGAAGAGTCTTTATCAAAGTATTTGCAAATTGTGTGTTATCATATATGTTATAAAAGAAAGAAAATATTATTTTCATAAATAAAGAAATCATAGATATCATCCTAAGTGGTGATATAATAGAGCAATAGAACTTAGGGTTCTATTTGCAACAATGATGATCAAGTAGGGACTTAATAACCCCTAACATCAATGATTCTAGCGCCGTATATTATGCGTTAGACATGAGATTTGGAATGGGACAAAGAAGTCAGCTGTATCTTCTTTCTATCGCATGAAGTCGGATGTGCAGGTCATGGCTGTTATCCTCGTAGCATGCATATTAATTGGTAATTCGTAGAGGATATGCAGCATATGGGTGGGAACCCTCATCGTCCCACGATAGTTCTGGCATCTAACGGTTTGTACAAACCATTGCCGTTATTCATTATGTGGGAATGGTGTACAACAAGGAGGCATGCGGGGTCACGAAGGGGGCAGTGATTAGCTTGGACCAACTACTGGGCCCCACATCATGGAATTGTGGACAGGAAAGTACACCCGGTTGTGCAACAAGGAGTTGATCTCTCATGGGTAAAGTAACGCACCTCTGTAGAGTGTAAGAACTGTAACTTGTTACTCCCTGTTCCGGAAAGGAGCTAAGAACGCGGCAGAAAAGGAACTCCATGAAAGTTCTGGTCAACCTGTGAAGGCTGATTGTCATAGTTTTTTGGAATAAAATCAATCTTTAAAGAAAGATTTACAAAAACTGCATAGTGCCAAGGATTTATAATCTGAGGTGGTAGTTAGAGCATCAAACTTCCCACCTTGCATATAATGAACTTGTTGGGTAATGCTGTTACTCATTCTTTCCTTTGATCCCTTGCTTAGACTCTGAGGATACCGAAGATGTGCCAATGTATGCAGCTGAATGCCAAGAAGATGTGTTCTATGAGGAACCTGATCTGTCCGGAGGAGTGGATTACGAAATCCGCTATGGTGTCGATGATAATGAGTCCAACTAAGTAACCCTAGTTAATAGTAACCAATGGAGCCGAGCAGCATCAACTCTATAGAATAAGTTGTTGAGCCCCACTCCTAGTCGGAGTTTCTACTTTTAAATTTCCGCTGAACACTTTATATTTTGGTTTGTAAGTTGGATCTTTTGGAAGTCTTGAACTTCCGGTATTGTAATAATAATAATGTATGTACATTTGTAATATGGACCCGCAATGTTTCTGTTGTACCACTCTGAGGGATGTGATATTTACGAAACGGTGTTCTGTAGATGTCATTTCAACGACTATAGTGTAATACACATGCAGTGGTATGCTGGGTCACCGCACTCCTCCTCCTCATTGCAGTGAAGATGGTGACGGCGGCCTCCTCCTTGCAACGGCTTCAGCGACGTCGGGCTCCTTCTTCTTCTTCTTCTTCTTCTTCTTCTTCTTCTTCTCATCCTCCTCCTCCTCCTCATCCTTGCAATTCCGACAGCGACGGCGGGCTCTCTCCTCCTTGTCCTTGCAGTTCCGACGGAGACGAGCTATCGCCTCTCCGACAAGGTGAGGCAACGGCGACAGCGGTGACCATCGACGTTAGTGGACCCACTCCGACGAGGCGACGATGACGGCGACGACACCGACAAGCGATGGCACTAACGGCGACGACACCGACGAGATCCAGATCTCTCGCTTTTTTTGAATTTTGAAATTTGTATCTGTGGCGCACAACACCTAGTGCACCACGACTAGCTTTTCATATGCGTGGCGCACAACACCTAGTGCGCCACGGTTATCTTTTCATACGCGTGGCGCACCACCTAGAGCGCCACGACTAAAAGTTAGCCGTAGCGCGCGCTTTGTGGCGCACCCCTAGTGCGCCACGGATGGCCAAAACAGGTGCGCCACGAATTAGCTGTTTTCTAGTAGTGTTTGATTAACACAAAGATCATTACATTACACGGATACTGTCCTTTTGTATCTATCCATGATTACACGAAGGTCTATCCACGTTGTACTCTCCTTTTGTGTTTATGACGTCCCTGAGCAAAAATCCCGACAACTCCTCTTGAATTGCTAGTAGGCGTTCATGTGATAGGAGCTTATCCCGCATCGCATCCAACTATATATAAAAAGTAGATCATTATAAATAGAACTCAAAAAAGGTTATGGTATAAAATAAATTGTAAATATATTGTTTACGTACTCGAAGAAAGTCTGTGCCCTGCTCCATACACCCATGAATAAACTCGTATATGTAATATCCACATAAATTAGTCCCCATGGCTGCATTGCACACTTTTCGATTGAGAATATAATTCAATCAAATAATAATCAAGCATGATAATTGTGTGGAGACTAGAATTGAAGAGATGCGAGGACCTAGCTCTCGTACTACTTACCGGGACCGTACGAAAATTCAGCTCCTTACGCCATTCACCCTGAACCTCCTTAGTGAACCTTTTCCAAACCCTGTCCGACAAAAAAGAAATGAATGAGTTATTAATTACTTTACATCTGAGAGAATGAACGAAAGAGACAGAGCTCCACCAGCATACTGATTTAGCTAGAGAAGATATAAACTGAAAGATGGCGTGCGAGAGCAGGGACACCACTATGGCAGAGCTTCTCGAAGATGGCAGAGCTTCTCGAGGAGCTCGCCATAGAGGCACTCCCTAATTTAATTTGATATAGCTCCTCGGCGTGTTCATGTTTTTGTTCTTACTTGCTTAAACAACCGATGATTAATTAAAATTCTAGGGTGCCACTATATATATGTGAGCCTTCATAGTTTTGGTTCTTATTTTTGTGGCAATGGATTTTGTGATGACAGGTAGAAGAAAGAAGGATATTTTGTTGCTCGACGGGCATGATGCGCTGTGAACCGTCTGAATTTCGAGACTATGTGCCAAACCAAGATATATAGATAGGATGAACTCATGTATCTATGTGTTTCGATGAATCAAATGAAATTCAAGACTATATATGACAAATTAACTAGATATATAGAGATAGAATCCACATAAATCTATCCATTTCTAGAGCATGAAATAAGCTAAAACAAGTAATGAAAGATGAAATGATAAAGTTGCTAACCTCTTAGGATCCTTAGATAGATGTGGAGGCAACAAATCTTCACAAATCTTAAGAAAAATAGGCAAGAACTCGAGCTTGAGGGGAGAAATACGTGGAAGATGCTTGTGTGAGCTTGAAATGGCTCGGGCTAGGAGGGAAATACGATATAGTCAGGCCCTTTAGTCCCGGTTTGTTAAACGAGCCGGGACTAAAGGTCCACGCATCCGCTCATTTCTAGCGCCAGACCCTTTAGAACAAACCGGGACTAAATGTCCCCTACGAACCGGGACTAATGTCTTCAGGGACATGTGGCCGTTTCTAGCCGTTGGGTCTAATGCTCTGGACCAAATGTCCGTTTTCTACTAGTGTCTCCACACTTTTTATGTTTTATATAATGATTCAGTGTATTACTCAAAAATAATTTGTTAGTTGTACTAACCATTAGTTGTATTTTATGAAACTCATTTTACATGATACTATCTCATATTCTTAATATAAGACGTTTTGGTTTGTTTCAATTAAATTGCCAAAAAAATTATAATTGTTAACGGAGGGAATAGCAGTCAAAAGCATTGCGTGTTCAAAGAGCATGTCTGAAAACACATCTGCATTTAACAAATACAGATGTAGCAGAACAGAGAGCACGACATTTGGAGTATTATACAAGGCATGCATCTGGCATGTTGAGTTGTGTAATTATTAGTATGCCGGTGCATCCCCACTCCCAAATCAGAATGAATCAGCTTTGGGGCCATATACGGTACTATCCTGCCATTTTTTAGATACAAGAACACATAATATGCTCTAGTTAATTACCTGTGCAAGTACCCGCAAAAAAAAAAAAAAAACCTGTGCAAGTACAGTAGGTCAGAAGCATGAAAAAGGCACTGCTCTTTTGATGCACATCGCTTGGAGATATGCACGTTAATCTTGCTGAGCACGTGGGAGTGAATATCTGCAAATCTGTGCACTTGTCAATTTGCGACCAAACAGAGAATCGCCTCCAAGAGCGTGGAGTACATGCCGTTCTTCCTGCCCTTCTTCCTCTTCTGGAGGCGTCAGGTTTTTTCTTGGGTGGCATCCAACTGGTTATCTATAGAGTCTACAGTAGGGTCAAATCTCAAAACAGCGATGAAGCAAGACCAATGTTTCCAGCGGTGTTTAGTATTTGCGCATGTGTACCCAATAATTTAGTGAGAGTGCGTATATTTTTGTACGTACTTTTTCTTTCATGAATGAGACCGTGAAAAAAAAAATCATGTGGACATCTTTACTGTTACAACAAAAAACATGCCAACTGGACCACATGAGATTCAACAATTTATAGGTGGACCATTAATACACTGTTACCAAACAAACCATGTGGATCACACATGGGCTATTTCTAACCAAAAAAATTATTCCATTTTTAGTGTTAATGAGTCAGACTAATTTGTAACACATTTTTAACAAACTATGACTCGATAAGATTATTGTTTTGCCACAGAGCCCTCACAATGTACGGATCCCTGCATTAAATCATTGGATAAAGTAGATGGGAGATGATATTTAGTAATACAGTTCCTCTTGGGTCAGGAATAAAGCTACGAAAAAACATTTCTATAATGTTCACTTTTTCTCTATACAAGATTTAATTTTCTAGAGATCAGATATTTATACTAAATCGAAGAGAATAAAGATGTTTTAACTCGTAGATTTTAATAATTATCACATGAAAATATAACACCCATTTATGTACAGCTGTTCCATCTCTCGCCATGAAACATCCCACATGAGTTACGTACCCTAGGTGTATGACGGTGCCATAAGGACAAATAGGGTATGCATCAAGATAAGTGTAATAGAAAAAGTTGCTGCCGCAATGCTTGGCTTCCCACTGGAGTTGCCAATGCTAACTTTACTGGATGCTAATATTGTATAGTCCAATCAATCTTTTAAATTATGGTTTCTCCACTTCGTCATAAATTTTTAAGTTTAGCTAATCAAATATATCATCAAGATATTAATCATAACATTTATTATTCACAGAAAAAATATTCTACACGACATACTTCATGAGTCTTATAAGGAAGTTGCTGAAACAAATGTTTTGTCATATCAAATACTTATTCATACGCGTTGAACGTATTGAAAAGGAGAATACTAGGTCTTCTGGTATAAGTTATAGCGAATTAAGGTTGTAATAGCTGTATTTAGCATCCCATTAGGGTAAGAGAGATCTATCGTGCTTGTCACCCATCCACCAAGACATAATTAACGAAGATGACCTTCTTAAGTTGGAGCTAGCTCCAGCGGGTAGGCTATTAAAAAGACCTCATGTCAGTCATGAGGCAAATCACAACTCGGGACGTTCTAGAGTGGTGAACAAGACAGAGTGGTAGCGGATGTGGAGATCATAACTTTACTTTAAAATGGAAGCACTTTTTTACAGTACACCGGTATAAACTCCACAATTTTAGGTAGGAGTACCAAACAAATATGTCCATCCCTATAAGAGGGCAAATTGATTATTTTGGAGAGTATCTTGGCTATTTTCCTGTAAAATAATAGACCCCATGAGTGCCCTCACGGCTTGCAATGTATGCCCCTATGCCGTCACCGAGCGAAATCAGTATGTTGTAAATGAAGCTTCTTATTGATATGACATTCATATTAAAAAATAATCTTTGTATTCCAATGATATTCTTTTGGCAGTAAATGTTCTACTATCATATTTTCCTTGAATACAGATGATATATGCATGTGTATTCATCCTCGTGCACCGCAACACTAGACATGCATAGTTCCACAGCACCAGCCAGCTGTGCTTGCACAACACAGGGACCATCATGGTTCCTCTCCGATCTCTTGGTGGCGGTGGGCTTGTTATGGTCTATGGAAACCGCGACCGCCACACCTCCTCAAAACTAGGGCTCACCGAATTTGGGAATCGATCAAATGAAAATTCCTCGTTTGGGTTTGTGTGTGTTCTTTGTTTTAAAGTAGCGTCTAGGTGGCTGGTGAGGCTGGATGGAATATTACAGCTGGTGAACTGCAGTTAATTTCCACCGAAGGAGGTATCACCAGACGAGTGGCAATGATGGAGGGCAACATTGTGCATGGGGAATGGTCTCTTGTCCAATTCACGAATGTTGCAAGACACTGGTCCAGCATTGTCCACCTCAATGAATGCATCTAGTGAGTGCCCAACAAGCTAGATTTGGGTGATAAAGGTTTTTCCCTCACCATTGGATTATAGTGAAGCAGGTGGCCCACCTGAAGGTGGTGGTGCCACGCATGGACCGTCTAATCTCTTGTCACCTCCTTGGAAAAAAATTAATGCTGGTCCTTGGAGCAAGAGACGTATTTGCACCATCGTTAATGCTGACCAATGGGGAAAGGATCCCTCCCTTGACTATACGTCGTTAGGTTGAATTAGACTCTCCGGTGAATTATCTCTATAGATAATAATCCATTTATTCATAGACTCTCCCGCGAATTATCTCTAGAGATGAGACTCGAACCAGGGGCGAAGCCAGAGAAAAACGTCGCCGGGGTCAAAACAAATAAATAAGAAGATATTGTATACATGCATAGCTCAGCATGGTTAGATAGACAGATGATCACTAATATGTACATGCTCACAAAACACACCACTAATACGTACATGCAAGCTCGGCATGGTTAAATATACATATGGTATTGTGTATATATTTTTTGAAAGCACACGACATTATTACTTAACAATTTGGGTAGAATCACTCATTATAGAACTATTTTTTTTAAACGTGATTACAGAACTATTTTGGCACTTGATACTCCCATAACTAAAAGGAATCGTCAATGTATATTCAAAATCACTCTCGCACTTGATTACATAATTTTTTTTGAACGTGATTACAGAATCACTCTGGTACTTGATACTCCCACAACTAAAAGGAATTTACAATGTATATTCAGCAAACTCATAAGTATGAAACACAAATTATCAATATATATCATATCAAATAAAGTCGGATTACAAAATAATTACCTCTATTTTTTTTGGCCTCTACGGTCTTTCATCTTGAGAAAGCGGTCTATCACAACATTACGCGGAGTTGAATATAGAAGTCTTTGCTCTAAGAAGCAAATGATGCAGTAATTCATGAAGTCATCACCAATCCGATTACGTAGCACTGTCTTCACTATTTTCATTGCTGAAAAGCACCTCTCAACAGATGCAGTGGCAACGGGCAGAACTAGAACTAGCTTAAGGAGTTGATATGTCAAAGGAAATGCCAAATGCTTATTTGTACTAACCATCAGCTTAGCAAGTTCAGAAATAGTTCTCAGACCCGCAAACCTTTCATCCGCTCGCACATTATCAATGTAGAATGGAAGCTCATGGGCAAGATCTTTCAATTGGAAGAAATTGAAATCATCTGGGTATGACTTAGCCAAATCCACTAAGGTCTGAACTTTGAAAGCATCAAATGAATCCTTGGGACTAAATGCAGCCATTTGGGAAAGAAGAGTTGAATTTACCTCAGTAAAACGGTCATTGAACTCTCCAAGTTGCAAGTCAATAACAGGGTTCAAGCAATCAAATTTGTAGTGCTCATAGTTAGTGCGGTTGGTCTTCTTTCTTGGTTTATGCCGATCTATATACTCTTCTTCCATATCCAACTTCGGAATATCATACTCCGCACAAAACAAGTAAGTTTTTTGCAATAAAGAATCCCAACCATCATCTCTAATTTGCTGAAATTTTTTCTTCGTTAACTTCATCTCTTGCATAGCCTCCAAGATGTCCTTATCTTTCCTCTGTAAAGATAGAGACAAAGCATTTGCATGTCCTAAGATAAGCAGCATCAAGTGTAGATGAAACACGAAGTCAAAATCATTGACATAATCTAAGAGACCACGAGTTTGACGTTTCTTTGCATCACTTGGTCCATCTTTCTCAACATATTTCAGCACATCAATAACATCTGGGAACAAGTTATTTACACTCTGAAGAGTTTTATAGTGAGAACCCCAACGAGTGTCTCCTGCTCTTTGCAGCGATTGCTCTTGATTTAATCCTGTACCGGTGCTAAGTTGTCCACATCCAATGGCTTTTTTCACTCTCTCCTGTTGGCTCTCCCGTATCATATCTTTTCTCTTACAAGAAGCTCCAGCCACATTAACCAAAAGAGTTATCATGTCAAAAAAGTCACTGACATCATCATTCTTTTTAGCTACTGCCACAATGACTAATTGAAGCTGGTGAGCAAAACAGTGGACATAATATGCTGAGCTATTCTCCCTCATGATTAAAGCTCTCGAGCCATTGAACTCACCTCTCATGTTGCTCGCACCGTCATAACCTTGACCCCGAACTTGTTTCATACTCAATCCATACTTACCAAATAAGTAATCAATATTGGATTTAAGGCACGACGCCGATGTCTCATTCACATGAACAACACCAATAAGTCTTTCTTTGATTGCTCCAAACTTGTCGACATACCGCAGAACTATAGCCATTTGTTCTTTGCTAGAAACATCAGCGGACTCGTCAACCAACAAACAGAACACGCCACCTCCAATTTCATCAACAATAGATTTAACTATGATCTGCACACATAAAATTTAAATTTATTACCACAAGAATTCATTCCATTTGTAAGATGTAGAAAGAAAAGAAAGTAAATGACAAAAGCAAGAAAATATTACCTCGGCATAACATTCAGCAATGTCCCTTTGAATTTCTGGAGCTACCATTTGATTATTTTTAGGAGTATCGATCAACACAATCTTCCTCGTGTTCTCATTTTGCTCCGCCAAAGTGTGTGCCAACTCTCGAAAATTTCCCTTTTCTTAGACTCTTTTGATTCATCATGGCCACGGAATGCTAAACCTTGATGCAACAAGTATCAAGCAGCACTTATGGAGTTATTCAAACGGATCATATAGTCCTCTTGTGTAACTTTACTTTGTTTGTCAAGAGCAACAACAACTGACTGGTCATGTTTCAACAAATCATTACATCTTTTGACTGCTGTGTTATGAAAGCTATTAGGAGATTTACCCACATGTTCCTTTAGTCTATCAGACTTATTCCAACAATCAAAACCATCAACTACAAATGCATCATTCCCTCCTTGTCCTTCAATAGAATCTCTGAATAGGTAGCAATATAAGCAAAACACGGCATCCTTCTTCTCACTGTACTCTATCCAATCATACTTCTTAAACCATTTAGGACTAAACCGACGCAAGTAACCTGCTATAATCTTCTGTGGATACTTAAAACCTTGTTGCTGCCTATATGGACCTCTAGTCAAATATTTCCGTCTCATCTCATCTTGTAGCTTCGGTCCTATATATTCTGATATTCTCTTCCTATCGGCAGGATCATAAGGGATTTCATTTACATCTACCTTTCTTGGAGTTGGAGGCACCGGCAAAGAACACGAACGAGTAGCACGACCAATATTTGATGGGCCTTCATCAAGATCAGGATCGTTGGTACTACTAGGTGGTGGTGATTTTCTTTTCAGATTCACAAAACGCTCCATTAGTTTCCTACTGCCTGCTAAATTAACAAGAAATCATTAGTACTGACTACTGAAATATATACAGATACAGAACAGGTTGCAGTATACATCTAGTGTCCTACGTACTAGCAGATTACCTGACATTGCGATGGGGAGTGATTTGAGGCTTATCTTGATTTTGCAAATGCAATCCACGTGATGATTGATGACTAGATCGCCCACCCAAGACCCAAACCTTCAAGAAATTTAAAGATTTAACCAATCTGAGAAACCCTAAGATAATAGGAGAATTGGAAATTTAGAGAATTAAATCTCTTGTTGTGAAGGCCTGGGAGAGATCGGCTATAGTCGCACTTACAATCCTGAATTGTAGGAAATCTTCAAGTTTTTCGGTGGAGAAAGGAGCGGTACCTGCCGCCGACTATGACATGCGACGGCCTTGGCGTTCAGAGGAAACGAGGAACTACAGGATGAGAAGGGTAGCCCTTCAGTGGTTCATCATAGGAAAAGATGAGGAGAGTAGTGCTTCGATGCTGGGCTTCTTGCTTCGTGTTTTGGGCTGCTTGTGCTTGAATTATTGGGCTTGCTAGATGTAGATGCAATTTTACACGCTAAAAAAAAATGTAGATGCAATTTTGGTCTCACGCGGGCTGGTGTCAAATTGTTTTTTCACTGGGGTCAATTTTCCAAACGGGACTACGTATACAAGGGTTTGGGCTAAGGTCGTCGGTGTCAATTGACACCGGCCTGATACCGTAGCTCCGCCCCTGACTCGAACCTAGGTGGGCTCGGCTCAACACCAGAGCACAAGCCACCAAGCTAGCATTTGGTTTTCAGATTTGCACCATTGTTGACGTTTCACATGATTTTTTTATAATTTCATCCTTCCTATTGGAATATCACGGATGGGCAGTGTTATATGGAGTAAAGTAACTCAAGGAAGATTTCTCGATTGGAAGAACAAATGAATGAACGGATTGGAAAAAAACTTGTCACTACGGCCCGCAAGTACAGTCGGCAAAGATAATGAAAGCAAATTACGCAGATCCTTGATGATGCTACTACTAATTGAAAACAAGAGATAAAGAAACAGATCGATATCTGGCTTTTGTCAACCAGATCAGCAAGGCCGGTGGAGAATTATTTTCTTGTGTCCCACGAGGCAGGCCCCAGCTTTAATTCGTACTATATGTATGTCTCCCTCAGACAGCACAGGCTGGCCCTGTGCTTTCGTCTCCATATTAAGCACGATGCCCACACCTCGCTAGCTAGATAGATACTTCTTGCTGACTCCATCGTCCATTTAGTTTGGATCACGTGCTTCTTCTTCCTCCCTCTTCCGCCCGGTCGGTCTCGGCTGCCCGCCATGGATTCCACTCTGTTCATCATCGGCATCATAGGTATGCACAATTGCACAGGCACTTGCTGCATCAAGTCTCTCTCTCTCCCTCTCACCATTAATTAAGCTTCTTAATTTGCTTGTTGCAGGAAACATCATCTCGGTTCTGGTCTTCGTTTCTCCCATGTACGTATATGAGCTGAGCTTAACATCGGCCATGCTTCCATTTACAGAAGCTTCTAGTACTACTCCTACTTTGTTTTAGTCGTTGTTGCTTACATGGATACCCATATGCGTGTGGCAGCCCGACGTTCTGGAGGATCGTGAGGAGCAAGTCGACGGAGGATTTCGAGCCGGCGCCATACGTGCTCACGCTCCTCAACTCGATGCTATGGTTCTACTACGGAGTCACCAAACCAGACGGCCTGCTCGTCGCCACCGTCAACGGTTTCGGGGCCGTCATGGAGACCATCTACGTCGTTCTCTTCCTCGTCTATGCCGCCGATCAAGCCGCGAGGGTGAGCCCAGCACAGACATGGTCCTTCGTTGCAGCTTCTTGTTATAGAGTGGTAAATTATACCATATGTTACTATTTGCAGGTTAAAACCGCCAAGTTGGTGGCAATTTTGGACATTGGATTCTTTGGACTGGTGTTCGCAGCCACCACATTTGCCATTGGTGGGCTCGACACGAAAATCATGATTATAGGAATTATTTGTGCTTGCCTCAACGTGTTCATGTACGGGTCCCCATTGGCTGCCGTCGTAAGTCATCCCACATCCACAAATAAATCAGATATATATGTTTTTCCTATGTATTTTCTAGAAATAGTTCTTTTCTTGTTCTGGTGGCTGAGATTGACAGGTTTCAGATAGGATGCTAATAATTGCAATATGTAGACAACAAGTTTCCGCATAGAAAAATATAATGAAATATGAAAAAACAGTACATCCTCTAAACTAGCCCCTGTTTTAGCTTTTGTCTTAGTTCTTTATTGTAAAGTTTGACAAATTATATACTCCAGTAAACATATCAATATATACGATAGTATTTGATTAAACTTTACAAAGTTTAACCTTGACAAAACCCAAAGCAAGGTAAGAAAAAACAGTACTACCTCGACTCCAAATTATAAGACATTTTTTGGTATATGCCGTTTTAGCCTACAAAATATTTTACAATTTTGAAGCTCTAGCTGTCTTAGTTGTATTTTATCCAAGTCGTTTTGCAACATAGTAGTCAAAAGCTTTGCGTGCTCAAAGATTGTGCGATCAGAAACCGTGCACGCAAGGGAGCATGTATCAAAATACATCTGCATTTAACAAATATAGAGCTATATATCCGACGTGCCTGGATAGACATTTAAGTCGTCTCTATAGTTCAAAAAAGAGCATATACGTGTGGGTGGGTGTGTGGGCCGATTGTGTACTGCAACACGACATGTGCAATATATATATATCCACCACCATTAATATTATATTCCAAGCATTGATTAGTATCTCGATGTGTATTAGTATCTCGATGCATTGTGAAAAGTCAGAAAGACACGTCCTTGCATGAATTAGTTAGGGACATACAGTACGACCATAGTGTTTTTTTAGACCAAGTAGTACTATGCACTGATTAACTACGCGCAAGTGGGCCAAAAGCATGATATCTGAAATCTGTGCACATGGCGAAACAGAGAACGGTGATCGCCACAAGGAGTGTGGAGTACATGCCGTTCTTCCTCTCCTTCTTCCTCTTCCTCAACGGAGGCGTCTGGGCTACATATGCCCTACTCGACAGAGATGTCTTTCTTGGGGTAAGTGTATATCTTACTTAGCTTAACTGCATATAATGAACTGTATTTAATTCGTCGTGTGTAATCCTATTTCTGCAGGTCCCAAATGGAATAGGCTTCTTCTTGGGCATCATCCAACTGGTTATCTATGCAATCTATAGGAACAGTAGGGTAAAATCTCAAAGCAACGATGACGCCACATATGATGGGTCGGCTTCTCTTTTGTCCTCTGATGCAAGAGGCCATGGCGAGAAGAATGCTTTCAGTTTTGTTTAGTAGCATTTCTGCATGGTGTACCGAATAATTCAATGATTGTTTATGTATATGTAAATTTTTCTTTCATGAATGCAACAATGCATTAAGAAAACAGTGTGAACTTTACAAACAATGAGACACAATAATGGATAGGAGAAACATCATTACTTTCCGAAAAAACGCGTTGATTTGGTCATCGGCTTTTGGTCAAACAAAACATAACATATTCAGTAGTAATACATTCACTAGCACACACAGGCCTCTAACACCAGTTCGGACCAGCCTCTAACAGCGGTTGTAGAACCGCCGTTGGCGGCTTCGATGTTAGAGCCCTTTAACAGGTTCTTATACGAACCGCTGTTAAAATGGCGACGTAGAGAGCTGCCGCAGCCCCCTTTAACACCGGTTGTTCTCTGCCGCGACAGGAAAAATGCATAAATATCTACCGCTGCAAAGTTCTGCCATAGCAGGAAAACGACATAAATCTCTCTGCTTACCGCAGCCCGCCCGTTCGGCGTATTTACAAGCGGCGGGACGGAGGGGAAGGGAATCGATCGGGAGAGGTATACACATACATCGTCGGTACATACGAGTACATGAATAATTAAGCAACTATTATTATACACAAACATCGTCATTGTGGTATTCTCCGTAAACGTTGAAGCATCAAGTACAAGACAAACACGTTCAAGCATATATAAAACGTTCATTTTGGTGGATATCTAAAAAGTTCTCCGCCAGGCGTGACGACCTCATCAAGTATGAACCCCGCCAATTCCTCTTGAATGGCTAGTATGCGGTCAAATGGTAGGAGTTGGCCCCGCATCCGTTCGATCTAAATATATATGAAGAATGAGGTCAATATATATATAAGAATAAAACTTAACACAATTGATGGTAATAAAATAATGCTGTGTACTTTGTTTACTTCCTCTAAGTTGTTCTAGTGCGGCTTGGCCCGTCGCACATATCGTGTTGCGAATGAACTCGCAAACATAGTATCCACATAAGTTATTGTCGGGTCCATGATGCGCGCACTTTACGAGAATTGAGAGTTCAATCAAAATAATAATCAATAAAGCATGATATAATGGAATTGGAAGCAGAATCAAAGAGATACGCAGACCTAGCTAGCTAGTATTACTTACATTTTGGTCTACAAATTTTAGTTCTTCTGACCATTCACCCACGGCCCTGCCCGTGAACATTTTCCAAACCCTGTCCAGCAAACAAAATGGATAAACGAGTAATTAATTACTTGTTGTCACGAAAGTTGCCGATCTAGTGCGATAATATGATTGAAATTACCTCTGGAGCATCTCTTTAAAGTCTGCCCATAGCTCTTGGTCTTTTCGTAACGAGTCCATGACAAGGACTTTTCCTGAGTCAACTTGAATGACTAGCAGAATAAAGTGGAACATGCGCAAGCATAACTCATCATCAGTTACACTTAACATCGAGTAAGCCGAAACAGAATGTGTATAAAAGAGGGTAACACTCACGAGAAGTTGTAAGACAATAGTATTTCCCTTTTGGTTTGTTGTCTCAGTAAAGGCTTTAGCAAGAAATCTTCTATTTGCCCGGGTTTGAGTTTTACCACTTCTTCATGAACTCTATTTGGGTCAACGAACCCAATGTCAAAAGGGCCTCCTTTTATGCATTCCATAACCTTTTTCCTGCATAATAGTATATACATATATGGTGAGCATATATATACATGCAATTAATGAATTGAATGAGATGAGATAGAAATTACAGAAATAGTACTTACACACAATAAAGGCTGATGGCAGCTTTGTCGAGTTCCTTCTGATTGAATAGAAAATGCAAGTCTTGAATGTTGAAGCTGATCTAAATCGTCTCCACAAGAAAATCTGATCTCTTATATGTGTCGTGATCCATTCTTCCTTTCTCGTCTTGCAGAAATCAAGGCACCACTTATGCAATCTTCGCATCTTTGTTGGTAGATTCTTGAGCTCCTCTTTCTTGACGAGATTCTTCCCATACTTCCATGGCTGTATGGGGTTGACATCGCCTTTGGCCTTTCTTTGTAGCTCTGCCTCGTAATCATTTACAGGAGGAGCTATCCGTATGTCAAACACTTGGAGTGGGGCGCATGATTGGTTTTCCTGCTCTCCGAGAATGAGAACTGTTTTCTAGGGTGTCGCACGACTGCTATTTTCAGACTCCCTCCGCCTTGCATCCCCCTTCATAATCTGGCGCTTGTAGTCTGGCACAAGTGGGGTTTCAGGTTTCAAAAGATTATTGTAAAACTTCTCCACCACCGCCGGATCTAGTTTCTCCTTTGGCTCGGCCCGTCTAGGTGCAAAGAATTTCTTGACCTCTTCTTCCGAGATCCTCTTGGTCTCCTCGTCGCTGCGATTCCACGGTAATACTGGCAATGGCTTGGCGGAAGGCTGCGGGACATAGTTTCTTGAAATCTTTGGTGTACGGTTTCCCGCGGATTTCTTCGTGGCAGTGCTAGTGATGCTCTTCGTGGTAGTGCTCTTCCGCTTACGCTGAGGAGATGGCTGAAGCGCCGGAGATGGTAGGCCTTACGAGAGATGGCTGGCCAAAGATGGTCGAGCAGGAGATGGTGGCCTTGGAGATGTCTGTCGTCTTGGGAGATGGCTGAAGCCTTGGAGGCAGGAAGTATTCTGATTACCTAGAGATGGCTGAGGCGGCTCGGACTGCTGACGCTGCGGAGACGGCGAGGGTGCCAGTGGCCTCCAATTTGGAAGCACGATGTGTTCCTTCTTCCAAAGAATGGTTGTTTTCACTGAAAATTTGAGTTCAGTTTCCCCTTCACCTGTAGCATGATCAAGCTGTGCTTCCTCATATCCCTTCACAACATCATCCACCCCTATAATAGCACAACCATCTAGAATCGGTCAGCAGTGGTAAGTTCCATCAGCTACAGGAGGTAAGGCATAGCCGACCGCCACCTTAATGGATAAGCCCATTAATCTCACATGCAGCTCAGTGTGTTCGATCTCCGTGATCTCATCCACGGGGTATCGAGGACCCGCCATTTCAAGTGTGGGCTGCACGTTCTCCATGGAAGCCACACTGCTTTTCCGCGCAGAGTTTGGGCCGCTGGCAGCTTCCAATGCAGGCTCTTCGTACCGCTAAGATGGGTCGGTAGCTTGCCGGCTCTTTTGTGCTTCACTTGCGCTCTTGGCCACATAGAGCATGTTCTCTGTGTCATCCACTCATGCGCTCTTTTCTTTTTGCGCGCCATCTATAAGAGTCGCCCCACTCGGCAAACCCATCCTTCCACGTCATACCCCCTGAGCCTCGTGCAAGTCCAGGGTGTTCTTTTTTACCGATGGCGCGTGTTAGCTGGTCATTCTCTCTGTCGGGATGGAAGGTCCTGACGGCTGTTTCCTCGTATGCCGTGATGAGTTCAATGACGGGTTTGGCAAGGAGGGTTGGAAGATACACAATCCCGTTTCTGGGTCCAACCTTGCCCCGATTCCGTAGAACCAAGTCTTTGCACGTAGGTCCCACCCATGTGCAGGGTGTGATCCCTATCAGCGGGCCTTCTTAGCTTCCTCCCACTTAGGCCTCTGCGATATGTAGCCACCTGACCCCGTCCTCTGGTGATATTCCTTCTTCTGGGCATTTAGCGTATTGGTTTCTGACCTCTTTGTAGCTATAGCACCTTCCTTGTATGCAACAAATTCGGGCCAGTGAGGTCTTATCTTCGCATAATATGCGTCTTCGAAATCTGTAGTCTCGCGAGCTTTGACAAATTTGTTCAATTGTCTTCCAGTTGCGAAAAGCTTCAGCCATCTTCTTTAGAATCCACTCTTTGACCTTTTCCTTTATAACCGGTTTATTTTCATCCTCCTCTGGCGGTAGGGTGAAATTTACCAACAACGAATTCCAAAGCGTTTCTTTGGATCTTTCATCGACAAAGGTACCGTCGCCCTTATTTGGCTTATTCCAATATTCAATTATGATTGGGATTTGGTCCCTAACAAGAACTCCAGCCCGATGTATAAATTTGTCTGCGGCCTTCTTGGGCTTCATCGGCCTGCCATCAACACAGACTGCTTCGATCGTGAACTTTGCACGATCTTTCAACCGATGGCTCGCTCCTTGCTTGCTCTTTTTCGTAGAAGAAGATTGTTGATGGCTGGTCGATCCGGAGGGCTAAAAGAAGAAAGAAGCGTTAATATATACAAATCAATTGGTGCAAGTCAGCAGAGGCTTAATCCATGCATATATATACCTCGACGGACTTTGTAATCACTAAAGTGCGTTCACCGGAGTCGTCATATTCTCCATGACTACTTGAGCTGTCATCATGTCCCTCCAAGTTCAGATATTGTGAGGTGTCCTCGTGGATCATGTTCTCCATTATTTATTCCTCTTCAAGGTTTCTATTGAGTGGAACCATAGTTCCTAAAACAATAATATTATCTAGAGTAAACATTCAAGTGGACTTGGATTCATACACAAATATACATATTATTCATACAAAAATACACAAATATTATCTAGAGTAAGAGAGCGACCTAGGGCGTGAGCAAAGCGTTCGACTCAGCGAATGCGGCCTACCTAAAAGCAGCGGTGCGCTACCTAGGGTCACCGGGCGACAACAACGGCAGACCAGGCGCTTGCAGAGCATAGGATGGCGGCAGCTCCGAGCGAGAGGGAGCGAGCGGAGGGGCGGGTGAGCATCGTGGGCGCATGGTATACATTTATAATTTTCAATGCATCGCATCCTACCCCGATGGACTTCGTGACAAAAGGAAATTCACAACTTTTATGCTAGGGGTGTCGTATCTACTTACGGCTGTAACGATTTGGAATCACTAGCCCGTGCGGGTGCACGGGTTAATGACTAGTATAATTAATTAGTTATTGAATTTCCAATATTTAATCATTTTCTGGATTTATTTAAATCATTTAAAATAATTTAATGTGTTACTGTGACATCATCACACGCCCTAAAATATTTTACAGGCTGGGCTAGCCACGATGGCTGACCGGTGGGCCTCGAGCCATATCGGCCTCACGTGGACAGGTGGGACCCGAGGGGTTTGACCCGAGGCCGACCCATTTGGCGTCACAATGACGCTAGCGTGACGTCACATCGCCGGTCACCAGCAGATGGTCATCGGCGCCGACGTTTCCGAGCACGCGCATGGGAACTAAGAATGTGGTTCGAAACGGGGCTGCAAGGTGAGCTAGCTAGTGGCGGCGCCGCCTGCGGATGGTCATCGGAGCAAGGCATACGAAGGCGAGCAGCGACGGCGCTCGGCAAGCTATGGCGGCGGCGGCTGAGCGAGAGAGATTGACGGGTGCACGAGCACCGTATGCTCCTGGGCGATTGATGGTGACAGGCGAGGCGGTGACGAGCGCGGCAGCGGCGGCGGCATGTTGGTGGCAGGAAGAAGCGATGCGGTCGATTGGCGCCGGGATCGATTCCGTTGGCGAGGAAAGACCGGCATGGCGGAGCTCTTGGTGGCCTCGGAGGAACCTAGGGTCACGATTGTCGACATGTTAAAGGACAACCTATTGAGTAGGCACCGGTCACACGATTTCAAAATATACTCTACCATTGGAAATCCTTCAACCAATGTCAAAATGACAACCTTCTTCATAATCTTCTTAATAAGGTTTTGACCTCCTTTAGTGATGGAAAGCGATACCGTTCCCCGGGGATCGAGCAACGATCCCCGGGTCTTGACGCTCACGGATGCGTGAGGACCCACCCACGATGCCTTTCTCCTTTCCCCAACCGAGGGCCGCAGCTCCTGTCCATGGTGAGGCCGCCCACAGTTTAGGAAGACGCTGCCACGATGGACCAAGCACCCGCCACCCGTCGGATCCGTCCCGCCCATGTCCCCATGTCCACGACCCTCGAACCCCTCCCCTTCCACGTTGAGAGATCTCACGGAGTAGACCCTTAGGACTAGATCCTCGCTCACGTCGTGGAAATCTGCATAGGCCATCGTCGGAGTTGACGGTGAGTCTCCAACGAGATTCTCGGTCTCCTTCTCGAAGTCCATGGTAGGGGTCCTATAAGCGATTGCAGCTCCATCCCTTTCATGGTACCTTGACGGCATGCTAGGTGCGCCCATCGGTGGTGCTAAGCGGTGTCATGCTACAAGCGGCGTCGGTTTAGCTACATGTGGTGGTGGTGGAGCTCTGAGACCTCCGATCTTGCACATCGTCGATTTTTGCTATAATTTTTTTGCTACAAAAGCTTTGCTGTTTTGCTATAATAGTATATATGCTTTGCTACAAGTTTTCCGACGAGATCTCCGGTGAGGTCTTCGACAAGGTCGGATTTGCTACAATAGGAATTTAATTTTGCTACATACACTTTGTTGTTTTGCTACAATAGCGTGAAGGTTGTAGTAAAAGAAGGACCGTGTATAGAAAAAGCGAGATAAAAGGACGAAAAACAAATCTGACCATTGATCTGGATAGATCGGACGGCTGGGGACCCGGGGGACGCCTAGCACTGCTGAAAGGGCATTTATTGTCATAATCACTTTTGGTGTTCGTTAACAACAAGAAGATCATTTTACAGTTTGTCACTATCCAAAGGTTGGTAGTATGATAAGTGAAAAGTAACTTCACACTTGGGAAAAGTCCCTACTTATGTGACACAGTTCTGGAAACTCCACGGAGTCTCCGGTCTGCCTAGACCGGAGTCTCCGGTGTTGTCCAGAGTTTCCGGATCTGTCTCCGGTGGTGACTTCAGAATCAAGGCTATAGGACATACTGTATGGGGGTCCGGAGCCAGGTCCGGAGGCTACCCCGGAGGCTCTGGTGTTGGCTCAGTCCGGAGTCTCCGGTTTTGGAAGACTGGAGTCTCTGGTCTTGTTGGGCCATGGATGGCCCGAGTCATTCAGATGGGCGGTCCGGAGGCTCGTCCGGAGATTGGGCGGAATCTCCGGTATAGACCGGAGTCTCTGGTGTGCAGACCGGAGTCTTCGGTCTGAATTTTCTCCAACGGTCAGAAAACGGTTCGTGGAGGAGGTTGTCTATAAAAACGGACCCTTATCTTCTTCCTCCAGTTGCTCGAGCTACTCAAGAACACCAACTCCATTAGAGCCACCAAATCTACAAGATCTCTCCATCCAACCATCCAAAGTCATTGATCTTTGGAGAATCGAAGGAGGAGGACTTGATCTACAACTTCACCAAGAGAGATCTTCATTTCCCCCTCATTCACTTGAGGTCCCCCAAGCTCTAGTGTTTCTTTGGAAACCCTAACTTTGATTTGGTTCTTACAAGCTTGTCTTTGATTTGTATTGACAGCTTGCTTGCATTTGGGAGCCTCCAATTAAGTTGTGGATGTGTGCCCCAAACTTGTTGTAAAGGTGCCGGCTTCCACCTCGAAGGTTGCCGATATAGTGGAAGGTGGGTCGAACCCGTTGGGGTGAGATTCATCGAAGAACAAGGGAGGCCTCTCGTGGTGTTGGTGGTTTGAAACCACCCCCTCTCCAAACGTAGACATACTTCCCCTCAAAAGGAAGGAACTATGGGAAACAAATCCTTGTGTCTCCGCGTCCACCACTTTGGTTACTTCTATCCTTTACCGCACTTTACTTACTTGTTCTAGATTAGTGTTGTGTTAGCTAGTACTTATTTGTCATATAGGTAAATTCACCTTAGTTGCATTATCTAGAGAATTTACCTTATTTTTAAACCCTAATTTGAATAAGAAGAAAATTTGAAGTAACACCTATTCACCCCCCCTCTAGGTGCCCATACGATCCTTTCAATTAGTATCAGAGCCTCGGCTCTTTATTTGGGTTTTACCGCCTAAGAGAATATGGGTAGCCGCGAAGGGGATGGTGATGGTGAGCCCACCACGGTGACCATGGAAGATCTCAAAAACTTGGAAACAAGATTGAGCTCTTCCTTGGTCAAAATCGAAAAGATGCTTGAGCAACTTCTTAAAGACAAATATGGCTCATCATCCCCCTCTCCTCAAGAGGATCCTCCATCCCTTTTACTTAAAGGGAATACTCTGGTATCCCTTGAGGATATGATGGTAAGGGGTAAATAAGACAACACTAATTCCTCCACACAAAATGATGGGGGGAAGGGTGAGCACCGTGATTCATGGTACTCTCCTGACCCTCCAATCCCTCACCCTCATGTATACAATAGAGGTGACCCACCTAAGCTTGAAGAATCTGCTACTTTTGCTCAATGGCAATCACTAATGAGAACTCATGTCAGACTCTTGCATTGAACTATGGAACATCATCGAGCATGGACTCTTTGTTGGGGATCGGACAACTATACAAGAGAGGTTGTCAATAGTCAACTCAATGCCAAGGAAGCTTTAGCATTGCCAAGGAAGCTTGGGATGCCCTCACTGTATTGTTTGTTGGACATGAGAGTATGAGGAGGAACCGGTATGATGCACTAAGCAATGAAGCCGAAGGATTCTACATGATGGAAGGTGAAGATCATGAATACATGTACCGAAGGCTTAAGACCACCGCCACCGCTTTTAGAAACGTGGGTGCCTCACATGTGGATGAGCGTGGATAAAAAGGAAATATGTGAGTGCACTCATGCCCTTTGAGTCCACCGACTTGAAGATCCTACAAGGAAGACACAAATACCAACTCATGACCTCCAATGAAGTTATGAAAGAGATGGCTGCTTTCAAAGTTGTTGCCAAGAATGCCAAAGATGCTCGTTCTCGTGCCCTTGGTATGAACAACGTTGTCAATGTTGCTTTGAAGGCCAAAGTTGTGGACCATGGGGATGAAGATGATAGTGATGAAGGCCTCTCCATGGACCACCCCGATGAAGTCAAGATTG
Source organism: Avena longiglumis (assembly GCA_030063025.1). Taxonomy (NCBI): domain Eukaryota; kingdom Viridiplantae; phylum Streptophyta; class Magnoliopsida; order Poales; family Poaceae; genus Avena; species Avena longiglumis. The sequence goes on along the minus strand of CP125973.1, from coordinate 552,499,717 downwards.
TTCAAAGTCAATATATGGCCTTCTATGCAAAGAACTTTTGGAAGAACCCCGCCAAGGCCAAGATGGAAATGCAACGAAGAAGCAACCCAAATGGGAAAAGAGAAAATACTACTAGATTGAGAACTTGCTTCAATTGTGGTGACCGCTATCACTTTGTGGCAAGTTGCCCCTATGAGAAGAGAGAAGATCATGGGGGTAAGCTTGTGTTGAAGAAGACTCTCAAAGCACCTTACAATAAACCCTTCATCAAGAAGAATCCCATCAACAAGAAGTCGGGAGAAATTGTCTTGATCACTCATGGAGAATACTCCTTCGACAATGAAGATGATGAAGATGAGGAAGAGGAAACTTCTAATAGCATGGCGGATCTAGCCACTACTTCTACTCCGACATTCTCACTCTTTGATTCTCCAAATGAGAATTCTCCCATCAAGAACGTCACTTGCCTTATGGCAAGAGGAACAGAGGTATCCTCATCATCTCACTCCACTCCCTTAGCTAATGATGAAATTGATGATGAGATGTCTCTTGATGTTAAAAGGGAATTAATTGCTTTCGATGAGTTTATGACTAACCTACAAGGGGATTCTAAGATACATTTTGGTAACATCTTAGATCAACTTTCCCACACACAAGAGATCCTAGATGTAAGATGCAAACTTGGGCATGAACACATGATTGAGCTAGAGACTTTAAACAATGCTCTAGAAGAAGAACAAGAGACTAGGATGTCACTTGAATTAAAACTTGAAGGGCTTGATGAGGCCAATGACATTATTGTTAATAAACTCATCAAAGAGCATGATCATGCTATTGCTAAATACAAAAGGGCTAAAAAGGACAAGATTGAGTTTGGTGTGGTTCATGAAAAACTTGCAGGGACTTTAGTTTGTAACAAGGCTCACAAGGCTTTGGAAAGTGAACTATTGTCACCACAAAGTCCCATGAAATGCTTCAAACTCAATTGAATATTCCTCCACCTAGTAACTTCATTCCATATAGTAGTACAACTATTCTTGAAGAAAATGATAGGTTGAAGGGGGAGCTAGCCAAGGCCACATTTCCACAAGGCAACAAGTCCATTGATGATCTTTTGAGTAAGCAAAGGCCTTGTGGTGAAAAAGGGGGCATTGGTTTTGTCTCCAAAACCAAGAAGAAGAACAATAAGAAGAAGAAGGCCAAGCCCGCACAAGAGACCAACAAGGCCATTGTGGATAGTAAGACCACAAGTGGTAAAACTATGTCTCATGATGACTTTGCGGGAAGTGCTAACCCTCACTATGTTCTAATGCGTGATTATTATGGTGATGTGTATGCACAATATGTTGGCCCATATGATAGTTATATTGCTTGGTCTATTTGGGTTCCCAAGACCCTTGTTGCTAACAAAAGAGGACCCATTGAAGAATGGGTACCTAAAAATTAGCTTGATCTTTTGTAGACTTATGCTTCCGGAGGGTCAAAGTGGGTGTTTGATAGTGGTTGCACGAGTCATATGACCGGAAGCTCGTCTATTGTCAAGTCAAAGTCTAAGGTAATGGGTTTCGGCAAGGTAGTGCTTGCTCACGACATTACACTTGTGAACTTCATGCTTGTTGAGACCCTTGGATACAATTTACTTTCATTCCGTTCTCTTGGAAAGATGGGCTTTGCCGTCTTTATTGATATTGATATTGTGGTCCTCTTGTGGAGCAAGTCTCTCAAGGTCGCTTTCGTTGGGTGCGTCGAGCATGACTTGTACGTGGTGGAATTTTCGGGGCAAGCCACTACAAGTCCTATGTGCTTATTCGGAAAGGCCGATGTGGGTTGGTTATGGCATCGCCGACTAGCCCATGTCAATATTAGAACTTTGCAAAGTCTCCACAAGGAGGGCCATATTGTTGGACTAAAAGGAAATGTTTCCTTTTCCAAAGATCGTGTTTGCAGGGCATGTGTTCTAGGGAAGATGCATGATGCTCCTCACAAGCCTAAGAACCGCATCAAGTCTACCAAGATCTTGGAGCTCCTCCATGTGGACCTCTTTGGTCCTCCATCTCATGCAAGTCTTGGTGGGAAGAAATATTGTTTGGTGATTGTTGATGACTTTTCAAGATACTCGTGGGTATATTTCTTCAAGTTGAAGAGTGAGACCCAAAAGACCTTCATCGACTTCATCAACTTGGTCCAACGTCAATACAATCTTCCTATGTTGATTATAAGAAGTGACAACGGCACCAAGTTCAAGAACTACACCTTGAATGATTTCCTTAGTGATGAGGGGATAAAACATCAATATTCCGCTGCATACACCCCTCAACAAAATGGTGTGGCCGGAAGGAAGAACCGGACTCTTATTGAGATGGCTAGGACCATGTTGGAGGAGTTTAAATCTCCATACAACTTTTGGGTCGATGCCATCTCCACCGCTTGCCATGCTTCAAACCGGCTCTACCTCCGCAAAGAAATCAACAAGACTCTATATGAAATACTTACCGGTAACAAGCCCAACATATCTTACTTCCGGGTGTTCGGTTGTAAGTGTTTCTATCTCATAAAGGTGTTCGTTTGTCCAAATTCGAGTCTAAAGCATTAGAGGGTATTTTTGTTGGCTATGGCCTCGAATCTCACACTTATAGAATCTATGACAAGCTCTCCGGAGCCGTCATAGAATCTTGTAGTGTGACCTTCGAAGAATATGATGGTCCCCAAGGGGGCGTGTTGATGCTTGTGATGAAAATGATGAAATGCCTCAGGATGCCATAGGAAGAATGGGTGTGGGATATATCCGCCCCGTTGAGGAAGCCCTTATGGCGGATCAAGAAGAACTATGCTCCACTCAAGTGGAGCCCTCATCTTCACAACATCAACAAGCTCCATCCACCGAGGAGGGCAATGACTCAAGCCAAAGACAAGATGTGGACCCTCAACATGATGATCATAGTGACAACTCTAGTCAAGGGGAGCTTGATTCATTCTCCAGGATGTCAAGTGGTGCCAAGACAATTACTCAAGGAAGATCCGTACAAACTGCCTTGAGACAAGCTCAAATCGATGCTAGAAGGGTACTTGATCAAGACCAAGGTCAATCTTTGCCCCTTAATGAAGAGAATGATACCGGGGATGATCAAGGTCAAGTGGATGGTCAAGACGAGGACCAAAATGATGAAGAGGGTCCCCCAAGAAACAACACGGAGATCCACGCTCGTCGTGAAGCTAGAAAGGAGAGAATGTTGGAATTAAGAGACCACACTTTACAAAATGTGGTTGGTGACCTAAGGAAAGGCATTTACACAAGAGCACAATTAAAGAGGTTCAGTGAACACCAAGCACACATCTCCATGATTGAACCAAAGAAAGTGTGGGAAGCTCTTGAAGATTCGGATTGGTTGGAAGCTATGCACAAAGAGCTCAACAACTTTGAGAGAAACAAAGTATGGAAGTTAGTTGAGAAGCCAAAGGATTGCCGCAATGTTATTGGAACGAAGTGGATATTCAAGAACAAGAAAGATGAGCATGGAATTGTAGTAAGGAACAAGGCTAGATTGGTTGCTCAAGGGTTCTCTAAAATTGAAGGCATTGACTATGGAGAGACTTATGCACCCGTGGCTCGCCTTGAGTCCATCTGTATCCTTCTTGCTTATGCGGCACATCATAACTTTAAGTTGCAACAAATGGATGTAGAAAGTGCATTTCTTTATGGTCCATTAAATGAGTTGGTCTATGTTAAGCAAACCCCGAGATTTGAGGATCCCAACTTCCCAAACCATGTCTACAAACTTGATAAGGCGCTTTATGGGTTCAAGCAAGCCCCATGCACGTGGTATGAGCACCTTAGAGAGTTGTTGTTTGGTCGTGGATTTGAGGTTGGGAAAATCGATCCTACTCTTTTTACTAAGAAGGTCAATGGGGAGCTTTTTGTATGCCAAATATATGTTGATGATATTATCTTTGGCTCATCTAACAAAGCTTTTAATGATGAATTATCAAAGCTTATGACTAGTAGGTTCCGGATGTCTTTGATGGTTGAGAGTATTTCTTGGTTTTGAGATCAAGCAAGTTAGAGGAGGGACATTCTTCAACCAAGCCAAGTATACTCAAGATATGCTCAAGAGATTCAAAATGCAAGATTTAAATGGAGCACCTACTCCCATGGATACAAAGACTCATCTAGAACAAAATCCAAATGGTAAAGATGTGGATCAAAAGGTATACCAGTCTATGATTGGTTCTTTGCTTTACCTTTGTGAATCTAGACCCGATTTTGTGTTGAGTGTAGGTGTGTGTGTGCAAGATATCAAGCGGCTCCTAAAGAAAGCCATTTAATGGCGGTCAAGAGAATCTTTAGATATTTGGTTCATACCCCATTTTATGGTCTTTGGTATCCTCGAGGGTCAACATTTGCTCTTTGTGGATAGAAGGATTCGGATTGGGCGGGTGATAAGGATGATAGAAAATCAACATCCGGGGCTTGCCAATTCCTTGGTAGGTCCTTGGTATGTTGGTCTTCTAAGAAGCAAAATTGTATATCTCTCTCCACCGTTGAAGCCGAGTATGTGGCAACTGCTAGTTCTTGCACCCAATTGCTATGGATGAGGCAAACTTTAAAGGAATACGGTGTCCAGAGTGACAAAGTGCCTCTTCTATGTGAAAATGAAAGTGCCATCAAGATTGCCTACAATCCGGTGGATCACACAAGGATAAAGCATATTGAGATTCGCCATCACTTCATTAGGGATCATGTTGCTTGTAGTTATATAGATCTATCATATGTATCAACCAAAGATCAACTTGTCGGTATCTTCGCGAAGCCACTTGATGAAGCAAGGTTTTGCTATTTGAGGAATGAACTAAATATCGTAGATTCAAGGAGCTTGACTTGATAATCTTGCATTCTCACCTATGATTTGACCCATATTTGGTTTAGGTGCAGGCATGGATATAAGGGGAGTGCGGTCCTAATTGATTGGACTATCCCTCCCCCCATTATGCGCAAAGCAATCAAAATCATTCCTCTTAATATCATTTTGTGATATGTGAGCTTAAGTGATGAGTTTCGGTAATGGACCCAAGATATATCTTCGTGGTGCCAAGCCGAGTATACTCAAATATGGTGGCCTAGGCCACCGCCCTCTCAAACTTGAGAGGTTGGCGCTTACTCATGTTTGTCATTAAGCGATTTTAGTCTCTTGGAGTTTCTCTGAATATTTTTGTGAATTCCTATGGCTCTTGTTGGTTCTTCGCAGTTTGATGTCTCAACCCAAGCCTTTTCCCTATCTTAAACCTATCTATCTCTCATATATGTCCCCAAACACCTATCCTGGAGCTTTTGGTCAAGGAGGACCGGAGTCTCCGGTGTACATGCTGAAGGGAATATGCCCTGAGAGGCAATAATAAAGTGTTTATTATGTGTATTCCAAGTATATGATAGATGCTTATTTTGCATGCTATAATTGTATTAATACGGAAACATTAATACATGTGTGTTTAATAAACAAACAGAAAGTTCCTAGCTATGCCTCTCTCATAAACTAGCTCGTTGATTAACAAGATGATCAAGGTTTCATGATCATAGACATTGGATGTTGTTAATAATGGGATCACAACATTAGTGTAATCGTGTCATGAACATTCATCCGAAGTATAGCATTACGATCAAAGTCATTTAGTTTATATTGCTATAACAACTTACGAAGTGATCCTAATCCTTAGACCTTGAGATCATGTCAATCACTAACATCGGAAGAGTTTCTTGATAACATCAAACGTCACACCGTAACAGGGTGATTATAAATATGGGTTCACGACTAATAAAGTGTTATGTTGAGTCCCATGGATCGAGAGTGGAATTTTTTCATCCCGATGATGGATAGATATACTCTGGGCCCTCTCGGTGATATCAAATTGGTTAGCTTGCAAGCAAGTGATTTGATCACTAGAATGTTATATCACGGGAACAAGAAAAGAGTGCATGTCGATGCTTAGATCAAACTAGGTATGGAAATCTGATGATGAATCTCGGACATGTAATATATCATGAAACAAAGGGATTAAGATCTGACGTAAAGGTTTACGATCACAAGAAAGTCCTCGTTGAATGTGTGGGAGTCGATATGGGTCTCGGATCCGCTTGATTATTGATCAGAGGTCTCGATCATGTCCGCATTATTCACGAACCGTAGTGTGACACACTTAAGAGATACCAACATCCAATTGGAGCAAAAGTTTCATGCCCAAAGAATAAACAAGCGTGGGAATTTATTTCACTAGATACCGAAACAGGTTTTCGGGTGAAATAGCATAAAGAGGTTATGCATGTGAAATAGAATTCTAGCAAGGGGTTATATGTGAATGTTTGTCATTAAAGTAATTGACAAAATTCTAAATAAATAAAAGAGTTTTATTTAATGAGAGTTGGCATTAAATTTGGTGGAAATTTAATAGCAAGTTTGAGTGGGATTTTGAGTGGAGGGATTTGAATGGATTTTTGTTAGTGGAGTGTCCACCCACATGAATGAAGGAGGGGAGGGGGCAGCCCCCATGGCCGGCGGCCACCCCCTTGGGTGCCCCCTCCTCCTATAAAAGTCACCCCTCTCCTCACTTCTCACTTACACCTCCTCGTGAAGGATCTCTCTCCCCCTCTAGAATTTATCCCCCATGGTCTCTGACTAGCGAGATACATGTTTCCGGTGGCTATTCGGCAAGAAAGAGTTGTGCTTCCACTTCATCGCTGGAGCGAGGAGGCGGAGGTTGCTCGGTGCCTCGGGCGTGTGTCCGAAACCGGATCTTGCTGATTTGCGGCGCTAGGACTTCCTCTCGATCTTGAGATCAGCAAGAGATCGTATACATCAACCACGAGTCGAACTCGTTAATCTTTGTCAGTCTTCAAGGGAATGTTCTCTACGGATATACATCCACCCGTTGTTTGTATCTAGTAGATAGATCTTGGTACATAGTTCCCATCGTAGAATTTTTTTGTTTTCTATCTGTGAACCCTACGGTGGTATCGAGCCGGGATCTATCGTAGATGCTTTACGGGTAGTACACATATGAGTATGTGGGCGATGATGATCATGTTGTTGCTCCTTAGTTGTAATTTTGGATATTGGTGGCATAGTGGGATGAAGCGGCCGGACAAACTTTACATGTCCTCGCACATGAGACATGTTCCACGCTTGACATGCAACTAGTTTGCATAAGTGGCTAGCGGGTGTCTGTCTCTCGTACTATAGTCAATATCTATTTTGCAACGAGTTGTCAACAATTTGGTTATCCTCGTTGTGGTTCATGCTCGTAGGTATGAACGTTTCTATCTCGAAAGCCCTAAGCCACGTAAAACTTGCAATGGATATATTAGAGGCATCTAGTTTAGATTGTTGATGGGCTAGTGTTATGATATGGTGATGTTGTAAGTACAAGTATGAGATGATACTCTTACAACACACATAACGTGGAAGTTCCATAGACCTTGGTCTTACACATATAGGTATGATAGTGATCATACCACGATGCATATGATAGAGATCATATGCGGGAACCATATCATTTCACTAATAAACATGTGATGTTTGATATCATCTTATATTGTTTGTTTGGGGTTTTATTAGCATAATAAGATGATCCCTCATTTAAATATCAAGATAATAATGTGTTCTTCCTTTAGTATGCACCGATTATGTTTTCGTCGCTCCAAGACATGACGTGATGATCGGGTGTTCTTGGATCCACGACCATATTTCGGGTGTAAGACAGTTACACACGCAAATACTAAGGTTCTTACTTGACGAGCCTAGCATGTATAGACATGGCCTCGAAACACGGACCGAAAGGTTAAGCATGAGTCATATAGTAGATATGATGCCTATTTGATGCTCGCCTTTGAAGCTATACCGACTCACGTGATGATCGGACTTGGTATAGTGGATTTGGTTCATGTAATCACCAAAAAGACACGAGGGATGCTGTTTTTGAGTGGGAGTTCATTCGTAATATGGATTAGTTGAACTCAATCTATCATAAACTTAGTCTAAACTTTACAAATTTTGTTGTAGATGGCACCACACCTTTTAATTTTAATGTGTTCATGGAGAAAGAAACTTTGTGACGGTAGCAACTTTCGAATGGGCCATGAATTTGAGGATTCTCCTATCTCTGCACAAAAGCAATATGTGCTAGAAGCGCGCTAAACCCCACCTTTGAGGATGCCCCTAACGAGGGAAGAATGTCTATCGACTCGTCGGGAGGACCACAACTTAGTTCATTGCGGCATATTGTATGGGCTAGAGCGAACTTGGCGTTTGGCGGCAATGCATTTGATACAATGGGTGAGTTGAAAATGATTTTCAACACACATGCTTTGTGAAAACTTCAATGCTTGAAAATTTCTTTAGCTGCATGATGGAAGAAACGCAGCTCGTTAGTGAGCATGTACTCAAGATGTCGGGTTACGCCGATAAGCTTGTGTCCTTGGGAATATCGATTCCCATTGACTTAGGCATCCATCGTGTTCTGCAGTCTCTGCCACCTAGCTATAAGAGCTTTGTGATGAACTATAATATGCAAGGCATGAAGAAGTCTCTCCCCGAGCTTCTGTCAATGCTTAAAACTGCAGAAGTGGAGATCAAAAAGGAACATCAAGTGTTGATGATCAATAGGAACACTGGTTTCAAGAAAGACAAGAAGGGAAAACGGAAGGGAAGTAAGGGCGGCAAGCCGGTTGCCGTGCCTGAAAAGAAACCCCGAGTTGGACCTAAGTCTGATACCGAGTGCTACTATTGTAAGGGGACTGGCCACTGGAAGCGCAACTGCCCCAAGTATTTGGCAGACAAGAAGGCCGACAAGGCAAACAAAGGTATATATGATATACATGTTATTGATGTGTACTTGACTAGTGCTCGCAGCATATTTGATACCGGTTCAGTTGCTAATATTTGTAACTCGAATCAGGGGCTGCGGAACAAGCGACCGCTAGCAAGGGGTGAGGTCAAGATGAGTGTCGGCAATGGTGTTGTGGATATACCAAATGGGTATACCTACGGCATAGTCTCATACCGGCAAGCCCGGGTGGCCCACAGTTGGTGATTAGGCCTATGGCATAACCGGGCGGCCCAGTTACTGATAGAAAGACGGAGGTCCAGCAGGGATGAAGGAAGGCGACGTGCCACCGCCTTAGATGGAAGCCAGAGTCTTGGAGGACACGAAGACTAGTTAGTGTTAGTCTAGGACTCTGTAACCGTATCCGGCTGGGACTCTCCATGTAACCCTAGGACCTGGCGACTATATAAGTCGGGCGTATGGGATCCTTTATGGCACAATCTCAGACAATCTAGTGTACCTACGGCCTTTCCGCTGTGAACCAATCCCTGTAACTCGGCGTATTGCCTTTATAGTGATTTATAGCAGGAGTAGGATTCCGCCATTGTTGTGGGATCTGAACCTGGGTAAGCTGTGTTATCTCGTACCCTTCAACCGTCCGCCTTACCCCACGTCTCTAAACACGCACTATGAGGACCCCTTCATGGCGTACTTGTCGGCAATACCACGACAGTTGGCGCCCACCGTGGGGCAAGAGGCGCTTACAGCACGGACCCTGGCGGGATCCTTCGCCGTCTTCGACGATGGCCAAATCGCATCTCCGTCGACGCCGGCTTCGTCGTCGCTCTTAAGAGTTTACAGATGATTTATCGTCTTTCCGCTCGATCGTATGGCTAAATCAGCGGCATCACGGAAATCTTCCTCAACCTTGCTTGAGTGCGTATATGCGCTCGCGGGCTTGATATCAATATTATGCTTCGCGTTGCAATTGATCAGATTGGGATCAGATTGGCTAGGGAATAACGCTGATCTTGGTTATCGCGTGTCCGGCTGGCTGACTGGTTTCGACTCTAATCAGTATCCGCCTTGGAAGTGTTACTTCGGTGCACAAAAATCAATCAAAGTGCTAGCTCTAATTTACGTGAGATGTTGCATGGATTTTACGGCCACATGCCTAATTACATGCATGGTTTCTGGGCAAAGCTAGCTGCGTACACAGATCTAAGGCCATGGAGGATATGTTGTGCTAATCTTGCAGTTATTTTCCGTAGGCTTTAAATACACGTGTACCCTTTGTCGGGTTTGATTTGGATTTCAACTTCATCTTGAACAATGTCCTGGAACGTATCAAACGACCGGCATGCTGTGTATACGGTAGCGATCCGACTTCTAGCTTCAGGCATTGCCAAGGACAAGTCTGCCAATCGTTGTTGCGGACTAGTTGGTCGCCCCAGCTTCGTCTGGTCAGATTCGTCTTCGCCGGAAGAACACCGACTTTGCTCAGCTAAGTCCCTATTTATATTTATTATTTTAATTATTTATGATCATGAGATTAAGATTGGTTCACTCGTATTCTGAGTCTTTTATCTCTTTCGTTTTGGTCATACCTTTTTCACGATTTGCCTTGCGCTCGTGAGTATAACTTTTTACTGGCTTGCCGTTTTAAGGCCCCAGTACCATGAAAAACCCGTCTTCGGGCGTTATCTTAAGTTTTCTGGATATACGTTTTCTGTTGTTTTTATGTGAATTCCGGAGTAGTGACTTCTCGGCACTCAAAGCCGGTGTTTTGGCCTTGGATTCTGAACGGTGCCATTAGGCATCATCACCCAAGGACATGGTTCTATGCTGCGAGTCTTCCGTCTCACGAAAGGTCAAGCATAAAAACTAGAATAATGGATAAGCCAACACTTGCTTAAACAAAATTTTACATAAACTGTTTAAATTAGTTGAGTTTTTTCCTCCTAAACAGTTTTATGTGTTCAATTGCTGCATTGTTTCAGCTTTAAAGCATTTGTTTAAAGGCCATGTTTGTTCCGCCTTATATTTGTTTGTTGGACACGATTGAAGGAACAATTTAATACATTTGTATTTTTATGTTTATGTTTCAGGTACATAACACTTGGACATTGCCGCGTTCCTTGGAATTAAGGTGTTTTAAGCCGGGTTTTTACTAGGCTTGACACCTCGGAGGCTGCAATCATAGGTGTTGACCAAGACTTGAGCCGCCTTTGAGGAAGTCGGATCGACGCTTGGGGGATTGACATATCTAACTTAAGAGCTTTGTTTCGCCTTGCATCCAAGCCGGAACAAACCTCGGGGCCTACAGTATGATGATATCCAAGACATGGTTTAGTTCTCTTTGAGCATCAAGCCGAAAAATTCATGTTACTTCCACCTTGACGCTCGGGGGCTACACCGATGCTGAATTTTTTGTGAAGTTCTCTCTGGAGCACCAAACCGAAATTATTTCCGACTTGGCGCTCGGGGGCTACACTATTCACATTTTCTCTAAAACTACTCTAAGAGCACCAAGACGAATTTCTTTTGAAACTCCGACTTGTCGCTCGGTGGCTACAATGGTTTGATGTACAATTATGCATGTTCTTTTGAGCATCAAGCCGCCTTCGACGAAGCCGACTCAATGCTCGGGGGGCTACATATGGTTATGTCAACAAAACTTTCAAGACGGTGAAGAATTCGGCTAGCGAAACTTGGGGGCTTGACATTAACTTTGCCTTCACGGAAGTTTCCTGGGTTACACGGCTCGACAGCCTGAACATCCATGACTTGAGAGGCTCTAAGACCTTAATTAGGCAAGCTCTTATGTCTGTGACTTTGCTGGCTCTAAATCGGTAGTTTGGCAGCCTTTACGACCATGGCCCGATGGCGTGATTTTTTCCGGCTTACCTATCGTCTTGCATGGATGATGATATTGAAGACGTTCCTAGAGCTTGGAAGATTCACTAACAATTTGTTAGAGAATTCTCCGCCTTGGACTCGTTCGCAGAAGCATACAAGCAACTCTCCGGCTAGGCTTAGTCGGATGAGAATATGATATGGGAGCCCTCCAAGATTCTTCGCGAAGCACGCCTACAAGTTGAAGACGTGATACTTACGCTCAAAGCTAGACGGAGGAACGCAAGGATCTTGAAGATCTCCGGGGGCTACTGTTGTGGATATACCAAATGGGTATACCTACGGCATAGTCTCATACCGGCAAGCCCGGGTGGCCCACAGTTGGTGGTTAGGCCTATGGCATAACGGGCCGATTCTTGATAGGAAGACGGAGGTCAGCGGGGATGAAGGAAGGCGACGTGCCACCGCCTTAGATGGCCAACCTTGGAGGACACGAAGACTAGTTAGTGTTAGTCTAGGACTCATGTAACGTATCCGGTGGGACTCTCCATGTAACCCTAGGACATGGCGACTATATAAGTCGGGCCTCACAGGGAGCCTTTAGGGCACAATCTTAGACAATCTAGTGTCGACTATATAAGGAATATGCCCTGAGAGGCAATAATAAAGTGTTTATTATGTGTATTCCAAGTATATGATAGATGTTTATTTTGCATGCTATAATTGTATTAATATGGAAACATTAATACATGTGTGTTTAATAAACAAGCAGAAAGTTCCTAGTTATGCCTCTCTCATAAACTAGCTCGTTGATTAACAAGATGATCAAGGTTTCACGATCATAGACATTGGATGTTAATACGGGATCACAACATTAGTGTAATAGTGTGATGAACATTCATCCGAAGTATAGCATTACGATCAAAGTCATTGAGTTTATATTGCTATAACAACTTACGAAGTGATCCTAATCCTTAGACCATGAGATCATGTCGATCACTAACACGGAAGAGTTTCTTGATAACATCAAGCGTCACACACCGTAGGGTGATTATAAAGATGGGTTCATGGCTAATAAAGTGTTATGTTGAGGCCCATGGATCGAGAGTGGAATTTGTTCATCCCGATGACAGATAGATATACTCTGGGCCCTCTCGGTGATATCACATTGGTTAGCTTGAAAGCAAGTGATTTGATCACTAGAATGTTATATCACGGGAACGAGAAAAGAGTGCATGTCGATGCGATATCAAACTAGGTATGGAGATACCGATGATCGAATCTCGGACATGTAATATATCGCGAAACAAAGGGATTAAGATACGGCGTAAAAGGTTAATGATCACAAGAAAGTAAATCGTTGAATGTGTGGGAGTCGGTATGGGTCTCGGATCCGCTTGATTATTGATCCGAGAGGGGTCTCGATCATGTTCGCATTATTCACGAACCATAGGGCGACACACTTAAGAGACACCGACATCCAATTGGAGCAAAAGTTTCATGCCCAAAGAATAAACAAGCGCAGGAATTTATTTCACTAGATAAAGCAGTTTTGGTGAAATTGCATAAAGAGGTTATGCATGTGAAATAGAATTCTAGCAAGGGGTTATATGTGAATGTTTGTCATTAAAGTAATTGACAAAATTCTGAATAAATAAAAGAGTTTTATTTAATGAGAGTTTTCATTAAATTTGGTGAAAAATTAATAGCAAGTTTGAGTGGGATTTTGGTGGAGGGATTTGAATGGATTTTTGTGAGTGGGTGTCCACCCACATGAATGAAGGAGGAGGGCAGCCCCCATGGCGTGACCACCCCTTGGGTGCCCCCTCCTCCTATAAAACACCCTCTCCTCACTTCTCACTTACACCTCATCGTGAAGGATCTCTCTCCCCTCTAGAATTTATCCCCCATGGTCTCGGACTAGAGATACATGTTTCGGTGGCTATTCGGCAAGAAGAGTTGTGCTTCACGCATCATTTGGAGCGAGGAGGCGGAGGTTGCTCGGTGCCTCAGACGTGTGTGTGAGCACGGATGCGCTGCTGATTTGCGGTCCTAGGACTTCCTCTCGATCTTGAGATCGGCAAGAGATCGTCTACATCAACCATGAGTCAAACTCGTTAAGCTTTGTCGGTCTTCAAGGGTATGTTCTCTACGGATATACATCCGCCCATTGTTTGTATCTAGTAGATAGATCTTGGTACATAGTTCCCATCGTAGGAAATTTTTTGTCTTCTATGCTGCGAACCCTACACATGCACCGGAGTCTCCGGTGTAGATGCGAGTCTCCGGTGTAGACCGGAGTCTCCGGTCCAGACGGTTTATGCCACTTATAGTAGGGGGCGGGGTGAACTGGTATAGCAGTTCCTCATTCTTCACCCCGTCCCCTTCCTCCAAACCCGTCGCCTCCTCTTCCAAAACTCCTCCCCGGAGGTCAAGAAGCCCCCGGGATCCGCCGTGCCGCCAGCCAACCCTCTCCTCTCCTCCATTAGGTCATTCCCACCGGAGGAATTGATCCCATGGACAGATCTGGTACCACTCCTCTCCTTTTTCTCCTAGGGTTCATCTCTAGATGTGTTTTTGAGGATTGGTGTTGATTTGTCCATTGGAATCACTTGTTTGTGTGCACTTTAGTACTTTAGCCTTGTTGCATTGCTCGATCTACTAGATTCATCCTCACCAGCATCTCCACATCACATGCCCGAGCCTCTCGACCGGAGATTCCGGACTTAGGGCCGGAGACTCCGGTCTCTAGGACCGGAGACTCCGGTCTGAGCCAGAGACTCTGCTATGAGGTGCGGAGACTCCGGTGGTGGATGAATCAAAACAGACCAGAAATGTATCAAAGCTCTTGTACTACATTGTTGGGACATATATACTCATCTCCATGCTATCTCCCTCACTGCTGTTCACAAGTGATGGTTCTAGTCGTCCTCGTTGTACCAAGGCCAAGTCCCAAAGGGGCAATCCTCGCTATGATGAAGCTTAGGGTCAGTTTATTGTGCCTCCTTCCAATCGTAAACAACAGGCACGTGATGCAGCCTATTTGAAGAGGGGCCAAGAGAGGGTCGAACGAGAGGACCGTGCTAAGAAGGCTAAATATGACAACCTTCAGTCCTTGGCCAAAATGTCAAAAGAGGAGTAGCGTGAACTGAGAAAGACAGATTTCTATGCGCTGCCTCGTACTAGTGAGGACCCTCATTTCTGGATGAAGGAACAGGCTGTGTTCATGAAGGATGTATATGGTGTGATCACCAAATCACCTGTCTGCCCTCAGAAGTTCATGAGTGTTGAGCAGTTGCGCCTCAGCCCCTACTTCAATGATGCTTTGTGGATCTGTGAGAAGATGGGTCTGTATAACTTAATGGAGCTGCACGAAGACTACAATGTCTACCTAGTATAGCAGTTCTATGCCACCGTGGTATTTGGATCTGATCAAGACAGGACCATGACTTGGATGTCTGGCACCACTCGCTGCACAACTACTTTCCACGACTTTGCCAACGTCATCTTTGAGACTTTTCATGGCGTATCCACTCCCATTGGTCTGCGCATGCACTCTGCAGCTCTGGGAGAGAACAAGATGAAGCTGGCACCTCTGTATGGCAGCGAGGGTGTTGTAGGGGGTTCCAAGGGACTCAAGACTCTCTACAGCCTAATGTTGAGGATATCCCGTCATACCATCGCACCAAGTGCTGGGAATGACGATGATATTAGGGGTGGGCTTGTCAACCTACATACCACACCCGGATCTACAATCTTGGACTGGCGGATCTTTGAACCTATTGATGTGATGGATTTTATCTTTGAGGAGATGTTCCATGCTATTCTGTACAAGAAGTCTCCCCCATATGCACCTTTGGTTATGAGGCTCATCAACTCCAAGGAGCATGATTCTTCACTTGGATCTGCACCGCATCTCACTGAGCACACCTTGGTCTCACTGCGGGAGAAGGGGCGTATGGGGCATGCTCCGAGGCGTCGCTATGGGGATGATGATGAGGAGATTGAGACTGAGAGGGCTCCCTCTCCACCTAGAGTTTGGAGGAAGAATGCCTCCAATGCACCTATGCCCTCCATGACCAGGGACTATGTTCATGAGAAGGTCAAGAAGGCCTCTTTCTGGGAAAGGACTTTGTGTTGCATGAATGTTGACATCCGCAAACAGCAGCATGCATCCTACCAAAGCAACCGTTGCATTGAGATGCTCCTCAAGGAGATCAAGGAACAAGGTGAAGGGGATAATGAGGAAGGTGAGGATGAATACAATGATGAGCATGGGGCTCAGCAGTCCACAGAGTCTGACCACACACTCTCATTTGGGGCATGGAATGCCCAACAGGATAGCCTGGTGGATTGGAAGACCTTTGCTGATGTCACCTCAGGTTTCGGGTACCAGGGTGCCTCCTCTTCTCGCCCTCACGGCAAAGGGCCTGCAGTCCCTGAAGATGATGATGATGAATATGATGAGGGTGGTGATGACTAGGATGAGGAGGAGGAGGACGAGGATGACGAGGACTACTGATTTGCTAGGACGCTAGCCTAGGTTCTTTTCCCTTTTTGGGCGTTTTGATGACAAAGGGGGAGAAGACATTCTCATCGATTTGCATGGGGTTGGGCTTTGGATTTGCTACTATCTGCTTTTCATTTGCCATATTTGAACTTTGAACTTCATATGCGTTATTTGTCGTTTATGTGTGTGACTATGTGCTTGTGTGCACTATCTATTGTAACTCATGTGAGATTTATGTGTGTTATCGTTGATACTATCTACCTTGAATGATTTGCTTAATTATCTTATTGCACATAGTCAGGGGGGGCCCATATATATTTATTCCATGCAAAATCACTTTTTGTCATCGAACACCAAAAAGGGGAAGATTGAAAGGGCATTTATTGTCATAATCACTTTTGGTGTTCGTTAACAACAAGTAGATCATTTCTGATTTGTCACATCCACGGTTGGTATTATGATAAGTGAAAAGTACCTTCACACTTGGGAAAAGTCCCTACTTATGTGACACAATTAAACTCGGACGAGTCTCCGATGCCCTAGACGAGTCTCCGGTGTTGTCGAGTTTCGGATCTGTCTTGGTGGTGACTTGAATCGAGGCTGGGACATCTTGTATGGGGTCCGGATCCAGTCTCGGAGAGCTACCGGAGTCTCCGGTGTTGGAAGACCGGAGTCTCCGGTCTTGTTGGGTCATGGATAGCCCGGGTCATTCAGATGGGCGGTCCGGAGGCTGGTCCAGAGATTGGCTGGAATCTCCGGTATAGACCGGAGTCTCCGGCGTGCAGATCAGAGTCTCCGGTCTGACTTTTCTCCAACGGTCAGAAAACGGTTCGTGGAGGAGGCTGTCTATATAAAGGGACCTTTATCTTCTTCCTCTAGTTGCTCGATCTGCTCAAGAACACGAACTCCATTAGAGACACCAAATCTACAAGGTCTCTCCATCCAACCATCCAAAGTCATTGATCTTTGGAGAATCGAAGGAGGAGGCCTTGATGTATAGCTTCACCAAGAGAGATCTTCATTTCCCCCTCATTCACTTGAGAGCCCCCAAGCTCTAGTGTTTCTTTGGAAACCCTAACTTTGATTTGGTTCTTACAAGCTTGTATTTGATTTGTCTTGATAGCTTGCTTGTATTTGGGAGCCTCCAATTAAGTTGTGGATGTGTGCCCCGAACTTGTTGTAAAGGTATCGGCTTCCACCTCGAAGGTTGCCGACATAGTGGAAGGTGGATCGAACCCGTTGGGGTGAGATTCATCGGAGAACAAGGGAGGCCTCTCGTGGCGTTGGTGGTTTGAAACCACCCCCTCTCCAAACGTAGACGTACTTCCCCTCAAAAGGAAGGAACTACGGGAAACAAATCCTTATGTCTCCGCGTCCACCACTTTGGTTACTTCTATCCTTTACCGCACTTTACTTACTTGTTCTAGCTTAGTGTTTTGTTAGCTAGTACTTATTTGTCATATAGGTAAATTCAGCTTAGTTGCATTATCTAGAGAATTTATCTTATTGTCAAACCCTAATTTGAATAAGAAGAAAATCTGAAGTAGCACCTATTCACCCCCTCCTCTAGGTGCCCATACGATCCTTTCAACTGCCCTTTACTGATTCTTCCCCTAAATGGTTCCGACACAGTAGTGGATGTTCTAACTTGTCGACCCCTTCACTGGAAAACTGCCACATACGTGCCAACTCGTCAATGCATGCATTTTGGTCAGAACAAACCCAGCCTAATGAATGTTGCATATATTGGGCCCAAGGCAGCCTACATTAGCCCCGATTATTGCTAACGAGTAGAATAACTAATATAATAGTACAAATAAGGTCTATCATAGTGTAATGAAGGACATCACACAACAAGATTTCAAGTCACACATCATAAACGATTATATCAGGTTACACATAGTTTAATCGTGACCATTTCACATCACTGAACTGTGAAGTTATCATGTTATTACAAAGCAAAGTGTATCGATGACTGTTGGTGTTGGCTCGTACCGGGACATGAAGAATGCGCCAGGGTGGCATTGAACTCGCTGAATTGATGAAGAGCTTATTATTGAGAATGGTCGCAGATGGATTGTGGAGGCTAGCAAAGGTGTGCCTCTATTTGTAATCATCTTGTCTGGCGGAGCCAGCAGAGTGTAAGGCTGGTTATAGTGGGAGTAACATAGGTGGTAACATGCATGCCACCTAAGCAAAAAAAGTGATGTGGCAAGCAATTAATAGAAAGAGAGGCAAATGGAGTAACATAATATATTACCATCACATCACACTTCTCAATGCAAAATGAGTCTACAAATTAATCAATAAAGATTTATATGTTACTACACATATAACACTCTTCACTATAAAAATAGTACCTTAGCCTAGTAATATGAGCATGTTAGTAGTCTAAGTTATTTTCCACTATGACCAGTCTAAGAGTGGGGCTGACAAAGCCAATTTATCAGCTACAGAAAAATAAAAATAAAATCAAAAAGTTTCAGCCAACTTATGCATGTCCCACCCTAGCAAATATAATTGGGCTGGATCCGCCCACTGCCATAGCGTGACAAAACCTTCTCAAGTATTTTAATTTCCACAGCCAATGCGGGATGGGTTCTCATTCTTGAGGAACTCATCCGTGGTAGCCTAGTCGTGATACCCACACATGACGGTCTCTTGCTTCTTCGGTTATTCCCCACCAAGGGCACTCAAGAGATTGCTAGTGTTCGAAGGAAGCAGGTCACATGACACCATACTGAAACTTGATGAATTTTCTTATGCTAGCATTAAGATCAACACTAATTTTATGCCTATGCCCCACCACGGCAGTTGCGGAGATTTGAGTTCTGAAAATCAAGAGTAAAACATCTGTGGTAATAAGAGCCCCTACGCCAGGCTGCAGCTGTGGATATATGCTCGCCAAGATAATTCAGTAATTAGTGTCACTTGCGAGAGAGAGAGAGAGAGAGAGAAGTGGTCATCAAAGCAGCTGCAAGTGAATGTGACGCTCCCAAATGTAGCATCAGACATGTTTATGTATCGTGCAGCGGTACTGTTGGTCGGCGGCTACACCCGAAACTTCTTCCCCGACACGTAGGGCGTGCTGGTCCTGCAGGTGGAGGCCATGGCAGCATCAAGAGGTTTGCGGTGACGGTAAGCTCATGCAACATTCTAGTAGCCATTCATGGTGCTCGCCTCACCAACCAAGTCTTCCTCCCAGCACTGTCCGTCGTCGTGCAGATCATGCCGTGGAGCAAGATGAAGTGGATGGCCACCAACGACTGCTAGGTGCTAGCTACGGACGGCCGGCGCACAGCATGAGCCTGAGGTTCCTATATAACTAGCACACAAAATGGAATTTGATTAACGTTTGCTCTAATCATCCAGTGCCCATCTGTCTATGTAAAGTCCCCCAATCCCCAATTACTAAATAATCAGGGGATTTATGGTTCAGTACATAATTTCTGAAAATAATGTCGGTTTATTGATATTTATCAGGCCCTAAAAATTTATACTCTCTCCATTTCAAACTAGTAGTCCCAATCTAGATTCACATGTATGTAGAAGATTCTCGGTCTTGCTGAAATGTACGTGGCCTGATGTATATAGTGGTCAAGACCCTTGTTGTGACTTGTCATGTAAAGTGTTAAGTGGCGGGACGATATCTAGAGCTTAAAGAGATCCGGTGCAAAATAACAAAATTGTATACAGTACATATTAATAATATATATGATCCTAAGCATAAACACTTAGTACATTAGACACCTGAAATTCAAAATTGACAATAAAAAAATAAGACAAAAAATTCTATCCATATGCGAAATTCGGTAAATTTTTTAGTTTCCCGCTTTAGCTGGTCTCTTATATCCCTATTCAATCAAGAATTTACTGCCTCCATCTTAAAATAGATGTCGAATAGGTGTTTTAATGTATAGATACATGTGAATTTAGACAAATATTCTATATCTATTTCAAGACAAAGGTAGTATATACAATCCATGTAGTTGAGCCGTCGAGACCTCCAGTCACCCCGCCGCGTTGTCATGGTGTTTTCTAGTCACAACCACCCACGGGAGAGTGGCTGACCTTTGAGTCTAGCCATCGTCCTACCCGACCTGGCCCGACCCCCCTTTGACCTAGAAGTCACGCCGTCGCTAGCGGTGCATGCTCCGTCCCCATGTTCGTCACTCGGTCTCTCGCTCGATTAGGCAAAGACAAGACAACAATCTTCGAGTGGAAGAGAGTTGGGAAGTCGGTCCAGCCCAGCAAGAACGGCCCAATGGCCTCTGAGGCAGCCTTTTTTCTACTTCCTCCAATTCATACCAAATATTGATGATTTAGTACGAAGTTGTACTAAATCAGTATCCTTATTATGGATAGGAGGGGTATTTATTCTTTCCCAAAATGAGCAATGCAATATGAGCATTGCGTACCTATAAATGTTTTTTGTTGCGTACTTAACTACTTATCAATTTGTATACCTATAAAGATTTTTTTGTCGCGAGCCAAGGTAGGACGGGCGCTGGACCTTAGCACTCAATATGTGCTTTCATGGATTAATGTGGCATTTGAATTCATGCACAATCTGGGCCCTCGAATTAAGAATGGTGAAAGAGAAAGCCTAATCATTTAGCCTATATATATGAGACATTAGGGGAAACAAATTTATTGAACATGAATTCTTATTTTTGCCTAATCCGGGTCTGTGCGCCTTCTGGGCCGGCCTAATTAGCCCCTCTTTCCGCTTTTTTATTTTCTATTTCTTTTCTTGTTTTTATTTCCTTTTCCTTTTTTCCCGAAATTTGAATACTTTTCAGATATAAATATTTTAAAATCAAACAAAATTTTCAATTGGAGCATTTTCTGAACTCTAAATAGTTTTAAATCTGAACAATTCAAATATAAACTTTTCAAAATTTGAACATTTGTAAAATCTAAACAATTTATTCAAATTTGAACTTTTCAAAGGTTTATTTTAATTTTTAATATTTTTATAATCTAATTAATATTTAAATAAAAACCAATAAATAAAGTAGAAAACATAAAAAAATTAAAAAATAGGAAAAAAAATAATATATATCTATTTTACAAGGCCACGATGAGGAGTAGGACCATTGAAAATTATCTCGGGCTGAGTGTAATCAAATTAGGGGAGTATAGGAGTCTCAATACCTCTACAAGCGGCACGACCACTGTTCGCCGCCTGAAACGAGTCGTTGATGGGCCGGCCCATTATCCTATAACACCCCGGACCCTGCAGGTATGTGCCTTTTTCTTTTTTTTCTTTTAGCTTTTTTAAATGTAAACATTTCAAATTTGAACGAATTTCAAATCTAAATTAATATTTAAATCCATAGAGTTGATTTTAAAAATAATATTTGTAAAAAATGATGAACTAAATTCGAAAAGAGCATGAAACTTAGGGTTTAGGGAAAAACGTGGGTATGTTTAGAAAAGTTATGAACATTTTTTGAAAATCATGAACCAATTTAAAAAACCATGAACCAATTTCAAAAAAATCATGAACCAATTTTACAAATCATGAGCCAAATTCAAAAAATGCATGAGCCAAATTCAAAAATTATAAACCAATTTCAAAAGATAAACCAAATTTTTATTTTTTATTTTTTTTCAAATAGAAAAAAGAAAATAAAAGGAAACAGGAAAATAAATAGAAAAGGGACAAGGAAAAACGAAAAACGTAAAGAAGAACGTAATAAACCCAGCACCGGTGCATAATGGGCCAGCCCAACAGTGGAAGCCCTTGTGCGGCATGAGCCACCCGCGCCGCGCTGAGCGGACAGTGCGGGAACTAATCCATTATGGCCTTGTACAAACTCCAATGGGCCTATGGGCCGCGGCATTCCTTTGATTTTGCAGAAAAAAGAATTCAGAGAAACTATAGATATATGTGTATAGTAGTACAAGGCACGCTCATTTGTTGATCTTTGAAGGAGTGCAGCGTTTCTGCTCCTGAGCTCCAGTGAGCTTTGTGTTATATAAATTCAAAAATTATATATCAAAGTTCCATAATATTCTAAAATAAATTGCATGGATAACACATGTACTCTACATGTCTAGAGAGTTTCAGTGAATAATACATTATATTTTTGCCTACCCAAAAATTTCAAAATCGTGGCTTTGCCAAGGTAAAAAAAATAACTCTATTTTTCCACAACATTCGATATTTTTTGTGGAGGCCATACATAAAATATATTTTAAGGCAAATTTGGGTATACATACTAAACATGTATATGTACTGGTGTATTTTTCAGAATTATTGAGACAAAAAATATAAAAAATATGTTATTTAAAAGGAGCTCACTAGATCTCGGGAGCCGGAACCACTTTTTGACCTTTGCACACTTATAACTTGTTATACAAAGGGGTTATGTCTTGGTAAAAATGGTTTAGCATTTAGGGTTTAGAATAAATAGTAAGATATGATTAATGGTAAATGGTAGAATATTCTAGAGATAAGATATTTGCAAACAATATCACATAATTGTGATGCTTTATATTTCTGGGTTTTTATGGTTGTCGCCTAAATTCCTAAGGCCAATCCAGTAATATATGAGTTCCAATCCTCACCACAAAACACCCAACATGAGATACCAAGCACACTAAGCTAAGCTATTAAATCAGGTTTTACCACTTTCAAGCAAGGTTCTAAGCTATCTATTAGGATCCATTGTCAAAGTTATTGTCCATACCATTTATTAGTGACATAAACTATCAAATATGTGTCTACATAAGTCATATAAGGCGGGTGCTGCAACAAATTGTCATAACAAAAAATGTTTTCTTCATAGGAAGTATGTAGACATGGTAGAATATCAATGTTGACAGTGTCAAAATGAATAAGATGAGGTATTTGATATGTTTTTACAAATGTGTAAGCTTGTAGTAGATGTATTTATGCGTCCATTAGGGTTGATAGCTCCGACAATGAGCTTGTTAACCTCTGTAAGGACACATTGTAAAATCCATGGTGGAAGCCCCTCGCTTTTTCAGTTGAGCAATGTTTACAAGGATATTTACATATCACAAATAGTAATAACAGTCATGTCTAGCTATAGACGTGATCAAATGTTAATATGGACAGAATAATCGACAAGCTATTAATTATATCACGTCATTGTACAAGGTTAATGTATTCTCCCTTATGTAGTAGTACACCCGCTGATCTTATAGCTGGCATTATGGTGGAGTCTGAACATCATGGAATAGATGGCCAGTTGAAGTGGATTGGAGATGGCTGAGTCAGCGAATGGATATGGTTCGACACAAATAACAGAGTAGGAAGAAACAAGTTGGGAGTCGAGGGTATTCCATTTGGGTAGGGTGGACTTGGTTTCCTTGTTTTATTGACAATGCTAGAATTTTTTTATCCAAGATTTTTTATAGTGCTACCATATCATCTCCCGTTAATGAGACACATTCGAGCAAAACACACACCGCCATGTGAACAGGCAACACACCTGAAGTCTCCAACAATGCATATGTAAACACTGTCTCCCTCTTCAATTAAGATTTTGACCGACCGATATACACCACAAGCGACATATGCGTGACATATGCGCGACATTTCGCTTGTAAGTTAAAGGCATTTGTTCTGTTATCGCCATGCTAATGGATCCCGGCTCAGTGGAGTCCTATGGAAAAAAACTAGGCACAACAGGAGGGAGTATGAACAGAATAAAGCATAGTGTTGCACGTATGGCTTGCACACCATCTGTCTGCATTCCTTTAGTCACTGATCTTTCTTACGGGTTCTTCAGACCACAGAATGACAATCAGGAGGCGATGCTGTTGGAAGATTCTTCCACTACATTTTTAAAGGGCTGTTTTGGAAGAACATGCAGTTCTAAATAATTTGAATCCATATGGTTCCCTCTTTACCAAAATAGCATGTAAGGAGAGATAAGGACTTTTTTTGGAAAAAAATTGATTCATATACTTCCTCCCAATCTAAATTAATGGTCCTACATTTGTCTAAATTCACATCTAGACAAATCTAGAATCATTAATGTTGGAGATATGCCCAAGAGGCAATAATAAAGAGGTTATTATCATATCTTCATGCTTATGATAAATGTTTACATACCATGCTATAATTGTATTAACCGGAAACATTAATACTTGTGTGATTTGTAAACATAAAAAGAGTCCCTAGTAAAGCCTCTTGTTAAACTAGTTTTTTGGTTAATATATGATCATGGTTTCCTGATCATGAACATTGAGATCTTATTAACAACAAGATCATATCATTAGGAGAATGATGTGATGGACATACTCCTATACATAAGTGTAGCATATAGATCAAGTCATTTTAATAGTTCGTTTGCTATAAGCTTTCTGATACATAGTACCTAGTTCCTTCGACCATGAGATCATGCTAATCACCATCACCGGATGGATGCTTTGATGACATCAAACCGGATTTGACCATCCATATGACGGATAGATATACTCTAGGCCCTCTCGATGGAATGTCATCCGATTAGCTTGCAATCATGTGGTGGCTCACAAGGGATCACATATCACGGAGCGAGAAAAGAGTACTTATCGGTAACGAGGTTGAACTAGGTATGCAGAGATACCGACGATCAAACCTCGGATAAGTAAACTATCACGAGACAAAGGGAAATTGGTATCGTATGTAAGTGGTTCATTCAATCGCAAAGTAATCGTAGAAATATGTGGGAGCCATATGAATTTCTAGATTCCTCTATTGGTTATTGATCGGAGAATAGTCTCGGTCATGTCTGCATAATTCACGAACCGTAGGGAGACACACTTAAGGATTCTATGTTGTTTAGTAGATATGGAATGTAAGTAGGGAGACCGGATGTTGTTCGGAGTCTCGGATGAGATCCGAGATATCACGAGGAGATCCGGAATGGTCCGGAGAATAAGATTCATATAAGGAAAGTCCGATTCCGGAGTTCGGGAATGATTCCGATGTTTTCATCGGAGAGGTTCTAGAAGGGTCTAGAAGGTTCACCGGACCGGAAGGGAAATGGTTAATGAATGTGTCATGGTTAAGTGGAATGATTGGATCATGTCCTAGGTCACTTGGTTGGGCATTTGCAAGAGAGAAATAGAGCTCTAAACTGAAAGTCAAAAGACAGGTTTGAAAAGTCAAACTGGAACAATAGTTTCCTAGTGGAAGAAGGAAAGAGTCCTTCCTTCTCTCCAACTTGGGTTTGGGGAAGGATTTAAACTCCCGTCTCCCAAGCTGTTCTCCCTCTCATAAATAGAGGGAAGGGGCTGCCCCAAAGCACCACAACCAGCCCTCCCCACCTCCAAGTCGCGTCGTCGCCGTCGCCCTAGCGTCGTTGCCGCCGCTTGCCACTGCCAGCCGTCGCACCGCCGCCTCGCGCCTCCACTGGTCCATCGTCGTCGCCCTAGCCTCCGGCGACCCCACCTCCTCCTCTCCGGCCTTTTAAACCTATATTGCTGTAAACCCTAGATCCACCATAACCCGCACCGGCTTAGGCGAAGCCCTGCGGGATCTTCCCTCTACTTCCGACACCACGCCGTCGTGCTGCTGGAATCGCGAGGGGAGAACTACAACCTCCATTTTCTGGAACAAGGAGAGGAAGGTATTCATCAGTCCGAGCGATGTGACCCATTGCGAAGCGTTGCCTAAATCTGGCCGGAACGATCGTCTACGCGATCTTGAGATCGGCAAGTGTACGACTACATCACCCACGAGAATCCGCTCTCGTTAACCGCTTTGGAATCTTCGAGGGTGAGTACTCTAATTGACTCGTTGCTACAATCTAGTAGATAGATCTTGGCTTGTTTGTGTGCATGCGGTAGAAATTTTTTGTTTTCCATGCTACAAACCTCTATAGTGGTATCAGAGCCGTGTCTATATGTAGATTTGTTACACGAGTAGAACACAATGGTCATTGTGGGCGTTGATGCTTTTGTAGTCGATTTCTTATCATGTACTTTGCATCTTGCGGGATGGTGGGATGAAGCGGCCTGGGCTAACCTTACATCACATCGTTCATGAGACTTGCTCCACGCTTGACATGCAACTTGTATTGCATAAGTGGCTTTGTGGGTGCCTATTTCTCCCAACATAGTGAAGATTCAATTTACAACGGGTCATTGACAATACTAGTATCAACGCTGTGGTTCTTGTTCGTAAGTTAGAACGACACTTATTGAAAGCCCCAAACCACGTAAAACATGCAAAGAAAATTAGAGGCGTCTAACTTTGTTTTGCAGGGGTGTGCTGTGATGTGATATGGCCATGATTGTGATTATATATGATGTATGAAATGTTCCTTATTGTAAGTCGGCAACCGGCAGGAGCCTTATGGTTGTATTTTAATTTTGTTAAAGACCTGCGTGTCTATTATTCAAAGTAGTTGTAATAGTTGATGCTGGTGGACGACAACCATGGAGCGGTGCCATTGACCTTGATGACATGCCGGTGATGATGGAGATCATGTCCGTGCTTGAAGATGGAGATCAGAAGCACAAGAAGAAATGCCATATCATATCACATATTATAAATTTCATGTGATGTTAATCATTTTATGCATCTTGTATTGCTTAGATCGCGACGGTAGCATTATAAGATGATCCCTCTCACAAAATATAAAGTTATAACGTGTTCATCCTTAGTAGGCACTGTTGCCAAAGCTCGTTGTTTCGAAGCACCACGTGATGATCTGGTGTGTTAGATTCTGCGAGTGTATACAATGGGAGCAAGCCAGATTTGCTCACGCGGAAGCTAAGGTTTGATCTTGACGAGCCTAGCATGTACAAACATGGTCTCAGAATACGGATCACCGAAAGGTAAAGCATGAGTCATATAGTAGATATGATGAACATATTGATTGTTCGCCTTTAAAGCTACATCATCTCTCGTGATGATCGGTTTTGATGTGGTGGATTTGGTTCATGTAATCACTAAAAAAAGTGAGGGATATTGTTTTGAGTGGGAGTTCAACAGCAATATGATTAAAAGTTGAACACTATTTATCATAAATTAAATCAAAGTGAATTTGCATAGTTGTTGTAGTCATTGGCATCCGTTTACCACTTTGCGCTTAGTTATAATTGAGATAATAGAACTATAGAATTCTGGTTAGTTACTTTACGAACTGGTATCATATTGTTTTGAAGTGTTAATCTAAAGTTTAAAAGTCCTATTGTAAACTTTCAGTAAGTTCCGGTTAATCCGTGAAGTTTAATGATTGATATTAAATCAAGAGTAACAATTCCAGTGTTAGTAAATAAGTATCATGTTTATCTCCATGATTCTTGATATTCAAAAGATCGTTTTGATATCAAGGTAATCTAGGAGTTGAAAGAGTTGCTTCAGAAACCATCATCTGTGGAAGATATTGCGATATCTGAAATGATGTTTTGGTTACAACATGATAGAGTATAATATGGCAAAGTTTATGTTCTCATATTTGATGAAAATTTACAAAAGGTTGGAGACACTAGTTGTCCTAATCCTCCAAAAGGTATTGGAGAGCAACATTATACTCGTGATTCACCGTAATAAGCTAAAGTAGCTTGATCATGAATAGTTTCATGATAAGGATGAATATTTGATGTAGGTAAAATGTTTGCTACACTAAAAGATTACTAAAGAATGGAATTTGAAAGAACACCAAACATTTGATGATGGTTATCTACTTCAAAGTGCAAGTCCAAAGACATTGGTATTTAACTATACACGCTTTGGACTATGTTTCATGTGTATGGCTCCACCATTGATGTTGATAGATCCTTTCAAACAGAAAAGGAAATAGTGAAAGAGAATCTCATAAATATATGACAGAAAAGAAAATACTAGAATTGTTCAGCTTAGGTATATAGATGATATACGAGTTATGGCTGTATTCTTTGCTTGTTAAATAATGTGGTTCTTAAGTATTGGATACTGAATTTGTTGGTATGAATCGTCATACGAAACATCACAATTCATGAACTACAATGGCCTAAGTA
This sequence comes from Avena longiglumis, assembly GCA_030063025.1. Lineage (NCBI taxonomy): Eukaryota > Viridiplantae > Streptophyta > Magnoliopsida > Poales > Poaceae > Avena > Avena longiglumis. The sequence goes on along the minus strand of CP125973.1, from coordinate 552,471,591 downwards.
ACTAGAGAAATAATATGTGATGATGTTCATCGAGAACAAATAAAGGGTTGTTGTGTTGCTCGTTAACATCAAACTTGCCTTCAAGATTTGTTTTATCATGTATTATGAGAACAAAAGGGTTGTTCAAATAATTGCCGTAATCCATAGAAGATGGATGATTTACAAATCTCGTTGGATAAATCACATCCATAAAACTATTGCTAAAAATGTCGAAAGATAATTGATAAGAAAGATCACTTAGGAAGTGACATCGCCTTTTAAATTATATTGGAAAGAAAACATGAAGAAACTCCATGTGGATGGAATTTTGGAGTCTTTTGATTTTTGGTCAAATGACGCTTGTGAAACTTTTCTAGAGATAATTAGAACTCCGTTCATAGGCCAAAGGGAACGAATGACTAGCTTATTGAAACTTGTACATATTGTTGTATGAAGTCCATTATGTGTAGTCAAGAGCGATGGATTTCAACTTCATATGCTTTCTCTGAAAATGTGAGTGAATATATGAATATTTACTTAATGAGGATGAAGTGTGAAACATTTGAAAATGTTCGAAGACTTTCAAGATAAAGTGCAAAATCAATGTAACAAGAAAATAAATAATTTATGATAGGATCATAAAGGAAGATTTTTAGTTGCAAGTTCAGCATAACACCTAAGATTTGAGGAATCGTTCCATAGTTTTATGTTTCCCGAAAAACACCATAATAGTATGGAGTGATCGAGATATGTAATAAAACCTTGTTTGACATGGTAAGATCAAATGTGTCATTTATAAAACTGCCATTATATTTTGAAGATTAAAAGCTTTAGAGACTAATCTTTTTCCACTAAAAAGAGCTCCATCATGATCCATTGAAATGACACCATATAAAGTTATGGTTTGGGATAAAAACCCAAGTTGTCCTTTCTTAAACATTGGTATGACCATGTCTTTGTAGGTTATTTCGGATAATTGTTGGGTACTCCTCCATAACACCAAAGACAAAAGTGTTTGTTGCTTAGAACGTCAAGTTTCTTGAGAAGAATTTTTTCATAAAAAGTTAAGTGGGGGACAATAGAACTTTGATAAGGTTAAAAGAATCTTAGCTATATGTCTTTGAGTTGCGCTTGAAAAGTGTTCCGGAGGCAGCAACAATGCTCATGGCTCACGTGTCTCAAAGGTTGTGGTCACGGAGGTCAAAAGTTCCTATTGAACCAAGTAGGTCGGGTAAACAATCAAATGCTAGGATTTGAAAGTAGATCATTGTTGTTTGAGAATGGTGAACTGACTATATATAAAGAAGTGATGATGGGCCCTGACTCCGTCAAATGGCTTGAAGCCATAAAATCCGTGATAGTTCCATACACGAGAAATCAAGCTTTGAACTTGAAAGACCCTCTGGAAAGGTGTAAGACCTTTCAGTCATGTTTAGATCTATAAATAAATATACATGGATGTTTCACATCTATGAAATAGTCGACATGTTGGGAAAGAGTTCACAACAATGTTCAAGGATTGACTATGACAAGTTTTGATCTTTCATAGCGATATTTAGTCTAGACGGATTAATGTAGCAACCACTATATATAATTTTGTTATGTGGTAGTTGAATAAACAAAACAAGTTCTTCTAATAGAATTGTTACCTAGGACATGTGCATAACACGGTCCAAAGGGTTTTTGTTAATTCAAAGGATGCTAAAAGCATATGCAAACTTTAATGGTTGAAATAAGCATCGGAGTTGGAATCTTCACCATGATGAAGCTGTTAAAGAATTTAATCTCATCGGAGATGATGAAGATGCTTGCATTTGTAAGAAATTAAGTGGGGCGCTAAGACATATTTCTAATACATTATGTGGAAGACATATTGTTGATTGGAAATGATGCATCTTTTGTTAACACAAGTTAAGAATTTCATTTTGATGAAAGACTTAGGCAAAACCCGAATATTTGGCATCAATGTCTATAAGGATAGATTGAGATGCTAATATGGTTGTGCCAAAAATACATAGATGATATATTGAATGAGTTCAATATAGAAACTACAAGAAAGGTTCTTGTCGCACAGAAAGGATTAAATCGAAATTCAAGTGTATTGACACTTGGTAAGTGAAACAAAAGATTCAAGTATAGATTGATACTTGATGTATGAAATCACAAAGAGTATTTATATCAATCATACTGTGATATGTACAAATCCAGATATGTCCTATGTTCTAAATGTTATGAGCATATACCAGAATGATTCATAAGATGATCATTGGACGATAGTAAGGATATTCTTATGATCTTTTGGAAGAACTAAGAATATATTATTTTGTAGAGGTGACAAATAGATGGTTAGTTCATTGTAAAAGTACTACATTGATACTAGTTTTGTCACAAAGTACAAATTAAGTTTATCTCAATCTAAACTAAGGGTGGCACAATATAATGGAAAGTAAGTTCCAAAATGGATTTGGATGAATTCCAAAGTTAAGACATTGTGACAGATACTATAACAAAAGGATAAGTATATGACTGCTATTATAGCAGCAAAAGAGGGCATTTGTGTCAAGTAGTTTGTTATGAAACTAGGTGTAGTTCACAGCGGAATAATACTATGAAGATATATTGTACGACAATATTGTCAACATGTTTTAACCCCTAGGAACTAAAGGTATCACCAAAGGACCAAATTTATACAAAGCCATCTCATTAGAGAATGAGTGATGCGTAGAGACGCAAAGACATGCAATTACACACGAACCTGTAAGTGTCAGATCCGAAGATCAGTTGGCCACTAGCAATCGTGTACATGCAACACCGGAAAGCCATAGGTGTTGAATACACAAAGATTTGAAACTAGATTATTGTCTCTAGTGCAAGTGGGAGACTGTTGGAGATATGCCCAAGAGGCAATAATAAAGAGATTATTATCATATCTTCATGCTTATGATAAATGTTTACATACCATGCTATAATTTTATTAACCGGAAACATTAATACTTGTGTGATTTATAAACATAAAAGAGTCCCTAGTAAAGCCTCTTGTTAAACTAGCTTGTTGGTTAATATATGATCATGGTTTCCTGATCATTAACATTGAGATGTTATTAACAACAAGATCATATCATTAGGAGAATGATGTGATGGACATACTCTTATAGATAAGCGTAGCATAAATATCAAGTCATTTCAATAGTTCGTTTGCTATAAGCTTTCTGATACATAGTAACCTAATTCCTTCGACCATGAGATCATGCTAATCACCATCACCGGATGGATGCTTTGATGACATCAAACACCACACCGTAACTGGGTGGCTATAAAGGTGGCATTGAGTGTTCAGAAAGTATGTGTTGAGGCACATGGATCAAGAGTGGGATTTGTCCATCCATATGACGAATAGATATACTCTAGGCCCTCTCGGTGGAATGTCATCCAATTAGCTTGCAAGCATGTGACTGGCTCACAAGGGATCACATATCACGGAGCGAAAAGAGTACTTATCGGTAACGAGGTTGAACTAGGTATGCAGAGATACCGACGATCAAACCTCGGATAAGTAAACTATCGCGAGACAAAGGGAAATTGGTATCGTAGGTAAGTGGTTCATTCGATCGCAAAGTAATCATAGAAATATGTGGGAGCCATATGAATTTCCAGATTACTCTATTGGTTATTGATCGGAGAAGAGTCTCGGTCATGTCTGTATAATTCACGAACCATAGGGAGACACACTTAAGGATTCGATGTTATTTAGTAGATATGGAATGTAAGTAGGGAGACCGAATGTTGTTCAGAGTCTCGGATGGGATTCGGGATATCACGAGGAGATCCAGAATGGTCCGGAGAATAAGATTCATATAAGGAAAGTCCGATTCCGGAGTTCGGGAATGATTCCGATGTTTTCATTGGAGAGGTTCTAGAAGGGTCTAGAAGGTTCACCAAAACAGAAGGGGAATGGTTCATGAATGTGTCATGGTTAAGTGGAATGATTAGATCATGTCGTAGGTCACTTGGTTGGGCATTTGCAAGAGAGAAATAAATCTCTAAATTGAAAGTCAAAAGAGAGGTTTGAAAAGTCAAACTGGAACAATAGTTTCCTAGTGGAAGAAGGAAAGAGTCCTTCCTTCTCTGAAACTTGGGTTTGGGGAAGGATTCAAACTCCCCTCTCCCAAGCTGCCCTCCCTCTCATAAATAGAGGGGAGGGGCTGCCCCAAAGCACCACAACCATCTCTCCCCACCTCCAAGCCGCGTCGCCGCCGCCTCTTGCCGCCACCGCCGCTGCCGCACCGTCGCCTCACGCCGCCGCTAGTCCATCGTCGTCGCCCTAGCCACCGATGATACGTTGGAAACGTATCTATAATTTTTGATGCTCCATGCTAGTTTAGTATCTACTTTGCTTTACTTGTCCACACTTTGAGGTGCCTTTTACATGTTTTCTGGTACTAACCTATTAACAAGTTGCAACAGTACCAGATGTCTGTTTTCTGTTGTTTTTGGTTTCAGAAAAGTTAGTAAAGAAATATTCTCGAATTGACGGACGAACGTCAAAGTCAATAACTTTCCGTGGGAACAAGGAGTCGAGAGGGAGAGAAGCGGGAGGTGATCCCAGCGCAGGGTCAGGTGGACCCGCGCCTGGGTAGGGTTTGCCAACCATGGTCGCCTCCCGGACTCCCCCTTCTCCTATAAGAAGCCCTCGATACAGATACTCTCGGCACCCGATCAGAAATCCACGAAACCGTCTATAGCCGCCGCCACCATCGTCCCTAGATCGGGGGATCTAAAGTTCTTCCCGGCACCCTACCGGAGGGGAGATCATCCCGGAGGCCTTCTCTCCGGTATGATTCGTGAGTAGTTCCACCTTGGACTATGGGTCCATGTAGTAGCTAGATGGTTGTATCTCCTCCTTTGTGCTTTCATGTATAAATCTTGTGAGCTCTGTTCATGATCAAGATCTAATCTATTTGTAATCATGCATGTTGTGTTTGCGGGGATCCGATGGATATTGAGATTATTATGTTGGTTTGATTAATGGTTCTATCTTTATGATTCTATCATGTCTGTGTTGTTTGTGATCTTGCATGCTCTCCGTTGCTAGTGGTTATGTTGGCCAAGTAGTTGCTAGTGACTCCAAGAGGGTGTATTTATGCTCGACAGTGGGTTCATGCCTCTAGTTTCTAAGGGAAGTGACAGAAATCTCTTTGGTTGTAGATGTGTTGTTGCTACTAGGGAGAAAACAAAGGTCCCTTGTTCATGGAACATGTGGACTGTTTATCTTACACACTTTGCTTAAAACAGTTGTCTGTTGCTTGCAACTTAATACTGGAAGGGTTTCGGATGATAACCTGAAGGTGGACTTCTAGTCATAGATGTAGTTGGATGGCGGTCTGTGTATATTGTTGTATTTCCCAATCGAATCTCATAGGATCTTTCTGACTAGTAATTGCATTGTTATGCCTTGCTCAGTTCCTGTCAATTGCCCCGCTATAATTTGTTTACCCTTCATGTCATGTTGTTTATCTAAGGAGAGCACCTCTAGTGAACTATGTGTAGGGTTTCGTAGCATGGAAAAAAAATTTCTACCGCATACAAACAAACAAGCCAAGATCTATCTACTAGATTGTAGCAATGAGTCGATGGAATAACTTACCCTCGAAGATTCCAAAGTGTTTAATGAGAGCGGATTCTCGTGGGTGATGTAGTCGCACTCTTCCCGATCTCAAGATCGCGTAGACGATCCTTCCGACACTGCGTTCCGGCAGCGCTCCCGCAGTCGGTCACACGTTCGGTACTCGACGAAGACCTTCCTCTCCCTTGTTCCAGCAGGCAGCGGAGGTTGTAGCACTCTCCTCGCGATTCCGGCAGCACAATGGCGTGGTACCGGAAGTAGAGGGGAGATCTCGCAGGGCTTCGCCTTAAGCCGGAGCGAGTATGGTGGAGTATGAGAGAGCTCCTCGGCGATCTAGGTTTTAGACACACCAAGGAGGAGAGGCTAGAGCCGGCGGCTAGGGTTTGGGGCACCCCAAGTAGGCGGCTAGGGAAAAACCCTAGGGGGCGGCAGCGGCTATGGTGGTAGGCGCCAAGCTAGGGTTTGAGGAGAGGTACTTGTGTGTGCTAGGAGGGATCCCTGCCCCTCCTTATATAGGTGGAGGGGCCGGCGGCCAAGGGGAGGGAGGGGAGTCCCTCCCCAACTCGGCTTGGGTGGTGCGCCGGCTTGGGGAGGAGGACTCCCTCCCCAACTCGGTTTCACCTTCCTCCTCTTTTCCTCTTTCCAAAACTTGTCGTTTGACTTTCAAACTAGCCGTTTGACTTTTCAATTTAGGATTTGAATAAACCCTTTATTTTGGACAGCGAAGACACTTAGTACATGATGCAATCATTCCAACTTGCAATGACACATTCATGTACCCCTTCCCCTCCGGAGTGCCGGACATTCCGGAACCTTCTAGAACATTCCCGATGAAAACACCGGAATCATTCCCCAACTCCGAAACGGGACTTTCCTTATATGAATCTTATTCTCCGGACCATTCCGGATCTCCTCGTGATATCCCGGATCCCATCCGAGACTCCGAACAACATTCGGTCTCTTTCTATAATACCATAGCTACTCAAACAACGTCGAATCCTTAAGTGTGTCTCCCTACGGTTCGTGAATTATGCGGACATGATCGAGACACTTCTCCGAACAATAACCAATAGAGGAATCTGGAAATTCATATGGCTCCCACATATTTCTACGATTACTTTGCGATCGAATGAACCACTTACATACGATACCAATTTCCCTTTGTCTCACGATAGTTTACTTATCCGAGGTTATGATCGTCGGTATCTCTGCATACCTAGTTCAACCTCGTTACTGATAAGTACTCTTTTCTCGTTCCCGTGATATGTGATCCCTTGTGAGCCAGTCACATGCTTGCAAGATAATTGGATGACATTCCACCGAGAGGGCCCAGAGTATATCTATCCGTCATATGGATGGACAAATCCCACTCTTGATCCATGTGTCTCAACCAATACTTTCCGAACACTCAATGCCACCTTTATAGCCACCCAGTTACGGTGTGGTGTTTGATGTCATCAAAGCATCCATCCGGTAAAGGTGATATGCATGATCTCATGGTCGAAGGAATTAGGTTACTATGTATCAGAAAGCATATAGCAATTGAACTATTAAAATGACTTGATCTTTATGCTACGCTTATCTATAGGAGTATGTCCACCATATCATTCTCCTAATGATATGATCTTGTTGTTGATAACATCTCAATGTTCATGATAGGGAAACCACAATCATTTATCAACCAACAAGCTAGTGATGTATAGAGGCTATACTAGGGACTTCAAATTAAGTTTACAAATCACACAAGTATCAATGTTTCCTTGTTAATACTATTATAGCATGAATGTAAACATTTATCATAAACATAAAGATATAATAATAACTACATTTATTATTGCCTCTAGGGCATATCTCCAACAGTCTCCCACTTGCACTAGAGTCATCTAATCTAGATTACATGGTAATATACCGAACACCCATGGCAGTTTGGTGCTGGTCATGTTTTGCCCTCGGGAGAGGTTTAGTCAACGGATCCGCCACATTCGGATCTGTGTACTTTGCAAATCTTTATATCCCCATCTTGGATATGTTCTCGAATAGCGTGAAAACGTAGCTTGATATGCTTGACTTCTTGTGTGACCTTGGTTCTTGCGCATTGGCTATGGCGCCATGTTATCACAATAGATAGACATTGGGTCCAGCACTAGGAACCACACCAGCTGTAATGAATTCTTTCATCCATATCGCTTCTTGTGAATCTTCCGAGCAGCCATGTATTCCGATTCAGTTGAAGATCTCGCCACAACGCTTTGCTTTGCACTCCTCCATAACGCTGTGCACCATTCAAAATAAATACGTATCCAGTTGTGATTTAGAATCATCCGGATCGGTGTTCCAACTAGCATCGGTGTAACCATTAACAACGAGCTATTCATCACCTCCATAAGAAAGAACCATATCCTTAGTTCTTCTCAAGTACTTAAGGATGTTTTGATCATGTCAATGATCCACTCTGGATCACTTTGATATCTGCTAGTCAAACTAACGGATATGCAATGTCGGGTCTAGTACATAGCATGGCATACATTAGAGATCCTATGGCTGAGGCATAGGAGTCTTACTCATCCTTTCTCTATCTTCTGCCGATGTCGGACTTTGAGTTTTACTCAAGGTCGATTGGCAACATGGGCAAGAACCCTTTCTTGCTATCTTCCATTCCAAACCTCTTTAGAACTTTGTCCAAATATGTACTCTGTGACAATGATATTTGGCTTTTCGATTTATCTCTGTAAATCTTTATGCCTAATATGTAAGCTGCTTCGCCAAGATCCTTCATTGAAAAACTATTATTCAAATATTCCTGGACACTATTAAGAAGGTCTACATCATTCCCAATCAACAATATGTCATCCACATATAGTATTAAGAATGCTACAGATCTCCCACTCACTTTCTTGTAAATACAAGCTTCTCCATAAGTTTGTATAAAACCAAAACTTTTGATCACCTTATCAAAACGTTGATTCCAACTTCGTGATGCTTGCTTCAATCCATAAATGGACCGTTGAAGTTTGCATACCTTGTTAGCATCTTTAGGATCGACAAAACCTTTGGGTTGCATCATATACAACTCTTCATCAATATCTCCATTGAGGAATGCTGTTTTGACATCCATCTGCCATATCTCATAATCATAATATGCAGCGATTGCTAACATAATCCTCACAGACTTTAGCTTCGCTACTGGTGAGAAAGTCTCATCGTAGTCAACTCCTTGAATTTGTCGAAACCCTTTTGCGACAAGTAGAGCTTTATAGACAGTAACATTACCATCAAGATCTGCTTTCTTCTTGAAGATCCATTTGTTCTCGACACCTTCCGCCATCCGGTAAGTCCACCAAGGTCCATACTTGGTTTTCGTACATGGATCCAATCTCGGATTTCATGGCTTCTTGCCATTTATTGAACTGGGCTCATCATTGCTTCCTCATATGTCTCGGGGTCATCGGTGTTGTCCACCAACATGACACTCATAACGGATCATACCAACTGGAGTGGTACGATTTCGTTGACCTCCGAGGCTCAGAGCAACTTCAACCAAGTTTCATGATCATCATCATTAGCTTCCTCTCTAATTGGTGCAGCACCACAGAACTTCTTCCGTTTGCGCTACTCGCAATTTCGAAAGAAGGTTCGACAACCTCGCCGAGTTCTACTTTCCTTCCAGTCACTTCTTTTGAGAGAAATTCCTTCTAGAAAGGATCCATTCTTGGCAACGAAGATTTTGCCTTCGATCTATGATAGAAGGTATACCCAATAGTTTCCTTTGGGTATCCTATGAAGACGATTTTTCCGCTTTGGGTTCTAGCTTGTCCGGCAGTAACTTCTTTACATAGGCTTCAGATCCCAAACTTTAAGAAACGACAATCTAGGTTTCTTCCCAAACCATAATTCATACGGTGTCGCTTCAACGGATTTAGACGGTGCCCTATTTAAAGTGAATGCGGCGTTTCTAATGCATAACCCCAAAATGATAGCGGTAAATCAGTAAGTGACATCATAGAACGAACCATATCTAAGAGAGTTCGATTACGACGTTCGACACACCATTACGCTATGGTGTTCTGGCCAGGTGTCAATCAGAAAGTATTCCGCATTTCTTCAAATGCTCGCCAAACTCGTAACTTAGATATTCACCTCCACGATCTGAACGTAGAAATTTAATCTTCTTGTTACGTTGATTCTCTACCTCACTTTGAAACTCCTTAAACTTCTCGAAAGTTTCGGACTTATGTTTCATGAAATAGATATACCCATATCTACTCAAATCATCCGTGAAGGTAACAACATAACGATAACCACCGCACGATGCTACACTCATTGGACCACACACATCGGTATGTATGATTTCTAATAAGTCCGTAGCTCGCTCCATCATACCGTAAAATGGAGTCTTAGTCATCTTACCCATCGACATGCTTCCATCTTTCAAGTGATTCAAATCAAGTGATTCAAGAAGTCCATCGGAATGGAGTTTTTCATACGCTTCACCCAATGTGACCAAGACGACAGCCACATATAGGTCGAGTTATCGCTGATTTCAACCGCTTATCCTCAATGTTATTAATATGTGTATTTCCACTATCGAGATTCAATAAGAATAGACCATCTATCAAAGGTGCATGTGCATAAAACATATTACTCATATAAATCGAACAACCATTATTCTCGGACTTAAACAAGTAACCGCCTCGCAATAAACAAGATCCCGATATAATGTTCATGCTCAACGCAGCACCAAATAACAATTATTTAAGTATAAAACTAATCCCGATGGTAGATGAAGGGGTAGCGTCGACCGCGATCACATCAACCTTTGATCTGCTTCCCACGCCGCATCGTCACCTCGTTCTTCGCTAGCTTCCGCTTATTCTGCAAAGACCTGCTTCGAAGTTACAAATATGAGCAACCGAACCAAGATCAAATACCGTGCACTACTACGAGTACTAGTGAGATACACATCAATAACATGTATATCGATATACCTTTCTTCTTGATGTTGCCGTTCTTCAAATCCGCCAAGTACTTTGGCAATTCCGCTCAAAGGACCTTCTCCCTTGCAAGAAAAGCACTCAAGATCGTGCTTAGGTCCAGCCTTGGTCTTTTTGGCGTGGTAACTTTCTTACCACCCTTCTTGAAGTGTCCTTCGCTTAGACTTGCCTTTCTTGAATTTGGTGGTCTTATTGACCAACAACACTTGGTGCTCTTTCTTGATCTCCACTTCGCAGACTTTAACATAGCAAACAGTTCGGCAACGCTTGTTCATGTTCTCGCATGTTGTAGTTCATCACAAAGTTCTTGTAACTTGGTGGTAGTGATTGAGGACACGGTAAATCCCCAAAGCATTAGGAATCACTATACCCAAGCTTTGAAGTTTGTTTCGTGCCCTGACATCTTAAGAACATGCTCACCGATGGAGCTGCCCTCTTCCATCTTGCGCTTAAAGAACTTTTCAAGCCTCATAACTTTCAATTGCCGCATGAGTCTCAAAATCAATTTGAGATCCTCGACAATATCATATGGGTCTGAATTCTCAAACCTTTTCTCAAGCTCCGATTCCAAACCATACAATATAGCACATCGAACTATGGAGTACGATTCTTCCGAGCGAGGTAAACATTCTTTACTTCATCGGAAGCATCACCGCAGTGGGTCACCCAATGTGCATCCAAAGACATAGGTCAAATTACCACCGTGAGGACAATCCTCAAATTATGAACCAATCCGCAAGTTGCTTCCATTGTTTTTCAACTTTTCTTTCTCTAGGAACGCATTAAAATTGATGGTAGGGCTGCCATTGATCTACAACATATTTGCAATAGTTTAGACTAAGTTTATGACAAATTGAGTTCAAATTAATAATAAAGTTAATCTAGGTGAACTCCCACTCAAAACAACATCCCTCACATTGTTTTAGTGATCACACGAACCAAATCCACTACATCAACACCGATCATCACGAGAGTTGATATAGTTTCAATGGCGAACAATCGTCATGTTCATCATATCTACTATATGATTCATGCTTTACCTTTCGGTGATCCGTGTTCCGAGACCATGTCTGTACATGCTAGGCTCGTCAAGATCAAACCTTAGTTTCCGCATGAGAAAATCTGGCTTTCTCACGTTGTATACACTTGCAGAATCTAACACACCCGATCATCACGTGGTGCTTCGAAACAACAAGCTTTAGCAACGGTGCTAACTAAGCGTGAACACTTTATGACTTGAAATTCATGTGCATGAGGGATCATCTTATAATGCTACCGTCGTCTACTAAGCAATACAAGATGCATAAAGGATTAACATCACATGCAATTCATAATATGTGATATGATATGGCCTTTCTTCTTTGTGCTTCCGATCCCCATCTTCTAGCACGAACATGATCTCCATCATCACCGGCATTGCATCAAGGTCAATGACGCCTCCATGGTTGTCGCCCAATCGCTTCAACTATTACAACTACTTTGAATAGACACGCGTCTTAACATAAATTAAAGACAACCATATGGTTTCTGCCATACAACTTACAATAAGGAACATTGCATACATCAAATATAATCACAATCATGGCCATATCACATCATCAAGACACCGCAAAACAAAGTTAGACGCCTCTACTTTCTTTGCATGTTTTATGTGGTTTGGGGCTTTCAATAAGTGTCGTTCTAACTTACGAACATGACCCACAACATTGATACTAGTATTGTTAATCACCCGTTGTAAATTGGATCTTAACTATGCTAGGAGAAACACCGCAAAGCCACTTATGCAATACAAGTTGCATGTCGAGCGTGGAGCAAGTCTCATGAACGATGTCATGTAAGGTTAGCCCGGGCCGCTTCATCCCAACATACCGCAAGATGCAAAGTACACAAGAAGCAATCGACAATAAAAGCATCAACGCCCACAATGACCATTGTGTTCTACTCGTGCAGATCTACATAGAGACTTGGCTCGATACAATCAGTAGCATGGAAAAAAAAAAACAAAAATTTTCTACAAAACACAAACAAAGATCTATCTACTAGATTGTAAGTGCAACGAGTCGATGGAATAACTTACCTCAAGATTCCAAAGTGTTTAACGAGAGCGCGTAATTGATGTAGTCGCATTCTTCCCGATCTTCCGATCTTATCGATCCTTCATCCGGCCCTCTCCAGCCGCAGCTCCTCAGCAATCACGGTCACACGTTTCGTGAAGACCTTCCTCTCCCTTGTTCCAAAGAAAAGCGGAGGTTGTAGCACTCTCCTCGCGATTCCGCAAAGGCAGTGTGCAACCGAAGTAGAGGGAGATCTCAGCAGCTTCGCCTTGGGAGAGCGATGGTGGAGTATGAGAGGCTCCTCGGCGATCTAGGTTTTAGACACACCAAGGAGGAGAGGCTAGAGCCAAGGCTAGGGTTTGGGGCACCCCAAGTCGGCTAGGGCAAAACCCTAGGGGCGGCTATGGTGGTAGCGCCAAGCTAGGGTTTGAGGAGAGGTACTTGTGTGTGCTAGGAGGAGCCCTGCCCTCCTTATATAGGTGGAGGGCCAAGGGGAGGGAGGAGTCCTCCCCAACTCGGCTTGGTGGGCCGGCTGGGGAGGAGGACTCCTCCCCAACTCGGTTTCACCTTCCTCCTCTTTCCTCTTTCCAAAACTTGCTTGACTTTCAAACTAGCCGTTTGACTTTTCAATTTAGGATTTGAATAAACTCTTTATTTTGGACAGCGAAGACACTTAGTACATGATGAAATCATTCCAACTTGCAATGACACATTCATGTACCCCTTCCCCTCCGGAGTGCTGGACATTCCGGAACCTTCTAGAACATTCCGATGAAAACACCTAATCATTCCCAACTCAAACGGACTTTCCTTATATGAATCTTATTCTCGGACCATTACGGATCTCCTCGTGATGTCCCGGATCCCATCCGAGACTCAACAACATTCGGTCTCTTTCTCATCATACCATAACTACTCAAACAACGTCGAATCCTTAAGTGTGTCTCCACGGTTTGTGAATTATGCGGACATGATCGAGACACTTCTCGAACAATAACCAATAGAGGAATCGAAATTCATATGGATCCCACATATTTCTACGATTACTTTATGATCGAATGAACCACTTACATATGATACCAATTTCCTTTGTCTCACGATAGTTTACTTATCCGAGGTTATGCTCGCTTGTATCTCGCATACCTAGTTCAACCTCGTTTACCGATAAGTACTCTTTTCTCGTTCCCGTGATATGTGATCCCTTGTGAGGCAGTCACATGCTTGCAAGCTAATTGGATGACATTCCACCGAGAGGGCCCAGAGTATATCTATCCGTCATATGGATGGACAAATCGCACTCTTGATCCATGTGTCTCAACCAATACTTTCCGAACACTCAATGCCACCTTTATAGCCACCCAGTTATGGTGTGGTGTTTGATGTCATCAAAGCATCCATCCGGTAAAGGTGATATGCATGATCTCATGGTAGAAGGAATTATGTTACTATGTATCAGAAAGCATATAGCAATTGAACTATTAAAATGACTTGATCTTTATGCTACGCTTATCTATAGGAGTATGTCCACCATATCATTCTCCTAATGATATGATCTTGTTGTTGATAACATCTCAATGTTCATGATAGGGAAACCACAATCATTTATCAACCAACAAACTAGTGATGTATAGAGGCTATACTAGAGACTTCAAATTAAGTTTACAAATCACACAAGTATCAATGTTTCCTTGTTAATACTATTATAGCATGAATGTAAACATTTATCATAAACACAAAGATATAATAATAACTACATTTATTATTGCCTCTAGGGCATATCTCCAACACTATGGACCCCGGTCCAATCTTTACCATTGATACATTTTCCACTGTTACTTGTTTACTTGCTGCAAACCATTACCTTCCACACCATATGTTTAATACTTTGTTACAACAAACCGGTGAGCTTGACAACCTCACCGATTCGTTGGGACAAAGTCTTGAGTTTGTGTTGTGCAGGTCTCCACGTTGCCAGCAACACCTGTGTGACGTTTCCTTCCTCCTTCTGGTTCGATAACCTCGGTCTCTACTGAGGGAAACTTGCTGTTGTGCTCCATCACACCTTGCTCTTGGGGTTCCAACGAAGTGATCCACATCAACACTTGGTGCACACATCAGCCGACTCCACCTCCTCCTCTCCGGCCTTCTAAACCTAGATCACCGGAAACCCTAGATCCACCATAACCCGCACCGGCTTAGGCGAAGCCCTGTGGGATCTTCCCTCTACTTCCGACACCACGCCGTCGTGCTGCTGGAATCGCGAGGGGAGAACTACAACCTCCGATGCCTGCTGGAACAAGGGAGAGGAAGGACTTCGAAAATCAACGGTGACCGATCATGAAGCGCTGCCGGAACGCAGCGCCGGAAGGATCGTCTATGCGATCTTGAGATCGGCAAGTGTATAACTACATCACCCACGAGAATCTGCTCTCGTTAACCGCTTTGGAATCTTCGACGGTGAGTACTCTAATCGACTCATTGCTACAATCTAGTAGATAGATCTTGGCTTGTTTGTGTGCATGCGGTAGAATTTTTTTGTTTTCCATGTAAAAGGATAGAGATGTCGCCTAGAGGGGGGGTGAATAGGCAATTTCAAAACTATTAAGGTTTTGGCTTGATAGAATGCGGAATTAAACTAACGTTTATTTTGTAAGCACAAAACCTAAATACACTAGGCTCAACTAAGTGCACCAACAACAAATTAAGCTAAGCAAGATAGCACAAGATAAATATACCACAAGTGATAAGCAAGATATAAGTACTTCAAGCTCGATGGACATCACAAGGAAAGTAAGCTCGATATAGAGATAACCGAGGCACGCAGAGACGAAGATGTATTCTCGTGTTCACCACCTTTGGGAAGGGGTTACGCCACGCTGGAGAGGTGTGAGGTTCCACGAAGGATTCCTCACGCCACAAAGGCTCACCTTCTTATCCGAGTCTATCCCACGGGGAATAGGCCCTTTCCTTATGGTTAGCTTTTCCTCCACTCCGGAGATGGCAAGCTCCACAACCACTTCACAAGCTCCACGAAGGAGAATCCCGGGTCTCTTCACAATCTTCCACGAAGAGAACACCGCGGCACCAACCGCCAAGCCAACTAGGAGGTCACCCTCCAAGAGTAAAAAGCTCACGGACTCTCACCGAACAAATCGTAATGGAGATCTCAACACTTATGCAAGAATGCAAAGCAAGACCACCAAGGGTGCTCAATCCTTCACTCTCAAATCCCACCAAAGCAACAAGTGCTAGGGAGGAATTAGAGAGGAAGAACAATGGTGGAAGTCAACCAATGACTCCAAGATCTAGATCCAATGGGTTCCCCTCACTTAGAGGTGGAATTGATTGGTGGGGATTGTAGATCTAGATCTCCTCTTCCAAAGCCCTCAAAAAGATGCAAGAATCATAGGAGGGAAGGGGGAGGAAGCAAGCTCAAGAGGTTCAATAGTGGAGGTTAATTTTGTGGTCAAGAACACCCTAAAACGTTGGGGGAAGAACCCTCTTTTATAGTGGAAAGCAAATATGGCCGTTGGAAGAAATCTGTGCGAACTCGGTTGAAAGTTCGGTTGGACCGGCTCCAGAACCGGACGGTCCGGTTCCTGGACCGGAAAACCTAACTTAAAACCAGAATTAGGGTCAGTACACAGTCTCGGATAGACTCGGTATAGCAAAACCGAAAATCCCGGTTTCAGATCCGGTTTTCCGGTCCTGGCACCGGACCACCCGGTCTGGGAGCCGGTTGAACCTAATCCACAACCGGGAACGGGATGAAATAGGCTTCATGAAGAACGCAATAACTTTTGCATCCGGACTCCGATTTCGATGATCTTGGGCTTGTTTTGACGAGGACAACAAGCTATATAAGATTTGCAGAGAAACATCATAGCCCAACAAAGGAGGATAAAAACAAATGAATAAAGGTAAGAAGCCTCCCTAAATAAGAACCGATAAAACCTTCAAACTCGAAAACGCCATAGAAGATGCATACGAATTCCGTTTTCGATGAATTTGGGCTTGTTGAAGAGCTAGCAACAAGCTCAAGAACCTCACATGGAGAAACACCAAGAAGCAACAAAATAGGAAGATGCAAAGTATGCAAAGGATTGAGCTCCCTATGACGATGTGATCAAGTTACACAACCAAAAGCCCCTCTTGATAGTGCGGCTATCTATCCTATAACCCGGTCTCCCAACAACCACCTTGAGACCGGTAAAAGGAAAATCTAGCAAGGCCATACCTTTGCCTTGCGCATACCGCTTGATCTTGATGACAACGCTTCAAGCTCCACCCAAGCCGGAATGCAACACTTGATCATTGTTGCTTCATGAAGACTCCTAATTTGCTTCCCCATACACCACTATGGGATAGCTTCATTAATACATGTCTTCACATGTCCATTATCATCAATATGGATGGCAAGATTCAAGCAAATGATCTTCTCGAGATGATTATCTTGAACTTGCCCTTCTCAACCTTGATGATGATCACCACTTGATGTCATCCTCTCATGGTCTATATAATATCTTCATTTTGAAGCATGCCCATGGAAAGATACCTGTCCCATATAGAAAACACAAAGGCAAATATATAATGGGTTAGTTCATGATGCATAATTTAGAAGGCTTACCATACCACAAGACCATGTGGTACATTCTTTATGCTTCATGTGTTGACCAACTTGAAATCACTCTTCAATCTTTGTTATTGGTCAACCAAGTATCTTCTCGTGCTCCATCTTAATATCTCGAGGTACATAAGGAACTATTCATTTTATTACATGCTCTAAATCTTAGTCAACCATAACTCAACTAATGAGGCTATCATGACACCGACTTAGAGCCATATCTTGAATTATTCTATTGAGATCACACTCTCAAGATCTTGATCATATTATATTCTTCTCTTCAACTCGATGATTTTGATGCCAATACTCAAGGTATATCTTTATCTTCATGGCATCCATACTTGAATCCAACACATAGACTACAAGCATGACCTATGGAATATACCTTCATATAAAACTCAGTGAAAACATTAGTCCATAGGGATTGTCATTAATCACCAAAACAACACATAGGGGCAATTACCCTTTCACCATGCTACGAACCCCTACAATTAATTTGGATCAGAGGAATCTAGACAAATCTAGATCCATTAATTTGGATCAGATGGAGTAGGGATTTATGCTGCATGGGAAGGCACACAGAGAAGTAGCTTTTGCTTGTTGCTCCATTTTGTTGTGAGGTTGCAGTATAATACTTGCATAATATATATTCTCTATAGTAATTGGTTGGTGTTGTGTCAACATCCGTCTCTCTTTCTCTCTTGTACAAGAAAAGAACCAGCAAGCGTCGACCGGTACATTATGGCAGTCACAGCATTAGGGCAACGTAAAATACAGTTCACATGTCTATGAGGAGGCATTTTGTAGTAGTAACAAATTAATTTGGGGATCCCAGAATAATAGGTAATGCTTCGGGTATTAAGGTACACGAAAGAAATACAACGGTGGATAAAAACAGAACCACAGGTAATGCTTCGGGTATTAAGGTACGCGAAATAAGCACAGACGCACAGAAGATCGAAGGATGCAATCGAAGATCATGATAGTAGGGTTTTAAGCAGCATGCCTAATTGGATGCCTGCAACCGTAGCTAATGTTTTCTTTTCTTGGATTGAGGTTACGGTAGGTACAATTATGTTGACATTTTCATTATCATCAGTAACCGTGACTCCTTTAGAAGCCAAAACATGCATGTGCGGCCTGACGCCATAGATGAGATTGTGGATCCCGTGCAATCCCTTTTCAAAAAAATCTGATGATATCTAACAACACTTACATCAAGGTTAAAGAAATTTTACCGCAAATCTCTATAATATCACCTAATGTAGGTGATCAACCAAACTTACTCAAACTCCGTTTTTGTCAACCAACATTGTGCATCGAGGCATAAACCACCTAGATCTTCAATCACATCCATGAAGTTCTAACTCAAGGAACTAGGTTTCATCAGTAAAAGCGCCAGGCTCAACACAAGTTCTTCAAGGTCGCAACCGCTTCAACCTTGTGTTCAAACTTGGTCTCCACTTTCTTCAACCACACACATTCCTTTTTATTTAAGACGATTCTATGCAAAGATCCAACATACGTCTAGAGCTTCAATGAGAACCATAAAGCTCCAACTCGCCGAATCAATTTTTCATCATTATAAAGGCACTAGACTCAACATGGGTTCTACTTGGGGCAGAACCTTCTTCAACCATGTGTCCAGGCTAGAGCCTTAAGCTATTAAAACATATTGTGTCCTCAAGAGATTTGCATGTGAAATGTTTTCCAAAGATTGTGATTAACATTGAGAAGAACAAGTTTCACTTTCTACCTTGAATATCTAACCCCTTCGATAATACGGTTTTTCCATTGCCCATTCAGTATTGTTGGTTTCTTCTTGGCATTTATTGGCTTGCTCGAAATGTGCTATAAATAATATGACCCGCAAAGCCACTCTAGACTAGATCCATGTTCATGGAAGTTTTTATGGTTGGGGCTTCACACATTTGGATAAGAGGAACAACTTTATATTCAATGGAGTAACATCTGATATAAGCTCTTGGAGGGCTAGATTCAGGACTGATTCTGAGCTATTGATCCATAGGACTAAGCCTGATCATCATCCCTTTGTCCACATCTTAGTTGCTCTTTGTAATTTCTTTTAACAATGTGAGTTGTCGAGTTAGCATGTAAATATGTATTGTCCTTTTATTTTAATATATTGAAAAGGCTGTAGAATCCTTTACATCTATTCAAGGTTCGAAAAAAGATTATATGGTTTTTCGTATTGACTCCAAAGCTATAATAAAAGACTACGTCTCCAACATTATTCAGCCTCTGAGTCTTCAAGCATGCTAGAATGAGTTCTTTCTTCAAGCGAGCATCTCAGTCCTTAGACCTCAACCTGTACTTTCTTTGACACTTTCTAAAGGGTTGTCGTTAACATGTTTGAATCAAGTTAGCACAGTGTTTCTTATGACTATGAAGTATGGAAAATATTGAAGAACTTATTCATGTATTCATATTCATAGCCGCAACTGCTTAGTATTTATCTATGCATGTAACGCTCATGTGTCATGTGCGCCATCACCATTCCTTCATCAGGGACACTTAGTTTATTAGGGACGCCCTGCATCTTTTGGGGCATTCAGTTTCTTCAGAGATGAGGTATGCTAAGCTTCTTCACGGATGCTCAGGTTTTTTGATTCCTTCATATCATGCACATGCTTTGCTTCACTGCGACGACTCATTATGTTTGTGACCTTTTGTAATCCAAAAAAAACTATATATTTCTTGTATACTTGGCAAAATATATATCCCTTAATAATTTTCATCTATCGCCGAAAACCCACTCGGAGGTTATTAGATGTACTTTAACCCACCATACTACAGTTGATTCTTCACATGGAACCCACACGATCTCTCGCATAGATACATAAAAATGGTATATTTTTTTCCTTAGTAATGAGGAGGAAGAGTTCCCTAACTTTATATTACGCAGAGTGGTGCGCCAACAAAAGAATTGCGAGCATATAGACTCAGACTCCCATGGGTAGGATGTATCGGCACGTCCTTACCATCTGGGCTGACCTCGGTTCGCTTAATGTTTGTTACAACATAGATACACAAATGCTAACTCATAATGTTATGGAAGGGAGTTGAATGACATCAAATATTTTTGCATGCCGTTAGATGTTTTCATAAACAACTCCTAAATTAAGGATGGTATTTTATTTGTTTTTTCTTGATAAACCATTTTCATCTATTCATCAAGCAACATTAATATCTTTACAAATTCGTTTTGTGTTAGCATAATCTTTCTTGTAGCCAAGCCCTATCCTTTTGTGAATAACTAGATCGTTGCCATGAAGATTGTAGAATAAATATTATGATGCGATTCATAGAAAATGGTAGAGAATTCTGAGACAAGACATTTTTATATATCTGGAATGGAGATGTATTGTAGGTTTTTATGGTTATCAACTATAGTATTGAGACCAATCCATTAGTATGTATAGGCTTTCCATATCTCCTATGAAAAACTAAGATGGGCTGCCAAGCACCCTAAGAATGTACATGAGAGGTCCATAAGTAAATATATGTATCTATCAAGACAAGTTTTATAAAAACTTGCTCCTTATGCAATGTTGTGATGCACATCGAGATTCTAGCGTTGGCTAGCCAATAAAGTGTATTTGTTGGGTTAGAAATAATAATTGTATCGCTTCACAACTTCAAGTAGATTCTAAGCTAAGATATTCGAAGTAAATTTATTACATCTAACTTTTTTATTCACAGAAATTATTAAATATGTGATGAACCGGGTATGTTAAAAATGACACCATAACCAAAAAAATATGTTTCTATGTATCAAGGATTTATTCTCGATGTTGGGAGTGTTGAATATAAGAATATGAGGTAATTAATATGGTTTATAAATATTTAAGGTTGTAATAGATGTATTTAGGTGATCATTAGTGTATAAGAGATTCAATAGTAATCTTTGTGACATGGTTTGTAACACCCTCAGAATCGGCCCTATGCAAGTTTTAGCGAAACCCGCCAAACCCGCATAGAAATGATTCGAAGGTGCCCACCAGGCACTTGCGTGCGGGTGGAAAACGAAGTAATAACATTACACAACAGTCCTCGATGGGACCCACAGAACAGATATATAAAACAGCGACTCGATGAGTCAAGAATACAGATATACAGTACAAAGATCCAAATCACCTGTAAAACGATACAGCGTCCGACTACGGACAAGATGCAAATGGGGCTAAGAGCCCTGAAGAATAACCAATGGCGTCCATAACCCTGCCCAGGCCAAGCCGGAAGGGTAACCCTGCTAACGACGTCGATCTCAAAACCTGCTTAAACAAAAGGGGTGCCGACAAAGGGCAAAGGAAAAAGAGGAGCGTCCAAGATCGAGGCCAAGACACGCGAGGCTAGAATTCGGGTCCTCGCCACATAGGTATGGTGGATCAAGCGCAGCGCAAAGATGCACTAAACAACCTATAGAGACTCGATACAACCGAGGATATCGAGAGGGATAAGAATGACCTAACCGGATCCAACTGAAGCTATCACCAAACAAACCCATCCGGTGTTTCCCCGAGACCAAACGAGGAAGTCAACCGAGGAACTCACATACTGGCGCTTTACTTATTCATTATAGTTGCGGCACTTTACTAGTCAGGTTTAGATAATCATCCTGATAAAGTAAGCAGTGGGCACTTTTAGTTAACCATTCCATGATAGTTGCAACTCTTACTAGTCAGACACAATTAGCATGAGATAACCTCAAAACCCAGCAGTTGTTGGTACTTTTAGGTAGCCATTCCGTTGTAGTGAAGCTGATTACTAATCATATCGGATAAAAGTCCATTTATAACAGTAAACTTTAGTTATAGTTGTCTATGATCAAGCACTGTGCTCCAAGTCGTCCATAACCGCGGACACGGCTTCTCGAAAAGATTTAACCCTGCAGGGGTGCACCAAAGTATCCACAGGCACTTCGACCCTTTTTGCCAGATCAGTTAATATACACCCATCGGTATGTCGACGGGGCCTAAGTCATGACGTTCCTAGATCCAAAGCAAGTACATGGGGGCCACCCCACCAAGTCGACACCCGCAACGGAGTCGGCCGGTCTCCGAGACGGACTTAGGGTTTGGGTAGACGGCAGTGAGCGACAGCAAATCCCCAAACGGGGACTGTCGACACCGCGAAAACGTGTCCCGATCCTAAACAGTACATGTGCTATCTGTCGCACGATTTAAATAAAGCAGTAAAGCATGGCATAAGTACAGGATAGTAAATAAAACCTCAAACTAGTTGTGGCCCCCAGTACAATACTTTGAAAATCAGGTAATAATCAATGGGGGGCCCATATCTCCACCGTGGTTAGCGCGCCGATCTCTAACAGTGTCAAGAACTCGGTCCCACGGACACAAGTGGGCGGTCGGAAACCAAATCTTACCTATCACCCACCGATGCCTCTGCTTAATTCAATTTTAGTTGTTAAACAGGAATTAAAGTGAAACAATCATTAAAGACATGATCGTCTCCAACATCAACATGCGGCAAACCTCCAACAATGGTGGTACTTGACGACAAGCAAAACACTTGAGCAAGCGACTACGACACGCGGGTCCAACTATCTACCAAACAACAGGTAATAGGATGTGTCCAAGGCTATATATGGCTGCAAGGAATATCACGGGTACGAAACTAGAGCAACGCAACACAGATAGCAATAGATCAACAGGAGGGAAGTAAATACTATAAAAGTAAAATAGGTAGAAAGAGGGAGATGCTCGCCTGAAAACATGTCGAAGGGTTCAACCGGAGATCGGGGCGAAGCTCACATCAACTCAACGGCTTTATCCGCGAAGAAGCAAAACACTAGAAGGAACACCGGATGCAATATTTAATACGACGGCAGAAGATCGGCATGATGCATGTATGATGTATGACATGGCAAAGAGAGGTGGTGCAATTAGGTCATATTAAGTGGAACCGGGGTCCCGACAATTAGTTAGATGGTTCGAGTTGTTTAGCTACCCCGAAATTTAAATGTTGTTTAACAGGCAGAAGATAGTACCGGGTTCGCTACACAAATTTAAATGAGGCCAATATGAGACTAGCTTTGCCCGCATATGGGCCCCATATTTAATTATTAGGTGAATCGGCATAAGGCCCCAAACCACGTATATGCATGAGTAAGACAATTCAATATGCAACAAGTTGTTATTATGTTATAAAATAGGGTTTCGGGAAGGGGTTCACACTTTAGGGTTCTCGACGATCTTGGTTAGGGTTCGACGGGGTTTGGGGTCGGTCACAGGGTCCAGGGTTCCAGGGTTCGACGGTTCGGACTCGGCGGCATCGTTCTCGGACAAACGAGGTAGATCTTGTCGCACGGTGCCCGCGAAGTAGATCTTGTGGTTCTGTGTCGGCGACCTCGGCATCCGGGAAGCAGGACTTGGTCGGTGTCGGGCGCGTCGGATTCTTCCGGGTCGGGGTTGTTCTTGTCGCATGAAGATCTTGTCGGATTCCACGAGGTCGAGCTTGCAGTTGCGAGGGTCTTGTCGGGCCCCACGCCATTGCATCGGTCTTGACGTCCGGGATGTAGAGCTTGGCGTGCCAGGATCGGGTTCCGTGTGGCGGTCTTGGCGTCCGGGGATCTTCGGCTCCCTATCGACACACTTGCGGTTCCGACTTGGTCATCGATGGGGAACCTGGGGGCTTCGGGGATGGATGCCGGTGTCGGGCTCGGAGATCTTGTCATCTGTGTGGCGAACTCCGGGTCCGGGGGATGGTCTTGCGATCCGTGAGGGAGATCTTGAGGCGTCCGCTTCACCGGGCCCGACATGAGTCCTCGGCGTTTTCTCGAACGGCTCCATATCGGACATCTCCGTGGCGACTATGCCTCGCCGGGGTCAATGGAGGGCGGCGATCGAGTGATGAGGACGCCAGGCCACGCTGGGCGACGGCGACGCCCCACGGCGCGTCATGGCGACACCGAGGAAAGGAAGGACGCGGCGGCGCCAGGCATCGGGAGGGGCCGGGCGAACGCGGGCGCGGCCGAGACGAGGGCGAGGGAGACGGAGGGCGACCGCACGGGCGGACGGCGAGCGGCGGCTGCCGCCCGAGCGGCCGGGCGAGGTGCTTGGTGGTTGACCGGGCGACGGAGGCGACGCAGGTCGCGGAGCCGCACGCGACAGCGAGGGCGGTGCAGACGCCAAGGGAGGCGAGACCTGGTCGAGGCGGGAGGCGGCTCGCGGGCCGGGAGGAGGCAGCGACGCACGCACACCGGAGACGGGCGGCCGGCGCAGGCAGAGGCGGGTGCGACGGCGGGCTCGACTACCGGCGAGGGGCAGAGGAGCTAGGGGCCGCCCGGGAGAGCGAGAGGGAGGCGAGCCGCTGGGCAAGGTTGAGGCCGACCATGGGCGGCGTGAGGCGGGCAGAGCCGGCGGCGACGACGGCGCAGAGGGAGGTGACGAGGTCGCTGGGGGGGCGCGTCCGCAG
The DNA here is from genome assembly GCA_030063025.1 of Avena longiglumis. Classification (NCBI taxonomy): domain Eukaryota; kingdom Viridiplantae; phylum Streptophyta; class Magnoliopsida; order Poales; family Poaceae; genus Avena; species Avena longiglumis. The sequence goes on along the minus strand of CP125973.1, from coordinate 552,446,862 downwards.
CTTCTCGGCCAAGCCAACCAGGAGGCGGCGAAGGAGCTGGTGGCGCAGGTTGGCGAGAGGGAGAGAAGGGAGGTTGGGGACAGGGGTGGGGCGCCGGGCAGAGGTGGTCGGGTCCCATGGTGGCTCAAGGTGCAGGGAGACGGGAGGAAAACTGGGAGGGATGTGGCCGTGTAGGCCACTGGGGATGGGGTCCTTCCGGCAGGGAGCTGGGGGTGGGGCTGGGTGTGAGTGTGAAGGGTTAGGTGGGTCCGTGGGGCCTGGAGGGAGTGGGAAGAGAGAGAGGCCAGGGCTGCCGAGGTGGCAGTTCTGGTTGGGTAGAGGGGAGAGAGGGTGAGGTGTCACTAGGGGATTGGGCGGGTGATGTGGCCAAAGGGGTGGGTTTGTTTGTTGGTAGCTTTAGGGGCTGTTTTAGGTGGCCGATTTAATTCCGGGTGGTTGCTCGTTTCGCCCGCTCGATCGCCCCACCAAAATAACTTAATATTTTATTTACTTTAATTGGACCGCTTGCAACCCGATAGCAACAAAACAAAATAATCCGGAGACCCGGTTTTATGCTTGAATAAAGATGGGACGCTTTAGAAAACAAACGGGCTTGCGAAAATAGTTTTATGCAAACAACACATGATGATGACGATGCAATGCACAAATTCAACGCGATTTTCTAGTAGTGGTTATGGATGCCACATGGTTATACCCTACGGTACGTAACTTCAACATACCTAGTCCAGCCCAAGGAAGGCCCACGGCAAATATACGCTGGCCCATGAAGATTTTCAGGTGACCAAGGCCCATGACGTCTTCGGATCCTTGGAGAACAAGACTAGAGGAGATAGGAAACTCAAAGGGGTAAAACCCTAAGAACTTGTAACCGACTAGGACTATACCGGACCTTCCTAAGTCTATATAAAGGCCGGAGGGTACGCCCTAGGGCAACTCACCCAACCTCGACTCATACTTTCAGATACGCATCCACGCCAGATCGAATCACAGACCAGAACCTTCGGTTCCGCCGTAATCAAAGAGCGTAAGCAGAGTAGGGTTTTCTCCGGGGCCTGAACTGGTAAATCTTGTGTCCGGTTGCTTGTCCGTTAACCATGCCATGATCTCCCATCCCCATCTTCTCCAAAACCCAAGTCCATAATAATGGGCATTGACGAGATTAAACCTCGCCAATTGGCGCCGCCTGGGGAATTGGGGCTGCTGATTGCGGTCGTGACGGTTCGACCCGATCGATCTACAACCTGCAACAACGGAGAATCACCTCCTCTTGGCGCTTCGACTTCACCGCCCACTCGGGCCACTATGAAGGATTTCGAGCCCGAGGCGATGGACTCAAATTTTGTTCGAGCTTCGATTCCGTGGGACAACGGCACCTCCGCCTCCGAGCGGTGCCCGCATCCAATCAGGCCCGCTTCATGGGCTCCACACCCCGTGCTACGCACATCACCATCAACAGATGAGTTCTACAGCAGCAGCTGATGCAACTCCGATCTGTGCGATCCACCTTCGGATGAAGGGACCTACGGTTCCAGATCCGAAAGCTGCGGCAGCAGCCAACCAATCTGCAGGCGCTATCTGTGCGGCGCAGTCATCCAAACCGACGAGGAAATGCCTAACCCGCCGCCCAACCCCAACCCGCAGGACAGAAACGGCGAAAACGGTGGAAATGGCGATAACGGGGAAAACAGCGACGTCCTCATCCAACTTAGCAAAGAAGGATGGGTCAAAGCACGCCGCGCCGTCGCAGGCGAAATAGTCCTACCTCTAGACTCCCCACGTGATCTGCTGAGGGCATACCACTACCTCCTCATCGAGGAGCACAAGAAACAAGTCGAGATGCAAAAGGCGCTCGACAAACTCAAGCAAGCAGCAGCTGAGTCCAGTGCGCGACGAGCTGCGCTCTCCGCCATGGAACCCGGCTCTAGCACAAACAGGAATCAGGGAAACAAGCAGCGCTCTCGGATGGAAAACATGGACCCCAAGGAGCGGCGTGACGTGACCCGAACTCTCCATACAACGTTCATGGATATGGACGCCGACGGCAACATCACCCCGAAGACGCCACAAGCTGCGATCATGGTAGCCACTGCATATCCCGCTGCTCACCCACCTCGGAGGGGACCCAAAGGGCCATGCATAAGTCCGCACTCACCGGACTAGACTAATCGAGCTGCGCCCACGAAGACGCTCGCGGAGCCAAAGAAGAAAGCTCGCCAGCGCGACCGAGCCCCACACCCTCATCCGAAGAGGAAGAGGAGCACGATCTTCGAAGGAAGAAGAGCTCCAACCGCCACAAACGCGACTACGACGCCAGAGACAAGCTTACACAAAGAAGATCGACAAAGCACGCCAAACGCGCATGCTCGTCTCAATCGAGATGGATGAAGACGCGAAAATCATGAGCCCGATGCTTCAGCAGATCTGCTCGCGAACACGATGCCACGCAACTCAAGCTTCCTTCGGATACTCCGTTCAATGGTACGCAAGATCCAAAGTCCGCTCGCTGACCACGTCATCCGCTGCTTCATGGAGGCAACAAAGAAACTGCCATGCAATGCCTTCACCGCACCGACAAAGGGCGCTGGTCCTGCTCAAGAGCCTATCATCGATCCATCCAAAGGGAGGAGCTCGCCACCTTCATCCGAAATTTCAAAGGCACCAAGAAGAGGCCCGCCTCAATCAAGAATTGCGAGCCTGCACTCAAAGAACGGGTGAATCTATTCGCCATACATACTACGCTGGTCACGACCAAGAACTCCGCAGCACACATCTCCGAAGAGGGCCATCGACGCCTGTGGACGGCGCTGCTCAGACTTCAAGGAGGAACTTGGGCGTGTAAAGCCCAAGACACTCGATCACCTCATGGAAATCGCCAACAATTGGGCAGACGACGAAGATTGCATCCAGCGACCGCAATCAGATGAAGAGGACGACGGCCACGAAGACGAACGCCGCCAAGAAGAGGAGATCGCGCGTCTACGAGGACCGCGACGGACCCGACATGGTCGCAGCCGGCTACGCCGACCGCCGCAACGACAATAGCCGCAACAACGGAGGATATCGCAGCGGAAACTTCCGCGACAACGGATGACCAGCACAGTCGTGGCAACGCCGCGACCGCGACAACGGACCATCAGCATTCGACAAACTTTCGGGTCCATGCACCATTCACTTCTACATCGACAAACATGATAGAAAAAAGAAAGCCAGCCACATGCTCAAGGACTGCCGTGAGTTCCAGAAACTCAGCGAAGACATGATGCAGATGAGGCAACAAGCTCTAATTCCTTCGTTCGGAAACGCACCTGCGCCAGGTGAAATAGCACACGGAGCTCCTCCACCGCCGCCTATTGGAGGCCAAAACCAACCAACAGACCACAAGAAAACAACGCCGGGTCCCATATCCCCATCAAAAGGAGCACTCAATATGATCCAAGGACGCCAACAAACAGGTGCGTAAGAAAATCACCCGACAAATCAACTTGGCCATAGCAACTCCGCCTGCAATCCCTGAGTACCTCAGCGGATCGGAGTCCTGCATCACATTCACTCGCGCGGATCACCCTTGCCAGATCCCTCGCCCAGGTCATGCTGCCCTGGTGCTGGAGGCGCAGATCGGAGGCTTCGAGATGAGTCGCGTCTTCATGGACGGTGGCAGCGGCATCAACCTAATGTTCGCAAGCACTCTAGCAGCCATGCGGATCCCGCAATGTAGCCTGGAACAATCAGACACAACGTTCCACGGCATTGTCCCAGGGAAGGGCATCTTCCCTCTGGGCAAAATAGGGCTCGACGTCATCTTCGGGAAACCGGACAACTTTCGGCAGGAGCGCCTAGAATCCGGAAACATGGAGACAAATCAAAATTGGACTAGCCTATCAGAAATCCCCTTCATTTATATTTGATGCAAATATCATCCAAGGACTTAGTCATTAGTCACCAGACCCACAATAATCACTGAGAATCAATTCAGCCAATCCGGAAAATGAAACCCATTGATACATGGAGGAAAGAAAGAGTAATAACGAACTTGGAGGATAAATATGGGTCTGTAAGATGGGAAAAGAGAACGACATGGAGTAAAATATGTTTCAGGAAGACGATGAGAGGAAGAGATGCATGGAGAATTTTTTGAACGTTTTGTAGTGGCCAATTATTTTCACGAAATTAATAAGTTGTATAGAATCATTTATCAAAGTTCACAGTTATATTCTTCCGTAAAAAAGTGTCTCCTCTTCATTCAAAACAATGAATTGTTTAGGGCAAGTAACACAGAATATAAAACTGACTAATCCAAATGATCGTGAATTCGCCTTGTCTTATAGCACGTATCTATCATGCACCACTTCACTATGAAGAGATAACCCAAGCGCGCTAGACATTATAGAAGTGTTGTACTTATGGAATCGACTAACATTGTTGAACCTCCCTTCCACATGGTGTGGTAGTCGAATCATCGGGAATGACATGAGATGCAAAACTTGATGTACAAATTATGCTTTATACAAATCCCACGTGTATGCAGAATATTCAAGTACAATGGATATAAATGTAATGCAATTCATTTTCACATCGCACATTGGCCACTATCCATAAGGTTGTGAAACTGCTCCCGCAATTCAGATGGAGTTAGTTGCGTGCTCAGTCAAATAGCCAACATTTCAACCACATTGTTGAGTAACATTAGCGATAAAGGGTAATCCCAATCGAGTCCTTTTTTTTGTTTGGTAAGAATGACCAGCATGATCGTTGAATTCATGTCCACACTACCTCCATGTACATATTCTTGCTTCTAGGTACGACGCTTTTCCAAGAGGCCATTCATTTCCCGATTGACGAAAGGAACATTTGACTTCTTCGTTGGACTTTCAAAGTCACACCATTCATTTTGTTGGCTTAATTCATGGACTATCTCATGCAGGATACCACTCCAGCAAGGATGGTTATTCCTTACATGAAGGTTGTCTCTATCGGTCTAACCATGTGTGCTCTGCCGCTTAATTAGCCTCTTAGTCGTGAGACTCGTGACCTTCATCAAGATTTTGAAGCTGACATTTAGAAGGTATATTAGTCGATATTGTTGGACCGGTTCTGCCTCCTTAGTACTAAGCAACAAAATAATGTCCCTAGAGACTAATTTAAACAACTTCAATTCTGTGGCGTGTAGAGCACCGAACGACTCTATGTGGTCAACGCAATTCTGTCTAAAATGATCTGATAAAACTCAGTGGAAAAGCCATCTGAACTTGGAGCTCTATTATGTTTCATCATGAAAGTTGTCGTGCGGTGAAGAAAGCTTCTGGATGTCTTCCAGTTGGGACTTATCAACATAAAAGTTTTTTCCTCTTGCACATCGAACATACATTTATAGTAATTTGTTACATATGTTTTCAGCTGATCATGACCTTTAATAGTTCCCTCGTGTGTGTGAACTATGTGAATGTCCCTATAGTATCGATACCTATACCCTACGACACTACTCACCCCCCAAGTACTCACTCCACTTCCAGGTGGGCAATACTTGCTAAGCCATGTAGGTGAAGCCCAACATGAACAGAAGAATTATCTCCACAAAGCCTTTCACATTTCACAGCATGCGGGAACGCTATATGCCCGGCGCAGACTGCTAGCGCCGCACAAGATGCAAGCTCTATTGGGCCGACCCAGTTCATGTTAGGATTTTTACTTTTACGTTTTATTTTTCTTTTTATCTGTTTTATTTTTCCTGTTTCTTTTGTGGTTTTATTTTTTGTTTATTTTTATTTTTTAGAAACATCATTATTTTTAAAATATGTTTATTATTTTAAAAAATTGTTTTTTCTGAATTTTGGTTCATGATTTTTAAAATTTATTCATTATTTTTTGAATTGGATTCATGATTTTTGAAATATTGGTCATGCTTTTAATTTTTGGTTCATGGTTTATGAAATTGGTTCATGATTTTTCTGAAATTGGTTCCTGTTTTCGAAATTGGTTTATGATTTTTCAAAATGGTTTATGTGGTTCTTGACTTTTTAAAAATCATCATTATTATAGAGAATGTTTAGAGTTTAAATAAAATACAGAAAAAAGAAGCATAAAAAGTAAGAATAGAAAAGAGAAAAGGGAATCTCGTCACATGGGCCAGCCCACTTACCCGCGCCTTCAGGGGACACGCGCGTGTTTTTTTTTGACAGAATATCGCACTTTATTGATTAAATAACACCAATACAAAGTTCAGCCCGAAAGAAAAATTACAAGAAGAGCGCACAGAGGCGCGAGCTAATAAGTGTGCTGCGACATTCAAATTACGAGAAATATGCCTAAATGAACATGAAGTGAAGCTCCTAGCAAGAACCTTGATGTCCCTAATAACAATGCCCATCAGGGAGCGATCCTGGGTCGATGACCTGATGCGCTGAATCATCGACAAGCAGTCTGATTCCAGGACACAGTCCTGCACTACTAGGAAAACGGCTTTTAGTGGCGCACCTGAAAACATCATCTGTGGCGCAGTGCGCCATGTGTCTTGCGCTACGGCTATCTCTCAGTCGTGGCGCACTGCCTAGTGCGCCACGGTTGTGTAGAGACAGGCGTAGCGCACCTGCTAGTGCGTCACAGATGTTTGGGCAGGTGCGCTATCCTCCACTAAGCTTCTATAGTACGCTTTAGGTGTAGTGCGCCACAGAAGGTAGACCATGTGCGCCACAGATGTATTTTTTGTTTTTTTTATTTCCAAGCCAAATTATATACAATACAGATTATATACAATATTATAGCAGATATACACACACAGATACAAGATATACAATTATATATATAAATACACAATATAAAAAACAAGATTGAAACAAATACATATAGATAAGTCTCATACATGAATACATAGTATAAGTTACATTGTTTCGATCAAGTTACAAAGTAGTAGTTGGTGACATGCGAATACATGTGTCGATCGAACAAGTTAGAGAGCTCGGAAGCTCGCCTAGACATCTAAACTAGCTAGACACAAACGCGGGATAAATAACTAAAGAAGATAAGCATGATCACCGCCACGACGAAGGTGTAGGTCTTCATCCGGTTCCTTGTCCGAACTCCCGCTAGATAGCGCGTGTATCTAGCTTCCGCCTGCCATAGTGTTGTACCTTTGTAACTATTGCCGCTGAAACGGTGCATCTGTCTCCAGTCTTCCCAATCATCGAGACTCGAACCCGTCCCTTGTACACGACGTACCACGTCATCTATAAGTTGACAATAATAATTAACCGGTGATTGAAAAAACACATATATAATTAAAGTCGCATATGAAGATACACTTATAGAAAGTACTCCCAAATCAAAAAGGCCAAACTCAAAAAGCATGCCTCATATATAACTAGGTTGTTCGACACAGGAATATGCTACGATGGAACTGTTCGCCAAGTAGGATGCACAACACCTGGACCTGTGCATAGCACAAGGCGAACAATCCCATCGCAGCACATTCACATATAGTGTGCCACGATATTTTAATCATCGGTATTATTCTCGAAAAAGACCAAAATAACTCAAAAAGCATGCCTCATATATATACATAGGTCGTTGGACACAGGAATATGCTACGATGGAACCGACGCCAAGTAGGATGCACAACACGGACTTGTGCATAGCACAAGGCATAATCCCATCGTAGCACATTCACATATATAGTGTGCCACGACATTTCAATCATCGGCATTATTCTCGAAAAAGACCAAAGTAGCTCGAAAAGAATGCCTCATATATAACTAGCTAGGTCGTTGGACACAGGAATATGCTATGACGGAACAGTTAGCCAAGTAGGATACACAATTCCTGGACTTGTGCATATCACAAGGCTAACTATCCCGTCATAGCACATTCACATATATATTGTGCCACGACATTTCAATCATCGGCATATTCTCGAAAAAGACAAAAATAACTCGAAAAGAATGCCTCATATATATATACATAGGTCGTTGGACACGGGAATATGCTATGATGGAACCGTGAGCCAAGTAGGATGCATAAGACCTAGACTTATGCATATCACAAGGCTCACAATCCCATCATAGCACATTCACATATATAGTGTGCCACGACATTTAAATCATCGGCATTATTCTCGAAAAAGACAAAAATAACTCGAAAAGAATGCCTCATATATATACATAGGCCGTTGGACACAGGAATATGCTACGATGGAACGGTGAGCCAAGTAGGATGCACAAGACCTGGACTTGTGCATATCACAAGGCTCACAATCCCATCGTAGCACATTCACATATATAGTGTGCCACGACATTTCAATCATCGGCATTATTCTCGAAAAAAGAGTAAGGAAAAAAAGAAGGACCAAAGTGAGCAAAGGACCAAAGAGTAAGCAAAAAAACCAAGCATTGATTGATATATAATAATAATAAGCAAAATAAGTAAGCGATGATTCAAAAACCTAATAAGATAAGTACACTTGTCCACACACACACAAAGGTCATCTATAGTTTGTAACTACAACTAGGCCAACATCAAGCCTTCTGGCTCGGCTTAGGGAACGGGAGGACGCCTTGTATCTTCATGAACTTCCTATAGTCACCCTGCATCTCTAGGCGATCTTCTATGTCACGGTTATTCGGGATATTTCCTCCGAGAAGATCCCCAAGTCATGACATCACGAAGATGATTGCCCCAACCGCCGGATGCGATACATCTCTTGTCTAATATCCGAATCATTGATCTTGGCCTTTGCTTCGCCCACTATTTGAGATGATCCGCAGCGAGAATTCTGCTGGTCAAGTAGGAACGCCTCATGTGATGGAGTGCGTAGGCTTCCTTCTTATCGCTTTTCCTACCGATTCACGCAGGGAACTCCGTTACGTGGTTGAAGACGGTTCCGAACTTGACCTTCGTGACGCACGAAGGTGGTGCCTTCCGTCGAGGCAAAGCCGGAGAGCATCATCCGTAACTTCCTTGATCTTGTCATAGTTTTTCTTCTTTTCTAGACTCCCGAGTCGAAATACGTGGCGGGAATGCTTGGCGATAAGGAGATGAGCGCGGTGTTCATCTCTGCGCAAAAATTCAAATGGAATGTGTTGGAAAAGAATGATGATGATCTAATAAAGCCAATCGACGGTGGCGGTGAATAATGACTTACTCGGAAAGTAAGGCACGAGAATGTATTCCTTTGTCTTGTTCGCCACGAGGATTCTTTTTAGGTACGAGGCCACGATACGTCGTCGCGGGGAACCCAAGCAGCCGTCACGCATGTAGTAGGGGTCCACTATAGCGATGCCCGGTGTGTTCTCTCTAATGATCTGCATGGCCAGGCTGAGAGAAAACAGACAGACCATGGTATAGTGCAGCGGGTATAGGTGGAACATATTGAAGATGTCGTCGAATGCAGGAAGAACAGATCCGCAGGGGCATTGTCGACGAAGCCCAAGACTGGTGGCACCTTAACCACGAATACCGGGTGCGAGGGATCTTTCTTCGATAGAAGGCGTCTCTCTATCGTCAGCACGCCGTCATGCACACTCTGCAGTTCCGAACTGGCGAGCTTCCGCAAATTCTTAGGTAGTATGGGCTCACCCGCCACATGAATCCTCCACATAATACCCTCGGGTCTTGGTGGCCCGTCCCGAAACCTGATCGGATTCGCAGTTGTTGACGCCACCGGCTGGCTCGAGCTGCTAGATTTTCTTTCCCGCCTTTTTCCTTTTGGAGAGCGGGCAGGCACCGCATCTGAGCACCGCCGCCTATGTAGTGTGTCGGCTTAGAATAAAGGGTCGTTGGTTGTATCACTGGCTCTGTAAAGGCGCAAGTCGGAGGCGTCTCCGAGAACCAAACAGACGCTTGGTGATAGTGGCTTTCTGTGGGGCCACCAGCTAGGTCTTCTTCGCTAAACCGAGTGCTGAAGAAGTGATCATTCCGTCTTCGCCCCTCGGCGGATCTCGCGCCATGTGCATATCATCAACATGATCATCGACCCACCACGTGGAGGTGACGGCGAGGGTGGTAGGTTTTGCCACCGCTTGTCGCCGCACGACAGGTGCCGTTGTTCTGTGGCGTGATGGCCCCGCCGTCCCCAAACGGATCATGCTCTTTGGCCATAGCAAGAATAAGCCAAGCAACTTCGAGGACGACGGCTCTTCTTCATCCGCCTCGGGGTTGAATGGGAGGTTCCGTCGCCGTCAGCCCCGTAGCACCCGACTAATTTTAACCCTATGCACGCTATCTGGCATCGGCTTTGAGTGGAACGTGCGCTGCAAGGGTTGAACGATGGTACCCTTGGCAACATCCCTTAGCTCGTTGTTCACGTAGCATAAGAGAGTGCAAGGAACATCCGTCTGCGGAAAACATGTACGGCGTCGTCAGAGCGAGATGCCATAAGAGTAATAGATGGCATGAAAGGCGGTAATTAAAGCAGCTTTGTTTACCGTGATGGCGCTAAGATCGGCTAATGTCGACGCACCGCATACGGCGACGGGCAAGAGACGGAAGGCTGCTTGATGGCGCGGTCTGGCCGGTGTATTCTCCCTACCGACGGGTGCTTGAGCTCCGGTGCCACCATGACGATGGCGGGGCACCAACATGTACTCCGGCCGCGGTGATGGCAGGGGAGTCACTAACACTTCGGCGCCCAGCGGTGCTAAGCGGAGTCACGAACACGTAGTTCGCTCGATTCGGCGCCCGCGTTGTTCGAGTGGTCACGACCATGCTTGAATCGGGCATTGCCCTACTCGACCACCCGCACTCCGCCGCTATTTACTCCACCAAGGTAGGCGTGAAGGACGTGAGGGTGATTGCCGTTGTCTTGGACGATCTGCGGGATCCGCGCCACTTGTGCCTTAAGTTCTTGAACCTCTCGGTTTTCCTCCTCGCTCCTTCCCGACGGCGCACATGCGTCTCTCGGTGGACCAAAATGATCCACCCAATTCTTACCCCGAGGCCGGCCAGACGGCCAGCCGACGGCTTCTTCAGAATCGCTCTATTTTCTTGGCCCGTTCATCGCCTGTTAAAAGGTTTATCCCACCGGTGGCCGCCACGACCAGGATGAGGAACCCCAGGATCCATGACTAGCAACAATTTCCTCCTCCTGCGGAAGAAATGTTGAATCATTTAGATCATCGATTAGATTGCAATCGAGTTGATCCGCGGTAATTAGATTATACTTACCACAAGTTCCTCGAATTCCTTCACCGCAGGATCCGTGGTGAGTTGTTTGGTTTTTGGGTCCACATGGTAACGGGCTCTGATGAAGTTTCAAACCTGCCCGGGTTCGAATTTAGCAAAGGGGTTTTCTATCCCCTTGGATATATACTCTTCGTCCTCCTTATTCCATTTGGCCTCGCGTCAGATCCACCAGATCCGAGATGGTGATGACCTATATCGATCGCAAGACCTTTCGATTACTATTGGTCGGGCTCTTTCGGATTCACACCTCTCCTTGAACTCCGAACTGATCTTCGTGATCTGGGTCAATCTTCCGGATCTCCTCGAGACTTTTGCCTTCTTTATAGATCTTCTTTATCCGGGTTCTCCACCGGTGGCGGTGCTCATCTTTGTGAGGGCGGATTTGTTTACTTAGTTCCCATGATAATTTGTGTTCTGATACTTAGCGGGGAACTTGTATCTTGCGTGCAGCTTCTTGAAGAGGAGTGTGCGCAAGTGGCCATTATCTTTATGTCGGAGATTCTCGGTGTTGATCGAGATGGTTGTCCAGGTAATCGCCGCCACTTTCCCACCGCACTTTGACGACAAGGCGGGCTCCAAAGGAACCCCGATGGGCTCACTTTAATTCTCCCCGACTGCGCCGACCGTGTTCGGGCTTCTTCTTCTTCTTCTTCTTCTTCTTCTTAGGAGGATTGCTACCACTCCCTGTGCCCTCGCCGCCATCAGTGGTTTCATCGTCCGCTGTTCCTTCGGCTTCTTCCTCCACGTCTTCCATCTCATCATCCTCGCTCTCCGAAGGATGGTATTCTTCATCGTCTTCTAGCACCGGGCCGCCTCCCGAATGTCAATTGTTTATTCGGAGGTCTGAGTTCTCCTTCAGCGCTGATGCGCTTAGAACATCCAGCCTCGTCGTTGTCACACATCTTCGCACTAATAAAAAACAAATAATTGGTTAAATGCACGGAAAAATCCGGCATGACCTTTGTTAATTTTCTTAAACTAGGAGTGCCCGATTTCTGCCGAAACGGAAGTTAATCAACATTCCGGCAAAAATCGGGACTCATTTCATACAAGAACCTGCATATATATGGCCAGCATAGCTAGCACACAATAAATGGCCATCATAGCCAGCACAACGAGCATAAATGGCCCAGTATAGCCAGCTGCACAACCAGCACACAATAAATCTGTTTCAGGAAAAAAATGGAGCAACTAGAATAAATGGCCAACACACAAACAGTACATCAAGCATAAATGGCCAGGTTTCAGGTTTGGACTTAGCAGTTTCAGGTTTAAGGTTTGGACTTAGCAGTTTTAGGTTTGGACTTAGCAGTTTCAGGTTTCAGCAAGCATAAAGAGTGTAAAAATGAAAATAGTATACACAGCTAGTTACTGTCTTGTTTTTGTTAGCATTTCATCACTAAAGCAAATAAGCATTTCACAGCATTACACAGCTAGCTACTGTCTTGTTTCAGTTTCAGCTAGCATTTCATCACCAGGAGCATTTCATCACTAAAGCAAATAAGAAAATAAGCAAGCAACACCTACTGCCTAAAGATGGTTCAGCACTAAAACTACTACCTAATCCAGAGCACATGGGCCATTACTGTGAGAGTCAGCAGTTACTCTCGCAGCTGTAGTATGAGGCTCTGGGTATGATTTGCTTGGCCCAGACCACAGAATGATGATGACAAAAACAATATACCGACACATATTATGGATCGGAGGAGTACATTTTTGTTTCATGGATGACAACCAAAAATATTCCATCGTGTGAGCCTCCATGGTATAGGTCACAAGTGTAAAATGTTTAGTTACCGGCAAAGAAATTCGCATCATCATCGTCATTTGCAGAAATGTAGAATAAAATTTCAATGAGCATAAATGTTTAAGAAAGGGTATGGCACCTAGAGCTATTGATATTAGTGAGCACCAAACCAAGCAAATGTTTCATTTGGAGATGGATTTACTGTGTATAATAAATATATGCTGACAAGATAAATATAGCAAGATACAATTTTCACCACTTGTAGTTATACAAATTAGATTTTTATATTCTCTCTCCTCTAAAACAGTTAGGAACCTACTAGTTCTAGTTCTACAGGAGCTCAGGACTTCAGGATTAGCTTTCGGTCATCCAATTATACAATGCTCAAGAACATATTGGAAAAATAAATAGGTCCTGCACTGCAGGCAATGTACTATTCTAGCACTTGTGGTCTTAATCAAATTCCGTGCAACATTGAAACTACGATTCATATAACACAAACTTACATATCGCAATGGTTCCGGACGAGGAGATAAGTGGAGTAGTTTCTTGCCATCCCACCAATATAAATGATCAACAACCATGAGAAATGGCGACATTATTAACACGAAAATAAATTTTGATGTTCGACGTAATGAACGAGACTGACTAACTAAAGCAACACAATTCAGCAATGACTAGAGCACCATGTACTGCCTTCTTGCAAAGAAACTGGGGATGGTAAGGAGCAATGACTAGAGCATCATGTCTTTTTAAGCTGTTGCATTGTGATCTTTGGGAGTCCCCCAACCCAAGTGTGTTTGTTTGTAATTATTATCTTGTTATTATGCTCTCAATTTCTCAGGACGTTTTCTCTTGGCAACAAATCATATGTTAACTCTATTTTTCTGAACTTCCAGGGATATGTCTCCAACCATGTTTTTGTACCCCCATTAAGATATATTCAGTGCGACAATGGGAGTGCATTTGACATGGTAAGCCCAATCTGACAAACTCCCTTCCTTCCCTGTCCACTACGCGGCCACCAAATCCCAACTTGGGTTGGATAGATTCGGCATGTGTGCATCCATGTCGACTACGCTAAAGGTAGCTGGCATTTCCCAGCGCGTGCATCGCCTCACAAAGCATGCCGGAAAGGTCACATGAGCTCGACATCCACTCCCGTGTTCGAGGCCACCACTGAGGGAGAGAGAGGGAGAGAGGGAGAGAGGGAGAGACAGGGGAGGGGCGACGCTCACCTTTGACGGGCGGACGACGGTGGGAAGACGACGGCGGCCTCCACCTCCTCGAGCGGCGCGAGATCCTCCTCCTCCACAAGCGGCGCGGGCCTCCTCCTCCTCCACGGATCGGCAGCGGCGCGGGCGTACTCCTCCTCGAGAGCGCAGCGCGGCGGTGGCGGATCGAGAAAGCAGCGGCGCGGTGGCGGATCGAGAGAAAGCAGCGGCGGTGGCGGTGTTTGTGAGATGGGGATGAGAGAGGCGGACGTGGCACGCGCGGTTGACTAGTCCAACCCACATAGGCGTAGCGCACCCTTTCCGTAGCGCACTTGGCCAGGGTGCGCTACGCCTATGTGGGTTGGACTATCAGATAAGAGGGCGGCCACCCCACTAGTTAACACTAGTACTGCCTTATCCCACTGGTTCTGCCCCTTAGCTCTATTCTAAACTATGAGCACCCGGGTTCGAATCCTGGTGCTCCACTTTTTATTTTTATTTTAAAAATACTTTTAAATGTTCCAAAAAATTCCCAAAAGTGGTGATATATGCCATACAAGTTTTGTTTTGTTTTTAAAATACTTTTAAATATTCCAAAAATGCCCAAAAGTGGTGATGTATGTCATAAAAGTGTTACAAATATGATTCAAAGTATAACTAAATTTCATAATAATTTGTCCATGAATATTACAATCTTTTTCGACCACGCGTTTTACAATATTTTGTGAGCTAGCGTTTTACAATCTTTTTTTCCTTCTTTGTCGCGGTTGAATAATTTAGCCCCGACACTTTAATGTTTCTTCTTTCGAACGGGCTTCCTTTTTTGGGTAGGGTTGTCCTTTTTCTTCTTGTGATGTATGTTGATGCATCGTAGTCGTCGTCATCTTCAATCCTTGGATCGCCGTACTGGTCGAAGTCTTGCTCGTTGGCGACTCCATCCATTCCGATGATGTTTCTTTTTACTCTCCTCACGACAACACGGCTAGGCTTTGTCGGGTCGGTAATGAAAAACATTGGTCCACTTTGGTAGCCAGTATCCACGGTTCATTTTTCGCGTCCACGCTTGCACCGTGGCCTTGGATTTGGCTGCTTGGTATAACCATGGTTGTGAAATACCGGTCTTCTCTTCGACGCTCTTTGCCCATCCGACACGGAACATCGGCACCTTTTCTCCACAAGAGTCGAGCTCCCGGATCTCCTCGATTCTTCGTAGAATCTTTCCTTCACGTTGTCATCGTGTAGAATTCGGCTACGCTGAGTTCGATAATCACACTTGTTGTCCTTTTCCTCCGTGTAGAATGTGTAGCCGTTGATATCATACGCCTGATAGGTCACCAGGTTTTGCATCGGTCCCTGCGACAAGGTGAATATGATCTTTTCCATGTCAGAAGAATGTGATCGCGGGGGATTTTCAAGGAGCGTCTGCCTAAACCAACGCGTGAAATCTGAGTTGTGCTTTTTGATTATTTCTCCATGCGTCCTCTGTATGCCCCGGTCACTGTACTTCTTCTCGATTAACCTTTTGTGCTTCTCTACCCAAGGATCGACCAGTTCTAAATGCTGTAGCGCGACAAGGTTTGCTCGATCAAAGTCTGCGCGTTGAAAATCGAAGTCTGCATGCAGTATGCGAGGACCCTCTCGGTGACCAGATCCGTCGAGCTTGCCAAGGTGCCTGTTGACGGGAAGACCGACAGGGTTCTCGATGTCTAGATAATTCGTGCAGAAAGAGATGCACTCTTCGGCCAGAAAGCCCTTGGCTATGCTTCCATCTGGACGGGACCTATTGCGAACGTATCCTTTGATGTGTCCGTTCATCCTTTCGAACGCCATCATGCTGCGGAGGAACATCGGTCCAAGTTGTACGATGTCCTCCACGACATGGACCAGGAAATGCACCATAATGTCGAAGAATGCGGGTGGGAAGTAGACCTCAAGCTCACATAGTATCACCACGATCTCCTCCTGTAGCCTCCCGAGCTGATTCACGCCAATCGACTTCCTAGAGATGACGTCAAAAAAATTGCATAGGCCAAATAACGTTTCACGGACGTGTTTCCATTCCTCTTAGTGCGACCGGAAGTACCTGCGTCATTAGCACGGCACAGTCATGAGACTTCATGCCACTGAACCTCTTCTTCGCCTCGTCTAGGTATCTGCTTCTCTTGCCCGTGTAGCCGTAAGGAAATTTGACTCCTAGAAGGCACTTGAAAAACTGTTTGATCTCATCCTGACTTAGAGTGAAGCAAGAAGGAGGGCAGTAATATTCGTTCTTCTTGAACTTTTTACCCTTCCGACGACCTTGTGTCGTCTCCCACTCATGATCATCGTCATCTTCCTGATCATCAGGAGTAGTGCGTCCTCCGTGAAGCTCCTTCCGGATACCCAAGCATATCAGGTCGTGCCTTGCTTTCAGACCATCTTTCGTCCTATCCGCATGTTGATTATGGTGGCGACTGACTCTAGCACACGTTTTCGTGATATGCATGATGTCGAGGCTATGAGGCGTCGGAGAAACTTCCAAGATGGCAACTCCCGAAAAGACCTTATTTTCCATACCTTCATCGGCTTGTCTTGTTGCTGCCTCTTTCGCTTCTTTCCGTGCTTAAGACAATCTTTCCAGTTTTTCAAAGAACTCTTCCACTTATTCGCTCCTACTCTCGGGATTCCTCGGTCTCGATTTGCCATCGAACAGGTCTCCACGCTTTTCTCCATGGATCATTCTTGCCGAGCCACCTCCGTGCGCCATGAACACGGTTTTCGATGACCCCGGATCTTTCTCTAGTTGGAGATAGCTTGTGTTATCCATGCACCTAACGCATGCGCAGAATCCTTGGATAACCTGCCCGAGATATACCGCAACTGGATAGTCTTGCACCGTAGTGACCAACGCGCTCTCATAGTGAAATAATCTTGTCGACGGCGTCGTAAGTATTGGCTCCGATTCCCATAACGTGGCTAGCTCCTCTTTCAACAGCCCGAGATACGATTGATGTCGGTACCAGGTTGTTTCGCCCTTGAATTAGCATACTCATTTGTATGTACTTCTTCTTCATGCACAACCATGGAGGAGGTTGTACATCCATACAAACACGGGCCAAGTCGTGCGTCTGCTTTGGCTACCGAACGGATTGAGTCCATCGGTGCTCGCACCAAGCCCGATGTTCCTCGAATCTCCACGAATTCGAATTGAGGTCCAATGCTTTCCACCGCTAGCATCTCAAGGGTGCCGCCAGCTCATCCTTTTCGGGTCATCATCATCATCTCTGGCTTCTTCCTTTCCGCATGCCATCGCATGAGCTTCGCTTCCTTAGGGTCCGTGAAATAGCGCCGCGACGAGGAGTGATAGGAAAGTACCATACCACTTTTCGAGGTGCTTTCTTCCCTTTCTTGTATCGACTCACGCCAGACACGGACATGTGGTTTTCTCCGCGTCCTCGCCCCGATAAATGATGCAATCGTTGATGCATACGTGATATCTAACGTGTGGTAGATCGAGAGGATAGACGATTTTCTTGGCATCCTCGATACTAGTTGGACATGTGTTCCCCTTCGGGAGACGATCGTGCCAGAATGCCATCATATCGTCGAAGCTTGCGTCGCTCAATTTGTGTTTTGCCTTCATCTCCATAGCCTTGAGCGTTACATTCAACCGGGTATCATCGGGCCTGCATCCTTCATACAATGGAGTAACCGCGTCTTTCTCAAGTTGCGCAAGCTTGGCTTTCTCTCTAGCGGCAGCCCTGGCGTTACTCGTCTGCTTGAGAAGCAGCTCTTGCACATAAGGGTCCCGCACCCAGCCTTACGTTGTTCCATCATCGTATGCTCCTCCGGCATCTAGATCATCAGCATCCCGGTCTGCTTCCGCACCTTCACCATCTCCAGGAGACTCTTCATCATCTCGCCCGTTCTCGCCGTGATGATGATCATCGTCATGTTGGCCACCTTCACCGTCTCCATCGTCTACGTCATCGCTTATCCAATGAGTGTATCCATCCATGAAACCATGGCGGAGCAGGTGCGTCTGCAGATTCCCGGAATCTGGGTCGATCACCCAGTTGAGTTTGTATCTTCTGCACGGACATCTTATATCTGTCTTGTTATTTCGTATCATGTCGGCCGTCGCACATTTCAAAAATCTAGCCACAATGCCTTCGCTCATTACGCAGACCATTTTTGCCTGCACGGTGTACACGGTACAATTTTGAAGTCTATTAGAACCACATAATGAATGCATGCATGCAATGGTCGATAGAAAATTTTGGCATGGCCTATCCTAAAATTATGACCTTTGCGAAATGCCAAAATCTTGCCAAAATGGAAATGAATCAACATTTTGGCAAAACAAATGGCAACTTGTTCACATACAAACACAAGAGAGAGAGAGACCGATCCATACACACATGAGCATATCATTATCCTCTCCATACACACATGCATGAGCATCATCGATACTCTCCATATACACACACATATGACCATCGATCCTCTCCATACACACGTCATGAGCATCGATCATCTACATACATATGAGCACATCATCCATATACACATGAACACATCCTTACATGGACAACTTACCGAGATGAGAGACCGATCGCGAGAAATATGTAAAGAAGAGGTGCGCGCGAGACCCGATACCTTCCTCCATTACTTATGTAACATCCAAGGCAAGTTCTACATGCTAAAAATGGTGAATGGGTGGAGAAATTGAGGTGGGAAGGAGAAGATCCCGACTTGATCTAAGGAGGAAGAAGAAGGGGAAAGTGAAGTGTGGGGTGGTGGATGTGGTCACACATGTGCACATAAAGTGCTATCAAAAAAATCGACACATCCGTAGCGCACACGGCCCTAGTGCGCCACAGGGAAGAGTAACATCCGTGGCTCACATGTCCTAGTGCGCCACAGGGAGTAGTAACATCCGTGGCGCACATGACATAGTGCGCCACGGATGTATCTGGCCGTTTCACAGCAGAGGGGGGGGGGGGCGTAGCGCACCCCCACAATGTGCGCCACACATCTGTAGCGCACCTGCCCTATGTGCGCTACGGATGTTTGGCGTGCGGCCAAAAGGGCCCTGGCCCACACATATCTGTGGCGCACTATGGTCATGTGCGCCACGGTTGTTCTAGTTACTAGTAGGGCACTGCCCACAGGTGATCCACGCCTGTTTTAGCCGTGGGGCACTTCAACCATGTGAGCCACGGATGTGCTGATTACCTATAGCCGTTTTCCTAGTAGTGCTGGTAGCCTTTCTCCCGGAGCACTGACAACGCGCGCCTGATGGCCAAACCCTCGGCAAGTTCAGAAGCAGGGAATCCATCCAAACCTTCTGACACTGAGAGGATAAAAGCACCGTTATGATCGCGAAGAACTGCACCCCATCCCATTCTCAGCTCAGCGGGAAACAGGGCTGCATCAACACTTATACAAACTGAACCTGTAGGCGGAGAAGTCCAAGATGGAGCATGAGACTTGGAATCACCCCTGATAGCAGGCTTCTCCTTGTAGCAGTGAAGAACGATCATCTCAACGTATGCGATAATTCCGATCATCTCAACGTATGCGATAATTTTGGCCGCCACTCGTGAGGGATGGAGGCAAACGTCATTGTTCCTTGAATCGTTGCGGGCATCCCAAATATGCCAACAAGTAACTGCTAGAACAGTGGCGCTCACATTGTCCACTCTTGTTAGAAAGTCAAAAACCCATTGTCTAGCATTCACCAATTCTTTCCTGCAGAGCTGGAGTGGAAATTGAGCCTTCACTTCTCTCCAAACTGAGCGAGCGAAAGGACAGAGTAAGAATAGGTGCTCAACCCTCTCTATTATATGGCAGAAAGTACCGCGATCATCAGCAGGTATGCGCCGGTGTCGCAGTTGATATCCTGTTGGCAAGCAGTCGTGAACTAATCTCCAAAGGACAACCTTCATCTTGTTCGGGGCCACAATCGTCCAGAGCGACTTCCACTGTTTTGTCTCCAACTCACGGTCAGATGAAGCACCATGTCCAGCATCACGGCGACGTGAGAAGAAAGCCTCAGTTCGGATCAGATTGTATGCAGACCTGACCCAATAGAGAACATGCTTGTCATGCGGCCACGAAACAAAATCCTCCCCCCCATGTCGACTAATCGGAATATCAGCTATTGCCTTGGCCAAGTCTCCGCGTGTGTTTTGCCGCCTTGAAGCGGCGTATGGCATCCTCTAAAAAAAGAGCGACGTATGGCCGCGCCCTCCTTACCCTCACGGCTTACACCGGAGCAGCCAAGCTCTTTTCCACTACCAAGCTCCTGTATGCCCCGGACCTTCTTTAGTTTTAAGTAATTTTTTTCCTCACTATATTATCTTTGAGTAAGTTCATATTTGCTCCTTTCATTTTGTTCAATACTACTCCCTCTATTTCAAAATATAAGATGTTTTAGGTTTGTCCAGAAAATGAATCTAGACTTTTTTTAGTGTGTAGATTTCACCGCAAAGTTGAGTGAACCGATATAATAAAACAAGTCTAGATACATTTACTTCACAAAGCTAAAACATCTTATATTTTAAAACAGAGAGAATACAAAAAATAGAATTCAGCAACTTTTGTGTAGCTAATCAGTCTTCACTCACTGCCCATATGTATGTATTAACTAGTAGAATGCCCGTGCTTTGCCACGGCTGTCTTAAGGCAGAGCTAAACGATAAGTTAACTAAGTTGCAATTTCTAAGCGGCGAAAGATGGCAATGAGCCAAGGGCTTTATCATCACATCAACACTTGAGAAAGGCCAAGCCTTCATGATAGGTATCGGTGTCTATTAAAAAACAATACTTCTACGACACTAAACAAAATATTTTCACATGTAAGACATGTAAACATAAAGTGCATTTAAATATCCGTGTATATAGAAGGAAAACCCAAAAAGAAATGCATATATATATATCTCAAATCTGTTGGCAGACATTACATTTTAAAAGACTAAAGATCATGAAGAAAGTTGATCAAATGTGGTCAAGCTACATCAAAATGAGATGCGCATGGGGAAGACCCCTCTCCTGGAACTCTACCACATAGATATCCACCTTCAGAACGCCCGCAATATCCGTCTTGGTTAGCATCCTTTTCATCGTCTCCACCTTGGACCTAAACACTCGCGCCACAAGATTTGGTTGGTCCTGCGAGGTTTGACCTGAAAACATCATGTCTTGTATCTCCTGCCAGTTTGGGCTGAAGGTTATTGTCAGGAAGATTTGCGGCTTGTCGTACGTCATTGAGGTGATATCTCCGTTGCTCCATTTACTTGGAAGTTTAATGAGCGCCATCTGCACAATAAAGATACCAACATTCATTCTATACATATTGGTTCTTAAACGAGTCATCTTAAGCTTAAAGAAAATCATTTGGAAAACTTTAGGACATATTTTTAAGACACTGCTATCTTCTTGTGGCATTGCACTACAGATTGGAGGAATATATGATTAATATGGTTTCTTTCTTGAAGAACTAAGATTAAGATGTTCTCACATAAGAAGAATTAGGAAAACAACTCAAATACGAGGAAATGCTATTGTAAGAAGTTAAAAATGGATTTTTCCTGAACAAAGCAAGTGATTGCAATTTGGTAATTTGTAAGTTTGTTAATTAGGTATCTGATTTGCTTTATAGTGATAACAGTGGTGAACCAGTTTCCGATACAATTATGATTGCAATACGTTTCTCTATCATTGCTACCATAAGTCAGGTGTATTTACTATGGAAGATATGAGCCACTACAGAAATGGCTACAACAACAAAAGGCCACAGCTTCTGATGACTGCATACAAATTTCATCCTGATGAGACTCTTATATTGTATAGCTTTTATCAGAATCATATTAACCCTATTAAACAAAGAACACTCAGTTTACCTATAACTCTATGGAGAATCACAGATACCCTACTCTGTTAAGTGCCATGAGTGGACATCAATACTAATCCTCAAACAGTTCTTAGCTAGGATGGTGCTACTTATTTGGAATTATTTTTAAAAGTTGAGCTTCCCGGTTCAAAGGATATAACCCGCATGCATTAGCCTAAGTGCAGAACTGAATATGGAACGAACACCATATCTCCAATCCTACTGATTTAATTAGGGGACTAAAAACACACTGATTGATATTCAAGCCACTGGATATAGCCTATTTATGCAGAGAATGAATGAGAAGACTGCAATAGACAGGCCTACCTCAACGGTGAGAGGGTGGTTGTGACGAAGAGGTCAATGGTGGTGTCGATACCTCACAAGCTCCTCGGCGATGGTTCGATGTCCCCCTCCAGTACCACCTACCCCCACCTGCAATCGATCAATAAAAAATTCAAAGTCAATCCACCACATAATTTACTTTTTCATAAGACAACAAGGATCATTAGTCTAAAAAAGATATAAATATGATCAAGCATTTACTAAGATTTTGTGCTGCCCTTAATATCCATGCTTAACACAAACATCACCAAAGTGGCAATAAAGCAGATAACCATGATTCCATTACAGTCAGAACATCTAACTACATATTTCATATTTGTCCAAACGATTTTATGATTGACAGCCGATGACAGAATGACACAGACCACACATTCTTCCTGTCATAGTCGTCAAAACAAAATAGAAAAAGAAGGACAAAAGAAACATAAACAAGTTTTAGGGGCGCATCGTACTTTCCAGAACACATGAGACAAACTCGAATTGTTTCAAGTAAGCCCTATAATGAAACTCATGTGTATGCAGCAGGAAAAATAGATAAACTTGATTATCCTATATGCACTTAGATATTGAACTCGAGGCATAGTTATTGACCCACCTAGAGGAAACGGATTTGAGCATAAGGCTACAAACACTGGACTTGATTGCTGGACATCTCTTCTATCCTTGTAGTGTGCTGACATATTCTTCCTGAAGGTTGGAATATTTATATTGTAGAGAACCCTCTCTAAAATCAAGAATAACGCGATATGACAACCCTCTCTCTGAAGGTTAGAATAACACGATATGAAATTAGAATTTTTTCTCAATTCGTGAGAAACTGGATTTTAAATTAGCCTATGACCTCATTTCTTGGATCAAATTGAGCATTCCCTTAGGAACATCAAAAATGGAATCACAAACAAGCAGAAATGAGTAACTGGGCACAAAAAGTTTAGAGCTCATGGATTTTAATAAGCTTATTCCTGAGATTGTGACAAGTTCACTACATAATAACCATAGAGGCCAAAAGAACTGCTAAATGCAACAAGAAATTCCACAAGTTTATCCATCTCATATGTACATGAAGCCATAGTTTTATACTACATACAGATGGAAGAAGAGGAGAATATGAACAATATAGAGCAAATGTTTTGCATACGAAACAGTCTTACCTCTTTCCCTTGCTGCTTTCCCCTAGAGTCCGAGAACCTGCTATTTAGCCTCACCCTCCTTTCTCTTTAGCTTGAGATGTCTTATTAAGATATTTGTGGTATCTGCCTCAATTACTTTTCACTCTAAAATAGCAAAAATATCAATTAGTCCATTTTATGAAGGGAAAAGCGTAAATAACATTTATTCAGGTAATTGATATGATGAGCGAGCTGCAAAAACAGGACCAGTCAACCCTACACATCAATCATAAATTAGAAATATACCAACTAGCTCAAGATAGGCTAGATCCAAGTCCAGTTCTAAATGGTAAGCTACAAATTATTGCCTCATCGCAGTCTGCATGAGGGCTCACTGCCACGTCAATTTGAAAAAACATGATCATTGTGCTATACTGATGATATATGCATTCATATACTGAATTTAAGGTGCAATGGATACAATTTTCAAATGTTACTTACTAGCCCAACCAAAGTAGTGAGCGGGGCATAACTTTTTGTTCAAGCATTACTTTAAGATTTTCAAATGAGATATATGCAAGTAGATGATCCATGTAACAAACATAATAAGTACATATTTTTTACCATAATATGAGATTCAAGTTTGGCTATCTTTAGTTCTGAGTATTTCAAAAAAAAACTTTAGCTCTTAGTAAGATGAAATGAAATGATTAGAGTAACTGGATGTAGTATAGAGGGCATTATTTGTCTTTTGAACACACTATGTAATTTCCAATATAATTTTGCCCAAAAAATCTAGGAAATGAGCTCATATGTTTGATCACCTGCAATTTGTCATTGTATGTTCACCGATTCAGTCTGGGTCTGTACTTTGTTGCTATGTTCAACTGAGTATAGTTGAGCTAGAAGAGTTTTTGCTACTGGAGAACAATAGCAACAACAACATGAGAAAGCAAGAAAGGCATACAACTTTGACAAGTATTTACATGTTTGCCTAAGGCACAAAACACCACCCTTCACTAAGCCTCCTACTCTCTTAGGACATCGATCATCAGATTATTTTTAGGGATCCCCGAACTCACCAAATGAGAAGTATGTGACTAGCGGCATCAATCAAATTTCTCGAATCTTGAGGCCTAAGGAATACATAGATGTCTATTACCTCAAGAACCAACAGAAGGAAGTGGATCCGAGAAGCAGGTTGCAGATGCAGAACTCTGTTGTGTATCTTGTAGTCGTCTCCACGTGATGGTACACTGTCCCAGAACCACCGCCTCTACCTGCATGCCACGAAAATCGATTGATCAATCAAAACCTAAAGAGCAAGAAACATCAGTAGCGCGAGGGAATAGACTAATGCCTCAGCGTGCGGGTGTGGGGGCTGGGAAGCAAGATAATCGGTAATCAACGCTGTGGCGTATCAGGTGACGACAGTGTCGCCAACGATTCTACGGTCGGTGAAGATTATTCAAATTCATAAACATCATCCATAAGAATTAAGTGCATACATCGTGTTGCTTAGTTCATGTTCTTTGTACGTCTTAATTGCTTGTACAGATAACATGAATAATCTAAATTTTCTTTTGCCAAGGAAGACATGATATAGTTCCTCCGCACAAGATACATGAAGGATCACATTACACATCGAACTTTCCTGATTGATTTATATATCATGTAACAGTGGAACATATAATCACATAACAGTGGAACAAATAATCAGGGCCATCTCCAAAAATTCGGGCCCTGTGCGAAAAGCAAAATGGGACCCTAAACTTTATAAAATTTACACAATAATATTAACAGAAACACAATTTCAATTTATTATATAACTGCAATAAGTGTTATTTTGTACAATACGTATAAATTAAAACATTAATTCTACTAAAAATGGTATCACTGAAGCAATGAACTAACATCAAGTTCTACTAAAAAGTAACATTAAATGTGTATTTTTGAAATGAAATCTTCAATTATATCTTCATAATTGATCTCCTCTAGGATATCATCTTCGAGTGCTATTGTCGCCAATCCATTGAGTCTTTCTTGCGTCATAGTAGAACGCAAGTAAGATTTCAACAACTTGAGTTTGGAAAAACTTCTTTCAGCTGATGCGACTGTCACAGGAATGGTTAACAAAATTCTGTAGGCAATAGTAGCAACAGGATAGTAGGGGCTCTTCTTCAAGTAGTTCAAAATATCAATAGGACCCATGGATTTCTCAAGTAAATCCTGAACATATACTAACTCAACATACAATTCCTCCCCATCAATATCTTTCTACTCTTCGATCTTATTTCCATTAGCATCTTTACATTCTTGAATCTTAAGTGCATTCTCAAGATCAAGGCAAGCAACTTTCAAACTAGCATCATCCATGGATCGCAGCCTATCTGAAGTAAACAAGAAAACAAATGTTTTTTCATACCCCTTATATTGTTCCAATCTCCTGTTAAGTGAAGCTATAGCTTGATCAACAATAGGTATAAAATAGTTGACCCTGAATGACTCCTCTGCATATTGTAAATCAATAGACTCATCATTTGCATCCTCATCAAATTGTCTTTTTCTTTTGATTTTACGCTTGGTGCGGAACTCTAGAGGAATGTCCATCTCTATTGCAATTTCCTTTGCGGCTTTCAATGCTTTTGAAAAGCCTGTTTCTCTATACTTGGTCAAAAAGGAAATCAACCCTTGTAAATTGCAATATCAATAAGCATATCCTTTGACTGTAGCTGCTTGCTGACCATATTAATAGCAGATAATATTTCATACCAGATGATTAATGATGACACAAATTCAAAGTCGCCAAGTTCATGCTCTGCCAATGATTGAGCTTGACTACTTGTCAATGGATCCTTATCACTTTCAGCCACTTGTAACAAAGCCTCCCTTACACTTGAAATTTGAAACCTTATAGCCTTAACACTGTCAACACGACTTTCCCAACGAGTAGATGACAATGACTTGAGAGTCAATCCTGTTATATTATCTTTAAGAATTTGCCACCTCTTAGTGGAATTAGCAAATGTTGTATAGATGCGTTGTACAACTCCAAAAAATTCTGTTGCTTTGCGACAAGAATTTGCCATATCACATAGTGTCAAATTGAGACTATGACAACCACAAGCTGAATAAAAGGCTCTTGGATTGATATTCAAAAGTTTTTTTTGTACCCCTTGATGCTTTCCTTTCATATTTGACCCATTATCATATCCCTGTCCTCTCACATTGTCGACATCAAGATCAAGAATCTTCAATTCCTCTTGTAGGACATCAAATAATCCCTGTCCGATGGTGTCATTCACATCCAAAATCCTAAAAAGGATTCTTGAATGCAAACAAAACCTGAACATGTATCAACATATCTTATTATCAAAGACATTTGTTCTTGATGGCTTGCATCGAGTACATCAAGTATAATGAGAGAAGTACTTTGCTTCTTTTACCTTTCCAATGATCACAGACCTGATTGCGGTAGGTGGCAACTTTATTAACTCATTCGGATGGAAGGGCCAAGATAATGATCACGAATTTTATCATTGGTGATGCGGTCAATATGCTCTTTGATACGGGTCAAATTCAGCCAACATTTGAACCGGACCTAAGAAATTTCCATTGTTGTTTTGGTAAACCTTGCTATTACTACCACGAAATGCTAGGTTATGTCAGTAGAAATTTCACAATCAAAAGAATTCTAAACAAAATTTTCTCCAATGCTCCTTTCCTTCTCAAGTTCTCTCGAGCAATCAGATCAATTGTCTGATTATTTTGCAACCTCAAATGAAAGTCATACCATGAATTCATGTTTGTGACATGTTCTCTACTAGTTTCATGCTCAAGTCTCTCGCTAAGATGAGCCAGTCATTGAAACCTTCATTTGCTAACGCCTCTTACACACCCCTTTTTCAATAGTTTGCAGCAAAACAGAATACTTTATCAAGTTCTTTGCTATATACAAGCCATTCTCTATCACACTTTTCTCTATTTGAGAGATCCCTATTGTATGATGTTGCAGAAAATCTTCTAGATAATTTATCTTTAGGACCATGTTTAATAGACAAGTCTCTTTTAGGACCCTTTTGCACCAAAATATCAATCTTTTTTTATCAAGCCCATCCCAAGTTCTTGGATCAAATATACTCGGATGAAAAGAATTATTGATATCATTGGCAATATTATTATTGTTACCTTCATCGCCAATATTAGGATCATCACTTGCATCGCCAATATTAGGATCACCAGTTTCATCAACAATCTGATCCTCGACCAATACTTCATCATCACCATGAACATCATCAATATTATTGCGTCCGGTTTGATTTTGAGAATTAACTTGAGAATGTCTCACAATAAATCTATCAAGAGCACCCCTTTGAGATTGAGCTGCGGCTTCTAGTCTTCTTTTCTCATCACGCTTTGTAGCACCAAAATCATATTTTCTAGTAGACATGATTAATTGATTATCCTATTTTATAAAGAAATCAATAAGTAAATTGAATGAATAAAAATCCTACTTCCTTCAACTTGACTCAAATTTGTCTAGATACGGTTGTATCTAACACTAAAAATTAACTAGATACATTTATATCTAGATGAATCTAAGTCAACTAATGGATCAAGAGTATACGGTGAATTTAAGTTTGCAATTGTCAAGATAAGTTAAAATAAGCTGAGTACTACAAACCTTGATCGGTCTTGAAGGTTTGACTTTTGAGGTCTTGAGTTGGAGGTTTGGAGCGTCGGAAGACCAAGACAAGACCGACGACTGGGCAGATGTTTGAAAACCGATCGATCGGTGTGGGCAGGCGATTGTGCAAGGAGACAGCGAGCGTGTTCGTGCCGAGCGATTATTCAAATCGATCTGTTGATTCCCGATTTCCCGTCCTACGATCTGCCTCTTTTTTTAGACGTAGACTCAGTTCAGCCGATTAGTATTATACTCGAACTGGGTCACGATCAGTACCCGATCCCGTCCTGGACTTCCGGTCGATCGAAGTGGAAGGAGCGACAACACGTGTGAGTCCTGCCGTAGCTTCCTCCGCCTTGGATCGGGAAGGACTAGCGCCCAAAATGGGCCAGATTCGGGGCCCAGAAAAAGAATTTCCGAGCAGTTCCGCGACGTGAACATGGAAACTTCGCTCTTGGCCTGAATTTGCACAGGATACAGTATGTATATGGGCTATATAAGTAAAAATTGAGGCCCTCAAGTTTTTTTGAGCCCTGTGCGGTCGCCCAGTCTGCACTGGGCCTTGGACGGGCCTGCAAATAATGCATTGTGTTATGAAAGAAAAACCAAGTAAAGTAGATACTAAGAGCAAACTAAGATAAACATTCTTTCAGTTTGATAACATTGCCACAACTAGTTTGTCAAGAACCAAGAGATCAATACTTGCAAAAATGTTTACACATGAACTGGAAAATGCCTAGAGAAGTATATAGATATTCAAAATAATGTGTAGGATTTAAAAATACAGTGTACGTGAACCCAGATCTCACTTAGACTTTACTTCAAGACAATTCCACTAACAAATATCAATAATAAGACGGAAGCAATAGATATCGACCTCCTAAACTATTGTGATGAACAAAAATTGAAATTTGCATAGGATTTAACATCAAATCACATAGTTTGAATAAATGCAACCTAGACCTCAGTTGGATCATTAAAGATTCTAGCAAAATTGAGAAGATCTCCCAGGAAGGACAAAGGATGATGGGACCAGCCTCACCATTGGAGGCTATAGTGGAAGCAACAGGTCTCTGTCAATCTAGTAGCCATGTCTAGTAGGCTGAACTCAGGGTTGTCTCCACCAATCTGCCATGCCACTGTTTCGGGCAAGCTGAGCCGGAGAGAATGAAGATGATAGAGCAGGAAAAAAAGCAGAATGACTCTAGATCAAGAGAGGCATTATAGCGGGCTGAATGACGGAATGTCGCTGAGGAGCCGTCAGCGTGCCAAGGTCAGAAATGACACCGGGAGTGTCAAAGTTTAACAGTCCTGCGACAGAGAGCTCTAGTATAATATGGGAAGGCGGCAAGGGCGAAGACGGCATCCCGACTGGGAGACCTATAGCATATATCTATAACCATTAACCATTCGTCTATTATACCAACATTGACAAATTGATAGAATATCAGCACAGTCTAGAAACATCGATCTATTTATGTGGTCCATCATATCCAATAAGTGTATATAGAAAAGGTTTGACTACACACTACCAGGACCTTATTTTCGCAAAGAACTCAGTGCCCTGGTAATTTCTTCTCACCAATGTATCTTGTAATTTCTTCCTGGGTGGGACGCGTACCTACCCTCCTAGTTCTTCTTCTCCTTAGCATTACCTGTTATGCTATTGGTTGGCCGCTAGCTTCTATAAGTCATATGTCTTCAGCCTGGCATGTTCCAGTTACATGTTGTTAAGCTCTAAACACTGGCATTTTCAGTTACATGTTAGTTGAGTTCTATAAACTGGTATTTTCAGTTACATGTTATTAGTTTCTCGGAGTGTCATTTTCAGTTACATGTTACTACCTATCCAGGATGCAATTTTTCAATAAAATTGCCGTGAATTCACAAATGAGAGGCATCGCTAAATTAAGCAAGGACAAATGTATTTCGCTCGCTGGTTAGCTAACCAATCTACAAACTATTAAGAAATGACATACTCGCTGACAGAATTTCAAACCAATCTACAAACTCAGTTATATTGGCTAAATCTTCACATAAGTACGCCTCACCATTAGAAAATAGAAAAAGTATGATGTGATGTTTGTGGTGCTTAATCAAGCATAGGAAATCAAACCTAGAAGCTATCTGACAAAAATTAACAGAGAGCCCGTATACCTTGATATTGCCGAGGGAGTTGGCAATGGTGATGACGTGGTCGTCTCCTCAAGCGGCTCCGGCCAGAACGCTCTTATGTCCATAAGCGTCGAAGAGTCGGACTTGTAAGCATGGGCGCAGCCGTCCGTGGAGCACGGGCATGTTGAGGAGTTAGCACGCGATGATTCAGTCCACGGGCGCGGCGCGGCACGCTGGACGGTGGAGACAACGAGGTGGTGGACGGGAACCGGGCGGAGCGTCAGAGGTGCGGCAAGGAGCGTCAGTGGGCGTCTGACATGCAGCAGTAGAAGAATAGGACTCGGACCTTTTTTATTGGGAGAGGAGGTAACCAGAACGACCTATCACATACGTGCAAACAGATGTTACGCGTTTCTTTAAGAATATCGAGAATCCATGACTTCATCCTTGGTAGCACTCCTGTTCACGCTTCAACAACTGCACTTGTTCAGGCTGCGACATGCAGAGACAAGTAATCCATTTTGGGTCGCCGAATTACAGCAGTCCACATGTGCTTCCATGAATTTAGGTTGCGTTAGTTTGAATCCACTTCCACAAACTGCGCCCTCCTATTATCAAATAATAATTCCGGCAAGAGAAAGCCCCGTGATGCCGATCCTTCATGGGCCGCCCCAAATGCGGACAGATACATTTTTCTTTTTCTGTTTTTATTACAGTAATATAAAAAAAGAGCTTTTGAAAAAGTTCGAATTTGAAAATGTTCAAATTTAAGAAATGTTCAACTTTGAAAACTGTTCAAATTTTTAAAACATGTTTGGATTTTAAAAATTGGTTCAGATCTTAAAAATATTCAAAATTTAATATTGTTCTAACTAAAAAATAACAAATTCAAAATTGTTCATATTTACAAAAAATTAAAAACAAAAAACAGCACACAAAAAACAGAAACTCGCAGTAAATGGGCTGGCCCAACATGGAAACCCATGTGGGCGGAGCCCCGGATAGCACCAGCGTTGGGCGGCAAATAGGATTCGTGAAGTCCGAAAGACTAATCGACGGTGACTGGATTCTAATTGAACTAGGGTTCTTCTTGGAAAAAATTGAACTGGGCCTACGTTATGTGGGCCTGTGGCCTACTTTGTTTCTGCAGAATAAAGAAAGAACAATGACATGCCTTGATTTTTTTCCAAAAGAACTATAGAATAAATATATGTACAAAGGTAAGGTCATTTGTTGACTCCTCACGTAGTGTAAACACGATACAACATGCCGTATGAAGGGGTTATCTCTTGGTAAAGATTCTCGGGTTTCACTTTTTGTTTGCTTGATTCATCGACATTGACGTCAATTGTGCCATCTTTCTTTTTAAGGTGTGGTCACAAAAGATGTCAATCCGGGTACACATCATGTTATCTTAAGTGGTTGGACGTACGTCCTTTGGGCCTTGGTAGAATTGTATTTTTTTTACTTTCGGTTTCCTCCTCCTTGCAACTGTTGGCTTCCCCGAATCTAACCATATTTTTAACACTTGCTGACATGCATTATTTTGTTGTGGTGGTACAAATTGGAATAATTTCAAGACCATGTGTGTTGAATGACTCGACCGGTGTCAATGAGAGATCTTGACGTGTTATCTAAAGCACAATGGGATATTTCTTATGAACCTTCTTTCAAATAGTTCACACTCGCAAAATCAAATACATGTGAAACTAGGATCAACTATAGAGGTTCAAAACCACAGGTGAGAAACAAGATAAATTCTTTGTCACCCTTATCTCTTCCACATCTGAACTAAGTCAACGTGGTGAAATGGGGAGCCAAATGTAAACAACTCTTTGTACATGCCTCCTTTTAGTTTTTTGTATGAAACCTATCTCGTTTATCAAACAAGGTTTAACCTTGTACAAATTCTTTTTGTGGTAGGACTATGTTGCACGCTAGCCTATATCCCTAAGAAAATTACTAGACCATTAACATAGATGTTTTAGCATATATATATTAAGATATAGCTCATGGTAAATTGTAGAGAATTCTAGACATATGATAAAGTTAGCAATATCACATTATAAATGTTGAAGTGTATAGGATTGCACAGCCCTTTCCATAAGTTCGGACTTTTGGTTAGGTGCTAGTGTATGAAGCTTGACATGGTATCGAGCCTAAGGTCTCGAGTCCTGGCTGCAATTTATCCTAAAATTGTTGTAGACCCTCTGTGTCCACATATAGGCCTCTTGAGTCATACGTGAGTTTCGTCGCTCTCTCTTCCGGTTGCACGTGCTGACTTCTCCCCGTCACACGTGAGAGGGGGTGTTGAAGTGTATAAGTGGATTGCACTAGCCCTTTTCATAAGTTCGGACTTTTGGTTGCGTTGGCTAGTGCATGAAGCTTGACAATAAAGATGTTTGATATTGTAGGTTTTCATGGTTATCACCTAGAGTCCTAGGGCCAATACATTATCTATGGATTCTATATCTCCCCATAAATCACGATGAAGAACCAATTACCCTAGGTAAACGGCCATAAGTAGAGACATGTAGACATCAGGATAAGTGTACTATATGATTGTTTCTTATGCAGTTCTTAGCATGGAACCCAATTTAACAATGCTAACATTTTGACAAGACAAGAAATATATTGAATATGTAACTATAGGAGTCATGTAAGTAGGGTATTTAAGCAAATGGCCATATCCAAAAAGATGTTTTTCTTCATAGGAATTATGGTCACTGAGAAATATTGATGTTAGCAGTGTTGAAAGGAGGAAGATGGTGCCTTTCTTATGGTTTACACTTTTAAAGTTTGTAATAGATGTATTTATGCATCCATTAGGGTAGGGTAGCTTCCGTCTAAATAATATAACTTCTTTGTAGCACTCTCTTTCTTGATTGTGATCGCTCGTGTCATCAGCGAGATATGTTGTTTAGTGAGGACACCACTCACTCCGTGTATCCTTGCCATCGGCCAAGTGCGAGGAGTAACTATACACTCCAACAGAAGTCCACCCTCCATTCGGATCAGCATATATAACCCGTGTCACCTTTTGAAGTCGAGAGTGTAAGTGTTTTAATTAGACTAAAGAGACAAGATGGGAGGCCGAGGCATTGTAATTAGGTTAAGAGTGAATGGATTCTCGGTGTTTTACTTTAAATATTTATTGTGGGAGATAAAATTTATTATCTAAGATTTTTTATAACGTCCTTTTCTATTGAAGATTTTATCTTTCACCTATGCGCGTCATGCATGCAACAGATAATTCAAAATGAAATGCCAATGAAGTATCACTATGGAGTTCTACTCCCTTAACTTATCACATGGAGTAGGTATTAGTGAACGTTACACAAAGTGCATGATGTCCTTTTTTTGTTGCATAGATAAAATATATCCAAATATGTTTTCTTGCAAAGTATCTCTCCAAATATGGTATTTGGATTTGTCTAGCAGTTTTCTTAATTATTTATCCTAAGAAAGATGATCTATGCTGAGTTGGGATTTTTGGCTCCCGAGCTCCAGTGCTCGTATTTTAAAAAAATCAAAATCATATTTGAAAAACTATGTATGTAGCCCATGATTTATTTCACAAATGTGTAAAATATCAATTTTAAATACTTTATGTTCTGAACTGTACAAAAGGACAAAAGTGTAGATCTATATAAGTATGTTTTCCAATTCTCAAATTTTAGCAGATTTTTCATTTTAGTGTAGCTCAATATACAAAGAATTTCACGTCCTTTTTTTGCATACTTGTAGGAAACAAGATTGACTATGTATAGATTTATTTTTAGATATCTTTGAAACCTACAAAATATTGTTTTTAATTTTTTAAATGAAGGGAGCACTGGTACTCAGGAGCCAAAGACACTTTCCGGATCTATGCCACCAAACAATCAATTATACAAGACTTATTGATCTGTAGCACTTTGTGGTAACCGATGTTTCACTACGATGCATGACATGAAGCATAAACAACAGAGTTGTAAAGCAATCGATTTTCAGGAAAAAAAATTGTAAGCGACCGGATCGATATGAATATCTCATGCAGCGAGCATGAACAAAATAGACTTAAACGGCCCCGTGATCCGGTTGTCACGTCTGATGTGTTACGTAATATATAATTATGATTAAATCATGGCCACTAATTACACATCTAACAACCTAAATAATCTAGGTGATGTGGATGAACCTAATGGCTCGAAAAACACTCTTATATTGCTTTTAGTATATAATAGATGACAGACACATTGCACACATCCACCATGCTGAGTTTCTCGCACACTGCGATGCGTATGTGACAACACAACCGAATTATCTAGCAAGTTTGTGTAACCCTTCTCCCTCTCCCATCACAATCTCCACTGTAAACATATATGTATGCATAAGACATATAAAAAGGAGAATTGTCCACAAAACGACTATGCAAACTATGAGGTTTTTCTTTATACAAACGCATCATAAAACAACAATATAGATATATATTTTCTAATGCACCGGTATGTGTCATGCAACAGATAATCCACAATAAAATGCCAATGAAGTATAACTATAGAACTATAGTTGATTAGTGAATAGTACGCAAAGTGCACTATTTTCCTATATCTTACATAGATAAGATCTTTCAAATATGATATTTGGATTTGTATATCCATTTTGTTAATTGTTAATCCAAGAAAGATGATCTACGCCACCAAGCAATCAATGATACAAGACTTATTGATCTCTAGCACATCGTGGTAATGGACGTTTCACTCTACGATGCATGACATGAAGTATATATAAACAACAGAGTTGTAATGCAATCTATTTTCAGGAAAAAAATTGTAAGCGACCGGATCAATAGGAATATCTCATGCAGCACCAAGGAGCATGAACAGAACAGAACATTCTAGTGTTGTATGTATGGCTTGCATGCCCATCTGTCTGCATTCGTGCCGCATCTGATCTTTCCTAGGGAATCCTCTAACCACAGAATGATAATCAGGGGAGGCAGTACCCTGGAAGATTCTTCTACTCCGTTTTTAAAGGTGAGTTTTGGAAGCACATGCAGTTCTAAATAATTTGGATCCATATGGGAACATGAAATTAATGGCCAGTTGAAGACTCTTTTGGGTGTGGAAATTGTTGATTTATATATAGATCTATGCCATGTGAAGAGACGCAAAGAGGTACCTTTTGTTCGTTGCTCCATTTTGTTGTGAGATTGCAGTACAATTACTTGAATATCATATTTCCTCTACAGTAATTGGTTGGTGCGGCATCAGCATCATATAGGTCCCTCTCTCCTGTACAAGAAAGACTCAGCATTCAGCTAGCGTCGACCGGTACATTATGGCAGTCACAGCATCATGACAGCGTAAACACAGTTTGCGTGTGTATGAGAAGGCATTCTGCAGGAGTAATTAATCTGGGGATCCCAGATGCAAATCTGCTTAGTCATGAGCAAATCTGGCTATGAAATTTCCCACAGGAAATTGCTGAAGCCATGAACACTGATTATATCCTCCAGCCATTCGATATAGTATCCACTTTTCCCTGCCAAAAAAAGAACCGCGTCTGCCGATAACATGCTTCCATGAACTAAGTCACAGTAAAGAAATACGAGCACACGAAAGAGCGTTCCAAACGGCAGGTGAGGTCAACGAGTTTGTTTATACACAAGAGAAGGATACGAAGGATGCGATCGAAGATCGTATCAGGCACCGACACAGCGATGCACTTCAGGCGACAGCGTGCAGGTCAAATGGCTATATGGAGTAGGATATGCTACGTACTAAACAGATCAAAGAACATTTCTTTCTTTCTTAGATAATTAAGCAAGATTATTCAAAACTCAAGATATTTCGATTTGCCTCACCATGCAAGCATGATCTTGATTGTTAATCCCAGGTTGATATATATCTGCCACCAAACGATGTACATTCACATATACTAGTGTCACATCATAACTGACCCGTGATATATATGAACAATACAAGAAATTCCGTAGTATGCAACCTAACTTATAAATAATAATGCGGCACTATGAAATACTATATAGTACTCTGGTATGAACGAAGTAGAATAGAGTGCTGCATGAATGCCCTCCAACCACACTTTGTATTGTTATTAGTGATGATTGGTCACGGGAGGTAGTACGTACGTTGGGAAAGACTCTTCCTGAATTTTTTTCTCAAAAAGAAGATTTACATGTTTGCAACAATAAGGTTCCAGTTTTCCGAACAATAATACTCTGTCCATCCAGAAAAAGATACCGAGATTTATTTAGATATGTATGTAGTATCAAGACGCACATTAGTGTCTAGATACAGGTGAATCTAGACAAATTTACGACATCCTTTTCTGGACGGGTAGTAGAAAATATATATGGCCATAGGTTGATCTATATTTATATTCTTGGAATGTAGGGGTTGATATATGGATTTATATATGCTGCATGCTAGGACACCGGCAGCCGTAACTTCTGTTTGTTTTCTTGTTTTGAGGTTCACACGTACGATTACTTTGATATTTTATACGCTCTAACAGTACTTGGTGGGCGACGCATCATTATCGGTCCCTGTCTCTCCTCTACAAGGAAAGAATCATCTTGGACTCGTCCATTATTATCTGCGATCGTGACAAACTGAAAACAATGCTCATGTGTATGAGGTGGCATTAACATTTTGTAGGGACATTTTTACTGCGGAGAAACAAAACCCAACCCCATTTTTTAGTCATGAAAAGAAGTTTCTTTTCGTCGCACCAAAAAGCCATTTTCCATTTGCCCAGCGTAAAAACGGAGGATTTTATGAAGCAACCACCAATGGCTAATTCAAAATGCCACCATCCTATTTTTTAAAAATACTAGACCACCTTAAATGGACGATGTCTCAACGGGGGATCTCAAACCTTTCTGTCCACTCCCGGTAAAAAAGATAAATTCCTGCCGAATCGATAGGAAGTGGGTCAAATATGAACTACAGGTGCATGATCTGATGGGCATGATTTTTCACAAAAATCATTTTTAGGTTCACAATATGCTATTTCATCAGAGATCCAATAAAAGTTTAGAGAGGCTCAGCTCCGAGCTAAGAATCTTCATACCCGTCGTTCGACAAAGTTTGTCGATAGTTTAAAAGAGTCATAAAAAATTAAAAAAATATCAAAATAATGCAAAACCTTCGCGTGGTGTCATATTATGTGACATGGTTGGAAGGAAAAATATCAAACTTGTTATATTGAATATGTCTTAAAAAAACCTTCACAAAATGATCTATCTCATTCGAGGTTTCCTGGCTTTCGGGTCAAATGACTAATGTTATGGCTAGAATCAAGAAATAGTTTGTGATAATGTGCCCATATTGTGCATGCATGTGCATCATGGAATGTCGAACAATGTTGCAGGAGGAAATTTTCCTTTTCGTCGCACCAAAAAGCCATTTTCTATTTTCCGAGCACAAAAAACAGGGGGTTTTATGAAGCAACCACCAAATGGCTAATTCAAAATGATACCACCCTATTTTTACAAGATTATATGGATGTCATATTTAGATTACTCACATTTTTCTGATCGATTTAGACATTTTATTTGTCGAATTCCGATTTACGGATTTAAATATATGAATTATTCCATATTAAATGGAAAAAAGAAATAAAATAAAATCATTTTATTTTTATTTGGATTCAAGATTATTATTACTTTTCATTATTTTTTACTGAAATAATTGTTTCGAATCTAAAACTGAGATGTGTGACATCATGGTCCAAGAGTTAATAGGATTGATATAAAAGTATTATCAACGAGGTATGATTTCTTACTCGGAAACTCATTCGGAAGCAACGAAGAAGTTAAGCATGCTAGAGCTAGAGTAGTGTTAGGATGAGTGACCACAGGGAAAGTTTGATTATGAGTGCTTGACCTAATATTTAACATATAAAGGGTTAAAATATCCTATATGAGATTATCAAGTAAATAATATTCAAAAAAATTGAAACAAAATTGTTTTTTAATAAAAAAAGGCAGTTTCTTTGCCATGTACTTTTTCCACGAGACACACGGCAAAGACAGCTTCTTTGACGTGTACTTTTCGAGAAGACACACGATAAAGAATAGATACCGTCATCTCCGCGGGAATCGTCGTCTTACTTTACTTTGCCGTGTCTACGAGTAAGACACACGACAAAGCCTTTGCCGTGTCTTATTTAGAAAACACACGGCAAAAGGCCTTTGCTGTGGCGAACATTGTCGTGTGGCATTTATCGTGTGTATATATACGACAAAGCCTTTGCCGTGTTCCGAAAAGTCTTTGCCGTGTCTTTTGCCTACACGGCAAAAAACCTGTGTGCCGTAGTGCATGACCACCCTCTGATCCATGGATCCTCCTGCCCTTAGTCTCAGCCTCTCTAGACGACCTATCACATACATACATATAGAAGTTTTGCACATTTGTTCAATACTTAAAAATGACGCTGCAGGAGGAAGCGCTCCTCGGAATCATGTTAAGAACGGTGGTGCCAAAAGAATACAAGCACAGACTCAATATCTGCAGCGAAAGAATCCTTACCATGCTTATCTAAATAAAACGTGACTACAATACATATGTACACACACACACACACACACACACACACACACACACACACACACACACACACACACACACACACACACACACACACACACACACACACACACACACACACACACACACACACACACACACACACACACACACACACACACATCACCACAAGTACATACCCATACATGCTCTAAAATTAAAACGGGAGTCATGGAACATAGAAAATGACAAAATTTCATGTGATCATCTTTGTGTCACACATATATATTCGCAAAGATGAAAAGCTCATGACAAATCATAAGAATGGCTACATGTTTTTCGAAAAGGGGAAAACCCTGACCTTTCATTAAAGGGATGCATATGGCCCTTTTATTTCATTATTTGGACTCAAAAGAGGATCACACAAGGTCAAGACACATGGGTCAACCCTTTAGAAACAGAGAATATGAGGCGTCTATGCATCAACATTTAATTATACTAAGAGGCCACCGGCCGCACTAGTTACACACCGGGTACAACTATTTCCAAACAGCTTTACCCAGAATCCATGACATACCTCTTCATTCGCCAGCTAGATAAAATACAACATATGGATCCAATGAGCAGAAAAAGGGACTACCGGCTAAAACAAGCAGCTTGAAGTAGCTTTTTGTCTGTTAAACACAAATCATTATGTTTGTTTTATGTATCCCAAAGTAAAGCACGAACTCCCACCTAGATGTACTTTATTTTCTTATCAATTTCATTGAAATTTTTTGAACAAATTTGTTATATTAGTTGGGGGTTATATATTGGACTATGCGCTATATAATTTTAGCAAAGGGACATGCAATTAAAAAGTGTTTTATTGATTCATCCAAGATTACTAGCAAAAATCTTTGCACCGTACACTCAAAAACTCCCTACCGGGCCGCTCGCGCGGGCGGCTCCGGAGGGCTCCCAAAACCAGAGAACCAGCACCCAAGATCCCCGACCGTCCTTGGCCGCTGCCGCCTCCGGCGCCCAGCCGCCAAAGCCGCAGGGCTGGTGACGGCTCCCACATGTCTCCCCTACGCGCGGAGGGGCAGCGTTTTCTGGGGGCGCGCGGCGAGGCAAAGCGGCCGTGGGTGGTCGGCCGGCTGAGGAGGATGGGATGCAGAGGCGGTGGGCTCCGGTGGTGAGGACGACACGACCGTGCTAGGTGGGTGCTCCGACTATTGCGACGCTCTCCTCGGCAGTCGTCGAGGCGCTGGTGGCCTACATGTGTTGGGATGGCTTCCAGGTGCTTGGCTGGAGGAAGAACCGGAGAAGAATGGTGCTAATCTTGTTGCATCCTCCTGTTGCTTATGCGGGAGATGAATGGCTTGATTCGTGTTGCATCCTCTGGTACAACAAGTGGTGGCCGTGCGGGAGCTAGAAGATAAGGAAGAGAAGGAGGTGCATGCGCAGTTCATGGCATCCAGGTGCATTGGCAATGCCCGCGTTGTCAATGGCAAGGGATCGTTCTAGGTCTAGAGGGCAACAGTTGTTGCACGCAACATGCTGACTCGAGCCTGCAGAAGCTTGAGATGAATGGCACTGGAGGTATTGCATCCTCCTGCCTGCTGCAGTGGAGAAGAAGTACAATGGCAGTGGGGTAGCGCGCCGGGTTGTGCAGCGTCGGCTGGGTCAAGTGAGAGCAGTTGCGTCGTCCAACGTAGGGAGGAGGAAGATGAGCGAGTAGCGCATGGTCTGGCTTGGGAGATTTGGTCGTCCGTGGAGGCAGGTGTAGTGGTGGCGTGTTGCATGGTTGAGGGTCGCGGATCCTTGCATGGCGGCTGATTGGTTTCTAGTTGGGTTTGTGTGCTTGAGTTGCCGGTGAGCTGTGTCCAAAGCGGTCAATGTTAGAGCCTAAGGGCGTTGTTTTCTTGTTGAAGGCATCGATATAGCAACTCTCTCCTACCAGCCCCGACATTCTCCAGGGGAAACCCCACATCCGGTTTTCGGATGGGACAATGGCGGAGCTACTCAGTGTCGCGTTCCCTCTTGAAGGCATTGTTTGGGAGTTAGATCCGATCAGAGGGACTCGTGGATCGTGAGGTTGTGTGGCGGTAGCTTCTTGAGCCCACTCTACATGTAAGGAGCGTCGGATGAGCCCTTTGATCTTTGCTCGCGGATTTAGAGAGGCACATGTTCTTCTATCTTGACATGTCGTTTCTCTCTAGCGTCATCGAGGTTGGCCCAAACGCTCATGGTAGAACAGATCGGTGCACCATTGTTGTGTGTTCCACCTTTTGGCGTCTTGTATGTCTTCTAATGCTCTAGATGTGGGTTGCCGTTGTTAGAGTTTTTGCCTGGTTTTCCTAAATTAACCAAGCAGTCCTTTTTCTATCTAATCAATGAATTTAGCAGTTCTCCTGCTAACATTCAAAAAAAAAAGATTACAGAAACAACACTTTGTAGTTCCTTGCCATCTTCTCTTAGATAAACTATATTTTTCTAAACGGATTTTGCTTTGAATGAACCACATGAATATCCTAA
Source organism: Avena longiglumis (assembly GCA_030063025.1). NCBI lineage: Eukaryota > Viridiplantae > Streptophyta > Magnoliopsida > Poales > Poaceae > Avena > Avena longiglumis. The sequence goes on along the minus strand of CP125973.1, from coordinate 552,405,546 downwards.
TTTTCAGTAGCACTTTCAACTTGTAGATGAATCCAGTATGTACATTCATGTATTCTAAATAATTTGATTCGGCCATAAAATAACCCAAAGTTGTTAGCTTCCATACAAATTTTTGGTGTCCCAGTAAAACCACACTCATCAACCATAACTAAATGCAACTACCTTGTACATTTACTTCCATTTAATGCTCTTATAAAAGCTATTTTTAGCGGGGTATGAGACATAATATCTTCCACTAAAACTTCATTCATTGAACAATGTTATATAAACATGGATATTGAAGAGATAACAAAGTGCCTCCAAGCAAAGTGTACTCTCAGAATTAGACCATTCCCAACTTCAAAAGAACCTATACTAATCGAGCTTTCACTTTAAGAAGTCTTTTCCAAAAACGGGAGTCTGTTGATCCTGGTTTGACTTGAGACGGATTTCTAGAGAGAAGGTATTTGTAATGTAACATTGTTTGACACACACCTTCCTTGTGTATGAGTTGAAAGTTATTTTCTAAGCAAACACTTGTGTTTTATCCCTTACACTTCTTCCCCACGGTCACCATGACCTTTTCTCCTACATATAATATTTCATTTCATTAATCTATACTTTCTTTTGCGGTTGTCACTTTGACAAAAAGAATCTAGATCTAAATAAATATAATCTCTTTCGTACCCCTTGGGTATCTCAGACAAGGAAATCATAAACATCAGTAAGCTTATGAGAACATATTTAGTGAGCATTAATCGGTCTCTATATGATAACAATTTTCCAATCCAACTTATTTGCGTTCACCGTTATCAGGTTTACGAAAATGAATATGGATTCCTAGATATCTAAAAGGAAAGGACACCAATTCATAACCAGACACAATTGGTATTGGTCCTCTATAATTTTTTCTTCATCGAAATAGAAAACACCCTTATGGAAGTTACTCTTTAGTCCCCAAATTTTTTAAAAATTTCATACTTAGCACTTTTTAATACTCCCTCCGATCCAAATTTATTGACTTGGATTTATTTAGATTCGGAAGTATAGCTAGCACTAAAACATGTCTAGATATTTTGAAACTAATATTTTGCATGTTTGTGAGATACCTTATTGGCTACATCCGTATTATTGTTCCAAATATTTTTAGTTAATGCACAGAAATATGATTTTCAGTTTTATTTAAAAAAGGAACACCGATGCCCATATGCACTGGCGGAGCTAGACCAAAGCTGTTGGGGGATGTAAATTTTGATTGATTGGGGGGGGGGGAAGCTAATTTTTCTTTCATCTAAGCCCTGCTAAAAAAAATCTTTAAGAATATCTCCAAAGCTGGGGGGCGGTGGCCCCTGCTGGCATGCATGTAGCTCCGCCTCTGCCCATATGCACCAATTCTCCACTCATGGAATAGCACCATATATACAGATGCTAGTAGTTAATTTATGAAAGAACATTCATATATTTCTTAGAGTTAGGGAGAAGAGCATTCCAGATTCATGATATTCTCATTTGCCTCACCATGCATGCATGTTGTTAGTTGTTAATCCAAGTTGACATTTGCGACCAAACGCTCAAATATTCAAGATGCATGCTTTGATACGGTCCATCACATGAACAATTAATAAAACTTCATAATGAAACCTAACTACTAAATAATGCAGCATCATGATGTACTAATGTATAGTAGTATGGACGAAAGAGAGAGCAGAGTGCTAGCTGCAATGTATGTCCTGCACACCAGCCGCGGTATTGTCCGTCTGTATTCCTCCAACCGTTGGACGGTAGTGATCGATCGATCACGGGAGGTGGCACGTACATTTGCAGTCAGATATCCTTCTCTACTCAAAAGGGAAATTCGTATTCTTCAGATAGTACTAGAATAACGGCCACATTATGTAGTAGTAGTACTAGTAGCCGGCCTTCATACGCCCCTCTACAGTAATTGGGCTGGTGCTGCATCGTTATCGTGAAGTAGAATCATCCTTGACCGATCCATTATGGCAATCGTGAAACGCTAAAACCAATTCGCATGTGATGTGTATGAGCAGGCATTTCAGGGGACATTTCCCTGCAGAGCATGAGGACCATTACAATCGGGACCTGAGCTTGGAAACATGCATGCGTGGATGGCTAGCTAGATGCTCATAGTTGTTTGCAGAAATGGAGGAACAAGCATGTCCGTCTCTGAAGCATCTCGGACTTTTCTTGTCATTTTTTGGAATCTTGTTAGGATTTGGATGTGTCCACATTTGAGTAGGCGTACATTTGTGTACCCATGGTAGTAAACACAAGCACGTGAATGAGCGGATGTCAATACTGTACCATATATACTACCTCGGTGTACTTCTATCTTTTATCCTAAGTCAAATTTAACAAAGTTTGACTAAATTTACTGGAAAACGTGACAGTATTTATGACACTAATTTGATACTACTGGATATGTTTTGAAATATAGTTTCATAATATATATTTTGATGTTCTCTATGTTGTTACATTTGTCTATATAGTCGGTCAAAGTTTTTATATTTTGACTTAAAACAAAAGCTAGAAGTATATTTTTTTGTGAACGAAGAGAGTATAATATATGCAGTGGCCGGTGAGTGAGGTCAACGAGTTTGTTTGGAGGCATGTACATACATAGGATCGATCAGGAAGAACGTGGCATTCACCGACGGCCTGACGCACTGATGCACTTACAACTACAACTGTGCGCACATAATAACACACCATCGTAGAATATATATGTGCTCTTTTTTAATCTAGTAGAATTATATGCTAATTGATCAAATAAAATACATTTTATTTTCCGAGATAAATTGATAATACCGACTTGATAACTATTTTCCACCAAAATGCTAAATTGATCATATGTAGTATTTGATTTGCATATAGCGCAGCCTCATAAACTGGGCCATGACGTATATGAACAATACTGGAGTAATGCAAGTTAGACATAAAAGTATATGGAAAGTACTACTCCCTCCATTTCAAAATATAAGATGTTTTAGGTTTGTGAAGAAAATGAATCTAGATTTCTTTTAGTATGTAGACTCATCCTAAAGTTGAGTGAACCTACATACTAAAACAAGTCTAGATTCATTTTCTTCACAAGCCTAAAACATCTTATATTTTGAAACGGAGGGAGTATATAGTACGACGAAGGAGAAAAGAGTGAGTAATATTATATATCATGGGAGGTAGAGCACACGCTAGAATAGATTCTCTCCTTTATTTTCTCAGAAGGAAATTTCTAATTTAGAAACCGTGCGGTTTCAAAACATTTGAAATAATGCTTCCTCACAGTTCCATGATATAAAATGTTACTCAACCAATATAGTAGTATTACTTGGACGGTAGAAGTGGCAAATATAATAATGCATGGCCAAAGTATGATTTTTGTATTATGGCTTTTGTTCATTTTCTTGTACGTACAATTACTCCTGATACTTTATAAGCTCTAGCAGTACTTGGTTGGTGCTGCATCGTTATCCGTCTCTGTCTCTCCTCTACAAGGAAAACAATTCTCATTTGTATGGGGTGTCATTAACTTAAGAATAAATCGTCCATTTCCAAAAAAAATTTGTATAAATGGCATCAAATCTTTGCAGAAGAGATGTTTTACTTTTTTTGGCCATGAAAACAAGTTTGTACTAGATCACAAGATCCACGTAGGATGCACCATAAGTCTTCTTGTACATAATGAAAGCTTACGAGCAAATACAGTAATACTCCCTCCGTTTAGAAATATAAGATGTTTTAAGTTTGTGAATAGGTTTATTTGAACCTATACACTAAAAGGTGTCTAGATACATCTCTTTCACAAACTTAAAACATCTTATATTTCTAAACGGAAGGAGTACTAGACTGTTAATTACTTGTATAGCAACATCACGACCCAATCGGAAGCTAAAGCTTGGAAAGATGCATGGCCATGCTTGCATTGGATGCAAGCTAGATGCTCATATATAGTTGTTTAAATATTAGTATAAGTTTGGCTCTTTGTGGCTGCATCAACCACCAATGTCCGGACGCCAACTTGTACTTTCTTGTGAAGCCAAACCAACCATCGGTCATCCGGGCATTCTTGGAACCTTCTTGTTAGTTTTCAGAGCACTTTGTCCCCTTTTTTGATTTGGATGTGTTGGGAGCTTCCCTTGTTGTCCCTTTGTTCTTTTGAGTAGGTGACGTATCGTACACATGTCACATGGTACTAGTACTATGTCTACTGCTAAAGAAGTATATATGAGAATATTGTTTTTTTTTAGATTACCTTGTTGATATACAAAATGCACCCATAGATTAGTTTTGAAGAGATCGATCGAATACCATTATGGATCATCAACAATTCAACATGCGTGGCCTCCACTCGTACGTGGTGATTATTGAAGGTGCATAGGAAAATTCAATGGAGCATGGTCCTCCACAACACACAGAGATACTACAGCGGTGCGGTCCTGGAGTTAGAACTGGGGAGATCGAGGAGAGAACATGGTCCGGTCATGCTCTTGCACCAAGCCCGCACCCACATATGGATGCTTTAATAACTATACTAGCTTGGCAATACACATATGTGCTGTAGTGTATGTGTATAACGAGTTATTGTGCTGGACATTTCTACTTCATTACTCAAATTGTCTATACTAGCCTAACTAGGCAATAAATAGGTGCTTTGTCCAATGTTTTTTGGACTTCACTACTTTATTACTCAATGTGAATAGGACACTGAAACTTTAAAAATTATGAATTACATGTATAATACCACTGTGGAGGTAGTAGAGTAGTTTTTATGACAACAGTGATACAAAACTTATGCAATACATGATGTCGCGACATCGTTGAATGCAGAGGCCCCGGTTTATCTTGTTTAAAAGAAATTATATCTATCACATAATATTTACATGTGCATAGCCAAAGTGAAAAAGAACCTATTTTACACCACATATGGTTGCGTCTGCATGGATTATAGTTATTATGTAACCCATTTATTAGTCACATTCACATGTTTGTCTTGGCGAGATGCGGGTGGCCAAAACATGACTATTATTATTATTTTTTATGACGAAGACATGATTTGTGAAATAGAAATAGAGAAATGAAATCTAGGTTTTGGGTATCTCACCTTAACATACCTCTCTTCTAGCCTTATATCTAGATTTTCCTCTCATCTCATATAGGTAGAGCTCCTGCCGGATTAATCCCCCCAAAAAATATAGAAATAAACTTATAGATGTATACATGAAACATCATATTCGTAGTTTGTCCTCTTTGCTGAAAACGCAGTGTCGGTACGCTGCCTTGGCTCCACCGGGCAGGGCAGGGCAGGGCAGGGCAGGGCAGGGCGCAGCAGCCGCACGCCAAGATAATATAAGCAGCCAGCTCCTTGTTCCCGTTTTCCTCCTCAAGAAGACGCTGCAGCTCGCCAGCTAGCCTAGCTTGGCCAATTGCCAAGCTTCCCCCCGTCTGGTCAACACCAGCAGAGACAAAGGATCCAAGACTTTCCGCGCCCCCAGCTCTCTCTAGCTTGCTTGGCTCGCCGGGGCCGGCGAGGGGCAAGGTCTGCGCGCGCGCGGCATGAAGCAGCCGCAGCAGGGTGGCGGCGGCGGCGGCGTCCTGGGCGTGCGGTTCGAGTCGCAGCGGTTCCGGCTGCTGTCCATCGTCGTCGGCTGCTTCCTCATCTCCGTCACCTTCCTCCTCTCCTCCCGCCCCGAGACCGCCGCCTTCGACACGCGTACGTTACCCCTTTTTTCTCTGGGTTTCCGGCATTGCTTCCGGCCATGTTTCCGTGGTGCTGCCGTTACTCGGAATTCTGAAACCGATAGCCATGCATGTTGCGTGCAGTGAGCCCCAAGCCGTGGCTGGAAGAAGCGCGCAGCACGCCGACGACCGCCGTCAAGACCGTCAAGTCCTCGCCCTCGCCCAAGCTAGGTACTGTAGTACGTCTGATTCTACGTCACAATTCGAGCTCGGATTCTCTTCCTGCCTTCCCCTTGTAGCACGGTAACCTCAGTGCTTTGCTAAATTTGCCGATCGGGCTGAATTAATTCAGGTCGGGATTTCCTGGTGGACGTCGCGCCGCGGCAGGGGGCGCAGGGAGAGAACCATGGGCGGCTGCCGCAGCAGCAGCAGAGCGCCGGCGTGAAGACAGAGACAGAATGTACGTATACCTGACAACGATCGATGTGTATCATACTGTCACTTTGCCGGAATTACTCTTGTCGTTTTTGCGGAGAATTTTTATTTACCACCTTTTGGTTGGACAACTCGCGGCAGGGGTAAAGGACACGGTGATAATCGAGGAGAGGGCCGGCGGCGCGGGCGCCGGCGGCAGCGAGAGAGCGGAGCAGGAGGAGGCGGAGAGCGGCACGGATCGTCAGCCCGGCGTCCAGGACGATACGCAAGCAGGTACGCACATGCGCCGAATGAAGCAGGAACGTGCGCGATCGAGTACGTGGCACCGCCCCCCACGACGTGAGAGCGAGTCAAAGAGGGCGCGAATCCTGGCGTGTGCCGGTGCGCGAGGCGTTGACGTGCTAACCGAACTGGTAGTAATTTTGCAGCTAGGACCACCGAGCAGGAGGAGGAGGCGGAGGCGGAGGCGGTCCACCATGACGACTTGCCAGTGCAGACCACGACGACGAAGCCGGCCGTGGTGGAGACGACGAAGCCGGATCAGCAGGACCAGCTGCCAGTGCCAGGTAACGGACTATAATCGTGCCCGCACGGCATGGCACACGAAACGGGGAATCCTTCCCAAGTTTAGTTGACTCTTCCTGATCGTGACGCGCCTAACAACATGTATGCCGGTCTCTCCAGGTTTGTTTTCAGACAAGGAGACGACGCAGAACGTCGGTGGCCGGATGATGAAGCTGCAGGCCGAGCAGGCCACGGCCACGACGGGGCAGCAGCAGACGCCGGCGATCATCGAGCCGACGACGCCGCTGCCCCCGCTGTGCGACTTCTCCGACCGCCGCGCCGACATCTGCGACTTCGCCGGCGATATCCGCCTGGACGCCAACGCGTCCACATACACCGTCGTCGTCGGCCCGGCGACACCCGCGCAGTCGCACAAGGTGCGGCCGTACCAGCGGAAGGGCGATCAGATGTGCATGGGCCGCATCACCGAGATCACCGTGCGCACGTCCTCGCCGTCCTCCTCTCCGCAGTGCACGCACACGCACACCGCCCCGGCCGTGACGTTCTCGATCGGCGGGTACACGGGGAACATCTTCCACGACTTCTCCGACGTGCTCGTCCCGCTCTACAACACGGCGCACCGGTACAACGGCGACGTGCACCTCGTGATGGCGAACGTGGCGCCCTGGTGGCTCATCAAGTACGACAAGCTGCTCCGCTCCATCTCGCGCCACGCGCCCATCGACCTGGCCAAGGCGGGCGCCGCGGGGGAGGTGCACTGCTTCCCGCACGCCGTCGTCAGTCTGCGCGCGCACCGGGAGCTCATCATCGAGCGCGACCGCAGCGCGGACGGGCTGGCCACCCCCGACTTCACCCGGTTCGTCCGCCGCGCCCTCTCCCTGCCCCGCGACGCGCCGACCCGCGTCGCCGACGGGACGGGGCGCAAGCCCCGGCTGCTCATCATCGCGAGGCACCGCACCCGCATCCTGCTGAACCTCGCCGACTTCATCCGCGCGGCGGAGGAGGCCGGGTTCGAGGCGGCCATGAGCGAGTCGGACGTGGGCGACTCCATCTCCCGCGTCGGCGCGCAGATCAACTCGGCCGACGTGCTGGTGGGCGTGCACGGCGCCGGGCTCACCAACATGATGTTCCTGCCGCCCGGGGCGACGCTGGTGCAGGTGGTTCCCTGGGGCGGGCTGCAGTGGATCGCGCACATGGACTACGGCGACCCCGCGGAGGCCATGGGGCTCCGGTACGTGCAGTACGAGATCGGCGTGGAGGAGAGCTCGCTCAAGGACAAGTACCCCAGGGACCACGAGATCTTCACCAACCCGACGGGCATGCACAAGCTGGGCTTCGGCTTCATCCGCCAGACGCTCATGGACGGCCAGAACATCACCGTCGACATCGGCCGCTTCCGAGCCGTGCTCCAGGAGGCCATCGGCAACTACCTCGCGCACTAGATAGAGCGAGATTATACTACTACTATACTAGTATGAACATACCATCCAAATACCCAATACAGTGTATGTATGTATCTACAGTTCTACATATACATACTTTGATTTTTTGTTCGTTTTGTTGGAATTCTTACGTGGTTGAAAGCGATGCTTTGTACTAGCACTCCATGATATCAGATTAGAACCAAAGAAAATAGCAAAACCTCATGTAGAACGTCTGTCATCTAAGTCTCCAGCCCAATCAACATCTGAATATGCACTAAGAAGTGTGGATGATGATTGACAGAAAGTAAGTCCTACTGTACGTGTATTTTGAATATACCTTAATATTCTTTTTACTGTTGTCCAATAAGTAGTAGTAGGTGCATGAAGAAACTGACACACCTTGCTAACTGAAAAACACAGATCCGGTCGTGTCAATGTTAAGTACTGAATTGCTCCTACAATACTCCTGTAGTGGGTACTATCCCCAGAGCCAAGTGGAACGCCATCATGTAATGACAAAATGTCGTAGTGGACAGAGGTGTAGGACAAGGTGTACAATCCTGCATGCCTACACGTTTCAGAAGATCAGTAGCATATTTCTCTTGATTCAATAGAAGACCATTGTGTTGTTTGTGAACCTCAAGACCCAGAAAATAATGAAGATCTCCAAGATCTTTGAGAGCAAACTCATTACCCAGATCCTTAAGAAGAGCTGTTATTGCAGTATCAGAGGAGCTTGTAACAATTATATCATCAACATAAATAAGGAGGAAAATCTGAATGTTAGAGTGATTGAAAAGAAACAAATATGTGTCTCCTTTGGAATGTACAAAACCAAGAGTATGAAGTTTTGCACTAAGACGAGAATACCATGCTCTTGGTGCCCGTTTTAGTCTATAAAGAGCTTTATCAAGTTTGCAGATATAATCTGGGGTAGCGGAAGACTCAAAACCAGGTGGTTGTTTCATGTAAATTTCCTCTTTCAGAACACCATGTAAAAACGCGTTCTTGACATCTAGCTGCCTTAGATTCTAACCTTTTGAAACAGATATGGATAGAACAAGCCTGATTGTAGCAATTTTAACAATAGGGCTGAAAGTATCCTCATAGTCTATTCCATACCTTTGTTTGAAACCTTTGCATGCGAGCTTTATACCGTTAATTGTACCGTCAACATTTTTCTGGATGCGAGATACCCACTTGCAATCAATAACATTTATTTTTGAGCTTGGTGGAACAAGATGCCATGTGTTATTGTTTATAAGAGCATCATATTCTTCCTGCATTGCGTGCCTCCAATTTTCATCAGACAATGCCTCCGTCAGGTTCTTGGGTTCTCCAGAGATGTTAATAATGCCCAACGAATCGCATCATCATGCGAATTTTTGGCTATTTAATACCTCTTTGTAATCGTGTCCGAGATTCTACAGTAGAAGATTGCACATCCGATTCAGGCGCAGAAGATCCTGAGGCCAGGTCGCTGTCACCAGATGCTCCCGCGTCAACACCAGGAGTATCAGAAAAATCAGCTTCGCCAGAAAATCCAGTGTCGCCAGAGGCAGGGGCTCGCCGCGATGTCATCGTAGTGCGTGGAGCCGACGCCGCCGCCGTGGTCGTTAGTGCAGGAGCCGCCGTTGTCCCCCCCATGCACCAGCGGGTACCAGGCGGACCCGCGAGGAGAAGTGGCTCCCGATTGGGGCGAGCGCAACAGGGCGGGAGACCGGGGCGACGTGGCGTGAGGAGGTTGGTGCGGAGACCCAGGAGGCGAGGGCGCGGAATCGAGAGGCGAGGCAGCGCGAACGTGAGGACGACGCGGAGAGTTCGCATGCCCAGTAGTTCGCGACGGTCGAGGGCCGATCCGAGGAGGATTCTGGCCAATCTTCCTCGGGATTAGCAGAAATTTGGCTGTTTGCGTCTGAACCATTATTTGATGTGGGAATACCGCCAGGATCTGCAGAGTCTGGGGCATTTTGTTCAGCAGAACACGGCGAGGCTGAGGATGCTGCAACCTGAGAAACATCAACAACAGGAAATATTGGTCATTAGTATGCACACCCGTATTTGTGTCAATCGAGGAGGGATTGTCTGGGGGAAGTAAAAGAAGTTCTTCACGGAGGCGACGGCCAGCATTTGGATGAAGTTCAGAAAAAGGGAAAATAGTTTCATCAAACACTACATCTCTGGACACATAGACACGACCAGTGGAAACATCCAGACACTTGACCCCTTTGTGAAGTGGATTGTACCCAAGAAAAACACATCGTTTGGAACGAAAAGACAATTTGTGTTTGTTGTAGGGACGTAAGTTGGGCCAGCAGGCACAACCAAACACACGAAGAGAATCATAATTGGGTTTAGTATGAAGAAGTTTTTCAGTGGGAGTGTCAAAGTTAAGAACCTTTGATGGAATAAGATTAATTAGAAAAGTGGCTGTGAGAAAAGCATCATCCCAATACTTTAATGGCATAGAGGCATTGGCAAGGAGGGCAAGACCAACCTCAACAATGTGACGATGTTTACGTTCAGCAGAACCATTTTGTTGGTGAGCATGTGGACATGAAACATGATGGGTGATACCCACTTTTTGGAAGAAACCATTGAGTTTTTCATACTCAGCCCCCAATCAGTTTGCATGGTAATAATTTTCCTATCAAACTTGCGCTCAACATACTGTTGGAAATTAAGAAACACTTGATACACCTCTGAGCGTTTTTTGAGAAGATATATCCAAGTAAATTTACTGAAATCATCAATGAAACTTACATAATATGCATGTTTGCCTAGAGACATAGGAGCTGGACCCCAAACATCAGAAAACACTTGTTCCAAAGGAACAGTGGATACACTGGTAGAGACATGATAGGGCAATTGATGACTCTTTGCTTCTTGACATGGATCACATATGTAAGAGTTTATTTCAGGGGTGTAAGGGAGATTGTTTTTCCTAAGAACTTGCTGAACAATAAAAGAAGACGGATTCCCTAGACGACGATGCCATGTAGAGGACGAGGGCTTGATGGCGACAAAGGCATGCTTGGAGTAATCCGATGACACATGAACAAGAGGGTAGAGACCATCATGGCAGGGACCTTTAAACATTATTTGTTGCGTTGCCTTGTCCTTAATCAAGAAAAAGAATGGGTGAATCTCAATGAAAGCATTGTTGTCTAAGGTAATTTTGTGAGCAGAAAGTAAATTCATGGAAGAACTAGGAACATGTAAAATATTACGAACTTGGAGAGAAGTATGCGGGGTGTGTAAAAATGAATGACCAATATTAGCAATTTCCATACCTTGTCCACTAGCATTGTGGATTTGATCATGGCCTTGATATGGTTCATGGACTTGAAGCTTGTTCAACTGTCCTGCAACATGATTAGTGGCGCCTGTGTCGAGGACCCAGTTAGTGTTCACACCATAGGCACCATAGGCACTCTTGTGGTCATGAGGAGCATCATCATCATCATTGTCGTTCCCATAACGCCACCAACATTCATTTGCGGGGTGCCCTTCCTTCTTACATATTTGACAGTAAACACCTGGCTGCCAGGGACTGGCAACACGATCAGGAAGCCCACGGCCCTCGCCGCGCCCCCCTTGGGACGCCGATCCTGGCGCTCGGGATTAGGAGGACCTTGTGGTTGTGGTGCTGAAGGGAGGGGTGGGCGATAGGAGGGGGTGGCTCGTAGTAATTGGGTGGTGGTGGATAAGGTGTAGGGGCATAGGTTGGTAATGGGTAGGCATATGGTGTGGGGGTATAGGTGGGTTGGGAAAAAGAGGGTGGTGGAGCGGTATGATAAGGAGTAGGGGTATAAGGAGGTGGTGTAGGCGGATGGTAGGATGGTGGTGGTGTAGGAAGGATGGGAGGCTGAGGGGATGGTGTGGTGGAGAAGGGTGGGCGGCGAGGGGCAACATTAATAGAAGAGGTGAAGGTGCCAGTGTTCTGACCCGTTGCAACAAGCATATTTTCACAAGATTCATAGGATAAAAGTTGCGAGCACATGTCACTAATGGTGGTGGAGGGATTGGCATTAATTGATGCAACAAGGGGTGTGTAGGTACCATCAAGACCGTTGAGGATGTAGTCCTTGAGTTCATCATCATCAACCTGCTTTCCTGCAGCAGCAAGTTCAGATGCAAACCCTTTCATCTTGGTGAGAAATTGAGAGGCAGTCATATCAAGCTTCTTTGTGTTGGTGAGGGCTCCATGAAGCGAAGAAACTCGGGACTTGGATTGAGTGGAGAAGAGCTCGAGAATAGCACTCCATACTTCTTTGGCATGGACAAGGCCATACACATGAGAGAGAAGATCATCACCAAGGGAGTTGACGAGGAAGCTCACCACCGCTTGATCCTTGGTAACCCATATGTTAAAATCCGGATTGGGGATGGTGACTTTCTTCTGGTTGGCATCTTCAGCTTCAAGAACCTCAGGGGGTGCCACGGTGGTGCCATCAAGGAAACCGAGGACACGAGCACCACGAAGTGTGGGCATAACTTGTGTCTGCCAGGAGAGAAAATTTTCCCGGGTCAGCTTAGTAGCCGGGGGGGCGCCGATGGTGGCGTGCGTGGGAGGTGTCGAGGATGTCATGAACGGTCAGAGAAGAGAAGCCAACCGATCTAGGGTTTTGATGGGGAGGGTGGGTGGGTTTTAGGGAAAAGAAGATAGGGGAATTGGTTGAGCTTGGCTTGATCTGTGGGAAGGAGGGATTTGTGGTTGTATCTGGAGGGAGGAGGACGGGCGGTAGGGAGAAGGTACCGCGACGGCAGCTAGAAGGAGGGAGGCTCGTGATACCATGTTGGATTTCGTATGTGGTTGAAAGCGATGCGTGACCCTTCTGGGGGGCATCGTATGCGTGTTTATATGCACAGGAAAAACCCCTGTGGTGGCTCGGTACAAGATAAAGAAAAGGAGTTTGGATAGAGTACTACTCTATACCAAATATCCAATAAACAGTTTATACTAAATATCCAATAAACAGAAAATATTATATCTAACACGTTTGTTTCTTTCTCTCCCGGGAAGATTGATTGTTGAGGTATTCGATCATCCTCCGGAGCAGTTCTAGCATATACTACATGTGTTGCACACGTGCATTAAGCCATTGGTCACCAATGTATTTTTCTTTTTTGCGAGCTAGTACGACACTGTAATTTGGCTATACAATATAATGTGATCAAAGAGTTACCCGAAACAACGTCACAAAGTATGCTCACAGAGCTTCAACATATGTTTGTGCCACCTCGCGAGTGCAACAAACTAAAACTAGTCCCTGATACTAGCAGCTAACAAAACACATGCTTGTTTGCCGTCCTAGCCGGTGCTTGACTTTTCTCTTGCGGTTGGCCCACAGAGGTTCCGATCTCGCACACTATACCACACTATCATGTCTTAATTAATTTCAGACGGTAGCTAGTCCGTTGCTCCTCCATTCAAAAATAATGTCACAACAGTACGTACACTAGAGGAAAAAGAGCCATCCGTTCGCGACCCCGGGATTAGTCGTTGCGCCAAAGAACGGGACTAATCTTGCACGCCCCGTTGGGAGACGCAGGCCAGGGGCATGGGTCCTGTTGGTAAGGGGCGTGCGTCGGTTGGAGCCACCAACCGACTAAGTTTGGCCACAGCCACGTGGCTGGAACGCACCTTTAGTCCCTTCTTGCTTCAACCGACTAAAGCCCTTGCCTCTATAAATGCAACGCCCCTCCGCCTCCACTGCTTTTTCAATGGTGTAAGGTGTGAGGGTGTGCTAGTTTTTTTCATGCATGCATTGAAGGTGTTTGTTGAAATGTTTGAGTGAAAAATCCCGCTGAATTTCTCATAGAACAAAAATATAGAAGGTGTTCGAGACGCACTTGAGCTTTCTCCTCTTTATTTCCCTCGATCGAGGTTAGCAATCTTATCTTTTCTAGGTCATTGATACAATTCATGTGTCGGTGTGAATTGGTTATTTCACTATTTATGATGTCCTGTTTTTGATAAACTTACTTATATGATGCAAATGAACGGTCGGGAATGGATGTACGGACCGGCGGTAGCCGTATATCAAAGGCGTGGATAAATTTATCGATGTGGCTACGCAAACAAAGAGAATGGATTTATACGTTGTCCATGTGTTCAATGTCGGAACAACAAGGAGTACTCTTCCTCGAAAATCATTCGCGCCACCGATTATGAAAGGTTTCATGCCCAACTATAATTGCTGGACCAAGCACGGGAAAGAGGGGTTATGATGGAAGATGGTGAAGAAGAAGATGATGATAACAACTATCATCATATGTTTCCTGAATACAGTGATATTGCAATGGAAGACAATGGAGAGGAAAAGGTGAAGAACGGGCATCGATGAGCCACCGATGAACTTGGTAGGGTCATTTCGATGCAAAGCGAGACCGTGAAATGTAAAATGAGAAGTTGAAGTTAGAGGGAATGTTAGAAGATCACAAGAAATTGTTGTACCCAAATTGTGAAGATGGCAGCACAAAGCTCGATGCGACACCGGAATTGTTATGGCGGAAGAGTGTGGTCTAACTGACTCCTCATTTGAAAAGATGCTGAAAATAATGAAGTCAAGTTTCCAAAACATAACGAACTTCCCGATAGTACCTACGAAGCAAAGAAGACTCTCTGTCTCCGGGATTAGATGTGCAAAGATACATGCATGCATTAATGATCGCATCCTCTACCGCATGTAAGGAGTATGAGAATTTAGATAAATGCCGGTATGCAGCGCTGCGGTATAAGATCGACGAGATGACCCTGGTGATGTTGAGGGAGAGCCTCCCAAGAGGGTTCGCTAAGGTTATGGTATGCTCCTATAATACCAAGGTTGAAACGCATGTTCAAATAAAGAGCATGCCAGTTGTTGCGATGGCACAAAGAAGACCGTAAGAAAGACGGGAGTTGAGACACCCCGATGGGTCACAAAGGAGAAAAATCGAGAGAGACTTCCCGGACTTTGCAGTGACGCAAGGAACTTATTGTTTGGTCTAAGTACTGATGGCATGAATCCTTTTGGGGAGCAGAGCTGCAGTCACAGCACTGCCCGTGACTCTATGTATCTACAACCTGCCTCCTTGGTTGTGCATGAAGCGTAAGTTCATTATGATGCCAAGTGCTCATCCAAGGCCCAAGCAACCGGCAACGACATTGATGTGTACCTTAGGCCATTAGTTGAAGAACTCTTACAGTTGTGGGGCAAACCAGGTGTACGTCGTGGGATGAGAACAAACAGAGCCATTTAATCTAGGGTTGTTATTCAGAACCATCAATGATTGGCTCGCTCTTAGTAACCTTTCGTGATGCATAAACAAAGGATATAAGGCATGCACCCACTGTTTAGATAAGACCGAAGGTACATATTTGCATAAATGCAAGAAGGTTGTGTACCTAGCGAATCGACGATTTCTTCCGACCAATCATCCCGTAAGAAAGAAAGGCAAGCATTTCAAAGGTGAGGCGATCACCGAAGAAGCCTGAACTCCCAGGTGATGATGTATTTGGTATGGTCAAGGACATAGAAGTAATCTTTGAAAGGGTCCCGCGGTCAATCAGTTCGAACGACGTCGCTACAGACACGCACCCATGTGGAAGAAGAAATCTATATTTTGGGAGCTGCCATATTGGAAAGTCCTGCGTGTCCGCTCTTCAATCGACGTGATGCACGTGAAGAATCTGCGTGAACCTGCTAGGATTCCTAGGCGTGTATGGGAAGACAAAGATACACCAAGCACGGAGGACCAACAAATTATGAAAGACCCAAAGAACATGCATACAGATAACAAGACGGATAAAGGCGCCACTTAAGTCGTACCAGCTATGCTCTTACCAAAGTAGAAGTAAATCTTTTGAAGTCCTTTACAAGATCAAGGTGCCGGGCTTTCATCTAATATAAAGGGATAATAAATATGGCAGAAAAAGTTCCAAAACCTGAAGTCTCATGATCACACGTGATTATGACGCATTGCTTCCGATTGCATTGAGGGGCTTCTACCGTAAAATGTTCGAGTACCCATTGTGAAGCTGTGCATTCCTCAATGCAATATCTCGTAAGGTAATCAATCCAGATATTCTGCCAAGGTTACGAAGGATGTGGTACAATGTCTTGTTAGTTTTGAATTGGTGTTCCCACCATCCTTCTTCAATATTATGACGCATCTCTGGTTCATCTAGTGGAAGAGATTGCCATTCTCGGTCCGGATTTCTGCACAATATGTTCCCTTTGAGAGGTTCATGGGAGTCTTAAAGAAATATGTTCATAACCGTATAGACCAGAAGGAAGCATCTCCGAGGGATATGGAATGAGGAGGTCATTGAGTTTTGTGTTGACTTTATTCCTGACCTTAAGCCGATTGGTGTTTGACTCGCGACATGAGGGAAGACTAAGGAAAAGGCACTGGGAAAGAAAGCAATGATATGTAGGGACGGGATTCTTTCACTAAAGCACACTACACAGTTCTACATAATTCCACCTTGGCAGCTCAGATATGGAGGAACACAAGAATATTGTACGCCCAAAACCCGGGAAGCCTGAATCATGGATTACAGATGAACACATGAAGTCTGCCGGTGGTTGGATGCGACACATCTCTTGAATGACACCACTGTTGGAGATCAGCTATACTTGTTGGTCAGCCACCATCTTCTATCGTATTGAATTTCCAAGGGTACAAATAAATGGGAATACATTCTACACGATCGCCCAAGATAAAGAGCACCAACCAAAATAGTGGTGTCCGCTTTGATGCAATAGACGAGAATGGACAAAAGGACACATATTATGGTTACATAGAGGAGATATGGGAACTAGACTATGGAGTCTCTTTTAAGGTCCCTTTGTTTCACGCAAATGGGTCAACCTGAATGGGGAAGGGTAAAGATAGACCAGTTATGCGGAATGACAACAAGGATCTCAACAATCTTGGTTATAGAGATGAACCATTCCCTAGCCAATGATGTGTCTCAGTTTTCTATGTGAAGGACATGTCCTCCATCGAAAAAAGAAAAATATACAAACGAATACATCATATGATGATCCAAAGCCACATAGTTCTTTCAGGAAAAGAAACATCGGGAATCGAGGACAAGATGTATATGTCAAGATTATAATAAGTTTGATGAAATTCGCCTTCACAAAGGAAAACTGACCCAAGCATTCCGTTAAGTAAAGAAGATGCTCCATGGTTACGTCAAGCGGTCATAAGGAATGACATATGCCAAGAAGTTCATGCTCATATTATGTAACTCTAGTTCATGTCTTTCATGGTTTGTGGCTTGACCGAAGGATATCTTTCGCGTTTGTGGCCTTTAGTCCCGGTTTTGTAGTCTCGCTTTTAATATTAATAAATGTCTTGAGTGTTAGTCCCATTTTGTGGCTGGACCGAGTGCCTCTATGACGGTTCTGAGATGCCGGAGGACTGGGCCCGCAGCATCTCCTCGAACTGGCCGCAGTGGTGTCCTCGCTCGAAAACCATCTTGCAGCTTGTAACTTCACTAACTAGATCAATACGCCTCGAGCTAACTAATTTCACATATTAGGAGTGCCTCTATGACCGCTTCTCGGAGATGCCGGAGGATCTCTCAAGATCTCCTCGAATCGCCAGCAGTGGTGTCCTCGCTCTCGAAAACCATCTTGGAGATGCCTCAAACTGGCTGGAGGATCGACTCACAAGGATGCATATTTATAGTACAAGAAGCTCGGCATAATGTCGACACTCACGATATAATGTCGACTCACCCTATTATTAGTGCTACTCATCTTTGTCCCTTGGTGTCTCCAACCGGGAAAGGTTCATCTTAGTCCCGTTGGTGACACCATCCGGACAAGGTACAAGCCGCACGACATAATGTCAACACTCACCCCTATTATTAGTGTTGTCGCCCACTGCATAATCCCTTTAGTCCCGGTTTGTGACTACATCCGGGACTAAATGTGTCCGAACAATGATCATGTGTGTGTGGACATTGGTATGTAGAACAATGTTGCAGAGGAAGTTTTCCTTTTTCGCACGGAAAATCCCTTTTCCATTTTCCGAGCGCAAAAACGGTCGCTTTGTGAAGTAACCACCAAAATGCCGCTTTCAGAATGCTACCGCCCTATTTTCCTAAAATACTAGACCACCTTACATGGACTATATCCCAACCGTACAAATCGACTAAATATGAACCCTCTCTTTATATAGGCATTTCCTCTATTTATTAGGTAACACTTAAGACATTTATTAATATTAAAACCGGGACAAATCGGGACTAGCTAACACTCAGCCTAAAGTCACCCTTTAGTCATAATCATGCCTAGTCCTATAGTACGCAGCTCGTGGTCTTCATCGTCGTCATCATCATCGCCATCGCCACCGCCACTCCGGGATCCTCACCATCCATGGCATATACCAGGCCATTCCAGCCTGGATTCACGGCGTGGGAGAGGGTCTCTGGAAGATGATGCCGCCACGGATGTGTGGGGCCTGTGGTGGTGGACTCGTGGGCACCGTGGCGAGGATGGTCTCCCGGCGATGTAGCGCATCACTTGATGATAGTACGGTTCTCCCACCACGCATTTACGGCCGACTTCGCTAGGTTCACCGTGCGGGCCATCACCAGACTGGCGAGCTCCCTTTCCGCCTATTAGCGAAGAAGGCATTCCAGTGTCATAGTTGCGGGATCCCACTGGGATCCATTCGCCTCCCGGCGTGAGCTCGTGGTAGAAGTGGTTTGTGATGGCTGGCGTGCGGAACCTTGAGGGACAGAGGACAGAACCCTCCAGGCCAAAGATCCAGCCAAGGGC
Source organism: Avena longiglumis (assembly GCA_030063025.1). NCBI lineage: Eukaryota > Viridiplantae > Streptophyta > Magnoliopsida > Poales > Poaceae > Avena > Avena longiglumis. The sequence continues at coordinate 552,386,705 of CP125973.1, read as the reverse complement.
GGCGGTACTCTGGACAAGGGTAGTTGAGGCGCGCACAGCCCTGGTCTCCTCGAGGGTCGAATGGCCCAAGAGGCCTTGTCCATTGTTCTAAGAGAGGAAGGTGTGGATGTGTGGATAGCCATGACACGATCACCCTAAATATAGAGGAAAGGGCGGAAAACTTGGCGTGAAGCTTTGGGAAATGGCGGAATATCTTTAGTCCCGTAGTGACTACATCCGGACTAAAAGCTCTAGTAGAAAGGAAAGGGCGGAAAACTTGGCGGAAGAGGTGGAAATGGCGAAATATTTTTAGTCCCGGTTTGTGACTACATCCGGACTAGATGTGTGCCAACAATGATCATGTTTCAAAAACCTTCATAAAATTACCTATCATGTTCGAGGTTTCATGGCTTTCGTCCAAATGACCGATGTTATGTTTGAATCACGGCATAGTTTGTGATGTTGTGCCCATATTATGCATGTGTGTGTACATTGGTATGGAGAACAATGTTTCAGAGGAAGTTTTCCTTTTGTCGCACGGAAAAGCCCTTTTCCATTTTCCGAGCGCAAAAACGGGTCGCTTTTGTGAAGTAACCACCAAAATGCCGTTCGAATGCTACCGCCCTATTTTCCTAAAATACTAGACCACCTTACATGGACTATATCCCAACCGGTACATCTCAAACCTTTTCGTCCATCCCGGTAAAAGGATAAATGTTCGCTGCCGAATCGGCAGGAAGTGGGTCCGCTTGTACTACAGTACATGATCTATCGCCTGTGATTTTTGAAAAATCATTTTAGACTCGCAATATGTGGTTTCTTCAGAGATCCAATGCAAGTTCTAACAATGCCCGCCCCTATCTTCATGCACACCGTTCGACCATAGTTAGAAATTCAAATAATTCAAAACGGGCATAATAAATTCAAAAAATCCGAACAATGAAAATCCTTCGTGGTGTCATATTATGTTACATAGTTGAAAGGAAAAATACCAGACTTGGTATATTGATCATGTTTCAAAAACCTTCACAAAATTACCTATCATGTTCGAGGTTTCATGGCTTTCATCCAAATGACCGATGTTATGTGCTGAATCACGGCATAGTTTGTGATGTTGTGCCCATATTATGCATGTGTGTGGACATTGGTATGGAGAACAATGTTGCAGGAGGAAGTTTTCCTTTTGTCGCACGGAAAAGCCCTTTTCCATTTTCCGAGCGCAAAAACGGGTCGCTTTGTGAAGTAACCACCAAAATGCCGCTTCGTAATGCTACCGTCCTATTTTCCTAAAATACTAGACCACCTTACATGGACTATATCCCAACCGTACATCTCAAACCTTTTCGTCCATCCCGTAAAAGGACAAATGTCTCGAATCCAGAGGAAGTGGGTCCGTTGTACTACAGTACATGATCTATCGCCTGTGATTTTTGAAAAATCATTTTAGACTCGCAATATGTGGTTTCTTCAGAGATCCAATGCAAGTTCTAACAATGCCCGCCCCTATATTCATGCACACCGGTTCGACCATAGTTAGAAATTCAAATAATTCAAACGGGCATAATAAATTCAAAAAATCCGAACAATGAAAATCCTTCGTGGTGTCATATTATGTTACATAGTTGAAAGGAAAAATACCAGACTTGGTATATTGATCATGTTTGGAAAAAACCTTCACAAAATGACCTACCATGTTCGAGGTTTCAAGGCTTTCGTCCAAATGACCGATGTTATGTGTCAATCACGGTATAGTTTGTGATGTTGTGCCCATATTATGCATGTGTGTGGACATTGGTATGGAGAACAATGTTGCAGGAGGAAGTTTTCCTTTTGTCTCACGGAAAAGCCCTTTTCCATTTTCCGAGCGCAAAAACGGGTCGCTTTTGAAGTAACCACCAAAATGCCGCTTCGTAATGCTATCGCCCTATTTTCCTAAAATACTAGACCACCTTACATGGACTATATCCCAACCGGTACATCTCAAACCTTTTCGTCCATCCCGTAAAAGGACAAATGTCCGTCGAATCGCAGGAAGTGGGTCCGTTTGTACTACATGTAAATGATCTACCGCCTGTGATTTTTGAAAAATCATTTTAGACTCGCAATATGTGGTTTCTTCAGAGATCCAATGCAAGTTCTAACAATGCCCGCCCCTATCTTCATGCACACCGTTCGACCATAGTTAGAAATTCAAATAATTCAAAACGGGCATAATAAATTCAAAAAAATCCAACAATGAAAATCCTTCGCATGGTGTCATATTATGTTACATAGTTGAAAGGAAAATACCAGACTTGGTATATTGATCATGTTTCAAAGGAAAAATCCGAACAATGGTCCCCTATCACTTCTTATGTTTATAGTTTTTCTAAATTCCAAATTGATATTAAAAAATATAAGTTAATTCATTTTAATTGTAAATGGTTCATATTTTAAATGGTTACATTAATTATTTTTAAAATGTAAAATGTTTTTGAATTATTTATTTAAATCCAAACACTTTTTATGTTTAAATTTTTCTAAATTCCAAATTAATATTCAAAAATATAAGTTAATTCATTTTATAAGGTTACATTAATTATTTTTAAAATAGAATATGTTTTTGAATTATTTATTCAAATCCATACACTTCTTATGTTTAAAGTTTTTCTAAATTCCAAATTGATATTAAAAATATAAGTTAATTCATTTTAATTGTAAATGGTTCATATTTTAAATGGTTACATTAATTATTTTTAAAATGTAAAATGGTTTTGAATTATTTATTCAAATCCAAACACTTTTTATGTTTAAAGTTTTTCTAAATTCCAAATTAATTATCATTTAAAAACAATACAAATTTAAACCCCAAAATAAAAAATAAGGCGAATGAGAGAAAATACCGAAATTTTTGAAAATGGGAATATGTCCTGCTGAGCCACCAACCGACTAAATCCTTCGCGCCTCCAGCTTGAAATTGGAAAAAAGTGGAGTATAGGTCCCGGTTGGTGGCTCCAATCGACGTATGCCCTTTAGTCGTGTTGGAGCCACCAACCGACTAAAGGCCCATTCGCTTATAATCGAGGGGCGCCTGCCTCTCTTCCCTTCTCCATTCTTCGCAACTCGACGCGGCGCGATAGGAAGACGCCGCCGCCCGCCAGAAGGTCGCCGCTCGCCGCCTGCCCTGAGCGCCGCCGCTGCCGCCGCCCCTCGCCAAGAGCGCCCGCCACCATTTCCAACCGCCGCCGCGCCGCTGCCCTCGTTAGCCGCCACCGCCACAAGGCTGCCGCCGCTGCCAGAATAGTCCCTTTTTCTCGCCACGGGCGGCGGCGGCGCGCGGCGGCAAGGTGGTGCGGCGCGGGCGGCGCTGGTAGGCGCGGCGGCGCGAGTAGGCGCGCGGCGCTGGGTGGTCTTCAGATTGCCGCCGGCGACCACCGGGCGTGGCGCGCCGCTGCTCGACGTCGGGCGCCAAGGCTCGACGTGCCTTTCGGCGCGGCGCTGGGCGCCGCTGACGTGGGCGCCACGTGGCAAAAATGTTTTCTATTTTCTGTTTTGTTTAAATTGAAATGGTTTAATTAAATCCATAAATTGATATAATATTGTAAATTCAATAATTAATTATTTATAACTCGTAAAATACAAATAATATATCAAAATGTTCAGAAAATGAGATCTAACTATTTAACCTCAAGTTTCTCCCACTTAGAACAAATCCACCCTCTCAAGTGTTCCGAGTTTCTCCGAGTTAGGTTTTCAATAACTTTTATTTATAAGTCGAAAAATACAAATAATATATCAAATTGTTCAGAAAAATGAAACCTATCTATTTAACCTATAATAATGCATTGTTCAACAATTTAAATGACAAGTATAATTAGAAGAACAAATGCACCCTCTCATATGTTCCGAGTTTCCCGAGTTAGGTTTTCACCTCTAACCCCGATTAAATCGTCGAGCATGTCTTAGGGTTACATTCCAATGCAAATTAACTTGTCATATCATCATACTTGCTTGAGCATTGCATCGATGCCATGTGTTGATTGTTTCCTTTCTTTTCGGTGTTTCATTATTAGGTTTATTATTAGTTAGGTATTATTAGGTTTATTAATTAGTTTGGTATTATTGGACTTCGCCCCACCGGTCACCAATGTGGGTAGCCCTGCACCATTCACATTGCCACACCGTGGTTAGATAAGGAATCATTAATACCCCTTAGGTGCATGTGGGTTCCTCTCATATGCATCGGAGGTTTCTCAACTAGGTTACACCCCTCGAACTCCTAATATTGATAACCGCTGATTTTAGCTAGAGTTACCTATCTACTACACGGTTTCCTTTTGTAGCTAGGTTTAGGTTTCTCTTCATTTTTATTATTGTGTATGTATATATCGTGGTTTCTCCTTAACTTTCTCCTTTAGCCGCTTTGACTTATTCGCTTTTCCACCTATGCGTAAAATATGGATCCACACGCCGAGACGAAGAAAAGGAAGAGTTGATCCAAGGTGTGATCCGTGGAAGATAATTTAGACGATCAACGTTTTCAACAACTCCGTGAGGGTGATCCTCTTTACCGGAGTAGACAACTTGTTTGAGGTTGAAGGTGTTTTCCTCATGAGGGAGAAGGCGATGCCTTGTGTAATCGAGAAGACGACGCCCGCAAGGTGCATGTAATATAAATCAATTCATTAATTAATCATCTGCTATCTATATAGAAATAGTAACGCGATCTTTCTTATTTTAGCCTCCGGATCAAGGAATCTACGAAAAGAGCTGACGAGGCCCAACCAAAAGTTGGAAGACCATGAGAGGTTCAGATCAAGATGTCAGAGACGGCAGTAATCGACGGCTCCCGGTTGTCGCAACCAAATTTTTGGCACAATGCGGAGTAATCGTTAGGGACTTAATCCCGATCACCATTAGAAATTGAATAGGCCTGCTAATGCGATGAAGAGGGAACATGTTTATTTGTCCCTAACCATGCCAAAGATTTACCGTGGAAGAGGCTCATGGTTAATTTCAAACTACCGAAGATAGAGGATCCAAATGCGGAGGATCCAGTTGAGGACGCCTTACAACATGGGAGAGCCATGGAGGCTAAGGTCGGAGTGGGCTTTGAAGAAGATGGCCCAAAGGTTTCACCAACTGGAAGAAAAGATTGCACCTTGACTATGTCGTGAAAAGAAGACTCGATTTCAAGAATATTCGGTTTGAGAAGATAAAACCATTCGGGATGAGTTTGTGGAATACAAGAAATCGAAAAAGCTAAGAAAATGTCTCAACGAATAAGTCAATGTCTAACAAGAAGTATCACCATACTATGGGGCAAGGTGGCTACAGGTGGCATTCCTAAGTGGGAGAAACTTGAGCAGAACGCGTGATAAAAATATCACCCGCAGATGCATTTATTGGGTAGAACGTGCAAGGAATTGGTTTTACGGCATGGGGGCACGTTGGACTCAAGGAGGTGTATATATACCATACGACATAAAGAAGACCCTTGCCAATCGAGAGGATGAGAAAAGCAAAGAAGGTGTTAAAGATGGGGACTTCATTCCCGATAGAGAGAATGATGAGCTCACTCGCCCTTGGAAATAAGGAACATGATGGACGAACACGAGGCACAATAGGCTCCCAATCATGGAGGACTGGGTTTCAAGAGAGGAAGAAATATCCCGATAGAAGCCGCCGAGGAGTAAGGACAGGCAGCTGAAGCAAAGTCGAAAGAGCGAATGCGTTAATTGAAGAACGATTAAAGCAACAACAAGATGAAATTAACTCACTTAAAGAGTAAAGTACTATCGCCCCATCTCAAGAAGACACGCTTTCGATGCTACCGCCTATCGAATAATCGAAAAGCAGGTGGCTTCCACCGAGGTCCCGGTGATGACAATGGCGATGCCGATGATGCACCGACGATGGCTCCTGGCTACCCAAAGGATGATATCACAGATGACACATCGCGAGCTACATGTCAAAGTTGTGAACATATCAATGAAGGTGGCGGTCGGCTATGCTTACCAATTGGACCCACACCAACTTACCACCGTCCGTTCCGTGAGGGCTACGTTGTCGGGCGTGGATGAAATCATGCCCACCTTTGAGGTTTTGGATCTTCACCCCGCCGGTGAAGGGATGTGATCGCGCCGGGTGACGCAAAAACGCCACCATTCTATGGTCAAGGATTGTATCGCTTCAAATCACACGCCAAGGCCATCTTCGCCGCCGCCACCCGCTCAGCCGAGGTCGCCGCCGCTGCAGCCGCTCGCCTCACCGCCCGCCGCCTCACCAATCTCCGGCAGCCATCGCCGCGGAGCCATCGCGCGCCAGATAAAAAGCGAAGCGCATCGCCATCGCAAGGCCGTAAGCGATCGCAAACGTAAACAAGAGCCTCTTCCAAAAGTACCAACGGTTCCTCCCAAGAGAGCTTATGATCAGATCAAGAGGAGATCATGCTCGGGTTGATGCGAAACGGCAGTTTTCGCTAAGCGAGGCGGCCGAAAGAGCCAGAGTTCCCCAAAGACCAAAGAAGAAAAGCCAAAGTGTTGAAAATGCTAAAGACTCTTCATCAACCCGGCCAAAGCTGTCATCGACTATGAGCGTCTATTCTTAAGTCACATGCGCACAAAAGCCTCAAGAGCAAGATCGATGCAAGCGAGAAATCTATTGCCCAGCTGAGAACAAGCAAACAGACTTGCGCCCTCTCAAGGTGATTTCCCAAACCAATGTGGGGTCGAGCAAATATGGGGCCAAGTGCAAGATGATCCAGAGGTGCTTGCACACACGGAGAAGCTGCCGCTGCTCAAGGTATGAGTATTGCTCAAAGATTTATCCCGCTTAGAGTTCTTCCTGAGTGAAGTAGCATACAAATACCAAGACGGCAAACCTCTCACAAACCCGAGGAGGTAAATAATCTTTCAACAAAATGCGAAGATTGCATAATCGGTACATGCACGCCACAAGGGCCGGGCTAATCGATAGTGCCGAGGGTTACAAAAAGCATCATGGGAAAGAAAGTGATGACATGATATCCATTGAATTTGATGAGCTATTTCAATTATTCAATCAAGACGCTTGGACAAATCGCCACCGCCTATTGTCCGTAAGTACTAATTCTGTAATTAACTTAGTCTCCAGCTATCTCACTTTGTTTATTGCATGTATATAATCATACCGTAATATGCGTAATGAAGATTCTCGAATGCAGAGGACAAATCTATGATATTGGCTTCATTGACCCATATTGGGTTCATGAAGCTAATCTCAAAATAAGCCCCGTGATACGGAGGATAATATAGTACACGCTAAGGTTTCAAGAAACCAGAAGGGAAATACTTTTTCCTTACAACTTCGAGTGAGTGTTATTGTCTTGTATACACTTTCTATTTCGCTTACTCGATGTTAAGTATATAATTGATTAGTTATGCATTCGCAGCTTCCACTATATTCTGTTAATCATTCAACTTGACAAAGGGTGTGTACTAGTCATGGACTCAAACATAAACCCTTGAGACGTGGAAGGACATGCAGATACTTCTCCATGTAATTCTAATCATTACGACACTATATCGGCAACATTCGTGAATTTTATGATATCAAGTACTTAATAACTTCTTTTATTCGCTTTTCACGGGCAGCTTGGAAACGGTTCACCAACAAGGCTAGGGGTGTTTGGAAAGAGGAGCTTACATTTCAACCACTAGATGTAAGCACCACTAGCTATATCCGCGATCTCTTTGATTCTAGTTTTGATACAGTTATTATCATGCTTGATTATTATTTTGATTGAACTATGTTCTCGTAAAGTGCCCCGACGCAGGACCAGTAACAATCTATGTGGATAATATGTATGCGAGTTCATCCGCAAACGCATGGCGAGAAGGGCAGAAATTTAGAGCAACTCCACGATGTAAACAATTTCTATAGTTTTATTTTCAAACAAATTGTGTTTAGTTTCATTCATATAGACTGACTCCTTTTTAAATCAGATCGAACGCTCACGGACGGTCTTCGCCAAAGGATCGCGACGAGCAATTCAGAGGAATTGGCGGATTCTTGGATGCGTAAGTCCTAGACCCGAAGGGGAATACTATTCTGCTGTGTATAGACAATAGGGATTGTAAAAATAGCAACTCGATCCGTGTATAGACAAGGGAATACTTTTGTATGTAGTGCATGAACTCGATCCGTATTGAATGTAATATTGTCATGATGATCTTGTAATACAAGGTTCCTTCATTGATAAGTGCAAAACACTAAATAAACAATAAAACAACCTAAATGAATTCTCTGCCGGCACAAAAGTGGCGAAAATGCTGCCGCGGCAACAAAATGTGCAAAATGAATTCTCTCCGCGCAGAGAATGAGCTAAATCTCTGCCACAGAAGAGTTATTAGTCCCGGTTCGTGTTACGAACCGACTAATGCTCCACCCTCGCGCTTTGCTGCCACGCGTGCACCCATTTGTCCTGGTTGGTGGGGCAACCGGGACTAATGGTTAGAGCTTTAGTCCCGATTGCCCCATCCCGGTTGGGCAACCGGGACTAATGGCTCTTACCAACCGGGACGCATGGGCCGTTCTGCACTAGTGGTACTCGCTGGAGGCTGGCCTGCCACGGAGTACTTGCATCTACTACAGAGCAAGAGCTATAGATCATAATACAAGTGTTCAGCAGCAGCTGATCGACGCTGAAAGGTCATATACATACACAAGCCATAAAGTGAAAGATGTTAGAGTAATATGCCTGTACGTAGTTTAAGTCTGTAATTTAATTATATCTTTATTAGTTTTCTTATCTCTCAAGTCTTGTAATCTATATAAATAGCCCTTTAAAGCCACAATCAATACAGTTAATATTCCGTAATTCTACATGGTATCCGAGCGGTTCGCTCCGCCTAGGGTTTAGCCACTGCTTCCGCCGCCCCGCCCCTAGAGAGATCCTTCTCCGCCGACGGCCGCGCAATAGTAGATTAGATCTTCGCCAAAATTTTCTCGCCGGCTGCTTGACCGGCGTTTCTTCTTCTTTCGCTGATCATAGATCGGATTGCGTCTCCACAGCAGCATGTCGTCACGCACCTCTACTTCCACCTCGGCGTCGACGCATCTCCGGCTACATCGTCATCGACCGCGCCGGATCATCTTCACCAACATCAACCGGGACGCAAGTCCCAAGTAAGCGCCTCGCCGTCAACAAAGGGTTGCACCTTCATCACTCGTGGTCATCATCGCCGACAACCATCTACACCAACAACATCGCCGCATCGTCGCCGCCACCACCAATTGTGGTCATCGTCAACGCCAACAAGTTCTTCTCCACGAGCGACGCCACACTCATACAAGCGGAAAGTACGGGTCTAATCCCCAAAATCGACTACCGCAACAACTCAATCGCCATCAACAACTACCTCGTCATCTTCGTCCGCCATGACCTCGCCGCCAGAGTCGCAGTCTAATTTTTATTTTGCACTAAATTAATTTTCTTCTAGCAACTACTTCATCTACTCCGACAAATCGGCGGACAACTTCTACACACCGACCGTTCACGGAGAATTTTTTTGCTGATCCCTCCGGCTCTGGCGCGCATGGCTCGTGATGGTCCCTGTCTTCGCACGTCCGGTATTGGCAACACCGACGCGTGCCTTTGTCCCCGGTGTGCTCCCCAGTTTGGCAAGCTCGGCAAGGCGTGTCGCCTATCTCTACTACTCCGACTCAAACTACGTCTACCACAACTACTACGGCGAATTCTCCCAGCTCAATGACGACATCGACCACAACACAACACCATCATCAATTTCATCGACTTCATTAACGGAGACAACTTCACCAACGACACTATCGACCCCAACTACAGCGCCCTCACTCCCGGTCACATCGACATTGGCAACAAGATCTACCACCTCACCTCTGGCTTATGCTCCAGTTAGACCGTCTACGTCACTACCGATCCGACTGCGGGGGTGTTAGAGTATATGTCAGTTAGGCATATTAGGTAGTTTAAGTTTGTAATCCAATTATATCTCTAGTAGTCTTCTTGCCCCCCAAGTCTTGTAATCTATATAAACATCCCATTGAGGCCACAATCAATACAGTTAATATTCCGCAATTGTACAAAAGATTTTGAAGTTAGCAGGAAAAGCTAATTTTTAAACCAGGAGGTAACACAATGGAATTTTGTGTTTAATGCCATAATTGAACAAACTTGTTTAAGGCAACTAACTTTACATTGTAGAAATTTACTAGGGAATAATGTGGATAATCTCACCGTAGAGAAATTATTAGACAGGGTAGAAGAGAAATACCCCTAAGAACATCTCTAGCCAATCCCTCAAAATCGGTTAGAGAAGTAAAGTTTCAGTTATAAGAGGTCAAACGCACCTAGTCGAATCCTTATCAGCTTTAGACAAGTATTACTTCTCGTCCGATCCGACTCTCAAAATACACTCCCCCCAGGCCTCATCGGCATAAAAATTGTGGCTTCTCCGAATACTCCCTGTTAGACTATATGTTTACCTTGTAAAACAAGTTGATTAGGCAGCTAGGGTTTAGGTTGATTGAGGCCGGGTCGGTTTGTGACTCGGGCCTATATATATTCCTTGTACTCCCAACAATCAATATACGCAAGTTTTAGGGCATGTCTATGCCGCCCACCCCACCATAGCCGTCGCTGCCGCCCGGCTACTTTGGACGCTGGGCCGCCCTCGCCACAGCCAAAGCCAAGCTTGCTTCTTCATATTCCTCTACTCTCTCTCTAGCCCCAAAAGTGCCTACCACCATAAACTATGCCGACACCATCTCAGATGTTAGCATGTTCATCCCAATTACTTTAGACCTACCAAAGCACAATTACTACCATTGGCGTCATCTTTTCGAAGTTCACCTCGGCCACTGCAATCTTCTGAACCACGTCGCCATTGAATCCATTCCCTGGCCCTTGGATCCTCGATGGGTCAAGGACGACCTCGCCATCATCTTGTGGATCTATCAGCATGTCTCCAACCTCGTCTTCTGAAGGGTTTCGCGGCATAGTAAATCAAAATTTTCTACGGAGCGAACAGAGGGAAAGCCAAGATCTAATCTAGGAGATGCAAACAACGAGAGAGATTGGATTAGATCTTCATACCCTTGAAAATTCGCACAGCGGAACGCTCGTTTAACGCGTGGGTGATGTAGTCGCATTTCGCTTCTCCTCCTCGCGATCCGATCCGATCTAGCACCACAAGTGGCGTGCTCCGTGAGATGCACACGCAGCACCTGACGCCTCCTCCTTCCTGACCAGAGTATGGTGGAGAGATAGATTGGATCTACAAGACGACGGTGTGGTGTATATGGTGGAGAATTTCTGCTGCAGGCTTCGCCACAAACAATGGAGGGGAGAGGAAGGTAGCAAGGCAGCTAGGGCTTGGAGGAAGGTGTGGAGTAGTTGGGGAGGCGCACCACCCTCTATATATAGAGGGCGCCAGCCCTTGCTCCTCCAAGCCTATCTCTAGTTTAAACAATTTAAACTTTCCTTATCTAGAAATCCTATCTCTAGTTTAAACGATTTAAACTCTCCTTATCTAGAAATCCTATCTCTAGTTTAAACGAGTTTAAACTTATCTAGGATCGGCTGGGCCCTATGGGGCCTTGTGCCCTGGCCCAATGCGCCAGGACACTCCCTCATAGGCCCATGCCCTCCCGGAAGGTGGGGCTACGTTGGTCCCTTCCGAAGGTTCTAGAAGCTTCCGACAATACCGATTAACCCAACAATTCAACTCCAAAACTGCACCGCTTTATATGAATCTTATTCTCCGACCATTCCGAACCTCTCGTGATATCCCGGATCCCATTCGAGACCGAACAAAAATTCATAAACCAATTATCCAATCTATCCTAGCCGAGACACGTTATGTGTGACCTCGGGTTCGAGAATATGCGCATGATCTTCTATCAATAATCAACAGCTGGTCTGCACCCATATTGACTCCCACACATTCATCGATGATCATATCGGATGAACCACGATGCCGTGATTCAATCAATCCCATATATATATTCCTTCGTCTCGCGATATTTTACTTGCCCGAGATTCGATCGTCGGCACTGGCCATACCTAGTTCAATCTCGCTCACGCAGTACTTTACTCGCTCCGTAATCCGATATCACTTTGTGATTAACTCCTTAACCACATGCTTGCAAACGGTGTTGATATCGACACCGAGGGCCCAAGTATATCTCCGACTTGGGAGGGATAAATTCCATCTCGATACATACAACCCAGATACTTTCCGATCACCGAGAGACACCTTTATGATCACCCTCTCATAGGATGACGCTTGATGACCTCAAAGCTTTCTTCCGTACCAGGAGTTGCATTATCTCATGGTCTAAGGAATACAATATTTGACATAGGAAAAGCTTCGCAAAGACGAACACGATGACACGATCTAATTGCTCGCTTTGTTTGGTCTATCCACCATATCATTCTCCCAATGATATGATCTCATTATCAATTGACAACTCGTGTCTATGGTTAGGAAACCTTAACCATCATTGATCAATGAGCTAGTCCATAGAGGCGCATTAGGGACACAAAGGTTGTTCACAAACCACACAAGTATTAAAGTTTCCGCTAATACAATTCTAGCATGGAACATAAACTTTATCATGAACAAGAATTATAATAATAACATCTTTATTATTGCCTCTAGGGCATAATTCCAACAGCCTCCCACTTGCACTAGAGTCAATAATCTAGTTTACATCCGCAACAATCTCACACCCATGGCACCGAGGTGTTGATCATGTTTTACACGTGGAAGAGGTTTAGTCAAGGATCCGACATTCAGATCCGTATGTACTTTGCTAATCTTCGATCTCCATCTCGCTATATAATCTCGGATTATATGAAACTTGGGTTGATATGCTTGGTTTTGGATGATATCTTGGTTCCTTAGCGAGTGCTATGGCGCCAAGTGTTGTCACACAATATCTCTAGTGGGTCCAATGCACTTGAACCACGCCAAGCTCAATGATGAAGTTTCGATCCAAACTCCTTCACTTGACGCTCGCAGCAGCCATGTATTCCGCTTCATCAGAGATCCCGCGATCACGCTTTGCTTGCGCTTCTCCACCACAGCCTCCATTCAAAATATAAACGATCCCGTCTCGAGATTTGGAATCATCCTTGTCGGTGTCGAAACTAGCCGACGTAACCTTTACAAGCTGTTCATCACCCCCATAGACTAAGAACATTTCTTTAGTTCTATTTAGGTACTTTAGGATGTTCTTCACGGCTGTCCAGGTTCCACTCGGGTCACTTTGATATCTGTCACAAACTAAGAGCATTGGACACATCCGTCTAGTACAAAGATGGCATACATGATGGAACCTATGGCCGAGGCATAAGGCACTTTGCTCATAGCTTCCTATCATTTACCAGAATGGACACCGAGCCTTGCTCAATATCTTACCCGACAACATAGGCACCGAACCTTTCTTTGCCTTATCCATTCGAACCTTTTCGTAACTTTGTCTAGGTATGTACTGCAGTTAAAGCTATCAGCGCCTTTGTCTATCTCTATAGATCTTGATGCCCAATATATAAGCATCTTCACCTAGGTATTTCCTTGAAAAAAACTTGTTCAAATAACTCTTCACATCGTACATGTTGATGTCATTTCCAATAATCAATATGTCATCCACATATAGTACCGTAAACGCCACCGAGCTCCCACTCACTTTCTTGTAGATACAAGCTCAGAGCAATTTGGAACAAATCCAAAGCTCTTGATCACTTGATCAAAACGAAGGTTCCAACTCCGAGATGCTTGCTTCAGTCCATAAATGGAACGCTGAAGTTTGCATACTTTACTAGCATCCTTAGGATCGACAAAACCTTCGGGTTGCATCATATACAACTCTTCATCAATGTTGCCATTGAGGAAAGCAGTCTTGACATCCATCTGCCATATTTCATAATCATGAAACGCAGCAATTGCTAATAAAATCCGAATGGACTTAAACATCGCTAGGGAGAGAAAGCCTCATCGTAGTCAACACCTTGAACTTGTCGAAAACCTTTATGGCAAGCCGTGCTTTATAGACGGTAACATTACCATCCGCCCGCTTTCTTCTTGAATATCCATTTGCACTCAACGGCCTTTCGGTCGCTAGGAGGATCCACCAAAGTCCATACTTGGTTTTCGCTCATGGATCCCAATTGGATTTCATGGCTTCCACCATTTCTCGTAGTCCGGCTCATCATCGCTTCCTCATAGTTTGTAGGTTCACCGCCTTCTACCAACAAGACACCAAGACAGGTTGCCGCACCACTCAGAGGGGCACGCGACCTTGTCGACGCGACGCTCAAGAGCAAAGATCGTCCAAGCTTCATGATCCTTGTCATTAGCTTCCTCTATTGTTGGTGCAGCGCACCGAACAATTTCAGTGCGCTACTCTCCAATTCAAGAGAAGGTTCAATAACCTCGCCTAGCTCTACTTTCCTCCCACTCACTTCTTCGAGAGAAACTCCTTCTCAAGAAAGGAACCGCTTCATGACAAACACTTTGCCTTCGGTTCTGTGATAGAAGGTATACCCAATAGTTTCCTTAGGGTATCCTATGAAGACACATTTCTCCGCTTTGGGTTCGAGCTTGTCCGCATCAACTTCTTGACATAAGCTTCAGATCCCCAAACTTTAAGAAACGACAACTTAGGTTTAGCACCAAACCACAGTTCATACGGTGTCGCCTCAACGGATTTAGATGGAGCCCTATTTAAAGTGAATGCAGCGTTTCTAATGCATAACCCCAAAATGATAACGGCAAATCAAGAAGAGACATCATTGATCGGACCATATCTAATAGGGTTCGATTCCTGCTCGTACACACCATTGCTACTGGTGTTCGGTATGCGTTGTGAAACGATCCCACTTGCTTTAAGATGCGTGAGAAAATCATAACTCAAATATTCGCCTCCACGATCGGATCGTAGAAACTTAATCTTCTGTTACGATGGTTCTCCACTTCATTCAAATTCCTTGAACTTTTCAAATGTTTCAGATTTATGTTTCATTAAATAGATATACCCATATCTACTTAAGTCATCGTAAAAGTGAGAAAATAGCGATATCTACCGCAAGGTCAAACACTCATCGGTCCGCATACATCGGTATGTATGATTTCCAACAAGTCCGCTGCTCCATCATACCGAGAACAGGTTTTGATCATCTTGCCCATGAGGAATGGTTCGCATGCGCCAAATGATTCAAAATCAAGAGACTCCAAAAGTCCATCGAATGGAGTTTCTTCATGCGCTTTACACCAATATGACCTAGACGACAAGCCACAAATAAGTAGTATTATCACTATCTACTTTGCATCTCTTAGCCTCAATGTTATGGATGTGTGTTTCATCCCTTTCGAGATTTAGAAGAAATAAACCATTCACAAGAGGTGCATGACCATAAAAGATGTTACTCATATAAATAGAACAACCATTATTCTCCGATTTAAATGAATAACCGCCTTGCAATAAACATGATCCGAAATAATGTTCATGCTCAACGCAGTACATAATAACATTTATTAAGGTTTAAAACTAATCTCAAGGTAAAACTAAGGAGAGCGTGTCGACGGCCATCACATCAACTCTTGATCCGCTGCCAACGCCATCGTCACCTCATCCCTCGCAGTCCGCCTATTCCGTAGCTCCCTGCTTCGAAAGTTACAAATATTAGCAATCGAACCGTATCAAATACCTGTGCACTACAACGAGGGCTAGTAAGGAAAACATCAATAACATGTATATCAAATATACCTTTGATGGTGCCAGCCTTCTTGTTCGCTAAGTACTTTGGACAATGCCCAAAGGACTGCCCTGTAATAGAAGCACTCTGTCCGGCTTAGGACCAGACTGAGCTTCTTCAGAGGGCAACGCTGTCACGCCTTTCTTGAAGGGCTTCCTTGCACCCTTACCTTTCTTAAAGGTGGGGGCTTGTCGACCATCAACACATGAGTATTCTTTTTGATGTTCACCTCCGCTACTTTCATCTTAGCAACGAGCTCAGTGATCATATCAGTGGAACCAATCTGATTGTGATCAACTACAAAACTATTGTAGCTAGGAGTGTCAATCTTGAGCTCCTCCGAATCATGCGTCCAGCTTGCTCAAGGCGTTGAGTGTAGCCCGACATCTTAATGGCGTGCTCACTAACGGAACTCCCTTCCTCCATCTTGTAGTTAAAGAATTTTAGAGATCTCATATCTCTCGAACGGGCTTGAGTCTCAAACATGTTTTTCAGCTCCTCGAGAATCTCAAAGGGCCCGGATAGGTTTCAAACGATTTTGAAGCTCCGTTCCATAGCAAACAACATGGTGCTCTTAATCACACCATAATCATCTTTGCGCCGATCGAGAAAGCTTTCATCACCGGCTAGCAAGCAGGGGGTCACCTAACGCTTTACTAAGGACATAGTCCTTTTGTTCGCCAGACAGAATGATTCTTAGATTGCGGAACCAATTGGTGAAGTTAGACCCATTGTTTCTAAGCTTTTCTTTCTCAGCAAAAACGTTGAAGTTGAAGTTGGATTTGTCCATGTGATCTACAGTATTTGCAAGTACAATTTAGACTATGTTCATGATAAATAGTTCAACTTAATCAAATTACTAGATGAACTCGCACTAAATTCAACATCCCTCAAGTTGTTTGGTGAACACGATCCAAATTCACCACACCTAATCCGATCATCACGAGAAGAGATGTGGTTTCAATGGTGGACAACAAAGTGTCGATCATATCATTCATATGACTCATGCTTAACCTTTCGGTTCTTGTGTTCCGAGGCCATGTCTCAGACATGCTAGGCTCACAAGCTAGACCCAAGTATTTCACAGTGCAAAACCGGCTTGCACCCGCTGTATGTGAGCGAGAGTCTATAGCACCCGATCATCACGTGATGCTTGGACACGATGAACTTTCGCAACGGTGCATACTTGGGGAGAACAGTTTTATCTTGATCTTTAAGTGAGGAATCATCTTATAATGCTACCGTCGTGATCTAAGAATAATAAGATACATAAAAGGATAAACATCACATGCATATAACTTTATGTGACATGGTATAGCCAATCCTCAAGAATGATCTCCATCTTGTGCGTCCGCATGATCTCCATCACTCCACCATGATTGCCTCCACCACGAATAGAAACTACAACTATTGCTAACTACTTAGTGATAAAGTAAAGCTATTACATGGCGATAAGAAGTTGACTCGCAGGTCATACACAATTATAAAGACAACCATATTCTCGCCGTTGTGTACTCATCGACATGCAAGTCGTGAAACATTACAAAACATGATCATCGCATACAATATACACATCACATCTTGGGCCATACCATATCACGTAAAACACTCCTGCAAAAAACAAGTTAGACGCCTACTTTGTTGTTGCATGTTTTACGTGGCTTATGGGAGTAGATGCTAAGAACGATTCTTACTACGGAAAGCCACAACGGTGATATTATGGTTGCCAAACTCCGTGTTAATCCCATGACAACTATAGTGAGAGAAATTGACATCCACCACCGCATGTGTGGTACAAGCCACACGCCGCGGAGCCGGGTCTCGAACGACGCCGCGTAAGGTTGGCTGGACCGCTTCAATCTCACTATCCCGCGTCATAAGAAGAACACAAACAAGAGGCTTGCAACAGAAAACATCAACGCCCACAACAACCATGTTGCGTTCTACTCGTGAAACACATCTACGCATAGATCTAGCTTTGATACCACTGAAGGGTTTCGCGGCATAGTAAATCAAAATTTTCTATGGAGCGAACAGAGGGAAAGCCAAGATCAAATCTAGGAGATGCAAACAACGAGAGAGATTGTATTAGATATTCATACCCTTGAAGATTTGTACAGCGGAACGTTCGTCGGAACGTGGGTGATGTAGTCATACTCGCTTCTCCTCCTCGCGATCCGATCCGATCTAGCACCACAAGTGGCGGTGCCTCCGTGAGATGCACACGCAAAGACTCGACGCCTCCTCCTTCCTGACCAGCGAGTATGGTGGAGAGATAGATTGGATCTACAAAGACGACGCGTGGTGTATATGTAACACCTCGATCGGACCCATGCAAGTTTGAGCAAAATTCGCCAAACCCGCATAGAAACGATTCAAAGGTGCTCACCAGCACTTTCGCAAGGGTGGAAAACGTAATAACATTACACAACAGTCCTCGATGGGACCCATGTAACAGATATATATACAATGACTAAAGAGTCAAGAATACAAATATCATATTCAAAGATCCAAATCACCTTGAAATCGATATAGCGCCCAGCTACGGACAAGATGCAAATGGGGCTAAGAGCCCCAAGAATAACCAATGGCGCCCATAACCCCTGCCAAGCCGGAAGGGTAACCGCTAACGACGCCGATCTCAAAACCGCTTAAACAAAAGGGGTGCCGACAAAGGGCAAAGGAAAAGAAGGAGCGCCAAGATCGAGGCCAAGACACGGCGAGGCTAGAATCGGGTCCTCGCCACATAGGTATGGATCGAAGGCAATGCAGCAAAGATGCACTAAACAACCTATAGAGACTCGAATCAATCAAGGTTATCGAGAGGGGTAAGAATGACCTATCCGGATCCAACCAAGCTAACACCAAACAAACCCATCCCGGTGTTTCTCGAGACCAAACGAGAAGTCAACCGAGGAACTCACACCGCTGGCGCTTTATTTATTCATTATCGCGCAGCAATTACTAGTCGTGTTTAGATAATCATCCCGATAAAGTAAACAAGGGCACTTTTAGTTAACCATTCCGTGATAGTGGCAACACTTACTAGTCGATACATTTATCATGAGATAACCCAAAACCCAAAGCAGCTTGTTGGTACTTTTATTCAGCCATTTCGCTAGAAGTTGCAGATTTACTAGTCAGTACAATGGTCGCCATGGACAAATCAAACAAGCAATTGTGGGCAGTATTAATTAGCCATTCCGTTATAGTGAAGCTGATTACTAGTCATTATAAGTCAAATTTATAGCAAGAACTTTAGTTATGCTTGTCTATGATCGAGATATCAGGCTCCAAGTCGCCCATATCCGCGACACGGCCAGAAAGTTTTACCCGCCGGGTGCACCAATAGCAACACACCGATCAACCTCGAAAACCAAAACAAAACCCAACGAGGCTTTCACGATCGAACAATCACAGGATTCAGAAATATTTCAGGGGCCACCCTTAAGTAGAATCCGCAACGGAGGCAAGCTCGAGACGGCCTCAAGGTTTGGGTAATACGGTGGAACGATCGGGAACCCGAAGTGTGGCTGGGCTTGTCGACACCGCATGAATCGTGTCCCGATCCTAAACAAGACGTGTACTATCCGTCGCACAATTTAAATACAGAAAGTAGCATGGCATAAGTACAGATCGTAAACAAAACCTCAAACTAGTTTGTGGCCCCAAGAAATAAGATCAATCAAGCTCGCTCGGGGGTCCCATATACCTCCCGGATGTGGATAGCGCGATAAATCAAGGAACAGGTATCAAGTACTCGGGGTCTTACGGGACACAAGTGGGCGTTCGGAAACCAAATATTATCTATCACCCACCGATGCCTCTGCTTATTTCAATTTTAGTTGTTAAACAGAAATTAAAGTGACGATAAATAAAGCTAGAGTCATCTCCAACATCATCATGCGGCAATACATCAGCAACTGTGGCATTTGACAACACGCAAAGACTAAGCAAGTTTACCACGACGCGCAAGTCCAACTAGCTATCAAACAACAGGTAATAGGATGTGTCCAAGGCGATATAGGGCTGCACGGTAGATCACGAGTACGGAAACTAAAGTATCGCAACACAGATAGCAATAGATCAACAGGAGGGAAATAAAGACTATAAAAGTAAGATAGGTAGAAAGGGGGAAGATGCTCGCCTGAAATCATTGTTGAAGGGTTCATCCGAAGATCGGGGCGAAGCTCACATCAACTCAACGGCCTTATCCGCGAAGAAGCAAAACACTAGAAGGAACACCGGGTGCAATATTTAATACTCGGCAGAAAATCGGCATGATGCATGTATGATGTATGGCATGGCAAGGTGCGATACAATTAGGTCAAGATTAAGCGGAACCGGGGTCCCAACAATTGATTATATTGTTCAAGTTATTTAATTACCCCGCAAATTAAATGTTGTTTAACATGGTAGAAGATAGCACCGGGTTCGCTATACAAATTTAAATGAGGCCAATATAAGACTAGATTTGCCCGCATATGGGCCCCATATTTAATTATTAGATGAATCGGCATAAGGCCCCCAAACCACATGATATGCATGCGAGATGAATGATTTGATATGCAACAATTGTATTATATTATGAAATAGGGTTCGAGGAAAAGGTTCACACATTAGGGGTCGCGACGGTCTTGGGGGTTTCCGAGGTTCGTGGTTGGTCTCGGGGTCCAGGGTTCGACGGTTCGGTCTCGGCGGGAGCGTTATCGGATATCGGGGGTCGTCCTTATTGTTCGGGATGAAGCACTTGTCGCACCGGGGAGCCGGACTTGGTTCGGCGTTGGGGGCGCATCGGATACCTCCGGGCCGATGCCGTTCTTGTCGTCACGACGGTCTTGTCGGGTTCTCAAGTCGGGTCGGTCTTGTCTTCGGGGTGAAGAACTTGGTGTCCGGGCGGAGTGCTTGGCGTCCCTGGGTTTCGATAGGAGATCTTGGCGTCCGAGGGTTCGGTTTCCGGGTCCGGCGCCGGGATCAGCCTCGGTTTTGTTCTTCGGAACCAATTGAAGACCTTGGCTTCGGGTATGGGGGTCTTCGGAGCTTCGTGGCATCGGGGTACTCGAGTCCGCGTGGTTGATCTTGTTGTTCCGTTCTCGGCACCGGATCTTGACGGATGTCATGGCGGTTCCAGGAGGACAACTTGGTTCCGAGAAGGCGATCATGAGGGTTCCACCGATGTCGATCTAGTCGGTGTACTTGTCCAAGTTGTTGTTCTGACGACAAAGCCTTGCCGAGCTTTGCTCCTGGCTTGCGTGAAAAACACTCACATCGGGCGCGTAGGAGCTCCGCACGACGGCACAAGGCGCAGTGAGGCGCCCGAGAGGCTCCCAGCGCCGTGAGGCGATGCCCGCGACGGAGGTTGGCAACAAAGTGGGAGGCGCGCGATGGTTCCTGCAGTTTTGCGGCGGACGCCGGGCGAGGATGCTTGACGGAGGAGGCCGGGCATCGGGCGCCGGGCGACCTGGCGAGCGGCGGACGCGGACGCCTGGCGGCGAGGCGGCTGGTCGGGCGAATCGCCTGCTGATGCGTGGAGGGCCACGGCGGCGGTTGCTCGTGGGCGAGGCCGAGGCGCAGGGCTTGGCGCCCGGCGACGGGCTGCCGCGGGCGGCCGGGCGCCTGGCGAGGCGCGGAGGCGGCCGGCGCGGAGGGTCGCTGGCGGGAGGCGGGGCGGGCGGAGTGGTGCTGGGTCGGGGGCGAGGTAGAGCAGGCGGGGCCGGCGGGGAGAGGGAGGGGCGCGGCGGAGCTCGCCGGGCGCGCGGGAGCGCTGAGGGTCGGGAGGTGGCGGGCGCAGAGGGGGCGAGGCGTGCAAAGGGAAGAGGAGGAGGAGGGGTTGAGCGGAAGGGAGGCGAGGCGTCTGGGAGCGGTGGCCGGGCGGCGGCGAGCCGAGCTCGACGGGGAGGCCGGAGGAGGAGGGAAGAGCGGCAGGGGCGGCGGGAGGTTGCGGGAGCAGGGTGGGGTGCGCGGGGTGGAGAGGAGGAAGGCAGATGTGGACGCTGGGCGTGGCGTGCCGGTGGGGTCGGGTGGGTCCCAGCGGGTGGACGTGGGTGGGAAGGTGGGATCCGTGGGTGGTTGGCTCAAGGTGTGTGCTGTGTTGTGTGATTGTGGGGGTTGGGGGTATGAGTTGGCAGGAGGGGGGTTTAGGTGGCAGGGGATGATTGGTGGGAGTGAGGTGGAGGGTGAGAGAGGGTAGATTCCTGGGTAGTCAGAGGATTTTGGTGGGCCGATTTTAAAATATGGGTGGTCGCTCGGGTCGCCACGCCTGCTCGACCGCCCGCTAAAATAAATTAAATATTTTATTTATTTCAAACAAGGTTTTGCAAACCGATATCGGCCAAACTAAAATATTCCGGGACCCGGTTTGAGGTTTGAATAAAAGATGGGCGAATATAGAAAACAAAATTAGGGTTTTTAGCAAAATGGTTTCAAACAAATAGATGATGTCGATGTTATGTCGATGCACCGAGACAAGACATGCGATTATGATGATGCGCTGCACAAAATCAACGCGATTTTCTAGTAGTGGTTTTATGGATGCCACAATTCGACACCACTAACAATGGATCTCGCCGAGATCCGCCTCATGGTACCAGGAAGAAGGTCGGCGGTCCGCCTCCGCTTCATGTAGGTCCTCGCGACACCACTAACGGGGGTTCTTCTTCATCGAAACGGCGACACCAACAAAGGGTCGTTGTTCTGATCGCCGAGAGAACACTCCGGAAACAAAAGGTCGAAGGTAGAGGTATCAACAAATAAAGCCACCCTAACTTCCGTGGACGGAGTAAAATTGGATCCACCGATTCGATGTACAAGAGCGAATGATAAGAGTAGTCGGATGGTGATCAGTCCATCGCGACCCAAACCATTACTCCGCATACCTAATAGGCGGATTATGCAACCAACTCTAATTAGATCAAGTTCTCGGCGAGGTTCGAACAGAGGAGTGATGCGACTGCATCGGATCTCGTGACGATGTCGTCAAGCTCGAAAACACCGGAAGGCACAAACAAGGAACAAGGAATGGTAACACCGTAGATGGATTCATCAGGCAGCTTGAACACCGGATGGTAGCACACCGTTATCAAAGAAGGAAGCGAAACCCTAAAGGTACGACGGAAACCCAACCACGAGAATTCCTGGACTCGAAGAAAGAGAAGAGAGCGGATTCAAAACACGCAGAGGTGAGAGGAGAGCAGCAGAGGGGTAAGGAGTAAAATCAGACCTAATCAGAACTATCCAACCGATTTTGCAAAATAATTTTGACTCTCTACTTCGGCCGTTAGCTAGGTTATCCTACAGGCTGGACTTGTGGGGTATCGCAATCGCCGAGCTCGATACCACTCAGAACACCTCGATCGGACCTATGCAAGTTTGAGCAAAATTCGCCAAACCCAAGATAGAAACGATTCAAAGGTGCTCACCAGCACTTTCGCGGTGGAAAACGAAGTAATAACATTACAGTCCTCGATGGGACCCACGTAAGAGATATATATAACAATGACTCAAAGAGTCAAGAATACAAATATCATATTCAAAGATCCAAATCACCGAATTGATATAGCGCCCAGCTACGGACAAGATGCAAATGGGGCTAAGAGCCCTCAAGAATAACCAATGGCGCCCATAACCGCCCAGGCCAAGCCGGAAGGGTAACCGCTAACGACGCCGATCTCAAAACCCGCTTAAACAAAAGGTGCCGACAAAGGGCAAAGGAAAAGAAGGAGCGCCAAGATCGAGGCCAAGACACGGCGAGGCTAGAATTCGGTCCTCGCCTACATAGGTATGGTGGATCGAGCGGCAGCAAGATGCACTAAACAACCTATAGAGACTCGAATCAATCAAGCGGTTATCGAGAGGGTAAGAATGACCTATCCGGATCCAACTCGGCTAACACCAAACAAACCCATCCTGGTGTTTCCCCGAGACCAAACGAGGAAGTCAACCGAGGAACTCACACCGCTGGCGCTTTATTTATTCATTATCGCAAAGAATTACTAGTCGTTTAGATAATCATCCGATAAAGTAAAGGGCACTTTTAGTTAACCATTCCGTGATAGTGGCAACACTTACTAGTCGATACATTTATCATGAGATAACCCAAAACCCAGCTTGTTGGTACTTTTATTCAGCTATTTCGCTAGAAGTTGCGGTACTTACTAGTCAGTACAATGGTCGCCACGACAAATCAAACAAGCAATTGTGGGCAGTATTAATTAGCCATTCCGCTATAGTGAAGCTGATTACTAGTCATTATAAGTCAAATTTATAGCAAGAACTTTAGTTATGCTTGTCTATGATCGAGATATCTGCTCCAAGTCGCCCATATCCGCTGACATGGCTTTCGTAAAGTTTTACCCGCCGGGTGCACAAATAGCAACACACGCCGATCAACCTCGAAAACCAAAACAAAACCCAACGAGGCTTTCACGATCGAACAATCACAGATTCAGAATATTTCAGGGCCACCCTTAAGTAGAATCCGCAACGGAGTAAGCAAGTCCGAGACGGCCTCAAGGTTTGGGTAATACGGTGTGAACGATCGGGAACCCTAAAGTGTGGCTGGGCTTGTCGACACATGAATCGTGTCCCGATCCTAAACAGACGGTGTGCTATCCGTCGCACAATTTAAATACGAAAGTAGCATGGCATAAGTACAGATCGTAACAAAAACCTCAAACTAGTTTGTGGCCCCAAGAAATAAGATCAATCAAGCTCGCCTGTGGGGTCCCATATACCTCCCGATGTGGATAGCGCGATAAATCAAGGAACAGTATCAAGTACTGGGTCTTACGACACAAGTGGCTCGAAACCAAATATTATCTATCACCCACCGATGCCTCTGCTTATTTCAATTTTAGTTGTTAAACAGAAATTAAAGTGACGATAAATAAAGCTAGAGTCATCTCCAACATCATCATGCGGCAATACATCAGCAACTGTGGCATTTGACAACACGCAACAGCACTTAAGCAAGCGACTACGACGCGCAAGTCCAACTAGCTATCAAACAACAGGTAATAGGATGTGTCCAAGGCGATATAGGGCTGCACGGTAGATCACGGGTACGGAAACTAAAGTATCGCAACACAGATAGCAATAGATCAACAGGAGGGAAATAAAGACTATAAAAGTAAGATAGGTAGAAAGGGGGAAGATGCTCGCCTGAAAACATTGTTGAAGGGTTCATCCGAAGATCGGGGCGAAGCTCACATCAACTCAACGGCCTTATCCGCGAAGAAGCAAAACACTAGAAGGAACACCGGTGCAATATTTAATACTCGCGTAAAAATCGGCATGATGCATGTATGATGTATGGCATGGCAAGAAAGCGGCGCAATTAGGTCAAGATTAAGCGGAACCGGGGTCCCGACAATTGATTATATTGTTCAAGTTATTTAATTACCCCGCAAATTAAATGTTGTTTAACATGGTAGAAGATAGCACCGGGTTCGCTATACAAATTTAAATGAGGCCAATATAAGACTAGATTTGCCCGCATATGGGCCCCATATTTAATTATTAGATGAATCGGCATAAGGCCCCCAAACCACATGATATGCATGCGAGATGAATGATTTGATATGCAACAATTGTATTATATTATGAAATAGGGTTCGAGGAAAAGGTTCACACATTAGGGGTCGCGACGGTCTTGGGGGTTTCCGAGGTTCGGGGTTGGTCTCGGGGTCCAGGGTTCGACGGTTCGGTCTCGGCGGGAGCGTTATCGGATATCGGGGGTCGTCCTTATTGTTCGGGATGAAGCACTTGTCGCACCGGGGAGCCGGACTTGGTCCGGCGTTGGGGGCGCATCGGATACCTCCGGGCCGATGCCGTTCTTGTCGTCGCGACGGTCTTGTTGGGTTCTCAAGTCGGGTCGGTCTTGTCTTCGGGGTGAAGAACTTGGTGTCCGGGCGGAGTGCTTGGCGTCCCTGGGTTCCGATAGGAGATCTTGGCGTCCGAGGGTTCGCTTTCCGGGTCCGGCGCCGGGATCAGCCTCGGTTTTGGTCTTCGGAACCAATTGAAGACCTTGGCTTCGGGTATGGGGGTCTTCGGAGCTTCGTGGCATCGGGGTACTCGAGTCCGCGTGGTTGATCTTGTTGTTCCGTGTTCTCGGGCACCGGATCCTTGACGGATGTCATGGCGGTTCCAGGGAGGACAACTTGGTGTTCCGAGAAGGCGATCATGAGGGTTCCAGCTCGATGTCGATCTAGTCGGTGTACTTGTCCAAGTTGTTGTTCTTGACGACAAAAGCCTTGCCGAGCTTTGCTCCTGGCTTGCGTGTGGAAAAACACTCGTCACTGGCGCGTAGGAGCTCCGCACGGACGGCACAAGGCGTACAGGAGGCGTCCGAGAGGCTCCCGAGCGTCAGGGAGGCGATGCCCGCGACGGAGGTTGGCAACAAAGTGGAGGGCGCGGCGATGGTTCCTGCAGTTTTGCGGCGGACGACGTCGGCGGAGGATGCTTGACGGAGGAGGCCGGGCGTCGGGGCGCGGGCGACCTTGGCGAGCGGCGGACGGCGGACGCCTGGGCGGCGAGGCGGGCTGTGTCGGGCGAATCGCCATGGGATGCGTGGAGGGCCACGGCGCGGCGTTGCTCAGGGCGAGGCGCAGCGGGCTTGCGCGCCGGCGACGGGCTGCCGGCGGGCTCGGGCGGCGCGGGCGCGAGGCGCGGGAGGGTCGCCGGGAGGCGGGCGGGCGGAGGGTGCTGGGGTCGGGGTAGGTAGAGCAAAGGGCCGGGTGGTAGAGGGAGGCGCGGCGGAGCCGCCTGCCCCGGGCGGGAGCGCGAGGGTCGGGAGGTGGCGGCGCAGAGGGGCGAGCGAGCGTGCCAGGCGGGAAGAGGAGGAGGAGGGGGTTGAGCGGAAGGGAGGCGAGGCGGTCTGGGGAGCTGGTGGCCGGCGGCGGCGAGCCGAGCTCGACGGGGAGGCCGGAGGAGGAGGGAAGAGCTGCAGGGGCGGCGGGAGGTTGCGGGAGCAGGGTGGGGTGCGCGGGGTGGAGAGGAGGGAGGCAGGACAGGACGCTGGTCGCAGGCGGCGTGCTTGGGTCGGGTGGGTCCCAGCGGGTGGACCAAGGGGTGGGAAGGTGGGATCCGTGGGTGGGTTGGCTCAAGGGGTGTGTGTGCCGTGGTTGTGTGATTGTGGGGTTGGGGGTATGAGTTGGCGTGAGGGGGTTTAGAAGGTGGGATGATTGGGGAGTGAGGTGGAGGGTGAGAGAGGTAGATTCCCGGTAGTCAGAGGATTTGTCAGTGGGCCGATTTAAAATATGGGTGGTCGCTCGGGTCGCCACGCCCGCTCGACCGCCGCTAAAATAAATTAAATATTTTATTTATTTCAAACAAGGTTTTTGCAAACCGATATCGGCCAAACCAAAATATTCCGGGGACCCGGTTTTGAGGTTTGAATAAAAGATGGGGCGTTTAATATAGAAAACAAAATTAGGGTTTTTAGCAAAATGGTTTCAAACAAATAGACAGATGCTGATGTTATGCTGATGCACCGAGACAAGACATGCGATTATGATGATGCGCTGCACAAAATCAACGCGATTTTCTAGTAGTGGTTTTGCGGGATGCCACAATATGGTGGAGAATTTCTGCTGCAGGGCTTCGCCTACAAACAGTCGGGAGGGGGAGAGGAAGGTAGCAAGGCAGCTAGGGCTTGGAGGAAGGTGTGGAGTAGTTGGGGGGAGGGGGCGCACCACCCCTCTATATATAGAGGGGGGGCGGCCAGCCCTTGCCCCTCCTCCAAGCCTATCTCTAGTTTAAACAATTTAAACTTTCCCTTATCTAGAAATCCTATCTCTAGTTTAAACGATTTAAACTCTCCCTTATCTAGAAATCCTATCTCTAGTTTAAACGAGTTTAAACTTATCTAGATCGGCCCCCTATGAGGCCTTGTGCCCCGGCCCAATGCGCCAGGACACTCCCTCATAGGCCCATGCCCCTCCCGGAAGGTGGGGCCACGTTGGTCCCTTCCAAGGTTCTAGAAGCTTCCGACAATACCGATTAACCCTAACAATTCCAAACTCCAAAACTGCACCGCCTTTATATGAATCTTATTCTCCGGACCATTCGAACCTCTCGTGATATCCCTTGATCCCATCCGAGACTCAACAAAAATTCATAAACCAATTATCCAATCTATCCTAGCCGAGACACGTTATGTGTGACCTGGTTCGAGAATATGCGTATATGATCTTCTATCAATAATCAACAATGGTCTGGGCACCCATATTGACTCCACATTCATCGATGATCATATCGGATGAACCACGATGCTAGGATTCAATCAATCCCATATATATATTCCTTCGCCTCGCGATATTTTACTTGCCGAGATTCGATCGCCGGTACCGCCATACCTAGTTCAATCTGCTCACGGAAGTACTTTACTCGTTCAGTAATCGATATCACTTTGTGATTAACTCCTTAACCACATGCTTGAAAGCGTGTTGATATCGACACCGAGTGGGCCCAGTATATCTCTCCGACTTGGGAGGATAAATTCCATCTCGATACATACAACCCAACAGATACTTTCCGATCACCGAGAGACACCTTTATGATCACCCTCTCATAGGATGACGCTTGATGACCTCAAAGCTTTCTTCGGTACCGGAGTTGCATTATCTCATGGTCTAAGGAATACAATATTTGATATAGGAAAAGCTTCGCAAAGACGACACGATGACACGATCTAATTGCTCTGCTTTGTTTGGGTCTATCCACCATATCATTCTCCCAATGATATGATCTCATTATCAATTGACAACTCATGTCTATGGTTAGGAAACCTTAACCATCATTGATCAATGAGCTAGTCCATAGAGGCGCATTAGGGACACGTGTTGTTCACAAACCACACAAGTATTAAAGTTTCCGCTTAATACAATTCTAGCATGGAACATAAACTTTATCATGAACAAGAATTATAATAATAACATCTTTATTATTGTCTCTAGGGCATAATTCCAACATCTTCCGCGACACCACCAACGTCGCGCCCTTTGGGTGGCTCTGCGCCAACTCTTCCAGGACAACGTCGACGCCCGCGTCAACACCCTCCACCGAGCTCCGCAACACCATGCAAGGAGACTCTCAGGTGGGCGTCTACTGCCAACGCCTCAAGTCCATCGTCGACGAACTTCGCGAGCTCGGGGACCCCATCGACGATCGGCAACTCATCAATGTTCTCCTCGTCAGCCTCGGCAAACGCTTTGAAAACTAGGCGTCCTTTATCCCCATGATTCGGTCGGCCCCCTCCTTCACTAAGGTTCGCTCCATGATTCAATGGGTCGATTGCGCCAGCACCAAGGAGTCGTGCCCTTAGGTCTTCGTCGCCACTCCATGGCCCCCGGCTCCTGCACCTGCCATGCCGCCCATGACTTTGATGCCTCCTCCGGCGCCTAATTCAATTACGCAAACCCCATATACAGGCCCCGACCGCCGTCGTGACCACCGTATGCACTGGCGCCCCTCCCAGCGCCACACCACCTTGCACGCCCCCAGGATGGCATCCTCCACATGACCCCTGGACAGGTCTTGTCTAGGCCTGGACGATGCCCTGGACTGCCCCCTCTCCAATCGGCGCCCCTCCTGCATAATCCGACTCCTGGCTGTCGGGCATGCGCCCGCACACGGGATCCCCTGGGCTGATGGGCTCCCGCCCTCCCACACAGACCTACCACGCTGATCCGATGCTTTTCATCTACATCACTCTGGCACCCAACACCATCGACAAAAGCGCCCTCTATCATCTGCAACACTCGTTGTAGTCTACTCCGAACGCGCCATACTAGTTGCATGCACCGCCACCGCCATCAACCGCACCGCCCGTAATAGCTTCACCGGCCCCTCATTGGGACCAAGCTTCCTTTTTGCAGGCCATGAACCACTTTGCTGCTCAGGGAACCTCAAGTATGGAATGGATTTTCGATTCTGGAGCCTCTAGCCACATGTCTAATTCGGGTACTATGTTGTCAAATTTCACCTCCTCTCCTTTTTCTTCTATTACTATTGGCAATGGCTCCACCATCCCCATCTAAAGCACCGGTCACACCGAATTACCCTCACACTTCAAACCTCTTTTACTTCGAGATTTTCTTGTTTCCCCTGCTCTAAACAAAAACTTAATATATGTGCGCAAATTCACTTATGATGATTTTGTATCTATTGAATTTGACCCCTTTGGCATGTCCATGAAGGATCTTCAAACCAAGGAGGAGATCGCTCGCTTCAATAGTTCCGGAGATCTCTACTCTATCAATGGAGCCCCTACCTCAAGTCCACCATCATCCATGATGGTCTCCGTCCACCTTTGGCACCAGCAATTCCACCATCATCCATCATCCTTTCTCTTCCTACCTCAAGTACACCATCATCCTTTCTCTTCCTACCCACGAATTTCTTCGTGGGCTTCTTTTCCTTTATGGGATTTAGCTCCACCAGCTGACGCCTGATGACTGCAAGTGCACAGATCGTTTGTAGCTAGTTTTAAAATAAATATATCGATCCCACAGGGAGCGGGAGTTCTAAAGTCTAATAATTATTGAATTAAATACTGAAATAGTAATACTAAATAACGTTCTAAGTAATAAGATAAAATGCGAGTGTTGTGTAAAAAGGTGTTTTTGGGGTTTTGTATAAGAGAACAATAAATAAAGTAAAACAAACTAAATCCAGAAAGTAAGTATCGTGTATGTAAAAGAGATATGAAACTACAATGGGAAAAAGCATTCTCTGGGAGTAGCGGATACACCTCTAGCATTATAAAGGGTTTAAGATAAAGATTATCATCATGAACATTCTCAGCTATGTATGTGTGGGAGAAAATCCATAATTGGACGAATAAACAACAACCACTGCTCACATCATCCTCATAACCACAGCAGACAAGCAATCAACACCAATCAAATTACTACGCTATTAAGGGACTTTATCCCGTAGGATGTATCCCATGGCATGGATAATGTTCCGTGAGTTTCCTCGGTTCCCAAGTTCATACATAAGGAGTGCCAACAGCTTTATAGTCACCGTAAGTGCTAGCACACCTCCGTCTACCAACAAGTAGTTCCCTCCATCAAGTCCCCACAAGAGGCAAATATTGAGAGGTCGACTTCTCTCTACATGAAGATGAAGACAATCTAACACATGGTCACATCGATGAATATCATAATAAACTTTATCTTATTTCAATCTCATGCTAGGGTTTCTCCATCTCCCCAAGAACTAATGATCTACTCAGACATGGAGGCAATCAACATCATGGCAAAGACAATACAGATCAATAGTACTTGTATAAATCCACAACGAGTATGAAAATTACAACAATATCTAGACAAGATGTAGATGAGATGGATGGAGATGGTGGTGATGCAACGGTTGATTATGAAGATCGATGCCTTAGCCTCCCGGATCTGCTTAGGGTGAATATGGATCCCCGGTGGATGAGTTCCCCCTCCAGATCCCTTCTGGAGGTGAGGTTTCGGTGATTTCTGGTTGTTTTGTATGTCGTATCTCAGATCCAATTGAACGGGGCGAAACTATTTGAGGAGGCAGTGGTGGCGCCAACTATACGGAGGAAACAATACGGCTGGAGAAATTCTTCATGCTGTATAGTTGGTCGTTAAACCCACTGTTTTGAGAGCGTGGACTTTCTTCAAGATGAAAACCTAGATCTTTGATCAGACGATAACAATGTTTGTGCACTGTTCCCTTCTTGGAGGCGTCATTTTTTGGAGAAGATGGACTTCTGTTGCTGTCTTGGTGGTGGTAGTACTGCTGTTTCAATAAATGAGGAACTATAGCGGGACTTTTCTTTTTTGTAATTCTTTTTTCTTTTTTTTGACTGTGTGCATCCATATGGCCGCTAGGGCAATGCGTTGTTGCAGAGGCTGGGTGTAATTGGTATCCTCTGATATTAATATATGCTCCTTTGCAAAAAAAAGGTATATGGTTCATATGCTTAAATCTTAGTATACTGCTTATTTTAAAAAAAATCTTGATATTACCTCATCAATGTATGTGTCATGGAAGTTATCGACTTGATCTATTTTACATTTTTAGTTTAAGTATATGGTTCATATACTTTTTTTTGAAATGGGAAAGATCACCCCAGCCTTTGCATCCAAGAGATGCACATAGCCTGTTTTGTTAGATTCTCAAAAACCTTACAAAGCCGACCAAAACAAGCGAAAACTCGCTAATCCTACAACCCTGATAAAGGTGTGTCTATGAATAAGGACAATATCCCTACCATTCCACCAACGTGCATCATCTAAAACCGAAGGTCTAAACAAGTCCCCGAATGGCGAGCAAGTGGCACAATCAATCCGGGAGACCCTCAACATGTACCAACATACACGCTCTAGAAGTCCTAGCCATCGCCTTCTTTCGCATACCCAACTTCTAGAGAGATCAATGCACTGACTTGCGAGGCTTGCCATCGATGCCACAATGACTCCAGACGACACCACCTCGCTGCGTGCATCCATCCAAGCACGCGTGATCACCACTGAGACCTCTCGGCACCATGCCGCTGGGCCCCACCAATAGACGCAACTAGAGACCTGCGGAAGATCTGTCGTGCGTAGCACCTACCAAACTAGGCATGACTAAGCGTAGCACCTGGCGGCTAGGCATGACTTGCCATCTCTACCGAAGATACCGTGCAAGACGGAGCCGCTCCACCCCATGCCATTGCACTCCAACGCTGCTCCACAAACGATGCTCCTAAGAGAGAACATGACACCGCAGTGCCGCCATCGCCCGACCTGAAGATCTTAGGGTTCCCCCCAGAGAAGCACGATTGAGGTAGACACTATTTGCACGATGATGCCTTCATCATGGTAACGATGTATTAACGCTGCCATCGCCCGCCAATCGCTCAGTTTTCACCGGCACCTAGGTCTCCCCGCCTCGCTGCCGGGACTAGATGACGAATTCCAAGATTCGCCAAACCAGCCTCAGGCCGACTACCTCCGGCGAAGAAGAAAGCCACCTCCACCATCATACCTAGGGTCGATGCCCTAGGCGTCCTCGTGTTGCGGAAGAAACCCCGATGTCTTGTTTCGTCGTCCAGCAGGAGGTCACCGGGCCGTCCCCTCCCCATAGCGTGCCGCCGCCCAAACATCCGGATCTCGTGGCTGCCCACCAACCTCCAAAGCCGCCGCCTCCGCCTGGACAACACAAGGTCGCACCTCCATTGAGGGCGCCGCTAGCACCACCAGTGTGGGAGGGCCACCATGGCCACGCCTCCGGGGCAAGAGAGGCGCCTGAATGGGGAGGATCCGCGCCACCAGGGAGAGGGACATGTCGCCATGGGGAGGGACAGACGACCACATCTTCAAGGAGATGCCAACGGCGGCCGAGAGAGGCCGCCGCCACCGCCACGCCGTCCAGGATTTGCCCAGCGGGGCCTCTGGTGGTGGCGGTGGGATTTGGGTTACGGGAGGGAGAGGTGGGTTACGGGAGAGGGTTACAAGAAGGAGAGGATCTATGGTTCATATGCTTACATCTCAGCTCGTTGATTATTTTAAAAAAAAAATCATATATTACTACATCAATGTATGTTTGCGGATTATCGACCCATTAAAGATGACGCCCTCACATCTTCGAGGGCCACCATGGTACTTTAGAATAACATGTTTGCGGATAATTTTGACAAGGAAAATAGTGAGCTACTGAAGTGGGCAGAGACTCTTCAACCGTGTAAGAAATGATGTGTTCCAGACGTCTTTTGGGTGGTGTATGGGTAGTTCAAAAATTGTCTTTCTAATTATACTAGCTGCAAAAAAAGGGGTTCAAATCACGGTATTCACGGTTGAACTAAACCGGGTTCTATCCCTGTGAAAAATGCCAGGAGAAGTCTCATCTCTACCTAACAACGTATAGCCATTCCTACGGTGCCGCTCTCCTAGGCTAGCTGTTCGAAAAATGGGGGAAAAGTTTTGTTTTGAGAGCTGCTGAGT
Source organism: Avena longiglumis (assembly GCA_030063025.1). Taxonomy (NCBI): domain Eukaryota; kingdom Viridiplantae; phylum Streptophyta; class Magnoliopsida; order Poales; family Poaceae; genus Avena; species Avena longiglumis. Next base: position 552,353,006 of record CP125973.1, on the reverse strand, counting down.
GCTTCCTTATCTTTTCTTTAGATGTTAGACATTTCGTGCTGCAACGAAACACTGGTTTCTATTAATAGAAATCGGAGATGCTGCCCTCTTTTTCAAAAAAGGAAAAAAAGTGAAACGACAGGTGGTCTAGTTGCTGTGGTTAGCTTGGCAGTTACGGTCACAGGGGAAGATATGTAGCATGCATGGTGGGTAGTCCTTGTTGGCTACATTCCCCGGATATCGTGCACGGGTTGATGAGCCCTGGCTGGGCACTATCGCATCACGAATTCACGATAGTTCGCTGGAGTTTCTGTTTTATTTAGTTCCGAGAGATGCGGCCGTTCAAACGTCCGGCTGCGCGCGCGGCACGACTTGCTTAATTATTATGCGAGGCCAATCATTTGGCACTCACCACACCCAACAACACACGCAGTACTACGTAGCATGTGTGAAATAGATTTTTGCATATGTGCAGACGTACTCGCACCATGAGAAAAAACAAATCATCTGACGCACACACACGCGGTACCAGACGCTGAAAATGCTGCTGTTGGTGAAGAAAACTGTACGATCGAGTTCATTACCATGTGGTAAACTTAGGGATCGGAGGAGAGAGTTTCTTAAAATTGGCGACGGAACTGTTTGGCGATCTGATTATTAAGAGATTAATTAGGAGGTTAGGAGTAGTAGTAGTAGTAGTCGTCGTCGTCAAGGAGGGAGACCGACAGAACGGAGCCGGCTGCACTGATTTTTCTCGTCGACTGACGCTGAGAGTGTAGCTACCGCGCTAGCTACTGAAATGCTGATGCAGATGCAGGTGCAAAGTGCAGACCGCAGACGGCATTGTCTGAGAGGATGGATCGGCCAGGGAAAGCCACAGCTGATGCCATGGATTGTCCTTCATCAACCCTCGACCAACGTACGCTCCTCCTGGAACCAGCGCAAAGTGCGGCTGAAAACGACATGGTGGCGTGTCCCAACCGAGTTCGCCGCCGGTGGTTGCCATGGCGGCATCTCGATCGGCCAAGCTTGCACGTACTTGCAGCTTCTGCCGTTTGTAGTTCCTGGCAAAGGCATAACGACCAACAGATCAGCGTATATTGTGGGAGAAGCCTTTTTGCAGCTGTAGTAGGACACAGCCAGGTTTTGGATCGGTATGATTGGTGAGAGGAAGACAAGTCGTAGGGGAGAGATAGATAATAGATGATCGATCAGGGACGACGACGACGACGATGATGATTGATTAGGTTGGGGATCGGTGTCATGTCATCGTAATCACGGGCCAGATTAGTTGCCTTATCTCGCGAAGGCGACCAGACCACGGAGCCAGCAATGATGTCCAGCACGTCGGTCCAACCACAACATTTCAGTTCCGTGTCCACAAAGTACATGCGTCCAGTTCCAACTTCCAAGCACCGGACGGAACTGAACAAGCACGACCGCGTCTGTCCCGTCCGTTTCTATCAGGCACGAGTACACCCTACATGTAGTAGTAGTAGTACTTGTTCCACGCCCTCGTTTCAAATCTGGATCTTAAAATGGAACATCATGTTATATCATGCTCTTTCAAGTCTCGTGTTCAGAAATAAATCAGAACATGCCACTCTGCATGCCGTTCATGTCGACATTTGCTATTTTCTAATATAGTTTACGAGGGTGTTCTTTTGAAATTTGGCCATACCCTCGATCGTGGGTATTAGACCAAGGAAGAAGGAGCGGATGCAGCAGAGAGCTAGGGCAACAAAGTAAATGAGGAGAGGGGAGGAGCAGCAAGAAGCTCATCGACATGGTAACGTCGATAGCGAAGCGATAACACATGGTCGTAGGGGGGCTTAACGAATAATGAGAGCATACCCTCCACTTGACATAGGCATGTTTCAGGAGTTGTTGCGCCAATTAAAACTCGTTGGTGTGCGGGAGAGAAGAAGACAATGAGGTGGCTTCCCCGAAAAGAAAGAAACGGGTTTGGGAGGATAATAAGAGCAAATGCACTGGGTTAAGGAGGGAACAAAATCTGGGTAGGAAGCGCTAGTCCTTGCAAGGAAGGGGCCATGTCATCTCCCTCATTGGCCAAGCCAAAAGCCTACACTACGGTGGCGGCAGGATATCATTTTTCTTTCTGATACTTCCTTCCTATATTCAGAGTTACATGTCGTTTTAAGAATGGCCGGAATCAAATTGAATCATAATATGTGTAGAAAACATATTAATCTCGTGAATGAATATAATATCATAATATCTATTAACTGTTAAGTTTCCATGATATTCAATCTTATAAACATTTGTGATACTCCCCTATCTCTCAGTTTCACAGGAACACAAGTAGCTTAAGAAAAACTTTGACCACCAATTTTTTTAACAAAATATGTGATATACCATAAAACTTATACCATTGGATTCATTAAGAAAAAGTAAAACAATGGTACTCCCTCATTCACGGTTTGTAGGGCGCTCTACAAAAATCTCACGGACCTAGGTGTGTACGTATTGGCTAAAAATTAGGCCTATTAGTGAGCGGTTAAGGCGCATGCATTAGTGAGAGACTGTTGCATGTATAGAAAGTTGGAAGGAAAGGTGCCACATTAATTAATAATTAATTCTTATGCGCCTAGGAACATTGTAGTTTTGAAAAAACCCAAATTTGATTAGGCGCCCTGCAAACCGTGAAGGAGGTAGTATAATTTTTGAGAAATATATCTCATATTTTTTCAACAGAGTTCATGATAAAAGTTTTTTTTTTCAACTACCCTCTCCGTTTCATAATATAAAATATTTTAGCTTTGTGAAGATAATATATCTAGACACTTTTTAGTGTATAGGTTCGAAGAGATTCACTCTGAATCTTCACACTAAAATGTGTCTAAATACATTATCTTCACAAATCTAAAACATCTTATTTTTTAAAACGGATGGAGCACGTGTCTGTTAAATTCAACCAGAGGGAGTAATACGGTTGTATAAAAACAATGGTTCAAGTTATATTTTGAAGACCGTGTCCATTTACATAAGCTGTTGGCGTGAACTCTTATTTTTTAACTTCAAAAAAATCTGAAATAGACCGGCAGAAAATCTATACCTAATTAATAATAAAGAACGAAGTGTTTCTTCCGGTCCAACTTTTTTTAGACCGATTTGCCCTTCCACTAAACTACATACTATAACACACCAACACCATTGTGATGGACGCTCTGTTTGTATTCTACTAGAGAGGAAACCCTATTCTTAGCGTCAACAGTTCGCACGAGCCTCATGGCTTGACAGAGTCCAGATAAGATCTCGTGGAGAAAAGGAACTCTGCTTGGGAGTATAAGATTTTTTTTTAAACAGAGGGAGTACTAGATTTTGTTTTTTGAACCAAGATAGGTCCCGAAGGACCTAGATGCTGCATTTTATTAAAGCGGGGGGTACATCAAATAAACATGGCCAAAAGAAAAGAAAATTACAACGGGGCTCTCAACTTTGCACGTAGAACCCTGCAAGAAAGCGTCAAATGCAATCAAGTCCCTGCACACCGCATCACGCTCGCCTCCGACCACGGCCGTCGGAATCGGCACCGGGGACGAACCACTTGGGCCGACTACGGCATATGGAGCCGTGAGGAGGGAGAAGAACAGGCCGCCGAAGGCGGTAAGAAAGCTCAGGCACAAAGGCCTCTCGAGCGCGGCGAGGCCATCATCTTGGCCAAAGATAGCGGGTGGCGTGAAGCTTCCGCTTGGAGATCGCCAGGGAAGTCGCAGCATCGCCGCCTGGACACACCAGGCAGCCCCTTCCTTCGCCAGCATCCACAGGCTCCGGTTCTCCGCCCATCCTTCCCTCGCCACCACGACAGGCCGAGATCTGGACGGAGCACCAGTCGCAGTAGACTCCATGAAGAAGTCCACGAGCTTTATGGCCGAGCCGCCCAAGCTTCTCCTCCCACCGACAGCTGCATCCGCTGTAGCTCCAGGAAAGAGGAAGCTCGACGACCTCCCGGCGCCGACAAGACTGCAGAGTAGCTCGGACGGGTCATGTCATTGCCGCCCACCAGATCCGCCAACTCCGCCGCCACTGCCGCCGAGAGGCCTGAGATCTGGTCTGTTGCCAAGCACTAGCGTCCAACATAGCTTTATTGAGAAGCACATGAGTCACCGCCGCCGCCTCCCACCCACCATGGACGAGGAGGATCCCGACGAGCAACCCTAGAAGGCATGGGATCTGGCTGCTCAGATCCAACGCCCAGACTCCAAACACGGGCATGAATCCCAGACTTGGCATAAAACCAATAGCCCTATCACTACATCTGTACGACAGCCAGCTTCTCCCTCCCCAACCACTCCAGCCGGAGCCAGAGAAGAAGGGAAGGGGAGCCTTCACGGTTGGAGGGTCCTCACTCGCAAAGCCGCACCCTTCTCTCCTCCCCCGTTCCTCCTTCCTTGAGAGTCGCCTCAGGATAATTAAGGGATGGCACCAGTCTTACTATATCTTGTACTGGGGTGGAAGTAGCTATCTTATATTTATAAGCTTTTTTCTAAATACTATTATTAGCCAGTGCAAGGCACGTTCTGAGACATTTTTTTAACTTTTAGTAGCCAAACACATACTATTAGTAGTATATATATTATAGTAAGAGGGCTAAGAATTTTATAGGGTTTCCATCGAAGACGCTCACAACACGTATATGCACCCACCCCTATGAACGCACACGCACACGCACACCCTACCCCTATGAGCACCTCCGAGAAACTGAGCCGGCGGATCGGGTCTTGAGATTGACGAATTCACCACGGGCGCCTCGCTGTCGACGAAAACGCCGTCTCCCACTGAAAGAATATTCCGCCAATTAAGCAACACACAGTGTCAAACCTAGGGATTACATATGTTTCCTAGTAAGGAAAAAAAGACAGAAAAAATATATTTTGAGCGGAAGACACGGTCTTGTTAGCAATATGCAGGGGAGTTGCGCTGGCTCGGTGGTTCTCTTCGCTCTCGCTTGAATAGATTGGGCCGTTCATGTGGGTTGGCCTGTATGTCAAGCTGGATGCTGATAAGCAATTTGTTTCAAATGGGCTGGGCCTGAGAGGCACCTAAACAAAAGATAGAGTAGATTACCGAAATTTATTTGAATGTTTAGATTAGGGAAAACTCGGATTATCAACCGGCTGTAGCTACAGCCGGTTCCGTCCGTGCCGACGTTGCCCACATTTTCTTCCTATTCCGCCTGCTGGGCCGACTTTTGCTGTTGCCGCAGGTTCCATGCATCATGCTAGTGTTTTTTTTTTGCGGGTTGCTACCTTGCTAGTTCACTAGATCGTTGATGGAGCGCGTTTCCGCGTCCGTCTATTTTCACATGAGAATTTTATTTAGTGACAGAAAATGATATAGATATTATATTAGTAACATTTTAAAAAATATGTGATGAAAACTAATTTGAAATAAAATTTAGCATGTTTGTGTTGGCACGAGCTTGTCCTATAGATGTTTCCTTCATGTCTATCGTAGCCTGAGTGGTTGGTCAAGTCGATTGGTTCTATGGACGAGCTACTGGTTGCTTGCTCGCAGTAAATGGGCCTCATGCTGGTAAACCAACCCAATACCAACGTGATTAACCATAGGATTCCAAATTGACCACCGTAGAATCTCTATAGGACAAGCGGCCAGACAAGATTAGAAGCTAATCAAATGGTTAACGATCAATATATCGGGAAATCAGACGGCTTAGATGCTAATGGCCTGATAGAACTTCTAGTGTTTATTTGATTTTTAGGCCCAATTGACCTCAGCATGCCAATTTGATGGGCGGTGTACTACGGATAGATGGGCTAGTGTGGGATCTAATGGAGATCAGACGGTCAAGAACATTCTGACAACAAGATCTAAAGGCTAAAATTGTCTAGTTCATGAGAGAGCTCCTAGATGGCTCAGTTATAATATCCCTAATAATAATCTGGTTACATGTGACGGCTAAATTGTAGAAGAAATTAGTAGCACTACCGGGCACCTGTTGGCTAGACAAACCAAATAAGTTGTAGTATATCTCTTTCGATTTTGCTTCATTGTAATGTGAGATAAGTTTTGTGGTGCAAACGTTTTGCATCTAATTATCTTAGAAAATTAATATGTTGCATACGATATTACGTTTGGCTATTGGAAATATGACCAAATTACCATATACTTTTAATTCATAAAAATAGTAGATAAAAGATGAAAAATAATATTGGGATTAAACTAGTCATGCAATCTAACAAAAATAAAGTAAATAGCGATTCTAAACAGATTGCTACACATAGTATATGAAGGACAATTTGCGGACAAAAGATCTGAACTATATAGAGGGATTTAGCATACGGTGCAAAAGATAAACTCCTCGCTTTGACGTTGGCATTGGGATCAGTCATGTCATCGAAGAGGTTGTCGGTGCCGGGGTAGAAATCGTCGTTGGGGAAGATGACATCGCTGTCCGTGAAGCCAGTAGTCATGCGCGAGCGCTCCCAAAATCCTGCTTATCGCCCTTCTCCCAGACAAGACTCGAAGGAGTGGGATTTCAGAGGCCCGTCTGTGCTCACAGTATTGCCGCAAGAAGAGACATGAAAATGCTGGTGACTTCTCAAAGCTATAGAGCTGGAGGCACTAGGCGTTGATGGGTTGTGTAGAGAGGAGTGACCTCTCTTATATAGGCACTGGAGGTAGAGATGAACAGGCTGCGTGAGGAGACAAAAAGAGGAGTCGGGAGACGAATAGGCAGCAAGATTAAAAATCCACTCGTATTCATTCTCCAATGAGTCCATAATAAGACCCCACTCACACAAACTGTTCAGATTATGTGTCCTTTCATGCATGGTGCAAAGAAGTTTGGCTCAGCGAGATTTCCGCAACCGTCAAATCATGGCGCTCGTCGAGGCAAGGCAGATGGTGAAGGAGGAGGAGCGCGCGTGTAGGTCTCTCTCGTGCTCATGTTTTTACAAGTTGTAGAGCAGCCACCATTATAAAAAGGTCAATTTTTTTCTCTCAACTAGCAATGTGGGACTAAAGGCTTGTCTCATATCTTGCTATGCATGAATGGGCCAAGTGAGCCTCTAGGTTTTCAGGAATTGTTGAATAATATAAATAGGTTGATCCTTTATTGGGCAAAATTCCAACATTTTCTACAAGTGTGGCTTGTTTTTCTCGTGTAAGTATGCAAAAAGTGCTACATGTGTTGTCTCATTTTCTATGTTACATACAACATTTTGTCAATGCAATATACGGTGTTGTGATTTGCTACATGCGTGTATCTTTTTGTTGTTTAAGTATGGAATTGCTAAGATGATTTTTGTGTGTGTGCTATAGAAGATTACTCCAATGTTACATATGATGCTCCTTTATTGTTGGATGAGTAAGGAAAAATATTGGATGTATTGGACTTTTTTGTTGCAAACCGCGGCACGTTCTTATGTTTTGATATAAACAAATGTGGTTTTGTTATATATGGTATTTATTTTTTCTACATGGGAATTCTTGAAATGTTGCATAAGTTTTTGCTACACGTCGCAAGTTTTTGACACATGTTGCAAAATGACGTCGCATTTCCGAAAATGCTACATGCACAAAAAAATGTTACGTTCAGAGTTCTTTTGCTACATCGACATGCTTGAAATGTTGCATAAGTTTTTACTACATGTACATATCGTATTTCCTAAAATGCTACAAACAAAGAAACGTGTTGCTATATGTGCTCAAAATGTTAATCAAATTAGAAATATGTTGGAGATGGTTTGTTGGGGTGGTTCAATTATGTATCCGATGCCAAAAAAAATACTGGGATTGAGCCTTCCCGAATGGGCCTTAACACGATGGGCTACTGTATCAAACCAACAATGCGGAAAGGAATGGCAGACCCGCAAATGCTAAATATCGCCCGTTGTTGGGCCAACCCATTTCACAGTCGTGGCATTTTTTTATTTTCTTTTTCCCATTTTTTTTCTTCCCTTTTCTTTTAGAATTTTTTAGCTTTTAAAATTAGTTCATGATTTTTAAACTAGTTTGTGATTTTTTTAAATTAGTTCAGGAGAAAACAGCTCGTTCCGACACCGACGTGGAGGCGACACCATTACTTCTCGGAGGGCATCATAGCTACCCTATGTCTACTTCCCTCAGTGTCAAGGTAAACCTTAGGACCAATTTATGATTTGTAGCTCAGATCACTATAGAACTTCATTGGGAGAACCTAAGAGGAAGGTATGATTAGCACAACAACAAGTTTTCCTTCAGTAGAAACCAAGGTTATCGAACCAGTAGGAGGAAGAAAATGATCCAAAGGTATTGCTAGAAACTTGGAAACCTGCATAACACAAACTCAAGACTTTGCCCCAACGAACAGTAAGGTCGCTAATCTCACCGGTTTGTGAAAACAAAGGATTAATCAGATGGTGTGGAAGGTAATGGTGGCTTGCGAAAAGTAACAAGAATAAAGGAAGATGTATCAATGATAAAGATTGTACCAGGTCCATAGTTCACTAGAGGTGTTCTCCTTAAGATAAACAACATAACATCGGGTAAACAAATTACAAGGGAAATTGACATGACAGAGCAAGACATAACAATACAATACTAGACATTCATGATCCTATGAGATTTGATTGGGCATTATAACAAGATACATAGACCATCATCTAACTGCATCTATGACTAGTAATCCATCTTCAGGTTATCATCCGAACCCCCTCCAGTATTAAGTTGCAAGCAACGTATAACTTCTTTAAGCAAGGTGTGTAAAGTAAACAATCCACTTGTTCCATGAACAAGAGATCGTTGTTTTTTCCCTAGTAGCAAGAACACATCTACAAACTTAGAGATTTCTGTCACTTCCCCAGATTAAATAAAGGCATGAACACACTATCGAGCATAAATACTCTCTCTTGGAGTCACTAGCATCTACTTGGCCAAGATAGCTACTAGAAACAGAGAGCATGCAAGATCTCAAACAACACAAACATGATAGGATCAATAAGATAGAATCATTAACCAATCTGACCTAGTAATGTCAATATCCATCGGATCCCCGCAAACACAACATGCATGATTACAAATAGATGATATTGATCATGAACGGAGCTCACAAGATCTAAACATGGTAGCACAAAAGAGGAGAAATAACCATATAGCTACTACATGGACCCGTAGTCCAAGGTGGAACTACTCATGCATCATACCGGAGGCTAGCATGGTAATGAAGAAGGCCTCCGTGATGATCTCTCCCATCTGGCAGGGTGCCGGGAAGAGCTTCAGATCCCCCCGATCTAGGGACGATGGTGGCGGCGGCTATAGACTTTTTCGTGGAAAATTGATCGGGTACTTAGGGTTTAGGTATCGGGGGCTTCTTATAGGCGAAGAGGGAGGCCGAGGGGGTTCCCAAAGGCGGGCAGGCCAGCCTGGCCTGACGAGGGTGTGGCCCCTCGAGGCCCTCCTCCGTCTCGTCTTATGGCTCCGTGTTCCCCATGGTAAAATATTAACTTTGGATTTTGTCCCGTCCAATTCCGAGAATATTAATTTCTGACTTTTTTTGGAACCAAAAACAATAGAAAACAGGCAACTGGCACTGTAGCATCTTATTAATAGGTTAGTCCCAGAAAAGATATAAAAATACCTCAAAGTGTAGATTAAGCAAAGTAGATACTAAACAAGTATGGAACATGAAAAATTATAGATACGTTTACGACGTATCAAGCATCCCCAAGCTTAACTCCTGCTCGTCCTCGAGTAGGTAAGTGATAAAAAGAATAATTTTTGAGGTGACATGCACCATCAAAATCAAGATCAAATCATTTGCAAGCATTGAAAGCTGGGATCAAAGAACTCTAAACATGAGCATGAAAGAAGAAGTTCTAACAATAAGACAAAATAACTATGCTGCAACGTGAAAGGATACAAACAAAGATCATGAATAACAATCCATTGAAAGACGTTTGTTTGTTTCACATATAGAAGACATAGCATAGTGGCATTCATCTTGTCCCTCATAGATTAGCAATAAATGCATAGGACAGCTTCAAAGTTCATAAGAGTGACTAGATACAAATAGTTCAAGAGCAAGCAATATCAACAATATGAATCAATCAATAAGTTTTGGGACAATGCATATAGAACTAAGAATGGCAACTATGCTCTCTTAATTGGTGCCTAAGGATAGAAGGTGGAGACTCAATATAATGGTGGAAGAAAGGCCCTTCATAAAAGGGAAGCATGGATTTCAAGTCTCATAAAAAGCTTCCAAAAATTATGGTACTTATTAGCTTTCATCTCTCATTGCCCCTATCATAAGCATCTTGAAGTGATTAAGGATAAAGTGAACAAACTATGGAGTATATGCTTGACAAAGTATAAGTTGGCAATCTCATGTCCCTTGAGTACGAGGTCCGCTCCTCATGCTACTCAACTTTAGTCACCGGTAAGTTCTTGTCATAGTAAATACATGTGTATCATAGAGAACCGCCAACGGGGTACCCCTTGCACATGATACATGAGCTATCCCATAATAAAAATAACAAGGCAAGCAGACAATGAGCATCTAAGCAATCTTCTTATTTACCATGGGAAAATGGTGCTTTTTTCTCTCTTTCCTCTTTTCAATGTCTTTTTTTATAAGAAGAAAACTTCATAGATTGCTCACTATGGTGATGCTGTAAGTTTCCATCATGATTAGGCATGGCTTAGGCTAGCGGCCCAGGCGTTTCTCTAACACAAAATACATAACTCCATGGACTTACAAGCTCCCTTTTTATTATACACCGGCGACATCCATAGACAAAAGATCATGATATCAACTGCGTTCAAAGTACAAGTGTAATGTTGAAAACGTTCCCCATGAAAACATGGTTATGCTAATTTCAACGTATAAGTGCAAGCATATACAACATAGATGACACAATGGTTCAAGTTTATTTAGGGGCAAGAAATATAAAGTGTGCCATTAAGTTTGTCAGAGCTTTAATCACTAAGTTTCACATAACATGTTTAATTTGGAAGATAGATAAAACAAGAATATACTTGGAATGGTGTAACACACCATGCATAGGAATTTATAGTGGAAAATTTGGAATAACTTGGTTTATTGGGAGTTGGATGCATGAGTAGAGCTTACTCATACAAGTGGAGGCTAGCAAAAGACCGGGAGCGACCAACTAAGAGAGCAATAATGGCCATAATCATGGAGAGCGACAAATCATTACTAATTAAATCATAAAGTGGTATCACAAGTCAAAAACTAAATAATCATAGAGACTAAGGTGACTGGATCATAGTCATAACTTGGTGTGAGCATGTGCCAAGTCAACCCAAACAAAGCATCAAAGGAGAATAACACAATACTATGCTTTTGTATGCTAAAACAACGCATGATTCTTGCAAGGCACATTAAGAAATCTCAATTGTTTGGAACAAGTCATGCTACAGCAATAATCACTAAGCATAAGTCCATAACAACATCTAGCATGACATGATAAAGTCTAAGTCACAGTCAAAACAAGCTCCTCTAGTAATACTAAAGCAAGAACTTCCTACTCCTTTCCAACACCAATCAACTTATTTGAAAAAACACGGCGAAAACGGGGTCCAACCACTTTATTCAAGCAAACTAAGCAAATAAAAACCAAAAACGCAAACTAAGACGCTCCAAGAACAACACAACAGTGCATGAAACAATAAAAACGAAGTGTCTAGAAAGACCTGAGATTTTTATTGATGAAGAAGGGGATGCCTTGGGCATCCCCAAGCTTTGATGCTTGTACCTCTTGAATATTTATTGGGGTGACACGGGATGGCATCCCCAAGCTTGACCTTTTGTCTATTCTTCATCTCATTACATCATTCTTTCTCTACACCTGCAAATTTTCCTTCATACAAAACTTCACACAATCTTCATTAGCAACATTAGTGCATTCAAAAAGATAATAGACCTTTATGTTTAGTTTCAAAACAGTAAAACTTTCACTAAAGACACAAGCTACTGTATAAATTCCCTCAAAAAGCTCAATTTCCCAAAAAGAACCCAAAAAGGAATCAATAAGAAGCAAATGCAAATAATGTCAGAAATCTGTCAAAACAAACTAGCAGGTAGAAAACGATTTTTCGAAGACCTTATGTCGCTCAAATCAAAAAGTGTTTAACTAACGAAAGTTAGCTAACAACCTGGGGGATTTATTAAGAAAAGTAGAACTCAATCCGACTTACCGATATTTTACATGAAGTTTTATAGTGGAGCACACAAATCTGTTTCAGGATAGCAACTTCCCCAAATCTTACTTCTCTCTCTTTAGAGGTTATTATTGGCACAAAAAAAATAAAAGGATAAAGAGGTTATTACATAAGTAATAACTTCCAAGACTCAATAAAACTATTAGGTTATCTCCCAAGAAGTACTTTTCTTTAATGCCTTTAAGTTAGGCTTGATAGTTTAAGAAGATGCTCTCATAAGAAATATGAATTAAAGTAAAAGAGAGCATAAAAAAGCAAATTCAAAACACATTTAAGTCTAACCCACTTCCTATGCATAGGAATATTGTAAAAAATAAATCAAAGAAGCACATAGTAACAAGAATGGGTAGATAAAACAAGAGCAACTTTAAAACTTTCAGCACATAGAGAGGTCTTTCAGTACCATGAAAACTTCTATAACCATATTTTCCTCTCTCATAATAATTTTAAGTAGCCTCATGAATAAACTCAACAATATAATTATCACATAAAGCATGGTTTTCACGATCTAAAACACATAATTTCTATCAAGCTCAAAAATAGTGGGATTAAAACCACTTTTAACAATTTTATAACAAGGTGACTGATCATTCAATATCGGACCATCATCTAGAGCTTTATCATAAACATATTTTAAGCAAAACTCTTTAGTACCATGCTATTTCAAAGTCGGGCAAAAATAAAGGATTATCATAGATAACAGGAGCATACTTATTATCACAAGTTTTACTCATAGTAGATATTTCAAAATCCACAGGAGCATAACATTCATCCTCCTTTGGTAAGCATGGGGGACAATCAAATAATGTAAGAGATAAAGAGTTACTCTCATTAGAAGGTAGTCATGGGTAGCTTATCCATTCTTCCTCCTTTTATTCATCACTATCCTCCTCTTTTTCATCTAATAAGCTTTCAGGTTCAGTAATCTCTTCTTCCATAAGCTCCTGCAAGGCATTAGTCTTTTCCGTTTGTGGAAAGCATCTATTAAAATGTTTAAGAATATAACCATTTTCTTCCTTGTAATTATCAAAGCAAAATTTAAGTATATCATAAACCTCATATTCATAAGGTGAATCATCGGTATTTTCAAGCAAACTAGCAAGTTCAAATGCACCCTTCCAAGGAATAAATTCTTCAATTTGTTCCACATCATAAAAGTCATAATTTCCTTTAACATAAGAAGATATGGTAACATTATCATTATACTCACATTGAAAAGGGAGGTGTTTATACCTCCTACATCAACAAGACTTATCAAAACAATAAGTAACATTATAAGTGGAGCACACGTCTCTAGCAATAGTGTTTAATTTATCAATTTGTTCCCATAAGTGTTTCCCTTTTTGCGACAAGCGGTGTTCCTTATAATAATATTTTTGTTCTTCCGTGAACCCACCTTGCCAATAAGAACTAGTTTCAAAGAAACCAACCATTGATAGAAAGCATGACAAAGCAAGGCAATGACAGACCAACAACTATAGTAGGAACAATTTTTTGTGTGTTTTTATAAGAAAAGGCAAACCAAAGCGAAACTAATTTTTTGGAGTTTTGATAAAAGAAGCAAGAAAAACAAGGAAAAAGAAACTAAGCAAAACAAAAAGAAAGGAAAGAGAAAGGTTCTGAAGGACTCCCCTTGTGAAGCTGTCCTTAGCCTCCCGGGCAACGACACCAGAAATAACTTTGATGGCGTGTTGTTGACGTGGGAGCTTCTTCTTCTTTAATTCCCCGGCAATGGCGCAAAAAATAGCTTGATGATGTGTAGCTCAGATCACTGTAGAGCTTCGTTGGGAGACCCCAAGAGGAAGGTATGATGAGCACAACAACAAGTTTTCCCTCAATAGAAACCAACATTATCGAACCAGTAGGAGGAAGGAAACGACCCAAAGGTGTTGCTAGCAACTTGGAAACCTACACAACACAAACTCAAGACTTTGCCCCAACGAACAATGTGAAGGGAATATGCCCTGAGAGGCAATAATAAATTGTTTATTATGTGTATTCCAAGTATATGATAGATGTTTATTTTGCATGCTATAATTGTATTAATACGGAAACGTTAATACATGTGTGTTTAATAAACAAACAGAAAGTTCCTAGTTAAGCCTCTCTCATAAACTAGCTCGTTGATTAACAGGATGATCAAGGTTTCCTGATCATGGACATTGGATGTTGTTAATAACGGGATCACAACATTAGTGTAATGATGTGATGAACATTCATCCGAAGTATAGCATTACGATCAAAGTCATTGAGTTTATATTGCTATAACAACTTACGAAGTGATCCTAATCCTTAGACCATGAGATCATGTCAATCACTAACACTGGAAGAGTTTCTTGATAACATCAAACGTCACACCGTAACGGTGATTATAAAGATGGGTTCGAACTAATAAAGTGTTATGTTGAGGCTCATGGATCGAGTGGAATTTGTTCATCCGATGGCGGATAGATATACTCTGGCCCTCTCGGTGATATCACATTGATTAGCTTGCAAGCAAGTGATTTAATCACTAGAATGTTATATCACGGGAACGAGAAAAGAGTGCATGTTGGTAACGAGATCAAACTAGGTATGGAGATACCGATGATCGAATCTCGGACATGTAATATATCGTGAGACAAAGGGATTAATATACTAGCGTAAAAGGTTCCGACGATCACAAGAAAGTCATCGTTGAATGTGTGGGTCGATGGGTCTCAGATCCGCTTCGATTATTGATCGAGAGGGTCTCGATCATGTCGCATTATTCACGAACGTAGGGTGACACACTTAAGAGACCGACATCCAATTGGAGCAAAAGTTTCATGCCGAAAAAAGAATAAACAAGCGCGAATTTATTTCACTAGATAAAGCAGGTTTTGGTGAAATTACATAAAGTGGTTATGCATGTGAAATAGAATTCTAGCAAGGGTTATTTGTGAATGTTTGTCATTAAAGTAATTGACAAAATTCTGAATAAAATAAAGAGTTTTATTTAATGAGAGATTGCATTAAATTTGGTGGAAATTTAATGGGATTTTTGAGTGGACTTTTGAGTGGAGGGAATTTGGAGGAGTTTTGTGAGTGGAGTGTCCACCCACATGAAGGGGAGGGCAAGGGGCAGCCCCATGCGCGGCCACCCCTTGGGGTTCCCCCCTCCTCCTATAAAGGCCCCTCCTCTCACTTCTCACTCACACCTCCTCGTGAAGGATCTCTCTCCCCTCTAGAATTTATTCCCCATGGTCTCGGACTAGCGAGATACATGTTCCCGGTGGCTATTCGGCAAGAAAGAGTTGTGCTTCATGCATCGCTGGAGCGAGGAGGCGGAGGTTGCTCGGTGCCTCGAACGTGTGTGCGAGCACGGATGCGCTGCTGATTTGCGGCGCTAGGACTTCCTCTCGATCTTGAGATCGGCAAGAGATCGTCTACATCAACCACGAGTTGGACTCGTTAAACTTTGTCGGTCTTCAAGGGTATGTTCTCTACGGATATACATCCGCCCGTTGTTTGTATCTAGTATAAATAGATCTTGGTATATAGTTCACATCGTAGGAAAATTTTTGTTTTCTATGCTGCGAACCCTTCACAATGAGGTTGTAAATCTCATCGGTTTGCTGAAAACAAAGGATTAACTGTATGGTGTGGAAGGTAATGGTGGCTTGCAGAAAGTAAACAGTAACAGTGGAAGATGTATCAATGATAAAGATGAGACCGGGGTCCATAGTTCACTAGAGGTGTTCTCCTTAAGATAAACAACATAACATGCTAGGTAAACAAATTACAGCGGGGAAATTGACAGGACAGAGCAAGGCATAACAATGCAATACTAGACATTCATGATCCTATGAGATTTGATTGGGCATTACAACAAGATGCATAGACCGCCATCCAACTGCATCTATGACTAGTAATCCACCTTCACGTTATCATCCGAACCCCCTCCAGTATTAAGTTTCAAGCAATGGATAACGACTTTAAGCAAGGTGTGTAAAGTAAACAATCCACTTGTTTCATGAACAAGAGATCATTGTTTTCTCCCTAGTAGCAACAACACATCTACAACCTTAGAGATTTCTATCACTTCCCCAATTAAATAGAGGCATGGACCCACTATCGAGCATAAATACTCCCTCTTGGAGTCACTAGCATCTACTTGGCCAAGATAGCTACTAGAAACGGAGATCATGCAAGATCTCAAACAACACAGACATGATAGAATCAATAAGATAGAATCATTAAACAATCTGACATAGTAATGTCAATATCCATCGGATCCCCGCAAACACAACATGCATGATTACGTAGATGATCTTGATCATGAACGGAGCTCACAAGATCTAAACATGGTAGCACAAAGGAGGAGAAACAACCATCTAGCTACTACATGGACCCGTAGTCCAAGGTGGAACTACTCACGCATCATACCGGAGGCTGGCATGGTGATGAAGAAGGCCTCCGGGATGATCTCTCCCCTTTGGAAGGGTGCTGGGAAGAGTTTCAGATCCCCCCGATCTAGGGACGATGGTGGCGGCGGCTACGGACTGTTTCATGAAATATTGAACGGGTACTTAGGGTTTAGGTATCGGGGGCTTCTTATAGGCGAAGAGAGAGGCCGAGGGGGTGCTTGAGGTGGCTTCCCCCCTAGGCGCGGGCCAGGCCAGGCCGTGCGGCCAGGGGGTGTGTCCCCCTCGAGGCCCTCCTCCGTCTCGTCTTCCGACTCTGTGTTCCCTACGGTAAAATATTGACTTTGGTTTTTGTCCCGTCCAATTCCGATAATATTCATTTTCTAACTTTTCTGCAATAAAAAACAACAGAAAACAGGCAACTGGCACTGTGGCATCTTGTTAATAGGTTAGTCCCAGGAAACATATAAAAATACCTCAAAGTGAAGACAAAGCAAAGCAAAGTAGATACTAAACAAGCATGGAACATAAAAAATTCTAGATACGTTTACGACGTATCACCAGTGCCTAGTGTCTACGCACTTCTATTTTTGTAGACAGTCAGGGGCGATTTTGCCGGTGAGGCTTCGTTAGGCTTGAGCCTCACCTCTAATTTTGCCAAAAATTTATCAAGTATATAGGCTCTAATTGTTTAGCAATCAATTAGAGCTTTTCCTCAACTCCTCGTACGTTCTCCACATGCAGGAAAGAAAAGAAAAGTAAACAAATCAGCTGTTTTCTAGTCCAGGCCTTATTGTATGTTTATTTGGCCCATTAGTAGAGACCTGCCCAAACAGCCGAGAGGGATTAGGAAGCGTACATCAGGCAAAACTCGATTGATCGATCACTTCCTGTGTCTTCCGATATTCCGTCAGGTCGCACGAAGTGGCGGCGCGGGGTGTCTTCCGATCTTCCGATCTTCCGTCGAACTGCACTGAGACGTGAATCGGCCTGCGTTCCGGGCTCCAGCTTCAGGCAACTGTTCATCTATTTGACTCTTCCCAATTCTGTCGGTTTATTCAATTTCGGCCTTTACATCAGGTAGAAACTGTCCCACGTCTGTTTAGGTAATTCACTAGGCTCAAATCAGTCTCAAATAATTGCATCGAGTAATCTATTAATTTTCTAGTGACCGTATTATTTTGTGAACAGATCCGCAATGAAGAAACGGCCACTCTCATCGGTTGATAAAAATCCAGCTGATCTGCGTCGTTATTATTCACCGAAGTTCAGTAGGCCTTCGACTGATGCCAGCACAATTGTTCCAACTACGAGTACAATTCCAAACTCGTCAACCAGTAAGAGCCCTCAAATTCCCCCAATCAACAAGAGCACACCAATTTCATCAACCGAGGAGATTCCAAATCCAAACCCCAATGTGAGCATAAATCCTTCTCTTCGGTTAGAGTTTGATCCTAACGATATTATTGTCGATCCTGCTCTTCCGATACCCATAGAAGAATATGCTAATGAAATTCGAAGTGAAGTGAGGAGAGCATATTTGTTGAATGGTCCAACTCAAGCAACCGGGTTTGTATTTCCACAGACATTAGATGGTACAATCTTAAGATCTTTTCAAAGATCGTGGTTTGATAAATATGATTGGTTAGAATATAGCATGGAAAAGGATGCCGCCTTTTGTTTCTACTGTTTTCTTTTCAAGAAACCAGTACGGACTAATACATTTGGAAATGATGTGTTCTCCAAAAGTGGATTTACCCGTTGGAAGATCGCTACTGCTGCATTTAAAAAAACATGTTGGTGGTCCAGGTAGTTTTCATAATATAGCAAGAGGTGAATGTGATGATTTTAAAAATCAGCGGTCAAGTGTGTCTAGTAAAATGCGTACGCACTCAAAGGCGTCCGAGATTGCATACAAGATCCGTTTGACGACATCACTAGATTGTGCAAGATATCTCATAGCACAGGGGGAAGCTTTCCGTGGACATGATGAATCATCTACTTCCATCAACAAGGGAAATTTCAGAGAGTTGTTGGATTGGTACAAAGATAAGAATGATGAAGTAAAAGAGGCTTTTGAAAAAGGGCAAGGCAATGCACTTATGATTTCTGCAGGAATTCAAAAAGATCTTGCAAAATGTTGTGCTAAAGAGAGGTCACAGCTGTGATTAAGAGTGAGATTGGAGATAGAAACTTTGCGGTCCTCATTGATGAGGCTAGAGATTCATCTATAAAGGAACAAATGGCAGTCATCGTGAGGTTAGTTTTACATATGTTATCTTTTTCAAGTGCACTTTTTATGAACTATTATTATTATATTCTTACAAAACTAAAATTATGTGCATGCAGATTCGTAAATAATCAAGGGAAGGTCATGGAAAGGTTCCTTGCAATCAAGCATATCTTAGATTGTACATCTGCAACGTTAAAAGAAGCTCTGGTTCGTCTTCTTACTAAGCATGACTTGCCTATTTCTAGGCTACGTGGACGGGGCTATGATGGAGCTTCAAATATGAGGGGGGAATTTAATGGTTTGCAGAAATTGATGAGAGATGAGAGTCCCCATGCTTTTTATGTTCATTGTTTTGCTCATCAACTACAGCTGGTGGTTGTAACTGTTTCCAAATGCAGTAAGTGTATTGCTGAATTCTTCAATCAGGTCCCGTTAATAGTTAACCAAGTTAGTGCATCTTGTAAAAGAAAAGATGCTCTTATTGCTAAGCACCAAGATGTCTTACTAGAAAAGTTGGAAAATGGTAAGATCTCATCTGGGAAAGGATTGCATCAAGAATCCGGCCTAGCTAGACCTGGGGATACTCGATGGGGCTCACACCTTAAAACCTTACTTCGTATATACCAGATGTGGGAGGCAACGATCGATGTGCTAAAAGTTGTAAGTGGAGATGCTCGTGAACACTCTGGTACTGGTGGAGCTGGTGGTTTGATAAACAAAATGGAGTGTTATGAGTTTGTATTCATCTTGCATTTTTTAATAGGCTTGTTAAGCATCACAGATGAGCTATCTAAAGCTTTGCAAAGAAAAGATCAAGATATTGTTGAAGCTATGGGTTTGATCTCTGATGTGAAAGTACGTTTACAAGGTTTGAGGGACAATGGATGGGAGCCATTACTCAAACAAGTCAAATGCTTTTGTGAGGAGTATGAGATAAGTGTGTCAAATATGGATGATCTTACTGTGCCAATGGGGGAATCTGTTCGCTCCAAGAATAAGGTGACTATGCATTATTATTACAAAGTTGACATTTTCTATGTTGCTATTGTAGCGACTATGAGATAAATCACCGCTTCAATGAAGTTTCCTCGAGTTGTTGGTATGCATGTCTTGTCTTAATCCAAGAAATTCATTTCGCTATGTTTAACGTTGATAAACTTGTTCGCCTTGCTGAGATTTATGAGGCAGATTTTACCATCGCTGATCGGTTGTTGTTAAGAAGTCAGCTGCAAACGTTCATCCTTAATATTAGGAGAAGTACAGAATTTCATGGATGTTCTGATGTTTCAAGACTTGCTGAATTGATGGTTGAGACTAGAAAAGATAGAACTTTCCCATTGGTATATCGTCTTATTGAGCTGACATTGATCCTTCCGGTGTAGCGACATCGTAGGCGAATATTTTCAGCAATGAGTATTATCAAGACAGATTCTGAACAAGTTGTCGATGGATGGTTAAATCACTTGATGGTATGCTACAGGCGACAAATATTC
Organism: Avena longiglumis; assembly: GCA_030063025.1. NCBI lineage: Eukaryota > Viridiplantae > Streptophyta > Magnoliopsida > Poales > Poaceae > Avena > Avena longiglumis. The sequence goes on along the minus strand of CP125973.1, from coordinate 552,332,709 downwards.
AAAAGCATCGAGGATGCTTAGATCATGAAGCGCTTCAAGCTATGAAAGACCGTCTTGGACATCTTCCTAAAGAATGATCCAAAGCACCTTAGTGGTACGTATAATTATTTATAATGTTGGTTATTTACTCATTTTTATAATAGAGATGTTTCACTAATTTGCCTAAACACACGATGCAGGTCACTGGATACTTGATGGTTATTTTTAATTTTAGGATAATAGTGCTTAATAGCGACCTAGCAAGGTACCTTATTGTGTTTCGTATTTTGCTTATTGATTTTTCATTGTCCATCATTGCTATAAGATTTTGAGTGCACAAGACCATATTGCTAGTATATTGCTATGTTTAAATCATTCTCATCGAGTGATCTTTTATTTCGAGCCTACCCTCAAATTTCGTTCTAGAATCGCCACTATAGACAGTTGTTGGGCCTCCAAGTGCAGTGGTTTGTAGAAACACAACAAGTTTCCCTTAAGTGGATTACCCAAGGTTTATCGAACTCAAAGAGGAAGTGGTCAAAGGTATCCCTCTCAAGCAACCCTGTAATTAAGATACAAGAAGTCTCTTGTGTCCCCAACACACCCAATACACTTGTCAGGTGTATACGTGCACTAGTTCGACGAAGAGATAGTAAAATAGAAGTGGTATGAATGATTATAATACAACGGTGCCAAAAAAGAGCTTGACAGGGTGGAAGAGACTGGAAGCAAGCAAACATGTAACATATCTAGTTGTAAACGGTGTTTTAATGCTTAGAAACAAGTCCTAGGGATCATACTTTCACTAGTGAACACTCTCTCATATAAATATATTATCTTCATGATACTACTCTGAACTACTCTCCGGTTGGATAACTCTAATCCACGGTAGGGCTATAAGAGCATTCCTCAAAGTCCGTATTTCCCATCTAGATAACCCCACACTGTCACCTTGAGCGCTAGATGGTTCCAACAAACACCGCAATTTTATAAAGATATCCAACTCCAAATAAACTCATGATAAATATTTATGAACTCTAGCCTAAGTGCCACCATGGTGTGCATGCTGTCACTTTCACACACATGGGGAGAGCACAGATCTATTGAAGCACTTGAGTATTTATGTAGACTCTAGCCTAAGTGCCACCACGATATGCACGCTGTCACTTTCACACACGTGAGGAGGGCAGAGATCTATTGAAGCACTTGAGTAGCAAAATAGATCTACTTGATTACTAAGCTCATGATATCAATAAGATCACACATAGAGAGAGATGAACACATAGCTACCGGTATAGCCCTTAGCCTCGAGGAAGAACTACTCCCTCCTCATCATGGGAATCAGCAAAAGCGATGGAGATGGTGGTGGAGATCGATGGAGATGGCTCCGGGGGCACTTCCTCGTCCTGGCAGGGTGCCGGAACCGAGACTTCTGTCCCCCGAATCTCCCCTTCGGTGGTGGCGGTGCTGCGCACCTTTTCATGTATTTTTGCCCGCGTCAGGGTTTACGTCTCGGGGATACGTATATATAGGAGAAAGGGCAAGGTCGGTGGAGGCCCAGGGGGCCCACACCCCTGGTGGCGTGGCAAGGGTGGGCCCGCGCCACCCTAGGGTGTGGCCACCCTGGTGCCCTACTCCGTCTCTGCTTCGTGGTTCCGTGTTGCTCCGGGAAAAATAGTAACTTTGGCTTTTGTCCCGTCCAATTCTGAGAATATTCATTTGTTAGCTTTTCTGAAACCAAAAACAACAGAAATCAGGCAAATGGCACTATGGTATCTTGTCAATAGGTTAGTTCCAGAAAGTGTATAAAAATACCTCAAAATATATAAAAAACATAAGACAAAGTGGATACTAAATAGGCATGGAACATCAAAAATTATAGATACATTTACGACGTATCAAACATCGCCAAGCTTAACTCCTGATCGTCCTCGAGTAGGTAAGTGACAAAAAGAATATTTTTTAAGGTGACATGCACCATCACAATTAAGATCAAACCATTTACAATCATTGAAAGCTGGGATCAAAGTACTCTAAACATGAGCATGAAAGATGAAGTTCTAACAATAAGACAAAGTAACTATGCTGCAACATGAAAGGATACAAACAAAGATTCATGAATAACAATGCATTGAAAGCTGTCTGTTTGTTTCACATATAGAAAACGTAGCATAGTGGCATTCAGCTTGTCCCTCATGTAGTAGCATAAATGCATAGGACACCTTCAAAGTTCATAAGGGTGACTAGGTACAAATAGTTCAAAAACAAGCAACGTCAAAAATATGAATAAATCAATAAGTTTTGGGACAATGCACATAGAACTAAGAATGTCAACTATGCTCTCTTAATTGGTGCCTAAGGATAGAAGGTGGAGACTCAATATAAAAGTGGAAGAAAGGCCCTTCACAGGGAATCAGAGATTTCAAGTTTCATAAAGAGCTTCCAAAAATTATGGTACTTGTTAGCTTTCAGCTCTCATTACCCCTATCATAAGCATCTTGAAGTTATTAAGGTTAAAGTGAACAAAATATGGAGTATATGCTTGACAAAGTATAAGTTGGAAATGTCATGTCCCTTGAGTACGAGGGCCCCTCCTCATGCTACTCAACTTTAGTCACCGGTAAGTTCTTGTCATAGTAAGTACATGTGTATCCTAGAGAACCGCCGACGGGGTACCCCTTGCCCCATGATACAGGAGCTATCCCATATCAAAATGAGAAGGCAAGCAGACAATGAGCATCCCAGCAATCTTCTTATTTACCATGGGAAAATGGTGCTGTTTTCTCTCTTTCCTCTTTTCTCATCTGTTTTTTTCTTTTTCTCAATCTCTTTTTTCCATCTCTCTTTTTTTATAAGAAGAATGCTTCATAGATTGCTCACTATGGTGATGCTGCAAGTTTCCACCATGATTAGGCATGACTTAGGCTAGCGGCCCAGGCGTTTCTCTAACACACATACATAACTCCATGGACTTACAAGCTCTCTTTTATTTCACAACGATGACATCCACAAACAAAAGATCGTGATATCAACTGGGTACAATGTACAAGTGCAATGTTGAAAGCGTTCCCCATGACATCATGGTTCTGCTAATTCCAACGTACAAGTGCAAGCATATACAACATAGATGACACAATTATTCAAGTTTATTAGGGGCAAGAAAAATAAAGTGTGCCATCAAGTTTGTGAGAGCTTTAATCACTAACTTTCACATAACAAGTGTAATTTGTACAATAGATAAAACAAGAATATACTTGGAATGGTGTAACACACCATGCATAGGAATTTATAGTGGACACTTTGGAATAACTTGGTTTCATGGGAGTTGGATGCATGAGTAGAGCTTACTCATACAAGTGGAGGCTAGCAAAAGACTGGGAGCGACCAACTAAGAGAGCCACAATGGCCATAACCATGCAGAGCGACAAAACATTATCAATCAAAGCATAAAGTGGTACCATAAGTCAAAAACTAAATGATCATAGAAGCTAAGGTGACTGGTTCATAGTCATAACATGGTGTGAGCATGTGCCAAGTCAACACAAATAAAGCATCAAAGGAGAATACCACAATATTATGCTTTTGTATGCTAAAACAACGCATTATTCTTTCAAGGCACATTAAGCATTCTCAATTATTTGGAACAAGTCATGCTATAACAATAATCACTAAGCATGTGGTCAAAGCAACATCTAGCATGACATGATAAAGTCTAAGCCACAGTCAAAACAAGCTCCCTTTTGTATCACTATAAGCAAGAAACTTCCTACTCTCTTCCAACACCAATCGACTTATTTGAAACAACTCACAAAGATAATAATCAATAAAGATCAGTGAGCTTGTCTCACAAATCCACAAAGAAGAACTAAAAAGTTCTAAGATGAAATCACAAGAAGACTAAGGCTAAACACAATGCTATCAAAAGAGAACACTCACAAGGCAATAAGAATAAAAACTAGAGTGTTCTAGGCAATGAAAACAGAGTGTGTCTCTCTCTAAAAGAAGTGTGCTGTAATCCAAACAACTTATTTTAGAAAACCAAGAAAACAAAAACCAAAATGAAAACTAAGACGCTCCAAGAAGAACACAGCAGTACATGAAACAATAAAAACGAAGTGTCTAGAAAGAAAACCCTGAGATTTTTATTGATGAAGAAGGGGATGCCTTGGGCATTCCCAAGCTTTGACACTTGTACCTCTTTAATATTTCTTGGGTTGACACGGGGTGGCATCCCCAAGCTTGAGCTTTTGTCCATTATTCATCTTATTACATCATTCTTCCCTACACCTAAAATTTCCCTTCATACAAAACTTCACACAATCTTCATTAGCAACATCAGTGCATTCAAAAAATAATAAACCTTTGGGGTTTAGTTTCAAAAAGCAAAACTTTCATTAAAAACACAAGCTACTATAGCAATTCCCTCAAAAGCTCAATTTACCAAAGAGAACCCAAAAAGAAATCGATAAGAGGCAAATGCAAATAATGGCAGAAATCTGTCAAAAAAGACCAACATGTAAAAACCGATTTTTTCGAAGACCTTCTGTTGCTCAATCCGACTTACAGAGATTTTTCACGATTTTTTATAGTGAAGCACAAAAATCTATTTTAGGACAACAACTTCCCCAAATCTTACTTCTCTCTCATTAGAGGTTATTCTTGGCACAAAAACCACACAAAAAGGATAAGGAGAGCTTATTACAGAAGTAATAAATTCCAAGACTCAATAAAAATATTGGGTTATCTCCTAAGAAGTACTTTTCTTTAACGTCTTTAAGTTAGGCTTGATAGTTTGAGAAGATGCTCACATAATAAATATGAATTGAAGTAAAAGAGAGCATCAAGAAGCAAATTCAAAACACATTTAAGTCTAACCCACTTCCTATGTATAGGAGTCTTGTAAAGAAACAAGTCATGAAAGCACAAAGCAACAAGCATAGGAAAGCAATACAAATGCAACTTCAAGATTTTCGACAAAAAGAGGGGAAACTTAATATTGTTGAGATACATAAGACCATGTTTCCCTCTCTCATAATAACTTTCAGTAGAATCACGAATAAAATTAACAATATAACTATCACATAAAACATTCTTACCATGAGCCACATGAATATAATAATTATTACTCCCCACATAAGCATAATCATTCTCATTAATTATAGTGGGAGAAAATTCAACAAAATAGCTATCATTATTATTCTCATCACCATAATCATTAAATATAGGAGGCATATTGTAATCATAATTAATTTTTTCCTCAATAGTAGGTGGACTGAAAATATCATATTCATCATTGTAATCATCATATATTGGAGGTTTGGTATCATCATAATCAATAGAATAGCTATCTTCCAAAGCTGGGGAACTAGAAAGTTCATTTTCATAAAAACTAGCTTCCCCAAGCTTAGATGTTTCCATAGCATTAGCAATAATGGTGTCCAAAGAATTCATACTAATAACATTGTTATTAGCATGCAAATAAAGTTCCATAGGTTTTTTAATTTTCTCTTCAAACACTTCATGTCCTAACTCAAGATAAACACTATAGAGCTCTCTAATTTTGTTGTTGTTTTCCATTAAGCCTAACTAGTGAAAACAAGAAACAAAAATACAAAACCGCAGAATCTAAAGGAAATAACTCCGAGCACTCACACCGGAGGATGTGAGTACCTTTCTTACCTCCCGGCAGCGCTAGAAAAGAGCTTGATGTCTACATAGTTTTATTCTTGTAGACAGTTGTTGGGCCTCTAAGTGTAGAGGTTTGTAGAATAGCAGCAAGTTTCCATTAAATGGATTACCCACGGTTTATCAAACTCAGGGAGGAAGTGGTCAAAGGTATCCCTCTCAAGCAACCCTGCAATCAAGATACAAGAAGTCTCTTGTGTCCCCAACACACTCAATACACTTGTAAGGTGTATAGATGCACTAGTTAGGTGAAGAGATAGTAAAATACAAGTGGTATGAATGATTATAAGATAACGGTGCCAGAAAAGAGCTTGACAGGGTGGAAGACACTGGAAGCAAGCAAATATGTAACATATTGTGGCATCCCGCAAAACCACTACTAGAAAATCGCGTTGAATTTGTGCATTGCATCGTCATCACCATGCATTGTTTGCCAAACTGTTTTCGCAAAGCCCGTTTTGTTTTATAAAACGCCCCGTCTTTTATTCAAACGCCAAAACCGGGTCCCCGGAATATTTTGTTTTGGCTGCTATCGGTTTGCAGACGGCCCGTTTAAATCAAATAAAGTATTTCTTTATTTTAGTAGCGATCGAGCAGGCCAACCGACCCGACAGCCTTGATTTTTCTAAACGGTCCACCTAGTCTGCCCCTATTAATCCTAAAGCTACCCAGTTCTCTACCCAACCCATCCCTCCACCTCACTCCCTCCAATAGTATCCTGCCACCTCACCTAACCCTCCCACCCTAACCAATCTAAACCTGCCACCTCACCCCTCTCCTTTCTCCCTTTCCTCTCAACCCTCTCAACCCACTCACCAGCACACACTATCTGCACACACGCAGCCCCCCAGCCCCACTCCACTTCCCCTCTGACCCGCGGGACCCCCCCCCCACGCCCCACCTGGCCCAGCCTCCCTTGGCCACTCCCTGCCTCCCCCGGATCGCACCCCAGGTCCCACAGCCCCACCAGCAGGCCCCTCCCCCATGCTTCTTCCCCACTCCTCCTGACCACCAAGCGCCTGCCTCTCTCTCTCCTCGCCCCAAGCCTCCCTCCTGCTCCTCCCTCCTCCCGGCCCGCCATCGCCCGCTTGCCAAGCCCGCCCCACCTGCACCTCCGCCCGCTTGAGCCAGCGCCCGGTGCCCTCCGCCTCCGTCGCCCCAACCACCGGCCCTCCCATCCCCACAGCCGCCCGCCCGCGCTCCACTCCACCACCGCGCGCTCGCCGCCTGCCCTCACAACCCCTCGCCTCGCGCGCCCGCTCTCCGCCGCCCCTGGCGCTCGCCCGCCGCGTCTCCGGCGCTCCTGCGGCGCGTCCCCGTCGCTCCGGCTCGCCCGGCCCAGCGTTCCCCGCCTCCGGCGCTCCTGCCGCCTCCGCCGGCCACGACCCTCCTCGCCTCCGCTGGCGCGTCCCGAGCGCCGCCGCCATCGCCGCGTCGATCGTCCCAGCGGCGCCCGGACCCCTCGCCGCCGCGCCACCCCTCGCTCGCCCATCCCGTCCCCGTGTCCCTGCCCACAGGAACTCCCTCGCCCGCCGCTGGTTGGCCCCGTCGAGCCGTCTCGCCGCGCGTCCGCTCCGGCCAGCTGAGCGCCGCCGGCACGCCTCCGAGTGGTGCCTTCGTGACGTTTGGTTACCTCAGTACATGGACACGTCGTTTGATGGATGAGGTTGTCGACATGACCGGCATCGAGCATGAACTACATCGGACCGGAGACACTCAAAGGGGCATCTTCAAGGACTTCTACACGGAAGGGAACGACATGATCTTCTTCGTGGACAAGTGGACGTTGCGCGACCCAGAGACCACCGACAAGATCTTCTCGAAGCGGAACAACAGGAACCCTCTCGGAACCCGAAGACCGTTCCGCTGAAACCCCAAGATCATCAACGGCACCCGAGCTCGACACCGGCATCTAAGATGGCCCCACAAGACCGTCGGCAGGAACCGCGATCCGGAACCCTGAGTTCTCCATCAAGGGCGCCAGGATCGTCGCCATGACCCGAAGACCCCGGGTGCGCCAAGACCCTAACCCCCCGGAGACCGAGAACGATCCCGCCGAGCCGTCGAACCCTGGACCCTGAGACCAACCCCGAACCCCGGATCCCCAAGACCGTCGAGGCCCCTCAATGTGTGACCCTTATCCGAACCCCTATTTTATAAATGTCAAACATAAAACTTGATGCATACTAAATTGTCATTCATCTTGCATGCATAATCATGAGGTTTGGGGGCCTTATGCCGATTCACCTAATAATTAAATATGGGGCCCATATGCGGGCAAATCTAGCCTTATATTGGCCTCATTTAAAACTTGTGTAGCGAACCGGTGATAAATTCTGCCTTGTTAAACAACATTTAATTTGCGGGGAATCTAAACAACTTGCACCACCTAATTAATTGTCGGGACCCCGGCTCCGCTTAATATGACCTAATTGCATCACACCTTTGCCATGCCATCCATCATACATGCATCATGCCGATCTTCTGCCGTTTTATTAATTACTGCACCCGGTGTTCTTCTAGTGATTTGCTTCTTCGCGGATAAGGCCGTTGAGTTGATGTGAGCTTCGCCCCGATCTTCGGTTGAACCTTCGACAATGTTTTCAGGCGAGCATCTCCCTCTTTCTACCTATCTTACTTTTATAGTATTTACTTCCCTCCTGTTGATCTTTGCTATCTGTGTTGCGATGCTCTAGTTTCGTACCCGTGATATCCCTTGCAGCCATATATAGCCCTGGACACATCCTATTACCTGTTGTTTGGTAGATAGTGGGCCCGCGTGTCGTAGTCGCTTGCTCAAGTGTTTATGTGTCGACCAGTACCACGATTGTTGGAGGAGCTGCCGCATGTTGACGTTGGAGATGATCATGTCTTTAATTATTGTTTCACTTTAATTTCTGTTTAACAACTAAAATTGAATTAAGCAGAGGCATCGGTGGGTGATAGGTAAGATTTGGTTTCCGACCGCCCACTTGTGTCCCGTAGGACCGAGTTCTTGACACTGTTCGAGATCGAGCGCTAACCACGGTGGGGAGATATGGGCCCCATTGATAATTACCTGATTTCAAAGTATTGTCTTGGGGCCACAAGTAGTTTGGGGCTTTATTACTATCTGTACTTATGCCATGCTTTCTGCTTTATTTACGATTGTGCGACGGATAGCGTGTCTTTTTTGGGCGGAATGTTTTGTGTATCGGTCCCGATTGGGGACTGCATCGTTATAGCCATTATCGCAAACCACGAGTCCGTCTCGGAGACCGACGACCGTTCTTGGTGTACAGTGGGGTGGCCCCGATTGCTTTGGAGTGCAGGGAACGTGACTTAGGCCCGCCGACATACCGATGGGTGTATGTTAACCGATCGGCAAAAGGGTCGAAGTGCTGTGGATACTTTGGTGCACCCTGCGGTTTAATCTTTTCGAAGCCGTGTCGCGGTTATGGACGACTTGGAGCACAGTGCTTGATCATAGACAACTATAACTAAAGTTTATTGTTTTAAATTGACTTGTATCCGATATGATTAGTAATCAGCTTCACTACAACGGAATGGCTAGATAAAAGTACCAACAACTGCTGGGTTTTGGGTTATCTTATGCTAATTGTATCTGACTAGTAAGTGCTTCAACTATAACGGAATGGTTAACTAAAAGTGCCCACTGTTTACTTTATCAGGACGATTATTCAAACCTGACTAGTAAAGTGCCACAACTATAACTGAATAATTAAAACTGCCAACTGTGTGAGTTCCTCGGTTGACTTCCTCGTTTGGTCTCGAGGGGGAAACACCAGGATGGGTTTGTTTGTTGATAGCTTCAGGTTGGGTCCGGTTAGGTCATTCTTATCCCTCTCTGATATCCGCCAGTTGTATCGAGTCTCTATAGGTTGTTTAGTGCTTGCTGCCGCTGCCGCTTCAGTCCAACATACCTATGTGGCGAGGACGCAATTCTAGCCTCGCGTGTCTTGGCCTCGATCTTGGCTCCTTCTTTCCTTTGCCCTTTGCCGGCACCTTTTGTTTAAGCAGGTTTTGAGATCGGCCGTTAGCGGGGTTACCCTTCCGGCTTGGCCAGCAGGGTTATGGGCGCCATTGGTTATTCTTCGGGCTCTTAGCTCCATTTGCATCTTGTCCGTAGTCGGACGCCCCATCGTTTTCAAGGTGATTTGGATCTTTGCAGTATATTGATTCTTGACTCCTTGAGTCATTTTATATATCTATACGTTTGGGTCCCATCGAGGACTGTGTAATGTTATTACTTTGCTTTCCACCTTGCGAAAGTGCTGGTGGGCACCTTCAATCGTTTCTATGCGGGTTTGGCGAGTTTCGCTAAGACTTGCATAGGGCGATTCTGAGTGTTCTGAGTGGTATCGAGCTCAGCGATTGCGATACCCACAAGTCCGACTGTAGGATAACCTAGCTAACGGCCGAAGTAGAGTGTCAAAACTATTTTTTTGAAAATCGGTTGGATAGTTCTGATTAGGTCTGATTTTACTCCTTACCCCTCTGCTATTCTCCTCTTATCTCGACGTGTTTTGAATCCGCTCTCTTCTCTTGCTTCGAGTCCAGGAATTCTCGTGGTTGGGTTTCCGTCGTACCTTCAGGGTTTCGCTTTCTCCCTTTTGTACCGGAGTGCTACGATCATCAATCTGCAACTTGTCTGTTGTACCCTTCCTCCAAGCTTTTGTTCTTGAGCTCCTTGTCTATGTGTGTTCCTTGCTGGATATCAGTGTCGATGAAAAACATAGGAGAAGGACGGGCTTTGTTGAAGTTGGAGTATACCTTGAGCATGTGTTGTTCATGCCAATGGAACCATCACGGAACCTAATCGTTGTGTCTTTCATACGATTTCTGCTGGCAACATTCCTTTGTTCCGGATACCATCTAAGAAGATCTTCAGTCTAATTCCGAGAGTTGGATGCTTAATCCGCTTATTCGTGTGCAGAGTAATGGTTTGAGTGTGGAATGGAGTAGCTACCCTACCACTACTCTTATCATTCGCTCTTGTACGTCGAATCAGTGGATCCAGCGGTTTTACTCCGTCCATGGAAGTTAGAGGTGGCCTTATCGTTTGATACCTCTACCTTCGTCCTTTGTTTCTCCGGAGTGTTCTCTCGACGATCAGGAGCAACGACCCTTTGTTGGTGGTGTCGCCGATTCCCAGATGAAGAAGGAACCCTCGTTAGTGGTGTCGCGAGGATCTACATGAAGCGAGAAGATGCAGATCGCCGACCTTCCTTCTGGTACCATGAGGCGGATCTCGAGGGCGAGATCCCTTGTTAGTGGTGTCGAATTGTGGCATCCCGCAAAACCACTACTAGAAAATCGCGTTGAATTTGTGCATTGCATCGTCATCACCATGAATTGTTTGCCAAACTGTTTTCGCAAAGCCCGTTTTGTTTTATAAAACGCCCCGTCTTTTATTCAAACGCCAAAACCGGGTCCCCGGAATATTTTGTTTTGGCCGCTATCGGTTTGTAGACGGCCCGTTTAAATCAAATAAAGTATTTCTTTATTTTAGTAGGGGCAGTCGAACGGGCCAACCCGACCCGAACGACCGCCCCAGATTTTTCTAAACGGTCCACCTAGTCTGCCCCTATTAATCCTAAAGCTACCCAGTTCTCTACCCAACCCATCCCTCCACCTCACTCCCTCCAATAGTATCCTGCCACCTCACCTAACCCTCCCCCCCTAACCAATCTAAACCTGCCACCTCACCCCTCTCCTTTCTCCCTTTCCTCTCAACCCTCTCAACCCACTCACCAGCACACACTATCTGCACACACGCAGCCCCCCAGCCCCACTCCACTTCCCCTCTGACCATGGGACCCCCCCACGCCCACCTGCCCAGCCTCCTTGCCTCCTGCCTCCCGGATCGCACCCCCGGGTCCCACCTGGCCCACCCGCAGCAGGCCCCTCCCTGCTTCTTCCCAACTCCTCCCCCGCCTGGCACTTTGCCCGCCTCTCTCTCTCCTCCTTCAAGCCTCCCCAGTCCTGCTCCTCCCGCTCCGGCCTTGCCCTCGCCGCCAAGCCCGCCCTCACCTCCGCCTCGCTGAGCCAGCCGGTGCCCTCCGCCTCCGTCGCCCCACCAGCCCTCCCATCCCCGCGCGCCGCGCCCGGCGCTCCACCAACCACCTCCACCGCGCTCGCCGCCCGCTGCCCTCCTGACCCCTCGCCTCGCCCGCTCCCGCCCCGCCTCGCCCGGCTCATGCCTTGCGTCTCCAGCGCTCCTGCCGGCAGCGTCCCCGGCTCGCTGGCGCCCGCCGCGTTCCGCCTCAGCGGCTCCTGCGCCGCCTCGCTGGCCACGACCCTCCTCCGCCTCTCCGCTCGGCCCGCGTCCGGCGCGGCCCCGCCATCGCCGGCGTCGATCGTCCCAGCGCCCGGACCCCTCTCGCCCGGCGCTTCCACCCTCTGCTCGCCCATCCCGTCCCGCCGTGTCCCTGCGCCCTGAACTCCCTCGCCCGCCGCGGTCGCCCCGTCCCGCCGAGCCGTCTCGCCGCGCGTCCGCTCCGGCCAGCTGAGCCGCCGGCACGCCTCCGAGTGGTGCCTTCGTGACGTTTGGTTACCTCAGTACATGGACACGTCGTTTGATGGATGAGGTTGTCGACATGACCGGCATCGAGCATGAACTACATCGGACCGGAGACACTCAAAGGGACATCTTCAAGGACTTCTACACGGAAGGGAACGACATGATCTTCTTCGTGGACAAGTGGACGTTGCGCGACCCAGAGACCACCGACAAGATCTTCTCGAAGCGGAACAACAGGAACCCTCTCGGAACCCGAAGACCGTTCCGCTGAAACCCCAAGATCATCAACGGCACCCGAGCTCGACACCGGCATCTAAGATGGCCCCACAAGACCGTCGGCAGGAACCGCGATCCGGAACCCTGAGTTCTCCATCAAGGGCGCCAGGATCGTCGCCATGACCCGAAGACCCCGGGTGCGCCAAGACCCTAACCCCCCGGAGACCGAGAACGATCCCGCCGAGTCAACCTGGACCCTGAGACCAACCCCGAACCCCGGATCCCCAAGACCGTCGAGGCCCCTCAATGTGTGACCCTTATCCGAACCCCTATTTTATAAATGTCAAACATAAAACTTGATGCATACTAAATTGTCATTCATCTTGCATGCATAATCATGAGGTTTGGGGGCCTTATGCCGATTCACCTAATAATTAAATATGGGGCCCATATGCGGGCAAATCTAGCCTTATATTGGCCTCATTTTAAAACTTGTGTAGCGAACCGGTGATAAATTTCGCCTTGTTAAACAACATTTAATTATGGGAATCTAAACAACTTGCACCACCTAATTAATTGTCGGGACCCCGGCTCCGCTTAATATGACCTAATTGCATCACACCTTTGCCATGCCATCCATCATACATGCATCATGCCGATCTTCTGCCGTTTTATTAATTACTGCACCCGGTGTTCTTCTAGTGATTTGCTTCTTCGCGGATAAGGCCGTTGAGTTGATGTGAGCTTCGCCCCGATCTTCGGTTGAACCTTCGACAATGTTTTCAAAGCAGCATCTCTTTCTACCTATCTTACTTTTATATTATTTACTTCCCTCCTGTTGATCTTTGCTATCTGTGTTGCGATGCTCTAGTTTCGTACCCGTGATATCCCTTGCAGCCATATATAGCCCTGGACACATCCTATTACCTGTTGTTTGGTAGATAGTGGGCCCGCGTGTCGTAGTCGCTTGCTCAAGTGTTTATGTGTCGACCAGTACCACGATTGTTGGAGGAGCTGCCGCATGTTGACGTTGGAGATGATCATGTCTTTAATTATTGTTTCACTTTAATTTCTGTTTAACAACTAAAATTGAATTAAGCAGAGGCATCGGTGGGTGATAGGTAAGATTTGGTTTCCGACCGCCCACTTGTGTCCCGTAGGACCCGAGTTCTTGACACCTGTTCCGAGATCGAGCGCGCTAACCACAGGTGGGGAGATATGGGCCCCCCATTGATAATTACCTGATTTCAAAGTATTGTCTGGGGCCACAAGTAGTTTGGGGCTTTATTACTATCCTGTACTTATGCCATGCTTTATTGCTTTATTTACGATTGCGACGGATAGCACGTGTCTTTTTTTGAAGCGGAATGTTTATCGACAGCCCCCGATTGGGGACTCATTGTCGTCTACCATTGTCGCAAACCCCGAGTCCGTCTCGAGACCGGCCGACTTCGCTATGGTGTACTTAGTGGGTGGCCCCAGTGCTTGCTTTGGGTCTGGGAACGTCGTGACTTAGGCCCCGCCGACATACCGATGGGTGTATGTTAACTGATCTGGCAAAAAGGGTCGAAGTGCCTGTGGATACTTTGGTGCACCCCTGCAGGGTTTAATCTTTTCGAGAAGCCGTGTCCGCGGTTATGGACGACTTGGAGCACAGTGCTTGATCATAGACAACTATAACTAAAGTTTATTGTTTTAAATTGACTTGTATCCGATATGATTAGTAATCAGCTTCACTACAACGGAATGGCTAAATAAAAGTACCAACAACTGCTGGGTTTTGGGTTATCTTATGCTAATTGTATCTGACTAGTAAGTGCTTCAACTATAACGGAATGGTTAACTAAAAATGCCCACTGTTTACTTTATCAGGACGATTATTCAAACCTGACTAGTAAAGTGCCACAACTATAACTGAATAATTAAAACTGCCAACTGTGTGAGTTCCTCGGTTGACTTCCTCGTTTGGTCTCGAGGGGGAAACACCAGGATGGGTTTGTTTGTTGATAGCTTCAGGTTGGGTCCGGTTAGGTCATTCTTATCCCTCTCTGATATCCGCCAGTTGTATCGAGTCTCTATAGGTTGTTTAGTGCTTGCTGCCGCTGCCGCTTCAGTCCACCATACCTATGTAGGCGAGGACCGCTGAATTCTAGCCTCGCCGTGCATCGCCTCGATCGACGCCTTCTTTTTCCTTTGCCCTTTGTCGGCACCCCTTTTGTTTAAGCAGGTTTTGAGATCGACGCCGTTAGCAGGGTTACCCTTCCGGCTTGGCCTGGGCAGGGTTATGGACGCCATTGGTTATTCTTCAGGGCTCTTAGCTCCATTTGCATCTTGTCCGTAGTCGGACGCCCCATCGTTTTCAAGGTGATTTGGATCTTTGTACCGTATATTCGAATTCTTGACTCCTTGAGTCGCTGCTGTATATATATCTGTTCTGTGGGTCCCATCGAGGACTGTTGTGTAATGTTATTACTTTGCTTTCCACCCGCACGAAAGTGCCTGGTGGGCACCTTCGAATCGTTTCTATGCGGGTTTGGCGAGTTTCGCTAAGACTTGCATAGGGCCGATTCTGAGGGTGTTACACATATCTAGTTGTAAACGGTGTTTCAATGCTTAGAAACAAGGCCTAGGGATCATAATTTCACCAGTGAACACTCTCTCATATAAATATATTATCTTCATGATACTACTCTGAACTACTCTCCGATTGGATAACTCTAATCCACGGTAGGGCTATAACAACACTCCTTAAAGTCCGCATTTCCCATCTAGATAACCCCACACTGTCAACTTGAGCGCTAGATGGTTCTAACAAATACCACAATTTTATAAAGACATACAACTCCAAATATACTCATGATAAATATTTATGAACTCTAGCCTAAGTTCCACCATAGTGTGCACGCTGTCACTTTCACACACGTGGGGAGAGCCGAGATCTATTTAAGCACTTGAGTATTTATGTAGACTCTAGCCTAAGTGCCACCACGGTATGCACGCTGTCAGTTTCACACACGTGGAGAGAACATAGATATATTGAAGCACTTGAATAGCAAAGTAGATCTACTTGATTATAAAGCTCATGATCTCAGTAAGATCACACACATAGAGAGAGAGAGAGATGAACACATAGCTACCAGTAGAGCCCTTAGTCTCGAGGAAGAACTACTCCCTCCTCATCATGGGAATCAGCAACAACGATGGAGATGGTGGTGGAGATCGATGGAGATGGCTCCGGGGGCACTTCCCGTCCGGCAGGTGCCGAACAGACTTCGTCCCGAATCTCCCCTTCGTTGGCGCCGGCGCTGCGTACCTTTTTGTGGATTTTTGCCTGCGTTAGGGTTTATGTTTCGGGGAGACGTATATATAGGCGAAAGGGCAAGGTCGGTGGAGGCCCAGGGTCCCACACCCACTAGTGGCGTGGCCAGGGTGGGCCCGCGCCACCTAGGGTGTGTCCACCCTGGTGTCCTACTCCGTCTCTGCTTCGTGGTTCCGTGCTGCTCCGGGAAAAATAGTAACTTTGATTTTTTTCCGTCCAATTTCGAGAATATTTATTTTTTAGCTTTTTTTCTGAAACAAAAAAAATAGAAAATAGGCAACTGACACTATGACATCTTGTCAATAGGTTAGTTTCAGAAAGTGTATTAAAATACCTCAAAGTATATATAAAACATAAGTCAAAGTGGATACTAAACAAGCATGGAACATCAAAAATTATAGATACGTTTACGGCGTATCAGTGCCCTGGTCCGGGCAGCAGCGTCTCACTTTCATTTTTTAAGGTGCTGCTTGATAGACGCTTCTGTGCTAGGAGCGTGGTGGAACATCTATGTAGGACGTAGTGGTTGTAAGTCACCATTTCATAGTCGATCCGCATTTGTCTCTGTTTTTAGGGGGCATGTTTTTGGTGTGGTTTTAGCATTTCTTTCTTTCCTAAACTATCTATTGGCTGTATCATGTGGTTGTTATATTAACTAGCATAGTGGCCTCGCAAATGCGAGGGTATTATGGTTAGTATCACAAAGTGTCAAATCTTCATGTTTGTCTTATCTTGTTCATATATATTTTCTTTGCGTTTGCCTTTTCAATGCAAAGACATGCATAAAATTGAATTTGTAATTATTTTTTATATTATTTTGTCATGTCTAAGAAGTAACAGAAGGAATCATGAAGCATATTTTTTAGAAAATTTGAATTTTGTCTCAATGATTTGTTTCAAAAGTCACATTGTTTTGTAATATATCATGTGTAAAAAGTGATAGTCAAATAATTTTGCACTCATAAAATGCATGTATTGCACGAAAAAATTATGGCCACCACTTATACTATGAGAAACAATTAGATAGTCTTATTTTTATTTCTATAGTATTTAATTCTCGACCCATTTTCTCGTGCACTTCAGTATGCTAATTTTATGATCCCCATTGAATATCTTTTTTTCACATAACATGGCTACATCGCCATTGCATCATTTGGGATTAACCACTCGTCGATTTAACTGTCTCGTTGATGATGATAGCTTATCCTCCCAAAATTATAGTTATTTATAAACAGTAACACAAAAGCGCATTTCGTTCCATGATCATAAAATAGGACATCATGAGACATAGGTATTTTTCCAAAAGTTTCAACTCAAAGAAAACATCCTTTTGAAATTTAGTGTGACCTATAAAAACTTTCTAAGATTTCTAACCTACAAATAGAATCTATAAATGAGAAATTCCTAAGAGTTAATGTTCTATAATTCTTTTAGATACAAAAATGATATAGATCCATGTAGTGGATATAGAACAAGAATATTATGGTTGACTTCTTTTGACAAAAAACATGGTTTTTGCCATTGATATTTCTATAGGGGCACAAATCGTTCTTCCATGTAAAGTCACATGCTAGTTATTGAGCATCGAGAAAGTAACTCACATATTTGGTATGTGCTGGATTTTCTCTTCCATTTGACAACAACCATGGCAACAAATTATGAATGTTTCTTCCACTAAGAGCTTAATGGCACCATAATTCATGACACCTCCCCACATGGAACTAACTCATAATTCCATAGAGAGTATTCTATCCTACCTCATCTATAGTTAAGAATTTTATCTTCAAACTTTCAATTTTGAAAAGCATCAGTCCTCATGTACTGCTCTTCTAACGGTAACAGACTTAGGTGCAATTAAAAACATCTAGAGTAATGATATGCTTAAGTAAACATTATGATCTATAGTATGATGTTTTACTTTTCTATGATAATTAATCAGATACCAATTTTCCTTTATCTAGTTAAATATATTGGGTGTAATTATTTGATATTCCTAAATGAAGATTTATTGGTTATGGTCTACTCATAAAGATTGATGGTATAATTTATTGTCATGTGAATTTCTAGCGAACCACATTCTTTTAACCATATTGTACTTTACTTTTAATATATAATACATAGATGTGAGATTTCAATACCATGATAGTAGTACCCTTAAGTATGTCACAATAGGGAGTACAAGCCAATTAAGTACTTTTAAGAAAGTTTTGAAATTTCAAGTTCATTATATCATGAAAACGAGAAATGTGCCTAGTGAGTTCTCGATCATTTCAAACTCCATCGGTTCCCAACAATCAGACAATAAGAGACAACGAACAACAATTTAAACGTTTAGTGAGTAATTTAGGTACCATCTTTTATTATATTTGTGCATGACACTAGGAAATTCAAAGATGCAAAAATTTAACCTTGAATCGGTTCCAATTGTTTTTGATTTACTAATTTTAATGATCTCCACTGAAGCCAAAGTTTCATTCCAAGATAGAAGTATAAGATGACATGCATACTTGAGCTAAATGTTTTAGGACCGCTGAATTGTTTTTATTGGTTTATGCCCTTTTAAAGATATATCGGTTGTGGTCAGTAGTAATAAAAAAAGTTCAATAGATTTTATATCTAGAGAGAATTTCAAATATATCAGTTTGTTTCGACTATAATATGGTAGATACCACACGATCAACAAATAAAAAATCTTTTGATTCAGCTTCACCATTATAAGAGATGTTCCTCGAACGATGATGTAAAATAGTCACCTCCTTATTTTTTCGCTTAATAGAATTTTGTTTACTACGAATTTCCAAAGTTTATCCCAAAGATTTTTGACGAAAAAAAATATACTTGGTACTCCGTCTGTCCTAAAATACCCTGCATTCTGGGTTTAGTCAAAGTCAAACTTTATAAATTTTAGTAAAATATATAGAAAAAACTATAAACATCTATAGCACCGACTGTATATATTATGAAAATATATTTTATGACGATTCTAATGGTACTTATGTTGTATTATAAGTGTACATAAATTTTTTAATATGTTTGGTCAAACTTGTTTGACCTTGACTAAACCCAGAATGCAGGGTGAACACACGCCTCTACACATTACTTTTTATCGATATCTGAAACTCTGACTTAATTGGCATGCTCCATATGAAAAACAGGTCAGTGCGCATCCGTGCAACCGTGACCAAAGTAATAATTCCTCCTAATTCTATTGGTCTTCGAGGGTTTCCCAATTTCTTTCCTTTCCTTTTTTTCTACCCATGATCTAATATTTGTCCGTTTAGTCCTAAGAGTTTCCACTACAACCTTTACTTATTGCATGCAGACTATTTTTTTTCGGTCCTTGGCTGAGTCCGCGTGGGAATAATCCACGCACAACCACCGACTTTGGCTAGATTTCTTTCTGTTTTTCATAAAATTCCAAGCTCTTTCCCTACCTTTGTTTTTTCTGCGTGTTGCCTGCAAACTGTTTTTATTTTTTAATTGTGTCTTGTCCCTATCTCACGGACGCTTAAATTAAACGTGTCAATGCAGATATACAGCGTGGGCAAAAGCCTGTTTGTAGAAGGAATATGTACCAGTGTGAGACCACCTGGCAACAACACTGTTTGGAGACTGTTTGTGGTGTGGTTCCTAATAAAGTCGCAGCAAGTTTATCTCAAAAAGAAAATGTAAACAGTTTGAAGACTGATTGTGGTGGTTGCTAATAAAGTCACAGCAAGTTTATCTCAAAAAAACAAAATTGTACCAATGTGAGATTGTGCCGACCGGGTCTTAAACCCGACACCTTGGCTTTTCAACACGTGCAGATTGCATGAATCAATCAACTCTCATAGCCTAAGCCGGTAGGAAAATAGGGAAAATGCACCCGTAGTTCATGAGGGTACGCATTAAACGGGAGATGCTGCTTATTAGCCTACAATTTCTTCTTTTTTTCGAGCTTAGTGACGCCTCTGTGAACCTTGGATAGTCGGATGGAAGACCATGCATGTGGAGGTGCATGTACAATCCATGAGAGTCCAATGTGCATAACATGTGCTTCCACATGCTGACTTTGAACATAGATATACCAAATACTTTTGTAAGTGGGCGCAATTAGCCGCCAATCACGAGTTCGCTTGTACTACTAATTATGGAAGATAGAACTTGCGTGCTTATGTGTGACTGGATCTATACCCTGCAGATTCGGCTAATACTCCATATAAGAGATCAAGGTGGTTCATCCGGCTGCTACCGGTGAATAAAATGCATATAATTAGTGGTGAAATCTAGTGATCGACGACCCCGGACAGGGATACGTACATTTTGAAAGGCCCCTTGGCGACGCGGGACCATGCATCCTCGTACGTTCCTTCCCAGCTAACTAACGAGCTAGCAAGATGTAGGCTGCTTAGCATTCGATGTTTTTATTATGCTTTGTTTGATTAGTTTCGGTGACCAGGCATGATTTGCTTGCGTCACTTGGAGAATAATATGCCTAGGCAACTAGGCATACATTATCAGATGCCAGGATCAGAGCTTATACCTAATAGCTTCTTGGACTTCCAGGTGGATAGTAGTAATAAGAAAGAAAAAACATCTTAAAATGGCATGTGCGCATGGACTATGGCTCTATTTGCCCGTCCCCGGGCATGAAGAGATGTGTATATACAAAAACATTCACCTTCATATATGAGATGTCACACGTGAGTATCTCCTTGAGTTGTGAGATGAAAAAAGCGACAAATAAGACGGGTTCCAAGCTACTCCATATCTTCCATATTAATTAACTATCACGGATTTGTCTAGATACATATTGTCTAGATACATATGTAAATATATACATTTGTTTTAGTATGTAGATGTATGCGAATCAGAAAAATCTGCAACGGTTAATATGAAACCAAGGTAGTAAGGTTTTCGCATATTTGTAGAAACAACCTTGTGTTCCCAACAAAATCAACCCACACTCTAGCTCGTTGAGATTATGCTTGTTGCTACATTTGTAAAAACTATCCTATATTTATATCAATATCAAGTATTCAATAGTCTCATAATGTTTTATGTTGTTTCATCAAGTTCTGATTTCATCTAGTTTTAGAAAATCAACGCAAAATGCCACGTCGTCATATAGTTTTAGAAAATCAACGCAAAATGTGCATAACATGTGCTTCCACATGCAGACTTTGAACATAGATATACCATATATATAGTTTTATAAGTGGGCGCAATTAGACGCCAATAACAAGTTCGCTGGTACTACTAATTATGAAAAATATATAGAACTTGCGTGTTGTGTGTGACCGGATCTATACCTGCAGTTTCGGTAAATATACTCCTTATAAGAGGTCAAGGTGGTTAATCCGGCTGCTACCGGTGAATATAATGCATGGGGTGAAATCTAGAGATCTATCGTCGACCCCGGACGACAACCCTCATACGTTCCTTCCCAGCTAACCTGGAGTGGTGCAGGCTGCTTAGCATTTGATTTTTTTATTATGCCTAGTTCTCATGATCAAGCATGATTAATTTGCTTGCGTAACCTGGAGGAATAATATGCGCAGGCAGCTAGGCATACAGATACCAGGATCAAAGCTTAGTCCTAATTGCTTCTTGGACTTCCAAGTGTACAGTGCTAAGAAAGAAAAAACATCTTTGAACCCACGTGCATATGTGGGCATCGACAATGGATTAGCTCTATTTGCCATCCTTGCATTGTTTTACCATATCTTTTACCCGGCATGGAGAGATGTGCATTTACAAAAAAATCACCTTCATACATGAGATAAAACACCTGACTATCTCCTTGTGTTGTGAGATGAAACAAGTGACAAATAAGACCGGTTCCAAGCTTCTCACTACATTTATTATTAATTAACTGTCACATATTTGTCTAGATACATAATGTCTAGGTATATATGTAAATAGATGTCTTTTAGTGTTTTAATATGGTACCGAGGTAGTAGGTTTTCTCATATTTGTAAAGACAACCTTGTGTCCCAACAAAATCAACTGGCACTCCATCTCGTTGAGATTATGCTTGTTGCTACATTTGTAAAAACCAAAATATATTTATATCAATATCAACCCATAATCCATCTCATTTGAGTTTTCAATAATTTCATAATGTTTTATGTTGTGTCATCAAGTTCTGATTTCATCTAGTTTTAGAAAATCAACGAAATGCCACGTCATATGGAACTTAGATGACTTCCATATTCATAAATTGATAAGGCTTAGTTTTATTTGCTAATTAAATTCCACTCAAACCTTATGGTCGCATGCGAAGCAATGGTTTACCAAGTGCAGCGGATACATTCTCCTCAAGGTGAGCTTAGAAATATGGGAGACATGCAAATACTGCTTGACTAGGAGTGTCAAAATTACCTTTTGCTGAACATATGAGATTTGAAATTTGGGTGGAGTAGGGAGGAAGCTGATCCTTACACGTTATCAGCCCTGTCCTATAGCTTGAGCCTTGAGTCAGTCAGTGACACGTGGAGCCCCTTGACATGGGACCCACCTGTTAGTGACTCAAAGGTAGGGAACGGCTGGGTTAGGTACCAGAGTTTGTATAGTATACAAGAAATTGGCGGAATTGGCCGCTAATAGCAATTATTTTTTCATGGAGGGTAACCTCGTGGAATCTGCATTGGTACAAGGCAGCCGTAGTACCTCTTCCATTGCAGACAATTAGCATGTATGAGCAGTAGTACAGTGTCTCATGCGCAAGCACTCAAATGACGATTATACTAATTAAAACGATGTTTGACTGTCAGAAACAGTGACATGCAGACCAGAGGAAGACGTAGGTACGAGGAGAGTTTCCTCCGGCTGCTAATGACTAGAAGATGCATGCATGTATGCTGCTAAATCTACCTTAAAAAAAGTTTGGTAAAATCTGTTGTTTGACGGCTGGCTCTGGACGTCTACTTAAAGGCCTCATGGTGGCGAGATGCTTTCTCACAGCTTCTTCCCACAGTAAACCATTACCTGGCTAGCTAGCGAATTCCCAAAGCTATCAGCTCTCATGGCGTCCACCGTTGCTGCCACTACTCCTGATGAGATCCAGTCCGGCTACGAGCCCTCGCCGTGGGGTGACTTCTTCACTGGATACCAGCCACAGCACCTGCAGGTATATACTCCTATGGGAACCTACCAAAAGCGATGGGTGTATGTATGTGTCGGTTTTCTGTAAGAATTAGTTTCCTTCAAGACATTTTGTTGGTTGTGGCTCGGAACACGGCATGAAATAATGTACGGTATGGTACATCTTTTATATAACTAAAATAGTTAAATTTGATAAATCTTTATTTAGATAGTTTTAGTACTTTATTGCTTTTGAAAACCGGGTATTTGCAAAGCTTTTCTGTTAACAAGTGTTTGTGGCTAGCTAGATTATAAGACACTGTTGCCTCATTTGCGCGTGTGAGCTATTACGATTCTAGCGCTTTTCACCAAATTTGCAATACTATTTGTTAATATTAACACATGTTGGCATTTATTTTGGTTAATTCAATTTCATCAACAACAGGAGAGGTCTGAGGAGTGGATGACGGTGAGAGCCGATGAACTGAAGGAAGAGGTCCGGAAGTTGTTTAAGACTTGTGACAACACCGCAGCTAGAATTTTCCTACTAGATACAATTCAACATCTCGGCATAGATCACCACTTTGAACAAGATATCGAGAATGCTTTAAGCCTAGTCCTGCGGAGTGACTTCAGTAACTTAAGCCTCCATGAGGTTGCTCTGGGGTTTCTCTTACTTAGGCAGCAGGGATATTGGGTGTCTCCAGGTATCTTACCGTACCATATCTTTCTATCATGATTTTTTTTGTAAATATCTGCACAGACTCTTATGATCCGTATAAAGAAACAAATAACTTATTTAGTTAACTACAACTACTAGATTGAGTTATCAAGCTTATATTTCTACTTTTAGACAAAGTAACTTCATAGGGTAGTGGATATATCATCGTCATACACAAGTTGACTTCACATACTTTAAATAGGTCTTAGATTGCTGACCATAATTTTTCCATTATTGCAGATGTGTTTAATAAATTCAAGGGTGAAGATGGGAGCTTCAACAAGGATATAACTAATGACACAAAAGGATTACTAAGTTTATACAATGGAGCACATCTTCTCATTCATGGTGAGGTGATACTCGAAGAAGCCAAGGCTTTTGCACAACATCATCTTGAATTGATGAAGGGTAGTCTCAGTTTTCCACTAGCAGAGCAAGTCAAGCGTGCTCTTCATGTACCACTACCAAGGACATGTAAGAGAATAGAAACACTTCACTACATCTCAGAGTACAATGAAGAAGAAGGGCATAACACAGTTCTACTGGAGCTCGCAAAATTGGATTTTAACCTTCTGCAACATGTTCACTTGAAGGAGCTCAAAGCTATTACTGAGTATGTTTACCTCTTAATTATCTATTAAATCCATCATGAATTAATATGAAAATGATAAAATATTGTGATGTGACTTGACATGATATTGATTGATGTACTAAACATGCCTTTCACATTAATTATTTTACTCTTGTAAATTTGATGTACAGGTGGTGGAACAGCTTTTCTGGAAACGTCGGACTAAGTTTTATTCGTGGTCGTATCGTGGAGAGCTACACTTGGGCCTATGTGGTGTACCATGAGAAAGGTTTTAAGCTCCCACGAAGTATCATCTCCAAGATGATAGTAATAATCACCACACTAGATGACATATATGATACCCATGCCACCATAGAGGAATGTCGGAAGCTAAATGGAGCAATACAAAGGTTAGACATTAGCGGTTTCATATTTTTACTGAACAAAATCAAGCTATAGATATTTTTATATGCTAATTTTATTCTAGAGATGTCATTATCAAGAAAACGGAAGGGGAAAATATTAAACACCTATGAGGGGGTTTGGTTGTACGATTTGGATGCGCGACTTAAACCCTTCTAGTATTGTTATACAATTAACATGAAGATACAATTATCAAGTCACACTAATGCAGTTTGTCTTGCTATTTTTGTTGCACTCCACAATTGGATATGTAGATGGGATGAGAGCGCGGTTTCTGTTCTACCGGAGTACCTCAAGAACCTATATATGGAGTTGTTGAGGACCTTCAGGAATATTGAGGCTGACGTGCCAATCGACATGAACTATGAAATTAGCTACCTCAAGAAATCGGTATGCCTTTGTGACATACAAACTTTATATATTTTTAGAAATGTTAGAAGGTAATGCTATTTAGAAGCTTGCATAGGTATGTGTCCTACTAGCAATAGGGTACATTAAAATTGGCATTTAAGCATGTATGATGCATGAAAATCAATACGACGTCCATAGCTAGTTGTGACTTTGGAATACAAGGGAATGAACCAAAAAACTTCCAAACATATAGGTTGAGTTTTCCTAGAACATGCGCTTATATTATGTATTACTTTAGTTTTTGTTGCTAATTATCTTACATGGCATGTATGTGTGCATGCAGATACAAAATCATGTAACTGGTTATCTACAAGAAGCTGAATGGGCACACAAGAATTACACGCCGAGCTTTAAGGACCAAGTGGATTTGACTAGCCTTACAATAGGCGCACCTACTCTATCTGTGTCAGTGATGGCTGGCATGGCTGATGAAATAATGAAGCAAGCACTCGAGTGGGTCTCTACTGTGCCGAGTGTAGTCATATCAGCCGGAAAGATTGTACGTTTCATGAATGATATTGGTGCATTTAAGGTATATACATAATTACTCTTATTATCAACTAATTGTGCCTCATCCTTTATTTCACAATATAATATAGTATTGTGTTATACAGCGCCGAAAGTGCAAGGGTGATGCAGCAAGCTCCGTGGAGTGTTATATGCATGAGTATGGTGTCTCAGGTGATGTGGCCATTTCAAAGATTGACGCACTAATAGAAGATGAATGGAAGACTCTGAACCAAGCTCGTTTTGAAAATCATGCACTACTCCCAGCACTACAACGGATTATTGGCTTAGCTTATACTGCTTCGTTTTTCTATGATAACCGGAATGACGTATATACGAGCAGCACACTACTTCAGGAGATCATTGAGAGCTTCTTCGTCAAGCCCGTCTAGGATTCGCCAATTATAGGGATGTGCAACGGATTTTAGAAGAATCGTGCCGTGTATTTCATACTGCTTCCTAGTTTTTTTATGTAGATTCAAAAATTTATTTTTCCCATTTAGATGTCTCGAGTCATATTCTTAAATACATGATTCCACCCACATGTATGTGCCATATATCTAGGATTTTCAGTCCATATGATGTTGTCGAGCTGCATGTCAAAGTTTGTTGGATAGATTGGTACAATTTGATCCAAGCATGCACAACATTTGACAACTTTGTTTTCCTTTTTGTAATGGATAAATAAAAGAGAGGCAAAAATACAACATCATCTATTATTTAGTATCAAATATTGTCATGACGTATTGGCTTATGTGCGCATGCATGTTCTTAAAAGAGGGACTTTTAGCCCCTCGTGGGCCCTATATCTACCAAACTAAGTGGAAAAGAAAAAGGAGCTCATTTTTCGCGAATAGATATGTGAACCTCATTCTCTACAGAGTTCATCATTTTCCTTCCAAACACCAGAATTTCCCTATAAATTGTTATTCTCAAGAAGATTTCTAAAACATCAAAAGAGTAAAAGGGAGTTTCTGACTTCTGATTATTAATATTTTTACTAAATAATACAAGTTAACAAATAATACTCCCTCCAGCCCATATTAATTGACTTGGATTTGTCAAAATTTGGATGAACCTATATATTAAATAGTGTCTAGATTCATCCAAATCTAGACAAATGTGAGTCAATTAATATGGGTCGGAGGGAGTATTGAAAATAGGTCATTAAACTGTACAATAGATATACAGAGTATATGAGTAATAGGTATTTGTTGCATGGTCGGGATTACCATATCTTGATATTAATATATTTTCATTTGTCAAGAAATCCTTTGAAATCAGTTGGTATAAGAGCATCTCCAATGGGATCCCCCAAATTTTGCACTCTTTTTTGTCCGATTTGGAGGGGGGTAGGGAGGTGGAGGGACCTGTCCGCTCCTTACACCCAATGACATCCCCCAAATCTTGTCCTCCCCCAAAATTCAAACTTGATTAGATTTTGATCAAACAAACATACATAGCATAGATTCAAACCATAGTTTGGATACATACAAACCAAACTACACTAAACAAAAACTAAACTAGATATTGAACTAAACTCAAAATTAAATTAACTAGACATATATCTACACTAGTACAAACTCGTTAGTTAGAGACTTAGCCCTAAGACGGTTTCTTGCAAGTTTCAAAAAAGTCCACCTCTGCTCGCCTCCTCAGCCGGTCACAATTTCTAGACTGCCTCTAAGAGTCTTAGAGTGGGTCCCGAACATTCCCTGTCTCTAATAAGAATCCTACAAAAGGAGGTTACAAAAACAAAACGTCTTATAATATATTTAGACGGTCATTCATATAAACTGTCTCCATGAATTATCATCCAGAGACGGATATTATTTTGGTCCGCCTCCAACTGTAGGAAAAACATGTGCAGTTGCAGCAGACCCAAACAAGCGGTTCCATCGACTGTACCTTAGACTGATGGGAATAACAACCGTCTCTAAGAGTCGTCCCCTATAGGCGAATATTTTTCCAACCCACCTCCTCGAATAAGAGGAGAGAAAACGGTATCTATAGACCAAAAGGGTAGACACTACTAGGAAAACGGCTATAGGTAATCCACACATCCGTGGCGCACGTGCCAATGGTGCCCCACGGGTAAAATAGTCATGGCGCACTGCTAACAAGTGCCCTATGGCTAACTGGCATAACTATGGCCCACATGGTAGTGGCGCGCCTCGGCAACGTGTGGGTCAGTGCACGGCCGGCCGCAGACCACCTAGCCGTAGCGCACATGTGCGTGGTGCACTACGGGCGTGGAAGGTAGCCGTGGCGCACATGGGCGCAGTGTGCTACGGGTAAAAGTGGTGCAGTCTATTGTGTAAGTGGACAAACTTACTTGTAGGTCAACATCTTGTAACAGTTGATGAGTGCAGTATCACGTCATTGGGAGACCCCAAGCGGAAGGTATGATGTAGTTCAGCAGGCAAGTTTTCCTCAGTAAGAAACCAAGGTTATCGAACCAGTAGGAGGACGGAAACACCCCAAAGGTGCTACAAGCAACATGGAGACCTGCACAACACAAACTCAAGACTTTGTCCCAACTAACAGTGAGGTTGTTAATCTCACCGGTTGCTGTAACAAAGGATTAAACGTATGGTGTGGAAGGTAATAGTTTGCATCAAGTAAACAAGTAACAGTGGAAGATTTATCAATGGTAAAGACTGGACCGGGGTCCATAGTTCACTAGAGGTGCTCTCCTTAGATAAACAACATGGCATGAAGGATAAACAAATTACAACAGGGCAATTGACAGGAACTGAGCAAGGCATAACAATGCATTACCAGACAAAAAGATCCTATGAGATTCGATTGGGCAATACAACAATATATATAGACCGCCATCCAACTGCATCTATTACAAGAAGTTCACCTTCAAATTATCATCTGAACCCCCTCCAGTATTAAGTTGCAAGCAACAGACAACTGCTTTAAGCAAAGTGTGTAAGGTAAACAATCCACTTGTTCCATGAACAAGAGACCGTTGTTTTCTCCCTTGTAGCAACAACACATCTACAACTGAAGATATTTCTGTCACTTCCCTTGGAAACTAGAGGCATGAACCCACTATCGAGCATAAATATCCCCTCTTGGAGTCACTAGCAACTACTCAGCCAAGATAGCTACTAACAACGGAGAGCATGCAAGATTACAAACAACACAGACATGGTAATATCAAATAGACAAAACCATTAATCAATCT
This sequence comes from Avena longiglumis, assembly GCA_030063025.1. Classification (NCBI taxonomy): domain Eukaryota; kingdom Viridiplantae; phylum Streptophyta; class Magnoliopsida; order Poales; family Poaceae; genus Avena; species Avena longiglumis. The sequence continues at coordinate 552,304,090 of CP125973.1, read as the reverse complement.
GACATAGTATTACATTCCCATTTTATTCCCGAACCTTCCCCAGAAAAATACCGTTTTGGGTGGAATTTTCCGACTTTATCCAGCTATGTAGCAAGAAATAGGCGAGATAATCCTTCAGAGCATCTAACTTGATACAATTTATTTCTGCGTTTTAGCTCTTCTCTTTTAAGTATCATCGGAAGAGAAGCGTGGACAATGTGCGGTAAATCGCACGCTAAAGTAGCGTTTCCGTTCGTTTATCTTGATGTGTTTCGGTTGCATATTGGTCAAAAAGTAGGACTATCTTCATCTTATTGGAGAAGAGGGTAGCTATAGCGCTCTCCTCCTTCATCTTGACCTTTTCTCTTTTACCACAGGAAGTTCTCCAAAAGGATTTTTTTTTTGCGAATGTGTCACAGCTGATTACTCCTTTTTTTTTCCATTTTAAAGAGTGGCTTTCTATGTCCAATATCTCGATCGAAGTATGGAGGTCAGAATAAATAGAATAATGATGAATGGAAAGGAATTTGGAGAGATTGGCTCTATAGAAAGGGAAGCGAGTCTTTGAAATATGTTAGCGTTAGGGTTCACTAAACCCATCTTTTCCGACTTTCGTGTTTCAGAACTCATTAGATTCCTAGCTTTTTAGTCGGGCTTTGGCAGATAAATATCTAGATCTGTAACAATCAAAATAAGTCTGTTCGCTTTATTAGAGCAAGGAGAAAGTTCACTAGATAGACAGGTTGGACAATGAGGGCTTTTACTCTCCCTATCTCGAGTAGGATCATTGAAAAGAAAGAAAAGGAATGGTTTCTTCAATCGCTTGTGCCATACTCATAGCTCGAATGGGTATTGGAAAAACGGAAGGAAAGTAAGGCTCTAGCGCCTTACTTTCTCGTTGAACTAATTCTTGCAATACATACAAATTGTTTAAGAAACTGGATGAAGAGAAAGTAGTAAAGTCTCATATTTTGTAATAAAGTGACAATAGTCACATTGAACCTTCGAATATGCTCGAAGATCTCGAAATGATCTTCCAGTTCCGGGGAGAATTCACAAAACTCCGTTTCCATAAAGAATTTTATGGAGTTTTCCCGTATTTCGACCGGAGAATCTAACATAGACATTACTGTCAAGATTCTGACCAAAAAATGGTACATTCCATGCCCTTGGAGAACGCTTTGTCGTGCAAAGTCGGGTCCTTTATTCTCTTGCTTGATAGGGTCAAGATAGGAAATATAGCATGGAGTGGCGGGGGAACTGTTTGCTTCTCAGCCCACTGATGTATGTATGGCTTGCTTTCTTTAATCAGAACTCTTGACTACGGATTGACTTCCAAAATACAACAAAGGGTTATGGTGAATCCCGGTGTCGGCCCGGATAGAAGACAACAAATTCATTATTCATTAGTTGCAATGGGGTGCCCGTCTTGCGTAACTGACCAATGCAAATCAAGTCTAAAGTTCTTATATGCTTAACACATTTTTGTCTCAATGACAGGCCGCTTGAACATTGTATGATTTTTTTAAGAGACTCGATCTTATGTATCTACTTATTGTCTTTTTGCCTTTGCTCAGTAGTTCCGTAGCCGCTTTTTGACGCTTTTCTAGGTTCCGAAGGAACCGCTATAATGACCACCACGCGCTTTCATTTTCTTCGATCTTATCTTTGATTGCTTTTTGAAGTCAATATCCATCGGATCCCCAAGAACACAACATGCATGATTACAAATAGATTAGATCTTGATCATGAACGGAGCTCACAAGATCTATACATGAAATCACAAGGAGGAGATACAACCATCTAGCTACTACATGGACCCATAGTCCAAGGTGGAACTACTCACGCATCATACCGGAGAAGAAGGCCTCCGGGATGATCTCCCCTCCGGCAGGGTGCCGGGAAGAACTTCAGATCTCCCCAATCTAGGGACGACGGTGGCGGTGGCTACGGAAGGTTTCGTGGAGTTTTGATCGGGGTGCCTAGGGTTTTTGCATCGGGGGCTTCTTATAGAAGAAGAGGCAAGGCTAGGAGGCGGCCGGAGGGCCCACACCCTACCTAGGAACGGGGTGGGCCCACCCGTGCCTAGGGAGTGTGGTCGCCCTGGTTCGCTTCTCCGTCTCTCCTCTAGACTTCGTGTCGCCCACGGTAAAATAATGACTTTGGCTTTTGTCCCGTCCGATTCCGAGAATATTGATTTTCTGCCTTTTTGGAACCAAAAACAGAAGAAAACAGGCAACTGGCACTATGGCAACTTGTTAATAGGTTAGTTCCAGAAAAGATATAAAAATACCTCAAACTGTAGACAAAGCAAAGCAAAGTAGATACTAAACAAGCATTGAGCATCAAACACTATAGATACGTTTCCGACGTATCAAGCATCCCCAAGCTTAACTCCTGCTCATTCTCGAGTAGGTAAGTGATAAAAGAATAATTTTTAAGGTGACATGCACCATCAAAACCAAGATCTAACCATTTGCAAGCATTGAGAGTTGGGATCAAAGAACTCTAAACATGTGCATGAAATATGGAGTTCTAACAATAGGACATAGTAACTATGCATGCAACATGAAAGGTTACAAACAAAGATCATGAATAACATGCATTGAAAAACATTTGTTTGTTTCACATACATAAAACATGGCATAGTGGCAATCAACTTGTCCCTCATAGAGTAGAAAATAGATGCATAGGACACCTTCAAAGTTTACAAGGGTGACTAGAAACAAGTAGCACAAAAACAAGTAATATCACAATATGCATTAATCAATAAGTTTTGGTACACTTCACACAAAATGACAACTATGCTCTCTTAATGGTGCCTAAAATTAGAAGGTGGAGACTCAAATAATGGTGGAAGAAAGGTCCTTCATAGGGAAGCAGGGATTTCAAGTTTCAAAAAGAGCTTCCAAAAATTATGGTACTTGTTAGCTTTCATCCCTCATTGCCCCTATCATAAGCATCTTGAAGTGATTAAGTTTAAAGTGAACAAAGATGGAGTATATTCTTGACAAAGTATAAGTTGGCAATCTCAAGTCTCTTGAATACGAGGTCCACACCTCATGCTACTCAACTTCAGTCACCTGTAGGTTCTTGTCATTGTAAGTACATGCGTATCATAGATAACCGCCAACAAGGTACCCCTTGCACATGGTACATGAGCTATCCCATAACCAAAATGACAAGGCAAGTAGACAATGAGCATCTCAGCGATCTTTTTATTTACTATATGCATAGCTTTTTCTTGAGGATGCTTCATAGATAGCTCGCTATGGTGATGCTGCAAGTTTCCACCATGATTAGGCATGGCTTAGGCTAGCGGCCTAGGCGTTTCTCTAACAGAAAATACATACTCCATGGACTTACAAGTTCCCTCTTTATTTCACACCGGTGACATCCATAGACAAAAGAGCATGATATCAACCGAGTACAAAGTACAAGTGCAATGTTGAAAACATTCCCCATGACAGCACGGTTCTGCTAATTCCAACGTATAAGTGCAAGCATATACAACATATATGACACAATGGTTCAAGTTTATTAGGGGCAAAGAATAATAAGTGTGCCATCAAGTTTTTGAGATCTTTAATCACTAAGTTTTCACATAACAAAATATTTTTTTAATTGGAAGATAGCTGAAAACAAGAATATACTTGGAATGGTGTAACACACCATGCATAGGAGTTTATAGTGGACACTTTGGAATAACTTCGTTTCTTGGGAGTTGGAAGCATGAGTAGAACTTACTCATACAAGTGGAGGCTAGCAAAAGACTGGGATCAACCAACTAAGAGAGCAATAATGGCCATAATCATGCAATGCAACAAAGCAAACTAATCAAAGCAAAAAGTGGTACTACAAGTCAAGGACTAAATGATCATAGAGGATAATGGTGACTTGTCATAGTCATAACAAGGTGTGAGCATGTGCCAAGTCAACCCAAGCAAAACATCAAAGGAGAATACCACAATACTATGCTTTTGCATGCTAAAACAACGCATAATTTCTTTAAGGAACACTAATCAATCCCAACTGTTCGGAACAAGACATGCTACAGCAATAATCACTAAGCATAATGCCAAAACAACACCTAGCATGTTATGCTAAAGTCTAAGTCAAAGTCAATGCAAGCTCCTCTTGCACTTCTAGCAAGAACTTACTACTCTTTTCCAAACACCAAGCAAACTTATTTGCAAAAAAACACAGCGAGAACGGGGGTCCAAAATACTAAAGAAAACTAAACAAACTAAGCAAAGCAAACGAAAACTAAGACTCTCCAAGAACAACACAACTGTGCATGAAACAATAAAACAAAGTGTCTAGACATACCTGAGCTTTTTATTGATGAAGAAGGGGATGCCTTGGGCATTCCCAAACTTTGACGCTTGTACCTCTTGGATATTTCTTGGGGTGACACCATGGTGGAATCCCCAAGCTTGATATTTTGTCCATTCTTCATCTCATTGCATCATTCTCTCTCTACACCTGAAATTTTTCCTTCATACAAAACTTCACACAATCTTCATTAGCAACATTAGCTTATTCAAAAGATATTAGACCACTGGCAAAGCTTTGGAACAGCAAGACTTTTCACTAAAAACACAAGATACTGTAGTAACTTCTTTAAAAAAACTGAATTTACCTGAAGAGAGCTAAAAAAGGAATCAATAAGAAGCAAATGCAAATAATGGCAGAAATCTGTCAAAACAGACCAGCAGGTAGAAACGAATTTTTTCTAACATCTTCTGTTGCTCAAATCGAAAAGTGTTGAACTAACGTAAGTTATCCAACATACTGGAGGATGTATTCGTAAATTTTTATCTCAATACCAATTACAGAGCCTCCTCACGAATTTGTTTGGTGAAGGACATAAATCTGTTTCGGGATAGCAACTCCCCAAATCTTACTTCCCTCTCATTAGAGGTCATTCTTGGCACAACAAAGCAAACAAAAAGGATAAGGATATGTTATTACAGAGGTAATAACTTCCAAGACTCAAGGAAACTCTTGGGTTATCTCCTAACAAGTACTTTTCTTTAACGCCTTTAAGTTAGGCACAAGAAGCAAGAAGAATCAAGTATTTTCAAATAAAGAATTGCCCCTCTTGTTCCTTCTTTTCTTACCTTTATTTTTATTCTTAGGGAAGATATGATTGCTTACCAGGGGAGTAAAGTGCATGATGCCTTCTCCCACGTCTATTACTGCCCCAAGGTGTTTCAGTAGAGATCTTCCAAGTGTGATATGTCCTTTGCCTACACATTCATTAACAAGATAATCAATAAACACCATTTTCCCTGAGATTTTTGTAAACACACCTTCAGCTATTCCAATGTGCAATATAGTGGCATTGTTGGTAAGAGAGATTTCCTCTCCTCCTTCAATAAGCCCCCAAAGACTCAGGGAATCAAAAATATCTTTAGGCATGAGACAAAATTCAGACATGATATCACAGCGAGCATCAAAAAGTGTAGTGTTTATTGAGACTTTAATTGTGGGAAACCAATTTGAAGGCTCAGAATTTATGGGAACATAATCATGGTAAGCCCTAAGAGTGTGATAGCAACTATTCATGGCAGCAATACTGGTCTCAAGATGGTTCAACCTAGCTAAAATACTTGTGAAAGAGGAATCAGACTTGGAAGGGGTACCATAGATCATGCTTAATTTTCTTATAGCATCATAAGATTCATCCTCAGTACAAAGCAAAAAATCTTTTCCAGCCACAACATCCAAAGCATATCTATAACGAAGAGCAATACCGCGGTAGAAACTATCAATAACCAAGCTGAGGCTTACCTCAGGCTCAGTTTCCCTCTGGAAAGCAGAGATTCTAGACCAAGCTTCCCTCTGGAAAGCAATATTTGAAGGAATGATGCCGTTGCTTTTATCAAAAGAGTTGCCATTATCTCTGCTATCATCTCCTTTTCAGTTGTTTGCACTAAAGAGATCTTGGTCTGTGGATTTCCAAGGAGACCTGGATTGGCAGTTTACTCCTAAGGATAGTATATCAGAGAGGGATGTTAAGCATATAAAAAGTAGATCTGTGGCTCGTGCTTTGTCGTTTGATAACTCTGATTGCTTGGGGGATGATCCCCCAGCATCGCCAGTGACTGCTACCAAGAAGCGTGCATCCAGAGGTAAGAGAGTAGTGGTTCAACAGACAGAACGAAGAATCACTAGAAGCCGTTTAAACAGTGATGGCATGAGACCCCAGCCTATAACTGATGTGGTGATGAGGCCAAAGAAAAAAATTCGGACAAAGATGCTGATTGTGGAACACAATGCTGATGATGCTACAGATAATTGTCAGGATAACAACCAGTGTGCAGAAGATGATCAGAGTCCCTACCCTGCAACACCAATCTCAGTAATGCAGCATGTGGGTAGGGAGCTGGGGATTGATGGGCAGAAGCTGACCAAGGAAAAGCTTGAGCCTGATCCTTCTAGAAACCAATCAGAAAGTGGTGATGATAATTAGTGTTCCTCTCTAGGTGACAGGGACTCACCATTTTAATGGCCTGTACCTTTTCTTATTTGTTTCTCAAATGTTTAGCTACTGGGGAGTTATTTTGGTCACTACTGCTACTTTGTGTCAGTCCTTGTGTTATATCAGTTTATGGGTCTGCCTGGAATTATGTCTCAGGTGCTCTGTTATTATTATGGATAATTATATTAATGAGTAGCTTGTCTAAAAGGAAGTAGCGTATTCTTTGCTAGAATATGCGCGGGTTGAATTCTGACGCACGTCAAAAAGAAGTGTTTCACAAGATAAATGAGAGTGAATGTGATGTCATTTGTTTACAATAAACTAAATGTGAATCCTTTGATTGGAAGTTAATTAGAAAATTCTGCCCTAAAAGATTTGATAACTTCTCTTACTCTCCTTCGATTGGAGTTTCGGGGGGTATTATTGTTATATGGAATTCATCGGTTTTTGCTGGTATTTTGGTTGAAACTCAAAGATTTGGTCTGGTGGTCATTTTTACCTCTGCTCATAACTCAGCTCAGTGGGTTCTAGTTTGTGTCTATGGGCCGTGTTCTGGACAAGAGAGAGACAACTTTGTGTCATGGCTGTATAATTTACAAATACCAATCAATGATAATTGGCTAATCGTTGGAGATTTTAATTTTATTAGATCACAATATAATCGTAATAGACCTGGGGTAATATTAATGACATGTTCTTGTTTAATGAAATTATTGGTCACCTTGGTCTACTTGAGCTGCCCTTGAAAGGGAGAACATATACTTGGTCGAATATGCAAGCAAACCCACTTCTAGAGCAGCCTGATTGGTCTTTTACAAGTGCTAATTGGATTTTTGATTACCCAAATACTTTGGTTCTTCCTTTAGCAAAAACAGGTTCATACCATGTTCCCTGTGTTGTGAATATTGATACAAATATTCCCAAGGCTAGAATTTTTAGATTCAAAAACTACTGGGTGGATCTACCTGGTTTTAAGGAATGTGTGAACAATTCTTGGGAGAAACTTTCCAAAAAAATATACCTCTGCTATTCTAGTGGATAAGCTGAAAACTCTAAGATTTGATCTAAAGAAGTGGCAAACTAGTGTTTCTAGACTGAAATTGCTCATTGAAGGCTGTAACAAGGTCATCTTATTTCTGGATTCATTAGAAGAGCATAGATGACCTCCTTATTCCTGAATGCAATTATTGGCGCAAGAGATGCACTATCCGTTGGATTAAACAGGAGGATAACACTAAATTTTTCACGCTATGGCATCTGGCGCTATCGCAGAAATAATATCACTATGCTGCGTGATGACCAAGGCAATGGATATTCTGATCATGCATCAATGGCTGGTCTGTTGTGGAACGGTTATAAGGAAAAGATGGGTCGATCGGATGGTATCTCAATACAATTCGATCTTAATAATCTTCTGAAAAGAGTGGATGGTTTAAATGATCTAACGAAGCCTTTTGATAAAAAAGAAATGGATGATATCATCATGGCAATGCCTCCTGATCGTGCTCCTGGTCCATATGGGTTTAATGGACTTTTATTAAAGAAATGCTGGCCAATTATTCAAAATGAATTCTACAGGTTAACAAAGGATTTTCATGATGGAACTTTGGATCTGCAGAATATTAATGGTTCCCAGATTACTCTTGTTCCTAAGAAAACAATTCCTATGGAAGTAAATGACGACTTCAGGCCAATTTCTTTAACAAATGTTTGTCTCAAATTTCTTACTAAGTTGGCTGCCAACAGACTTCAAGAGAAGATTCTGGAATGCATACATAAGAATCAATATGGATTTCTTAGGTCTAGATCAATCCAAGACTGTTTGGCCTGGTCTTTTGAATATCTGTTTCTATGCCAAGCTTCTAAGAAACCAATCATTATCCTCAAACTGGACTTTGCCAAAGCATTTGATACGATTGAGCATGAGGCCATATTGGATATAATGCTGCCTATGGGTTTCAACACACAATGGCTTGGTTGGATGAAACCTATATTGTCCTCTGGTACATTGGCTGTACTTCTTAATGGTATTCCATGAAAACAATTTATTTGCAAACGTGGAGTACGACAAGGCGATCCATTATCTCCACTGCTATACACCTTTGGTTCTGACTTATTGTAGTCTGCAGTCAACTTATCAGTTAGAATGGGAGAAATATGTAAACCTATTAATACAAATGATGCTGACTTTCCCATTATTCAATATGCGGATGATACATTGATGATCATGCCGGCTGATTTGGAACAGTTAAGAGCTCTTAAAAGATTGTTACATAAGTTCTCTTTATCCACTGGCCTGAAGATTAACTATGGCAAATCTCAGATGGTTCCACTTAATGTGCCAGATGATTTAGTTAAAGAACTATCTGAGGATTTTGGCTGTCAGATTGGCACAATGCCTTTCACATACCTTGGACTATCCCTGGGAACGACTAGGCCTACTATCACTGTCTAATGCCTCTAGTATGTAGACTGGAAAGGAAGTTGACATCCAGCTCTAGTTTTCTCTCTCAAGGTGCGAGACTGCAACTGATTAACTCGGCTTTGGCTTCCATGCCGCTTCATTTTATGTGCACCTTGCAATTGGCTAAAGGCTTTACTGTTCAATTGGATCGTATTCTAAGACAATGTCTCTGGAGAGACAAGCATGATGAACCAAAACAGTCCTTGGCGGCTTGGGAGTTAGTTTGTTTGCCAAACGATAAGAGTGGTCTTGGTGTGGTTGATTTTCAGAAGAAGAATGCATCTTTGTTGATCAAATTCCTTGATAAATTTTACAATAATAAGGGGATTCCTTGGGTACAGCTAGTATGGAGTTCCTACTATTTTGATAAGGTTCCCCATGCTGAAAATCTGTGTGGCTCTTTTTGGTGGCGAGACGTGCTCAAACAGGTTGATAATTTCAGAGCAGTGGAAGCGGTAACAATGGGAAAAGGTGATACTTTCCTTTTCTGGTCTGACAATTGGTCTCTATAGGGCAGCATCCAACCCCTAATACTGAGATTCCCAAGGCTATTCTCATATGTTTTAAATGAAAATTTATCTGCCGCTGCTGTATATTCTATTCAGGATATCCATAATCTTTGTTATCTCCCACTTTCGTCTGTTCATACCAGGAACTCGATGAGCTAAAATTGTTGATGCAGTGTAACCCCTTGACCATGCAGAAGGATGTCTAGAGCTATAGATGGGGTGACACATATACTCCTGGTAACTTATATAAGTTTATTCATGAGCCTATTCAAGCACCAAAAGTTTTTTCTTGGATCTAGAAATCTAGCTGTATTATGAAAACAAAGGTGTTTGCTTGGCTTCTGCTCAAGGACTAACTAAATACAAGAGATCTTCTCCAGAGAAGACATTGGCATGTCACAGATGATGTTCACTATGAGCTTTGTCCATTGAGAGCATATGAGGATAGAATACACCTGTTTTTTGAGTGTAATTTCAGTGCTAGGATCTGGAACTATTTACAAATATCGTGGCAGCCCTATAATGACTTGCAGCAGATTGTCACTTTTGCTAAAAAGGATTTTGGCCATCCTTTCTTTATGGAGGTGTTAATAACTGCTTGCTGGAACATTTGGTTGGTTAGAAATGGGAAGATTTTCAACAATGAAAGGCCAACCTTTTCCAAGTGGAGAGCTCAGTTCATCCATGACATTATTCTGTTGCAGCACAGGATTAAACATAGATACAAAAATAAACGTATGGCATGGATTGCCAACCTACATTAGAGCTTTCTGTATTTTTGTGTATAGGTAAGTTACATGTGTTCTTGTGGTATTTTATGTTTTCCTTTTGTAAATAACTTCGTTTGGTTTTTGAGTAATAAAATACTGTGGGGCGGTTGCCTCACAGTCAGGGGTCAAAAAAAAGCTTCCTTAAAACTTTCTTCACTTTTTTGCTTAAAAGTGGAGATTTCTACCATAGGGGAAATAAAGGCAGACCCCAACATGGCAGCAACTAGAGCAAGAACTAATTTTTTTGTGTTTTTAAATAAAGCAAGCAAACCAAACTAGACTAATTTTTTTGGGTTTTTTGAAAAGAGGCAAACAAAACCAAGCAAAAGAAACAAAGCAAACTAAAAACAAAGTAAAGAGAAAGGAAGTGAAGGACTCCCCTAGTGAAGACGTCCTTAGCCTCCCCGGCAACGGCGCCAGAAAACTTGTTGATGACTCCTTGATGGCGCCAAAGAACTTGGTGCTTGATGTGGAGTCTTGTTGGAACCCCAAGAGCAAGGTGTGAAGAGTACAACATCAAGTCTTCCCTCAGTTGAGACCGAGGTTATCGAACCAGTAGGAGGAAGGAAACGTCACACAGGTGTTGCAAGCAACACAGAGACCTACACAACAAAAACTCAAGAATTTGCCCCAACGAATCAGTGAGGTTGTTGTAACATCCTAGAATTAGCACCTAGAATTATAGAGGACACTGGTTTGAGCATTGCATTCATGCATTAAAAAATCCGGAGAATTTTCGCGCAAAACAAAAAGACCTATAGAGGGATCGAGGTCTCTCTTGTTCTAAAGGAAACACTAGAGCAAGTGCGATGGATTTTGACATGACCTCTACTGAATATTCATATTTGAGGGAAAACAATTTAAGTTGAATACTCAAATACTTTATTTGAATTCAAAAGTAAATTGAAAAGAATTAACAATAGAATTGAAATGGTAAATTATTGAATAAATAAATAGATATCATCATATTCACCATACATTTGAATTATACAATAATTTGGAATTATTATTTCAAAAAAAATAAATATTACATAATATTTAATAATACAAGTGTATAATAGGTACAACAATTAGTAACTAGTACAATTTAGAAATGAAATAAAATAAAGCATTTACTTTATTACAATTAGAATAATCCAAAGTTTACAAAATGGATAAAGAAAATTACAAGTACTAAGAATAAAAAGAATTTCTTTATTATAATTATATTGAAATTACAATGCTTCCCACCTCACCCAAAATAAATAAAAGGGTAAATTACAAAAGAATAAAGTAAACCCCTAAAACTATTTCTGAACTCAATTTCCTAATTCATCTCTAGTATCTTCTTTTCTTCTTATTCCTTTGTCCCTGCAAAACAGCACAAAAGATAACAAAACAAAAGAAAAAGAATAAAATAAAGATAATTGTTTGAGATGAATGCTACTCTCAGTTTGGCACTGTGATGCATTGTTGAACACATCATTGAGTATTTCTTTAAAAAATGGCCAAAGAGTAGTATCTGTTCTTATTCTGTAATATTGCCTCACACTAGTGCATCATAGGATGGTATAGGGGAAAGTTTCACCAAGGACAGTTAAGTGGCAAAGTGATGATATTCAAACCAGCCGAGCACATCCACAAGGGATCAGCTTCCAGACTAGGAAATATATGGCAATGGGACAAAACCCCTGGAACAGGCAGACAACTTATACACACAGCTGCATGTGATGTGTTGTCGATTAAGCACGTGAAGTGAACAATATAGAAAGAGCAACTGCAACCACTACTGGGAGAGGTGGTGCTCACACATTCATTCTCTCCCAGGACAGCACAAACTAAATCAACTCAAAACACAAGACCACATCACATATAACTCTAGCTTTGGATCTCAGCTAAACAACCAACCACACCACTAGCCATATTTCATCTCCACACCCCAACTCTGGTTGCTCCCTAAAAGCCATCCAAGAGCTAGAACAAGAAGAAAATCAGGACAGGATAATAAGCTAGCTCAAGAGGAGGAGGAGCAGGCCAGTAGCTAGGAAGAAGGAAGGATCCACAACATACCAAGGTGGAGTAGTTCAAGCCCAATAGAAAGAAGATCTAGTTGATCAAATCCAAACACATCCACAACACATTTCAGCAACTTGTGCAGTATCAGGTAAATATCCATTCCTATGAACAATCATAGCATCTGTTCTTTTATGAAAAGATTTTTAAAAGGGGGAAGCTCCCAGTCTTGCATAGAAATGCTATGCAAGGCTCATCATAGAGCTTTGGAGCACTCAAGCATCTGTTCTTATTTAAAAATTGTGCCTCAGCCTTTGCATCATAGGCTAGAACTGGTTACACACATAAATCATCAAGAACAAATGACCTTTGACCAATTACATTAGTCAAAGTAGTAGCAGATCATATTAATTATTGTAGGGTTCGCAACATAGAAAACAAAAATTTTCCTACGATGTGAACTATATACCAAGATCTATTTATACTAGATACAAACAACGGGCGGATGTATATCCGTAGAGAACATACCCTTGAAGACCGACAAAGCTTAACGAGTTCAACTCGTGGTTGATGTAGACGATCTCTTGCCGATCTCAAGATCGAGAGGAAGTCCTAGCGCGCAAATCGCTACGCATCCGTGCTCGCACACGTTCGAGGCACCGAGCAACCTCGCCTCCTCGCTCCAGTGATGCGGAAGCACAACTCTTTCTTGCCGAATAGCCACAGGAACATGTATCTCGCTAGTCCGAGACCATGGGGATAAATTCTAGAGGGGAGAGAGATCCTTCACGAGGAGGTGTGAGTGAGAAGTGAGAGGAGGGCTCCTTTTATAGGAGGAGGGGGAACCCCAAGGGGTGGCTGGCGCATGGGGCTGCCCTTGCCCTCCCTCTTCATGTGGGTGGACACTCCACTCACAAAACTCCTCCAAATTCCCTCCACTCAAAAGTCCACTCAAAATTCCCATTAAATTTCCACCAAATTTAATGCAAACTCTCATTAAATAAAACTCTTTTATTTTATTCAGAATTTTGTCAATTACTTTAATGACAAACATTCACAAATAACCCCTTGCTAGAATTCTATTTCACATGCATAACCACTTTATGCAATTTCACCCGAAAACCTATTTCGGTATCTAGTGAAATAAATTCCTGCGCTTGTTTATTCTTTCGGCATGAAACATTTGCTCCAATTGGATGTCGGTGTCTCTTAAGTGTGTCACCCTATGGTTCGTGAATAATGCGGACATGATCGAGACCCCTCTCGGATCAATAATCAGAAGCGGGATCCGAGACCCATCTTGACTCCCACATTCAACGATGACTTTCTTGTGATCGTCTAACCTTTACGCTAGTATCTTAATCCCTTTGTCTCACGATATATTACATGTCCGAGATTCGATCATCGGTATCTCCATACCTAGTTTGATCTCGCTACCGACATGCACTCTTTTCTCGTTCTGTGATATAACATTCTAGTGATCAAATCACTTGCTTGCAAGCTAATCAATGTGATATCACCGAGAGGGCCCAGTATATCTATCCGTCATCGGGATGAACAAATTCCACTCTCGATCCATGAGCCTCAACATAACACTTTATTAGTTCTGAATCCATCTTTATAATCACCTGTTACGGTGTGACGTTTGATGTTATCAAGAAACTCTTAGGTGTTAGTGATTGACATGATCTCATGGTCTAAGGATTAGGATCACTTCGTAAGTTGTTATAGCAATATAAACTCAATGACTTTGATCGTAATGCTATACTTGGATGAATGTTCATCACATCATTACACTAATGTTGTGATCCCGTTATTAACAACATCCAATGTCCATGATCGAAACCTTGATCATCTTGTTAATCAACGAGCTAGTTTATGAGAGAGGCTTAACTAGGAACTTTACATTTGTTTATTAAACACACATGTATTAACGTTTCCGTATTAATACAATTATAGCATGCAAAATAAACATCTATCATATACTTGGAATACACATAATAACCAATTTATTATTGCCTCTCGGGCATATTCCTTGATCTCCCACTTGCACTAGAGACAATAATATAGTTACATAGTGATATATCTAACACCCATTGAGTTCTGGTGTTGATCATGTTTTGCTCTATGGAGAGTTTTAGTCAACGGATCTGCTACATTGAGATCCGTATGTACTTTACAAATCTTTATATCTCCATCCTTGACATGCTCGCGGATGGAGTGAAACCGGCGCTTAATATGCTTGGAATGCTTGTGAGACCTTGGCTCTTTGGCATTGGCAATGGCACCATTGTTGTCACAATAGATCACCATTGGGTCCAACGCGTTTGCCACAACTCCTAGTTCGGATATGAACTCCTTCATCCAAACTGCTTCCTGAGCCGCTTCTGAAGCAGCAACATATTCGGCCTCCGTTGTTGATCCCGCTACCACGGGTTGTTTGGAGCTCCTCCAACTAACCGCTCCGCCATTCATGAGAAATACGTATCCGGATTGAGACTTAGAGTCATCCGGATCGGTGTCAAAGCTAGTGTCGACATAACACTTAGCGACGAGCTCTTCTTCACCTCCATATACAAGAAACATATCCTTAGTTCTTCGTAAGTACTTAAGGATATTCTTGACCGCTATCCATGTTCGAACACGGATCCGATTGGTACCTACTAGTCAAACTAATAGCGTGCCACATCCGGTCTTGTACATAGCATGGCGTACATTATAGAGCCTATGGGTGAAGCATAGGGACTTAGTCCATTATCTCTCTTTCTTCCGCGCCGGACTTTGAGTCTTACTCAATGTCTTGCCTTGCAACATAGGTAAGAACCCTTCTTACTTCCGTCCATTTTAAACTTCTTTAAAATCTTATCAAGGTATGTACTTTATGATAGCCCTATTAGGCGCCTAGATCTATCTCTATAGATCTTTATGCCTAATATGTATGACGCTTCACCTAGGTCCTTCATTGAAAATTTCTTTGCTTAGATAACTTTTAACACTGTTTAAAGTTCTATATCATTCCGATCAATAATATGTCATCCACATATAATATCAGAAATGCCACATTGCTCCCACTCACTTTCTTGTAAATACAAGCTTCTCCATAAGTTTGGACAAATCCAAACTCTTTGATCACCTCATCAAAGCGGAGATTCCAACTTCGCGATGCTTGCTTCAATCCATAGATGGATCTCTTATGCTTGCACACCTTGTTAGCATCCTTAGGATCGACAAAACCCTTTGGTTGTATCATATACAACTCTTCTTCAATATTACCATTGAGAAACGCGGTTTTGACATCCATCTGCCATATTTCATAATCGAAATATGCAGCAATTGCTAACATAATCCTAACTGACTTTAGCATCGCTACAGGAGAGAAAGTCTCATCGTAGTCAACTCCTTGAATTTGTCGAAACCCCTTTGCGACAAGTCGAGCTTTATAGATGGTCACATTACCATCAGCATCAGTTTTCCTTTTGAAAATCCATTTGTTCTCCACGGCCTTTCGGTCGTGAGGTAATTCCACCAAGTTCCAAACTTGATTTTCATACATGGATTCCATCTCGGTTCATGGCTTCTAACCATTTGTTGGAATCCGGGCTCATCATCGCTTCTTCATACGTCACGGGGTCATTATTTTCATCAACCATGAAATTTATGACAGATTTCCGTCAGCTCGGGAGCTGCACGCGTCTGTTTGACTGCGAGGTTCGGTAGTACTCTCTTCGGAGTTTCATGATCATTATCATTAGTTCCCTCTTCAATGTGGAGCCAACTCCGAACAACTTCGGTCGCTACTCGCCATACTTTGAAGAGAAGGTTCCATAACCTCCTTGAGTTCTACCTTCCGACTACTCACACCTTTCGCGAAACTCTTTCTCTAGAAAGGATCCATTCTGGCAACAAAAACCTTGCCCTCGGATGCATGATAGAAGGAATACCCAATAGTTTCTTTAGGGTATCCTATGAAGACGCATTTTTCCGCTTTGGTTTCGAGTTTATCCGGTTGAAGTTTCTTCACATAAACATCGCATCCCCAAACTTTAAGAAATGCGACTTAGGTTTGTTTCCAAACCACAATTCATACGGTGTCTTTTCAGCGGATTTAGATGGTGCCCGATTTAAAGTGAATGCAGCGGTTTCTAGTGCATAACCCCAAAATGACAACGGCAAGTCCGTCAGAGACATCATAGATCGAACCATATCTAATAAATGCGATTCGACGTTCGACACACCATTTTGTGGTGTTCCGGCAGTGTGAGTTGTGAAACAATTCCACACTCTTTCATGTGAGTGCTAAACTCGTAATTTAGATACTCACCTCCACGGTCGACCGTAGAAATTTGATCTTTCTATTACGATGATTTTCCACTTCATTCGAAATTCCTTGAACTTTTCAAATGTTTCGGACTTGTGTTTCATCAAGTAGATATAACCATATCTACTCGGATCATCCGTGAAAGTAACAAAATAACGATATCCACCTCGCTCGACACACTCATCGGACCACATACATCGAATGTATGATTTCCAATAAATCATGCCGTTCCATTGAACGAAAAGCGGCGTTCTAGTCATCTTGCCCATAAGGCATGGCTCACATGTATCAAATGATTCATAATCAAGTGATTCCAAAAGTCCATCCGAATGGAGCTTCTTCATGCGTTTAATGCCAATATGACCTAGACGGCGATTGCCACATATATGCGGATATATCATCATTAAGTTTAATCCTTTTAGCATCAACATTATGAATATGTGTAACATTATCATTGAGATCTATGAAATAAACCATTCATCATCGGTGCATGACCATAAAAGATTTCATTCATATAAATGGAACAACCATTGTTCTCAGATTTAAATGAATAACCACTTTGCATCAAACATGATCCGGATACAATGTTCATGCTCGGTCGGGCACCGGATAACATTTATTTAACTTTATGACTAATCCCGGCGGTAAGTGGAGAGGCGGCGTTCGACGGCGATCACATCAACGTTTGATCCATTGCCGACACGCATCTTGACCTCACCCCTTGCTAGCGGTCGCTTGTGACCCCCGATTCGAGTTACAAATATTAGGCGAACGGTATCAAATACCCGGTGCTACTGCGAGCACTAGTCAAGTACACATCAATAACATGTATATCATATATACCTTTGTTTGCCTTGCCGCCTTCTTATCGCGGATACTTGGGGCGATTCGCTTCGATGGCGGTCCCTTACAATAGTAGCACTCGGTATCGCACTTAGGTCCAACTCGGGGTTTCTTTTCAGCGGCAACAGGCTTGCCGCCCTTACTTCCTTCGTTTTCCTTCTTGTCTTTCTTGAAACCAAGTGTTCCTATTGATCATCAACACTTGATGTTCCTTTTGATCTCCACTTACTGCGGTTTTAAGCATTCGAAGCTCGGGGAGACTTCTTCATGCCTTGCATATTATAGTTCATCACGGCTCTTATAGCTAGGTGGCGTAGGCTGCGAACACGATGGATGCCTAAGTCAATGGGAATCGTTATTCCCAAGGACACAAGCTTATCGGCGTAACCCGACATCTTGAGTACATGCTCACTAACGGAGCTGTGCTCTTCCATCATGCAGCTAAAGAACTTTTCTGAAGCATTGTAGCTCTCTACAGCAGCATGTGTGTCGAAAATCATTTTCAACTCACCCATTGTATCAAATGCATTGCCGTTTTCGAAACGCTTTCGAAGTTCTGGCTCTAGCCCATACAATATGCCGCAATGTACTAAGTTGTGGTCCTCCTGACGAGTCTGATAGACATTCTTCTCCTCGTCAGGGGCATCATCAAAAGGTGGGGGGCCTAACGGCGCTTCTAGCACATATTGCTTTTGTGCAGCAGAGAGGAGAATCCTCAAATTCATGGCCCATTCAGTAAAGTTGCTACCGTTCGTTGCTAGTTTCTCTTTCTCCATGAACGCATTGAAATTAAAAGCAGGTGGTGCCATCTACAACAGAATTTGTAAAGTTTAGACTAAGTGTATGATAGATTGAGTTCAACTAATCTATATTACGAATGAACTCCCACTCAAAAGCGACATCCCTCGTGTCCTTTTGGTGATTACATGAACCAAATCCACTACACCAAGTCCGATCATCACGTGAGTCGGTATAGCTTCAAAGGCGAGCATCAAATGGGCATCATATCAACTATATGACTCATGCTTAACCTTTCGGTGTGTTCGAGGCCATGTGCATACATGCTAGGCTCGCCAAGTTAGAACCTTAGTATTTGCGTGTGTAACTGTTTTACACCGAAATATGGTCGTGGATCCAAGAACACCCGATCATCACGTGATGTCGTGGAGCGACGAAAACATAATCGGTGCATACTAAAGGGAGAACACATTTTTATCTTGATATTTAAATGAGGGATCATCTTATTATGCTTAACAAAGCGCTAAACAAGCAATATAAGATGTAATCAAACATCATGTGTTTATTAGTGAAATTATATGGTTCCGCAGATGATCTCTATCATGTGCATCGTGGTATGATCACTATCATACCTATATGTGTAAATCCACGTCTATGGATTTTACCGCTATGTGTGTTGTAAGAGTATCATCTCATACTTCTACTTACAACACTACCATATCATAACACTAGCCCAGCAACAATCTAAACTAGACGCCTCTAATTTATCCATTGCAAGTTTTACGTGGCTTAGGGCTTTCGAGATAGAACCGTTCTTACCTCTGAACATGAACCAAGCGAGGATAATCAAATTGTTGACAACTCGCTTGCAAAATAGATATTGACTATAGTAGGAGAGATGACACCCGCTAGCCACTTATGCAAACTAGTTGCATGTCAAGCGTGGAACAGGTCTCATGTGCGAGGACATGTAAAGTTTGTCCGGGCCGCTTCATCCCACTATGCCACCAATATCCAAAATCACAACAAAGGAGCAACAACATGATCATCATCGCCCACATACTCATATGTGTACTACCAGTGTAAAGTATCTACGCATAGATCCGGCTCTGATACCACTGTTGGGTTCGCAACATAGAAAACAAAAATTTTCCTACGATGTGAACTATATACCAAGATCTATTTATACTAGATACAAACAACGGGCGGATGTATATCCGTAGAGAACATACCCTTGAAGACCGACAAAGCTTAACGAGTTCAACTCGTGGTTGATGTAGACGATCTCTTGCCGATCTCAAGATCGAGAGGAAGTCCTAGCGCCGCAAATCAGCAGCGCATCCGTGCTCGCACACGTTCGAGGCACGAGCAACCTCCGCCTCCTCGCTCCAGCGATGCAGTGAAGCACAACTCTTTCTTCTTGAATAGCCACGGAACATGTATCTCGCTAGTCCGAGACCATGGGGATAAATTCTAGAGGAGAGAGATCCTTCACGAGGAGGTGTGAGTGAGAAGTGAGAGGAGGGCTCCTTTTATAGGAGGAGGGGGGAACCCCAAGGGGTGGCTGGCGCATGGGGGCTGCCCCTTGCCTCCCTCTTCATGTGGGTGGACACTCCACTCACAAAACTCCTCCAAATTCCTCCACTCAAAGTCCACTCAAAATTCCCATTAAATTTCCACCAAATTTAATGCAAACTCTCATTAAATAAAACTCTTTTATTTTATTCAGAATTTTGTCAATTACTTTAATGACAAACATTCACAAATAACCCCTTGCTAGAATTCTATTTCACATGCATAACCACTTTATGCAATTTCACCGAAAACCTGTTTCAAAGATCTAGTGAAATAAATTCCTGCGCTTGTTTATTCTTTCGGCATGAAACATTTGCTCCAATTGGATGTCGGTGTCTCTTAAGTGTGTCACCCTACGGTTCGTGAATAATGCAGACATGATCGAGACCCTCTCGGATCAATAATCGAAGCGGGATCCGAGACCCATGACTCCCACATTCAACGATGACTTTCTTGTGATCGTCGGAACCTTTTACGCTAGTATCTTAATCCCTTTGTCTCACGATATATTACATGTCCGAGATTCGATCATCGGTATCTCCATACCTAGTTTGATCTCGCTACCGACATGCACTCTTTTCTCGTTCTGTGATATAACATTCTAGTGATCAAATCACTTGCTTGCAAGCTAATCAATGTGATATCACCGAGAGGGCCCAGTATATCTATCCGTCATCGGGATGAACAAATTCCACTCTCGATCCATGAGCCTCAACATAACACTTTATTAGTTACGAATCCATCTTTATAATCACCCTGTTACGGTGTGACGTTTGATGTTATCAAGAAACTCTTCCCGTGTTAGTGATTGACATGATCTCATGGTCTAAGGATTAGGATCACGTAAGTTGTTATAGCAATATAAACTCAATGACTTTGATCGTAATGCTATACTTCGGATGAATGTTCATCACATCATTACACTAATGTTGTGATCCCGTTATTAACAACATCCAATGTCCATGATCAGGAAACCTTGATCATCTTGTTAATCAACGAGCTAGTTTATGAGAGAGGCTTAACTAGGAACTTTCTGTTTGTTTATTAAACACACATGTATTAACGATTCCGTATTAATACAATTATAGCATGCAAAATAAACATCTATCATATACTTGGAATACACATAATAAACAATTTATTATTGCCTCTCAGGGCATATTCCCTTCAATTATGGTCATGCTGTTGTGCACCCGTTAATAAGGTTCCATAGTAGCAATCTCATAACTAATAAGGCCACTATAATTAACTAAATCATCTCATCATCAAAAGACAGATTTTAAGCTCATCTGCAAGCAAGTACAAATACCACATAAATCATATTCCTAGACAAATAGTTTAGGAATCATTGATAAGGTCACCTTATTTACATAAGATAACATGTGCTTACAGCCTCAGTCTATGCATCCTTGGCCTGGGAAATATTTCTAGTCAGCTGTAACACAACAGTAAGCCATGCTACCCAGCTGCTGCTATGCACACTCGTAGGCACCACAACAACAACAACTAGTGCATTAGATGTCACGAGAGCCAGACACTATACCCATTTCATTATGCAGCAGAGATCAATTAAATAAATCTAATCATCTTCCTAGCCACCAAACTAGGAATCAAATCTTACATATGAGTTGTTGTAGAAAATATACACTTCACTTCATCAAGTGATAAACCATAGAAACCAGGAGTATGACAAGTTAAAGCAACCAACACAACTAACCTGATACTAGAATAAATTCTAGGAGGTTAGGAGGGGTCACTATAACTATATCCTTCTCATATTCCCAAATTAATGATCATGGGATCATTTCCTTATAAATTTTCTTTATAAACATAGGCTCAGGCATATGAATTCTTAAGTAAACCTCCAGCACTAAGAAAATAGTCTAAATTAAAAATACCATCAGCAAAGATCATATGCTATCATCTGTTCCAGCAAACCATGAAACATAGCTTCAGTTCAGCAATGCACTAAATCAAAAATTCAGATAAACAACAGTACCAATAATTAACATATCCTTGATGCTGGGATGGGTAATTCATCCAAACTGAAGCAAGACACTTCGTTGTATCACATATATTCCAGAAAAAATCCTAGGTATGTTAAGAACAACATCACTAAACCATAATTTTGCACCTAAACAATTTCATCAGCGCGAAGGCTGGTCACTTAAGCATTACCTGTCTGAATACATGGTTGTGGTAGTAAACAAGGAGGACGACACCGGGGTTGCGGAAGTTGCCTTCCCGCCATTGTCGGAGAAGAAATGATACCTCGGTACCTCTCCCACCACCACAGGAAGGTCGTGAAGCAAGCACGACGAACGGCGAAGGCGCCAGGTTGCATCCACGGATGCCGTCCCTCGGCGTCGAGGATGGGGTAGGTCGCAGCATGGCAGCGAGAACATCATCATGGGGGCGTGCATGAGAGGCGGGGGAAAGCAAATCAAGCCGAGGAGGTGGTAGATCATAGCACGGTGGGCCAAAGCTCCATCTGGCTGGCGCTAGAGGGCGGTGGAAGCCGTCGGAATCGAGCAAGCAACAATGGCGGTGGCGAGAAGTGCGAGAAGAGGAACATGGATAGATAGGTGTTGCGAGAGGGGGAAGTTGGGCCGGGTGGGGTTATCCCCCAGGCCTGGTCTAGTTGGACCAGGCTGTCCGATGCAGCCAACCAAGAAACCTCCAGCTGGATCCTTTGGGTCTGGTTCTAATAGATAAAAAGAAAAAAAGTTGTTAAAGAATGAAATAAAAATTACCAAAATGCCCTTCTGAAATTTAAAATTCTAGAATATTATAGAAAAATTATAAAAATACATCTAATATATGAAAATCATCATAAAAGTAATATTTACCGAATAAAAAAATAACTTTACATGTTTAAAATAAAAATAAGGCAAATAAGTATTAACACCATTAAATCTTAAGTGAAATTTCATAAAATAAGGAAATACCCTAAAAATAAATAAAAAATCATTTTTGTATATTAAAATAACTCTAATGTTTTATAAAAACACTAATTTAGAATTTTACAAATAAAACATAAAGTAAATATTTAAAGACCCTTAATTCTTTGATGAATTTTATAAAAATAAAGGTAATACTTAAAAATAAATAAAATTCATTTTTAAGGTCTTTAAATATGATGTTAATACTCATATATATATATAATATGATGAACAATCATTATATATTAACCATTATTAACATAACTTTAAACTCTAACAAATTATTAAGATCATCTAATTATGCTCCCATTAAATAAATACAGATTATTTTCTTAATAAGCAAAACAAATTTAATCTAAATCATTCACTTAAAATATAAAGTGAATAATTCCACACCTTAGTTATACCTATCATAAATCTAAAACTCGGGAATAATTAAAATATATTACATCTTAAGTTTACTTAACCTTTTAAAGTTAACTTTAGTCTCAAACCTTATAAACATCAGGTCTAATAAATCACTTATGTTTTTATAGTTAACTTTGGTCTATTTAACTTAAGACATAAAGCATCTCAAGTACAAACTAATAAATCAAACACCAAAAGACATTAATCATGTTTTATTAGCAATGATGATTGTTTAAACCTTAGAAAGGAAATCTTTTCTTCAAATGTTATTTTTTTGCCACTTCAAAGAATAATCTCATAATAAATTCTTCAACTCTTAACAACTAAAACCAAGGACTCTTACCTTAGTCACCAAATAACAATTAAACATACTCACATTACTTTATACTGTACCTGTGTATTAAGAATTATTATCACTTAGGTTCCTTATAAAGATCATTACTTATAAAGTAAAACATGAAGATAGACAAGTAAGATTTAAGAAACCTTGTGTAGCATTCCATATGTGTGTATTTTATTGTTGTATAAATACATGTTGTTTCACACACACTCACAAGCCTTAATAAGAAGAACATGTATGAAACTTAATCTAAAAGGGCAACACATTCCAAGGAAACCAATTCCAGTATCCAAACCCTAAGACAACGTTATTATCGAGATTCGCGTTTATTAACTTGCATTACATTACCTATGCATAAAAGCATCTTGCTTTAAAAATTAGTCCTTACCGGACCAATGATGCAGATTTCAACTATTGGATCTTATATTGTCTTGAAGACCATGAGTGCATAATCTTGCAATCACAAAAGGCAAGTTCACACTTGCTCATGTCCTTTGATTATTTTCTGTAAAGTATTTTACAAATCTAGTGTTGTCATCACCTGCATTTGAAAAAGGGCAGAAAAGAATATTTTCATAATAATGTGATTATAGGTTATTTACCATGAGGTAATAACCTACTATAAGAGTTCCGGTGGTAAAGGAACATATTATCTAGGACTTAACAACCAATGTCGCCAGTGATTCTTGCGCCGTATATCACGCGTTGAACATGAGATTTGAAATGGGACGAAGAAGTCAGTTGTATCTTTTCCCTCTCGCATGGAGCTGGATGTGCGGGTCGTGGCTGTTATCACTCGTAGCGTGCATGTTATATGGTAATTCATAGAGGATATGCAGCATATGGGTGGGAGCCCTCAACGTCCCACGATAGTTCTGGCATCTGAACGGTCTGTACAAATCATTGCCGTAATTCAAAAGGTGGGCATGGTGTACACCAAGGAGACATGCGGGGTCGCGGAGAAGGCAGTGATTGGCTTGGATCTTAGGTTGGGTCTTAAACCAAGGAAGTTTGAATGGGTACATACTCCCGGCCGTGCAACAAAACCTAAGGTCTCTCATGGGTAAAGTGACGCACCTCTGCAGAGTGTAAGAACTGTAACTTGTTACTCCCTGTTCCGGGAAGGAGCTGCGAACGCGGTGGGAAAGGAACTCCATGAAAGTTCTGGTAAACCCGTGAAGGCTGACGGACATAGATTTTCAGAATAAAAGCAACCTTTGAAGAAATGTTTACGAAAACCTGCATTGCCTATGACCTATGGTCTGTGGCTGTAGCTATAGTGCATCAAACACTCCTTTTCTAGTGAACTTGCTGAGTACGCTCGTACTCAACGTATCTTCTTAAGCATTGCTAGGTTCTAAAGCCAGTATAGACGATGTCTACATCAAGTTATGCTCCAGGAATCAACATTAAAAGCTAAAGCTCTTCAATGAAGTCAATGAAGTCAACATATACATCAACTCAAGTGAAGACAAAGTTGCGAATTAGATAAGAATAGAATCTCTAGCCATAGAACCTACTTCTGTAGAGTACTACAATAGCAGCAGTACAAGCCAAATAGTTAGATGCTAATTTTATTAGCATAATAATTATGAGTTGTTTATTTCTGATTCTTCTTTGTAAAAGTTTACGTAGGGTTCAGACATAGAAAACAAAAATTTTCCTACGATGGGAACTATGTACCAAGATCTATCTACTAGATACAAACAACGGCGGATGTATATCCGTAGAGAACATACCCTTGAAGACCGACAAAGCTTAACGATTTTAACTCGTGGTTGATGTACGATCTCTTGCCGATCTCAAGATCGAGAGGAAGTCCTAAGCGCCCGCAAAAGCGGCGCATCCGTGCTCGCACACACGTACAAGACACCGGGCAACCTCCACCTCCTCGCTCCAGCGATGCAGCAGAAGCACAACCCTTTCTTGTCGAATAGCCACCGGGAACATGTATCTCGCTAGTCCGAAACCATGGGGGATAAATTCTAGAGGGGGAGAGAGATCCTTCACGAGGAGGTGTGAGAGACAAGTGAGAGGAGGGGCTCCTTTTATAGGAGGAGGGGGGAACCCCAAGGGGGTGGCCGGCGCATGGGGGCTGCCCCCTTGCCCTCCCCTCTTCATGTGGGTGGACACTCCACTCACAAAATTCCTTTAAATTCCCTCCACTCAAAAGTCCACTCAAATTCCCATTAAATTTCCACCAAATTTAATGCAAACTCTCATTAAATAAAACTCTTTTATTTTTATTCAGAATTTTGTCAATTACTTTAATGACAAACATTCACAAATAACCCCTTGCTAGAATTCCATTTCACATGCATAACCACTTTATGCAATTTCACCTGAAAACCTGTTTCGGTATCTAGTGAAATAAATTCCTGCGCTTGTTTATTCTTTCGGCATGAAACATTTGCTCCAAATGGATGCCAGTGTCCCTTAAGTGTGTCACCCTACGGTTCGCGAATAATGCGGACATGATCGAGACCCTTCTCCGTTCAATAATCAGTAGCGGGACCTGGAGATCCATACTGAATCCCACACATTCAACGATGACTTTTCCTGTGATCGTCGGAACCTTTTACGCTTGTATATTAATCCCTTTGTTTCACGATATATTACATGTCCGAGATTCGATCATTGGTATCTCCATACCTAGTTTGATCTCGTTCCTGACATGCACTCTTTTCTCGTTCCCATGATATAATATTCTAGTGATAAAATCACTTGCTTGCAAGCTAACCAACGTGATATCACCGAGAGGGCCCAGAGCATATCTATCCGTCATCGGGATGAAAAAATTCCACTCTTGATCCATGATTCTCAACATAACACTTTAGTAGCTTTGAAGCCATCTTTATAATCACCCAGTTACGGAGTGACGGTTGATGTCGACAAGAAACTCTTCCGGTGTTAGTGATTGGCATGATCTCATGGTCTAAGGATTAGGACTACTTCTTAGTTTGTTTATAGCAATATAAACTCAATGACTTTGATCGTAATGCTATAGTTCGGATGAATTTTCATCACACCATTACACTAATGTTGTGATCTCGTTATTAACAACATCCAATGTCTATGATCAGGAAACCGTGATCATCTTGTTAATCAACGAACTAGTTTATGAGAGAGGCATAACTAGGAACTTTCTGTTTGTTTATTAAACACACATGTATTAACGTTTCCGTATTAATACAATTATAGCATGCAAAATAAACATCTATCATATACTTGGAATACACATAATAAACATTTTATTATTGCCTCTCAGGGCATATTCCCTTCAGTCTCCCACTTGAACTAGAGACAATAATCTAGTTACATTGTGATGTATCTAACACCCATGGAGTTCTGGCGTAGATCATGTTTTTCTCTAGGGAGAGTTTTAGTCAACGGATCTGCTGCATTGAGATCCGTATGTACTTTACAAATCTTTATATCTCCATCCTTGACATGCTCGCGGATGGAGTGAAACCGGCGCTTAATATGCTTGGAATGCTTGTGAGACCTTGGCTCTTTGGCATTGGCAATGGCACCATTGTTGTCACAATAGATCACCATTGGGTCCAACGCGTTTGCAACCACACCTAGTTCGTATATGAACTCCTTCATCCAAACTGCTTCCTGAGCCGCTTCTAAAGCAGCAACATATTCGGCCTCCGTTGTTGATCCCGCCACCACAGGTTGTTTGGAGCTCCTCCAACTAACCGCTCCGCCATTCATGAGAAATACGTATCCGGATTGAGACTTATAGTCATCCGGATCGGTGTCAAAGCTAGCATCGACATAACACTTAGCGACGAGCTCTTCTTCACCTCCGTATACAAGAAACATATCCTTAGTTCTTCGCAAGTACTTAAGGATATTCTTGACCGCTTTCCAGTGTTCCGAACCTGGATCCGATTGGTACCTACTAGTCAAACTAATAGCATGTGCCACATCCGGTCTTGTACATAGCATGACGTACATTATAGAGCCTATGGCTGAAGCATAGGGGACCTTGTCCATTATCTCTCTTTCTTCCGCCGAAGCCGGACTTTGAGTCTTACTCAATGTCGTGCCTTGTGCCATAGGTAAGAACCCTTTCTTACTATTTTCCATTTTAAACTTCTTTAAAATCTTATCAAGGTATGTACTTTGCGATAGCCCTATTAGGCGCCTAGATCTATCTCTATAGATCTTTATGCTAATATGTATGACCTTCACCTAGGTCCTTCATTGAAAATTTGCTGTTTAGATAACTTTTAACACTGTTTAAAAGATCTATATCATTTCCGATCAATAATATGTCATCCACATATAATATCAGAAATGCCACATTGCTCCCACTCACTTTCTTGTAAATACAAGCTTCTCCATAAGTTTGGACAAATCCAAACTCTTTGATCACATCATCAAAGCGGAGATTCCAACTTCGTGATGCTTGCTTCAATCCATAGATGGATCGCTGAAGCTTGCACACCTTGTTAGCATCCTTAGGATCGACAAAACCCTTTGGTTGTATCATATACAACTCTTCTTCAATATTACCATTGAGAAACGCGGTTTTGACATCCATCTGCCATATATCATAATCGAAATATGCAGCAATTGCTAACATAATCCTAACTGACTTTAGCATAGCTACGGGAGATAATGTCTCATCGTAGTCAACTCCCTGAATTTGTCGAAACCCCTTTGCGAAAAGTCGAGCTTTATAGACGGTTACATTACCATCACCATCAGTTTTCCTTTTGAAAATACATTTGTTCTCCACGGCCTTTCGGTCGTGAGGTAAGTCCACCAAGTTCCAAACTTGATTTTCATACATGGATTCCATCTCGGATTTCATGGCTTCTAACCATTTGTTGGAATCCGGGCTCATCATCGCTTCTTCATACGTCACAGGGTTATCATTTTCATCAACCATGAAATTCATGACACGATTTCCATACACTCGAGCCGACGCCGTCTGCTTGACTGCGAGGTTCGGTAGTACTCTCTTCGGAGTTTCATGATCATTATCATTAGTTCCTTCTTCAATGTGGAGCCAACTCCGAACAACTTCCGCGCCAAGGCTACTCGCCATACTTTGAAGAGTAGGTTCAATAACCTCTTCGAGTTCTACCTTCCGACTACTCACACATTTTGCGAGAAACTCTTTCTCTAGAAAGGATCCATTCTTGGCAACAAAAACCTTGCCCTCGGATCTGTGATAGAAGGAATACCCAATAGTTTCCTTAGGGTATCCAATGAAGACGCATTTTTCCGCTTTAGGTTCGAGTTTATCCGATTGAAGTTTCTTCACATAAACATCGCATCCCCAAACTTTAAGAAATGACACCTTAGGTTTGTTTCCAAACCACAATTCATACGGTGTCTTTTCAACGGATTTAGATGATGCCCGATTTAAAGTGAATGCAGCAGTTTCTAGTGCATAGCCCCAAAATTACAATGGCAAGTCCGTCAGAGACATCATAGATCGAACCATATCTAATAAAGCACGACACGACGTTCCGACACACCATTTCATTTGTGGTGTTCCGCAGTGTGAGTTGTGAAACAATTCCACACTCTTTCATGTGAGTGCTAAACTCGTAACTTAGATACTCACCTCCACGGTCGGACCGTAGAAATTTGATCTTTCTATTACGATGATTTTCCACTTCATTCTGAAATTCCTTGAACTTTTCAAAGGTTTCAGACTTGTGTTTCATCAAGTAGATATAACCATATCTACTCAAATCATCCGTGAAAGTAACAAAATAATGATATCCACCTCGCGCCGACACACTCATTGGACCACATACATCAGAATGTATGATTTCCAATAAATCTGTCGCCCGTTCTATTGAACCTGAAAACGGCGTTCTAGTCATCTTGCCCATGAGGCATGGCTCACATGTATCAAATGATTCATAATCAAGTGATTCCAAAATTCCATCCGAATGGAGCTTCTTCATGCGTTTAACGCCAATATGACCTAGACGGCAGTGCCACATATATGCGGATATATCATCATTTAGTTTAATCCTTTTAGCATCAACATTATGAATATGTGTAACATTATTATCGAGATCCAAAAGAAATAAACCATTCATCATCGGTGCATGACCATAAAAGATTTCATTCATATAAATGTAACAACAATTGTTCTCGGATTTAAATGAATAACCACTTCGCATCAAACACGATCCAGATACAATGTTCATGCTCAGTGCAGGCACCAGATAACAATTATTCAAGTTTATAACTAATCCCGACGGCAAGTGGAGAGGCAGCGTTCCAACGACGATCACATCAACGCCTGATCCATTGCCGACACGCATATTGACCTCACCCCTTGCTAGCGGTCGCTTGTTCCGCAGCCCCTGATTCGAGTTACAAATATTAGCAACTGAACCGGTATCAAATACCCAGGTGCTACTGCGAGCACTAGTCAAGTACACATCAATAACATGTATATCATATATACCTTTGTTTGCCTTGCCGGCTTTCTTGTCTGCCAAATACTTGGGGCAGTTGCGCTTCCAGTGGCCAGTCCCCTTACAATAGTAGCACTCGGTATCAGACTTGGGTCCAACTCGGGGTTTCTTTTCAGGCACGGCAACAGGCTTGCCGCCCTTACTTCCCTTCCGTTTTCCCTTCTTGTCTTTCTTGAAACCAGTGTTCCTATTGATCATCAACACTTGATGTTCCTTTTTGATCTCCACTTCTGCAGTTTTCAGCATTGTGTAAGCTCGGGAGAGACTTCTTCATGCCTTGCATATTATAGTTCATCACAAAGCTCTTATAGCTAGGTGGCGAGACGCATAACACGATGGATGCCTAATTCAATGGGAATCGATATTCCCAAGGACACAAGCTTATCGGCGTAACGACATCTTGAGTACATGCTCACTAACGGAGTCAGTGCTCTTCCATCATGCAGCTAAAGAACTTTTCTGGCGTTGTAGCTCTCTAACAGCATGTGTGTCGAAAATAATTTTCAACTCACCCATTGTATCAAAAGCATTGCCATTTCGAAAACGCCAAGTTCCGCCTAGCCCATACAATATGCCGCAATGAACTAAGTTGTGGTCCTCCTGACGAGTCTGATAGACATTCTTCTCCTCGTCAGGGGCATCATCTAAAGGTGGGGGGCCTAACGGCGCTTCTAGCACATATTGCTTTTGTGCAGCAGTGTGGCATCCCGCGAAACCACTACTAGAAAATCGCGTTGAATTTGTGCATTGCATCGTCATCATCATGCATTGTTTGTCTAAAACTATTTTCGCAAAGCCTGTTTTTGTTTTCTAAAACGCCCCGTCTTGTTTTCAAATTCAAACCCGGGACTCCGGATTATTTGTTTTGTCTGTTATCGGGTTGCGAAGGCCCTGTTTTAAATAAATAAAACATTTAATTATTTTAGTGGGGCAGTTGAACGGGCCTAATCGACCCGGACGACCACCCCCAGAATAAATCGGTCCACCAAAATCCTAAAACTACCCAACCTAATCTACCCACCCTTCAGCCACATCACCCCGACCACTCCCCTCGTGCCACCTCACCTCACCCCTCTCCCTTACCCAACCCCAGCCCGCCACCTCAGCTGGCCCCATCCTTCTCACCTCACCCCCTGCCCACCCACACAGCACACCACACACAGCCACCTCCCTCACCTCTCCCTGAAACACGGGTCCCACCCGCAGCGCCCCGTCCCACTCCCTGCCTCCCCCGGTCAAACCTCACCAACCGCCCCAGCCCCGACAGCCCTGGCCCCACCCGGTCCCACCACCCACCAACCGCGCCGCCACCCCTTCTCCTCTCTTCCTCCCTCCTCTCTTGCCTGCCTCGGCCTTCCTCCTGGAGCCGCCACCGCCTCGCCGCCTCCTCCTTGCTCGCCTCCGCCTCCCCACCTTCCTCAACCTCAGCACCCCGCCGACCACCTCGCCGTCTCGAGCCCCTCGGCTCGCCGAGCCATTGCTTGCCCCTCTCCGCCGCCCGCCGCCCGAGCCCGCCTCACTGCTCGTCCTCCTGGCGGCTCACGCCTCTCCCACGGCCCCGCTTCCGCAGCCTTTGCCACGGTAGTTCGGGCCGCTGAGCCCGAGGCTGCTGTCCCGCCACCGAGTTCACCACGGTCCTTCCCTGGGCGCCTCTCCTCCAGACGCGCCCTCCCGGCGCTCGCCGCCCTCTCCGGTCGCTCCTCCCCGTCGCTCCTCTCCACCCGCGGACATCCTCCTGCATTGCCGCCGCCGCCGCCGCTCGCCTGCTCGCCATCACCTCTCGACCGACATAGCCCTCCATCTCGCCGGCCTCTCGTCACCGCCCCGCCATGGCCGACCCCGGCCGCGCCCTGCAGCGAGCTGCTGCCTCGCGTGCTGCGCCATTGCCGCCCGATCTGAGCCCGCCGCCCGCCTCCGCCGCCAAGGCTGCACCTCGCCGCTTTGCGCCTCCTTCGAAAGTGTTGGTGCTGCTATCTCACAAGAAGTGGTGACATGGTGTTGGTATGTTGCCCACATCGTGATGTCTCGAGATCTTCATGAGGCCATCGACAAGCAAAGACGAACCCCGAGCTCTCCCTCATGGAAAACATGATCGCCACACGAACCCTAGCGCTTGCTCCCGGAACTCGAAGACCGAACACGACGTTCTCTCCCTCATGGAACCGAAGACCCCGATCTCAGGGATCCGGAGCGCCAAGGTCACCGACAAGATCGTCGTCACCACACCCCGAGTACTCCCACCCGGAATCCGATGGTCGTACCTCCGAGAACTCCGTCACGTAGCACCAAGTACTTCTTCATGGAACATCGAGACCCCGAACCCGAAGAATTTCCGACAAGGACCGTCACTACACCAAGTTCTTCTCCTCGGAACGCCATGACCTCCTTCAAGGATCCGATGGCCGAGACCCTGAAGACCGATCTAGAGCGCCAAGGCCTTCGCATGGAGTCGGCAAGATCATCCAGAAACACCAAGATCAACTGCGCGGCCCCGACAAGTTCGACACCATCCAGGACGAGACCGATGCGCCCCGACGCCACGCCAAGTTCGTCTACCCGAACGCCAAGATCTACTCTGTCCTCCGAGAACGATCCCGTCGAACCCTGAACCCTGAGCCCGACCCCGAACCCCGGAATCCCAAGATCTGCCGAACCCTAATGTGTGAATCCCTTCCCGAAAACCCTATTTTATAATATAACACAACTTGTCGCATATTAATTGTTCATGCATGCATCCTTGTCTGTGGTTTGGGGGCCTTATGCCGATTCACCTTATAATTAAATATGGGGCCCATATGCGGACAAATCTAGTCTTATATTGGCCTCATTTAAATTTGTGTAGCGAACCGGTGCTATCTTTTGCCATGCTAAAACAACATTTAATGGTGGGGTATCTAAACAACATGAACCGTTTAATTAATGTCGGGACCCCGGTTCCGCTTAATATGACCTAATTGCACCGCATATCTACCATGCCACACCTCATACATGCATCATGCCGATCTTCTGCCGTTGTATTAAATATTGCAGCCGGTGTTTATTCTAGTGTTTTGGTTCTTCGCGGATAAGGTCGTTGAGTTGATGTGATCTTCGCCCCGATCTTCGGATGAACCTTCGGCAAATGTTTTTCAGGCGAGCATCTCCCCCCTTTCTACCTATCTTACTTTTATAGTATTTACTCCCTCCTGTTGTTCTATTGCTATCTGTGTTGCGATGCTCTAGTTTTCGTACCCGTGATATCCCTTGCAGCCTTATATTGCCCTGGACACCTCCTATTACCTGTTGTTTGGTAGATAGTTGGACTTGCGTCGAAGTCGCTGCTCAAGTGCTGTTATGCGGTCGTCCAAAGGCTGCCAGCTTGTTGATGTATTGCCGCATGTTGATGTTGGAGATGATCATGGTTTTACTTATCGCCCACTTTAATTCTGTTTAACAACTAAAATTGAAGTAAGTAAGCAGAGGCATCGGTGGGTGATAGATAATATTTGTTTCCGATCCCACTTGTGTCCCGAGGACCCCGAGTACTTGATAATTGCCCTTGATTTATCGCGCTATCCACATCCGGAGGATTATGGGACCCCCGAGCGAGCATGATTCATTCTTATTTCTTGGGGCCACAAACTAGTTTGAGGTTTTATTTACTATCCTGTACTTATGCCATGCTACTGTTT
Source organism: Avena longiglumis (assembly GCA_030063025.1). Taxonomy (NCBI): domain Eukaryota; kingdom Viridiplantae; phylum Streptophyta; class Magnoliopsida; order Poales; family Poaceae; genus Avena; species Avena longiglumis. Next base: position 552,270,593 of record CP125973.1, on the reverse strand, counting down.
ATTTACGATTGACAGCGAGGAGCACATCGTCGCTTAGGTAAGCGGAATGTTTTACGGGTATCGACAAGCAGCCACACTTTGGGTTCCCGATCGTTTACTGACCATTGACGCAAACCTTGAGTCCGTCTCGGAGTCACCTAACTTCGCTATGGTCTACTCAATGGGGTGGCCCCAAATATTTCAATCCTGTGATTGCTTTGTCGTGAAGGCCTCGGTTTTGATTTGGTTTTTCCGAGGTTGATCGAGTGTGTGTTGCTATTTGTGCACCCGGCGGGTTAAACTTTCTCGAAGCCGTGTCCATGTTATGGACGACTTGGATCACAGTATCTCGATCATAGACAAGCATAACTAAAGTAGTGCTATAAATTTGACTTTATAATGACTAGTAATCAGCTTCACTATAATGGAATGGCTAAATAAAACTGCCCACAATTGCTTGTTAGGGAGTCGCTTGCGACCATTGTACCTGACTAGTAAGTATTGCAACTACAACGGAATGGCTAATTAAAGTACCAACAACTGCTGGGTTTTGGGTTTATCTCATGCTATCTGTATCTGATTAGTAATTGTTGCAACTACAACGGAATGATTAACTAAAAGGTCCCACTGCTTCTTTTATCAGGACGATTATCTATACCTGACTAGTAATTGCCGCAACGATAACCGAATAAGTAAAACTGCCAACGGTGTGAGTTCCTCGGTTGACTTCCTGGATTGGTCTCGAGGGGGAAACGCCAGGATGGGTTTGTTTGATGGTAGTATCAGGTTGGTTCCGAATAGGTCTTTCTTACCCCTCTCTGATAGTCGCCAGTTGTATCGAGTCTCTATAGGTTGTTTAGTGCATGCTGCCGCTTCAGTCCACCATACCTATGTAGGCGAGGACCGCCAAATTCTAGCCTCGCCGTGTACTGGCCTCAGTACTGACGCTCCTCTTTTTCCTTTGCCCTTTGTCGGCACCCCTTTTGTTTAAGCAGGTTCGAGATCGACGTCGTTAGCAGGGTTACCCTTCCGGCTTGGCCTGGGCAGGGTTATGGACGCCATTGGTTATTCTTCAGGGCTCTTAGCCCCATTTGCATCTTGTCCGTAGTCGGACGCTCTATCATTTTCAAGGTGATTTGGATCTTTGAACCGTATATCTGTATTCTTGACTCATGGAGTCGCTGTTATATATATATCTGTTCTGTGGGTCCCATTGAGGACTGTTGTGTAATGTTATTACTTCGTTTTCCACCCGCACAAAAGTGCCTGGTGGGCACCTTTGAATCGTTTCTATGCGGGTTTGGCGGGTTTCGCTAAAACTTGCATAGGTCCGATTCTGAGGGTGTTACAAGCAGAGAGGAGAATCCTCAAATTCATGGCCCATTCGGTAAAGTTGCTACCGTTCGTTGCAAGTTTCTCTTTCTCCATGAACACATTGAAATTAAAAGCAGGTGGTGCCATCTACAACAGAATTTGTAAAGTTTAGACTAAGTGTATGATAGATTGAGTACAACTAATCCATATTACGAATGAACTCCCACCCAAAAACGACATCCCTCGTGCCTTTTTGGTGATTACATGAACCAAATCCACTACACCAAGTCCGATCGTCACGTGAGTCGGTGTAGCTTCAAAGGCGAGCATCAAATCGGCATCATATCAACTATATGACTCATGCTTAACCTTTCGGTCCGTGTTCCGAGGCCATGTCTGTACATGCTAGGCTCGCCAAGTTAGAACCTTAGTATTCGCGTCTGTAACTGTTTTACACCCGAAATATGGTCGTGGATCCAAGAACACCCGATCATCACGTGATGTCTTGGAGCGACGAAAACATAATCGGTGCATACTAAAGGAAGAACACATTCTTATCTTGATATTTAAATGAGGGATCATCTTATTATGCTAACAAAGCGCTAAACAAGCAATATAAGATGCTATCAAACATCACATGTTTATTAGTGAAATGATATGGTTCCCGCATATGATCTCTATCATGTGCACCGTGGTATCATCACTATCATAGCTATATGTGTAAATCCAAGGTCTATGGAGTTTACACGCTATGTGTGTTGTAAGAGTATCATCTCATACTTCTACTTACAACATTACCATATCATAACACTAGCCCAACAACAATCTAAACTAGACGCCTCTAATTTATCCATTGCAAGTTTTACGTGGCTTAGGGCTTTCGACATAGAACCGTTCTTACCTACGAACATGAACCACAACAAGGATAACCAAATTGTTGACAACTCGTTTGAAAAATAGATATTGACTATAGTAGGAGAGACAGACACCCGCTAGCCACTTATGCAAACTAGTTGCATGTCAATCGTGGAATAGGTCTCATGTGCGAGGACATGTAAAGTTTGTTCGGGCCGCTTCATCCCACTATGCCACCAATATCCAAAATTATAACAAAGGAGCAACAACATGAGCATCATCGCCCACATACTCATATGTGTACTACCCGTGTAAAGTATCTACGCATAGATCCGGCTCTGATACCACTGTAGGGTTCGCAACATAGAAAACAAAATTTTTCCTACGATGGGAACTATGTACCAATATCTATCTACTAGATACAAACAACAGGCGGATGTATATCCGTAGAGAACATACCCTTTAAGACCGACAAAGCTTAACGAGTTCAACTCGTGGTTGATGTAGACGATCTCTTGCCAATCTCAAGATCAAGAGGAAGTCCTAGAGACGCAAAGCAGCAGCGCATCCGTGATCGCACACACGTACACGACACCGGGCAACCTCCGCCTCCTCGCTCCAGCGATGCAGCGGAAGCACAACCCTTTCTTGCCGAATAGCCACCGGGAACATGTATCTCGCTAGTCCGAGACCATGGGGGATAAATTCTAGAGGAGGAGAGAGATCCTTCACGAGGAGGAACCCCAAGGGGGTGGCCAGCGCATGGGGGCTGCCCCTTGCCCTCCCCTCTTCATGTGGGTGGACAATCCACTCACAAAATTCCTTTAAATTCCCTCCACTCAAATTCCCATTAAATTTCCACCAAATTTAATGCAAACTCTCATTAAATAAAACTCTTTTATTTTTATTCAGAATTTTGTCAATTACTTTAATGACAAACATTCACAAATAACCCCTTGATAGAATTACATTTCACATGCATAACCACTTTATGCAGTTTCACCCAAAAACCTGTTTCGGTATCTAGTGAAATAAATTCCTGCGCTTGTTTATTCTTTCGGCATGAAACATTTGCTACAACTGGATGCCAGTGTCCCTTAAGTGTGTCACCCTACGGTTCGCGAATAATGCGGACATGATCGAGACCCTTCTCCGATCAATAATCAGTAGCGGGACTTGGAGATCCATACTGACTCCCACACATTCAACGATGACTTTTCCTGTGATCGTCGGAACCTTTTACGCTTGTATCTTAATCCCTTTGTTTCACGATATATTACATGTCCGAGATTCGATCATTGGTATCTCCATACCTAGTTTGATCTCACATCGACATGCACTCTTTTCTCGTTCTCGTGATATAACATTCTAGTGATCAAATCACTTGCTTGCAAGCTAACCAATGTGATATCACCGAGAGGGCCCAGAGCATATCTATCCGTCATCGGGATGAACAAATTCCACTCTTGATCCATGATTCTCAACATAATACTTTAGTAGATTTGAAGCCATCTTTATAATCACCTAGTTACGGAGTGACGTTTGATGTCAACAAGAAAATCTTCCGGTGTTAGTGATTGGCATGATCTCATGGTCTAAGGATTAGGACTACTTCGTAGTTTGTTTATAGCAATATAAACTCAATGACTTTGATCGTAATGCTATACTTCAGATGAATGTTCATCACACCATTACACTAATGTTGTGATCTCGTTATTAACAACATCCAATGTCTATGATCAGGAAACCGTGATCATCTTGTTAATCAACAAACTAGTTTATGAGAGAGGCATAACTAGGAACTTTCTGTTTGTTTATTAAACACACATGTACTAACGTTTCCGTATTAATACAATTATAGCATGCAAAATAAACATCTATCATATACTTGGAATACACATAATAAACATTTTATTATTGCCTCTCAGGGCATATTCCCTTCAGTTTCTTTCTCTCTCTTTAACCTAGAGTGTTCTCTGGATATTGTGTAACGAGTTGGGTTGTAACCTATAGTCATGTCTTGGAACTGTTGTATTTCTGTTGTACTACTCTGAGGGATGTAATACTAGTGATCGGTGTTTCATTGGTGTTATGTCAACGACTATAGTGTACTACATCATGCAGTGGTATGTTGGGTCACCGCAGTTGGTATCAGAGCATATGCTTTGACCTTAGGATTGAAATCCTTTTAGGAAGATCTGTAGGTTGGATAGTGACTATAGGAGTATCTAAACCAAATATTCTTCTGACTTGTGATGAGTATCCACTTGAGGATAAACCTTGTCACACATAAGTCAGATGCTTAAGTCATACTTTCTTAGGAGTAGTTATTTATCTTTTATCAAGTATAGTGTTCTTTAGTGTCTTCCGAGGGAGACATAAACCACCAAGATACTGTAGGAAAGTGTAAGCCATCAATTAAAGTAGTCTTAATGGTGTAGCCTAATCCTAGAATTTAAGTAAGAACAGTAAAATCTTAGTGTCAGTTGATAACCAAAGGCAACCTGATGAGTATCATTAGGATAAATGTGGATGTAATGAGTAGTAATCATGTGGGAGTCACTTGAGAATTCAATGTGATGAAGTGCAATTATGTTATGACTTAATAATAGTGTAGTGATAAGTAAAGTGATTATGGCTAGATTAGCTCTTAAACCATGATAAAAAGGTAAAACATAATAAGATCATGGTGAGATTAGCTCCGAAACCATGATGTAAGTGTAAGTATAACAAGTACTTAGTGAATTTTCTTGGAGTAGAAGTAAGAGAATAACATGGAAGAACTATGATAAAAGTCATGGGTGCTAAAAATTTCTAATAATTTTGGTTTAAGTTAGTAATATAATATGATTAGTCATTTGGAGAGATCATGTGAAGTTGTTGGCTAATAAAGAAAGGCTGAATATAGTTAATCATTCCAAAGGTGAGACCAAAGGTTAGTCAAAAGTAAATTTGAGACCACTTTGTCTAAAAATTATCCTGTTGCACTTGAGCAATTTGGGTAAATATTGAGATAAAGAATAGTTTGACCCTATGTGCTAAGTATCACAACATAAACCTAGACGAGGAGATGTCATATACTACACAACTAAGCCTGAATTCTAGAGATACTATACTCAACTACAATATTCCGGGCTTAGAATATTGTGTGTTATATGAACCACATTTGGATTTATTTGTTTTTCTTGGATCTTCTTGATTGACTAGATCTATACATGAAGTTTGACTTGGTGTGCAAATGCATGTTGCAACATCCAGTTATTACTAGATGTTATAGACCTAGATAGGAATGGGAATTTGTGTAGGGGAGTGACGAGTTTCGAAGACCAAGATGAAGACCTACCTGAAGGGTAAAGTCAATTATGAGGAGCACCAATCCAATTTGGAGGATGAATCAAGCTCAAATCATTGTTAGTCCCTAATAAGAAGGAAGATTAATGTAGGGAATAGATGGAACAACAAGAAGTAATAAACTTAAAGTTTACCCAAAATAGGTAATGTTGCCAAGCAGTTAATGAAGTAGTTATACTAAAGTTCATGGAAGTATCATGAATTAGTACAAAGAAGAAGCGGTGGAACCAAAATGGTATTCAAGCTCTGACAATTCAGAGAGAATGCTAGAAGTATGTTGGACACCATAGGATAATACATACACCCTAGGATGGTTCGCAGCTGGTAATTATCCACAGCTGGTATTTGATCCATAACTAGTATTTGATCCAAAGTTGGTATCTTGACCATAGCCGGTGTTGGTTGACATAGTTAACCAGATCTTCATAGAAGTTGCATAAAGAGCATAAAATTTGGCCTAAGTTAAGAAAGACATGAAGGAGTATAAACATTAAAGCGACCGTCTTTCGAGACTCTTCGTGAAGTCAAACTTATCAAAGCGAAAATGTCCAATAGTGATGGGGATATGCCTACCGGGGTATACCCAGCAGGACGTTTCCGACTGGCCCAAGACCCATGAGTGGGCTCACAGCCATGAAAGTGGATCAAAGCCCAGCCAGAGTTGAGCGATTGGAAGTCAAGGCCCAAAGTAGTAGATAGGCCCAAATAACTAGATTAAACGACTATTGAAGCTGTAACCGAATCGGTTGAGATATGTAAACCCTAGGGGAGGTGAGCCTATATAAACCTCCCAATAGGGCGAGTAGAGACACGTTCCCTCATAAACCCAAGCGACTCGCCGCCTAGCCACCGAGCTCGCCCATTGTAACACCTCCATAATACAATCTAGCAGGAGTAGGTCTTTACCCTCCGGGGGGCCGAACTTGGGTAAAACCCTGTGTCTTTGCTCTCATCTCGCATCAGATGGCCGCCTTGCCCCTCGTTTCTACTACTCGCTGCCGACAGATCTCGTGACAATTCCCACGGCTGGCGCCCACGTGGGGCCTGGGTCCGGCGATGTTTTGGCGAGATCCAATCTGCCCATCAACGAGACGGCCGCCACCGCCGCATGATAGCGATCGGCGAGATGCTCCAGATCTTGCGAGCAACTACGTCCGCGGGCGCGACCCGTCACGCACAGCGTGATCCTGCCTATCGGCACGATCAGCCTCTTCGTCGGCCTCACCGACGTCATCGTCTCGGAGGACTCGGCTCGCATCCGCGAGTCGCCGCCACGCGATCGGCTCTCCGAGAGCCAGATCCGCGCGATCCACCGCCTCGCCTCCGAGTACAACTCGACCCACAGCAATGTGGCCGGGAATTCAGCGGCCGCAGAGGATGCGGCCCTCACCGACGACGCCGACTCAGCGACCCCGGCTTCACTCGCCGGATCCATCACCGTGGCCTCATCCGCGGGCTCCATCGCCCAGGTCTCCAACGCGGGAGATTTCGAGGACCCCTCCATCCTCGGGATCTTCGACCGACTGGTCGGAGAACTCGCCGACCTCCGCGACGGAACCGGTCGCCACGCGTGACCTACATGGCCACCGCCGATCCACCCGGAGGATCCTTTCTCCACCCCAATCCTCCTAACGCCACGGCAACGGAGGTCGAGGAACTCACCGAAATGGCGGGCAAGACGAAAGAGCAAGCCGAGCGAAAAATTCGCCTCGAGCGGTGACGCAGAGTCACACGCTACCACCAGCGGATCAGTCACGCTGACCCCACCGCTCGTGGGCGCCTGAACTTCGACGACGAAAACGACCCGGCCCAAGGGCGAACGCGATCGAGAACGCGCCACCAGAGGAAGCGCCCGCCCCAGATCAACGGCGGGGCTCCCACCTCCACCCAACGGCACCCCTCCCAGGGACCAGCCGCGGATAGTAGTCTCCTCACGGGAGCGAGACGCGAACGGCCTCCCACTGTTCTCCACCCCAATGGACAACCTCACGGCAGGTCGAGCAGCAGCCGACACCATCACCGCCACCGGCGGCGCCTACGATCCAATACGCCGGGCCCTCGCGAAGGCCGTCGAAAGCAAAAGCGGTGCCGACTTCAGGTCGAGTATACTGCGCGTTCCCGGGAAGCGTAGCGGCTCCGCCGCCTGCGGCGGCAAACACCTCAACTCGCCACGGGCAGCCGCCCTCCAACACCGACCGCAAACGCCGGCACTCTCCACCAATGACCCCAGGCCGCAACCAACCTTGTCGCCGCCAACGGGCAACCCCATCGACGCCCGCACCCACATCATCAACAACCAAAGCGGCGCAAGACGCCCGACGACTTGCGGCACACCCTAACTAATCGCCGCGATGGCGAGCCTATGGGGTCGCTCAGTCGACTCGGACCCAAGTGCTTCGGACCAATGATCCAAGGTGAGAAGTACCCGCCAAACTTCAAGGCGCCAAAAGAGATAGAAAAGTACGACTCGCAGACGACTGCCGTCTGCTCGACACATACCTCATGGCGATGGGGATCGGGTCACATCGACCTACGCCGCCTGCTACCTCCCGATGATGGAGGGACGTGCAGGCAGTGGATCAACACTCTCCCCGTGACAAGACGACCGGAAGAAATGCGACGCCGTCAGCACTTTGAGTGCTCCTACACCCGGCCACCACTATTGAGGACCTGAACTAAGGCCCAGGACCTCGAGTCGACCAAGAATCGGGTCCAACGGTGGCAAGAGCTTTGGTACAACGCTCGGCATCCACCCGACACCGCGATCCATTGCTTCAAGACCTCGTGCCGCCACGAGCCTCTAGTCTCCAAGCTCAAGCGACACTCCCGACACTCGACAACATCCCCGACCTCCTCGAGATCGCCAAACAGACCGAGGAAGATCCGAACCAGGAAACCGACGACGAGTCATGAGGTCAACGCCGCAGGCGGGCAACGACGCGGACGCCGAACCGACTACGCCACAGCGGCACTTTCGCCTCAATGCAAGCGCCAGTGATGGCGAAGTCGACTTCATCGCCAACACCGGGCAGGCGCAGCGCAAGACCAAGAGCTACCGCCGCGACGGAGGGCAACGCCGCGACGGCGGCAACTACAAGAACAAGCCAAGGTTCGATCCCGCGGCCCTCCTTAACCAACCATGTGCTCCATAGCAGGGAATGGAAGCCTGCAACGCACACCACCGCCGACTGCCACACCCTCAGGGAAATCGAGAAGGCACGACAAGCGCGGGAGGACCCCGACAACGACCCGCCAAATGGCGGAAAATTCAGCAAAGTAGCCGGCTCGCTCCACACCTTCACGGCTTCAACACGAAGCGAGAAGAAGGTCATCGCCCGCCGTCACCATCAACGCGTGGCCCAAATAGACGCCCCCGCCTCGAACTGGTCGAGCAGCCCATCACCGAGCCAAGACCACTCGCCAAGACGAGTACCGGTGACGAGTCGCCTTGGTGGTCAAGCCCAAGGTTGGCGACCACTGGCTCCCAAGACACCGATGGACGGGCGGCAGCTCCATCAACATCCTCTACCTCGACACCTTCAGCGGCTGCGGCTCCGCAATGATGATCGAGACGACCCACACCACATTCCACAAAGATCGCCCCGGTCGGAAGGCGTACCCGATCGGCAAGGTCACGCCGCCACCTTCTAGACACCGCAAACTTCCGCACCGAGCGGATCGCCTTCGAGCTGGTGCCCTTCGACAGCCCTACCATCTGGCCCCGGGCGCCAGCGCTCGCTAAATTCATGGCAGCGCACCACGCTGCATACAACGCGATGAAGCTCCCCGGGCCGTGCGGCGTCATCACCATCAACGGCGACCCCGACATGGCCGCCGAGTGCGAGGCCAAAGGAGCCGAGCTCGCCGACGCCGTCATCGCGGCGGAGACCAACCACGCCGACGAGCTCGCCAAGTACGCGAGCGGGGTCAACAACGACGACCCCACCATACTCAAGAAGCCCAACTCAGAGGGCCACTACAAGAAATGTGGCAAACTATGACCTTCTAATAGTGACCGTGAATAAAATCGTCATAGATCTATGACGATTTTGCACTAGATAGTCATAAGCCGTTCGAAGGGGTCAAAACCTTGAAAAATTAAGACGTTTTGACTCTAAAACGTCATATTTTCCCTAGCTAAAATCGTCATAATATGGAGGATGTAGCCTACGACATTTATTTTAGATGATTAGGACGATTTAAATTGGTCATAACGTCTAAAATAGAATAAAGTTGAAATGAGGAAGCATTTGCCCCACCATTTCCATCTATGTGGCATGTCTATGTGTCAGTTTTTGGATATGAGGCATACCTATGTGTCAATATTTAGTTTCAGGACACCCAACAAATTAAACTCATGCGTGGGGGAATAATAAGCAAAAAAGGGGGCGAGGGACTCGTAACCGAGACCTCCCAGCTTGAAGGCACCTAACCACCGCACCAACTCAATTTAGTTGTCCCATACACGTGCTCGGCCCTTTTGACTATCACCCTCGTTCGCTATGGGAATAATAAGCAAAAGGGTCTGGGGGGCTCAACCAGACCTCCCCAACAAATGGAAGGAATCTAACCAATGACTAACTCAACTTTGTTGTCCAATGACGCGCCAAACATTTTGACTATTACTCTCGATCGCGAATCGGCCCGGTGGCGTGTTTCCCTAATGGGCCTCGTTGGGAACGTGTATTTTGGGTGGGCTTTGACCTTGGGCGCAGTAGAAAAGGTCCGGTTATTTTTTTTTTCTTTTTTCTTTTTGTGTTTCCATAATTCTTGTGTATCTTTCTCATAAAAACTCCAAAATAATTGGTTTTTGTCTCTAAATTTTTATAAATTTCATTAGATCATACTAGGATGTTAATTATGAATAGTATGATTACTTGAAATTGTGGATCTACTAATACCATGTTAGTCCATAGTAGGGACAATATCATAATACAAAACTGTCATTTGGTGGTTGCTTCACAAAACCCCCGCTTTTGCTCGAAAATAGAAAATGGATTTTCGTCGTCGACAAGGAAAACTTTCTCCTGCAACATTGTTCTCCATACCATGATACATATGTGTAATACGGGCACATTATCACAAACTATGCCCTGATTCTAGCCATAACATTGGTCATTTGACCCGAAAGCCATGAAACCTCGAACATGATAGGTCATTTTGTGAAGGGTTTTGAGACATACTCAATTTACCAAGTTTGTTATTTTTCCTTGCAAATATGTCACATAATAAGACACCACGAAGGATTTGCATTGATCGGACCGTTTTTATTTTTTATGCCCGTTTCAAATTATGGTCAAAGCAGCGAGCACGAAGGTTCTTAGCTCGGCTGAGCCTCGCTGAACTTGCGTTGGATCTCTGAAGAAACATGATATTGTGAGTCTAAAATGATTTTTGCCAAAATAATGGGCATCGGATCATGTACCGTAGTTCAAACGGACCCACTTCCTGCCGATTTGGCGAAATTTGTCTTCGCCAGGTGAGCGGAAAGGTTTGAGATACCCGGTTGGGACATTGTCCATGTAAGGTGGTCTAATATTTCTACAAAATGTGGCGATACCATTCTAAAAGCGTCATTTGGTGGTTGCTTCACAAAACCCCGTTTTTGCGTTCGGAAAATAGAAAATGGATTTTCCGTCGTCGAAAAGGAAAACTTTCTCCTGCAACATTGTTCTCCATACCATGATACATATGTGTGCATAATACAGGCACATTATCACAAACTATGCCTGATTCTAGCCATAACATTGGTCATTTGACCGAAAGCCATGAAACCTCGAACATGATAGGTCATTTTGTGAAGGGTTTTTGAGACATACTCAATTTACCAAGTTTGTTATTTTTCCTTGCAAATATGTCACATAATAAGACACCACGAAGGATTTGCATTGATCGGACCGTTTTTTATTTTTTATGCCGTTTCAAACTATGGTCAAAGCGGCGAGCACGAAGGTTCTTAGCTGGGCTGAGCCTCATGAACTGCGTTGGATCTCTGAAACATGATACTGTGAGTCTAAAAATGATTTTTGCCAAAAATAATGGGCATCGGATCATGTACCGTAGTTCAAACGGACCCACTTCTGGGATTTGGCAGAATTTGTCTTTTTTCGCCAGGTGAACGGAAGGTTTGAGATACCGGTTGGGACATTGTCCATATAAGTTGGTCTAGTATTTTGAAAAATAGAATGGTGGCATTTTGCAAAATTCATTTGGTAGATATTTAATGAACAAACTGTTTTGCACTTGGAATATAAACACCCAAATCCAGCCAATCAGAGGGAGGATCTGGCCTACCCGGATCAGCCCTAGAAAAACGATCTGAGACGTCCACGACACTGATCCAACGACCAGAAACCCATCGCACCTCGTGTGGTTCCCAGGTTTCCAGCCCTAACCCTAACCCTACCCTGACCTCCGTTCCTCCCTCCCAGCACCCCGCCGCCACTTTGCTCGTCTTCCAGATCGCGATCTCCTCCTCCTCCTCACCTCGCCCTTACTGCCACTCCCCGCCCTTACCACCACGGTCTCGTTCTCCCCTGCCACAACCAAGGCCACAGTCTCGTCCTCCCCTGCCACAGCCAAGGCCAAGGCCTACCCTGCAACCCTGATGCACCGCCTCCACCCTAATCCGACCCCGCACCACATTCTCTCCCAACCAGACCAGATTGGTGGCGGCCCTCAACAAGCCACAGTGTCGTGGTGGGTTGGCTCACGCAAGACGCGTGCATCCGTGCACGGCGCTCTGTCGACACGACCTGCCCATCGATCGGCGTGGCAACTAGTGCGGAGATCCGGCGACTAGTGGGGAGGACCCCGGCTGGGTCGATGATGGCGGTTCGGGCGATCCGACAAGGTGCTCGATGATGGGAAGAAGGACGACGAGATCCGGCGAAGTTCGGGCACATCAAGGTAACTCTCGTGCTTCCCTCAACCACGATTCGTGCTATCCCACACTACCTCTCTCTCTCTTGAGGCCTCTCTATCGATCTCCCTCTGTCTCTCTACAGCTGCCCCTAGATGTGATGGTGAGATGTGATGAATCAATAACCGTGGAGGAGTTGGAGGTTGAGGTGGCCAAGAAGGGATACATCGGATCCATAACGCCAGGTTTTGGGACTTCCTACTCGAGCCCGAGATGCTCATGGTGAGTAGTTACATGCCTCCGATGCCAGTGTTGTTTCCTCCCTGCATCCTCTACCTTGTTCATCTGTAGCATGAATCCTGATTGCCTCTCCGAATTATGTAAGTGTGTGATTTGATCACAGTCTCCCACTCCCTCACTATAGTTGTCCTAGTTTCCTGTTGTGTGGTTCCCTTCATTATGCTCTATCATAATATACTAGCTGTGGTGGCCATCATGTTTTATCGATTCATGTATGTAGTCCTAATTGATAGAGTAGAATGTTGTCTCCTAGGAAGGTTATTGGTTTTGTAGCCCTTGTTTGATTTGGTTGCCTGGTTGTGTCAAGAATTTAGTGTAGGACAATATCATGTTCAACGGGCGAAGATATATCAAGTAATCATTCATATTCTTTTAAAACTTGATAACTGGACATATATGCATGCTGATATGAATTTACAGATTACTTAATAAACCTATTCAGTTTATTACTATGTATTTAAATGTTAGCTTCAATTGGAATACCAGACTACCTTTCTAATACAGTTTCATTCATTCCATGCAAGTAGACTTGAAGATTTTTTGTTCCTGTGTGTTTGTGGTAGAAGAATGCTTGCTGCAAACTTGGACCAAAATTGTATTGTCATTAATTAGTTATAGTAGAGATAAGCCTTGTGCTATCGGATCAAGTGTTTTACTGTCATTATACTGCTAATAGAAGATTTCTTTTATCAATAGAAGATTTCTTTGATTAGTAGGAGTGGCACATGATCATGGAGTAGTGCACATATAGATTCTCATGCATATGTATAAGTGACATCTCTGTACTTTCTTCGCTTTATTTCTTCATGCAAACTGATTCATTTGCTTTGGTGTGCATCTGTCTAGTTTATTGGAAACATGAGGGTACATTTTTTCTATTACTATTGTGCTTAGTTCTTGTCCAGGTGTCTCTAGCACCAGTTTTTGTTCATAAGAGAAGGCTAAGATCTTGGTTTGTTAGTTATCTTTTTTCCATATAGAATGTTTCCTTTCTGCCTGTTTGGTTTGTTCTACTGATAAGTGATCGTCCTTTTGTTTGTTCTACTGATAAGTGATCGTCCTTTTGTGGAATATTTGACTATGTACTTGCGATGGTTAATAAATGTTATTCTGTAACTTAAGATATTTTACTATCTACTTGCGATTGAATTATTCATGTCCAGATATTTAAATATGCAACATTCTGTAGCATTTTGGTCATGAATCTTTTGACTTGAAATGAAATGACACCTGTAGCATTCCTAGCCAATTGCTTGAAAAGTTTAGAGTATATGCTTGCTTTTGTTTGCACAATATGTATTATCTTGCTAAATTCTTGATACCGAGTTACACATGGAACTACATGGTTGTGTATAATCTTGCTTTTGACTTCTCTTGATAAGATTCATGTGCTCAAATAACATATGCCTTATGTCATTACTCAGAGATTTATCTCAATTCCTTATATTGATTCTTGTATACGTCTCATTGTTAATTCACTTAATTCATAGCTTTGCCTCAACTATTGATCACCGTGTATTGGTGTGTGCATTCACCTAGCTAGATGCTCCGGGTTTAGGCATCATAGCTTGGTCACATGTAAAGAATAAACCCATGGAATAATTTGCCTTTGGTGGTCGTTATCATGCGGGATGGTTGAATCTTGACAAAGGCTTTGTTCTTCGACCGGTGGTGGTATGTGACCACCTTTGGGGCGTGGTCTTGAGGAGTGGTGCACATGGGAGTAGTCGCATGTTTCCTTGGCATTGGTGGAGAGGGAGGTTACGATGATGCTTCAAGCGATGATCGATTATTCCTAGTGTAGGGATATGGTCCGGGATCTCCATTTTGGGCTTCATTCATTGTAGCCTCTTTCTTGAAGACCATTTTGTGTAATACTTTGATAGCGCGATTATTATTGTATGTATGGGATTTGAACGAAATATTCTAATAGACTTATGGTTGTTATCAAAAGGATTTCATGTATTTCTTTGGTTTTGACTAAATTATGTATGGTTTAATTCTTTGTCAGTTGTTGTGAAATAAACCGACAAGTGGACCAAGATGAAAAGGAATATCATTTTATTGAATAGTCGACAAGTGGGACCCATCTCGGGTGGTAGGACCAGCCCATGAAGAAATGGACCTTAGATAGGCCAGCACGGAATAGAAAAAGGCTCGAAAAGGCTAAGGCCCAAAATTGAAATGGACCATAAAAGGCCAAGACATAGTAAATACAAGGTGGAATTATTGGCTCGGCCATATGTACCAACTAAATGGACCGGGCTTATTTTTGCACCATGACGATTTTATTTCGTCACAATTTTGCCACGTGGGACAAGCCACGTGGATCGGCGTGGTCGGGCTAGGCGCCTATGGCGATATTGGATCGTCATAGCGGTTATGACGATCCAATATCGTCATGGCGATTATGACGATTTTACCAATAACGTCGTTATAGTTCATTTGCGACGCCCAGCTTTCGACGATCTCAAAATCGTCATAAAATCGTCATAGACAGACTACTATGACGATTTTGTGACGAAAATGGAGGGTCATATATTGCCAGATTCCTTGTAGTGGGCGCAGACACCTCAACCTTTGAGGCCACGACACACACGCGCACCGTCGAGCTAGTACCAGGCGACTCCAGCCAGACGGTGACGATCGGGACGGGCATGAGCCCAGCATAGGAAGGCGCGCTCATCGAGTTCCTCCGTGAGAACAGGGACATCTTTGCATGGAAACCCTCTGACATGCCCGGTATCCCTAGGGAGCTCGCTGAGCACAAGCTAAATGCCGACCCCAAAGTGCGACCTGTCAAGCTGTCGCTGCGGCCCTTCAATGAAGAACGTCGTCGAGCAATCGCCGAGGAAGTGCAAGATGTCTACTGCCGCTTCATCCGCCAATCAAAGTACTCAAGTGGTGGCAAACCCAGTCTGGTCGAGAAGAAAAGCGGGACTGGAGAATGTGTATCGACTACACAAACCTGAACGGCGCGCCCAAAGGAGCAGTTCGTCCTCAGCGGATCGACGGATAATAGATTCGATTGCGGGCTCGGGTATCTGTTTCCTCGACGCCTACTCGGTACAACCAGATCAAAATGGCCGTCGAAGGCGAGAAGACGGCGTTCATCACGCCATTCGGAGCCTTCTGCTACACCGCCATGACCTTCGGCCTCAAGAACGCCGGGGCAACCTACCAGCGGTGCATGCAAGAATGCCTCGCGCGCCAAATTGGCCGCAACATCCATGTCTACATCGCCAAGGCGACCTACTCGCCGACCTGGTGGAAACTTTCGCCAACCTGCGAAGATACAAGATAAAGATCAACCCAGGCAAGTGCACCTTCGGTGTACCTGCCGGACAACTACTGGGGTACGTCGTCTCCAAACGAGGGATCGAGGCGAACCCCACAAAGATAGACACGATCGTCCGGCTCGGCAAACCCGAGTGCTGCGGCGTCGAAGCTGGCGGGCGATGGCGGCTCTCGATCGCTTCATCCCCTGGGCGAAAGGTGATGCCCTATACGCGATCGCAGAACCCCACCTTCCGATTGGGACAAGGAGGTGGACGGCGCTCGCGACCTCAAAAAGTGCTACCGCCGCACCACTACTCGCCCCGCCGACAAAGAACCCATGCTGGTTTACGTCGCGGCATCCGAAGCGTCGTCGGTAGCCGTGATGGTCGTCGGCGACGGAGGAAGGAAAGGCGCCAGTTCGCGCCGGTGTACTACATCAGAGGTCCTCACGAATCGCGCCGGTACCCAGCATACCAAAAGCTAGTATCTGCGGTCTTCGGGCTCGGCGTCGCCGCACTACTTCCGGGAACACCCAATCACGGTCGTCTCCTCGTAACCACCGCAAGACATCATCCCGCAATCGCGAGGCGGGCGAGTCGCCAAGTGGGCTCGAGATCGGCGTCCACAACATCAAGTATGAGCCACGAGCGATCAAGTCACGAACGGCGGACTTCATCGCCGGGAGGAGGCCAACCCAGCGGAGAAGCTGCCGTACCTCCACTACTGGAGGCTGCACTTTGACGGCTCCAAGAACGCGGACGGCGCAGGCGCAGGGATAGTGTTTTACCTAACCAAAGGGCGACAAGCTCCGCTACATCCTCTGCCTCGACTTCACGCCCTGCACCAACAACATGGCTGAATACGAGGCCCTACTCCACGACATGCGAGCCGCCAAGGAGATGAACGTCAATCGCCTCCGCTGCTATGGAGATTCCGACCTTGTTGCGGGGCAAGTCGCCGGCACCTGCGACGCCGTCTCCCCTACCATGGCGGCGTACCGCCAAGCGGTGGATAAGTTGGGCGGCCACTTCGCCGGCTACTCCGTCGAGTGGATCGACAGACGTAAAAACGAGGAGGCCGACGCCCTATCTCGCATCGGGTCGGCTCGACTCGCACCACCCGCTGGCGTGTTCCTCGACACAATCTCTAAGCCATCAGTCTCTCCCCCGAGGGATATCGACATCGGAGTCCCACTCCAACCAGAGGCAGCCTTGGTCGCACTCGTCACCGAGCCAGACGACTGGACCAAGCCCTACATCGCCTACTGACAGGCGGCACCACCCGTGAGACAGACGCTCGAATGATCACTCGCCGATGCAAGTCCTACACCATCATCGACGGCGAGCTCCCTGGCGCATCATCGGCGTGTTCAACGCTGCGTCCAACCGGTGAAGGGCGCAAAATCCTCCACGACATTCACTCGGTGGCTGCGGCCACCACGCCGCCGCCTCCTGGTCACCAAGGCTATGCGACACGGCTTCTCTTGGCCACCGCACGCCCGACATCGACATCGTCGCGATGCGCGGTGCCAATCACATCGACGCCGCGTCGAGCTTGGCGCTCAAAACAATCCCCATCACCTGGCCATTATTTGTGTGGGGCATGGACATAGTAGGCCCTTCAAGAAGGCCCCTCGCTACCCACCTGCTGGTGGTCGACAAATTCACGAAGTGGGTGGAGGCCAAGCCGAAATGCGACGGAAGACCGCCACTAAATTCCTACGCGAGCTCATATATCGCTACGGGTTCCCCAAAGCATCATCACGGACAACGGCACCAACCCAAGGGAGCCATGGCGAATTGCGAAGAGCACCATATCCGGCTCGACCTCGCGTCGATCGCCACCGGAATCCAACGGCCGGTGAGCAGGCCAACCAAAGCATCCTCCACGGCCTGAAGCCGCGACTCCAAGTACCACTCGAGCGCTCCGCTGGGTGCTGGTTCGAGGAGTTGCCCTCTGTCATCTGGGGGATCCGGACCTCCGTCAACAGATCGACGAGATTCACCCCCTTCTTCATGGTCTCTGGTGCGGCGATGCCCACCGACCTCGAACACGACTTCGCGCGAAGTCGTCCACTATCTGGAGGCTGCAAGCAGCTGGCCCGCCAAGATGGGTCGACCAGCTCGACAAGCACGCGACCTCGCTCGATCACCGCCATCTACCGGCAAGGACTTCGCCGCTACCACAGCGGGTGGCTCGCACCTCCGGGAAGGCGACACGGTGCTACGCCTCATCCGGGACAAGAAGGGATGCACAAGCTTTCCCCTCCGTGGGAAGGCCCATTCGCTATCGGTAGCGTGCTCGACGCGATACCTACTACCTCATCGACGTCGGCGGGGACGGCGAACTTCGCGTCAGCGACCATGGAATGTAAACCTCCTCCGGAAGTTCTACTCCTAGAACCCCACATGTACTCTCCGATCGCTATGAAATAAAAAGAAATGGTTACGCAACTTGCGCTTACTCTCCATGACTTGTTCCACTCGCTTTTCGTAAAAACAGCGTTATGCTAAACGCAAGTCAACCTTTGACAGCGATCGTGCGGCTAAGTAGTGCGGTGTAAAACCGAATCACTTCGTGTCGTCGTCCACGAATAACGCCAACCGAGCCCCATTGGAGTCGCCTAGCTCGACTAGTTCTCTGAGCCAAGACAAACTCGCTTCTCACAGCGACCTGGTCCTCCGCATCCTCGGCATAGCGACTCGAGCGGCTAAGTACCACGCTCGGGGCGAAGACCAGTTCGTCATGACGGTCGAGAAACGCCAAGTAAGAGCATGCCCAGACTTCGCCTTGGCTGACCCCACCAGGCAGGAGTGGACGCTCACCAACGCGCTAAGTCCTCAACCACCCTCGAGTCGCGCCTAGAACTACCAAGTACCACGCCGGGACTCGGCCACCCGACCTCGTTAAGCGCCGGGAAAGCGGTAAAGTCTGAGCACTCAAGGAGTCGCCTGGCTGGCTCTTCGAGCTCGGTAGTCGACTAAAACATCAAAACACATAACAACAACACATACATCATATCTGGTAAACCCCACAAAAGGGCGGCGCTCGGGGACTCGTCCAAAATCAATCAAAAGCACACAAACAAATATCAAAATAGACACGACGTCTCATTCAATCACATGTTGCATTGTTTCATGTTACAAATATGCCCGTGGCGAAGCGCCGCTAACGCCACAAGGCAAACTACCTACTCTGCGAGGCTTGACGACTTCGCCCGGTATCCGCGGCGGATGAACGCCGTGTACGGGTTGGATGGATACGTCGTCAGTTCACCCGCCATCGCCGCGCGAAAAGGCTGCTCGACCTTGAAGTCACGATGCGGCGGCTCGGGGTCGTTTGGCGCGACAACCGTCTCCTAGTACGGCAGGAGGTCGCCCATTGCCCAGACACGTTCCGAGTACGTGGCGGCACGCTCTTGCAACTTGAGGACCTCGGACAGCTCCACCGCCCCAGTCGACGATGGATACCCACTCGTCACATCGTCAATGTCGAAATCCTCGGGGAAGTGGGCGAGTCCAAGGCTCAGCGCCGTCGACGATCCACGCCGAAACGCCGACCGCGTCATGAACTCAACGACCGCGGGTGCCTTCTCCAAGTACCTCCACACCTCAACGAGGTCGCTTGGAATCACCTCCATGGGCGATATTTCTTGGAGGTAGGCACGGATGCACGTCGCCGACAACGTCGCCGAATCGACGAGCATACTTACGCACTGCCTCGCGTCGAGCGAGCTCGCCTCTTCTTCGCTATCAATGATGCGACCTGCGAGTAGAAGACAATGATAAGTATGACGGACACCACAAAAACCACAACTATTATAAAGGGAGATGCACTCACCAAGCAGCGGGGCGAGTCCGTGATGAAGCATGAAGCGGCGTGTGGTCGCCACGAAGCCCGTAATAAGGACTTCCGACACCTTGCGGTCCTCTTGGTGCCGCAATGGCGGCCTTAGCTTCGCCCGCCGAGCTCGCTTCTTCTCGCCTCTCGCGATTCGCGCGAGGTCGGCGATCCGCTGTTCGCACCAGGCGATCGCGCCGCCCAACTCACCGGCGAGACAAGCCCTGGCGAGCTTCCTCTGCCTTCACAGCACTGAAGCCCTTGTTCGCCTCTGGATGATGGCTAGCTCCTTCTCCGCTGTTTGGCGCCAATCTATCCGCCGACTCATTTGCAGACCGCACATCACCAAAAAAGTCAGTCAAAACAAAATTCCTAAGTGTCCACTCGCTGAAATTCAGCGAGTGCACACTCGGGGACTGGCGATCAAGAAATTCTTAAGTGCCCACTCGCTGAAATTCAGCGATGCGCGCACTCGAGGGTAGCGATCAAGAAATTCTAAGTGCCCACTCGCTGAAATTCAGCGAGTGCGCACTCGAGGGTGGCAATCAAGAATTCCTAAGTGCCCTCGCTGAAATTCAGCGAGCGCACTCGAGGACCGGCGATCACGAAATTCCTAAGTGCCCACTCGCTGAAATTCAGCGATGCGCACTCGGGCTGGCGATCAAGAAATTCCTAAGTGCCCACCGCTGAAATTCAGCGAAAAGCACTCGAGGACCGGCGATCAAGAAATTCCTAAGTGCCCTCGTTGAAATTCAGCGAAAACGCATCGGGACTGGATGCGAAAATAAGAGAAAAAGAAAAACCGAGAAATTATAAGAATCAAGCCGCTGCAAAGCACCGACCTGATCCTCGGGGACTGGATGTACCTGGATGGCCGCACCAAGCATGCCATGAAGTTGTATCGCGTCCACGGATGCGAGTAACGCCGGCGTGTGTCCACGACGTTGGTCGACTTCAGCATCGGCGGTCCCAGGAGCGTGGCTCGAGGGCGTAGCCTCACTCGCCGTGGCCGCCTTAGTCACGAAGCGGGGGAAGGTAGCGATAGAGGCACCCGCTCCAAGAGAGGTCGCTTCCACCGCTCCAGGCAAGGAAGCACCCTCCTTCGTAGACGCGGCTGCCTCCACATGAGCCCGGCGACCGCCGCGTCATCAGAAATCGTGACGACATCATCACCCTTGGCCTTCTTGCTGCCGTCCGCTGAGGCTACGACCTCGTCCGCCTTCCTCTTGCGGGAAGGGTCCTCCTCGCTTGCGGCGGAAGGTACCTTGGCCACGGTCGGGTGGCCCATCCTTTTCACTCCGGTCCTGCGCATTAATCAGATCAACAGGTACAATTGGAATAGTTATGGAAAATAAGGAAGGGTGAGCGCACTCACTTGGCTACTGGGATGAAACGCAGCCCCGTACGAAGGCCGGCTGGTTTTTCTAGTTCAGGGCCCAGTCGGCGACTGATCCCCAGTTCCAGGACGTCGCGTGCCCAAGACACGGACGGCTTCTTCGTCGTAGAGGCCGCGGCTGGTGCCTCTGGGACATCCTCGGCGGGAGCCTCCTCGCGAGTTGGGGCCGCTGTAGCCGGAGCCTCCTTGCGAGGTGAAGCCGCTGCAGTCGGAGCCTCCTTGCGAGGCGAAGTCACCGTAGCCAGAGCCTCCCCCAGCCTAGAGACTGGGGCGAATGGCGGAGGCATTGAGGCCAGCGGCACCTCCACGGTCGCCACGTCCAGCGCGGTTGTCGCTGGAGGCGCGCCGTCACCGGCAGGGCTGGGAGCATCAGAGCTGCTCGCCGAGTGTGGCGGTGAGGCCGTTTTTGACGGATTCGTTTTCTTCTTCGGGGAGGCCCTTGCCTCCCTTTCCTTCTTCTTCTTCTTTGACGGGGTGGCTTGACGGCGCGAGGTGGTCTCTGGGAGCTCGTCGTCATCATCATGACGTTCGAGGCTTCTGCTTGCCTCGGTCTCGCGCTGTCGTTGCCCGCGGGTCTTTCGGACCAGTGGGGCGACCTCCTCTTCGGACTCGTCCTCGTCATCTTCGTTGCCCTTGGTAGGCGGCGATTCGCCTATGTCTGGGCCCGAGCTCTCATCATCCGAGGGTGGGAGCCACCCTTCCACCACTTGGAATAGCTGCAACAAATACAAGGCAATCGAATTACCATTTGCATTTATCAGGATGCGAGCAAGGTAAAGAAATTACCGTGGGGCGGACGCTTCAGCGGTATAGGCGACCCAGCCTGCGCATCCAGGTACACCGCCTGGGTAATCTTCTTCAACGCTGGGAGATAATCTTCCATCTTCCACTCGTCGAGACAGGCCTTCGTCGAGTCTCCCCGACCCGTGTACTGGTACATGTAGTGGTCGCGGTGGGCGAGTGGGACGAGCCGCCGCCCGAGCCAGCAATTGTACAAGTTTATCGTTTGAAGGCCCTTCTTTTTCAGACCGCGGATGGTCTGGAGCATCCCGTCGACGACCATCCGCTGGTCGCCGGGGAGCTTGCCGACTTGAAGATTGCGCGGCTCGGAGCGACTAGCGAATACTGCAGGATCGCCACCTCGCCTCCGGTCGCCTGCCACATAGAACCATGACTTTTTCCGATCGCTCGCTGCCTTGGCGGGTATCAGTCAAAGAAAGAAGCTTTGGACTTGAGTGGAGCGTCAAGCCCGCGGCAAGCATTGGGCCACTGCCTCCTCGCGGCTGATCCGTCCGTGGAGCAGATCTTGCCACAAGGGAAGTAGGGCGGCATCCCAAGTAGCATTCGCGAAGGCCACGAAGATGGCGAGCTCGATGCTATAGGGACCCAGATCCAAGGCTGGATCCGTGGTAAGCGTAGCGCCGGAAGAATAGGGGAAACCCTAGCCCCGCTCGAGATGATGGTGAAACAGATGAATTCCCTCTCGCGGGTTTGGGGTCGTTTCTCCGGCTGAGGATCGCCAACAGCTGGCTCATGGGATCGGCCTCCTCGAAGGAGGCCAAATGTGCCCTGTGCACTTGGACCTACCCACTTCGGTGGAAAGGGCCATGGCGAGAGATTGGTGGAGATCGGAAGATTTGATTTGGTCGGTGGATCGCGAGCGAAGGAAAGAAAATGCACTCGGAAGAAGTGGTGAGGAGTTGGCTCTCACTTTTGCCATTCCCTTATATAGCGGGAGTTACCAAATCGTGAGCCGTTACCACGGTGATTACGCCAAAAGTTACCGTTGGACTACCTCAGGCTAGTTTGACCGCCCGGTCCAACTCTGACCACTCGGCTCGCCGACCCGATCACTAAGACGGTGTTTCGCCGACTCGAATCGCCAAGGCTGCGACTGGATCATTGGTTGTCTCCTTTATCTAGAGCCCGACGATTCGGGTGCCTACTCTGAAGCCGTATACTCGACGGCCGGCCACCTCGCCTAATCGGCAGCGGCCTCGGGGACTCGATGGGGATATGCCTCTTTGGGGTATACCCAGGGGCGTTCACCGCCCAAGACGGCGAGTGGGCTGCGAAGCGGCGAGTGGATCAAAGCCCAGGGAGTTGAGCGATGGAATCAAGGCCCAAAGAGTAGATAGGCCCGGTCGAACTAGATTAAACGACTATTGAAGTAACGAATCGGTTGAGATATGTAAACCCTAGGGGAGGTGAGCCTATATAAACCTCCCAATAGGGCGACTAGAGACACGTTCCCTCATACACCCAAGCGACTCGCCGCCTAGCCGCCGAGCTCGCCCATTGTAACACCTCCATAATACAATCTAGCAGGAGTAGGTCTTTAACCTCCGGGGGGCCGAACCTGGGTAAAACCCTGTGTCTTTGCCCTCATCTCGCACCGCAGATGGCTGGCCGCCCTTGCCCCTCGTTCTACTACTCGCTGCCGATTGCAGCATCTGCCGTGACAATTCCCACGACAAATAGTAAGTAAGACAAATAATGCTGAAAGATTTGTTTCGGAGATCCACAATTGTGTGGATGCACCGTACAATCTTTCATAAGACTCTAATTAGGTAAAGGATAAGCTGAATAGAGACCAGCATTCTAGTTATAAAGCCAATAAATACTATATAGACAATTTAAAAACTATTAGTAAACCCTAAGGGGGAGAGTAAACATAAGAAATGAAAGTATCATTATCTAACTTTCCAAATAAAGGTTGGAGAAGAAGGACTAACCTGCAACAACAGTAAGCCTTATTTTCATAAGGTTAAAAGAAAGTCATTATTATAAAAGTATTTAAGATAATAACAAAAGATTATCTAAAGCCTGCTAAGGTAAAAGCTTGAAGGAAATAGAATAGATTAATTCTAACGAACTAATCCTAAGAGGAAACAACTCTTAAGTGATCTCTAAGAGTGAATAATCACATCAAATTAGATATGTATAGAGAAACAAGTAAATTCCTATGGGTATGAACTAAATGAGTTCAAATCCAATTTTTCGAAGGACTACCAATATAAGCCATATCATCACAAATCAAAAGTTAGACTTTTGATTTTAGTTATTGTTTAATGGAGTTAAAATCCTATGTTAGTGAGACTTCCTAAACCTTGTATAGTATAAGCAAGTAGGTTTAATGATCAAGTAAAGGAGTTGGATTAGGATACCGAATCAAGGAAATGAACTAAATATGAGAACCCAATTAAAAGGAGTTTATAACAAGGACATATCCCTAAGGAAGTAAAGTAAAAGGAACTTTGGAGTATTGGAGACAACAAGATTGAAGATTGCCAAGTATGGTAGGAATTCAAGAAAAGGATCTGGATATGGATTAGTACCATTATTTTCATTTGAGGTTACCATGAAGTGGAGAAATGCAGTACCCAATATAAGTAAATTCCTTACTCCGAAACGTGAGAGTTTACGAACTTCGACGACGAAGTTTATTTTAAGGGGGAGAGTCTATAACATCCTAGAATTAGCACCTAGAATTATAGAGGACACGGGTTTGAGCATTGAATTCATGCATGAGAAAATTCGGAGAATTTTCGCGCAAAACAAGAAGACCTATAGAGGGATCGAGGTCTCTCTTGTTCTAAAGGAAACACTAGAGCAAGTGCGACAGATTTTGACATGACCTCTATTGAATGTTCATATTTGAGGAAAAACAATTCAAGTTGAATATTCAAATACTTTATTTGAATTCAAAAGTAAATTGAAAAGAATTAACAATAGAATAGAAATGGTAAATTCTTGAATAAACAAATAGATATCATCATATTCACCATACATTTGAATTATACAATAATTTGGAATTATTATTTCAAAAACAATAAATATTACATAATATTTAATAATACAAGTGTATAAGAGGTACGAGAATTAGTAACTAGTACAATTTAGAAACGAAATAAAATAAAGCATTTACTTTATTACAATTAGAATAATCCAAAGTTTACAAAATGGATAAAGATAATTACAAGTACTAAGAATAAAAAGAATTTCCTTATTACAATTGTATTGAAATTACAATGCTTCCCACCTCACCCAAAATAAATAAAAGGCTAAATTACAAAAGAATAAAGTAAAACCCTAAAACTATTTCTAAACTCAATTTCCTAATTCATCTCTGGTATCTTCTTTTCTTCTTATTCCTTTGTCCCTGCAAAACAGCACAAAAGATAACAAAACAAAAGAAAAATAATAAAATAAAGATAATTGTTTGAGATGAATGCTACTCTCAGTCTGGCAATGTGATGCATTGATGAACACATCATTGAGTATTTCTTTAAAAAATGGCCAAAGAGTAGTATATGTTCTTATTCTGGAATATTGCCTCAGACTAGTGCATCATAGGCTGGTATAGGGGCAAGTTTCACCAAGGACAGGTAAGTGGCAAAGAGATGATATTCAAACCAGCCGAGCACATCCACAAGGGATCAGGCAGGCAGCTTACACACACAGCTGCATGTGATGTGCTATCGATTAAGCAAGGGAAGTGACCAATATAGAAAGAGCAACTACATCCACTACTGGGAGAGGTGTTGCTCACACATTCATTCTCTCCCAGGACATCACAAACTAAATCAACTCAAAACACAAGACCACATCACATATAACTCTAGATTTGGATCTCAGCTAATCAACCAACCACACCACTAGCCAGATTTCATCTCCACACCCCAACTCTGGTTGCTCCCTAAAAGCCATCCAAGAGCTAGAACAAGAATAAAATCAGGACAGGATAATAAGCTAGCTCAAGAGGAGGAGGAGCAGGCCAGTAGCTAGGAAGAAGGAAGGATCCACAACATACCAAGGTGGAGTAGTTCAAGCCCAAGAGCAAGAAGATCTAGCTGATCAAATCCAAACACATCCACAACACATTTTAGCAACTTGTGCAGTATCAGGTAAATATCCATTCCTATGAACAATCATAGCATCTATTCTTTTATGAAAAGATTTTTAAAAGGGGGAAGCTCTTAGTATTGCATAGAAATGCTATGCAAGGCTCATCATAGAGCTTTGGAGCAGGCAAGCATCTGTTCTTATTTAAATCTTGTGCCTCAGCCTTTGCATCATAAGCTAGAACAGGTTACACACACAAATCATCAAGAACAAATGACCTTTGACCAGTTACATTAGTAGAAGTAGTAGCAGATCATATTCATTATGGTCATGCTGTTGTGCACCCGTTAATAAGGTTCCACAGTAGCAATCTCATAACTAATAAGGCCACTATAATTAACTAAATCATCTCATCATCAAAAGACAGATTTTAAGCTCATCTGCAAGCAAGTACAAATACCACATAAATCATCTTCCTAGACAAATAATTTAGGAGTCATTGATAAGGTCACCTTATTTACATAAGATAACATGTGCTTACAGCCTTAGTCTATGCATCCTTGGCCTGGGAAATATTTCTAGTCAGCTGTAACACAACAGTAAGCCATGCTACCCATCTGTTGCTATGCACACTCCAGGTAGAGGCACCACAACAACAACCAGTGCATTAGATGTCACTAGAGCCAGACACTATACCCATTTCATTAAGCAGTATAGATCAATTAAATGAATCTAATCATCTTCCTAGCCACCAAACTAGGAATAAAATCTTACAAATGAGTTGTTGTAAAAAATATACACTTCACTTCATCAAGTGATAAACCATAGAAACCAGGAGTATGACAAGTTAAAGCAACCAACACAACTAACCTGATACTAGAATAAATTCTAGGAGGTTAGGAGGGGTCAGTATAACTATATCCTTCTCATATTCCCAAATTAATGATCATGGGATCATTTCCTTATAAATTTTCTTTATAAACATAGGCTCAGGCATATGAATGCTTAAGTAATTCTCCAAAGACTAAGATCAATAGTCTAAATTAAAAATACCATCAGCAAAGATCATATGCTATCATTTGTTCCAGCAAACCATGAAACATAGCTTCAGTTCAGCAATGCACTGAATCAATTTTTCAAATAAACAACAGTACCAATAATTAACATATCCCTGATGCTGGGATGGGTAATTCATCCAAACTGAAGCAAGACACTTCGTTGTATCACATATATTCCAGGAAAAACCATGGTATGTTAAGAACAGCATCACTAAACCATAGTTTTGCACCTAAACAATTTCATCAGCGCGAAGGCTGGTCACTTAAGCATTACCTGTCTGAATACATGGTTGTGGTAGTAAACAAGGAGGCCGACGTCGGGGTTGCAGAAGTTGCCTTCCCGCTGTTGTCGGAGAAGAAATGATACCTAAGTACCTCTCCCACCACCACAGGAAGGTCAGGAAGCAGCACGACGGAGCAAAGAAGGGCGCCGGGGTTGCATCCCTGGATGCCGTCCCTCCGGCGTCAGGGATGGGGGTAGGTCGCGATGCATCGCAGACCACATCACCGCTTGGGCGTGCGAGAGGCAAAGAAAATCAAGCCGAGGAGGTGGTAGATCATAGCACAGTGGGCCAAAGCTCCATCTGGCTGGCGCTAGAGGGCGGCGGAAGCCGTCGGAATCGAGCAAGCAACAGCGGCGATGGCGAGCAGTGCGAGAAGAGGAACATGGATAGATAGGTGTTACGAGAGGGGGAAGTCGGGCCGGGTGGGGTTATCCCCCAGGCATGGTCTAGTTGGACCAGGTCGTCCGATGCAGCCAACCAAGAAACCTCCAGCTGGATCCTTTGGGTCTGGTTCTAATAGAGAAAAAGAAAAAAGCTGTTAAAGAATGAAATAAAAATTACCAAAATGCCCTTCTGACATTTAAAATTCTAGAATATTATAGAAAAGTTATAAAAATACATCTAATATATGAAAATCATCATAAAAGTAATATTTACCTAATAAAAAAATAACTTGTTTAAAATAAAAATAAGGCAAATAAGTATTAACACCATTAAATCTTAAGTGAAATTTCATAAAATAAGGAAATAGCCTAAAAATAAATAAAAAATCATTTTTGTATATTAAAATAACTCTACTGTTTTATAAAAACACTAATTTAGAATTTTATAAATAAAACATAAAGTGAATATTTAAAGACTCTTAATTCTTTGATGAATTTATAAAAATAAAGGTAACTTAAAAATAAATAAAATTCATTTTTAAGCTCTTGAATAAATATATTACACATTTTAAATAAAAGTAATACTTAAAAATAAAGAAAATATTAAATATATTATTAGATAAGTCTTTCATATTTTAAATAATAAATCCTTATCTATTACCTATTTTTTAAAATTCTTTAAAAGCAATTATTAAGTAAGAATAATCACTATTTTTGTAAAACCTTGATTAATTAAAGTCTAAATACTAAATCCCAAATTCACAACTAAAATGCATACTCAAACTTAAGTATTACTTTTAACTTTAAGGTATTCTTTTAAAACTCTTATTGAGTATTACTCATATATATAATATGATGAACAATCATTATATATTAAGCATTATTAACATAACTTTAAACTCTAACAAATTATTAAGATCATCTAATAATGCTCCCATTAAATAAATACAGATTATTTTCTTAATAAGCAAAACAAATTTAATCTAAATCATTCACTTAAAATATAAAGTGAATAATTCCACACCTTAGTTATACCTATTATAAATCTAAAACTCGGGAATAATTAAAATATATTACATCTTAAGTTTACTTAACCTTTTAAAGTTAACTTTAGTCTCAAACCTTATAAACATCAGGTCTAATAAATCACTTATGTTTTTATAGTTAACTTTGGTCTATTTAACTTAAGACATAAAGCATCTCAAGTACAAACTAATAAATCAAACACCAAAAGACATTAATCATGTTTTATTAACAATGATGATTGTTTAAACCTTAGAAAGGAAATCTTTTCTTCAAATGTTATTTTTTTGCCACTTCAAAGAATAATCTCATAATAAATTCTTCAACTCTTAACAACTAAAACCAAGGACTCTTAGCTTAGTCACCAAATAACAATTAAATATAATCACATTACTTGATACTTTACCTGTGTATTAAGAATTATTATCACTTAGGTTTCTTATAAAGATCATTACTTATAAAGTAAAACTTGAAGATAGACAATTAAGATCTAAGAAACCTTGTGTAGCATTCCATATGTGTGTATTTTATTGTTGTATAAATACATGTTGTTTCACACACACTCACAAGCCTTAATAAGAAGCACATGTATGAAACTTAATCTAAAAGGGCAACACATTCCAAGGAAACCAATTCCAGTATCCAAACCCTAAGAAAACGTTATTCTCGGGATTCGTGTTTATTAACTTGCATTACATTACCTATGCATAAAAGCATCTTGCTTCTTTAAACATTAGTCCTTACCGGACCAATGATGCAGATTTAAACTATTGGATCTTATATTGTCTTGAAGACCGTGAGTGCATAATCCTGCAATCACAAAAGGCAAGTTCACACTTGCTCATGTCCTTTGATTATTTTCTGTAAAGTATTTTACAAATCCAGTGTTGTCATCGCCTGCATTTGAAAAAGGTCAGAAAACACTATTCTCATAATAATGTGATTATAGGATATTTACCATGAGGTAATAACCTACTATAAGAGTTTCGGTGGTAAAGGAACATATTATCTAGGAATGAATAACCAATGTCGCCAGTGATTCTTGCGCCGTATATCACGCATTGACCATGAGATTTGGAATGGGACGAAGAATTCAGCTGTATCTTTTCCCTCTCCCATGGATCTGGATGTGCGGCTCATGGCTGTTATCAATCGTAGCATGCATATTATATGGTAATTCATAGAGGATATGCAGCATATGGGTGGGAGCCCTCGATGTCCCACGATAGTTCTGGCATCTGAAAGATCTGTACAAATCATTGCCGTAATTCAAAAGTTGGGCATGGTGTACACCAAGGAGACATGCGGGGTCGCGGAGAAGGCATGATTGGCTTGGATCTTAGGTTGGGCCTCAAACCAAGGAAGTTTGAACGGGGACATACTCCCGGCCGTGCAACAAAACGTAAGGTCTCTCATGGGTAAAGTGACGCACCTCTGCAGAGTGTAAGAACTGTAACTTGTTGCTCCCTGTTCCAGGAAGGAGCTGCGAACGCGGCGGGAAAGGAACTCCATGAAAGTTCTGGTAAACCCGTGAAGGCTGACGGACATAGATTTTCAGAATAAAAGCAACCTTTGAAGAAATGTTTACGAAAACCTGCATTGCCTATGACCTATGGTCTGTGGCTGTAGCTATAGTGCATCAAACACTCCTTTTCTAGTGAACTTGCTGAGTACGCTCGTACTCAACGTATATTCTTAAGCATTGCTAGGTTCTAAAGCCAGTATAGACGATGTCTACGTCAAGTTATGCTCCAGGAATCAACATTAAAAGCTAAAGCTCTTCAATGAAGTCAAGGAATTCAACATATACATCAACTCAAGTGAAGACAAAGTTGCGAATTAGATAAGAATAGAATCTCTAGCCATAGAACCTACTTCTGTAGAGTACTACAATAGCAGCAGTACAAGCCAAATAGTTAGATGCTAATTTTATTAGCAAAATAACTATGAGTTTTTTATTTCTGATTCTTCTTTGTAAAAAGTTTCTATAGGGTTCGCAGCATAGAAAACAAAAAATTTCCTACGATGGGAACTATGTACCAAGATCTGTCTACTAGATACAAACAACGGGCGGATGTATATACGTAGAGAACATACCCTTGAAGACCGACAAAGCTTAACGATTTCAACTCGTGGTTGATATAGACGATCTCTTGCCGATCTCAAGATCGAGAGGAAGTCCTAGCGCCATAAGCGAGCGCATCCGTTTCGCACACACGCATAAGACACCGGGCAACCTCCACCTCCTCGCTCCAATGATGCAGAAGCACAACCCTTTCTTGTCGAATAGCCACCGAACATGTATCTCGCTAGTCCAAAACCATGGGGATAAATTCTAGAGGGGAGAGAGATCCTTCACGAGGAGGTGTGAGACAAGTGAGAGGAGGGCTCCTTTTATAGGAGGAGGGGAACCCCAAGGGGGTGGCAGCGCATGGGGCTGCCCTTGCCCTCCCCTCTTCATGTGGGTGGACACTCCACTCACAAAATTCCTTTAAATTCCCTCCACTCAAAAGTCCACTCAAATTCGCATTAAATTTCCACCAAATTTAATGCAAACTCTCATTAAATAAAACTCTTTTATTTTTATTAAGAATTTTGTCAATTACTTTAATGACAAACATTCACAAATAACCCCTTGCTAGAATTACATTTCACATGCATAATCACTTTATGCAATTTCACCCGAAAACCTGTTTCGGTATCTAGTGAAATAAATTCCTGCGCTTGTTTATTCTTTCGGCATGAAACATTTGCTCCAACTGGATGCCAGTGTCCCTTAAGTGTGTCACCCTACGGTTCGCGAATAATGCGGACATGATCGAGACCCTTCTCCGTTCAATAATCAGTAGCGGGACCTGGAGATCCATACTGAATCCCACACATTCAACGATGACTTTTCCTATGATCGTCGGAACCTTTTATGCTTGTATCTTAATCCCTTTGTTTCACGATATATTACATGTCCGAGATTCGATCATTGGTATCTCCATACCTAGTTTGATCTCGTTCCTGACATGCACTCTTTTCTCGTTCCCGTGATATAACATTCTAGTGATAAAATCACTTGCTTGCAAGCTAACCAACGTGATATCACCGAGAGGGCCCAGAGCATATCTATCCGTCATCGGGATGAAAAAATTCCACTCTTGATCCATGATTCTCAACATAACACTTTAGTAGCTTTGAAGCCATCTTTATAATCACCCAGTTACGGAGTGACGGTTGATGTCGACAAGAAACTCTTCCGGTGTTAGTGATTGGCATGATCTCATGGTCTAAGGATTAGGACTACTTCGTAGTTTGTTTATAGCAATATAAACTCAATGACTTTGATCGTAATGCTATACTTCGGATGAATGTTCATCACACCATTACACTAATGTTGTGATCTCGTTATTAACAACATCCAATGTCTATGATCAGGAAACCGTGATCATCTTGTTAATCAACGAACTAGTTTATGAGAGAGGCATAACTAGGAACTTTCTGTTTGTTTATTAAACACTAGCATGCAAAATAAACATCTATCATATACTTGGAATACACATAATAAACATTTTATTATTGCCTCTCAGGGCATATTCCCTTCAGTCTCCCACTTGAACTAGAGACAATAATCTAGTTACATTGTGATGTATCTAACACCCATGGAGTTCTGGTGTAGATCATGTTTTTCTCTAGGGAGAGTTTTAGTCAACGGATCTGCTGCATTGAGATCCGTATGTACTTTACAAATCTTTATATCTCCATCCTTGACATGCTTGCGGATGGAGTGAAACCGGCGCTTAATATGCTTGGAATGCTTGTGAGACCTTGGCTCTTTGGCATTGGAAATGGCACCATTGTTGTCACAATAGATCACCATTGGGTCCAACGCGTTTTCAACCACACCTAGTTCGTATATGAACTCCTTCATCCAAACTGCTTCCTGAGCCGCTTCTAAAGCAACAACATATTCGGCCTCCGTTGTTGATCCCGCCACCACAGGTTGTTTGGAGCTCCTCCAACTAACCGCTCCGCCATTCATGAGAAATACGTATCCGGATTGAGACTTATAGTCATCTGGATCGGTGTCAAAGCTAGCATCGACATAACACTTAGCGACGAGCTCTTCTTCACCTCCGTATACAAGAAACATATCCTTAGTTCTTCGCAAGTACTTAAGGATATTCTTGACCGCTTTCGATGTTCGAACACGGATCCGATTGGTACCTACTAGTCAAACTAATAGCATGTGCCACATCCGGTCTTGTACATAGCATGGCGTACATTATAGAGCCTATGGTGAAGCATAGGGACCTTGTCCATTATCTCTCTTTCTTCCGGGGGACTTTGAGTCTTACTCAATGTCGTGCCTTGTGTCATAGGTAAGAACCCTTTCTTACTATTTTCCATTTTAAACTTCTTTAAAATCTTATCAAGGTATGTACTTATGATAGCCCTATTAGGCGCCTAGATCTATCTCTATAGATCTTTATGCCTAATATGTATGACGCTCACCTAGGTCCTTCATTGAAAATTTGTTTAGATAACTTTTAACAATGTTTAAAAGATCTATATCATTTTCGATCAATAATATGTCATCCACATATAATATCGAAATGCCACATTGCTCACTCACTTTCTTGTAAATACAAGCTTCTCCATAAGTTTGGACAAATCCAAACTCTTTGATCACATCATCAAAGCGGAGATTCCAACTTCGTGATGCTTGCTTCAATCCATAGATGGATCGCTGAAGCTTGCACACCTTGTTAGCATCCTTAGGATCGACAAAACCCTTTGGTTTTATCATATACAACTCTTCTTCAATATTACCATTGAGAAACGCGGTTTTGACATCCATCTGCCATATATCATAATCGAAATATGCAGCAATTGCTAACATAATACTAACTGACTTTAGCATCTCTACGGGAGAGAATGTCTCATCGTAGTCAACTCCCTGAGGGATGTAATACTAGTGAACAGTCTTTCATTGGTGTTATGTCAACGACTATAGTGTACTACATCATGGAGTGGTATGCTGGGTCACCGCAGTTGTCAAGCTCACCAGTTTGCTGTAACAAAGGATTAAACATAAGGTGTGGAAGGTAATGGTTCGCAGCAAGTAAAAAAGTAACAGTGGAAGATGTATCAATGGTAAAGTTTGGACCGGGGTCCATAGTTCACTAGAGGTGCTCTCCTTAGATAAACAACATGGCATGAAGGGTAAAAAAATTACAGCGGGCAATTGGCGATGAACTGCAAGGCATAAAAATGCAATTACTAGCCGGAAAGATCCTATGAGGTTGATTGGGCAATACAACAATATATAGACCGTCATCCAAGCGCATCTATGAGTAGAAGTCCACCTTCGTTATCATCCGAACCCTCCAAAGATTAAGTTGCAAGCAACGAGACAATTAGTTTAAGCAAAGTGTAAGGTAAGGTAATACCCAATTGTTCCATGAACAAGAGACCGTTGTTTTCTCCCTAGTAGTAACATCACATCTACAACCGAAGATATTTCTGTCACTTCCCTTGGAAACTAGAGGCATGAACCCACTATCGAGCATAAATACCCCCTCTTGGAGTCACTAGCAACTACTTGGCCAAGATAACCACTAGCAACGAAGAGCATGCAAGGTCACAAACAACACAGACATGATAGAATCATAAAGATAAAACCATTAATCAAACCAACATAATAATCGCAATATCCATCGGATCCCCGCAAACACAACATGCATGATTATAAATATATTAGATCTTGATCATGAACGGAGCTCACAAGATCTATACATGAAATCACAAAGGAGGAGATACAACCATCTAGCTACTACATGGACCCATAGTCCAAGGTGGAACTACTCACGAATCATACCAGAGAAAAGGCCTCCGGGATGATCTTGTAGGGTTTCGTAGCATGGAAAACAAAAAATTTCTACCGCATACAAACAAACAAGCCAAGATCTATCTACTAGATTGTAGAAACGAGTCGATAGAATTACTCACCCTCAAAGATTCCAAAGTGTTTAACGAGAGCGGATTCTCGTGGGTGATGTAGTCGTATTCTTCCCGATCTCAATATCGTGTAGACGATCCTTCCGGCGCTGCGTTTCGGCAGCGCTTCCGCAGTCGGTCACACGTTCAGTACTCGACAAAGACCTTCCTCTCCCTTGTTCCAAAGAAAATGGAGGTTGTAGCACTCTCTCGCGATTCCAAGCAGACAACGGCGTGGTACCGAAGTAGAGGAGATCTCATGGCTCGCCTTGCCGAGCGAGTATGGTGGAGTATGAGAGAGTCCCTCGACGATCTAGGGTTTAGACATGCCGAGGAGGAAGCTTGGCCGGCGGCTAGGGTTGCTAGGTGGCGGCGGCGGCTTGACCTAGGTCGGCGGCGGCGGCAGTGGAGGTGGCGGCGCCGGCGGCTAGGGTTTAGAGGAGAGGATCTTGTGTGTTAGGAGGGGCAGCCCTGCCCCTCCCTTTATAGGTGGGAGGTGCGGCCAAGGGGAGGGGAGTCCCTCCCCAACTCGGCTTGGAGGTGGGCCGCCGGTTGGAGGAGGGAACTCCTCCCCAACTCGGTTTCCACCTCTCCTCCTCTTTCCAAAAACTGTCGTTTCACTTTTCAAAACTAGCCGTTGGACTTTTCAAACTAGGATTTGAATAAACCCTTTATTTTGGACAGCGATGACACCTAGCACATGATGCAATCATTCCAAATTGTAATGACACATTCATGTACCCCTTCCCCTCCGGAGTGCCGGAAATTCCGGAACCTTCTAGAACATTCCCGATGAAAACACCGGAATCATTCCCCAACTCCGAAACGAGACTTTCCTTATATGAATCTTATTCTCCGGACCATTACGGATCTCCTCGTGATATCCCGGATCCCATCCGAGACTCCGAACAACATTCGGTCTCTTTCTCATCATACCATAACTACTCAAACAACGTCAATCCTTAAGTGTCTCCTACGGTTCGTGAATTATGCGGACATGATCGAGACACTTCTCCGAACAATAACCAATAGAGGAATCTGGAAATTCATATGGCTCCCACATATTTCTACGATTACTTTGCGATCGAATGAACCACTTACATACGATATCAATTTCCCTTTGTCTCACGATAGTTTACTTATCCGAGGTTATGATCGTCGGTATCTCTGCATACCTAGTTCAACCTCGTTACCGATAAGTACTCTTTTCTTGTTCTCGTGATATGTGATCCCTTGTGAGCCAGTCACATGCTTGCAAGATAATTGGATGACATTTCACCGAGAGGGCCCAGAGTATATCTATCCGTCATATGGATGGACAAATCCCACTCTTAATCCATGTGTTTCAACCAATACTTTCCGAACACTCAATGCCACCTTTATAGCCACCCAGTTACGGTGTGGTGTTTGATGTCATCAAAGCATCCATCCGGTAAAGGTGATATGCATGATCTCATGGTCGAAGGAATTTAGATTACTATGTATCAGAAAGCATATAGCAATTGAACTATTAAAATGACTTGATCTTTATGCTACGCTTATCTATAGGAGTATGTCCACCATATCATTCTCCTAACGATATGATCCTGTTGTTAATAACATCTCAATGTTCATGATATGGAAACCACAATCATCTATTAACCAACAAGCTACTATTATATAGAGGCTTTACTAGGGACTTCAAATTAAGTTTACAAATCACACAAGTATCAATGTTTCCTCGTTAATACTATTATAGCATGAATGTAAACATTTATCATAAACACAAAGATATAATAATAACTACATTTATTATTGCCTCTAGGGCATATCTCCAACAGATCTCCCCTCCAGCAGGGTGCCGGGAAGAACTTCAGATCCCCCCCCCCCGATCTAGGGACGATGGTGGCGGCGGCTACAGACGGTTTTGTGGATTTTTGATCGGGTACTCAGGGTTTCTGCATCGGGGGCTTCTTATAGGCGAAGGAGCGAGACTGGGAGGCGGCCAGGGCCACCAAACCCTAGCCAGGCGCGGGCCCACCTACCCCCGCGCCTGGGGTGGGTCTTCCCCCCTGGCCAGCCCCTTCGGTTCTCCTATGGACTTCTTGTTCCCTACGTAAAGTAATTGACTTTAACGTTTGTCCCGTCCAATTCCGAGAATATTTCTTTACTAACTTTTCTGAAACCAAAAACAGCAGAAAACAGGCATCTGACACTGTTGCAACTTGTTAATAGGTTAGTACCAGAAAACATGTAAAAAGCACCTCAAAGTGTGGACAAGTAAAGCAAAGTAGATACTAAACAAGCATGGAGCATCAAAAATTATAGATACGTTTCCAACGTATCAAAATTACAGTAGGGCAATTGACAGGAACTGAGCAAGGCATAACAATGCAATACCAGACAAAAAGATCCTATGAGATTAGATTGGTTAATACAACAATATACATAGACCTCCATCCAACTGCATCTATGACTAGAAGTCCACCTTCAGGTTATCATCCGAACCCTCCAAAGATTAAAGTCGCAAGCAACTGATTTAAGCAAAGTGTGTAAGGTAAACAATCCACTTGTTCCATGAATAACAGACCTTTGTTTTCTCCCTAGTATCAACAACACATCTACAACCGAAGATATTTCTGTCACTTCCCTTAGAAACTAGAGGCATGAACCCACTATCGAGCATAAATACCCCCTCTTGGAGTCACTAGTAACTACTCGCCCAAGATAGCTACTAACAACGGAGAGCATGCAAGATCACAAACAACACAGACATGATAATATCAAATAGACAAAACCATTAATCAAACCAACATAATAATCTCAATATCCATCGGATCCCCGCAATCACAACATGCATGATTACAAATAGATTAGATCTTGATCATGAACGGACCTCACAAGATCTATACATGAAAGCACAAGGAGGATATACTACCATCTAGCTACTACATGGACCCATAGTCCAAGGTGGAACTACTCACACATCATACCGGAGAAGAAGGCCTCCGGGATGATATCCCCTCCGGCAGGGTGCCGGAAAGAACTTCAGATCCCCCCGATCTAGGGACGACGGTGGCAGCGGCTACAGAAGGTTTCGTGGAGTTTTGATCGGGGTGCCTAGGGGATTTTGCATTGGGGGATTCTTATAGACGAAGAGGCAAGGCTGGGAGGCAGCCGGAGGGCCCACACCCTACCTAGGAGCGGGGTGGGCCCACCCGTGCCTACGGAGTGTGGTTGCCCTAGTTCGCTTCTCCGTCTCTCCTCTGGACTTCGTGTCACCCACGGTAAAATATTGACTTTGGATTTTGTCCCGTCCGATTCCGAGAATATTGATTTTCTGCCTTTCTGGAACCAAAAACAGAAGAAAACAAGCAACTGGCACTGTGGCAACTTGTTAATAGGTTAGTCTCAGAAAAGATATAAAAACACCTCAAAGTGTAGACAAAGCAAATCAAAGTAGATACTAAACAAGCAATGGAGCATCAAAAATTATAGATACATTTCCGACGTATCAACAGTAACATCTGAAATGTCAAGAGACAAAACACTTAGCGCTTAGCTCCCCGATAACGGCGCCAGAAAATAGCTTGATGACTGCAAGTGCACAGATTGTTTGTAGCTAGTTTCGAAGTTCAGATATCGATCCCACAGGGAGCCTAAAGGTAAATGTTTATTGGTGAAGTCTTTGTCGCATTCGAAGTTGTCAGAGGTCTTCAAGTGAATTAACTGCAAGTCTTGCGAATAAGAATGGAATTTGGGTGTAAATGAAAGTACTTAAGTAAAGCTAAAGTGTAAAATTCAGAAATAAAAAGTATAAAAAGTAAAGGGCGATTTTTTTGTTCTTTTCTGCAGATGACGAAGTAGGCGCGTAGGAGTTTCAGTTCATGGTGATAGTGAATGTGCTGGTGAATGAGTGCTAAGTTTAACAATTATAATCTTATAAGTACGTGTGTAGGAGAGCAACCTATAATTAGTCGGAACTCCTCTTGGTAGGTTTTTTTGTGATAGGAATACTTGTATTACTCAAGAACAATAGGGATTACAATCAGCTCGACAGATGGTCATGAGACCATCAGGTCTAGATCCAAGCCAAACAGCTGTGCGAGCATTTGTTCTAGCGAAGTTTGCCATAAAATGGATACTATTATTCTGACTTCGCCTAATATGAGTAATACAAGACTGGCCAACCTTCATCAAGATTTTGATCTCTTCAATAGATGTTGAAAAAGCGATCGGTCCATCTCTTCATTTGTTAATGCTTTAACCATCTCCAAACAATCCACTTCAATAAGCAGAGTCTGGTTGCACCAATGTAAGGCCAACGAAATACCTTCAAGTAAGGCGCCTAGTTCTGCACCAAGTGCATCACGACATGAGAACAACTGGCGACAAGAAGATATAATTATATCACCACTATGATCTCGAAGAACAATGCCAACCCCAGCACCACCATTAGTATCAGAGGACCCATCAGTGTTAAGCTTTGCCCATCCTTCAGGTGGAGGCGTCCAACCCGGTAAGGCAGCAGGATGTTGTAATGTATGCACTTGCTGCTCATCAGGATCCATAATAAACTTGCCCTTGGCTATATTCTCAAAAGAGTGATGCTTGATTTGGAATAGTGAATCGAGATAGCTCATAAGAAACTGTCTAGAGACTTCCAACGATGGAGGAATTTTGTCATGAACAACTTCATTACGAATGTGCCAAATCCGCCATAATGTCATCAAAACTTTGCTTATCATTGCATGTGTAAAATTGCTTAGGAAGTTTAGCAACCATTCAGAGCCTGTATTGACAATGGAATCTAGTGGCGGTAGGTTCCAACTTTGTGCCATATAGTCCCACAGTCGTCTGGCCATATCACACCTTAGGAAAGGGTAGAAATTATCCTCCGGCTCACGACGGCAAACAGGACATAAATCTGAGTGTTCCATATGCCGTACATGCTTATTTTTCCATGTGGGAAGAGAATTAGTTGCTAGACGCCACATGAAATGCTGCACTTTCGGTGGTACCATCGACTTCCAAACAAGATCCCACATTTTTCTTGAGCCATTAGGAACCGATCTGGTTGAAACTGTGGTCTCTGTCCATGTCTCATCCATTGCTAACCTGTACGCACTATGCACCGTGAAAAGCCCATGTTTGGATGGAGCCCAGGCTAGCTGATCGTCCATTTGTCTCAAAGATGGCTTTATTTTTAAGATCTCCACCACATCAGCTGGAACAAAGTACTAATATAACAGATCAGTTCACTTCTCCAAGCACCATTTTGATCAATCAACTCATAAACAAAACATAGGCGACATCTATTCTTCCGTGAAATTGGCCGATAGGAATAAGGTCTAGGTATCCAAGGATCACGCCATATCCTAGTATTCTGGCCGTTCCCAATACGCCATATTAAGCCTTTCTTCAATAATTCTAGACCATATGAAATAGTCTGCCAGGTGGAAGAGGCGTTACCCGTGAAAACTGTATCCTCTAGCTTCCCATTGGGGTAGTACTTGGCCTTCAAAACTCTTGCGTAGAGACTATTTGGCTTTGTGATTAATCTCCAAGCCTGCCTAGCAAGTAGAGCCTGATTAAACATCCGAAAATCTCGAAAACCCAAACCTCCTTGATTCTTTGGTCTCTGCATTTTCTCCCATGAACGCCAATGCGTTTTCCTTTTTCCGTCCTTGGATCCCCAATAGAAATTCCTCACCGTATTTGTTAAATCA
Organism: Avena longiglumis; assembly: GCA_030063025.1. Taxonomy (NCBI): domain Eukaryota; kingdom Viridiplantae; phylum Streptophyta; class Magnoliopsida; order Poales; family Poaceae; genus Avena; species Avena longiglumis. The sequence continues at coordinate 552,230,131 of CP125973.1, read as the reverse complement.
TCACATACCGAGAATGGAAGCTTAAAAACACCCATTAAATAGATTGGTAAGGCTTGAGCCACAACCTTAATGAAGACCTCCCGCCTGGCTTGCGATAAATTACCATCGCCCCACATCACAAGCCTCTTCGATAGCTGCGCCTGGAGGTTATGGAGTTTACCCCTCGACATACGGCCATCCGGAGTGGGGAGGCCCAAATACTTCTCATCGAAGGCTTGAGTTGTGACTTGGAGAGCTAGTCGAATACCCACTTGTGCCTCTGCCGCACATGAGTCACCAAACAACACCTAACATTTTGATGGGTTAATAATTTGGCCAGTAGAAGATGCATATATATCCAGAGCTTGTTTTACTACCTCCGCTTGGTCAGTATTTGCCTTGAAGAACAATAGTGTGTCATCAGCGAAGAGCAGATGTGAGATGCCAGGAGCATTCCGACACACTTTAATGGGTGATATCACATTCTCATCAATTCCTTTATTTAGAAGAGCGGACAAACCATCAGCAACAAAAAGGAATAAGAACAGAGATAAAGGGTCACCGTGCCATAGCCCACGCGATGGTGCAAATGAATCCAAGAGGGTTCCATTGAATTTTATGAAATACCTCAACGATTTTACACATGACATTATCCAATCAACGAAACGGTGAGAAAAACCCAACTTTTGCATCACTTGCCTCAAGAAAGACCAATCAACCCGGTCATATGCCTTCGAAAGATAGGGATTATATGCATAAAAACTCTTTGTAGGATCTTTTTCTTGTTCGATATGATGTATGCACTCGAAGGCTAGAAGTGCATTGTCAGTTATCATCCTTCCAGGAACGAAGGCACTTTGTGAAGGTGAAATAATATCATCTAGCAGAGGTCTTAACCGATTAACCAAACACTTAGACACATCTTTGTAAACAACGTTACACAAGCTAATTGGACGGTATTCGAAGAGCTTGGTTGTATTGGATACCTTAGGAATCAACACAATGGAAGTGGTGTTAGCTCCTTCCGGCATAAGACCAGTTTTGAAGAATTCTTTAATGGCAGCAACAACCGTCTCCTTCAAAGCATCCCAATTCCTCTGAAAAAACCTAGCTGGAAAACCATCTGGACCAGGTGCCTTTAATTGGCCAATCTAAAAAAGAGAGTCAGCTATTTCTGATGGCGCCTGATAGCGCTTCGTCAGGAAACCCCAAGAGCAAGGTGTGAAGAGCACATCATCAAGTATTCCCTTAGTAAGAAACCAAGGTTATCGAAACAGTATGAGGAAGGAAACGTCTCAAAGGTGTTGCTAGCAACTTGGAAACCTGCACAACACAAACTCAAGACTTTTCCCCAACAAATAGTGAGGTTGTCAATCTCACCGGTTCCTGTAACAAAGGATTAACTCTATGGTGTGGAAGGTAATAGTGGTTTGCAGAAAGTAAACAGGAACAGTGGAAGATGTATCAATGGTAAAGATTGGACTGGGGTCCATAGTTCACTAGAGGTGTTCTCCTTAAGATAAACAAACATGGCTTGCTGGGTAAACAAATTACAGCAGGGCAATTGACAGGACTGAGCAAGGTATAACAATGCAACACTAGACATTCATGATCCTATGAGATTCGATTGGGCAATACAACAAGATACATAGACCGCCATCCAACTGCATCTATGACTCGAAATCCACCTTCAGGTTAACATCCGAACCCCCTCCAGTATTAAGTTGCAAGCAATAGGTAACAGCTTTAAGCAAAGTGTGTATGGTAAACAATCCACTTGTTCCATGAACAAGAGATCGTTGTTTTCTCCCTAGTGGCAACAACACATCTACAACCTTATAGATTTCTGCCACTTCCCTTAGATTAAATAGAGGTATGAACCCACTATCTAGCATAAATACTCCCTCTTGGAGTCACTAGAATCTACTTGGCCAAGATAGCTATACTAGAAACGGAGAGCATGCAAGATCACAACCAACACAGACATGATAGCACAAAGGAGGAGATACAACCATCTAGCTACTACATGGACCCGTAGTCCAAGGTGGAACTACTCACGCTTCATATTCAATAGTGGAAACGAGGTCTTTTGTTGATCCCGAAAAGGGGCTTTAACACCGGTTCTTCTACGAACCGGTGTTAAAGGGGGGGCGTACCAGCGTGGCCCCTGCGGCATTAAAGGAGCCCCCCTTTAACACCGGTTCGTGCCACGAACCGGTGTTAAAGGTCCCTAAATGTGGTTTACCCCCTTTAACACCGGTTCGTGGCATGAACCGGTGTTAAAGGGGGGGCTATATAAGACACCACCCCAGCCCACACACACACCCCACTCTTCCATTCTTTCACATTTTGGAGCCTAGCAAGAGGGTGTGAAGAGTGCTAGTTTGTGTTTTTTTCATATGCACTAGAGGTGTTCGGTGAAATGCCCAAGAGCTCAAAATAAGCTTTCTTGTTGCTCTTTACGTCTCGGTCGAGGTCGGCAACTATAGTTTCATGTGTCATTGATGTACTATATATATAAATGGTCATCTCCTGTTATTTTTGATATATACTACATATTAATGCAGATGAATCGGCAATGGATGTACGGTGACCGCCAGACTTCCGAAAGTACATTACGGGCCTCCAAAATTTCATCATTGTGGCTAATGCAAACCGTGGTCACAATGGTTTTATGTGTTGTCCGTGTGTTCACCGTCGAACAAGAAAGACTACTCAAATACCAGAACCATTCACGCCCACATTTGATCCGGTTTCATGCCCAGCTATAATTGTTGGACCAAGCACGGAGAAAAGGGGTTGTGATGGAAGACAACGAAGAAGAAGAGGATGATGAAAACTATCATAATATGTATCCTGAATATGATGATAATGCAATGGAGGTAGATAATGAAGATCAAGAGGGAGCAGGGCCCACTGATGACGATCTTGGTCGGGCCATTGATGCAAAGGAAGAATGTGAAACGAAAAGGAGAAGGAGAAGTCGAGCATGTTAAAGGATCACAAAACATTGTTGTATCCAACTTGCGAAGATGGCCACAAAAAGCTAGGTGCCACAATCGGATTTGCTGCAATGGAAGGGAGAATGGTGACCGACAGATTTTCAAAGTTGTTGGTAAAAATGAAGAATCTTCTTCCAAGAAATAATGAGTTGCCCGACAAGACATACCAAGCAAAGAAGGTTGTCTCGCCTCTAGGATTAGACGTGCGTAAGATACATGCCCATTAATGACGCATCCTCTACCGCGTGAGAAGTACGAGAATTTGGATGCATGCCGTATGCCTTTGCATTGCGGTATAAGATCGACGAGACGATCTGGCGATGTTGAGGGCGAGGCCCCTAGGAAGAAGGTTCCGCCAAGGTTATGTGGTATGCTCCTATAATACCACGGTTAAAACGCTCTTCGTAAATAAAGAGCATGCCAAGTTGTTGCGATGGCACATGGAAGATCAGAAGAAATACGCGATGTTGAGACACCCCGCTGATGGGTCATGGAGAAAAGTCGGCGAGAGTACCCGGACTTCGCACGTGACGCAAGGAACTTAAGGTTTGGTCTAATGCAGACGGCATGAATCCTTTTGGTGAGCAGAGCCAGCATACAAAGACTGGCCTGTGACCCTATGTATCTATAACCTTCCTCCTTGGGTGTGTATGAAGAGGAAGTTCATTATGATGCCAGTGCTCATCCAAGGCCCGAGGCAACCCAGCAACGACATTGATGTGTACCTAAGGCCATTAGTTGAAGAACTTTTACAGCTGTGGGCCAAACCAGGTGTACATATGTGGGATGAGCACAATGGGGAGCCATTTGACCTACGAGCATTGCTTTTTCGTAACCATCAATGATTGGCTGCTCTTAGTAACATTTCAGGCAGACAAACAAGGGATACAATGAATGCACACACTGTTTAGATGATACCGAAAGTGTATATTTGGATAAATGTAAGAAGGTTGTGTACCTAGGGTATCGCCGATTTCTTCCGAACTGCATCCAAGAAGAAAGAAAGGCAAGCATTTCAAATGCTGGCGTAACCCGGAGGAAGCCTCCTCCGCATCGTGAGGAGGTATTTGGTATGGTCAAGGACCTAGAAGTAATATTTGGAAAATGTCCCGCAATCTATTTGTTCCGAATGACGATGCGGACACGCCATGTGGAAGAAGCAATCTATATTTTGGGACCTACCCTATTGGAAAGTCTTAGAGGTCCGCTCTTCAATCGACGTGATGCACGTGATTTAAGAATGTTTGCGTGAACCTGCTAGGCTTTCTAGGAGTGTATGGGAAGACAAAAGATACACCGAAGAACGCAGACCAAAGAACGTCGAAGGCCCTCAAGAGCCTATGCATCCCGAGAACGAGAAGGGTAAACGATGCCACTTAACTCCTGCCACCACGCTCTTACCAAAGGTAGAAGGAAATCTTTTTGAATGTCTCGAAAAGATCAAGGTCCCGTCGGCTTCGTCGAATATAAAGGAATAATAAATATGGCAGAAAAAATTCCAAAACCTGAAGTCTCATGATCGCCACGTGATTATGACACAATTGCTTCCGATTGCATTGAGGGGCTTTACGAAAATGTTCGAGTACCCATTGTGAAGCTATGCATTCCTCAATGCAATATCTCAGAAGGTAATCGATCCAGAAAGCCTACCAGGGTTACAGACAGATGTGGCCCAATGTCTTGTCAGCTTTGAGTTGGTGTTCCCACCATCCTTCTTCAATATTATGACACATCTCCTGGTTCACCTAGTAGAAGAGATTGCCATTCTTAGTCCTGTATTTCTACACAATATGTTCCCCTTTGAGAGGTACATGGGAGTCTTAAAGAAATATGTTCATAACTGCGCTAGGGCGGAAGGAAGCATCTCCAAGGGCTATGTAATGAGAGGAGGTCATTGAGTTACGTCGTTGATTTTACCTTTCCCCAAGGCGATTGGTGTTCGTAATCACGACATGAGGGAGATCGTGGAAAAGGCACCCTAGGATGTAAAGCAATGATATGTAGGGACGGGCATTCTCTCAATCAAGCACACTACGGTTTTACAAAGATCTATCTTGGTTGCCCGTATATCAATGAACACAAGAATTTAATATGCCTCAAACACCCGGGTCGATGAATGGATTATAAGTGAACACATGGCGAGTTTTGGCGCCGTCAAAGACTTATCACGAATAACACCACTGTTGGGGATCACTTGACTTGTTGGCCAGACACCATCTTCGATCAGTATGTACTTTCCAAGGGTAGAGATAAATGGGAATACATTTACACGATAGGCCAAGATAAAAGAGCACCAACCAAAATAGTGGTGTCCGCCCGATGAAGCGAACACAATGGGCAAAAGACCACGTATTATGGGTTCATAGAGGAGATATGGGAACTTGACTATGGACCTAATTTTAAGGTCCCCTTGTTTCGATGCAAATGGGTCAAGCTAACAGGAGGAGGGGTTGAGGTAGACAAGAAGTGCAATGACAACGGTGGATCTCAACAATCTTATGAAGAACTTAGACGAACCATTCGTCCTAGCCAATGATGTGGCTCAGGTTTTCTATGTGAAGGACATGTCCTCCGGACAAAAAAAGAAAAAATATGCAAACGAATACATCATATGATGAGCCAAAGCGTCACATAGTTCTTTCAGGAAAAGAAACATCGTGCGAATCGAGGAAAAGATGACATGTCAAGATTATAATAAATTTGATGAAATTCGCCTTCACAAAGTGAAAATTGACCCAAGCATTCCGTTAAGTAAAGAAGATGCTCCATGGTTACGTCAAGAGATCATAAGGAAGGACATATGCCAAGAAGTTCATGCTCATATTATGTAACTCTAGTTCATGTTTTTAATATTAATACATGTCTTGAGTGTTAGTCATATTTTGTGGATGGACCAGGACTATGAGAAGAAGTTGTCCCGATTCGTACTTACCATTAAGATCTGATCTCCAAACGCGGTCACATATTAGGAGTGCCTATGACCAGTTTCTTGGAGATCTTGGGAGGACTAGGCTCCACGGCATCTCCAAACTGGCCGTAGTGGTGTCCCTGCTCAAAACCATCTTGCAGCTTTGTAACTTCTCTAACTAGATCAATACACCGAGCTAACTAATTTCACATATTAGGAGTGCCTCTATGACCAGCTTTCGGAGATGCCGAGGATCGGGCTCGTCAGCATCTCCCAAACTGGCCGTAGTGGTTTCCTGCCTCAAACCGGCTGGAGGATCGGACTCACAAGGATGCCTATTTATAGTACAAGCAGCTCGACATAGTGTTGACACTTACGAAATAATGTCACTCACCCCTATTATTAGTGTTGACTCGTGTTTTGTCCCGATGGTGTCTCCAACCGACTAAAGGTTCATCTTTAGTCTCGGTTGGTGTCTCCAACCGACTAAAGGTTCATCTTTAGTCCCGTTGGTGACACCATCCGGGACAAGGTACGCCATACGACATAATGTCGACACTCACCCCTATTATTAGTGCTTACTCGTGTTTTGTCCCGGTTGGTGTCTCCAACCGGGACTAAAGGTTCATCTTTAGTCCCGGTTGGTGTCTCCAACCGGGACAAGGTACACGCCGCACGACATAATGTCGACACTCACCCCTATTATTAGTGCTGACTCGTGTTTTGTCCCGGTTGGTGTCTCCAACCGGGACTAAAGGTTCATCCCGCCATTTTTTCCTGCCATTTTTCTTCCCGCCAGATCTTCTTCCCGCCATTTTTCTTCCCGCCAGTTCTTCCCTCTAGTTCTTCCCGCTAGTTCACTATATATATATGTAGGGGGTTGGCCTCCATTGTCATTGCACATCTCTAGACTCATATCTGCAACCTCATCACTCTTTCCCATGGCTTCCACCGTAGCACTAACCCCCAGGGAGGCGGAGGCGCTTGCTCGAACTACCCCTTGCCAGACTGCTGTGTCCCCGGCATTGGATGTCTTGGCGTCGGGCGTGCGGTTCCTCCCTGTCCCTCTAGGTGTGGCGCGCCGGATGGCCATCACGAACCACTACTACTTCGAGCTCACGCCGGAGCAGCGGAGGAATCCCAGATGGCATCCCGACTATTTCCCTACTTGGGAAGCCTTCTTCGTGGATCGACATGAGAGGGCGATCGCCAGGCACGAGGAGGACGTCCCACCTCCTCCTAACTTCAACGATGCCGGCCGTCGGCTATGGTGGCGCGGTCGGACTCTCCAGAGCGTCATGGCCTATGACACTGCCGCCGACTCTAACCCCCGTCTGCGCTACCCTCAAGTCCAGCCCACGCGTACTCTCCAGAGGTTCAATTACGGCGACCCCGACGACGACAACGATGACGGCGGCGGTGAGTACGACGACTACAGTGGCGAGTATTACAGGTGTAGGCAGGAGCATGACTGAATCACTCCAACATTCTGAAACAAGTTCGGCCGATTGTTACTTAATCTGGCCATGTATCTTAATTTTCAGTTCTTTTATGTATCTTAATTTTCAGTTCCAGTACGGACGATTGTTACTTAATCTGGCCATGTATCTTAATTTTCAGTTCTTTTATGTATCTTAATTTTCAGTTCCAGTTCGGCTTTATGTAACTGTCTCAAAATGACCTATCTCATTCAACGTGCCTTGGCTTTCGGGTCAAATGACCAATGTTATGGCTAGAATCAAGGCATAGTTTGTGATAATATGGCCATATTGTGCATAGATGTGCATCATGTCATGGCAAACAATGTTGCAAGAGGAAGTTTTCCTTTTTATCGCACCAAAAAGGCATTTTCCATTTTCCGAGCATAAAAACGGACGGTTTTGTGAAGCAACCGCCAAATGGCTAATTTAAAAAACCACCAACACATATGAACTACAAGTACATGATACGATGCTCATGATTTTTTACAAAAATCATTTTTAGATTCACAATATGCTATTTTATCAAAAAACAATGCAAGTTAAGCGAGGCTTGGTGAGATTCAAGTATATACAAAAGATGCGACATTTAAATATCCAATCAATTCAAAAATGTTAATACAAAAGATGCGGCATTAAAATATGATTTGATCTAATAAAAATCATTTTTTAGATGCTTAATATTTCTTATGTTCAAAGTTTTAGGATTTAACAATTTATTTTTGTTTGAATTGAATAATCAAAATTTATATGTAAGTGTTTTAATTATTTTGAAAATTTTCATGTAAAGTAAATATAAAATGATTTACATGAATGGATAGATATTATTTTTCTGAAAATTATGATATATTATTCATATTTTTCTGAGTTGAAATGAAAAAGATATGAATTTTCTAAATTCATACCATATTTTTGAATTAAAAGCCCTTTAATGCATGAAATAATGCCACTTTAACACCGGTTCCGACAGAACCGTGTTAAAGCATTATTCGCTTCATGCTTCTTTAACACCGGTTCCAGCCAGAACCAGTGTTAAAGGGGTAATAATGTTGAACGCTTCTTTAACACCGGTTCCAGCCACGAACCGTGTTAAAGGGGGGTAATAAATGCGCTTGAACGCTTCTTTAACACCGGTTCCAGCCACGGACCGGTTAAAGGGGGTGTATTTATTTCACCTTCCTCCCTTCCTTTCTTCCCCACCGAGCGATCGATCGAGAACACAGAGAGCGCCGCCACCCGCCCGCCGCCGCTGCCGGAGTCTGACCGCCGCCACCCGTCTCGCCGCCGCTGAGCTCGAGGTTCGCCGCCGACCTCTCTTCCCGCATCCTTCCTCTAACACCTCCTTCGTTCGGCGCTCGCCGCCGCGCCGGCCCTCCCCGCTCTCCCAAGTTGGATGTTGCCCACGTTACACACGGACCACAGCCCATGGTAGGCGGCGCCGGGCGGGCGTGGCGTTGGCGATGCGTTGGCGATGCCGTCAACTGGGGGCGGTAGGGCACATCGCGGTGGTAGACGGCGATCAACGGCGGCGGCGCGGGCACGCAGCTGCTTCGCGTCATCGTCGAAGACGACGAGACGGGTACCGGGCGGTGGCCACGATTGGGCCACAAATACAAAGGAAGAGGGATCTGTTTGTATTTTCTACTTATTTGTGTGTATTTTCATTTTGTGATCTGTTTTGAATGATTCACAAATACAAAACTTTATAGATATATTTTGAAATATTGTAGGGGCCCTATTAATCCATTTGGGCTCCATTTGGGCCCTACAAATACACATCAATAAATGCGCGCGGGAAATTAGGGTTGGGCACGACGCTGCTGCTGTCGGCGTCGGCGGCTACGACGTGCCGGCGGGCACGAGGGTGGCCGTGAACGCGTGGGCCATCGAGGGACCCGATAAGATGGGACGATGGCGCGGTTCGACCCGGACAGGTTCGCGGGCGGCGAGGTGGACCTGCACGGCGCGCATCTGGAGCTGGCCGGTGCCGTTCGCCAATAAATAATCGCCAATTGACCCTCGGAACGATTCCAGGGTGCCAAAGATGGGCGAGATGAACGTAGTGACATCGACCCCGACGATCTAGGCCTTAATCCTTGCACATGTGAATTAGAAGCATGTGGAGTAAAAATAAAATAGCTTATAGCAAAGATATTATAATAGGCCACGCCTAAACCCTAACTGACCACCTCGCTCTCTTCCCCGTGCAGGAGCGTCTCGCCGCCGCCGCTTCGGAGCTCATAGGCCACGCCTAAACGCTGGCCGCCACGCCGACGAGCCGCCGCTAGCACCGCCAAGATCCGTCCGACGAGCACCGCCGACGAGACCAACGTCACCCCACGGTGAGCGCCACGTGTCTCGCGTGTATGTACTACATGCATAGATTAAAAGTTGTATACATATTGGACCTCTTACTCATTTGTGTATTTATTTGTGTATTTTGGTATGAATAATATGTATATTTGTGTATGAATCCAAGTCCACTTGAATGTTTACACTCTTACTCTAGATAATATTATTGTTTTAGAAACTATGGATCCACTTAGTAGAAACCTTGAAGAAGAAAAAATAATGGAGAACATTATTGATGAGGACACCACAATATCTCGAACTTGGAGGGACATGATGACGACAACTCAAGTACTAGTCATGGAGAAGATGAAGACTCCGGTGAACGCAATTTAATGGTTACAAAGTCCGGCGAGGTATATGCATTGATTAAGCCTCTGCTGACTTTCGTGTATACAAATTAACGCTTCTTTCTTCTTTTAGCCCTACGGATCGACCAGCCAGCAACCATCTTCTTCTACGTAAAGAGCAAGCGAGGCACGAGCCAGCGGTTGAAAGATCGTGCAAAGTTCACGATCGAAGCAGTCCGTGTTGATGGCAGGCCAATGGAGCCCAAGAAGGCCGCAGACAAATTTGTACGTCAGGCTGGAGTTCTTGTTAGGGACCAAATCCCAATCATAATTGAAAATTGGAATAAGCCAAAGAAGGGCGACGGTACCTTTATCGATGGGAGATCCAAAGAAACATTGGAATTCGTTGTTGGTAAATTTCACCCTTCCGCCAGAGGAGGATGAAAACAACCCGGTTATAAAGGAAAAGGTCAAAGAGTGGACTCTAAAGAAGATGGCTGACGCTTTCAGAATCGGAAGACAAAATTGAACAAATTTGTCAAATCTGGCGAGACTCAAATTTCAAGACGATATTATGCGAAGATAAGAACTCAGCCCGAATTTGAGACATATAAAAAAGTGCTATAGCTAAAAGAGGTCGAAACCAATACGCTTAATGCCCTCAAGAAGGAATATCACCGAGGATGGGGTCGTGGCTACATATCTCGGAGGCCTAAGTGGGAGGAAGCTGAGAAGGCCTGGCGAGAGAGGGATCACACCCAGGCATGATGGGTGGGACCTACGTGCAAAGACTTGGTTCTATGGAATCGGGCAAGGTTGGACCCGAAACAGATTGTGTATCTTCCCAACCCTCCTTGCCAAACCCGCCATGAACTCATCACGGCATACGAGGAAACATCCGCCAGACCTTCCATCCCGACAGAGAATGACCAGCTCACATGCGCCATCGGTAAAAGAACACCGGACATTCACGAGGCATGGGGTATGACGTGGAAGGATGGGTTTGCCACCGAGCGACTCTGAGATGGCGCGAAAAAGAAAAAGAGCGTCTGAGCGGATGACCTAGATAGAACATGCACTTGCGCGCGCAGCGCAAGTGAATGCACAACAGAGCCATCAAGCTACCGCACATCTCGAGGCACGAAGCCTGCATTGGAAGCTGCCCGCTGCTGCGGAAAAGCAGTGGCTTCCACGGAGAACGCAGCCCACGCTTGAAATGACGAGTCCTCGATACCCCGTGGATGAGATCACGGAGAGCAAACATGCTGAGCTGCATGAGATTAATGGGCTTATCCATTAAGGTGGTCACGGCTATGCCTTACCTCCTATAGCTGGTGGAACTTACCACCGCCGACCGATTCCGAGATGGCTATGCTATTGTCGGGTGGATGAGGTTGTGAAGGAATATGAGGAAGCACACTTGACAATGCTACGTGAAGGGAAACTCAACTCAAATTTGCAGTAAAAACAACCATTCTTTGGAAGAAGGAACACATTGTGCTTCCAAATTGACGCCATCTGCACTTCACTCCTCGCGTCAGCGATCGAGCCGCTTCAGCTATCTCTGCTGCAGCCATCTCTCGGCAGCCATCTCTCAAGGGTAGCCATCTCCGCCCGTCACCATCTCTGCTGGGCAGCCATCTCCGCCGTCAGCCATCTCCGGTGCTTCAGCCATCTCCTCAGCGTAAGCGGAAGAGCACTGCCACGAGGAGCATCAGTAGCACTGCCACAAAGAAATCCGCAGGAAACTGTACGCCAAAGAGTTCTAAAAACTACGTCCCGCAGCCTTCCGCCAAGCCATTGCCGGTTTTACCGTGGAATCGCAGCGAGAGGAGACCAATAGGATCTCGGAAGAACAGGTCAAGAAATTCTTTGCACCTAGACGGGCCGAGCCAAAGGAGAAAATAGATCCGGCAGTGGTGGAGAAGTTTTACAAAAATCTTTTGAAACCTGAAACCCCACTTGTGCCGAACTACGAGCGCCAGATTTTGAAGGCGGATGCAAGGCGCCGCAGGGAGACTGAAAGTAGCAGTCGTGAGGCACCCCAGAAAACAGTTCCCAGGCTCGGAGAGCAGGAAAACCAATCATGCGCCCCGCTCCAAATGTTCGACACACGGGACGCTCCTCCCGTAAATGATGATTACGAGGCAGAGCTACAAAGAAAGGCCAATGAGATGGGGATGAATTACATTGCATACTTGAACGTCATGGGAGACAACTTGCCCAAATGCGATGCCAACCCCATACAGCCATGGAAGTATGGGAAGAATCTCTTCAAGAAAGATGAGCTCAAGAATCTACCAACAAAGATGCGAAAATTGCACAAGTGGTACCTTGATTTCTGCAAGACGAGAAAGGTAGAATGGATCACGGCGCATATAAGAGATCAGATTTTCTTGTGCGGAGACGACGCATTCGACTTCAACTTTCAAGACTTGCATTTTCTATTCAATCAGAAGGAACTCGACAAATCTGCCATCAGCCTTTATTGTGTGTAAGTACTATTTCTGTAATTTTTATCTCATCTCATTCACTTCATTAATTGCATGTATATATATATATATATATATATATATATATATATATATATATATATATATATGCTCACCATATATGTATATACTATTATGCAGGAAAAAGGTTATGGAATGCATGAAAGGAGGCCCTTTTGACATTGGGTTCGTTGACCCAAATAGAGTTCATGAACAAGTGGTAAGAGACAAACCCGGGCAAACAGAAGATTACTTGCTAAAGTCTTTACTGAGACAACAAACCAAAAGGGAAATACTATTGCCTTACAACTTCTCGTGAGTACTGTTATCCTCTCTCTTGTACACATTCTATTTCGGCTTACTCGATGTTAAGTGTACTTGATGATGAGTTATGCGTGCGTAGGTTCCACTTTATTCTGCTAGTCATTCAACCCGACTCAGGAAAAGTCCTTGTCATGGACTCGTTACGAAAAGAAAAAGAGCTATGGGCAGACTTTAGAGAGATGCTCCAGAGGTAATTTCAATCATATTATCGCACTAGATCGGCAACTTTCGTGACAATAAGTAATTAATTACTCCTTTATCCATTTTCTTTGTCGGACAGGGTTTGGAAAAGGTTCACGGGCAGGGCCGTGGGTGAATGGTCAGAAGAACTAAATTTGTAGACCAAAATGTAAGTAATACTATCTAGCTTCCAATTCCATTATATCATGCTTTATTGATTATTATTTTGATTGAACTCTCTATTCTCGTAAAGTGCGCGCATCAGGGACACGGCAATAACTTATGTGGGTACTATGTTTGCGAATCATTCGCAACACGATATGTGCGACGGGCCAAGCCGCAATAGAACAACTTAGAGTAAGTAAACAAAGTCCACAACATTATTTTATTACCAAATTGTGTTGAGTTTTATTCTTATATATATATTGACGGCCCATTCTTCATATATATTCAGATCGAACGGATGCGGGACCAACTCCTACCATTTGAACGCATACGAGCCATTCAAGAGGAATTGGCGGGGTTCATATTTGATGAGGTCGTCACGCCTGGCGGAGAACTCTTTAGATATCCACCAAAATGAACGATGACGATGTATGTGCCGATGACGATGTATGTGCCGATGACGATGTTTGTGTATAATAATAGTTGCTTAATTATTCATGTACTCGTATGTACCGATGACGATGTTTGTATATACCGCTCCCGATCGATTCCCCTCGCCCCCTCCCGGGCAGGCGAAATACGCCTGCGGCAGATTTAGGCCGTTTTCTGCGCCGATGTAACTCTGCCATGCAGGAAAATGGCCTAAATCTCGCCATGACAGATTATTCTTAACACCGGTTCCAGATACGAACCGGTGTTAAAAAAGGGGCTCATGCAGCCCCATCGGCGCCACCTTTAACACCGGTTCGTATAAGAACCGATGTTAAAGCCCCCCCCTCTAACACCGAACCCTCAACAGTGGTTCCCCAACCGGAGTTAAAGGGGGGCTCTGCACTAGTGATTGGAGGCTAGCATGATGAAGAAGAAGGCCTCTGGGATGATCTCCCCTCCAGCAGGGTGCTAGGAAGAGCTTTAGATCCCCCCGATCTAGGGACGATGGTGGCGGCTACAGACAATTTCGTGGAATATTGATCGAGTGCTTAGGATTTATGCCTCGGGGGTCTTTATAGGCGAAGAGGCGAGGCAGGGGGCGGCCAGGGTGGTCACACCCTCCTAGGCGCGGCTAACCCTAGCTCGTGCCGCCGGGGGGTGTGCCCCCCTGTGCCTCACCTCCGTCTTGTATTATGTCTCTGTTTTCTTCACGGTAAAATATTGACTTTGGCTTTTGTCCCGTCCAATTCTGAGAATATTGATTTTCTGCCTTTCTGGGACCAAAAACAAAAGAAATCAGGCAACTAGCACTGCAGCATTTTGTTAATAGGTTAGTACCAGAAAACATACAAAAACACCTCAAGGTGTAGACAAAGCAAAGCAAAGTAGATACTAAACAAACATGGAACATCAAAAATTATAGATACGTTTCCGACGTATCAATATCCTTCTCAGTGAAATCTCTACATAGAAAATCATTTGATTCATCTGATATGCATCGCTGAAACAGGTCCACCACTGGGTTGGATCTAAACTTGCCTCTGCAGTAAATAGAGAGGTAAAGTACTCGTTAACCATGGCATGCATGGTAGGAACATCATCATGAATGACACCACTATCATCCCGTAGTTTTCTAATCTTGTTCTTTCGAGCCCTCCACACTGCTTTGCTATGGAAATACTTTGTATTTCTACCCCCCTCTTTCAGCCATGTTAGCCTCGATCTCTATAACCACATCATCTCTCCATGGTATATTTGCTCATTCATACGATCAGTCACTCGTCAGATTTCCTGCCTATCCGCATTCATGTGCATAAGCTGCTCCAACTGCTCTCGGGACTTCTGTAGCTCAAGTTTAACACTACTAAATTTTTCTTTGCTCCAATCTTGCAGTTTGGACATAGTTCTGCCAAGGGCATCCCCAATATCACCCAGGTCCTGAATTGAACCACAGGAGTCCCATGAGTTTTTGATCACCTTAGGGAGGGAGCACTCACGTTTCCACATTAATTCATACTGCTTGCAACATTTGACACATTGCTATATCTCCTCGGCCTCACCAGAGATTAAAAATGCCACATGATCAGAACAGGGCGTGACAATGTGTTTAACAGAATAATGTGGAAATAAATTGCGCCAACACCAAGAATTTGTAGCTAGAGCTTGATCTATTCTGACTTTAACATTTGCAGCACCAGATCTCTTGTTATCATATGTGTAGGGTACCCTAGAAAATACCGAATCTACTAGCTCACATGAGTCCACAACATCCCTGAAAGCAGACATCTGTGTGTCTGCTCGGCAGCTCGGGGAGTAGCTGAAAAATGTTCAAAACTCCAGAGACATTCATTGAAATCTCCTGTACCAAGACACGGAAGGTTATGACCAGTACTCAGCTGTAACATTTTGTCCCACATTGATTGTCTATGTTCAGCTCTTGGTTCCCCATATATGCATGTCAATCTCCATTAGGGAATATCGTCCAAGGAATTTATGATGATATCAATAAAGCGATCCTGTACATCCTTGACAGTGACATGTAGAGACTCATGCCAATAGACTACCAAACCACCGCTAAAACCCTCGCTGTCCTTGCCCGCAAAACCACATAAACCAAATTGACTACGGCCACTTTTCATTTTATCATACTTCTGCTGAATCTCGCACAAAAATACTAAATTGGGGAATGCGACTGGATTAGTGTCGCAACCTCTCGAACTATCCGAGGGTTCCCGCCCCCTCGACAATTCAGGCCTAAAAGATTCATTGGGACGGGCGGTGCCCCATCTCGGAGCCCGCCAAATTTGCAGCAGCTATATCAGAAGCATTCACCATCAAATTATCAGAAAAATCAACACCAGCCATAGTTCCAGCCGTAGCATCGCCTGTCCTGCTTCGTTTTGGATCCCGCTTCGGTGGTGGACTCGCCGGAACAGTCGAAGGCGGTATTTGAAATTGCTGTACCAAATCATTAACCATCGGCTGCGGTTGCAGATCATATGAGAGCAAGTACAATAAGCTTATGTAAGCAGGCTATAAGCCTTTAAATAATATATTTGAGATGATGTGGATGAGAGAGAAGTGGAGAGAGAAGATTAGTGGGCTCTCATGCAAGAGCCAGCTATAGCACATGCTCCTAGGCACTTTGTGTGAATGTAAGGTGGGCCTTAGTCAAATAAAGTAGTATATAGTTATAGCTAACTATTGTACATGTTGACTATTAGGTTGGCTATAGATGACGTGGCGGCGGCTTATAGCCAACAGCAGGCTTTATTATTGAACTTGCTCTGACGTAACTTTATCCCCTTGAGTTGTACTGGTAGGTCCAAGGCTCATTGGATCCACCAAATCATTGATAACCTTGTCCTTTCCAAAATGTGTAGTTTCAAAATCATCGTAAGAGTCATCCAAGCTGCCTCTACCGCGGCCACGACTGGATCTTCTACCACGTCCTCTACCCCTTCAAGCACCTCGAATAGCCCAAGATGCCTTCAGATTTTTGAATATTAAAGTATCCAGGGCGTGAATCCCATCACCATGTTTAATATCAAGGTGTCCAATCATCCCACAAAAGGAGCACCAATCCGGCAGACGCTCGTATTTGACAAGAAATAATTGGCATTTACCTCCTCTGATCATTGATACAACAATTTTCAGCTACTTCCTCACATCAAACTTAATTCTCACATGGTAATAGTTCCCCACAAAATCAGACGACGGCGGCTCAACTGTAATTACTTCACCGACTTTTGTAGCTAGCACCTCAAGAAAAGGTCTGAAACCCTCTGGTAAATCATGATTTTGTATCCATATCTTGAACTTGTGGAGATCAATCAGCGATGGTTTGGTAAAGCCATCATACTCGGCCATCAAGACTGGATGTCCTCTGAACGTCCATGGACCTCCCTCCATCACTTTATCCCAATCGCCAAGACAAGAAAACTGCATAGTATTCATGTTGTTATCCACTGCACTGAATTTGACCTCCTGCGCCAGATCCCATGCCGAACTCATGTTCTTGAAGAACCAAAAATCACTAAAGTACTGATCAGTAAAAACCCTAGCGATCGCCAACCATCACGTAGCATCCACCGGCGGCGGGTTTTGATCTCGTAGACCACATCATCCAGATCCTCCTCACGCTGCCCAAGCCGCTTCATCATTATGTCCAGATCATCATTGGCGACACCCAAGTTGGATGCGGAAGAGGCCATCTACGCCCTCCCGAAGGGGGGCATAGAGTCGTTCGCGGGAAAAGCCCTAACCCTGTCACCAAGGCAGCAGGAACGACATGCAAGCCAACTGCGATCGGCGGGAAGGGGAGGGGAAGGAATTGGTAGGAGTCTCTATGCCGATTGCGATCGGCGGGAGGAAGTGAAACCCTAATGAGAGGGGGGAAATTTCCAGTGGCTCATGTCACTTTTCCCATTGTCTATCTGTAACATCCCAACATTAGATCCTAGAAATAAGCTGAACCCAGATGTGTGCATTGCATTCATGCATAGAAAATCCGATGAGTTGATGGAATTAAAGTAGATCATCAAGTTGACTGCGATAAGTTTCGATATGACCTTTGCTAAAACCTTATTTTGGGTAAGGGAGATTTGATCTAAGGGTAGATCAAATGTAACAAAAGTTAAACCTTAATACATTATGATTTATATTTGATCCTTAGGTAATCATATCATAGTATTTATTATAATCACTCATGAGTACCAAGTTAAGGATATAACATAAATAATAAGAATGTAACCACTATATCTTAAACTCATCTGCTTATACCATGAGTATCATGGTAATACCTAACCCTACTTCTTAAGTAAGATTGGGAAGGGAAGAAACTAAGTCTAGATCATTCACCATATACTTTTCTTCCATATCAATCCTTATGGAATCCTATCTCAATATTTGTTGTTCATCAATATTGGGAAATCAACCATTGATTCTCCAATTCTTAATCTATCAACTCCTTACCATATAATAGCATACATTTAAGTGTCTATAAAGAAACAACTAACAAGAGGTAAATAGTTATGCTAGTTTTAGATATCATCTATGGGATGGGAGTGGTGGAATTAGAATAAATCAATGTGATAATTAATAGAGTTGAACTCACTCCTGAAATGATAGAAGAGTTATTGGGATATATAATTATATGGTAGGAAAGAAGATTACAAGTATGAATCCTGAAGATAGTTACCAGTAGTAATTCCATTAGATCAAGTGGGCATAGTCCTTGAATAATAGCCTTAATCCAATTAGAGATACTAAGAAGATAATTCCAATACAATTGTAAGGTTGTATTGATGAAGCCTTGATTAGCCAATTGGAAACCTAAGTTATAAATGATTAAAGGATTAAAATGATCATGCCTTGCTCACCAAGGTTGTATACTTATATCTAGTATAAGTGACATTGGTGGGTAGAACATGATTGAAACCCTAGCATATGTAAGTTATCCTAGAGTAGTTATTAAAGGTCACATTAAAATAATGTGAGATTGAAGTAGGAGTATGAGAGTGAAGTGAATGTAGGATAGTATGATTAAATTGAAGCTAGTATGGCATAGAGTTATGTAAGTAATGCTATTCATCTTAAAGGATAGAAAGCTTTAGATAAAGGTAGTTGGATGTATACATCTAATGAAGAAATATTAGTGATGGATGATTAAGGAAGATTATGAGTGGAGTTTGAAGGAACTACTTATTGGATTGAAGATTACCAGCAGAAGAGTAGTTGATAGAGCCAAGTCTGGATAGATGAAGATCATGAAATGCTTTAGTATCAAACTCATTGGATTCATCCCTGAGTTTAGAATAATAAAAGGTCAATAAGAACATTCTTGTGAATTAAAGCTCATCATGTTAATCATGATGATAGATAGGAAAAAGTAGTATATCTAGGAAAGGAATTCCTTAATTAAAAGTACAAGATTGTGAATTATAGAAAATAGACATTATTGGTTAACACCCAACTCTAAATCTCAAACCAAACATAAGATTCCTTTCATATTGTTAATCGATCATCTAATTTCCATAATGGTTTATAGGAATATTTTCCTATCAAATCACTTAAGCACATCTTTGCCATTTTCAATCATAATTATCCTAGGTGCTTAAGAACTAACTTTATCAATTCTTTCTCATAAGTTAGCCTAGAAAGCAAATCCACTATTTTACTTGAAATGGTGATATTAGTAAAAAATCACAAATATAAAGACCTTATGCTTAGTAACTAAACCATTACTTACATCAACAAAGGAATCTAGGTATATTAAAAACCCTAAACCCTAGGGTAAATATTCACAATTCAAACCCTAAACTTCTATGTTTATCATAATAGAATATATATATTTCCATTTTCTAAGTTAATGTAAGTAGTATTAACCACATTAATTTCTTTTGTATTTCATGTATCAAATAATGATATAGGATCACTATACATATAACAATTTCTATTCAAACTATGAGCCAACTAGAGTTAAGTTTTATAAACAAATAAGAAAATATCATATAATAAAGCCATGGTTTAATGTAGAAAGAAAAATGAATAATAAGGGCTCCTACATATTATAAAAAAGGGTTTTTGATAGAAAATAAATAAAGAAATAATATCACTATATGACAAACTCATAAAAGAACCTTAATATACTTTATTAGTGCTGCAATCACTCAACAAATCAAATCTATAAAGAGAATTCAAATAAAATAAGTAAAATTCAAATCTGAAAGTAAAACAGAAAATAGAAAAAAAGAAAACAAATAAAAAACATTTCCTGGCCATGGCCCAACTCCTCTCTTCTTACCTGTCGCCCATGTGCAGCCCACAAAAGCCCAGCAGCCAGCCCAACTCGTTCTCGTCTGTGACTGACAAGTGGGACCGAAGAAGGACTGCGGGTTGAGCTGAAAGATTCGCTAGGGGGTTTTCCGCAAAAGCGACGTCATCGTTATACTCACGCACACAGGCAGCTTGCTCGAGGAGCTCGACGTCGCTCGATGCCGTCGTCGTCGTTCGTCGTGCGTCAAGATGCTAGCCGTCGTTCCAGAGGGGGATAAGAAGGCCACCGCGACGCCCTGCCTCAATCCCTATCCACAATACCTCCTTATCCTCTCTGATTTGAATGGGGCCGAAACCCTAGCTCACTGGAGCCACACCTCGCCGTCGAACCGCACCTCCCCACACTCTTCCAAGTAGCCATGGAGAAGCCCCGTCCTCCGTAGATCCTCTGGGTGAAATCTTGCATCAAAGGGAACACTCGAGTGGACGAATTTTGCCGTTCCTCTTTGCGGCAATTCGTCGGAAATCTTGTCGAAGAGCTCGCCTCCGACCACGCTTGTCCTCGCCGACCTCTCTATCGTCATCAGGGTGATTTCCTGAACCTTCCAGTATCCTTAAATCGCCTTATCTCGATGTGAATCGCTGAGGCTCCGATGACCATTTCCGTGCGGTGCCGCCACATAAGGGTTCAGCGAGTTGCGCTGATTCGAACTAGGTTAGTTTCGTTTGTTGGGGTGTCGTGGATCGTCGCCGGCGACCACCCACCGACGGCGGTGGTGGTGCTGATGCCATAGCGACGTCACGCCGACGCCACCCTGGACCCAGTCCTCTGTTTGTCTGGCGTGGCCATGACGTGGCCCATGGCCTATCTATCATTATCTAAGAGAAGCAATCTAGTCGGTAACAAACACATTGACTAAATATGAGAAGCTGAGGTGGCCACTGGCCCACTGGTCAGTGACTAGAGCTAGGTGTGGGTGTGGTGTAAAAAGTTATTTCCCGTTTAAGAAATAAATAAAATGTTATAAGCTCAATTATTGATATTCCAGAAATAAAATAAATGATCAAATCTTGTTTAATTAATAACTTTTGATTTATAATTCAGAAAAATGTGTATAATATATGAAAAATTGTAGAAAAATAAATCTACAACTTAAAATTATTATCAAATATTATTATGATGATTATTTAAATAAATATTATTTAATCAAAGTTTTATAAGTAATAAAACTTTGATAATTCATATTTTAATAATGGTAAATGTTAAAAATATAAATAGAATACCAAAAATCTTAGAAAAATAAGAATTATAATTTAAAACCATAATCATGCATTATTATTCCACTTAATTAAAAATTTGTTATTTATTAAGTCTTTATAAAGTAATAACTATTATAAAAAATCATATCTTATTATTTTTAAATCACAAAAATAAGTGTAATATACCAAAATGATCACAAAAATAATACCTATATGATAAAAATATAATATTTCACTTTTGAGTTAAATAAAAAATTCAAATATTTTAGTAACTCAAATTTAAACTTATTCACTTAATTGATGATTCATATAAGGGTAAATAAAAAATTGTTAATATTTCTAAAAATTAGTCAATTAAGTCTAATAAATAGTATTAGTCTTAAATATTCATATTATGAAGTCATAATAATTCAAAACATTATAAATACAATCTTGGTAAATTATCCTTCAACCAAAGGAGTAATTATTTTCTAAAAAGGTCCTAAACAATTATAAAACCCCAAGAATAATTGTAACTAAATCCAATCTTTTCCATATACTCCAGCCATCAGTTTACAAAACCATCACAACACTACGGTGAATCCATAAGTAGTTAAGCAATATTATTTCCTTGTTTGCAAAATATAACCACTCATCCTTAAAAAGGTAAATGATACTATTTCATTATAAAATCAAGAAACCATTACAACAAGTAAAAAATATAACCCTTCTTAAGCAACCTTAAGGAAACATTCCCAAGTACACAAGGCACAAATGTTATAAGCATTATACTTTCAAATTATCTATGTTTTAAAGTTAACTTTAGTCTACAAGAATCTTAATATAATACTATAAACATTGCTATATGTTTTATAGTTAACTTTGGTCTGATATAGTTAAGTCATAAAGCATCTCAAGCTCAAACTATTCAAGCAAGCATAAATAACATCGACTAGACTCAACTAACCGCAAAGACTGACTAGACCTCAAAAAAGAAATCTTTTCTTCAAATGTTATTATTTTTGCCACTTCAAAACAACAATTCTTATATAAGCAATCTTAAGTAGCATTTCACAATTAAGTGTGTCTCATTATTTTATGATATTGTAACTACATATTGTTTCACACACACTCACAAGCCCTGATAAGAAGCACAAGTATAAAACTCATCTAAAAGTACAACACATTTCAAAGACATCATTTTTAGTATCCAAACCCTAGAACAACATTATCCCCGGGATACGCGTTTATAAAGTGCATCACATTACTTATGCATAAGAGCATATTGCTTCTTTAAACATTAGTACTTACCAGACCAATGATGCTGATTTCAGATATTGGATCTTATATTATCTTGAAGACCGTGAGTGCATAATCTTGTAATCACAAAAGGCAAGTTCACACTTGCTCATGTCCTTTGTTTATTTTCTGTAAAGTATTTTACAAATCCAGTGTTGTCATCACCTGCATTTGAAAAAGGTCAGAAAACACTATTTTTTATAATAATGTGAACTATTGGTTACTGATCCAGGGTGATCAGCTAATCTATTAAATCTGACAGTTGGAATATCACTATTCAGAACTATACCTCCTAAGACTTAACAACCAATGTCGCCAGTGATTCTTGCGCCGTATATTACGCGTTGACCATGAGATTTGGAATGGGACGAAGAATTCAGCTGTATCTTCTTCCTCTCGCATAAAGCTGGATGTGCAGGTCGTGGCTGTTATCCTCGTAGCGTGCATATTAATTGGTAATTCGTAGAGGATATGCAGCATATGGGTGGGAACCCTCAACGTCCCACGATAGGTCTGGCATCTAACGGTTTGTACAAACCATTGCCGTAATCCAATATGTGGGCATGGTGTACACCAATGAGGCATGTGAGGTCGCGAAGGGGGCAGTGATTGGCTTGGATCATCTTCTAGGCCCCACATCATGGAATTGTGGACGGGAATAAGCTGCCTGGTTATGCAACAAAGAGTTGATCTCTCATGGGTAAAGTAACTGCACCTCTGCAGAGTGTAAGAACTGTAACTTGTTACTCCCTGTTCCGGGAAGGAGCTGCGAACGCGGCGGGAAAGGAACTTCATGGAAGTTCTGGTAAAGCCGTGAAGGTTGACGGACTTAGATTTAAAGAATAAAAGCAACCTTTGAAGAAATGTTTACGAAAACTTGCATTACTTACGACCTACGGTCTGTGGCTGTAGTTATAGTGCATCAAACACTCCTTTTCTAGTGAACTTGTTGAGTACGCTCGTACTCAAAGTATCTTCTTAACCCTTGCTAGATTCTGAAGCCATGAAGACGACGTCTACACCAAATTATGCTCCAGGTATCATCATTCAAAGCTAAAGTTCAACAAAGACAAGGAAGTCAACAGATACCTCAACTGAAGTGAAGACGAAGTTACTGATTAAATAGGAACATACTCTCTAACCAAAGAACCTATTCTATAGTGCGTTGCAATAACAGCAATGCCAACCCCCTTAGTTAAAATACTCGTATTAAAAGTATAATAATTGGTTCATTATTTATCTTTGATTCCTCTTTGTAAGAAGTTCTTTCTCTCTCTTTAACCTAGAGTGTTCTCTGGATCTTGTGTAAAGAGTGAGTTGTAACCTTTAGCCATGTATTGGACCCGTTGTGTTTCTGTTGTGCCATTCTGAGGGACGTAATACTAGTGAACGGTGTTTCATTGGTGTTATGTCAACGACTATAGTATACTATACCATGCAGTGGTATGCTGGGTCACCGCACTATCCCTCTTGGTAGATTTCATCCCAACTTCAGTAATCCTACTAGCATGTTTACCACAACCATGGTCAGTCGCTAGACGATTAAGATCCTTCAGGTTGCTTAGCAATTAAGCTCCTTGGATCGGACTAATGCAATAAGCTTGGTTGTTCCCTGTTATCTTCAAGTTAAACTAGTTTCCGATTGATATCCCCGTGTCAGTCAAGGGTCGTCGGTCTGCTAGCAAACACGATCTTATCTATGTAGAAAAAAGCATCAAGTTGTCTGGGCCCTTAATTGGACAACAGGCATTAAGCATCCCACAGATAGTAAAGCACACATAATATAGCAATTACAATTAACCACAAACTTGATGGAAATTGTGTAGGCACATCACATCTCACCAATCCCCTACATCTCCCACGCCCAAGAGAACTTACTCACACATAAGAGAAGAAAGCATTATCAATATAATTAAATAAATGGAGTTTTTCTCTATATTACCGTGGAGATCCACAATAAGAAATAGAAACAAATCCAACACAATTCAAGATAGGAAGAACAATCTCAAACCCTAATCATGCAAAGTGGATATCTCTCTCTCTCTCTCTCTCTCTCAAGTACAAGTAATGGCTACAGAGGTGTGGTGGCTAGGAGATCGAAGATCATGGAGCGAGATGAAGAACGTCTTCGCTTTCTTCTCCGGATCCCTTCTCTCTCCCTTCTGGATGGTATGGCGGCTCGTGTGTTCTGTTTTCGACCTTGGCCTCTTCACGAAAGTTGTCCTTTTTAATAAGACGAAGGAGATGGCAACTATACGGCGGCGTCCCGTATAGTAGGTCGTTAAACTTGAGGTGAATTCCCCTCTATTGCTTCCAAAAAGGGACTTGCTTTTATTCACCTCAATATTGTGTTTTTGCTGTTAAATCCCTCTATTGATGTTCAGAACCTGAAACACATATTAAAAACCAAATTTTCTTTGCTACTGAAGTATTAGCGTTAGGTAAAGCGGGAAAACGATGAATTCCAAATGAAAACCATTGATAGAAGCCATAAAAATGTGTAGAATCTCACAACTGTCACCAATTTGAGGCATCCGTAGGGTATAACCATGTCAACCTCCTCCTCCGACCACCACCTCCTCCTCCGGCTACTGCCGCCACCTCCTCCTTTGGCCACCAACTCCTCCTCCTCTGGCCGCCACCGCCACCTCCTCCTCCTTCGTCTACGACCACCTCCTTTGGTCGCCACTTTCTCCTCCTCCGGACGCCACCTCCTCCTCATCCTGGCACCTCCCGCTCGAGACCTAGCGCGAACACGGCCTCCTGCACCTCCCTATGGTGGTAGGTTGTGGCCGCGGCGAGGCGAGGAAACATGACGGCGGCGAGACCATGCTCCGGCGAGGCGACACAACATCTGCGATGTGCGGACCTGATTGCTTTTTCAATTCAAAACGAGGGTGTTATGCATTTTTTTGTTTTCAAAAAATATAGCCGTGGGGCACCTGGAACCCTTCCTGTGGCGCACTAGGTGGTGCGTCACGGGTAATTTTTTTACGCGTAACACACCAGGTAGTGCGCTACCGGTAAATCTTAGTCGTAGCGCGCGGCTCGTGGCGCACTGCTAGTGCACTACGGATGTCCTTTTTTGGTGCGCCATGGATGTCCTTTTTTGGTGCGCCAAGGAGAGCCACTAGAAAACAGCTAATCCATGGCGCACTTGTTTTCATCATCCGTGGCGCACTAGGGGTGCGCCACGAGGTCTACGCTACGGCTAAAATTTATCCGTAGAGCACTGCCTGGTGCACTACTGTTAAAAAAGTTAGCCATGGCGCACCATCTGGTGCGCCACGGGTAGAGGTACACGGTGTGCTACGGGTACGAATTTCAAAAATAAAAAAGCGGGATCTAGATCTAGATCTAGATAGCGCCACCGCCATTGTCGTCGTTGTTTTCACCTACCACGGAGGTGCGGGAGGTCATGGCCATATCCTACCACCGCAAGGAGGTGCGGGAATCTGTGGCCACAACCTACCACGGAGGAGGGCGCGGCCGTAGGTGGGCGGATAAGGTGCAAGAGGTGGTCAGAGGTTGCCGGAGGTGGAGAAGGTGGCGGCAGGAGGTGGTTGGAGGAGGGGCACATCGTCGGAAGAGGGAGCCATCGGAATGTCGGGTTCGCAACATAGAAAACAAAAAAATTCCTATGATGGAAACAACTAAGTACCAATATCTATCTACTAGATACAAGCAACGGGTGGATATACATCCATAGAATACATACCCTCGAAGACCGTATAGTGTTAATGAGGTTGTACTCATGGATGATGTAGTCGAACACTTGCCGATTTCAAGATCATGATGAAGTCCATCTGATCCAGCCGGTCCAGCACCATCACGTCCAGCACCACAAAGCAGTGGTGCATCCGTGATTGCACACATGTCTGGGTACCCCGACAACCTCCACGCTCTCGCTCCGGCGAAGCAGCGGAAGCAACAAATCCTTCCAGAAAAAACAAACCGGGAACATGTATCTCGCTGATCCGAGACCATGGGGAATTCTAAAAGGGGAAGAGAGATCCTTCGCGAGAAGGTGTGAGAGAGAAGTGATAGGAGGGGGTCCTTTTATAGGGGAGGGGGAATCCCAAGGGGGCATGGCCGCCGGCCATGGAGGGTTCCCCCACCTCTCCCTCATTCATGTGGTGGATGCTCCACTCACATAAAAACACCTCCACTAACAATTCCACTCACATGCATTATTTAATAAAACTCCACCAAAATTAATGCAAGCTCTCATTTAATAAAACTCTTTTATTTATTTTATTCAGGATTTTGTTAATTAATCTAATTAACAAAAATTCACATAAAACCCCTTATAACATTTCAATTTCACATGCAGAACCAATTTCAGCAATTTCAACCGAAACGATTTTGGTGTCTAGTGAAATAAATTCCTGCGCTTTCTTTTTCTTTCTCTGGCATATCATTTTCTCCGAATGGTGTCGGTATCCCTTAAGTGTGTCACCCTACGGTTCGCGAATAATGTAGACATGATCAAGACCCCTCTCCGATCAATAATCAGCAGCGGGATCTGAAGATCCATACTGACTCCCACATATTCAACGATGACTTCTGTGATCGTGTGAACCTTATACGCATGTAACTCAATCCCTTTGTCTCGAGATATATTATATGTCCGAGATTCGATCATCGGTATCTCCATACCTAGTTTGATCTCGTTACCGACATGTACTCTTTTCTTGTTCCCGTGATATAACATTCTAGTGATCAAATCACTTGCTTGCAAGCTAACTAATGTGATCTCACCGAGAGGGCCCAGAGTATATCTCTTCGTCATCGGGATGGACAAATTCCACTCTTGATCCATGAGCCGCAATATAACACCTTCGTAGCACTGAACCCATCTTTATAGTCACCCTGTTACGGTGTGACGTTTGATGTTATCAAGATACTCTTTCGGTGTTAGTGATTGACATGATCTCATGGTCTAAGGACTAAGATTACTTCGTATGATGTTATAGCAATATAAACACAATGACCTTGATCGTAATGCTATACTTTGGATGAATGTTCATCACATCATCGGTATTTCCATATATTACATGTCCGAGATTTGATCATCGGTATCTCCATACCTAGTTTGATCATGTTACTGACATGTACTCTTTTATCGTTCCCGTGATATAACATTCTAGTGATCAAATCACTTGCTTGCAAGCTAACTAATGTGATATCACCGAGAGGACCCAGAGTATATCTCTCCATCATCGGGATGGACACAGTGGCGGAGCCAGCGCGTCCATGTAGCCTGGGCAAGGTCAGCTGGCTCTAAAGTCAGCAGTCAAATGTCCACAAAATCTAATGATAAAACCATACTTATGTAGCGAAATTAATGAAGCATTCGCTGATAGATCCCGGGCAGCTGCCCGGGGTTGCCGGGCTGAAGCTCCGCCACTGGATGGAAAAATTCCACTCTTGATACATGAGCCTCAACATAACACCTTCGTAGAACTGAACCCATCTTTGTAGTCACCCTATTACGGTGTGACATTTGATGTTATCAAGATACTCTTCTGGTGTTAGTGATTGGCATGATCTCATGGTCTAAGGACTAAGATTACTTCATATGATGTTATAGCAATATAAACACAATGACCTTGATCATAATTCTATACTTTGGATGAATGTTCATCACATCATTCCAACAATGTTGTGACCTCGTTATTAACAACATCCAATGTCCATGATCAGGAAACCTTTGATCATCTTGTTAATCAACGAGCTAGTTTATAAGAGAGGCATAACTAGGAACTTCCTTTTTGTTTATTAAACACACATGTATTAACGTTTCCGTATTAATACAATTATAGCATGCAAAATAAACTTTTATCATAATAAGGAATATGATAATAACCACTTTCTTATTGCCTCTCAGGCATATTCCCTTCACGGAGGTGGGTGCATCCGGAGAGAGGAATCCGAAGAAGGAGGAGAGGAGAGGAGAAGTGGAGAAGTGGAGAAGGGAGGATAAGGAGAGGAGAAGGAGTAGTGGAGAAGTGGAGAACAGAGGAGAAGGAGAGGAAAGGGAGAAGTGTGGAAGTGGAGGAGATGGAGAAGGGTAAGTGGAAGATAAGGAGGGTTAGGTGGCCGGGTGGTGATTCGAATTTTGAATCCCGCCCACTTACTCGTGGCGCACTAGGGGTGGTGCTCCATGGGTAAGTGGCCTCCATTTTTTCTGCAGGAAAAAATGATATTTTGACCATAACTTTTTACTCTTTTTGAATTTTGAAAATCTAAAAAATTTCTAATTGACCATGGGTCGTTACGAGCGGATGAGAAATTTCATTCTCATCCTTTTGGTATATTAAACGTTTTTTTCGACATCGTATGCATAAGTTACACCCATTTTACTGTGGCATGACCTTTTTTGCAGAAAAAGTCGAAATTCATGTTTGTTCATTTTCCTAAAAACTAGACTACATTACCTACCTATATGTGAAAGGATTTTATTTTTTGAAGTGTTTAACATTTTCTTTTATTTTTTGCAAGGCTAAAAAGCAATCCACTGGAAGGTGTGTGGTTGGAGTTGGTGTAGGAAACTTACCAGTGACGCACTAGTGCCCTACGGATAAGTTGGCCCAGCTGCTCAGCAGGCCGCAACCCACATACCCGTGGCGCACTAGGTCAGAGTGCGCTACGACTAAGTTTCACACTCGTAGCGCACCGCGCATAGGTACGCTATGGCTAGGTGGTCTGCGCCACATGTGCCCTGGCCCACACGTAGTCGTGGCGCACCACCTCGATGTGTGCCATGCTTACGACAGTTAGGTGTAGGGCACCTGTGGACAGCGCGCCACGCCTATTTTACCCGTGAGGCACCACTAGCATGTGCGCCACGGATGTGTGGATTACCTATAGCCGTTTTGCTAGGTGTGGTTTTAACGACATTACAAAACTTCGGCCACATGTATTTCTTCCTCTCCTCTTCTTTCTATTTGATTTATTTCTCTAGATTTACTCTAATCATTCGTAGATTCTTCATACTAGAAGTAAAGTGTACTTCTCCATTTCCTTTCCCAGATCAACGGTGAGATTTACTTCCTCTGTATTTCCCCCACTTTGTCTACTATAGAGAGATTATGCAGTTTGCCCTTTGTTCTGATTTTTCTTCTCCATCTTGTTCCTTCTTCTTCTTCTTCTTCTTCTTCTTCTTCTCCTTCTTCTTAAGCTTC
The DNA here is from genome assembly GCA_030063025.1 of Avena longiglumis. Classification (NCBI taxonomy): domain Eukaryota; kingdom Viridiplantae; phylum Streptophyta; class Magnoliopsida; order Poales; family Poaceae; genus Avena; species Avena longiglumis. The sequence continues at coordinate 552,200,531 of CP125973.1, read as the reverse complement.
TTATATTTTAGTGTGTGGAAGAAAGGGCGATGGAGATATGTCATTCTGCACCCAGCCACATGATAACTTTGGTCGTTCAAACAGGAATGCAGAGTCGTTCAACATCATCATGAACTAGCCAAACTTTCAGGATGATGTGGTGAGTAAATTTTAGTAGTTCAAAAAGACATGCATGTTTTCTGGTACCCGTGCGTGAAATTCGTGAAAAAGGAATCGTGTGTGATGCATTGGACATAGCACACGGTGTGACGATTCGTCACATCACACATAGGTTATGTCGACTGTGTGCGGTTGCCATGGTTAAATGGGTCAATATTAGTGGAAGTAGCACTGGAAGGAAATGCCGAAAAAAAGTTTGGACCTCGCGTCGTCCTCCCTAGGGCAACTCGGGTTTCCCCATGTAGCCGCCCCCTCCAGCCCCTGCTGCCTTGCCGCCACCTAAGAAGGGCTCCATGCAAGCCTATGTAGCCTTCTTATCGCACTGTGTTTCACGTGGCGGATAGCGGACGCCGGGAAGAAACCTTGGTCAAGGTGGGAAGCACTGACTATCCTGTGGGGTGGCGCTTGCTTGGATGTTGGGTACTATCCTCGGATGCGTGGGCAGTGACATGACATCAGGTGTTAGCCTGGCGCGCGGGCTCTTCGGCGTCTCTTGTGCCCAGATCTAAAGGCTGATGGGTGTTTCGGCACATCGCAAGAGATCCCTGACCTCTCCTGGATACCCTAGCTTGGCTAGGTGGGTCAAGATGGGCTAGGGGCTAGGGCCTCCGGGAGAAATCCCTGGCTCAGATGGCCATGATGGCGGTGACACCTGCGGGCATCGTCTTCCTCACTAGATGCATCTTCAAGGTTTTCCCCTCCCTCCAACCTTTCCCCTGCTACCCGGGTGAAAACCTGATTCCTCTAAAATGGGCGGCGACATCGCTTCGGCGTTGTGTCCTTATTCAAGTTTCTACTTTCAGCAAAGGGACAGTGATTTGCTAGTCCAATTCCCATATATTGATAGCAATGGTTCCTTTAGCGACACCCTTCTTTGAATCTCTGGTGATGGTAACATTCTTGTGGGCTGTTGTCCCTTCATGATGCACTAGATGCTTCTGTAAAGAACAGATGAGCTGTCGTGGCCGGTGGTGGAGTTTTCCTGTCGGCGGATCTCACCTGATCTAGATCATCCAACTGTCCATGGAAACCGTGTCTGCATTGCCAATCAAGCTCTAGGGGTAGCGACTCCGGCCGATGGTGTGGCACCCTTCGAACCAGGGCAAGAGAGAAGGGGCTCTCTTTGGTATCGGAGATGGATCGTGACATTGCTCCTGCCATTTTGTGTAGATGCGGGATGCATTCTCTTTGACGGCGAGTTCCACCCAAGCGCTTATGTTGCCTCTCGTGCATGGCTTTGCCTTGGTGGATGAGGACTTCGACGATCAAGCTGTGTGTGTCTTGTGTATTCTATGTTTGCTTGGGTGCGTTGTTTTCTTGTAAGCTAATCCCTCGGCATCTTGTATCTTTAGCTGTTCTTAGCTTTGTTATTAATTTAAATTCGGGCACTTGTTGCCTCAATTTAAAAAAATGGGTCAATATGTACTACCTGTGGCAGCGCCAGGAAATGGTTGGCAGGTATTTATTGTATAATCTTTTGGGGTCTCAATTAATAATATGAACTATGACAACTGATAGCATCAACACAAAATAACATTGCAGTCACAATTCATAAATCATAAGAGATAAGCCAATAATTTTATAATAACTATAAAGTACCAATCAACTACAATAGTACAAAACAATTCCACATTGAGGCATTTCATCTTGATTGAAGCGTGGCATTTCATCTTGATTGAAGCCTTGATCATATTTCATCTTACAAATTACAATATATCTTTGCGATCATCTTGTTGGAAGAGATTGATGACATTGTCTTCCTTTGCGTCATTGAACTCTCTCTCAACTAATGTAAACAAACAATTGTTCAAATATCCATCTCCCATTTTGTTTCTTAGCTTAGTCTTCACATAGTTCACTGAAAAAATGATCTCAACAGTTGTTGTCGCCTCTGGTAAAATCAATACCAACTTAAGAAGCTTGTAAACAACAAAATATTGTTCATGCTTGTTTCTCTCAACAAGCATAATTGAAAGCTAACACTCGTACGGTACTACTCCCTCTGTTCGGAAATATAAAACACCCTAGCTTTTTGAAATGAATATACCTAGACGCCTTGTAGTGTATAGGTTTACTCCGAAACTCTACGAATCTATACACTAAAAAACGTCTAGATACATTTGATTCACAAAGCTAAAACATCTTATATTTCTGAATGGAGGGAGTACTAGTGTTAGATTGTGTCAACCTGGTTTTAAACCCCACACCCTGTCATTCTTCAATAATACCATGTAAATCGCATGAATCAACCTGGTTTTTTTTGTTTTGGGTATGTTTCTGCTGCTAGCCCAGCATTTCTTTCGCTTCGGAACTCTATTTGGTTATATCTTGTGGTTATTATATTAATATAGTGAGACAAAAACCTGCTTCGAGTAGAAATATGTACTAGTGTTATATTGTGTCGACCGGGTCTTAAACCCGACACCTCTTGGCTTCAATACCGTGCAGATTGGATGAACCAATCAACTCAGTATCCTAAGACGGTAGGAAAATAGTGAGCGTACGCATCAAACGGGAGAGGCTGCTTAGCATACAATTTTTTCTTCTGTTTTTCGTGCTTAGTGACGCCTTTATGAACCTCGGAAAGTCGGATGCAAGACCATATGGAGATGGATGCATGCATGCATGAGTTCAATACGTGCATAACATGTGCTTCCACATGCAGACTTTGAACATTAGATATATACCATATCCGCCAATCACGAGTTCGCTGGTACTACTAATTATGGAAGATATATAGAACTTGCATGTTCGTGTGTGACCGGATCTAGACCTGCATTTTCGGTAAATATACTCCATATAAGAGGTCAAGGTGGTTAATCCGGCTGCTACCGGCGAATATAATGCATATACGTAGCAGGGGTGAAATCTAGTGATCGCGTTGACCCTGACAGGGATATGTACATTTTGAAATGCCCCTTGGCGACGGGCGACCACCCACGTACGTTCCTTCCCAGCCAACTAATAAGTAAAAATAACAAGCTAGCTAGCAAGGTGCAGGCTGCTTAGCATTTGTTTTTTTATTATGATTATTATTAGTTCCCATGACCAAGCATGATTAGTTTACTTGTGTAACTTGGAGGAATAATATGCGCAGGCAACTAGGCATACTGATACCAGGATCAAAGCTTAGTCCTAATTGCTTCTTGGACTTCCAAGTGTACTGTGCTCCATTTCCAAAAAAAGTGTACTGTGCTAAGAAAGAAAAAACATCTTTTAACCCAGGTGCATCTATTTGCCATCCTTGTTTTACCATTTCTTTTACCGGCCGACATGGAGAGATGTGCATTTACAAAAACATTCACCTTCATACATGAGATAACACACCTGACTATCTCCTTGTGTTGTGAGATGAAAATATACTCCATATAAGAGGTCAAGGTGGTTATTAATTCGACTGCTACCGGCGAATATAATGCATATATCTGTGGTGACAGGGATATGTGCATATACCTGTGGTGTAATTGGCGACCACCGTACCCTCGTACGTTCCTTCCCAGCCAACTAACGAGCTAGCAAGGTGCAGGCTGCTTAGCATTTGATTCTTTTATTATGCTTAGTTCCCATGATCAAGCATGATTAATTTGCTTGTGTAACTTGGAGGAATAATATGCGAAGCAATGGTTTATTTGCTAAATTCCACTCAAACCTTATGGGTGCACGCGAAGCAATGGTTTACCAAGTGCAGCGGATACATTCTTCTCCAAGGTGAGCTTAGAAATATGGGAGACATATATGCAAATACTGCTTGACTAGGGAGTGTCAAAATTACCTTTTGTTGAACATATGAGATTTGAAATTTGGGTGGAGTAGGGAGGGAAGCTGATCCCCTTACACGTTACCACAGCCCTGCCCTAACGTTTCAGTACGCCAGTCAGTGGCACGTGGAGCCCCTAGACATGGGACCCACCTGTTAGTGACTCAAAGGTAGGGAACGGCAGGGTAAGGTACCCGAGTCTGTATAGTACAACAAGTTGGTGGAATTGGCCGCTAATTGCAATTTTTTTGGATGGAGGGTAACCTCGTGGAATCTGCATTGATACAAGCAGCCGTACCTCTTCCATTGCAAACAATTAGCATGTATGAGCAGTAGTACATTGTCTCATGCGCAAGCACTCAAATGACGTTTATACTAATTTAAAACGATGTTTGACTGTCAGAAACAGTGACATACAGACCAGAGGAAGACGACGAGAGTTTCCTCCGGCTGCTAATTAATGGCTAGAAGATGCATGAATGTATGCTGCTAAATCTACCTTAAAAAAATTCTGGTAAAATCTGTTGTTTCAGGGAGACGGAGTATAGTATTCAGACGACCTGGGCTGGACGTCTACTTAAAAGGCCTCACGGTGGCCATGCATTCTCACAGCTTCTTCCCAAAGCGAATCATTTCTAGGCTAGCTACCGAATTTCCAGGCTCTCATGGCGTCCACCGTTGTTGCCACTCCTGAGGAATTCCAGTCCGGCTACGAGCCCTCGCCGTGGGGTGACTTCTTCACTGGATACCAGCCACAGCACCTGCAGGTATACTCCTACGGAACCTACCAAGCTACCTAGGCGATGGGTGTATGTACGTGTATGTACTTGCTAGCGGTGTATCATGCATTAATCAACAACTTCAGTTTTCTGTAAGAATTAATTTCCTTCAAGTCATTTTGTTGGTTATGGCTAGGAACACGGCATGCAATAATGTACTGTATGCATGGTACATATTTTATATAACTACAATAGTTAAAATTTGATAACTCTTTATTTAGATAGTGTTAATATTCACACATGTTGCCATTTCTTTTGGTTAATTCAATTTCATCAACAGGAGAGGTCTGAGGTGGATGACGGTGAGAGCCGATGAACTGAAGGAAGCCGTCCAAAAGTTGTTTAAGACTTGTGACAACACTGCGGCAAGAATTTTCTTAGTGGATACAATTCAACATCTCGCATAGATCACCACTTTGAACAAGATATCGAGAATGCTTTAAGGCTAATCCTGCAGAGTGACTTCAGTAACTTAAGCTTCCATGAGGTTGCTCTAGGGTTTCGCTTACTTAGGAGCAGGGACATTGGGTGTCTCCAGGTATCTAATCATACCATATATGTATGTCATGATTTTTGAAAACATGTGCATGGGTTTATTTGATATGTATAAAGAAACAAATCACTTAATTGGTTAGTTATGTCTACAAGTTGAGTTACCAACCTTATATTTCTATTTTTAGGCAAAGTAACTTCATAGAGTGAAGTGGATACCCCATCATCATACACAAGTTGACATCACATACTTTAGAGAGGTCTTAGATTACATATCATAATTTTTCCAATATTGCAGATGTGTTCGACAAATTCAAGGGTGCAGATGGGAGCTTCAACAAGGACATAACTAATGACACAAAAGGACTACTAAGTTTATACAATGGAGCACATCTTCTCATTCATGGTGAGGTGATACTCAAAGAAGCCAAGGCTTTTGCACAACATCATCTTGAATTGATGACGGATAGTCTCGGTTTCCCTCTAGCTGAGCAAGTCAAGCGTTCCCTTCATGCACCACTACCAAGGACCTGTAAGAGAATAGAAACACTTCATTACATCTCGGAGTACAGTCAAGAAGAAGGGCATGACATTGTTCTACTGGAGCTCGCAAAATTAGATTTTAATCTTCTGCAGCATGTTCACTTGAAGGAGCTCAAAGCTATTACTGAGTATGTTTACCTCTTAATTATCTTTTAAATCCACCAGAATTAATAGGAATAAACTATTTTGTGTGCCTTCGCATGATATTGATTGACCGTACTAAACCTGTTTTTCACATTACTTATTGTACGCTTGTAAATTTAATGTACAGGTGGTGGAACAGTTTTTCTGAACGTCGGACTAAGTTTTATTCGTGGTCGATTGTGGAGAGCTACACTTGGGCCTATGTGGTGTACCATGAGAAAGGTTTTAAACTCCCAAGTATCATCGCCAAGATGATAGTAATAATTACAACATTAGATGACATATATGATACCCATGCCACCATAGAGGAATGTCGGAAGCTACATGGAGCAATACAAAGGTTAGGCATTAGCAGTTTCATATTTTACTGAACAAAATCAATCTATATATATTTATATAAACGCTAATTTTAACCTAGGGATTTCATTTCCAAGAAAATCGTAGGACAAATATTAACCACCTATGAGGGGTTTTTGTTTTACGAGTGCATGTGCAAGTTAAACCCTTCTAGTATTATTATACAATTAACATGCAGATACAATTGCCAAGTCGCCTAACGTAGTTTGTCTTGCTATTTTGTTGCACTCCACAATTGGATTTGTAGATGGGATGAGAGGGCGTTTCAGTTCTACCGGAGTACCTGAAGAACTTATATATGGAGTTACTGAGGACCTTCAGGAATATTGAGGCTGATGTGCCAATCGATATGAAATATGAAATTAGCTACCTCAGAAAATCGGTATGCCTTTGTGCCATACAAACTTCATATATTTTTACAAATGTTAGAAGATAATGTTATTTAGAAGCTTGCATAGGTATATGTGCTAGCAATAGGGTACATACAAATTGGCATTTAAGCATGTGTATGATGCATGAATATCAATAAGCCATCCCTCGCTGGTTGTCACTTTGGAATACAAGTGAATGAACCAAAAAAAAATTCCAAACTTATAGGTTACGTTTTACTTGAACATGCGCTTATATTACACATTACTTTAGTTTTCTGTTGCTAATAATCTTACATTACATGTATGTGTGTATGCAGATCCAAAATCATGTTACTGGTTACCTACAAGAAGCTGAATGGGCACACAAGAATTACACGCCGAGCTTTAAGGACCAAGTAGATTTAACTAGCCTTACGATAGGTGCACCTACTCTATCTGTGTCAGTGATGGCTGGCATGACTGATGAAATAATGAAGCAAGCACTCGAGTGGGCCTCTACTATCCCGAGTGTAGCCATATCAGCTGGAAAGATTGTACGTTTCATGAATGATATTGGTGCATTTAAGGTATACATACATAATTAATCTTTATTATCAACTAATTATGCATAAATCTTTATTTCACAACATAATATATTATTGTGTTATACAGCGCCGAAAATGCAAGGGGGATGCAGCAAGCTCTGTAGAGTGTTATATGCATGAGTATGGCGTCTCAGGTGAAGTGGCCATTGCAAGGATTGATGCACTAATTGAAGAAGAATGGAAGACTCTGAACCAAGCTCGTTTTGAAAATCGTGCACTTCTCCCAGCACTACAACGAATTATTGGCTTAGCGTATACCGCTTCGTTTTTCTATGATAACAGAAATGACGTATATACGAGCAGCACGCTACTTCAGGAGATCATTGAGAGCTTCTTCGTCAAGCCCCTCTAGGCTTCCCCAAATATAAGGATGTGCAACTGTTTGTGGAAGAATCATGTGACATATTTCATACCGGTGCATAGGTTTCTTACATACAATCAAAGTTTCCCTTCAGATGTACGTGCCGTATATCTAGGATTTCCAGTCCATATGATGTTGTCCAGATGCATGTCAATGTTTGATGGATAGAGTGGTACAATACGTTTGACAACTTTTTTCCTTTCTGTAATGGATAAATAAAAGAGAGGCGACAAAACAACATCAACCGTTATGTAGTATCAAATATTTTCATGATCTGTTGGTTCTATGTGCGCATGTTCTTAAAAGAGGGGCTATGAGTCCATCATGGGCCCTATGTCTACCTAACTAAGTGTAAAAGAAAGAGGAACTCATTTTTCGTGAATAGATATGTACCTCCATCTTTGGAGAGTTCATCCTTTCCTTCCAAAACAAACACCAGAATTTTCCCATATTCTTGTATTCTAGGGAAGATTCCTAAAATATCAAAAGAGTAAAAGGAAGTTTATGCCTTCTAATTATTAATAATTTTGACTAAATAAATAATACAAGTTGGCAAATAACATTGAAAATATGACATTAAACTGTAAAAGCAATAAATATACGGAGTATATGAGTACTAGTTATCTGTTGCATGGGCCGGCCTTACCGAATCTTGATATTAATATATTTCCATTTGTCAAAAATACCTTAGAAATCAGTTGTTGTAAGAGCATCTCCAATGGGATCCCCCAAATTTTTTCCTCTTTTTGTCCAATTTGGGGGGAAGAAGGACCCATGTCCGCTACTTGCACCGAACGACGTCCCCCAAATATTGTCCTCTCCGAAAATTCAAACTTGATTAGATTTTAATTTGTTCAAACAAACATACATTGCATTGATTCAACCCATAGTTCAGATACATTAAAACCAAACTACACTAAACAAGAACTAAACTAGATATTAAATTAAACTCGAAATTAAATTAAACTAGATACATATCTAGGATGAACCCTAGATCTACTCGATGTACACAATGGGTGTGTGGGCGAGGATGATGACAGGCTTTGGCGCCGACGGGTCACGGGGACGCAGCGAAATCCCCATGCACGGCGGCGAGTGCTCCTCCACTACGCATTACATTTGAGTCGGGCTTGGCGGTGCGAGTCGTTGAACCTAGGGTATAAATGGGTTCGCGGAGGAACTATAACTAGTAGTGATAGGGCTAGTAGTGGCATTCATAAAAGTGGGTCAGGAATGTTAATTTCATGCACTGCTATTATGCGCCGTTGGTAAAGATTATTGGGGACGTTTCCTATCCACGCCCCTAGTAAACAATATACTGGCCGGGGCATTGCCGCTTTGAACGCCACCGAGAAACTTACCGGCGGCGCTGAGTTTCGTGGTAATGGCCACGGCAGATGCTGCAATCGGCAGCGAGTAGTAGAACATGGGGCAAGGGCGGCCAGCCATCTGCGGTTCGAGATGAGGGCAGAGACACAAGGGTTTACCCAGGTTCGGCCCCCGGAGGGTAAATACCTACTCCTGCTAGATTGTATTATGGAGAGAGTACAAGGGCGAGCTCGACGGCTAGGCGGCAAGTCGCGGGGGTGTATGATGGAATGTGTCCCCTATACGTACCCTAGGGAGGTTTATATAGGCTCACCTTGCTAGGGTTTACAGATCTACAACCGAATTGGTTAAGGATTCGGAGGGTCTTTGACCTAGTCCGACTGGGCCTAGCTATGCTTCTGGGCCTCCAGCTTCCAGTCGCCTGAGTCCTCGCCAAGTCTCGATCCAGTCGCCGTCCTGCAGGCCCACTCGCTGGCAGCTTGGGCCAATAGGAAACGTCCTGCTGGGCATACCCCGGTAGGTATATCCCCATCAGTAGTCCCCGAGGCCGTTGTTGATTCGTCGCAGGTGTTCGTTGGCAGTCGGAGTATGCGGGTCCAATGCGGACACCCAGTCAAATTGGCGGTGGACTCCTGAACAAAGGAAAGAACTAGTCATCTTAGTCGCAATAACGGCGACCAATCAGATCGCATCTTGGCGAACGGGTCGGCGAATAGTCAAGTCACTATTATAGTGATCAGGTCGGCGAGTCATATGGACGAAGTTGGACCGTCACCTTGGTCAAACTAGTCGTGTGGGTAATATCGGCGTAATTACCGCGTGGTAATGGCTCCCCGAAAATGGCGGGTAATAACCACTATAAAAGGAGAGTGACGGGTGAGGGGAAAATGCTTCGCTCACTTCCTCCGAACTCGCGCATTCTCGTTCCTCCATTCCGCGTAGCGACCAGAGCGACCAAGGGCGATTCGCAACCCCCGATCCCCCAACCGATGGCCCCTCCTGCAGAACCATGGGGCAGATCCAAGTGCGCGAAGGCGCAGCTGAGATCGTTCGAGGAGGCAGGGATCCTCCACACCGGGAGATGGCGCATCTGTTGGAATTATGCCCTAGAGGCAATAATAAAGATGTTATTATTATAATTCTTGTTCATGATAAAGTTTATATTCCATGCTAGAATTGTATTAAGCGGAAACTTTAATACTTGTGTGGTTTGTGAACAACACCGTGTCCCTAGTACGCCTCTATGGACTAGCTCATTGATCGATGATAGTTAAGGTTTCCTAACCATAGACATGAGTTGTCAATTGATAATGAGATCATATCATTGGGAGAATGATATGGTGGATAGACCCAAACAAAGCAGAGCAATTAGATCGTGTCATCGTGTTCTTCTTTGCGAAGCTTTTCCTATGTCAAATATTGTATTCCTTAGACCATGAGATAATGCAACTCCCTGGTATCGGAAGAAAGCTTTGAGGTCATCAAACGTGATCCTATGAGAGGGTGATCATAAAGGTGTCTCGTGGATCGGAAAGTATCTCTGGGTTGTATGTATCGAGATGGAATTTGTCCCTCCCAAGTCGGAGAGATATACTTGGCCCACTGAATCGATATCAACACCGCTTGCAAGCATGTGGTTAAGGAGTTAATCACAAAGTGATATCGGATTACGGAACAGTAAAGTACTTTGCGTGAACGAGATTGAACTAGGTATGACGGCACCGACGATCGAATCTCGCAAGTAAAATATCGCGAGACGAAGGGAATATATATATGGGATTGATTGAATCTCGCATCGTGGTTCATCCGATATGATCATCGATGAATGTGTAGAGTCAATATGGGTGCCTGCACCCCGCTGTTGATTATTGATAGAAGATCATGTGCATATTCTCGAACCCGCAGGTCACACACTTAACGATCTCGACGCTAGGATAGATTGGATAATTGGTTTATGAATTTTTGTTCGGAGTCTCGGTTGGGATCCGTGATATCACGAGAGGTTCCGGAATGGTCCGGAGAATAAGATTCATATAAGGCAGTGCAGTTTTTGGAGTTCGGAATTGTTCCGGGTTAATCGGTATTGTACCAGAAGCTTCTAGAACCTTCCGGAAGGGGACCAACGTGGCCCCACCTTCCGGGAGGGGGCATGGGCCTATGAGGGAGTGTCCTGGCCGCATTAAATAGGGCACAAGGCCCCAAAGGGCCCAGCCGATTCTAGAGAGATTTGACTCGTTTAAATCTCGGGATAGAATTTCTAGATAAGGGAGAGTTTAAATCGTTTAAACTAGAGATAGGATTTCTAGATAAGAGAGAGTTTAAATTGTTTAAACTAGAGATAGGCTTGGAGGAGGGGCAAGGGCTGGCCCCCTCTATATATAGAGGGTGGTGCGCCCCACACACCTTCCTCCAAGCCCTAGTAGCCCCGCCGCCTTCCTCTCCCTCCCGATCGCTTGTAGGCGAAACCCCGCAGAAATTCTCCACCATATACACCACGCCGTCGTGTTGTAGATCCAATCTATCTCCACCATACTGCTGGTCCGAGGAAGGAGGAGACGCCGAGGTGCTGCACGTGTGCATCTCACGGAGGCACCGCCACTTGTGGTGCTAGATCGGATCGGATCGCGAGGAGAAGCGAGTACGACTACATCACCCACGCTCCGACGAACGTTCCGCAGTCGAATCTTCAAGGGTATGAAGATCTAATCCAATCTCTCGTTTTTTACATCTCCTAGATTAGATCTTGGCTTTCCTCTGTTCGCTCCGTAGAAAATTTTGATTTACTATGTCGCGAAACCCTTCAGTGGTATCAGAGCTAGATCTATGCGTAGATGTGTTTCACGAGTAGAACGCAACATGGTTGTTGCGGGCGTTGATGTTTTCTGTTGCAAGCCTCTTGTTTGTGTTCTTCTTATGACGCGGGATAGTGAGATTGAAGCGGTCCAGGCCAACCTTACGCGACGTTGTTCGCGAGACCGGCTCCGCACTTGACGTGTGGCTTGTACCACACATGCGGCTGGTGGATGTCAGTTTCTCTCACTATAGTTGTCATGGGATTAACACCGAATTTTGGCAACCATAATATCAGCGTTGTGGCTTTCCGTAGGTAAGAATCGTTCTTAGCATCTACTCCCATAAGCCACGTAAAACATGCAACAACAAAGTAGAGGCATCTAACTTGTTTTTGCAGGGAGTGTTTTCTGTGATATGGTATGGCCCAAGATGTGATGTGTATATTGTATGCGATGATCATGTTTTGTAATGTTTCACGACTTGCATGTCGATGAGTACACAACCGGAAGGATCCATATGGTTGTCTTTATAATTATGTATGACCTGCGAGTCAACTTCTTATACGCCATGTAATAGCTTTACTTTATCGCTAAGTAGTTAGCAATAGTTGTAGTTGCTATTCGTGGTGGAGGCAATCATGGTGGAGTGATGGAGATCATGCCGGAACGCACAAGATGGAGATCATTGGGCGAGGATTGGCTATACCATGTCACATAAAGTTATATGCATGTGATGTTTATCCCTTTATGTATCTTATTATGCTTAGATCGCGACGGTAGCATTATAAGATGATTCCTCACTTAAAGATCAAGATAAAAACTGTGTTCTCCCCAAGTATGCACTTTGAAAGTTCGTCGTGTCCAAGCATCACGTGATGATCGGGTGCTATAGACTCTACCACATACAACGGGTGCAAGCCAGTTTTGCACACGGAAATACTTGGGTCTAGCTTGACGAGCCTAGCATGTATGAGACATGGCCTCGGAACACAAGAACCGAAAGGTTAAGCATGAGTCATATGAATGATATGATCGACACTTTGTTGTCCACTATTGAAACCACATCTCTTCTCGTGATGATCGGATTAGGTGTGGTGAATTTGGATCGTGTTCACTAAACAACTTGAGGATGTTGAATTTAGTGGGAGTTCATCTAGTAATTTGATTAAGTTGAACTATTTATCATGAACATAGTCTAAATTGTACTTGCAAATACTGTAGATCACATGGCCAAATCCAACTTCAACTTCAACGTTTTTGCTGAGAAGGAAAAGCTTAGAAACAATGGGTCGAACTTCACCAATTGGTTCCGCAATCTAAGAATCATTCTCGTCATGGACAAAAGGACTATGTCCTTGGTAAAGCGTTAGGTGACCCCTGCAATCGCTACTACCGGTGATGAGAAAGATGTCTATCGATCAAGAAAGATGATTATGGTGTGATTAAGAGCACCATGTTGTTTGCTATGGAACCGAGCTTCAAAATCGTTTTGAAACCTATCCGGCCCTTTGAGATTCTCGAGGAGCTGAAACCATGTTTCGACTCAAGCCCGCTCGAGAGATATGAGATCTCCGAGAAGTTCTTTAACCGCAAGATGGAGGAAGGGAGTTCCGTTAGTGAGCACGCCATAAAGATGTCGGGCTACACTCAACGCTTGAGCAACGGGAATGCACGATTCCAGAGGAGCTCAAGATTGACAGGTTCTCGCAATCACTCCCTCCCAGCTACAAAAGTTTTGTAGTGACTCATAATCAGATTGGTTCCATCGATACGATCACCGAGCTCTTCGCAAAGTCAAGGCTGCGGAAGTGGACATCAAGAAGGATAATCATGTGTTGATGGTCAACAAGCCCTCCTTTAAGAAAGGTAAGGAGCAAAGAAGCCCTTCAAGAAGGGCGTCAGCGCAATGCCCTCTTGAGAAGAAGCTCGATTACGGTCCTAAGCTTTGACAAGTGCTTCTATTGCAAGGACAGTCACCGAAGCGCAGCTGTCCAAGTACTTAGCGGACAAGAAGGTGGCACCATCAAAGGTATATTTGATATACATGTTATTGATGTTTTCCTTACTAGCCCTCGCTAGTAGTGGGTATTTGATACCGGTTCAGTTGCTAATATTTGTAACTCGAAACAGGAGCTACGGAATAGACGGCGGCTTGCGAGGGATGAGGTGACGATGCGCGTTGGCAACGAATCAAGAGTTGATGTGATGGCCGTCGGCACGCTCTCCTTAGTTTTACCTTCGGGATTAGTTTTAAACCTTAATAAATGTTATTATGTGCCTGCGTTGAGCATGAACATTATTTCTAGATCATGTTTATTGCAAGACGGTTATTCATTTAAATCGGAGAATAATGGTTGTTCTATTTATATGAGTAACATCTTTTATGGTCATGCACCTCTTGTGAATGGTTTATTTCTTCTAAATCTCGAAAGGGATGAAACACACATCCATAACATTGAGGCTAAGAGATGCAAAGTAGATAGTGATAATACTACTTATTTGTGGTAATCGCTGCTCAGGTCATATTGGTGTAAAGCGCATGAAGAAACTCCATTCGATGGACTTTGGAGTCTCTTGATTTTGAATCATTTGACACATGCGAACCATGCCTCATGGGCAAGATGATCAAAACCCGTTCTCCGGTATGATGGAGCGAGCAACGGACTTGTTGGAAATCATACATACCGATGTATGCGACCGATGAGTGTTTCGACGCGGTGGATATCGCTATTTTCTCACTTTTACCGATGACTTAAGTAGATATGGGTATATCTATTTAATGAAACATAAATCTAAACGTTTGAAAAGTTCAAAGAATTTCGAATGAAGTGGAGAACCATCGTAATGAAAAATTAAGTTTCTACGATCCGATCGTGGAGGTGAATATTTGAGTTATGATTTTCTCACGCATCTTAAAGCAAGTGGAATCGTTTCACAACTCACGCCACCCGGAACACCACAGCAATGGTGTGTTCGAACGCCGAATCGAACCCTATTAGATATGGTCCGATCAATGATGTCTCTTACTGATTTGCCGTTATCATTTTGGGGTTATGCATTAGAAACCGCTGCATTCACTTTAAATAGGGCTCCATCTAAATCCGTTGAGACGACACCGTATCAACTGTGGTTTGGTGCTAAACCTAAGTTGTCGTTTCTTAAAGTTTGGGGATGCGAAGCTTACGTCAAGAAGTTGATACCGGACAAGCTCGAACCCAAAGCGGAGAAATGCGTCTTCATAGGATACCCTAAGGAAACCATTGGGTATACCTTCTATCACGTAACAAGGCAAAGTGTTTGTCAAAGAACGGTTCCTTTCTTGAGAAGGAGTTTCTCGAAAGAAGTGAGTGGGAGGAAAGTAGAGCTAGACGAGGTTATTGAACCTTCTCTTGAATTGGAGAGTAGCGCAGCACCAGTGCCTTTGCACCAACAATAGAGGAAGCTAATGACAAGGATCATGAAGCTTGACGATGTCACTATCGAACGTCGCAGTCGACAAGGTCGCGTGCCCTCCCGAAAGTGTTACGGCAACCCTGTCTTGACTGTCTTGTTGGTAGAAGACGGTGAACCTACGAACTATGAGGAAGCGATGATGAGCCCGGACTCGAGAAATGGGGAAGCCATGAAATCCGAATTGGGATCCATGAGCGAAAACCAAGTATGGACTTTGGTGGATCCTCCTAGCGACCGAAAGGCCGTTGAGTGCAAATGGATATTCAAGAAGAAAACGGACACAGATGGTAATGTTACCGTCTATAAAGCACGGCTTGTCGCAAAAGGTTTTCGACAAGTTCAAGGTGTTGATTACGATGAGACTTTCTCTCCCGTAGCGATGTTTAAGTCCATTCGGATTTTATTAGCAATTGCTGCGTTTCATGATTATGAAATATGGCAGATGGATGTCAAGACTGCTTTCCTCAATGGGAACATTGATGAAGAGTTGTATATGATGCAACCCGAAGGTTTTGTCGATCCTAAGGATGCTAGTAAAGTATGCAAACTTCAGCGTTCCATTTATGGACTGAAGCAAGCATCTTGGAGTTGGAACCTTCGTTTTGATCAAGTGATCAAGAGCTTTGGATTTGTTCCAAATTGCTACGAAGCTTGTATCTACAAGAAAGTGAGTGGGAGCTCGGTGACGTTTCTGGTACTATATGTGGATGACATATTGATTATCGGAAATGACATCAACATGCTTAACGATGTGAAGAGTTATTTGAAAAAGTGTTTTTCAATGAAATACCTAGGTGAAGCTTCTTATATATTGGGCATCAAGATCTATAGAGATAGACAAAGACGCCTGATAGCTTTAAGCCAGAGTACATACCTAGACAAAGTTCTGAAAAGGTTCAGAATGGATAAGGCAAAGAAAGGTTCAATGCCTATGTTGTCAGGTAAGATATTGAGCAAGGCTCAGTGTCCAGCTACGGTAAATTATAGGGAAGCTATGAGCAAAGTGCCTTATGCCTCGGCCATAGGTTCCATCATGTATGCCATGCTGTGTACTAGACCGGATGTGTCCAATGCTCTTAGTTTGACGAGCAGATATCAAAGTGATCCAGAGGAACATCGGACAGCCGTGAAGAACATCCTAAAGTACCTAAATAGAACTAAAGAAATGTTCTTAGTCTATGGGGTGATGAACAGCTTGTCGTAAAGGTTACGTCGATGCTAGTTTTGACAATCAAGGATGATTCTAAATCTCGCAGTGATACGTTTATATTTTGAATGGAGGAGCTGTGAGTGGAGAAGCTGCAAGAAAAGCGTGATCGCGGGATCTACTGAGAAGCGGAATACATGGCTGCCGCAGCGTCAAGTGAAGGAGTTTGGATCGAAACTTCATCACTGAGCTTGGCGTGGTTCCAAGTGCATTGGACCCACTAGAGATATTGTGTGACAACACTGGCGCCATAGCACTCGCTAAGGAACCAAGATATCATCCAAAGACCAAGCATATCAACCGCAAGTTTCATATAATCCGAGATTATATAGCAGATGGAGATCTAAAGATTAGCAAAGTACATACGGATCTGAATGTCGCAGATCCATTGACTAAACCTCTTCCACGTGTAAAACATGATCAACACCTTAGTGCCATAGGGTGTGAGATTGTTGCGAAATGTAAACTAGATTATTGACTCTAGTGCAAGTGGGAGACTGTTGGAATTATGCCCTAGAGGCAATAATAAATATGTTATTATTATAATTCTTGTTCATGATAAAGTTTATATTCCATGCTAGAATTGTATTAAGCGGAAACTTTAATACTTGTGTGGTTTGTGAACAACACCGTGTCCCTAGTACGCCTCTATGGACTAGCTCATTGATCAATGATGGTTAAGGTTTCCTAACCATAGACATGAGTTGTCAATTGATAATGAGATCATATCATTGGGAGAATGATATGGTGGATAGACCCAAACAAAACAGAGCAATTAGATCGTGTCATCGTGTTCGTCTTTGCGAAGCTTTTCCTATGTCAAATATTGTATTCCTTAGACCATGAGATAATGCAACTCCCTAGTATCGGAAGAAAGCTTTGAGGTCATCAAACGTCATCCTATGAGAGGGTGATCATAAAGGTGTCTCGTGTGATCGGAAAGTATCTGGGTTGTATGTATCGAGATGGAATTTGTCCCTCCCAAGTCGGAGAGATATACTTCGGGCCCACTCGGTAATCGATATCAACACCGCTTGCAAGCATGTGGTTAAGGAGTTAATCACAAAGTGATATCGGATTACGGAACGAGTAAAGTACTTGCTGTGAACGAGATTGAACTAGGTATGATGGTACCAACGATCGAATCTCGGGCAAGTAAAATATCGCGAGACGAAGGGAATATATATATGGGATTGATTGAATCCTGGCATCGTGGTTCATCCGATATGATCATCGATGAATGTGGGAGTCAATATGGGTGCCTGCACTTCGCTGTTAATTATTGATAGAAGATCATGTCTGATATTCTCGAACCCGCAGGTCACACACTTAACGATCTCGACGCTAGGATAGATTGGATAATTGGTTTATGAATTTTGTTCGAGTCTCGGATGGGATCCGGGATATCACGAGAGGTTCCTAATGGTCCGAGAATAAGATTCATATAAGGCAAGGCAGTTTTAGAGTTCGGAATTGTTCCGGGTTAATCGGTATTGTACCGGAAGCTTCTAGAACCTTCCGGAAGGGGACCAACGTGGCCCCACCTTCCGGGAGGGGGCATGGGCCTATGAGGGAGTGTCCTGGCTGCATTGGGCCAGGGGCACAAGGCCCCATAGGGCCCAGCCGATTCTAGAGAGATTTGACTCGTTTAAATCTTGGGATAGAATTTCTAGATAAGGGAGAGTTTAAATCGTTTAAACTAGAGATAGGATTTCTAGATAAGGGAGAGTTTAAATTGTTTAAACTAGAGATAGGCTTGGAGGAGGGCAGGGCTGGCCGCCTCTATATATAGAGGTGGTGCGCCTCCCCCACACACCTTCCTCCAAGCCCTAGTAGCCCCGCCTTCCTCTCTCCCTCCCGATCGCTTGTAGGCGAAGCCCGCAGCAGAAATTCTCCACCATATACACCACGCCGTGTTGTAGATCCAATCTATCTCTCCACCATACCGCTGGTCCGAGGAAGGAGGAGACGCCGAGGTGTGACGCAGCATCTCACGAAGGCACCGCCACTTGTGGTGCTAGATCGGATCGGATCGCGAGGAGGAGAAGCGAGCACGACTACATCACCCACGCCCGATTTAACGCTCAGGCGAATCTTCAAGGGTATGAAGATCTAATCCAATCTCTCTCGTTGTTTGCATCTCCTAGATTAGATCTTGGCTTTCCCTCTCTTCGCTCCATAGAAAATTTTGATTTACTATGCCGCGAAACCCTTCAGCATCCCCGCGGCCGGAGAAGTGATTCTAGATCCGCGCGAGGGGGAATTTGTTTGCTTCACCAGCCACCTGGAGCGGGGGCTCGGATTTCCCACTTCCCTCTTCTTCTGCCGCTTCTGCGCCTACTACGACATCCAACCGTTGGACCTAGGGCCACACAGCATCGAGCAGCTCGCCATCTTCGTGGCATTCCGCGAGTGCTACCTAGGCTGTAGGCCATATTTTCCCCTATGGCAAGATCTGTTCCACGGGAGGATCAGCCGCGAGGAGGCGGGCAGCCCAATGTTAGCCGCGGGCGGCCTGACCTTCCAGCTAAAGTCGAAGGCGTCGTTCTTCGATCTGATGCTGCCCGCCAAGGCAGCGAATGAGTGGAATAAGAGCTAGTTCTACGTGACCGAGTCAACGCCGAGCGACGAGGTAGCGCTTCCGAGGTATTCCGCCGACCGACCCGATCCGCGCCGGCTCCAAGTCACCAAGCTTCCGCTGGACCAGCGGATGGTCGTCGACGAGATGTTGCAGACCATCCGCAACTTGAAGAAGAAAGACCTCCAAACCATCAACCTCTACAATTGCTATCTCGGGCGGCGGCTCGTGCCTCTGGCCAGCCGTGCCCACTATATGTACAAGTACACAGG
Organism: Avena longiglumis; assembly: GCA_030063025.1. Classification (NCBI taxonomy): domain Eukaryota; kingdom Viridiplantae; phylum Streptophyta; class Magnoliopsida; order Poales; family Poaceae; genus Avena; species Avena longiglumis. Next base: position 552,181,353 of record CP125973.1, on the reverse strand, counting down.
CAAGGACGACCCGACGAAGTCCTGTTACGACGAGTGGAGACTCAACGACTACACCCTGGCCCTGAAGAAGATCACCCAGGCGGTGTATCTCGACGCAAAGGCCGGGGTCGCACCTTATACCGCGAAGCGTCCTGCCCCAACGGTGAGATTTTATTTCCCTTGCACCCGCAGTCGCAGTTTGTGCATTCGCGGTTGTGCTAATGTTGTCTGATTGTTGCAGTTATTCCAAGTGGTGGAAGGTTGGCTTCCACCCGCAGATGACGAGAACTCGAACTTGTCCGCCGAGGACGAGTGCGAGTCATTGCCTGACAAGGGCGATGTCAGGAGTGACGAGGGCGGCGTTGGCGATGATGAAGACGATGGCGACAAAACCGTGGAGGTTTTCGCCCACGGTTCGCAAGACTCGCGGGCAGCACCAGCGTGAACTCGAGGCCAGCAAAAGCCTCGAGGCCCATGATGACGACGATGAGCTTCCCGAGCATACCTCACGGCGTGAGGCCACGCCGTCAAAGAAGAATAAGCCACGGCCACCCAAGAAGAAGACGAAGCTGGCCAAGCTGGCGTCTCCGCCTCGGTCCGCGAGTAGCTCCGATGCTACCAGCGTAGCCGAAGAAACAGCAAGACGCGATAATGGCGATCGGTGCGACCGTCATGAAGATGAGGCGCCGCTGGCATCATTGCCGCTGCCGTTCACGCCAGTCACCGGGTTGGTGGCCGCTCCAGCTGCAGGGGCCTCACCGCCGAGAGGAGCTCCCGCGGCGATTGCCACTGAGCCTCCTGACGCGGCCTCATCCTCGAAGAAGCCATCGGTGTCTTGGGCGTAGAGCGTGTTCGAGACAGGCCTCAGTCAGAAACTGGGGCCAAAACTGGAGAAGCCGGCCAGCATTCGCACCGGCCTGCGATTTATCCCAGTCGCCAATTGAGTATCCCTCGACCTTCCATTTGTTTGCTTGATTCATGTTTTGATCGGTGAGTGTTATTGACGTAGTTGTTTTGCAGAACTGGAGTTAAGAAGATAGGTCACCCTTCGGTGGCCAAGGTTCCATCGGTCGCCGCGGAGGCGCCGGCTGATCCCTCTAAGAAGAGGAAGGTCGATGAGGTTGAGGCTCCCGCTGAAGTCGCCAAGTGAACCAAAGGCGATGAAGTCGTCACGATCTCTGACGAGCCAGCGGCTGCCCCGAGAGAAGCCCCGTTGGTGGTGGACGTAGCTCTGAAGGCCAAGGAGGGCGCAGGGTCGCAGCAGGCAGTGCCCATGGTTTCAATTGAGGCGACCGGGCCGCCTTCGGGTGGCGCGGGGGCCGCGGTGGCGACGTTCCCTCGCTTTGTAGCGAGGGCCGCCACGGCGAGTGCCTTGGTGCCATCGAGCCAATTTCCTCAGGCCGCCGGTTTGGAGGTCGAACAGCGTCGCGGCCACACTCTGCTCGTGCTTTCATCGGTGGACGCGATGGAGCTTCACCGCATGCTAGGTGCCGCCATCCAGGTATGTCCAGTCCCCGAGGATCTGGCCACTGAATTTCAGTGCTCGGATTCTTACTGTTTTTCCGCCATCCAGTCCCCGAGTGTCTAGTCGCTGAATTTCAGCGGCTAGGCACTTAAGAATTTTGTCATCCAGTCCCCGAGTGTCCAGTCGCTGAATTTCAGTGGCTGGGCACTTAGGAATTTTGTCATCCAGTCCCCGAGTGTCCAATCGCTGAATTTCAGTGGCTGGGCACTTAGGAATTTTGTTGCTGACGCTGTGATTGTTGCACAGGGCTTGCAGCGTGAGTCGGCCGAGCGGCTTGCTGCCAGGCGCCGTGTGGAAAAGGATCTTTTCGCTGTTCGGGATACGAACGAAAAGCTTCGAGCGACTGCGGGTGAGTGTCTTTCTTGTTTGGCGCTTGTCGCGAACTTGTTGCGTTTGTGACCGTTTTGTTGTGGAAGCAGAGAATAGTGCGGCCGCAGTGGAGGAGGCTCGCCAGGGCCTTGTTCCGGCTGGTGAGTTGGCGGCGGCTCAGTCTTCCTTGAGCGCCGCGGAGAAACGAATCGCCGAACTGGAGCGTGCTCAAGGAGGCGAAGGCGGAAGCGAGCTCGGTGGAAGGACGAGCCAAGGCGGCCGTTGCTTCTGCTGCTGAGGAGCGGAAGGTGTCGGACGCACTCGTCGCCGGGTTGCAGAATGACCACTCAGCTCTTCAAAATTTTATCACGGACCTCTACCGCCCCCTGATTGGTGAGTTTTTCCTCTAGCCACTCCCCGAGCGTGCGTACCACATTGTTATTTTAGTGCTTCACTCACTGTTTGCGTGTGTGTTGCAGGCCTAATCACTGATTACGCCGAAGAGGTGCAGTCGACACGCCGACAGTCGCCACCACCTGGTCGACTCGATCGTCAGGTTGTCCGACCTGCCTCCGGGCGTATCTTCAGAGATCTCGCCACGGAGGTGATCCCCAGCGACCTCGTCGAGATGTGGCGCTATCTGGAGAAGACCCCATCGGTCGTGGAGTTCATGACGCGGTCGGCCTTCCGTCGTGGAGCAGCGACTGCGCTGAGCCTTGGACTCGCACATTTTCCCAACGATTTCGACCTTGACGACGTCACAAGCGGGTACCCCTCGTCGACAGGCTCGGTCGAGATAGCCGAGGTGTTGAAGCTGACGGAGCGAGCCACGGTGTATTCCGACCGCGTGTGGGCGATGGGCGACCTTATTCCCTATCAGGAAACGGTCATCGCCCCCAATGACCCCGAACCAGCGCACCGCGACTTCAAGGTGGAGCAACCATTTCGTGCGGCGATGGCAGGTAACGGGCGACGGGCGACCACCCACGTACGTTCCTTCCCAGCCAACTAATAAGTAAAAATAACAAGCTAGCTAGCAAGGTGCAGGCTGCTTAGCATTTGTTTTTTTATTATGATTATTATTAGTTCCCATGACCAAGCATGATTAGTTTACTTGTGTAACTTGGAGGAATAATATGCGCAGGCAACTAGGCATACTGATACCAGGATCAAAGCTTAGTCCTAATTGCTTCTTGGACTTCCAAGTGTACTGTGCTCCATTTCCAAAAAAAGTGTACTGTGCTAAGAAAGAAAAAACATCTTTTAACCCAGGTGCATCTATTTGCCATCCTTGTTTTACCATTTCTTTTACCGGCCGACATGGAGAGATGTGCATTTACAAAAACATTCACCTTCATACATGAGATAACACACCTGACTATCTCCTTGTGTTGTGAGATGAAAATATACTCCATATAAGAGGTCAAGGTGGTTATTAATTCGACTGCTACCGGCGAATATAATGCATATATCTGTGGTGACAGGGATATGTGCATATACCTGTGGTGTAATTGGCGACCACCGTACCCTCGTACGTTCCTTCCCAGCCAACTAACGAGCTAGCAAGGTGCAGGCTGCTTAGCATTTGATTCTTTTATTATGCTTAGTTCCCATGATCAAGCATGATTAATTTGCTTGTGTAACTTGGAGGAATAATATGAAGCAATGGTTGATTTGCTAAATTCCACTCAAACCTTATGGGTGCACGCGAAGCAATGGTTTACCAAGTGCAGCGGATACATTCTTCTCCAAGGTGAGCTTAGAAATATGGGAGACATATATGCAAATACTGCTTGACTAGGGAGTGTCAAAATTACCTTTTGTTGAACATATGAGATTTGAAATTTGGGTGGAGTAGGGAGGAAGCTGATCCTTACACGTTACCACAGCCCTGCCCTAACGTTTCAGTACGCCAGTCAGTGGCACGTGGAGCCCCTAGACATGGGACCCACCTGTTAGTGACTCAAAGGTAGGGAACGGCAGGGTAAGGTACCCGAGTCTGTATAGTACAACAAGTTGGTGGAATTGGCCGCTAATTGCAATTTTTTTGGATGGAGGGTAACCTCGTGGAATCTGCATTGATACAAGCAGCCGTACCTCTTCCATTGCAAACAATTAGCATGTATGAGCAGTAGTACATTGTCTCATGCGCAAGCACTCAAATGACGTTTATACTAATTTAAAACGATGTTTGACTGTCAGAAACAGTGACATACAGACCAGAGGAAGACGACGAGAGTTTCCTCCGGCTGCTAATTAATGGCTAGAAGATGCATGAATGTATGCTGCTAAATCTACCTTAAAAAAATTCTGGTAAAATCTGTTGTTTCAGGAGACGGAGTATAGTATTCAGACGACCTGGGCTGGACGTCTACTTAAAAGGCCTCACGGTGGCCATGCATTCTCACAGCTTCTTCCCAAAGCGAATCATTTCTAGGCTAGCTACCGAATTTCCAGGCTCTCATGGCGTCCACCGTTGTTGCCACTCCTGAGGAATTCCAGTCCGGCTACGAGCCCTCGCCGTGGGGTGACTTCTTCACTGGATACCAGCCACAGCACCTGCAGGTATACTCCTACGGAACCTACCAAGCTACCTAGGCGATGGGTGTATGTACGTGTATGTACTTGCTAGCGGTGTATCATGCATTAATCAACAACTTCAGTTTTCTGTAAGAATTAATTTCCTTCAAGTCATTTTGTTGGTTATGGCTAGGAACACGGCATGCAATAATGTACTGTATGCATGGTACATATTTTATATAACTACAATAGTTAAAATTTGATAACTCTTTATTTAGATAGTGTTAATATTCACACATGTTGCCATTTCTTTTGGTTAATTCAATTTCATCAACAGGAGAGGTCTGAGGAGTGGATGACGGTGAGAGCCGATGAACTGAAGGAAGCCGTCCAAAAGTTGTTTAAGACTTGTGACAACACTGCGGCAAGAATTTTCTTAGTGGATACAATTCAACATCTCGGCATAGATCACCACTTTGAACAAGATATCGAGAATGCTTTAAGGCTAATCCTGCAGAGTGACTTCAGTAACTTAAGCCTCCATGAGGTTGCTCTAGGGTTTCGCTTACTTAGGGAGCAGGGACATTGGGTGTCTCGGTATCTAATCATACCATATATATATGTCATGATTTTTAAAACATGTGCATGGGTTTATTTGATATGTATAAAGAAACAAATCACTTAATTGGTTAGTTATGTCTACAAGTTGAGTTACCAACCTTATATTTCTATTTTTAGGCAAAGTAACTTCATAGAGTGAAGTGGATACCCCATCATCATACACAAGTTGACATCACATACTTTAGAGAGGTCTTAGATTACATATCATAATTTTTCCAATATTGCAGATGTGTTCGACAAATTCAAGGGTGAAGATGGGAGCTTCAACAAGGATATAACTAATGACACAAAAGGACTACTAAGTTTATACAATGGAGCACATCTTCTCATTCATGGTGAGGTGATACTCGAAGAAGCCAAGGCTTTTGCACAACATCATCTTGAATTGATGACGGATAGTCTCGGTTTCCCTCTAGCTGAGCAAGTCAAGCGTTCCCTTCATGCACCACTACCAAGGACCTGTAAGAGAATAGAAACACTTCATTACATCTCGGAGTACAGTCAAGAAGAAGGGCATGACATTGTTCTACTGGAGCTCGCAAAATTAGATTTTAATCTTCTGCAGCATGTTCACTTGAAGGAGCTCAAAGCTATTACTGAGTATGTTTACCTCTTAATTATCTTTTAAATCCACCAGAATTAATAGGAATAAACTATTTTTGTGTGCCTTCGCATGATATTGATTGACCGTACTAAACCTGTTTTTCACATTACTTATTGTACGCTTGTAAATTTAATGTACAGGTGGTGGAACAGTTTTTCTGGAAACGTCGGACTAAGTTTTATTCGTGGTCGTATTGTGGAGAGCTACACTTGGGCCTATGTGGTGTACCATGAGAAAGGTTTTAAACTCCCGCGAAGTATCATCGCCAAGATGATAGTAATAATTACAACATTAGATGACATATATGATACCCATGCCACCATAGAGGAATGTCGGAAGCTACATGGAGCAATACAAAGGTTAGGCATTAGCAGTTTCATATTTTTACTGAACAAAATCAATCTATATATATTTATATAAACGCTAATTTTAACCTAGGGATTTCATTTCCAAGAAAATCGTAAGGACAAATATTAACCACCTATGAGGGGTTTTTGTTTTACGAGTGCATGTGCAAGTTAAACCCTTCTAGTATTATTATACAATTAACATGCAGATACAATTGCCAAGTCGCCCTAACGTAGTTTGTCTTGCTATTTTTGTTGCACTCCACAATTGGATTTGTAGATGGGATGAGAGGGCCGTTTCAGTTCTACCGGAGTACCTGAAGAACTTATATATGGAGTTACTGAGGACCTTCAGGAATATTGAGGCTGATGTGCCAATCGATATGAAATATGAAATTAGCTACCTCAGAAAATCGGTATGCCTTTGTGCCATACAAACTTAATATATTTTTACAAATGTTAGAAGATAATGTTATTTAGAAGCTTGCATAGGTATATGTGCTAGCAATAGGGTACATACAAATTGGCATTTAAGCATGTGTATGATGCATGAATATCAATAAGCCATCCCTCGCTGGTTGTCACTTTGGAATACAAGTGAATGAACCAAAAAAAATTTCCAAACTTATAGGTTACGTTTTACTTGAACATGCGCTTATATTACACATTACTTTAGTTTTCTGTTGCTAATAATCTTACATTACATGTATGTGTGTATGCAGATCCAAAATCATGTTACTGGTTACCTACAAGAAGCTGAATGGGCACACAAGAATTACACGCCGAGCTTTAAGGACCAAGTAGATTTAACTAGCCTTACGATAGGTGCACCTACTCTATCTGTGTCAGTGATGGCTGGCATGACTGATGAAATAATGAAGCAAGCACTCGAGTGGGCCTCTACTATCCCGAGTGTAGCCATATCAGCTGGAAAGATTGTACGTTTCATGAATGATATTGGTGCATTTAAGGTATACATACATAATTAATCTTTATTATCAACTAATTATGCATAAATCTTTATTTCACAACATAATATATTATTGTGTTATACAGCGCCGAAAATGCAAGGGGGATGCAGCAAGCTCTGTAGAGTGTTATATGCATGAGTATGGCGTCTCAGGTGAAGTGGCCATTGCAAGGATTGATGCACTAATTGAAGAAGAATGGAAGACTCTGAACCAAGCTCGTTTTGAAAATCGTGCACTTCTCCCAGCACTACAACGAATTATTGGCTTAGCGTATACCGCTTCGTTTTTCTATGATAACAGAAATGACGTATATACAAGCAGCACGCTACTTCAGGAGATCATTGAGAGCTTCTTTGTCAAGCCCCTCTAGGCTTCCCCAAATATAAGGATGTGCAACTGTTTGTGGAAGAATCATGTGACATATTTCATACCGGTGCATAGGTTTCTTACATACAATCAAAGTTTCCCTTCAGATGTACGTGCCGTATATCTAGGATTTCCAGTCCATATGATGTTGTCCAGATGCATGTCAATGTTTGTTGGATAGAGTGGTACAATACGTTTGACAACTTTTTTCCTTTCTGTAATGGATAAATAAAAGAGAGGCGACAAAACAACATCAACCGTTATGTAGTATCAAATATTTTCATGATCTGTTGGTTCTATGTGCGCATGTTCTTAAAAGAGGGGCTATGAGTCCATCATGGGCCCTATGTCTACCTAACTAAGTGTAAAAGAAAGATGAACTCATTTTTCGTGAATATATATGTGTACCTCCATCTTTGGAGAGTTCATCCTTTCCTTCCAAAACAAACACCAGAATTTTCCCATATTCTTGTATTCTAGGGAAGATTCCTAAAATATCAAAAGAGTAAAAGGAAGTTTATGCCTTCTAATTATTAATAATTTTGACTAAATAAATAATACAAGTTGGCAAATAACATTGAAAATATGACATTAAACTGTAAAAGCAATAAATATACGGAGTATATGAGTACTAGTTATCTGTTGCATGGGCCGGCCTTACCGAATCTTGATATTAATATATTTCCATTTGTCAAAAATACCTTAGAAATCAGTTGTTGTAAGAGCATCTCCAATGGGATCCCCCAAATTTTTTCCTCTTTTTGTCCAATTTGGGGGGAAGAAGGACCCATGTCCGCTACTTGCACCGAACGACGTCCCCCAAATATTAATTGTCCTCTCCGAAAATTCAAACTTGATTAGATTTTAATTTGTTCAAACAAACATACATTGCATTGATTCAACCCATAGTTCAGATACATTAAAACCAAACTACACTAAACAAGAACTAAACTAGATATTAAATTTAACTTGAAATTAAATTAAACTAGATACATATCTAGGATGAACCCTAGATCTAATCGATGTACACAATGGGTGTGTGGGCGAGGATGATGACAGGCTTTCGCGCCGACGGGTCACGGGGACGCAGCGAAATCCCCATGCACGGCGGCGAGTGCTCCTCCGGCTACCGCACGTACATTTCGGAGTCGGGCTTTGCGGTGTCGGAGTCGTTGAACCTAGGGTATAAATGGGTTCGCAGAGGAACTATAACTAGTAGTGATAGGGCTAGTAGTGGCATTCATAAATGTGGGTCAGGAATGTTAATTTCATGCACTGCTATTATGCGCCGTTGGTAAAGATTATTGGGGACATTTCCTACCCACGCCCCTAGTAAACAATATACCGGCTGGGGCATTGCCGCTTTGAACGCCACCGAGAAACTTACTGGCGGCGCTGAGTTTCGTGGTAATGGCCACGGCAGATGCTGCAATTGGCAGCGAGTAGTAGAACATGGGGCAAGGGCGGCCAGCCATCTGCGGTGCGAGATGAGGGCAGAGACACAAGGGTTTACCCAGGTTCGGCCCCCGGAGGGTAAATACCTACTCCTGCTAGATTGTATTATGGAGAGAGTACAAGGGCGAGCTCGACGGCTAGGCGGCAAGTCGCGGGGGTGTATGATGGAATGCGTCCCCTATACGTACCCTAGGGAGGTTTATATAGGCTCACCTTGCTAGGGTTTACAGATCTACAACCGAATTGGTTAAGGATTCGGAGGGTCTTTGACCAAGTCCGACTGGGCCTAGCTATGCTTCTGGGCCTCCAGCTTCCAGTCGCCTGAGTCCTCGCCAAGTCTTGATCCAGTCGCCGTCCTGCAGGCCCACTCGCTGGCAGCTTGGGCCAATAGGAAACGTCCTGCTAGGCATACCCCGGTAGGTATATCCCCATCAGTAGTCCACGAGGCCGTTGTTGATTCGTCGCAGGTGTTCGTTGGCAGTCGAAGTATGCGGGTCCAATGCGGACACCCAGTCAAATTGGCGGTGGACTCCTGAACAAAGGAAAGAACTAGTCATCTTAGTCGCAATAACGGCGACCAATCAGATCGCATCTTGGCGAACGGGTCGGCAAATAGTCAAGTCACTATTATAGTGATCAGGTCGGCGAGTCGTGTGGACGAAGTTGGACCGTCACCTTGGTCAAACTAGTCGTGTGGGTAATATCGGCGTAATTACCGCGTGGTAATGGCTCCCCGAAAATGGCGGGTAACAACCACTATAAAAGGAGAGTGACGGGTGAGGGGAAAATGCTTCGCTCACTTCCTCCGAACTCGCGCAGTCTCGTTCCTCCATTCCGCGTAGCGACCAGAGCGACCGAGGGCGATTCGCAACCCCCGATCCCCCAACCGATGGCCCCTCCTGCAGAACCATGGGGCAGATCCAAGTCTTGCGGCGCCTTTGAGATCGTTCGAGGAGGCAGGGATCCTCCACACCGGGAGATGGCGCATCCCCGCGGCCGGAGAAGTGATTCTAGATCCGCGTGAGGGGGAATTTGTTTGCTTCACCAGCCACCTGGAGCGGGGGCTCGGATTTCCCACTTCCCTCTTCTTCTGCCGCTTCTGCGCCTACTACGACATCCAACCGTTGGACCTAGGGCCACACAGCATCGAGCAGCTCGCCATCTTCGTGGCGTTCTGCGAGTGCTACCTAGGCTGTAGGCCATACTTTACCCTATGGCAAGATCTGTTCAACGGGAGGATCAACCGCGAGGAGGCGTGCAGCCCAATGTTAGCCGCGGGCGGCCTGACCTTCCAGCTAAAGTCGAAGGCGTCGTTCTTCGATCTGATGCTGCCCGCCAAGGCAGCGAATGAGTGGAATAAGAGCTAGTTCTACGTGACCGAGTCAACGCCGAGCGACGAGGTGGCGCTTCCGAGGTATTCCGCCGACCCGATCCGCCGGCTCCAAGTCACCAAGCTTCTGCTGGACCAGCGGATGGTCGTCGACGAGATGTTGCAGACCATCCGCAACTTGAAGAAGAAAGACCTCCAAACCATCAACCTCTACAATTGCTATCTTGGGCGGCGGCTCGTGCCTCTGGCCAGCCGTTCCCACTATATGTACGAGTACACAGGCAAGGACGACCCGACGAAGTCCTGTTACGACGAGTGGAGACTCAACGACTACACCCTGGCCCTGAAGAAGATCACCCAAGAGGTGTATCTCGACGCAAAGGCCGGGGTCGCACCTTATACCGCGAAGCGTCCAACCCCAACGGTGAGATTTTATTTCCCTTGCACTCGCAGTCGCAGTTTGTGCATTCGCGGTTGTGCTAATGTTGTCTGATTGTTGCAGTTATTCCAAGTGGTGGAAGGTTGGCGTCCACCCGCAGATGACGAGAACTCGAACTTGTCCGCCGAGGACGAGTGCGAGTCATTGCCTGACAAGGGCGATGTCGAGTGACGAGGCAGCGTTGGCGATGATGATGACGACGGCGACGAAGCCGTTGAGGTTGCTGCCCCCATGGTACGCAAGACTTGCGGGCAGCACCAGCACGAACTCGAGGCCAGCAAAATCCTCGAGGTCCATGACGACGACGAGCTCGCCGAGCATACCTCACAGCGTGAGGTCACGCCGTCAAAGAAGTAGAAGCCGCCGCCACCCAAGAAGAAGATGAAGCCAGCCAAGCCGGCGTCTACGCCTCGGTCCGCGAGTAGCTCCGATGCTACCAGCGCAGCCAAAGAAACGGCGGCGCACACGATAACAGCGACCGGTGCGACCGTCGCGGAAGATGAGGCGCCGTTGGCATCACTGCCGCTGCCGTTCGCGCCAGTCACCGGGTTGGTGGCCGCTCCAGCTGCAGGGGCCTCACCGCCGAGAGGAGCTCCTGTGGCGATTGCCACTGAGCCTCCTGACGCGGCCTCATCCTCGAAGAAGCCGTCGGTGTCTTGGGCGTAGAGCGTGTTCGAGACAGGCCTCAGTCAGAAACTGGGGCCAAAACTGGAGAAGCCGGCCAGCATTCGCACCGGCCTGCGATTTATCCCAGTCGCCAATTGAGTATCCCTCGACCTTCCATTTGTTTGCTTGATTCCTGTTTTGATCGGTGAGTGTTATTGACGGAGTTGTTTTGCAGAACTGGAGTTAAGAAGATAGGTCACGCTTCGGTGGCCAAGGTTCCATCGGTCGCCGCGGAGGCGCCGGCTGATCCCTCTAAGAAGAGGAAGGTCGACGAGGTTGAGGCTCCCGCTGAAGGCACCAAGTGAACCAAAGGCGATGAAGTCGTCACGATCTCTGACGAGCCAGCGGCTGCCCCGAGCGAAGCCCCGTTGGTGGTGGACGTAGCTCTGAAGGCCAAGGAGGGCGCAGGGTCGCAGCAGGCAGTGCCCATGGTTTCAATTGAGGCGACCGGGCCGCCTTGAAGCGCGGGGCCGCGTGGCGATGTTCCTCGCTGTAGCGAGGCCGCCACAGAGTGCCTTGGTGCCATCGAGCCAATTTCCTCAGCCGCCGGTTTGGAGGTCGAACAGTCCGAGCACACTCGCGTGCTTTCATCGGTGGACGCGATGGAGCTTCACCGCATGCTAGGTGCCGCCATCCAGGTATGTCCAGTCCCCGAGGATCTGGCCACTGAATTTCAGTGCTCGGATTCTTACTGTTTTTCCGCCATCTAGTCCCCGAGTGTCTAGTCGCTGAATTTCAGCGGCTAGGCACTTAAGAATTTTGTCATCCAGTCCCCGAGTGTCCAGTCGCTGAATTTCAGTGGCTGGGCACTTAGGAATTTTGTCGTCCAGTCCCCGAGTGTCCAATCGCTGAATTTCAATGGCTGGGCACTTAGGAATTTTGTTGCTGACGCTGTGATTGTTGCACAGGGCTTGCAGCGTGAGTCGGCCGAGCGGCTTGCTGCCAGGCGCCATGTGGAAAAGGATCTTTTCGCTGTTCGGGATACGAACGAAAAGCTTCGACCGACTACGAGTGAGTTTCTTTCTTGTTTGGCGCTTGTCGCGAACTTGTTGCATTTGTGACCGTTTTGTTGTGGAAGTAGAGGATAGTGCGGCCGCAGTGGAGGAGGCTCGCCAGGGCCTTATTCCGGCTGGTGAGTTGGCGGCGGCTCAGTCTTCCTTGAGCGCCGCGGAGAAACGAATCGCCGAACTGGAGCGTGCTCAAGGAGGCGAAGCGAAGCGGCTTCGGTGTAAGGACGAGCCAAGGCGGCCGTTGCTTCTGCTGCTGAGGAGCGGAAGGTGTCGGACGCACTCGTCGCCGGGTTGCAGAATGACCACTCGGCTCTTCAAAATTTCATCACGGACCTCTACCGCCCCCTGATTGGTGAGTTTTTCCTCTAGCCACTCCCCGAGCGTGCGTACCACATTGTTATTTTAGTGCTTCACTCACTGTTTGCGTGTGTGTTGCAGGCCTGATCACTGATAACGCTGAAGAGGTGCAGTCGTACGACACGCGACAGTGCGTCACCACCCTGGTCGACTCAGTCGTGCTGTCAGCGACCTGCCTCCGGGCGTATCTTCAGGAGATCTCGCCCACGGAGGTGATCCCCAGCGACCTCGTCGAGATGTGGCGCTATCTGGAGAAGACCCCATCGGTCGTGGAGTTCATGACGCGGTCGGCCTTCCGTCGTGGAGCAGCGACTGCGCTGAGCCTTGGACTCGCACATTTTCCCAACGATTTCGACCTTGACGACGTCACAAGCGGGTACCCCTCGTCGACAGGCTCGGTCGAGATAGCCGAGGTGTTGAAGCTGACGGAGTGAGCCGCGGTGTATTCCGACCGCGTGTGGGCGATGGGCGACCTTATTCCCTATCAGGAAACGATCGTCGCCCACAATGACCCCGAACCAGCGCACCGCGACTTCAAGGTGGAGCAACCATTTCGTGCGGCGATGGCAGGTGAGCTCACGACCAACTTAGCTTATTCTTCACATAGTTCACTGAAAAAATGATCTCAACAGTTGTTGTCGCCTCTGGTAAAATCAATACCAACTTAAGAAGCTTGTAAACAACAAAATATTGTTCATGCTTGTTTCTCTCAACAAGCATAATTGAAAGCTAACACTCGTACGGTACTACTCCCTCTGTTCGGAAATATAAAACACCCTAGCTTTTTGAAATGAATATACCTAGACGCCTTGTAGTGTATAGGTTTACTCCGAAACTCTACGAATCTATACACTAAAAAACGTCTAGATACATTTGATTCACAAAGCTAAAACATCTTATATTTCTGAATGGAGGGAGTACTAGTGTTAGATTGTGTCAACCTGGTTTTAAACCCCACACCCTGTCATTCTTCAATAATACCATGTAAATCGCATGAATCAACCTGGTTTTTTTTGTTTTGGGTATGTTTCTGCTGCTAGCCCAGCATTTCTTTCGCTTCGGAACTCTATTTGGTTGTATCTTGTGGTTATTATATTAATATAGTGAGACAAAAACCTGCTTCGAGTAGAAATATGTACTAGTGTTATATTGTGTCGACCGGGTCTTAAACCCGACACCTCTTGGCTTCAATACCGTGCAGATTGGATGAACCAATCAACTCAGTATCCTAAGACGGTAGGAAAATAGTGAGCGTACGCATCAAACGGGAGAGGCTGCTTAGCATACAATTTTTCTTCTGTTTTCGTGCTTAGTGACGCCTTTATGAACCTCGGAAAGTCGGATGCAAGACCATATGGAGATGGATGCATGCATGCATGAGTTCAATACGTGCATAACATGTGCTTCCACATGCAGACTTTGAACATTAGATATATACCATATCCGCCAATCACGAGTTCGCTGGTACTACTAATTATGGAAGATATATAGAACTTGCATGTTCGTGTGTGACCGGATCTAGACCTGCATTTTCGGTAAATATACTCCATATAAGAGGTCAAGGTGGTTAATCCGGCTGCTACCGGCGAATATAATGCATATACGTAGCAGGGGTGAAATCTAGTGATCGCGTTGACCCTGACAGGGATATGTACATTTTGAAATGCCCCTTGGCGACGGGCGACCACGCCCACGTACGTTCCTTCCCAGCCAACTAATAAGTAAAAATAACAAGCTAGCTAGCAAGGTGCAGGCTGCTTAGAATTTTTTTTTTTACTATGCTTATTATTAGTTCCCATGACCAAGCATGATTAGTTTACTTGCGTAACTTGGAGGAATAACATGCGCAGGCAACTAGGCATACTGATACCAGGATCAAAGCTTAGTCCTAATTGCTTCTTGGACTTCCAAGTGTACTGTGCTCCATTTCCAAAAAAAGTGTACTGTGCTAAGAAAGAAAAAACATATTTGAACCCAGGTGCATCTATTTGCCATCCTTGTTTAGCTCTATTTGCCATCCTTGTTTTACCATTTCTTTTACCGGCCGACATGGAGAGATGTGCATTTACAAAAACATTCACCTTCATACATGAGATAACACACCTGACTATCTCCTTGTGTTGTGAGATGAAAATATACTCCATATAAGAGGTCAAGGTGGTTATTAATTCGACTGCTACCGGCGAATATAATGCATATACCTATGGTGACAGGGATATGTGCATATACCTGTGGTGTAATTGGCGACCACCCTCGTACGTTCCTTCCCAGCCAACTAACGAGCTAGCAAGGTGCAGGCTGCTTAGCATTTGATTCTTTTATTATGCTTAGTTCCCATGATCAAGCATGATTAATTTGCTTGTGTAACTTGGAGGAATAATATGCGAAGCAATGGTTTATTTGCTAAATTCCACTCAAACCTTATGGGTGCACGCGAAGCAATGGTTTACCAAGTGCAGCGGATACATTCTTCTCCAAGGTGAGCTTAGAAATATGGGAGACATATATGCAAATACTGCTTGACTAGGGAGTGTCAAAATTACCTTTTGTTGAACATATGAGATTTGAAATTTGGGTGGAGTAGGGAGGAAGCTGATCCTTACACGTTACCACAGCCCTGCCCTAACGTTTCAGTACGCCAGTCAGTGGCACGTGGAGCCCCTAGACATGGGACCCACCTGTTAGTGACTCAAAGGTAGGAAACGGCAGGGTAAGGTACCCGAGTCTGTATAGTACAACAAGTTGGTGGAATTGGCCGCTAATTGCAATTTTTTTGGATGGAGGGTAACCTCGTGGAATCTGCATTGATACAAGCAGCCGTACCTCTTCCATTGCAAACAATTAGCATGTATGAGCAGTAGTACATTGTCTCATGCGCAAGCACTCAAATGACGTTTATACTAATTTAAAACGATGTTTGACTGTCAGAAACAGTGACATACAGACCAGAGGAAGACGACGAGAGTTTCCTCCGGCTGCTAATTAATGGCTAGAAGATGCATGAATGTATGCTGCTAAATCTACCTTAAAAAAATTCTGGTAAAATCTGTTGTTTCAGGGAGACGGAGTATAGTATTCAGACGACCCTGGGCTGGACGTCTACTTAAAAGGCCTCACGGTGGCCATGCATTCTCACAGCTTCTTCCCCAAAGCGAATCATTTCCAGGCTAGCTACCGAATTTCCAGGCTCTCATGGCGTCCACCGTTGTTGCCACTCCTGAGGAATTCCAGTCCGGCTACGAGCCCTCGCCGTGGGGTGACTTCTTCACTGGATACCAGCCACAGCACCTGCAGGTATACTAACCTACCAAGCTACCTAGGCGATGGGTGTATGTATGTGTACTTGCTAGCGGTGTATCATCCATTAATCTACAACTTCAGTTTTCTGTAAGAATTAATTTCCTTCAAGTCATTTTGTTGGTTATGGCTAGGAACACGGCATGCAATAATGTACTGTATGGTACATATTTTATATAACTACAATAGTTAAAATTTGATAACTCTTTATTTAGATAGTGTTAATATTCACACATGTTGCCATTTCTTTTGGTTAATTCAATTTCATCAACAGGAGAGGTCTGAGGAGTGGATGACGGTGAGAGCCGATGAACTGAAGGAAGCCGTCCAAAAGTTGTTTAAGACTTGTGACAACACTGCGGCAAGAATTTTCTTAGTGGATACAATTCAACATCTCGGCATAGATCACCACTTTGAACAAGATATCGAGAATGCTTTAAGGCTAATCCTGCAGAGTGACTTCAGTAACTTAAGCCTCCATGAGGTTGCTCTAGGGTTTCGCTTACTTAGGGAGCAGGGACATTGGGTGTCTCCAGGTATCTAATCATACCATATATATATGTCATGATTTTTTAAAACATGTGCATGGGTTTATTTGATATGTATAAAGAAACAAATCACTTAATTGGTTAGTTATGTCTACAAGTTGAGTTACCAACCTTATATTTCTATTTTTAGGCAAAGTAACTTCATAGAGTGAAGTGGATACCCCATCATCATACACAAGTTGACATCACATACTTTAGAGAGGTCTTAGATTACATATCATAATTTTTCCAATATTGCAGATGTGTTCGACAAATTCAAGGGTGCAGATGGGAGCTTCAACAAGGACATAGATAATGACACAAAAGGACTACTAAGTTTTTACAATGGAGCACATCTTCTCATTCATGGTGAGGTGATACTCGAAGAAGCCAAGGCTTTTGCACAACATCATCTTGAATTGATGACGGGTAGTCTCGGTTTCCCACTAGCTGAGCAAGTCAAGCGTTCCCTTCATGCACCACTACCAAGGACCTGTAAGAGAATAGAAACACTTCATTACATCTCGGAGTACAGTCAAGAAGAAGGGCATGACACTGTTCTACTGGAGCTCGCAAAATTAGATTTTAATCTTCTGCAGCATGTTCACTTGAAGGAGCTCAAAGCTATTACTGAGTATGTTTACCTCTTAATTATCTTTTAAATCCACCAGAATTAATAGGAAAATAATAAACTATTTTTGTGTGCCTTCACATGATATTGATTGACCGTACTAAACCTGTTTTTCACATTACTTATTGTATGCTTGTAAATTTAATGTATAGGTGGTGGAACAGTTTTTCTGGAAACGTCGGACTAAGTTTTATTCGTGGCCGAATTGTGGAGAGCTACACTTGGGCCTATGTCGTGTACCATGAGAAAGGTTTTAAACTCCCACGAAGTATCATCGCCAAGATGATAGTGATAATTACCACATTAGATGACATATATGATACCCATGCCACCATAGAGGAATGTCGGAAGCTACATGGAGCAATACAAAGGTTAGGCATTGCAGTTTCATATCCTTACTGAACAAAATCAATCTATATATATTTATATAAACACTAATTTTAACCTAGGGATTTCATTTCCAAGAAAAGGGAAGGACAAATATTAACCACCTATGAGGGGTTTTTGTTTTACAAATGCATGTGCAAGTTAAACCCTTCTAGTATTATTATACAATTAACATGCAGATACAATTGTCAAGTCGCCCTAACGTAGTTTGTCTTCCTATTTTTTGTTGCACTCCACAATTGGATTTGTAGATGGGATGAGAGGGCCGTTTCAGTTCTACCGGAGTACTTGAAGAACTTATATATCGAGTTACTGAGGACCTTTAGGAATATTGAGGCTGATGTGCCAATCGACATGAACTATGAAATTAGCTACCTCAGAAAATCGGTATGCCTTTGTGTCATACAAACTTCATATATTTTTACAAATGTTAGAAGGTAATGTTATTTAGAAGCTTGTATAGGTATATGTGCTAGCAATAGGGTACATACAAATTGGCATTTAAGCATGTGTATGATGCATGAATATCAATAAGCCATCCCTTGCTAGTTGTCACTTTGGAATACAAGTGAATGAACCAAGAAAAACTTCCAAACTTATAGGTTGCGTTTTACTAGAACATGCACTTATATTACTACATATTACTTTAGTTTTGTTTTGCTAATTATCTTACATTACATGTATGTGTGTATGCAGATCCAAAATCACGTAACTGGTTACCTACAAGAAGCTGAATGGGCACACAAGAATTACACGCCGAGCTTTAAGGACCAAGTAGATTTGACTAGCCTTACGATAGGTGCACCTACTCTATCTGTGTCAGTGATGGCTGGCATGACTGATGAAATAATGAAGCAAGCACTCGAGTGGGCCTCTACTATCCCGAGTGTAGCCATATCAGCTGGAAAGATTGTACGTTTCATGAATGATATTGGTGCATTTAAGGTATACATACATAATTAATCTTTATTATCAACTAATTATGCCTAATCCTTTATTTCACAACATAATATATTATTATATTATATAGCGCCGAAAATGCAAGGGGGATGCAGCAAGCTCTGTAGAGTGTTATATGCATGAGTATGGCGTCTCAGGTGAAGTGGCCATTGCAAGGATTGATGCACTAATTGAAGACGAATGGAAGACTCTGAACCAAGCTCGTTTTGAAAATCGTGCACTTCTCCCAGCACTACAACGAATTATTGGCTTAGCATATACCGCTTCTTTTTTCTATGATAACAGAAATGACGTATATACGAGCAGCACGCTACTTCAGGAGATCATTGAGAGCTTCTTCGTCAAGCCCCTCTAGGCTTCCCAAAATATAAGGATGTGCAACTGTTTGTGGAAGAATCGTGTGACATATTTCATACCGGTGCCTAGGTTTCTTCAATCAAAGCTTTATTTTTCCTATTCAGATGTATGTGCTGTATATCTAGGATTTTCAGTCCATATGATGTTGTCGAGCTGCATGTCAAAGTTTGCTGGATAGATTGGTACAATTTGATCCAAGCATACACTATGTTTGACAACGTTTTCCTTTTTGTAATGGATAAATAAAAGAGAGGCGATAAAACAACAGCAACCGTTATGTAGTATCAAATATTTTCATGATCTGTTGGTTCTATGTGCGCATGTTCTTAAAAGAGGGGCGTTGAGCCCATCGTGGGCCCTATGTCTACCTAACTAAGTTTAAAATAAAGAGGAACTCATTTTTCGTGAATAGATATGTGAACCTCCATCTCTGCAGAGTTCATCCTTTCCTTCTAAAACAAACACCAGAATTTTCCCATATTCTTGCAGTCTAGGGAAGATTTCCTAAAATATCAAAAGAGTAAAAGGGAGTTTATGCCTTCTAATTATTAATGATTTTGACTAAATAAATAATACAAGTTGGCAAATAACATTGAAAATATGACATTAAACTGTAAAAGAAATAAATATACGGAGTATATGAGTACTAGGTATCTGTTGCATGGGCCGGCCTTACCGAATCTTGATATTAATATATTTCCATTTGTCAAAAATATCTTTGAAATCAGTTGTTGTAAGAGCATCTCCAATGGGATACCCCAAATTTTGTCCTCTTTTTGTCCAATTTGGGGGGAAGAAGGACCCATGCATGTCCGCTCCTTGCACCAAATGACTCCCCCAAATATTGTCCTCTCCCAAAATTCAAACTTGATTAGATTTTGTTCAAACAAACATACATTGCATAGATTCAAACCATAGTTCAGATATATTCAAACCAAACTACACTAAACAAGAACTAAAGTAGATATTAAATTAAACTCGAAATTAAATTAAACTAGATACATATCTAGGATGAACCCTAGATATGTTTGGATTGCTGGATTTTGGCGGCTGTGTGCATCCTAGTTATGCAGAGGCCGGGTGTAATTCTTAAAACTCTTTAAGTAATAAAACGCCCTTTATCGGAAAAAAAGGATGAACCCTAGATCTACTCGATGTACACAATGGGTGTGTGGGCGAGGATGATGGCAGGCTCTGGCAATGACAGGTCACGGGGACGCAGCAAAATCCCCATGCACGGCGGCGAGTGCTCCTCCAGCAACCACGCATACATTTCGGAGTCGGTCTTGGCGGTTCAGAGTTGTCGAACCCAGGGTATAAATGGGTTCGCGGAGGAACCATAACTAGTAGTGATAGGGCTAGTGATGACATTCATCAAAGTGGGTCAGGAATGTTCATTTCATGCACTGCTATTATGCGTTGTTGGTAAAGATTATTGGGGACGTCTCCTACCCACGCCCCTATAAACAATATACCGGCCAGGGCATTGCCGCTTTGAACACCACCGATAAACTTACTGGTGGCGCTGAGAGCGCCCCCAGGGTGTTAGCACAGCCCCTGCTTTCGCCGCTCTGACCTCCCGTTACTAGGAGATCCTCCACGAGGCTCTGATACCAATTCAGAGCGGCGAAAGCAGGGGCTGTGCTAACAATAGATGGAAGTGGGCGAGTATTCCGGTGCGACTGCGGGTGCGCTGGTGTCGATGCAGTATCCGCGGTACAACCATGACAACTACACGGTCTGAGCGGTCCAGATGGAGTGGGCGTTAGAAGGCGCCAGACTCTGGGAGGCTGTCAATCTAGGCGGCGACGAGTTCAAGAGGGGCGCGTCGAAGTGCCACCTAGACCGACTAGCACTCACGGCCATCTGCTGGTGGTGCCGACGGATCTGATGCAACACCTGATCTCGAAGAAATCTGCAAAGGAGGTGTGGGATACGCTCAAGACGCTAAATCTTGGGCACGAGCGCGTCCGGGAGGCGACCCTGCAAACCTTGCAGAAGAAGTACGAGAATCTGGATATGGGAGAAGATGAGATGCTAGATGCGTTTGTTTCAAGGGTCGCTACACTGGTCAATGGGATTCGCGGACTTGGCGAGAAGCTGGAGGATATCTCTATCGTGAGGCGTTTCCTCCGCGTGGCGCCGCCGCGTTACTCACCCGTTGTCTCGGCGATCGAGCAATGCGTTGATCTCAAGACTCTCACGATGGATGATCTAGTTGGACGGTTCAAGGCGCACAACAAGCGGATGAAGATCACCTATGGCGACGCAAAAGTGGATGAGCATCTCATGCTTATGGCTCGAGCATTGTTCGCCAAGGAGAAGAAGGGCGATAAAGCATCCGGCAGCAGGAGTGATAGAGAAGATTCTCGCCCAGCGAAAAAGTATATCACATGGGAGGATGAGGACGAGCCTCCGCCGCGGAGGAAGTTTGGCATAAAGAAAGTAAGATGTCATAAGTGCGCCAAGGTCGGTCACTTCAAGAAGGATTGCAAGAAATCGTTGAAGGAGAGGGCTCTCATCGCCCAGGAAGGAGATGATGATGGATCGATGATGCTGATGCTCAAAGTAACTGAGATGAAGGATGAGGAGGATCCTCCATCACCGGGTACGGAGATTGTGGCGCAAGTGGATCATGATCTACCGTGTGTGGATCACGGGAAACGGAGTGTCCCATTTCTGCGTGAAGCCATGTTTGAGGCGACTGAAGCTTCAGAATCTGATCATGACGATCTATGCGTTGGAATTTCACCTGCAACTCCGTCCGGCAATAAGTTCTCCATGCTTGTGGTGGATGATCATAGTAAATACATGTGGATTGTGTTGCTAAAAAGTAAGGGTCAATGTCAACAAGCATTTGAGAAGATCAAGGAAGCCGAAGAGTTCAAGGTGGAGGCGAAGATAAGGGTCGTACGCATTGATCAGGAGGGTGAGCTACATCAAACTGTGTTGACCATGGCACGGAGGATGATGAAGAGTAAAGGTTTGCCAGGAAACTTCTGGGGTGAGGCAGTTAATATGGCTGTGTATTTGCTGAAAATGGAGCCAACTGAGAGTGGAGTTGGTATGACTCCGTATGAAGGATGGTACGGACGGAAGCCCTCGGTTGATCATATTCGCACTTTTGGGTGCATGGCGCATGTGGCGGAGCAGAGTACTCCAATGATCATGACAGGATATGAAGGCTCGAAGAAATACCGTGTGTGCAATCCTTATACCAATAAGGTGGTTTTCACAGACGACGTAGTCTTTGAGGAAGAGAAATCGTGGAATTGGGGCTCCAAGAAACCGGAATATTCATCTTCTCACATCACGTGGGATCTTGAGTATGAAGAAAATATGGATCAACCAGCTTATCTTTGTCAGCAAATTCGGACCCAGAAGAGATTGAAGGCCTAAGGGATTTAGGAGTGGACACTAGGCCAGAAGCACTAGGGATACTCCTAGAAGAAAAAGTGTTCGGAGAAAAGGCTAGTCCGTGGTCAGAAAAAACGGAGCTAGAAGGTGTTATGTTTAGCTCATCATGTGCTAGTACAGGAGGTGATGATCCACGTGAAGAGCTTGGGGCAAAGGAGTGTCCAGAAGTGCATGCAAGGGCCATGTGGTGTGGTGGTGAGTCAAGAAATTGGCTCAGAAATAGGCATGCAGGATACGCTGCATGTAGAGCCGTAGGCTCCAGGATCTCTACCTGAAGGCACACATGGTGCTACGCCCGAAGATCATGTTGAATTGATCAATACACAACCATTACATATGTTCTATGTATTGGAGCTAAGGCAACTACGACCGACACGAGCACGTGAGCGAAGCGTGTTGGACTACTATCCGATAAAGAAACTTCGGACGGTTGATAATCTGGTGAAGATGAACTACGAAAATCAATGTTTGTTTATCAAGGAACCAGTGAAGATCGAAGGCACGGTCATGAACGGCATCGACAAGGAGGACGCGGAAAAGAAGGACGCGGACGAGAAGGGTCGACGTGAAGCCATGGAGAATCCGGCGAAAGCAATGTCGGTGACATGGGTGCCAAGGAAGGGGACGGCAAAGCAATGCCGAGGAAGACGTCGGCGAGGAGCAACCGGCGCATTTGGGACCCTGGTCGAAGACGAAGAGAGCACGTCGTTCTTAGGGGGTGATTGTTAGGAATAAGCATTCTAAGTCTCTGACACCGGCACGGTGTCGTATATACGAATCGTATACGAGTAGTGGAGTAGTACACAATATGTATAGGAGTAGGTCTTAGCTAGGATCCGAATCGATCAAGTGTTTGACTCGGCTAGCTGGTTCGGTACTATATAGCTACGTGTAAAACTCCTGGTAGAACACACCGTGAGTTGAGCAATACAAGAGAGAAAGTAAGGCTCGACAAGAGCCTTTGGCAATCCAATCTGTTTTGCGTGAGCGTGCATGAGTATACTAGTTAGATCAAAAGAATCGATCGACTAGCGACACGTGCATCTCGATGGAATTTATCGGATACGTGTGTGTCGTTTCGTCGGAATTTCCTCGCCGGTGTCGTCGGAAAGTACTCGGCGGCAGGGCTGTGCTAACACAGAGCGCTGAGACGCATGCCTCCAGTTACCTTAGGCATTTACAAAAATTAATATTTAGACGAGGACAAACTGAGGCGCACCAGCTATTTACACACAAATTTGATCCATGGAATAAAAGGCTTTTATTCGAATTTAAAATATATTACACATTATCATCCGCCGATATACATTGCATGGAGAGTGTCTGCAAGTCTAATCCATAGCTTCTCCGAAATCTTCTCAAAGATGCTTTCTTCATAAGTTGCACCTCTCCTCCCCGAGTCCGTCTCTGTAAGTCAGTCGGCCTTCATAAACAAGCCTTCGACATGGTAAGTTGGCCATAGCTCCTGGAGCTGATGGAAAAATTGGGTTTTGGCCCAAGATGGAAAAGAAGGGTTTGTCTTCTCCTCTCTACAGAAACCTCCAAAGTTCTACTCGACGGGAAGTCGGGGCCTTCTACTTTTCATGCTAGAGGGTTGCGCCAGGGATATACCCGATCTTGCACATGTTTTTCATCTAGGAAATCGACCATCTCCATCATCTTTTCTGCCTGGCCATGGAGCGAGGCATCATTTGCCTGATCGGGACCAAGCCCATGCGATTCATTATATATCCAGATGATGATGCCAGTATGTTCGTCGGGCCTTAGACCCAACATATACTCCCTCCGTTCCTTAGAATAAAGCCTATAAATTTAGTTAAAAGTCAAACATTGCAAAGTTTGACTAAATTTTTAGAAAAAACTATAAACCTCTATAGGATCAAATCAATCTTATTAGATCATTATAAAATATATTTTCGTACTGTAGCTATCTATTATCATAGTTATTGATAGTTTTTCTTATAGACTTGGTCAAAGTTTGCACTCTTTGATTTTTTGACTAAACTTATAGGCCTTATTCTAAGGAACGGAGGTAGTATATTAGAGGTGGTGTGCCAAGAATTTGGCACCTTTGGGGATGCAAGAGGGCTGTGGAATAACCTTGCAAAGTTAAAATATTTCCCAGTTCAATGCACGAAGGAACACCATCTCAGAGGTGTTGGCGATCTTCCCCGCAAAAGGGGGAGCCTTCAAGTGCACATACCTCGGCCTGCCTTTGCACCACTCCAGGCTCAATGGCATTCACTTCCATCCACTGATCAATAAACTTGGAGCTAGGCTTGTTGGTTGGTGGGGCAAACATTTTACAAGGGCTATAAGGGTGCTCCATTGTCAGACCGTCTCGACTTCCATGGTAATCTACCACCTAGCAGTTTTCACATTGCCAAAGTGGATCATCAAAAGAATTGAAAAGATCAAGCGTGGTTTCCTCTCGATGAAACCAGGTGCCACGCTAGGAGCCAGCCGCATCCTTTGGTGATTTGGAGCACGGTCTGCAAGCCTAAGGAGATGGGAGGCCTTGGCGTATTCAACATCGCGAAAATCAGAAGGGTGATGCGACTGAGATGGCCATGGTATGCATGGATAGATCCAGAACCCCCGGCATGGCGCTCCCTTGTGACGCGGCCGACATGTAATTATTCAGAGCATCTACGTACATCTCAATTGGTGACGGTGCCAAGTGTCTCTTGGCTGCCTGACCGCACCATCACATGGCAATACCCGGAGTTATTCGCCATCGCCACTAAGAAATGCAGACCGTGCGTAGACTGGAGGCCGGCTCAACTCTCCCAGTCGGTCAACCTACTCCATGGCCTCTGCTTATCAAGTTATCAGTGTGTGCCCACCATTTAGGGTTTGAACATTCATATACACTAGTAGAAAAGGAGCCTATAATCTCGGGTCGTAAGGGTCATTAGTCCCGGTTTCGCACCCGGGACTGCAAAATCGGGACTAAAGGCCCCTACCTCTAGTCTTGGTTTGCTATGACCCGGAACTAGAGACCACCACGTGGTCGTTTCCCGGAGCGGGGAGGACATTTAGTCCCGGGTTGTAATACGTCCTAGGACTAGAGTTTTTTTTCAAAAAAAATCATTTTTTTTAAATTGTTTGACTCGTTAATCCTCTCACTTGGAACATTTTAAACATTAACTATACTTAATCTTAGGACAAATTACATTCGTAGTCAAACTTGCCGGTCAATCACCCACCCTAGCACTACTCTACCCCCGGCATGTTTAACTTCTCTATTTCATCTGGATGTCCTTACGCTAAGGATATTGTATCCTGTTGTCAAGACTACCATATCAATCCTATTAGCTCATATCAATATGTCACACGTCTTTATTTTTAGAAACTACAAACAACTATTTAAGTAAACAACAATAGATAAGTAATAATAAATACTTTATTCCAATGAAAATAAAAAAACTAATTAACATAATATTTATTCATTTTTTGCCATGCATTCATTTTATATGGCATAAATAATATTTTAAATCATGAAATTGACAAATAATATATCCATTATTATCTGAAAAATATGAGGAATCCAAATATGGCATAAATTTTTTTGTAAAAAATAATTAATTTTTTTAAATAACTTCTTCCCTATTCAAAATTTTTAAATCTACAAGACTCCCAAATGGCCTAAGGCGGTTGAAATCGAACTTGAATTTTTTTCCACACATTTTGATAGGTTGCATGTTTTTTTCCGACATCGTACGCAAAAGTTAAATCCATTTGAAGTTTTCATGACATTTTTTGGCAAAATATGTCGAAATTCATGTTTGTTAATTTTGTAAAAACTAAATCACTTAATATATCTATAGTTTGAAGGATTTTATTTTTGGATTTTTTTTATAATTTTGTGGTATGATTTTGAAACTAGAAAAGGCGATCTCCAGGGGTGTAGGCAGAAATTTCCTGTTGCGGCTGGATTTTTTCCAGTTTTCCTGCCATGGCAAAACCTGCCAGATTTTTTTAGTCTTGGTTAATGTCTCAAACCGAGACTAAAGGGTCTATCTTTAGTCCCGGTTGAAGATACCAACCGGGACTAAAGTGTGATACCCGCGCCCGCACCCGTCTCCACCCATTTAGTCTCAGGTTATATCACGAACCAGGACTAAAGGTCTGGAACGACCCGGAACTAGAGCTTCACTAGCCTCCTAGCCGCTGAAAATGGTACGAGCCGGGACTAGTGCTCACACTACTCCTAGCCCAATACACGCCCGGGACTAGAGGAAATGTTGGATGTGGACCAAAGCCCTTTTTCTACTAGTGATAGTTCTGCAAGTGGGCGCAATTAGCCGCCAATCCTGAGTTCACTGGTACTACTAATTAACATGTGATTCTACACCGGGATCAGACGGCTTTCTCACAGAGTTTTATCAAAAAAAATTGGGATGTTATTAAGAAATATATGATGGCTATGTTTATGAGTTTTCACCGTGGTGAATTACCATTATTCCAGCTGAATTTTGGTACTATCATCTTGCTTCCTAAAAAGGAAAATGTCAAATACAACACTAACGACCCATCTGTCTTTTGAGTGTGAGCTTTAATTTTTTTATGAAAGTTGGCACCAATAGAATATCATCTATTGCACATAAAGTTATCAGGCCGATGCAAACAGCTTTCATGCCTAGGAGACACATTCTTGAGGGAGTTGTGGTTCTTCATGAAACTATTCATGAGTTGCATAAAAATAAGTTAGATGGAGTCCTTAAAATAGATTTTGAGAAGGCCTATGATAAGGTTAAATGGTCCTTGTTACAACAAATGTTGAGAATGAAAGGTTTCGATCCTTTATGGTGTGACTGGATCAATTATTTTATAAGACGGGTGAGTGTGGGTATTCGAACCAAGAAAGGTTAATAAGGGGGATCCTCTTTCTCATGTTCTTTTAAACCTTGTTGCAGGTATGTTGGACTTTTTAATTGCTAGAGCAAAGGACGATGGTCAAGTGGATGGTCTCATACCCCATCTAGTTGAGGGTGGAATTTCCATTCTACAATATGTCGATCATACGATCATTTTCATGGAACATGATTTGCAAAAAGCTTTGAACATGAAATTAATTGTGTGCATCTTTGAGCAAATTTCAGGTTTGAAAATAAACTTCCACAAGGGTGAACTATTCTGCTTTGGAAAAGCCAAAGATGAAGAGGAAAAATATATAGAACTCTTTGGTTGTGAGTCTAGATCTTTTCAGTTTAGATATTTGGGAATTCCAATTCACTTTAGAAAACTAAAGAATGGTGAATGGAAACCGGTTGAAGATCGTTTTGAGAAAAAAATTGGGTTGTTGGTTAGGCAAATTACTATCATACAGAGATCTTTTGGTTTTAATTAATTCAGTTTTAACAAGCTTGCCAATGTTTATGTTATCATTTATGGAGATACCTAAAGGGGTTCGAAAGAGATTAGACTTCTTTCGGTCTTGCTTTTTTTGGCAAAATGATGAATATAAGAGAAAATACAGTCTAACCAAGTGGGATAATATTTGTAGACCAAAGGATCAAGGTGGTTTAGGCATTGAGGTTTTAGAAATAAAGAACAAATGTTTAGTCAGCAAGTGGTTGTTTAAACTTTTAAATGAGGAAGGTGTTTGGCAAGAACTTCTTAAAAATAAATATTTACACTCCAAGACCCTATAGCAGGTTCAAGTTAAGCCATCAGACTCCTTGGTGTTTTGGAAAGGTCTTATGGGAGTGAAAGAAAAGTTTTTTCTCGAGGGTCTTTTATTGTCAATAATGGACATAACACACGTTTTTGGGAGGATACCTGGCTAGGGGACACTCCTTTAGCGATTCAATATCCATCGTTCTACAATATTGTGCAACTAAAAGAAATTTCGGTTGCACAAGTTTTGTCTAATAACCCTCTAAATATTGGTTTTCGTAGAGCTCTAACTGAAAATAGGTGGTCAAGATTGCTACATTTAGTTAATCGGTTGATGGATATTCACTTAGTGGAAGATGATGATCGCTTTAGATGGGATCTAACTTCTTCCGGTATTTTCTCTGTCAAATCAATGTATCTAGACTTAATGAATGGCCACACAAAATTCCTACTTAAGTATATTTGGAAAATGAAGGAACACTGAAAATTAGAATTTTCATGTGGTTTCTAAATCGGAAAGTTATTTTAACAAAAGATAACTTAGCGAAAAGAAATTTGCAAGGAGTTAAAAAATGTTGTTTTTGTGACAAAGAGGAAACGATTCAACATTTATTTATTGATTGCCCCTTTGCGAAAATTGTGTAGCGCATCGTTCATATGGCTTATAATCTTGCAGCCCCAAAGAACATTAAGAATTCGTTTGTAAATTGGCTTCATGGGATGGATAAGAGAGAGAAAGTTCAAATACGAGTGGGTGTTTGCACTCTATTGTAGGCTATATGGAATATACAGAATGATTTAACTTTTAACAGGGCTTCGAACTCATCTTTTATGCAGGTTATTACATTAACTACATACTGGATTCGTATGTGGTATTTCCTTCAGCCGGAGGAGCACGGGCTTGCATAGATTTTGGGTGCAGCCGTTTGAAAATGGTCGCACGGGAATGATGCGGGTGGCGTTTTGATAGTAGGATCTCGTTTTGATAGTAGGATCTCATGTTGATACGTCGTATGTTTTTCATTCTTGCTTTCTTTAGATGGTTTGTGCATGTATCAACTCTTTGCGACCCATAAGCTGGGCTTTTGTTTTGAACTCATTGTAATAAATTCAATAAGTTAATAAAGGCTATATGCATCGGTTAATGCAGAGGCGGGGGCTTTTTCCCCTTTTCGACAAAAAAACATGTGTGAGAGCATGCTAGGTAGAAATGTAAATAAGTCAACATTAGGGTACCTTCTATTCTTTAATTTAACAAACAACACTAATTTTTTTACTAATATATCATTTTATAAAAGTTAGTACATTTTTTGAAACACTTTTGCTTCAGTGTTCCCACTTTTCTTCAAACTTTGACAAACAAAAACTCGATACCGATTCGTCTCGAAGACCATACAAATCCACCTAAAACCCGTATGGTCCTTGATTTTAGACATATATTCGCCGTACACGTATACTTATGTGCCTGTGGAAGGTGGAAATCGGAAGGTGTATAGCGGTAGCAACAAAAATTTAAAATTTGGCATGCAAAGACAAAGATCGTGATAACGGGAGACGAGATCAGCCGTGAAAACGTGGAGTTTACCCAGCTCAACCAAGTACACCTATACGGATGTATATATAGCCTGAATATAGGTTTCGACGGGGTCAAAAGAAAACTGGTTCATGGAAACTTAAGTTTGAGGAGGAACACAAAAGCGCGTCTAAAAAGGTATCCACAATATGATTCACTTGCATCTCTACGCTGGGAGGTGTCCTTAGCGTGGTAGATCGATCTATATCTGCAGTTTCAATTAATATATGAGAGATCATGGCGATTCACCCGGCTGCTACAGGCAAATAAAATGCATATACTTGTTGTGGCGAAATCGGGGATCGACGGCCCGGAACCAGGATACATTTTGAAAGGCCCTTGGCGGCCATCCTCGTAGGTTCCTCTCTTCCCAGCTAACTAGTAACGATCCAGCAAGGTGCAGGATGCTTAGCAATAATCCATTGTTTTTTATTATGATTCGTTTGATTAGTTTCCATGACCAGGTACGATTTGCTTGCGTCACTTGGAGAAATAATATGCGTTGGCAAGTAGGCATACAGATGTCAGGATCAAAGCTTAGACCTAATGGCTTCTTTGACTTCCAGTGTAAAGTGCTAAGAAATAAAAAAAAACATCTTTTGAACTCAGGTTCATGTACGCGCGCATGTACTATATGGTCTAGCTCGCCATCCTTGTTTTGTTTTACCATTTCTCTTACCCGACATGAAGAGATGTATATTTTCAAAAACATTGCAGTCAGGCACACCTGGGTATCTTCTATTGTGATGTGAAAAAGGCGACAAATAAGATACTCAGGATCTGTATGGTCCAACAAGTTGGTACCCTTGGTCGCTAATTGTTTGAATGGAGGGTAACCTAGTGGAATAATATGGATTGATACAAGCAGCCGTATGTCTTTCATTGCAGACAATTATCATGTATGAACAGTATATTGTCTCATGCGCAACACTCAAATGGTGATTATACTAATTAATTAACAAGATGTTTTACTGTCAGAAACCATGACATAGAGGGAGATGGCACCCACCGTTGCTGCCACTCCTGATGAGATGTTTGACTATCAGAAACTGTGGGAAGACGTAGGTACGAGGAGAGTTTCCTCCGGCTGCTAATAACTAGAAGATGCATGAACGTATACCTTAAAAAAAGTCTAGTAAAATCTATCGTCTACCGAGACGGAGTTTAGTATTCAGAAGACCTGGGCGCTGGCTCTGGACGTCTACTTAAAGGCCTCATGGTGGCGATGCATTCTCACAGCTTCTTCCCAAAGCCAACCATTGCCTTCCTAGCTAGCGAATTCCCAAAGCTATCAGCTTTCATGGCGTCCACCATTGCTAACACTCCTGACGAGATCCAGTCCGGCTACGAGCCCTCGCCGTGGGGTGACTTCTTCACTGGATACCAGCCACAGAAGATGCAGGTATACTCCTATACTGGGAACCTACCAAGCTACCTAGGCGATGGTTTAACTGTGTATGTGTACTCGTAAGCTGCGACGGGTTCGTTTAATTAGGAGTTAATTTCTTCAATACATTTTCTGTTATATGGCTAGGAGAAAGGCATACAATGTACCGTACCTATGGTTTTTCTTTTCTATATAACTGCAATAGTTAAATGTGATTACTCTTTGTTTATGCCGTTTTAGTACTTTATTGCATCTGAAAAACTAGGTATTTGGGAAAATTTTGCATTAACAACTACATATATAGTTTAACTACATCATATAGGCCATTCTCACAAGTGCATGTGGCTTGCTACATAATAAGATATTTCTACCTCCTTAATTTTGTGTGTATGAGATTTACAGTTCCAGTGCTTATTACCGAATTTGCAATATTATATGTTAAGCTTATTGAATGTTCGTCTTCCTTTCGGTTAATTCAATTTAATCAACAGGAGAGGTCTGAGGAATGGATGATGGCGAGAGCCGATAAACTGAAGGACGCGGTCCACATGTTGTTCAAGACTTGCGACAACACTGCAGAAATTATTTTCTTACTAGATACTATTCAACATCTCGGCATAGATCACCACTTTGAACAAGATATTGAGATTGCTTTGAGCAAAATCCTGCAAAGTGACTTTAATAACTTAAGCCTCCATGAGGTTGCTCTAGGGTTTCGCTTACTTAGGGAGCAGGGGCATTGGGTGTCTCCAGGTATCTAACCGTACCATCACTGTTTGTCATGATTTTTATAAATATATGCATGGACGTATATGATACTTATAAAGAAATAAATCATGTAATTGGTTATTACGGGTACCAAATTGTGTAATCAAGCTTATATTTACATTTTTAGACAAAGTAACTTCATAGAGGGGACTGGATATTACCATCATCATACACAAGTTGACACCACATACTTTAGAGAGATCTTAGATTATTGACCATAATTTTACTGATATTGCAGATGTGTTTAATAAATTCAAGGGTGAAGATGGGAGCTTCAACAAGGATATAACTAATGACACAAAAGGACTACTAAGTTTATACAATGGAGCACATCTTCTCATTCATGGTGAGGTGATACTCGAAGAAGCCAAAGCTTTTGCACAACATCATCTTGAATTGATGATGGGTAGTCTTAGTTTCCCACTAGCTAAGCAAGTCAAGCGTGCCCTTCATGTACCACTACCAAGGACTTGTAAGAGAATAGAAACACTTCACTACATCTCGGAGTACAGTGAAGAAAAGGGGCATAACACAGTTCTACTAGAGCTCGCAAAATTGGATTTTAACCTTCTGCAGCATGTTCACTTGAAGGAACTCAAAACTATTACCAAGTATGTTTGCCTCTTAATTATCTTTTAAATCCATCAGGAATTAATAGGAAAATAATAAACTATTTTCTGTGTGCCTTCACATTATATTGATTTTGACTGCATTGAACATGTTTTTCACATTAATTATTCTACTCTTGTAAATTTAATGTACAGGTGGTGGAACAGTTTTTCTGGAAATGTCGGACTAAGTTTTATTCGCGGTCGTATCGTGGAAAGCTACACTTGGGCTTATGTGGTGTACCATGAGAAAGGTTTTAAACTCCCACGAAGTATCATCACCAAGATGATAGTAATAATTACCACATTAGATGACATATATGATACCCATGCCACCATAGAGGAATGTCGGAAGCTACATGGAGCTATACAAAGGTTAGACATTAGTGGTTTATATATTTATAATATGCTAGTCATTACCAAGAAAATGGAAGTTGGAAATATTAGCCACCTATCGGGGGTTTTGTCGTGCGAGTGCATGCGTTTTAAAACTCTTCTAGTACTATTATACAATTAACATGCATATACAATTGTCAAGTCGCACTAACTCGGTTTGTCTCGCTATTTTTGTTGCACTGCAAAATTGGCTTTGTAGATGGGATGAGAGCGCTGTTTCAGTTCTACCAGAGTACCTGAAGAACTTATATATGGAGTTGCTGAGGACCTTCAGAAATATTGAGACTGATGTGCCAATCAACATGAATTATGAAATCAGCTACCTCAGAAAATCGGTATGCATTTGTGCCATACAGACCTCATATATTTCTAGAAATGTTAGAAGGTAATGCTATTTACAAGCTTGAATAGGTATGTGTCATGCTAGCAATAGGGTACATACAAATTGGCATTTAAGCATGTATGATGCATGAAAATCAATATGTCGTCCCTCGCTAGTTGTCACATTGGAATACAAGGGAATGAACCGAAAAAAAATTCCAAACATATAGGTTGTGTTGTGCTTGAACATGCGCTTATATTACGTATTACTTTGGTTTTTTGTTCCTAATTATCTTACATGGCATGTATGTGGATATGCAGATCCAAAATCATGTAACTGGTTACCTACAAGAAGCTGAATGGGCACACAAGAATTACACACCGAGCTTTAAGGACCAAATGGATTTGACTAGCCTTACAATAGGCGCACCTACTCTATCCATGTCAGTGATGGCTGGCATGACTGATGAAATAATGAAGCAAGCACTTGAGTGGGCCTCTACTATCCCGAGTG
This sequence comes from Avena longiglumis, assembly GCA_030063025.1. Taxonomy (NCBI): domain Eukaryota; kingdom Viridiplantae; phylum Streptophyta; class Magnoliopsida; order Poales; family Poaceae; genus Avena; species Avena longiglumis. The sequence continues at coordinate 552,148,089 of CP125973.1, read as the reverse complement.
TAGTCATATCAGCTGGGAAGATTGTACGTTTCATGAATGATATTGGTGCATTTAAGGTATATAAACATAATTACTATTTTTATTATTAACTAATTATGTCTAATCCTTTATTTCTCAACATAACAAATTATTGTGTTATATAGCGCCGAAAGTGCAAGGGGGATGCCGCAAGCTCCGTGGAGTGTTATATGCATGAGTATGGCGTCTCGGGTGAAGTAGCCATTGCAAGGATTGATGCACTAATAGAAGATGAATGGAAGACTCTGAACCAAGCTCGTTTTGAAGATCATGCAATGCTACCAGCACTACAACGAATTATCGGCTTAGCATATACCGCTTCATTTTTCTATGATAACAGAAATGACGTATATACGAGTAGCACGCTACTTCAGGAGATCATTGAGAGCTTCTTCGTCAAGCCCGTCTAGCCTTCACCAAATACAAGGATGTATAGCATTTTGTGGAAGAATCCACGTATTTCATACTGGTACATTTTAAAATATAGTTTTCCCTTTTAGATGTGTCGGGTCATGTTCTTAAATGCATGATTCCACGCGCATGTATGTGTGGTATATCTAGGATTTTCAGTCCATATGATGTTGTCAAGGTGAATTTCAAAGTTTGCTAGATAAATTTATACAATTGGATCCAAGAATGCACAAAGTTTAACAACTTTGTTTTCCTTTTTGTAATCAATAGATAAAAGAGAGAGGCGACAAAACAACTGCAATTATTATGTATTGAGAAATATTGGCATGATTTACTGGCTCAGTGTGCGACTGTTTTTTTGAAATAGGGGTTTTGATCCCCTCGTGGGTACCCGTGTCTACCAAACAAACCGTAAAAGAATGCGGGGTTCATTTTTTTCGTGAACAAGTGAACCTACATGTCTAGGAATATCATTATTTTTCCTTCCAAAGAAAACTCTAGGTATTGTGCTATTTGCAATCATAGATGGAATGATTTTATTTTCCAAGGCTGGAGTGAATCATGAAGAATGGTCTAAGTCAGACCATCGGCCGATTTCTGTTACACATTAGATCTTGAGGGTGTTAATGTAGCAAGGTCTAGCGGTATGAAGAAGTTTGAAGCCTGTTGGCTCATGAAGGAAGATTTTGATGAGGTAGTGGGTCATGTATGGCAACATGCCCAAAGGGTAGCTCGAGTGCCTGCAAGGGCAGCATGGTGAACCGCGTCCCCACAAATAGGGAAACACCTCTGGCATGTCCTTCCACACCGGCAAACATAGTTTTAAAAACCAGACCGGCGATTGAACCGGTGAGGTTTTCGGTTCACGGTTCACTGGTTGGACAACTGGTTCAAACCGGTTCAATGCTGGTTTATTAAGAAAAAAATATGGAGGAAAAAGCACTAATCTGTTAGAAAAGAGAAATATATTTAGAGTATATGTGAAGTATTTTGACACAAACATTGGTCGGCCCAGTTAGCTAGCTCATGTAAACCTTTGTTGGCGCGAGTTGGGAGGTTTTGGTATCGAATCCCGACCTCCGCGGGGTATTTTCTTCTATGGATGGTTTTTTATTGGTCGGACTACCGACCGGTTTTCCACTAAACCACTGGTTCGACCATTTTTTGTCTGGTTTTTTCTGGTTCGTTAGCTGGCCGGTCCAGTACGCTTAAAAAACCTTTGAGGTCTCAGGTTCCGGTTTTTTCTGGTTTAACCAGTGAACCGGTCCGGTTTTTAAAACTACTAGCTGAATGCCCGTGCGTTGCCACGGAAAAACTTTAAAAATTACCCATTCGTTGCAACGGAAGAAAAACGCGACAACAGGCGTTGCAACGGACGATAAAAATGTATTTTGAGAGACACATATACAATTTACTATGTGGTCAGGTGTTCCATCTCTTCCTCCTCCGCCCTTCACTTCAGTTAGGTCACTCGATACAGGTGCACTGGCGCTAGCAAAGCCATGCTAACCATTGTGACCTCGCTCCAATTCGTGAATTCATTCATCTCTCTTGTGGTCGAATAGTAGAGGAAGGAGATGAAGATGGATAAATCATGTGGGAGAACTCAAGATATGGATGTGTGATGCCCTTCGATCATCTGCTCCAACACTGGCGATACGGATGTCTTCGTCGACATGATTTGGTGTGAGAGTGATGGATGAAAAAAGAGGAAGCTAGGATTTTTCCTCCCTCCCACCGGCTTACAGGTGAAAATTGGGCAAGATAGATGTGAAATGAGCTTTGCCGGTTTTGTTTTTGAATTTATTATCCAAAACGGAAACTGACTCAATAACTCCGGATACATATGCAAATACAGATATTACGAGATAAGAACATAGACTGAATACAAGACAGAAGGATAGTTGTTGAAAAAACTATAAAACCCTTGAACCATCCAAAAAATAATAATTTTTTCACCATTCACGGTGTTCATAACACATGACGGCACCATCTATGATTGCTTGCATTGAAATTTTCGCGCCATTACGTCCAAAACTGAACTTTGGCTAATAGCAATGCTTTTTATCTACCACACGTGTTTGCTTCTCATCCACTCACCAACCTATAGCCTCATCCTAAATAGAAGAGCAGCAAAACCCGACCGGGTCAACATGCACCGTCTCCGTCGTGTAATTTATTTTCTTCGAACGGTCTATTATTATTATTCCTAAATATCCAGGGATCTTATGCAAACAGGCAAAGGGATAAGGCTCCTATCATCGGCTACGACTTCCAGATGGGAAATTCCAGATTCCATGCGGTCACGAATTCTGGATGGAAAATTTTGCATCGCCCCTGTCATCGGCTACTCTGCTGGGAGCCCGTCGTTGACACCCTGTCGTAGCCCACCCGCACACACCTTCGCCTCGCCGCCGTCCGCCCCAGCGAGCTGCCCATCTCTGCGGCCGGCCGCGTCGACCTATGCCCACTCCCTCGCCTCTCGCCGCCTCACGCTCGTCTTCCCTGCCCCCAAGAAGCGCTGCTGCCACTTCCACATGGAGCACCACCAGGTTGTATCTGGAATCTGGAGGGGCAGCAAGGCTGAGCTCTGACGGCTGAAGTTGGGCAGCAAGATTCAAGCACGACCTCCTCCTCCTTGTCGAGCAAGTCCGCTGTAATCCGCCTCCCTGTGGTCCTGTAGGGTCACGAGTACCTGACGCCCTACCCCGTCGACCTCCCTTCTTCGGTTTCGGCCTGCCGCCGTCGGTGTCCATCACCTCGTTGCCATACCAAGTGGGAGTGAAGGGGGAGGGGAGAGGACGGCGGCGCTGCGACCTCACGGCCACGTACAGTCGCTCATCCTTGAGTCCATCTTGCTCTGCCCATCGGCGGGTCCTCCCCCTCCCTGCTCGCCCCCATCTTGCTCTACCCATCGGCGGCGCATCGCTGTTGATAAGGTCGGGTGAGGCCGTGAGGGAGAGAGAAGAGAGAGAAACAAACCAGTTTTTGACTGATTGACTTGGCGGTGGCAGGACCTGTAATAACTCCGAACAGACAGGGGCAAAATCGACCAACGAAAAATCGGAACGAAAAACTGGCAGGACGAACCTACCGTTCTGTAAATTAGTAGATAGATAGATGCCAGCAAACAGATAAACTCGGACACTTTAAGTGTTCAAAATACGGATTGTCATTGGAATTGCCCTAATGCTTTTTTGTTTGATAATATATTCGTATTTTCGTTTCTTAGAAAACAGAGGTGTCCTTGACTCCTATATTTATTCAGCATAAAACTTGAGTGAGGCACGTGTCCCGGAATCATCAAATGGAACAATATGTTTTCACTGCATTGTCATTAGGCTTTTTTTTTACTTCAACCCAGCGGTGCTCTACGGATTACAAAGAGGCCAAAAGAACTAGAAATTTGTACCACGACCTATAAATTTACAGAAAAGACCCTGAAACGTGAACAAGAAAATCGATCATGGTCCTTCGTAACCGTGACAATGAGCACTGCTAAACATCCACCGGTCTCACCGTCACCAGGGATGCACCACTTGGAAAGTTGGTAGTTTCACCATCACCATCATACGAGTTTTAAGTTCGATAAAACTTAGAGAAAATTTTGAACGTACAACCAAATCAAGGGTTAATTAGATAGATGCCACTCCAATTTCTGGCTATTTGATAAACGCCATTGCAACTTTCATTCTTAGAAAAACGCCGTTGCAATTATGTGTACATTTGATAGATGCCATTACATGCATTTAACCCCATATACTGACCAATATACACAAGTATTGCTTTGATTTGTACATCTAGATAGTAGGGTCCATCAGAATCAGGCCACTACTGGACTGACACAATTAATTAAAAAACATCATTCTTCCTCCTTGCTCCCAGAGTACTAGTCCAACCTTTTTTTTCAAGTGAGTACTAGCCCAACCTAGATAGAAAATCACCTCTCTACCGTAATTAGATTTATGATTTATATATGGAAATTATTTTGTGATGGACATTTGATGTTCCTGTATGCATGTCGTATGTGTTTATTGGCAAATTAGCTTGGAGCTATGTGAGCTTTATTTTTACTTCTCAGGTTATAATTAGTTATATTTTATTGCATGGTTTCTCCCGCCTAAGTCTAATTTTGGTGGACCCAAACATGTATACGTATATACGATGGAAATATGTGTGTATATTGGCCAAGATATGGGCTTAAATGTATGTAATGGCATCTACTGAATGTACACAAAATTGTAGTGGCGTTTTTCTAAAGATAAAAATTATAGTGGTGTTTCTCAAATAGCTAGAAATTGGAGTGGTATCTATCTAATTAACCCCCAAATAAATATCACTAGACGTCTATACCTATCATAAAACTTGTCTTTTTAATGCGTTTATCGCATATACAACCGAGTACTCCTTTCGTTTTAAAATATAAGATGTTTTAGCTTTATAAAACAAATGAATCTAGATTATTTTTAGTATGTAGGTTCACTCAGGTTTAGAGTGAATCTACATACTAAAACAAGTCTAGATTCATTCTCTTCACAAACCTAAAACATTTATATTTTGCAGAAAGGGACTGAGCGTCCGTCGAAGGATACTAGCGATTCCAGCCTCCGACTTCCACGGCCGACACGTGTCCAAAAGCCCACTATTTTGTTTCTATGTAGCAAAAAATCATTCCGCTTTTGCTGCGTGTAGCCAAAAAAAACGGTTCGTCTAAAAAACATAAGAGAAGACTGACTTCGCCGGACCTCCCCAGAGACTTCGCCGGAATCCTCGTAGCAAAAAATATTTACTAATTTAGCAAAATTACTAGATGGATGTAGCAAAAAAGTTCACCGGAGACCTCGCCGGAGATCACGTAGCAATTTTTTATTTCTAATGATGCAACTTCAAAGAACTTTTGAGCAAAAAAATTGTAAATTTGTAGCAAAACCGACCTTGCTCGCTGGAGACTTCACCGGAAATCCTGTAGCAAAAAAAAATATTTTATTGTAGCAAAACCGACCTCTCATCAGACTCTCACTAGAGACTACTAGCAAAAGTATTGTACTAATATAACAACACAGTGTAACGGTTGTAGCAAAAACATTCTTCGTGAAATGCAAATCCACAAATCGTATGGTGAAAAACAACAGTTGATTGTAGCAAAAAAAATCTTCACATCATGCAAAACCAAAGAACTATTGTAGCACAAAATTTCAAAATTGCAAACTGTGGTAGCAATGCCAGAATTTGCAAAAAAGTATGTAGCAAACGCGAGCAATGCCAGCACCGCCGCCCCCACCTTCATCGGCGAGCACCTGTGCAGGTTCATCGGCGGTGAGTACCGGTTCGCAGCACGAGAGGGCGCCACCTCCCACTGGTCCTCACCGGAAGTAGTAGAGAGAGGAGCCTCGTTGTGCATGCTCGAGGCCGGCGGCGGCGGCCCTCGGTTGGCGTGACCGGTGCAGCGGCAACAGTCCTTGGCAGCACGGTGGGTGCGGGCGGTGACGGTTACATGCGAGATTTTTCTCCCGTGCATGTGGAAGGAAGAGGGGAAGATAAGGTAGAGGAAAGGCTTGTGGTGGGTCCCATGTGGACACGCCGGAGCTGAGTAGCGGAGGGCGGACTTCCAACCTCCGACGGAAACGGAGCCTTTTCCTATTTTAAAACGGAGGGAGTAGATGTTAATTTGTTTTGTCTAAACTTTGTCAAAGTTGAACACTTTTTAAGTACTCCCTCAGTCCCGGTTTAAAGGACACAATTTGCAATTCTCTGGGCCCTAGGTATCATCTAATTGGTTCATTTAATAGTATGGAGTAGACATGCATAGGAACAAAAAGAGTTAGGAAAGTGTTCACATTTGTTCACACATGTGCATGCAACATTTTATTGCTTTCACACAGGAATAATTACAAAGATTAAATGCTTTTGTGTCTAAGTATTTTAAAACTGCATGGTTTGTAAATTGTGTCCTTTAAACCGGGACGGAGGGAGTAAGACAAGATTTATACGCCTTATAAATGCAGATGCAGGGAGTATTTAATACAAATTGCATGTACTCACTACTCCGTGCTGAAGATAATCACACATTAAATGGTTGCCAAAAACAAAGGATGACACATTTATGAGGATTTGATTCGCGTTCCGAATTAAACTAAGTAAACTACGGAATCTGCAGTCTTGGAGTTAAACACTTTAATTTTTTTGGTCTAAGCTTGGTCAAAGTTAAACACTTTTTAGGTGAGACAAGATTTATACGCCTTATAAATTCAGATGCAGGGAGTATTTAATACAAATTGCATGTATTACTACTACTAGTACTCCGTGCTGCAGATAATCACACATTAAATGGTTGCCAAAAACAAAGGATGACACATTTATGAGGATTTGATTCGTGTTCCGAATTAAAGTGAGAAAATTATACGGAGTCTGCAGTTTTGGAGTTGGATAGCTATCAAGGCATTTAAAGTGTATCATGTTCAGATATTATATATACCCTGGTCGCCAACCAGAGGTTTGCCCCATCGTTCAAAATAAACCAGAGGTTTGCCCAAGATATTGAAACCACATTGCCTAGGAGCGCAACCAAGAAGAAAAGGAAGAATGTCTCGCGTTGCAGGCTATTTCTTTCTTGTTGCTCGTATTGCTCTCTGTGGTACTGTATCTCTCTTCCTCCCTCTCCCTCTCTCCTTTTTGTCGTCTGTCCTCTGAAAAATACATGATCCGCGATCAAATTTTCAGGCCGAGGCCTCCGGGAGCACCAACGTAGGACCATATCGGCCGGTAAGTTCATAGTACTATCTCTGAAACAACAAGTACTGGTACTTTGTTTACTATTCGATCGTACCCAATGGTGATTTCGTATCTGAAATTTCTAATACAGGCTGGTGCAGAAGGATCTGTCCCCTTGGAAGGTACCAAAATTGGATCTGGGAGGGCTTAGTAACACTGTAACAGGACAAGCTCCAAGCATGTCTTCTGAATATTATACCAACTGTTGTTTTTGGCTGTGTCAATCAAAATTCTAAATCTTGTTGAATTAACAGAATGCCCAGCGAAATGCGAGATCCGCTGCTCAGCTACGTCGCACAAGAAGCCGTGTAATTTCTACTGCAACTACTGCTGCCAGAAGTGCCTGTGCGTCCCGTCCGGCACGGTCGGAAACAAGGAGGAATGCCCGTGCTACGACAACATGAAGACCCAGGAAGGCAAACCCAAGTGCCCTTGAGTGAATGAAAAATAGAAATATGATTGCAAAGCCATGTCCCCGTGCACTATCCTGCTATGAACAATCGCGTTCGTATTCGTAATCATTTATGATTAATTAGTTGTGTCGAATAAAGCAGCCAGTGGTATTGAAGTTAACGACTTTAGTATATTACAAGATCAATGTTATTTTGCAACCAAAACAAGGCACCGGAACTAAAAGATGCCTCTGTGAATTTTTCCATTATGTCTGTATGTAGCAACGCTGGATCACACGAATGCAGGATTTTGCATTCTTAGATTGATCTCCTCCGCATGGGCCCAACGGTGGGCCCGTTGACTCGCGTCCTGATCGGGGGCGCCCAACCCAATATGGTTGGCGGGCCCCTGTCACACTGCGTATATAAAGAGGTGGGGCCGGCGGCTCGGAACACGAGGTTCGTCGCGAGCCGTACTCCCCACAGGCATACCCTACCGGTCTAGGTTACGTAGTAGTGACGGGAAGCACCCCACCGCCGCCGCCTAGGTCACCCCGAGCTAGCCGTCGCCATTCATCACCATGGCCACATCGAACCCCTCCTCTAGCCAAGGAGAAGGTGTGTGCCCACTCTCTTCTCTCTCTCTCTCTCTCTCTCTCTCTCTCTCTCTCTCTCTCTCTCTCTCTCTCTCTCTCGATCTTGATCTCGATCTCGATCTAGTACCTATATCTAATCAAGAGCAAAGGTTCTACCGAATATCCTATACCTAGTCCATCTTGCAATCAAACAATGGTATTAGAGCCAGACCAGGCTTTGTAGATTATTCAGATAGAAAGTAAACAGAGAGAAAATACAGATCCCTTTCGATCTAGAAAGAATAGAACAGAGTCAGAACATCTAGAATTTCATAGATCAAATCCTAACCCTAGCTGCAATGCAAACCGAATAGAAACTGAGCACCAAACCCCTAGTTCATCAATAGAAATATTTCGTATTGAAAGAAACAGCAATCCCCTTAGCCTGTTTACCCCTACTCGAAACGAGAAAGTAAAAATGCAGAGCAAAATGTCAAAGGCCATCAACCACACGTTGTCATGTGCGAGCCGGCAGAGGGCACCGCCGCTGCCCCGTTTGTTGGCTGTGCGCCAACCCTCGGGTGGACGCGCACGCCGGCAAAGGGGCAGGGGGCGTGGCAAGGCCTTGAGGGAAGGGCGGACAGAGAAGAAAGCATAGGGGAAGGGGATCCTCGTCGCCGGCCAAGTGCCGGGCGACGCTGCCTCACTCGCCGCCGCCGCACTGCGTGCGAAAAAGAGACGCGGGGAGGGCAGAGGAAAGTCATGAGGATTAGGGTTTGGAGGGGCACCACTGCCGCTGGTTTTGACCCAGCGAAATGAAAGGGCGTCCATACAATCGCCATCAGAGGGAATGGACGGATAGGGTGGAGCGGCGCGTGCTGTGCAGGGTGAGGGACAAATCGTGGCCTGTTGGCCATTGTTGGGCCGCGGGCAAGAAGTAAGCAGCACGCGCAGCAACAGGTAAAGCAGAGCAAGCCGCGGCGAGCTGATGGTGGCTCAGATCAGTGTAGAGCTTCGTTGGGAGACCCCAAGAGGAAGGTATGATAAGCACAACAACAAGTTTTCCCTCAGTAAGAAACCAAGGTTATCGAACCAGTAGGAGGAAGGAAACGACTCAAAGGTGTCGCTAGCAACATGGAAACCTGCACAACACAAACTCAAGACTTTGCCCCAACGAACAGTGAGGTTGTCAATCTCACCGGTTTGTTGAAAACAAAGGATTAACTGTATGGTGTGGAAGGTAATAGTGGTTTGTAGAAAATAAACAGTAACAGTTGAAGATGTATCAATGGTAAAGATTGGACCAGGGTCCATAGTTCACTAGAGGTGTTCTCCTTAAGATAAACAAACATGGCATGTTGGGTAAAAAAATTACAGCAGGGCCATTAATAGGACTGAGCAAGGCATAACAATGCAATACTAGACATTCATGATCCTATGAGATTTGATTGGGAAATACAACAAGATACATAGACCGCCATCCAACTGCATTTATGAATATAGTCCACCTTCAGGTTATCATCCGAACCCCCTCCAGTATTAAGATGCAAGCAACGGATAACTGCTTTAAGCAAAGTGTGTAAGGTAAACAATCCACTTGTTCCATGAACAAGAGACCCTTGTTTTCTCCCTAGTAGCAATAGCACATCTACAACCTTAGAGATTTCTGTCACTTCCCCAGATTAAATAGAGGCATGAACCCACTATCGATCATAAATACTACCTCTTGGAGTCACTAGCATCTACTCGGCCAAGATAGCTACTAGAAACGGAGAGCATGCAAGATCATAAACAACACATACATGATAGAATCAATAAGTCAAAACCATTAATTAATCTGACATAGTAATCTCAATATCCATCGGATCCCCGCAAACACAACATGCATGAATACAAATAGATGGCCTTGATCATGAATGGAGCTCCCAAGATCTAAACATGGTAGCACAAAGGAGGAGATACAACCATCTAGCTACTACATGGACCTGTAGTCCAAGGTGGAACTACTCACGCTACATACCGAAGGCTGACATGATGAAGAAGAAGGCCTCCGGGATGATCTCCCCTCTGGCAGGGTGCCGGAAGAGCTTCAGATCCCCCGATTTAGGGACGATGGTGGCGGCGGCTACATACTGTTTCATGGAAGATTGATCGGGTACTTAGGGTTTTGGTATCGGGGGGGTTTATAGGCGAAGAGGCGAGGGGGGCAGCAGTGGCCGCACCCCCCACAGGTGCGGGCTGGGCCCAGCCACGCGGCCAGGGTGTGGCCCCCTGTTGGCTCCCATCAGTCTCGTATTCTGGATTTATGTCCCTCACGGTAAAATATTGACGTTGGCTTTTGTCCCGTCCAATTCCGAGAATATTGATTTTCTGTCTTTTCTAGAACAAAAAACAGAAGAAAACAGCAACTGGCACAGTGACATCTTGTTAATAGGTTAGTCCAGAAAAACATATAAAAACACCTCAAAGTGTAGACAAAGCAAAACAAAGTAGATACTAAACAAACACAGAACGTCAAAAGTTATAGATACGTTTTTAACGTATCACCATCCGTGGGCCGACGCGGGCTGAAAGGGCAGTAAGCGCCGCACAGTAATTGTCCGGTGCTAGAAAAGTTCTGCATGGTGCTGTTCTTTTATTTACAGAATCTTTTTTGACAATTTTTTCATCTGTTTTTTGATGATTCTTTGGCACAGTTTTTTCTATACAAAATTATCCAACAAAATTTTGCTTATAAAATGGAAAGTAACATTAAAACTTTTTGTAAAGTTTAAAGTTTAATAAATTTTTAATTCATTCTTCTGCTGCAAATATTTAAATGGGCTCTTTTAAAATTTAATAAAGATGAAAGTGAGTATTAAATTTTTTAAGAGCACATGTTAAAGTTTTATTCTGGTCATGTTTATGTTATTTTTCTAACCAACGTTGTAAATAGCATGATTATGATTAGTGTGTTGTTTTAAGGTGATTAAAGTTATATGCTTTTGATTCTATTTTTTGCCCAACGGTGATATAGAATTATTTTCCGCCCAATGTCGGATTAATACATGCAATTTTTATTATTCTCACTTCTTTGTAATTTTTGGAAGGGTATTACTTGATGATCTGCATCAAGGATGTTCCCACACTTAGAGGTGACAACTACTCCAAATGGAGAAAGAAAGTGGACTTGCCTTTTATCTGTGCTGAGATGGATTGGGCCCTTAAGACCCCATAACCCACCAAGCCGACATGGCCAATAAGAGATCCCATAGATAATGATCATGGGAAAAAAGAAAAGGGACTATGCTCCATTGGAGTTGTCATACTCCAAAGAGAACAAAAAGTGGCGAGTATGCTTCCGTAGGGAAGTACCTAGAAAAGATAAAGAGTCAGTTCACTGGCTCTTCAAAGACATATGCTACCCAAGCAGCTGGTCATAAAAAAGTACACAGGAGGTGGACATGGCATAAGGGAGCACATCCTCCAGATGAGCAACTTAATAAATGCATTGTGTTTGGACAAAGTAAATCATGATTATCATTTTTTTACATGTATAGTGTGCCATTTGGTATAATAAAGCTTATGTGGGTGTTGTTTTCCTTCACAATGAGATTTATTTATTATCCACTCAAAAAAAAGTTAATTATGTGTGTAAAGTGAAAGAGCATGTTTCCATGTTGAATAAAGATCCAAAGAAAATAAAGAGAACTCAAGACTCGTCGAAATTATGGCACTGTCGTTTAGGGCATATTTCGAGGGGAGAATATAAAGACTAGTTAAAAAATGATATTCTTCCTCCATTAGAGTTCTCCGACATAGAGCAATGCATCGATTGGGTTAAAGGAAAGTATGTAAAGCAACTCAAAAGGGTGCAAATGAAGCACCGAAACACTAAATATTATTCATACTGACATATGTGGATCGTTTCCAGTGAAGAGTGTGGATGGTTCACTACTAGGAAAACTCTATCGGTAATCCACACATTCGTGGTGCACATGCTAGTGGTGCCCCACGGGTAAAATAGGCATGGCGCACTACCCACAGGTACCCTACGGCTAACTGCCGTAAGCGTGGCGCACATGGGGGTGGTGCGCCACGGCTATGTGTGGTCCAGGACACATGTGGCCACAACACACATACTCGTAGCGCACTAGGTCAAGGTGCTCTATGGATGTGAAACTTACCGTAGGGCGCTCTGCGCTAGTGCGCTACGGGTATGTGTGTCGTAGCAGCTGGGTCAACATAGTCGTAGGGCAACCTGCCCTACTTCCCTATGGCTAAGTGGCCTGCACCAACTCCACCCCCTTGGATCGACTTTTTATCCTTACAGAAAATAAAAATAAAAACACTTTAAAAAATAAAATCCTTTCATATGTATGTAGGTAACGTGGTCTAGTTTGCAGGAAAATTAGCAAACAAGAATTTTGACCTTTTCTGCAAAAAAAGTCATGTCACGGTAAAACGGGCATAACTTTTGCATATGATGACGAAAAAAAGTTTAATATACCAAAATGACCAGAACGAGATTTCACATCCGCTTGCAACTCCTTTAGGTCGTTTAGTCATTTTTTAGATTTTCAAGATTCGAAAAGAGTAAAAAGTTATGATCAAAAGATCGTTTTTTTCCTGCAAAAAAAATGGAGTCGACTAACCCGTAGCGCACCACCCCTAGTGCGCCATGAGTAAGTTGGGCGGGATTCAAAATTTGAATCCCCACCCCGCCCACCTACCTCTCTATTCTCCCCCCCCCCTTCTCCTTTTCATTCTCCTCCCTCCTCCTTTTCCTTCTCTCTTCTCCTCCTCCTTTTCCATCTCCTCCTTCCCCTTCTCCTCTCTCCGGCCTCCTTGCAGTGACCATGGCGACAACGGCCTTCTCCTCATCCTCCTTGCTTTGGCCTCCTCCTCTCCTTGTAGTGACGACGACGACGGCCTTATCCTCCTTCTTGCAGTGATGACAAGCAACGGCGACCTCCTTCTCCTCTCCTACCTACCTTCCTTCCTCCCTCTCTTCTTATCTTCTTCCCTCTCTTCTTCTCTTCCTCCCTCTCTTCCTACCTCCCTTTCTCCGGCCACACCTCCTCCTCCCTCTCTTCCTCGATACCGGTGAGGACTAGCGCGACCACGGCCTCCCGCACCTTCCTGCGGTTGTAGGTCGTGGCCACGGCCACCATGCTCCGGCGAGGAGACACGACGGCGGCGATGTGTGGACCCGATGTGTGGGCGATGGGTGTTTTTTGCATTTTTTTTTGTTTTTTGAAAAACACAGCTGTGGCACACATGTTCCCCTACCCGTGGCGCACCTGGTAGTGCGCTACGCCTAACCCCATATAACCATAGCGCACCAGGGCAGTGCGCTACGAGCACTTTTTAGCCATATCGTATGGCTAGTGGCGCACCCCTAGTGCGCCACAGAAGGAGAAACCATGTGCGCCACTAACAGTCATTTTCCTAGTAGTGGTTATGACTCGTTCATAACATTCACAGATGATTACTCCCGTTATGGTTATATTTATCCAATTAAAGAAAGATCGGAAGCATTGAATAAATTAAGATATTCAAATCCGAAGTTGAGAACCAACATAGTAAAATAATAAAGATAGTAAGGTCTGACCTTGGAGGGGATTACTACGGTCGACACACCCCATATGGCCAAGTCTCTGGACCTTTTGCAAGGTTCTTACAGGAGACTGGCATAGTGTCCCAGTATTCGATGTCGGGCGAGCCTCGGCAAAATTGAGTAGCTAAAAGGCGAAACCGTACCCTTATGGATATGGTGCGCGGCATGATGAGTTACTCAACATTGCCATTGGGATTGTGGATAGAGGCGTTAAAAACCTCCATTCATATTCTCAACAGAGTACCAAGCAAGTCGGTGCCCAAAACACCGCATGAGCTATGGATAGGAAGAGTTCCCTCGCTACAACACCTATGGGTGTGGGGGAGCCCAATTGAGGCTAAAGTGTTTAATTCAAATATTGCAAAGCTTGACCCTAAAATAGTTAGTTCCCATTTCATTGGATATCCTGAAAAGTCAAAAGGTTTTCAATTCTACTGTCTAGACAGATACATAAAGTTTGTAGAAACAAGACATGCAGTCTTCTTAGAGGATGAAATGATGAGGTGGAGCATGGTAGCTCGGAAAATTGATCTTGAGGGGAAGATAGTGCATGCACCTAATCCGATGATTTAGGATCCATTCTTCTCGCTACCTGTTGTTCCTGCATCGACAACCCCAGAGGTTGTGGTGCAAGCACCTGTTGCGACTCCACCCATGACAACAATGAGTGAGGATCTGGAACCCATCCGTCAGGAGCTGACCGAACCCACTATTGAGCATGAAAGGGAGCAGCAACAGCCACCTCTAGAGGATACGCCAATGTTGATACACATGATGAGCCAGTTCATGAGGCCCCTAGAAGGTCTCAAAGAGCTAGAAAGTCAGTAATTTCTAAATATTATAAAGTTTGTAACACAGAAAGAGTTCAAATGGAGAATGATTCCACTTCATTTGAAGAAGCCATGAGTATCTCTCACTCATTGAAGTTGCTAGAAGCCATGGAAGATGAGATGAGGTCGATGAGTTCCAACAAAGTTTGTGACTTAGAGGAAATTCTCAAAGGAGCCAAAATAGTAGGCTGTAAATGGGTCTACAAAACAAAGTATGACTCTAGAGGGAGTGTGGAGAAATACAAAACACGACTTGTGGCAAAAGGATTCACACAAAGAGAAGGAGTATATTACAATGAGACATTTTATCTAGTCTCATGTAAGGATTCCTTCAGAATCATAATGGCACTAGTTGCACGTTTTGATTTAGAGATACATCAAATGGATGTAAAGACGACATTTCTAAATGAGGATTTAGAAGAAAGAGTGTACATGAAACAACCTAAGGTTTTTGTCATGAAAGGCAAGGAAAATATGAGATGCCGCTTAAGGAAATCTATTTGTGGATTAAAGCAAGCTTTGCGACAGTGGTATCTAAAGTTTAATAAGACCATTAAGAAATTTGGATTTAAAGAGAATCTTGAGGACAACTGTGTTTATGCAAAGTTCAAAAGTGGGAGATATATCTTCTTAATTCTGTATGTGAATGATATCTTACTTTCTAGCAGCGATGTCAGTCTACTACTAGAAACAAAGAAGTTCTTGCACTACTACAAAAAGGCTTATAGATGCCTGGTGGTTAGTGACAGGCAAAACCAAGGATAAGCCTGTCACTAGTAGAAACTATTAGTGACAGGCATATAAAAGTGACTGTCACTAGTATTTTTGTGGAGGCTGGCAAAATGAAAAAATACTTAGTGATGGGCATCTATAAATGACTGCCACTAGTAATACTATAATTAGTTACAGTCTCTAAATGTGCTTGTCACTGGTAATTTTCGTGAATGCCAACTGAAAGAGAAAATTTCTTATGACGGGCATTTATAAAGGTATGTCACCCGATAATATAAACCTTTTTCCTAGCCAAAATTACATATGTTCATGATATTTTAAAAATGGTTCATAGGTTCAAATAATATGTTCATGGGTTTACAAAATGTTCGCAAGATCTATAAATTTTTCATAGGTTCAAAAAAACATGTTCACTGATTTAACAAAAAGTTTCTTTATATTTTTAAAATTTTACGTTTGACACGAAGCGGTAGCAGGCTAGCAGCTTGCGTTCCCTGCTAGAAATTCGCAGGCAGTATCACTTTCTGTGTCAGCGAGTCAAATGTGCTAAAACTAAAATTACATACTAGCTACTTAAAAAAACAAGTAAATCGGGCCAACTCACTACACGGGACCTCCTCCCGTTTCAAAAAAAAAAACTTCCCCGTACCCTGTCCCCGTCGCCGACTCCCAAATTGCCAACCGTCGCCCCTCCAACGTCGTCAGCCCCGACGCGAGCGACGCCCTAACCGCTGCTGCCCTACTCTCCGTCCCCGTCCCCATCGCCGCTGCCCTACTCCCGTCTCAGATTCCCAAGACCCTAACCGTCGCCGCCCCTCCAACGCCTCCGCGAGCGACGCCTTCCCCCGACGCGAGGATGCCGGTGCCCGAAGATGCGCTGCTTCCTCACCTACACCGCCAGGCCTCCCGTCGATGCGTCCCAGGTTCATATTCCCCAATTCTCTAGCCTCCGATTTACCCTACAATTTCATTTTATCTGCAGGTTATATTTTCAGTTTATAATTGCATGAGGGGTCTTCTTCGATTTCATGATGCCTCTAGCTGTGGACACAACTTAATATATGCATGTGAGTCTAATTTGTTTATTCCTGTATCATGATTACATTTATAATATACTGGAAATTTTACACAGCACATGGCTGTGAATTTTTCTTAGCATTACGCATAAATATTTCATTAGAGTCTTGTTGCTCATTCATACATGCCCTGTACACACACAAATAGTAAGTTTTCTATTAGAGATTTAGACTTAGAGTCATAGTTAAAATGTAAGAAAACTGGAACTAAATGTAAGAAAGAGTATGTCAGTTATATCTTTTACACTATTCCAAAGAAAGAGTATCACAGTAGTGATGAAACAATTAATCTGAACTTGAGAAACGAAAACTTTTGACAGATAATATACTATGGCGGGGGGAAAAAATAGCAAGTTTACTATTAGGAATCTAGGCCTCAAAGTCATGGTTAAAAAGTCAGCAAACTGGAAGAACTAAATGAAATAAAGAGTAGATCAAATCTAATTATTACGTAATTCTAGAGAAAGAGTGTCACAGTGGAAATAAAACAACTTAACTAAGCTTACGGCTGCCCAAATACTACCATAAGAACGAAAGCATTCTACAAATAAGAAACCATGGCAGGGAAGATTCTCCAGTGAACATATATTGAATTTGGAGTGCATAGTGCACCGTTAGTTGTAAGCAGCAAGGAAGCAATAGCGGCAACAAGAGTACATTCTTTCATTTTTCACTTTCTAAATAATAAAGCATGGCATTTGGGGCTTACCTTTAAATAGCTTAATATATTTACAGCACCATCCATGATTTTAAATCAAGAGGTGCTCTTAAAACCAACTCTCTAGGTACCCTTTTGTTGGAATATTTCTTCCATTTTTTTATTTTTTTTTTTGTTGGAGTGCCTTTTCACTAATTTGTTCTCTGTTGGTAGGTATCATCTGAAGCTGCCTTCCTATTGATTGGTTCCCTAAGAACTAGACTAAAAAATATTTGAAGAGAACTACAAAGCGTTTTCAGGTACTAAATGTCTCTTAATCTTAGTTTATCAGGAATAAAGAATTAAGGAAGATTTTTTGTCCTATAGTTTATTTATGTTGTTCAACTTGTGGATAACTACACCTGGTGCGCTGAGTTGGACTTGCGTAATGTTGCAGTAGCTGGCCGTACCTAAGGTCCTAAGCTCTCGGTGCACCTGGTCTCTCACTTGGTCATGCATTAGATAATTCACCTAAAGTTCTCATCATTTTTTATTTTGAAATTGAATTGAACCTGGCGATGCATGCGTTGCATGCTGCATGGTCTTCTTTTTTTATGCACGCATGCACAAGTTGTCAGGGTGTACAAGTTGCAGCGCCAAAGAGCCGCCGCCCTGTAGCGCGGTCATTTCTCTTTTCATACATCAGAAATGTTTATAGAGCATCACCTCCTACATTCTAAAATAGCACAAGGTTAAGTGACATAATTGTAGTGAGTGTAGAATTAAGACTAATATTGGTGAAAGGACAATGATATTATTACTAACTTTCCAGTGATACGTCCTGACAGCAAGTAGTTACAGCCAGGATACATGATCTACCGGAACCAAACATCAGAATGTAGAAAACGTTGAGCATTTCTCCGTTGGTTCAGAAATTCATTTACAGGAAATGTGATTATTTAATCAAAACAAACCAAATATCTGGAGATCTTAGAGTGATCTTCTCGCTTAGCATACTTGGGTATCCTATAGCGGCGGCCTACTCAGTCGCCATGTATTCACCCATTTCGTTTATTTACTAACTTACCACTCATGCACAAGACCAAAATGAACCACTAAACATTTCAGAATTTCCATCTTAAAATAAATGAACTAGTACATACTACCTCCATTTCATGATGTCGTTTATTATTCTATGTTTTCTTAGAAACAATTATATACTCTTATCTACATACCTTTGCACGATTTATCTTCTCGTTGCTAAGTCCACTATTATGAATAGACAAAGCTCATTTTATGCCACTATTTGATTTTTTGTTTAGAATCTTTTTATTCTCCAAGAGGTGCTTATCCACCTGGTACCATTGCTCACAATTATATGTTTATTTCCTTGTTTGTACCAGGTTATGCACGTCATCAATGTCTTGTGCGATTTAGGTCCATACAAGAAAGACACAATGAAAGAATTTGCGCCTCAACAAGATGATGGAAATATAGAACAGTGAAAGAAACTTGCAGCTACACATATGACTATAATACATGTACCGTGGTGGTGATGTTGTTTGGAATTCAAACTCCTTGCTAGATAATCGATCAAAACACTATCCTGTGTTAGTCTATGATAGATTTTAAGTTCTTATGCCATTGTGTTATTTGTGCAAATATTATGTCATATTGGATGATGCGAATGTATCATTGGTACACCATCTTATTGTTCTATCTAAAATATTTTTGGAAAATGTATTTTATTTTTATCATATCTTATTGTGCAATCTGGAATATTGGTGGGTAACACATTTAATTTTTTTATTTCTAAAATTCAAACCAGTGACGGGCAAAATAGCAGGCATGTCACTATAAAACCCCACATGGCTCCAGCCTTTGATCCAACCTAGTGACATGCATCTCTTTTGCCTAACATTATATCAGTGACTAGTCATTAGTGACAGGTGCTTTGCCTGTCACTAATGGGCCTTTTGAGCATGTCACTGATAGCATATTCTGCAGTAGTGTTGTACTCAAACTTCGACATGAAAGATCTTGGTGAAGCTTCATATGTTTTTGGCATAGAAATTCACTAAGATAGAGAAAATGGGGTTCTAGGACTGTCTCAAAAGGCATACCTAGAGAAGATCCTAAAGAAATATAGTATGCATGCGTGTAATACCACATCTGCTCCTATAGTCAAGGGTGACAGTTTTGGGAAATTTTAATGTCCCAAAAGTCAATATGAGATCGATCAAATGAAGTCAGTACCATATGCTTTAGCCGATGGAAGCTTACAGTATGCACAAGTGTGCACTCGCCCTAACTTAGCTTTTATCACCAGGGTACTGGGTAGATATCAAGAGAATCCAGGCAAGAGCATTGGAAAATGTAAAGAAAGCTTTGCGTTATGCGCAAGGCTCAAAAGACCACATGCTAAAATATAGAAGGTCTGATTCCCTAGAGATAAGAGGGTATTCAGATGCTGATTTTGCGTGATACAAAGACGGTAGAAAGTCCACGACGGGATACGTCATCACTCTCGCAGGAGGGCTATTTCGTGGAGAAGCTCCAAACAGTCAATAGTTGCATCATCCATGATGTATGCAGAATTTATAACATGTTATGAGGCCACGGGGTAGGTTATATGGTTAAAGAAATTTATACCCGACTTGAAAGTGGTAGATTGCATTAGTGATATGTCGGAAACGTATCTATAATTTTTGATGCCCCATGCTTGTTTTGTATCTACTTTGCTTTGCTTTGTCTACACTTTGAGGTGTTTTTATATCTTTTCTGGAACTAACCTATTAACAAGTTGCCACAGTGCCAGTTGCATGTTTTCTTCTGTTTTTGGTTCCAGAAAGGCAGAAAATCAATATTCTCGGAATTGGACGGGACAAAAGCCAAAGTCATTATTTTCCCGGAGCAACACGGAACCATGAAGCAGAGCCGAAGGGGGGGCACAGGGTGGCCACACCCCCTAGGCGCGGGCAAGCCCTAGAGGCGCCCACAGGGGGGTGTGGGCCCCCTGGACCCCCACCGACCTTGACTCGTGTGCCTATAAGAAGCCTCCGACCCAAAAACCCTAGGGCATCCAGAAGAAATCCACGAAAACCTCTGTAGCGTCGCCGCCACCGAAGGGAGATTCGGGGGACAGAAAGTCTCTGTTCCGGCACCCTGCCGGGACGGGGAAGTGCCCCCGGAGCCATCTCCATCGATCTCCACCACCACCACCATCTCCATCACTGTTGTTGATTCCCATGATGAGGAGGGAGTAGTTCTCCTTCGAGGCTAAGGGCTCTACCGGTAGCTATGTGTTCATCTCTCTCTATGCATGATCTTGTGGTCATGAGCTTTGTAATCAAGTAGATCTACTTTGCTACTCAAGTGCTTTGTTAGATCTCTGCTCTCCCCATGTGTGTGAAAGTGACAGCATGCACGCCATGATGGCACTTAGGCTTGAGTCTACATAAATACTCTTTGTGCTTTAATAGATCTATGCTTTTCTCCATGTGTGTGAAAGTGACAGCGTGCATACCGTGTGTGGCACTTTGGCTAGATTGAATATTTGTTATGAGTTATATTTGGAGATGGATATCTCTATGAAATTGTGGTGTTTGTTGTAACCATCTAGAGCTCAAGGTGACAGTGTGGGGTTGTCTAGATTGGGGAAGGCGCACTTTGAGCTGTGTTGTTATAGCCCTACCTTGGATTAGAGTGTCCAACCGGAGAGTAGTTAAGAGTAGTATCATGAAGAGAGGATATTTATATGAGAGAGTGTTCACTAGTGAAAGTATGATCCCTAGGCCTTGTTTATAAGCATTGAAACACCATTTTATACTAGATATGTTGCATGTTTTCTTGCTTCCTTCTTGTTGCCTTTAGTCTTTGCCTCATCGTCAAGCTATTTTCTGGCATTGTTACCACTTTAATTTCACTATCTCTTCGCCGAACTAGTGCACCTATACACCTGACAAGTGTTTTGCGTGTGTTGGGGACACAAGAGACTTCTTGTATCTTGATTGCAGGATTGCTTGAGAGGGGATACCTTTGACCACTTCCTCCCTGAGTTTGATAAACCTTGGGTAATCCACTTAAGGGAAACTTGCTGCTGTTCTACAAAACTCTGCACTTGGAGGCCCAACAACTTTCTAAAAAAATAGAAGTGCGTAGACATCAAGCTCTTTTCTAGCGCCGTTGCTGGGGAGGTTTTGGGCTTTTACCTTCCATCCACGCCATCAGCTTCTTTTCTGGCGCCGTTGCCGGGGAGGCTAAGGACATCTTCACAAGGGGAGTCCTTCACTTCCTTTCTCTCTACTTTGTTTTTAGTTTGATTTGTTTCTTTTGCTTGGTTTTGTTTGCCTCTTTTTTAAAAACCCAAAAAATTAGTCTAGTTTGGTTTGCTTGCTTTATTCAAAAACACACAAAAAATTAGTTCTTGCTCTAGCAGATGCTACTGTTTTTGGCTTGCCCACCTTTGCCAAAATGAACTCTGCTGAGAACACCAAGTTGTATGACTTCACTAGCACCAACAACAATGATTTCCTTAGCACACATATTGCTCCACCTTCTCCTGATGCTACCTTTTATGAAATTAAGCCTGCTTTATTGAATCTTGTGATGAGAGAGCAATTTTCTGGTGCTAGTTCTGATGATACTGCTGCCCATCTCAATAGCTTTGTTGAACTTTGTGAGATGCAAAAATATAAGGATGTAGATGGAGACACTATTAAGCTCAAGATTTTTCCTTTCTCCTTGAGAGGAAAAGCTAAAGAATTGTTGCTTTCTTTGCCTAAAAATAGTATTGATTCTTGGACTAAGTGCAAAGATGCTTTTATTGGAAAGTATTATCATCCTGCTAAGATTATATCTATGAGAAGTACATTATGAAATTTAAACAACTTGATAGTGAACATGTTGCTCCAACTTGGGAAAGAATAAAATCTTTGGTTAAGAATTGCCCTACTCATGGACTCACTGCTTGGATGATTATCCATACTTTTTATGCAAGTTTGAACTTCTCCTCAAGAAATCTGTTGGATTCAGTTGCTGGAGGTACCTTCATGGGCCTCACTTTGGGTGCTGCAACAAGGCTCCTTGATAATATGATGGTTAACTACTCTGAATGGCATGTTGAAAGAGCTCCACATGGTAAGAAGGTAAATTTTTTTGAGGAAACTTCCTCTTTGAGTGAAAATATTGATGTAATTATGGCTATGCTTGTTAATGGGAAAGCTCCTCTAGATCCTAATAGTGTTCTCTTAGCCTCTTTGGTTGCTCAAGAAGAACAAGTTGATGTGAACTTCATTAGAAACAACAATTTCAACAACAATGCCTATAGGAATAATTTTGGTAGCAACAACAATTATAGGCCTTATCCTCCTAATAATGGAAATTCCTATGGAAGCTCTTACAATAATGCTAGAAGTGCCCCCTCTGAACTTGAAGTCATGCTCGAGGACTTTATTAGTAAACAAACCACTTTCAATAAGACTATAGAGGAAAAGCTTTTAACTGTTGAGAAAAATATATCCTCTTTGTCTGAAGCTCAGTCCTCCTTGATTAATAAAATGGCCGCTAAATCTGAAACTTTGGAAAACACCTTTGCTACTGCTCATGCCATACAAGTTACTATTGATGAAAATGTTAGGCTGTTAGCTCAACTTCATGCTAGGTGGGAAAGGGAAGCTGAAATTGATAGAAACAATAGTGTGTGCACCATCACCACTAAACCACAAGTAGTCTCTGTTCCTCCTACTACTATGCCTAAGCCTATTGAGCCTACTACTAGTGATGCTAAGTTTGACTTTGATATTGATGGTTGCAATATTTCTGAAGTGATTATGTTTCTACAAAAGCTTGCTAGAAGTCCTGATGCTAGTGATATGCATGTTGCTTTCACTAAACACATTACAAATGCTCTTGTTAAGATTAAGGAAGAGAAGCTAAAACACAAAGCTTCTAATCCTAGGAAAGTAGCAGATAGTTGGGAACCCATTATTAATATGCAAGTGAATGACTTTGATCTTAAAGCTTCATGTGATCTTGGTTCTAGTGTCTCTATTATGCCTAGGAAGATTTATGAAATGCTTTATTTGCCACCATTGGAAGATTGTTATTTAGATGTCCCACTCAATGATAATGCTAAGAAGAAAATCATGGGGAGTATTAATGATGTTCTCATTATGGTCAACAATGCTTATGTCTCTGTTGACTTCTATGTTTTGGATGATGAATACAATGCTTCTTGTCCTGTTACTTTGGGAAGACCTTTTCTTAGAACAGTTGGTGTCATCATTGATATGAAAGAAGGCACCATTAAATATAATTTTCCATTCAATAAAGGTATTGAACACTTCCCTATGAGGAGAGAGAGGTTGCTTTTTGCTCCTCCTTTGAAAGCAAGGTTGATGTTAATGCTTCATCATTTGAAAATACTTGATTCTTCTTGCTTTGTGTGCCTAACTTAAAGGCGTTAAAGAAAAGTACTTGTTGGGAAATAACCCAAGAGTTTCCTTGAGTCTTGGAAGTTATTACTTTAGTAATGACCTCTCCTTATCCTTTTTGTTTGATTTTTGTGCCAAGAATGACCTCTAATGAGAGGAAAGTAAGATTTGGGGAGTTGCCGTCCCGAAACAGATTTTTGTCCTCCACCAAAACCGTTCGTGAGGAGTCTCTGTAACTCGTATTGAGCTCAAAATTTACTAATAAATCCCCTAGTATGTTAGATAACTTTCATTAGTTCAACACTTTTTGATTTGATTAACATAAGATATTCGAAAAAATCGGTTTCTACTTGTTGGTCTGTTTTGACAGATTTTTTCCATTATTTGCATTTGCTTCTTATTGATT
Organism: Avena longiglumis; assembly: GCA_030063025.1. NCBI lineage: Eukaryota > Viridiplantae > Streptophyta > Magnoliopsida > Poales > Poaceae > Avena > Avena longiglumis. Next base: position 552,124,208 of record CP125973.1, on the reverse strand, counting down.
CCTTTTTGAGTTCTTTTTAGGTGAATTGAGATTTTTGAAGGAGTTGCTACAGTAGCTTGTGTTTTTAGTGAAAAGCCTTGCTGTTCCAAAGCTTTGCCAGAGGTCTAATATCTTTGGAATAAACTAATGTTGCTAATGAAGATTGTGTGAAGTTTTGTATGAAAGAAAATTTTCAGGTGTAGAGAGAGGATAATGCAATGAGATGAAGAATGGACAAAATCTCAAGCTTGGGGATGCCACCATGGTGACACCCCAAGAAATATCCAAGAGGTACAAGCGTCAAAGCTTGCGGATGCCCAAGGCATCCCCTTTTTCATCAATAAAAAGCTCAGGTCTGTCTAGACACTTCGTTTTTATTGTTTCATGCACAGTTGTGTTGTTATTGGAGAGTCTTAGTTTTCGTTTTCTTTGCTTAGTTCTTTTAGTTTGCTTGAGAAGTTTGGACCCCCGTTTTTGCTGTGTTGTTTTGCAAATAAGGTTGTTTGGTGTTTGGAAAGGAGTAGTAAGTTCTTACTTAAAGTGCAAGAGGATCTTGCATTGACTGTGACTTAGACTTTAGCATGACATGCTAGGTGTTGTTTTGGCATTATGCTTAGTGATTATTGTTGTAGCATGTCTTATTCCAAACAATTGGGATTGCTTAGTGTGCCTTGAAGAAATTATGCGTTGTTTTAGCATGCAAAAAGCATAGTATTGTGGTATTCTCCTTTGATGCTTTGCTTGGGTTGACTTGGCACATGTTCACACCATGTTATGACTTTCACAGGTCACCATTAGCCTCTATGATCATTTAGTCCTTGACTTGTAGTACTACTCTTTGCTTTGATTAGTAATGCTTTGTTGCACTGCATGATTATGGCCATTATTGCTCTCTTAGTTGGTTGCTCCCAGTATTTTGCTAGCATCCACTTGTATGAGTAAGTTCTACTCATGCTTCCAACTCCCAAGAAACCCAGTTATTCCAAAGTGTCCACTATAAACTCCTATGCATGGCGTGTTACACCATTCTAAGTATATTCTTGTTTTCAGCTATCTTCCAATTAAAAACTATTTTGTTATGTGAAAACTTAGTGATTAAAGCCCTCACAAACTTGATGGCACACTTTATATTCTTTGCCTCTAATAAACTTGAACCATTGTGACAACTATGTTATATGTGCTTGCACTTATATGTTGGAATTAACAGAACCGTGTTGTCACGGGGAACGTTTTCAACATTGCACTTGTACTTTGTACTTAGTTGATATCATGATCTTTTGTCTATGGATGTCACCGGTGTGAAATAAAGAGGGAACTTTTAAGTCCAAGGAGTTTTTATCATGTGTTAGAGAAATGCCTGGGCCGCTAGCCTAAGCCATGCCTAATCATGGTGGAAACTTGCAGCATCACCATAGTGAGCTATTTATGAAGCATCCTCAATAAAAAGCTATGCATATGGTAAATAAAAAAGATTGCCGAGATGCTCATTGTCTGCTTGCCTTGTCATTTTGGTTATGGGAAATCTCATGTACCATGTGCAAGGGGTAACCCGTTGGCGGTTCTCAATGATATGCAAATACTTACAATGACAAGAACTTACCTGGGCCCAAAGTTGAGTATGCATGAGGTGCGGCCCTCGTATTCAAGGGACTTGAGATTGCCAACTTATACTTCGTCAAGCAAATACTCCATCTTTGTCACTTTAACCTTAATCACTTCAAGATGCTTATGATAGGGGCAATGAGGGCTAAAAGCTAACAAGTACCATAATTTTTGGAAGCTCTTTTTGAAACTTGAAATCTCTGCTTTCTTTATAAAAGGTATTTCTTCCACCACTATTGAGTCTCCACCTTGTACCTTTAGGCATCATTAAAAGAGCATAGTTGTCATTCTGTGTGCAGTGTTCCAAAGCTTATTGATTGATGCATATTGTGATATTACTTGTTCTTGTGCTATTTGTTTCTAGTCACCCTTATGAACTTTGAAGGTGCCCTATGCATCTATTTGCTACTCTATGAGGGAAAAGCTGATTGCCACTATGTTATGTTTTATGTATGTGAAACAAACAAACGTTTTTCAATGCATGTTATTCATGATCTTTGTTTGTAGCCTTTCATGTTGCATGCATAGTTACTATGTCCTATTGTTAGAACTCCATATTTCATGCTCATGTTTAGAGTTCTTTGATCCCAGCTTTCAATGCTTGCAAATGGTTTGATCTTGGTTTTGATGGTGCATGTCACCTCAAAAATTATTCTTTTATCACTTACGTACTCGAGGACGAGCAGGAGTTAAGCTTGGGGATGCTTGATACGTCGGAAACGTATCTATAATTATGATGCTCCATGCTTGTTTTGTATATACTTTGCTTTTCTTTGTCTACACTTTGAGGTGTTTTTATATATTTTCTAGAACTAACCTATTAACAAGTTGCCACAGTGCCAGTTGCATGTTTTCTTCTGTTTTGGTTCCAAAAAGGCAGAAAATCAATATTCTCGGAATTGTACGGGACAAAAGTCAAAGTCATTATTTTTCCAAGAGCAACACGGAACCACAGCGAGCCGAGGGGCCATAGGTGGTCAAGACCCTAGGCGCGGGAAAGCCCTGGAGGCGCCCATAGGGGGTGTGGACCCCCAGGACCCCCACCGACCTTGACTCTTGCGCCTATAAGAAGCCTCCGACCCAAAAACCCTAGGGCATCTAGAAGAAATCCACGAAAACCTCTATAGTGTCGCCGCCACCGAAGGGGAGATTCGGGGGATAGAAAGTCTCTGTTCTTGCACCCTTCCGGGACGGGGAAGTGCCCACGGATCCATCTCCATCTATCTCCACCACCATCTCCATCACCGTTGCTTATTCCCATGATGAGGAGGGAGTAGTTCTCCTTCGAGGCTAAGGGCTCTACCGGTAGCTATGTGTTCATCTCTCTCTCTATGCATGATCTTGTGGTCATGAGCTTTGTAATCAAGTAGATGTACCTAGCTACTCAAGTGCTTCATTAGATCTCTGCTCTCCCCATGTGTGTGAAAGTGACAGCGTGCACGCCATGGTGGCACTTAGGCTTGAGTCTACATAAATACTCTTTGTGCTTTAATAGATATATGATTTTCCCCACGTGTGTGAAAGTGACAGCATGTATACCGTGTGTGGCACTTTGGCTAGATTGAATATTTGTTATGAGTTATATTTGGAGTTGGATGTCTCTAAGAAATTGCGGTGTTTTATTGGAACCATATAGCGCTCAAGGTGACAGTGTGGGGTTGTCTAGATTGGGGAAGGCGGACTTTGAGGTGTGCTGTTATAGCCCTACCTTGGATTAGAGTGTCCAACCGGAGAGTAGTTAAGAGTAGTATCATGAAGAGAGGATATTTATATGAGAGAGTGTTCACTAGTGAAAGTATGATCCCTAGGCCTTGTTTCTAAGCATTGAAACACCGTTTGCTACTAGATCTGTTGCATGTTTGCTTGCTTCCTTCTTGTTGCCTTTAGTCTTTGCCTCACTGTCAAGCTATTTTCTGGCACCGTTACCACTTGTATTTCACTATCTCTTTGCTGAACTAGTGCACCTGTACACCTGACAAGTGTATTGGGTGTGTTGGGGACACAAGAGACTTCTTGTATCTTGATTGCAGGATTGCTTGAGAGGGAATACCTTTGACCACTTCCTCCCTGAGTTCGATAAACCTTGGGTAATCCACTTAAGGGAAACTTGCTGATGTTCTACAAACCTCTGCACTTGGAGGCCCAATAACTGTCTACAAGAATAAAAGTGCATAGACATCAATTAGCAAACCACTAAATATATACTGTGACAACGAGCCCGCAGTATTTTATGCTCACAACAACAAGTCGAGTAATGCTTCCAAACCAATAGAGATAAAGCATTATGTTGTGAAATACAAGATCCAGGATCACACTATAAGACTCGAGCATTTAAGGACAAAGGATATGCTTGCGGATCCGCTAACAAAAGGCTTACCACCCAATATGTTGAAGGAGCACTTAGCCGGAATGGGTTTAAGGGAAAGCCTATGATTCCTGGATCATAAGAGGCCCAAAAGAAAAGAATTCTTGTTTCAAAACAAGAGGTACATTGTAGCTGTCTCATTCTATCGGCAATTGAGTTGTGACGATGAAACATGCTCTATGTACCGAATAGTGATGAAACGAGTAAAGTATAAAGTAAAAAACTAAAGTTGAGATCAAGGGGGAGACTGTTAGATTGATCTCCTCCGCGTGGGCCCAACGGCCCACCGGGCCCTTTGACTCGCGCCCTGATCGGGGGCGCCCAGCCCAATATGGTTGGCGTGCCCCTGTCACACTGCGTATATAAACAGGTGGGGGTCGGCGGCTCGGAACACGAGGTTCGTCACGAGTTGTACTCCCCACCGACATACCCTACCGATCTAGGTTACGCAGTAGTGACGGGAAGCACCCTACCGCCACCGCCTAGGTCACCTCGAGCTATACGTCGTTGTTCATCACCATGGCCACATCGAACCCCTCCTCTTGCCAAGGAGAAGGTATGTGTCCACTCTCTGATCTCTCTCTCAGTTGCTAGAAACACCTTGGAGTTATTTCCTTGCTCCTACTGGTTCGATAACCTTGGTTTCATAACTAAGGGAAGACTTGATGATGTGCTCATCACACCTTGCTCTTGGGGTCTCCCAACGAAGCTCTGCAATCAACTAAGACGCGTCAAGATTTTTTGGCGTCGTTGCCGGGGAGTTAAGGACAGCTTCACAAAGGGAGTCTTTCACAACCATTCTCTTTACTTTGATTTTGTTTTGATTTGTTTTGCTTGCTTCTTTTTACCAAAAATACAAAAAAATATTTTCATTTGGTTTGCTTTTTCTTATCAAAAACACACAATAAAATCCTACTCTAGTTGCTACTGTTGTTGGCTTGCTTCACTTTTGCAGAAATGAACACTACTGAGAACACCAAGTTGTGTGACTTCAATAGCACAAACAACAATGATTTCCTTTGCACACCTATTACTCCACCTGCTCCTCATGTACCTTTTATGAAATTAATCCTGCTTTGCTGAATCTTGTTATGAAAGAGAAATTTTCTGGTGCTAGTTCTGATGATGCTTCTGCCCACCTTAATAACTTTGTTGAACTTTGTGAGATGCAAAAATATAAGGGTGTAGATGGAGATATTATTAAGCTCAAATTGTTTCCTTTCTCTTTGAGAGGAAAAGCTAAAGAATGGTCGCTATCCTGTCCTAGAAATAGTATTGATTCTTGGATTAAATGCAAAGATGCTTTTATTGGAAAATACTATCATCCTATTAAGATTATATCTATGAGAAGTGAAATAATGAAATTTAAACAACTTGATAATGAACATGTTTCTCAATCTTGGGAAAGATGAAATCTTTGGTAAAGAATTGTCCCACTCATGGACTAACTGCTTGGATGATTATCCAAACTTTTTATGCAGGACTAAATTTTTCTTCAGGAAATCTATTGGATTCTGCTACTAGAGGTACCTTTATGACCATTACTTTGGGTGCTGCAACAAAGCTTCTCGATAATATGATGGTTAATTATTCTGAATGGCACACTGAAAGAGCTCCACATGGTAAGAAGGTAAATTCTGTTGAAGAAACCTCCTCCTTGAGTGATAAAATTGATGTTATCATGTCTATGCTTGTTAATGGAAAATCTCATATTGATCCAAATAATGTTCCTTTATCCTCTTTGGTTTCTCAACAAGAGCAAGTTGATGTGAGCTTCATTAGAAATAATAATTTTGGCAACAATGCTTATGGTATTAATAACTCTAGGCCTTATCCTCCCAATAATTGTAATGTTTATGGAAATTCCTACAACAACAATAGAAGTGCTCCCTCTGAACTTGAAGTCATGCTTAAAGACTTTATTAGTAAACAAACTACTTTCAACAAGATTGTGGAGGAAAATCTTTTGAATGTTGAGAAAAATATTTCATCTTTGTCTGAAGCACAATCCTCTTTGATTAATAAAATGGCTGCTAAACCTAAAACCATGGAAAATACCTTTGTTGTTGCTCATGCTATACAAGTTACAATTGATGAAAATGTTAGACTGTTAGCTAAATTGCATGCTAAGTGGGAAAGAGAAGATGAAATTCCTAAAAAAAATAGTATTTGTACTATTACCACCACCAATGTTAATGCTAGCAAACCACAAGAAGTCCCCATTCCTTCTACAACAATGCCTAAACCCAATAAAAATGCTGAAATTTTTCAAAATATGGGAAACAATAAGTCTACTACCTATGATGCTAAGTTTTATTTTGATCTTGATGGTTGCAATATTTCTGAAGTGATTATATTCCTACAAAATCTTGCTAGAAGTCCTAATGCTAGTGCTATGAATATGGCTTTTACAAAACACATTACAGATGCTCTCATTAAAATTAAGGAAGAAAAATTGAAACATAAAGCTTCTATTCTTAGGAAATTATAAGATGGTTGGGAACCCATCATTAATATGCAAGTTAATGATTTTGATCTCAAATCTTTATGTGACCTTGGTTCTAGTGTCTCTATTATGCCTAGAAAGATTAATTTATGAAATGCTTGATTTGCCACCTTTGGAGGATTGCTATTTAGATGTTCCACTTGATGATAATGCTAAAAAAAACTCACGGGGAGTATTAATGATGTTCTTATATTGTTAACAATGCCTATATCCATGTTGATTTTTATGTTTTGGGTGTTGAATGCAATGCTTCTTGTCCTATTACTTTGGGAATACATTTTCTTAGAACTGTTGGTGCCATTATTGATATGAAAGAAGGCACCATTAATATCAATTTCCATTCAAGAAAGGTATAGAACACTTCCCTATAAGGAGATATAAGTTACCTTTTGCTCCTCCTTTTCAAGAAAAATTTGATGTCAATGCTTCTTCATTTGAAAATACTTGATTTTTGCTTCTTATGCCTAACTTAGAGGCGTTAAATAAAAGTACATCTTGGGAGATAACTCAATATTTTTATTGAGTCTTGGAAGTTATTACTTCTGTAATAACCTCTCCTTATAATTTTTGTGTCATTTTTGTACCAATAATAACCTATAATGAGAGAGAAGTAAGATTTGGGGAAGTTGTTGTCTCGAAACAGATTTTTGTGCTTCACTGTAAAAATTCATGAAAAATCTCTGTATGTCGGATTGAGCTATAATGTTATAAGTAAATGCCCCAGGTTGTTTTCTAACTTCCATTAGTTCAACACATTTTGATTTGAGCAACAGAAGGTCTTCAAAAAAATAGGATTTTACCTGCTAGTCTGTTTTGACAGATTTCTGCCATTATTTGCATTTGCCTCTTTATCGGGTTTTTTTTGAGTTCTTGATCACTTGAGCTTTTTAAAGGAAGTGCTACAGTATCTTGTGTTTTAATGAAAGTTTTACTTGTGTTGAAACTAAACCCCAAGGCCTATTCTTTTGAATACACTAATGTTGTTAATGAAGATTGTGTATGAAGGAAATTTTCAAGTGTAGGGGAAGAATGATATAATGAGATGAAGAATGGACAAAAGCTCAAGCTTGGGGATGCCACCCCGTGTCACCCCAAGAAATATTCAAGAGGTACAAGCGTCAAGCATCCCCTTCTTCATCAATAAAAATCTCAGGTCTCTTTCTAGACACTTTGTTTTTATTGTTTCATGCACTGTTGTGTTATTCTTGGAGCGTCTTAGTTTTTGTTTTTGGTTTTTCATTTGCTTAGTTTGCTTGAATAAAGTAGTTGGACCCCCGCATTCGTTGTGTTGTTTCAAATAAGTTGATTAGTGTTGGAAAAGAGTAGAAAGTTTCATGCTTATAGTGGTACAAAAGGGAGCTTGTTTTGACTGTGGCTTAGACTTTATCATGTCATGCTAGATGTTGTTTTGACATTATGCTTAGTGATTATTGCTATAGCATGACTTGTTCCAAACAATTGAGATTCCTTAGTGTGCCTTGAAAGAATCATGCATTGTTTTAGCATACAAAAGCATAATATTGTGGTATTCTCCTTTGATGCTTTGTTTGGGTTGACTTGGCACATGCTCACACCATGTTATGACTATGAACCAGTCACCTTATCCTCTATGATCATTTAGTTTTTGACTTGTGGTACCACTTTATGCTTTGATTGATAATGTTTTGTGGCTCTGCATGATTATGGCCATTATTGCTCTCTTAGTTGGTTGCCCCCAGTCTTTTCCTAGCCTCCACTTGTATTGAGTAAACTCTACTCATGCATCCAACTCCCAAGAAACCAAGTTATTCCAAAGAGTCCACTATAAACTCCTATACATGGTGTGTTACACCATTCCAAGTACATTCTTGTTTTATCTATCTTCGAAATTAAACTTGTTATGTGAAAATTAGTGATTAAAGCTCTCACAAACTTGATGGCACACTTTATTTTTCTTGTCCCTAATAAACTTCAACCATAGTGTCATCTATGTTGTATATTCTTGCACTTATAAGTTGGGAATTAGCAGAACCATGCTGTTATGGGGAACGCTTTCAACATCTATACATATTACCCAGTTGATATCATGATCTTTTGTTTATGGATGTCGGCGGTGTGAAATAAAAGGGGATATTGTAAGTTCATGGAGTATTATATATGTGTAAGAGAAACGCCTGGGCGGCTATCCTAAGTCATGCCTAATCATGGTGGAAACTTGCAGCATCACCATAGTGAGCAATCCATGAAGCATCCTCAGAAAAAATATAGAAAAAAGAGAGAGAAAGAAAAAGAAAAAATATATACACCATGCGCATGGTAAATAAAAGGATCGCTGAGATGCTCATTGTCTGTTGCCTTGTCATTTTGATATGGGATAGCTCGTGCGTCATAGGGCAAGGGGTACCCCGTTAGCGGTTCTCTATGATACACGTAAACTTACAATGACAAGAACTTGCTTGTGACTAAAGTTGAGTAGCATGAGGAACGACCCTCGTACTCAAGGGACATGAGATTGCCAACTTATGATTTGTCAAGTATATACTCCATACTTTGTTCACTTTAATCTTAATCACTTTAAGATGCTTATCATAGGGGCAATGAGAGATGAAAGCTAATAAGTACCATAATTTTTGGAAGCTCTTTATGAAACTTGAAATCCCTGCTTCCCTGTGAAGGGCCTATCTTCCTACTTTTAGATTGAGTCTCCACCTTCTATCTTTATGCACCAATTAAGAGAGCATAGTTTTCATTCTTAGTTTTATGTGTATTATCCCAAAACTTATTGATTGATTCATAATGTTGATATGGCGTGTTCTTGAACTATTTGTATCTAGTCACCCTTATGAACTTTGAAGGTGTCCTATGCATTTATGTTTTGCTACTCCATGAGGGACAGGCTAAATACCACTATGCTATGTTTTCTATATGTGAAACAAATGCCTCTCAATGCATTGTTATTCATGATCTTTGTTTGTATCCTTTCATGTTGCAACATAGTTTCTATGTCTTATTGCTAGAACTTCATCTTTCATGCTCATGTTTAGAGTACTTTGATCCCAGCTTTCACTGCTTTGCAAATGGTTTGATCAAGATTGTGATGGTGCATGTCACCTCAAAAATTATTCTTTTTATCACTTACCTACTTGAGGACAAGCAGGAGTTAAGCTTGGGGATGCTTGATATGTCGTAAACGTATCTATAATTTTTGATGTTCCATGCTTGTTTAATATTAACATTGCTATGCTTTATCTACACTTTGAGGTATTTTTATACATTTTCTGGGACTAACCTATTAACAAGATGCCGCAGTGCCAGTTGCATGTTTTCTGTTGTTTTTTATTTTAGAAAAGCTAGTAAGAAAATATTCTTGGAATTGGACGGGACAAAATCCAAAGTCAATATTTTATCAGAGAGAACACAAAGACCGAAGGGCAGCCGAAGGGGGGCCACGTCGCCACCTGGTGTGGGACCCCCGGGCACCTCCCTGCCTCGCCTCTTCGCCTATAAAGTCCCCCCGATGCAGAAACCCTAAGCACCTGATCAGATCTCCACAAAACAGTCTGTAGCCGCCGCCACCATCGTCCCTAGATCGGGGGGATATGAAGCTCTTCCCGGCACCCTGCCGGAGGGGAGAGATCATACCGGAGGCCTTCTTCATCACCATGCCAGCCTCCGGTATGATGCGTGAGTAGTTCACCCTTGGACTATGGGTCCATACAGTAGCTAGATGGTTGTTTATCCTCCTTTGTGCTATCATGTTTAGATCTTGTGAGCTCCATTCATGATCAAGATCATCTATTTGTAATCATTCATGTTGTGTTTGCAGGGATCCGATGGATATTGAGATACTATGTCAGATTGATTATTGATTCTGTCATGTCATATTGATTATTGATTCTATCATGTCTGTGTTGTTTGTGATCTTGCATGCTCTACGTTGCTAGTAGCTATCTTGGCCAAGTAGATGCTTGTGACTCCAAGAGGGAGTATTTATGCTCGATACTAGGTTCATGCCTCTAGTAATCTAGGGAAGTGACAGGAATCTCTAAGGTTGTAGATGTGTTGTTGCTACTAGGGAGAAAACAATAATCTTTTGTTCATGGAACAATTGTATTATTTACTTTACACATATTTCTTAATGCAATTATCCATTTCTTACAACTTAATACTAGAAGGGGTTCGGATGATAACCTGAAGGTGGATTATTAGTCATAGATGCGGTTGGATTACATTCTATGTATATTGTTGTAATGCCCAATCAAATCTCATAGGAATCATGATATATAGTATTTGCATTGTTATGCTTGCTCAGTCTATCAATTGCCCCGATGTAATTTGTTCACCCAGCATGTTATCTATCTTAAGGAGAACACCTCTAGTGAACTGTGGACCCCGGTCCAATCTTTACCATTGTTACATCATCTACTGTTACTGTTTACTTTCTACAAGCAACTGTTACCTTTCAAACTATATGTTTAATCCTTTGTTTTCAGCAAACCAATGAGATTGACAACCTCACTGTAAGTTGGGGCAAAGTCTTGAGTTTGTGTTGTGCAGGATTTCAAGTTACTAGCAACACCTTGGAGTTGTTTCGTTGCTCCTACTGGTTCGATAACCTTGGTTTCATAACCGAGGTAAGACTTGCGGTTGTGCTCATCACACCTTGCTCTTGGTGTCCCACAACGAAGCTCTGCAATCAACTGAGCCGCGTCAGTAAGCGGTGACAACATCCATCAGTTTCATTTTTAAGTCCATGCTTACTGCCATTGAGATCAAATATCTAAAGGTAATTCCATCCATGACTAGGGAATAAGTTTCCTCAAAGTCGACACCTGGTCGCTGAGTGAAACATTAAGCAACGAGCCTTGCTTTGTACCTTACTACTTCATTATTCTTGTTTCTCTTTCGAACATAATCCCATTATGGCCAACAGGGCGAATGTGGAGAGAAGTTAGACAAGCATGTCCAAATACCTTTCTTTTGTTTAACGATAATAACTCAGCAGTGATTGCCTTCTGCCAATCTTTCCAATCTGACCTTTTCTTACAATCAGCGAACATGTTAGGCTCGGGGTCAAGATCTATGATTGAGGCAATTTTCTTGGAAAAATTAACGTTGACATTTGACATGGCTCGGTTGTATGACTCGAATTAACATAGTTAATGGTCATTTCGTCATGGAGTGTATCAGGCACATCCTCTTGCTCCACCGGATTTCCCAATCCGGGGGCTAGGTCATTTAGCTTTCTCAGGGACGGTGGCTTGACGGAGCCTCGACGGAGAGACACGTGATGATAACGTGTTTCGCAACCTCTCCCAGCTGGCCGTTCCCGAGGCTGCTCCACAGAGGAAGGGGACTAGAGTCAAAGGGACACAAGAATTGACACAGGGAATAAGAAGGAGCTCTTTATTGATCTCTCTATAAACTAAACGTACAATGATTGTTCCTCTATTTATAGACTATAAAAGGGATAGCGATAATCACATGGGCTAACCTAGTCTGATAGAGGCCTCACCGAATGGACCTTACCGGTCTAGTTTCCTAACAATAAGTACCGGATGTGCGGCAGGCGTGCGCCTCGATGCACAGGAGCGCGTGATGCATACGGTTGATGGCATGGTCGATCACACGCAAAGCTGTAAACCGCAGGATCGGTTGCACAAAAGAGTTGTATCTCCATGGAGGCACATTGTGCTAGACATTAGCACCAAGGCTCTCTTTTTTCCATTTTTTCCCTTCCGTGCCACTGGTATATACCAGTTGTCACTTTACGAACGTAACTTTCTTTTAGATCATCTCCACCCACACCCGCCGGAAGATTCTAGGAGATTTTTTTAGCTTTGGATGGACGAAAATCGGTCAAAACGTCCCAGTCACACCCCATAGACCCCCTAGGAACCAGAAAAGCTTAGACGTCCCAGTAGGCCAACCTCGGCGCGCCGGGGGCTCCGGATGAAACAACGTCTAGGTCGATGGCGTCGCCGATGTCTGTGTCGACCACCACTTCACATACTCGTCCAAAGTAGGAAAGATGACGTTCACCGAGTCATGTGTGCCTGGCTTAGCCCCGACGAGTTGTCGGGGTCGCTTGGGGGCGCATCGTCGCATGTTTCTAACACGCTTCCTTCAGTAGTGGTGCCTCTGGCTCCTCCTTCGGCCATGGCAACATCTTCTTGTTGGGCCTGGGGAAGAGGCACTCCCGCAGTGGATGTGCTGACTTTGTCTCCTTCAGGATGAGGAGCGTCTCCTTTCTGACACAACCAGCGGTGTACAGAAGACATAGCGGCAGGGGAAGGGGGCAAAGGTGGTTAGGTTGCGCGGGCGATTTTTCCCGTTCCAGCTACCTCCGGCTTCGTGGTCGTTTCTCGCCATGGCAGGGTGGTTTTGGGCGAGGAGGCAAGGAGGGCGTGGTTCTGGACGAGTGTGAGTGCCTGTGCGCCTTGCAAAGCGTTTTATAGATAGTCGGGAGGTAGGTGGAAGGGCTAGTGGTGCCATTAACTCTGGCATCAGGTGGCGAGCCGTCACGTGTCGACTCTTGTGAGTGCGCCTATTTGCGCCTGGGGAACCAACGAAATCTTAATAATGTTGACTAGCAGGATTTGTGCCGCTGGTCAGGGGGTCCTGCGAGCGGAATCCTACCTGGCGGTGGGTCCAGTGCAGGTGCCAGGCTGGCAACCCAATTCTAGGCCTACTGGATAAGTTTTGACTAAACTCAGCTGACACAAAAGGCAGTACTGAGCATGGAATACAATGCCAGCAGCGGTGGCAATAACCCCCTCCGACCGTCCTTCCAAGAGTAGCAGATGAGTGATCCCTTGAATCATCCAGCAATGTCAATCAGGTTCAGTAGCCATGCATGGGCTGACACAAAACAAAGCACACAACTGCTTGACTACACTGAAACTTAATAATGTACTACCAGCTCACATCACATGCCAACAGCCTCACTACTTGATGAGTTGTCAAACAGTTAACTCGACTTCTCTTTCTTCTAAATAATAAATGGAGCAGACCAAACACTTCACTGGCTTTCTACACCGTCCGCCGAATGATACTGAACCCGTATAACAGGATGTTCATTGATTCCAGGAACCGAGAGGTATATATATATTGCACCAAAGGAGTTTCAGAGTTGATTGGCAGGGTACAATCAGTGGAAATAAGTGGGGGGGATCTTATTTTGCCGGTGCATCAACATAAAATTTCTCACGGCAATCTTCTTCTCACGATCACCGACCGATGGCTACTGCTACTATAAAGAATTTGAATAAATATTTACACGGCAAATATTGAATGGAGGAGAAAAAGAATGGTATGGCGGGCCCAAGAAACAATATGGCTTTTGGTTGCAATCACAGCCTTTTTCTTAACATTGTTCGGTAAATTTTCCATGTCCACAAAAGAATGAACATCGTGAGAAGCGAGGCCACCGTCGTCCAAAATATGATCAACCACGATGGCATCGACTTCGGAAAGAGACCTGTTTCAGAGGACAACCACGTGGTCAGCATGCTTTAGGAGCCAAATGCTAGTACATCCAAGGACCAAGAAACTCGAGTACCACTCCTCACCGTGTCCAAACTTGATGCAGATTAGGAGCTCTATGATGCATATAGCCACCGAAAGCCAACACAAAGACCCCACCTTTTTAATGGGTTTCCTGAAATCATTTATCATGTAACCAAATTATGTGTGAACCAATAAGTATGTAAAGTTTAGAACTCCTGAGCTGAAAAGTATACCTGTCCTGCAAGTATGTATTGTATTCACGGATGGTTGGTATCGCAATCAACCACCAAAGGACCAGTCGGTAGACAATCAAGGGGTTACGCGGAGGAATCCAAAGGCAGAACTTAAGAAAGAATGTGTTTAGTTCGATAGTCATGAAAATTACACACAAGCTTAGCACTTGGATGAATCTCCAAGGGCCAAGCAGAGGGTACCACTCATCTTTGTCCCACTGCGCTGGTGTGAACTGACCTAGTGTCCTTTTCACCTAAGGAGAGGCAAAGGATGAAACAAGTGAACTCATGAAGAAGGCTCGCATCATCAATATCTATAATAAAAACTCCCACTTATACAAAGGCAAAACAACATGCTACTTCAAATACATAGTTAGGATAGGTATAACACAGGACACTACAGTATAACACAGGCAGGCTGCTTGTGTCTACACATGAAAAAGGAAATATTCAAAAAAGAATCTGCAAGACATAAATAGCAAGATGAAAGGTTTACAACTATATACCTGTACTGGATGTGACTAAAGTAACCTATATTACAGTCCTATATTTCGGGCTACTAATATATCAGTTCTGCCAATGGCAAGTATGAATATGTGTAGGCTAAAATGCCTGTTCATTAACCTAGAAGTATCCATATCATAACTAGAGTTTACGCAAAATTGACACTAACAGCTATTGCATAGTCAGTTTGGACACTGCAGTTAAGCATTATTTGGTTTAGATACAGATAATTTAATATTAAACCATGAGGTAAAGTTTGAGCTTGTACTTAAAATAGTCCAGAACAGCCAAGGAAATAATTTAGTATACAGACCACAGAAGGAGTTGCTTTGGTTTCTCACTATATCTAACATTCGCTAGATTTCATGATACTCCACTTATCACGATACTAAGTAGGATAAAACATCACCTACCACTGGGGATAAAAGAAAAAATTCAATACCACTGCACACTTTGCTGGGTAGCTCATATGCCTAAACATCAATCAATTATCATACCTTACTGATAATATTAGGCTGGCGACTCAACCCAACCCATTCATATGTTCTCCCATCGAAGTATCTCACGGTCTTCATTCCAGCCCAGATACCTGGATCACAGATAAAATGTCCCCATTCAAGAATAGGTAAAGCGTAGTAGATATAAGTAAATGGCTAAATCTATAGGAACATGATACAGCCAAGAAGAATAAACCAATATGAGAAAAAAAAATCAAGCATTATCAATCATGACGGAGATTGCAATGGTCCCTAAATTTTAATGTGGTGAATGCATTTGAATTTAGAAATGCAATTTTAGTTCATACAAGTACCACAGCTTCGCACCTCATTCAAAGATCACCAATATGTCATTAAACTACTATGAAGAAAAAAATACTCTCTCTTTTGCAATAAGAAAAGGTGTCCAGTCAATTAATGGAGCACATAGTTGTTTCAATGACTAAGTTTTATGTATAGGTGTATGAATTTTTACTGGAGATCAGAAGAAGCCACTACATCAACATTACACTATAGGTAAACCATTCTGCGAATGAGGTAATAAAGCCAATGAGAAAAATGATCATCTGAATATGTGCTAAACACAGGTATCCAGTTCAAACTTAAAACTGAACAGGTAGTCTGTATAGATTAAATAAACATAAAAACCTCACCAAACCAGTTGCAGATCAATATGTCTAGAACAATGCTATCCCACCAGCATTCATTGAAATTTGGCAACATATGGCGAAAAGTCAGCTGCAATGCACACAAGGTTACTTAAGGAAATTTGATTTTTTTTAAGACCGGAATGACTAACCACATTAGGATGTAAGAATTACATACCTCCATTAACTCAAAGCCAATTGATAACACCCACAAAAGTGGTTGATTTCGTATCATTATAGCCTTTCCCCACCATCCAAGGATATGGGCAATTACAAACTCGTCAAAAAGGATGTCCTAGAGAAACCTATATTTAAATCAGTAACTTGACATTTTCTAAAAGAAGGATCAGTAACTTGAAGCATCTCCAAGATTATGATCAATCAGAGAAATGGCAAAAAAATTGAACAAGAAAAGGTAGCAGGTGTGTGAATGAAGTCATCATACATAAACATTGTTAAACCTGCTTTTCGGATGATCAGGTACATATATACGGCAGTCAGTTCCGTAAGATCTTTCAGGTAATTCTGTCACATAAATGCACAAAAATAAGTATTTCTTCAACAGCATAAAGCTACACAATTAGATCAGATATACAAAACCAACTGCCTTACCAACACCAAGATCCGGGTGAAGATACCTCATAAATTGCCTGGCATCATCACGAGTCTGCAAAATGAAATAAAAAATATGACTACTAACTATAGGTTGTATTTTTTATTATTTCTTCCTCAATAAATTATAAATTGTTGTTCAAATACATAAAAAATGTGCGATATTACACAATTAAATTTAGACAATAATTTTTGTCCTCATATTTTCTGACACAGACCACCACTTATTTTGTATAATTAAGTGAAGAACTGATATTGTCTTGGGAGATTCCTACTGCATAAACAAGCTATCAGGATGATGTAGAATAGGGATACCCTGACACTTTTTCCTATTGCGTTTTACTCTTTTAATCATCCTATTTCCAAATTTATGTGTATTTTACTTCAAGTGGTAATACATAATTATGTTATAAATATCTCTTGCCAGATATTCCAAATGCCAAGCAATGCTTTTATTTTATTTTATGTTTAGTCAGTGCAATGACATATTTAATCATTTTGTGTGAAGAATGAATAAAAGCACTACTAAAATGCCGTTCCCTGTGCTAAGCAAGAAACTGAAACAGAGACTTTCGCACCATAAATTAGCACTATTTTTGGCTCATGAATCCCAAGAATCTAGTAGCAATAAACCTTTTATGAGCAAGATTACAAAGAAATGTACTAACCTGGAAAAGTAAAAATGTGAGGGACACAAGGTAAACTACTGCCATCCCATGGACCAGGCGCCAAATCGCAGGATGTGGTCTAATGAGCACACTGAATCATATTGGCAAGTAAATTGTCAGTAAACATTTGCATAAACCTCTGTTACTTCTGAAAAAAAAATTAGGAGAAGGTTGCATTGAGCAATGGATTTTTTATACAGGGAGCAGAAATGGAGAAACTTTTTATATCAACACAGAAAAGTATAAAGCAAGAAAATATTCTTTACAGCAAAAGTGGCTCACTCACTGTAATGTAATATCACAAAAACATAAAATGTATAGGTACTCTACGAGTGCTAATATAAAACCGATACATCGGAGAAAAGGGAAATATCTCCTGATCATATTCACAGGCTCAAAATCAATTGTGAAGCGCAACAAATACATTATCCTTGTGTTGAACAGCAGTGTGCAATACCTACATGCCTCTACATATGAAAGTCACAGTTAGCAAATAAGAGACAGAGTTTCTGGAACTCACGTCGAAGGTGCCTGAAGAAATGAATAAGCCAAGAAAACGGCAATCATGGCGAAGACACCCCTGTTGACAAGA
This sequence comes from Avena longiglumis, assembly GCA_030063025.1. Classification (NCBI taxonomy): domain Eukaryota; kingdom Viridiplantae; phylum Streptophyta; class Magnoliopsida; order Poales; family Poaceae; genus Avena; species Avena longiglumis. Next base: position 552,106,515 of record CP125973.1, on the reverse strand, counting down.
CAAATATGAGCACACAAATTTTCCAGAACTAAAATTAGAATAGCCAGATAAAAGGCGAGAAAATAATGGGGAAAAGTTTATGATCTCTATTGTGGATTTCTTCTAGCAGATATTCAATTGGGAGTACATACAAGTAATGATCTTTTTTCTAGCCAAACATAAATAAAATACCTTTTCACAGATGAGACGCGGTCAGTAGAGAAGCTTCCTTCTGGATTAAGAGCACCACTTGCCCAACTGATAAAGATATAACAAACAATTTTCAATTAAACATACAGCAGTTTTGCAATTTCTTTAAATATTCTTTGTAGGATCTTTACAATGGTAGAGTGCCACAGTAGGTGAACCATCAGCAATGAATTAAAATCTAGCAAGCTAGAAATAATTCCACGGGTAAAAAAAATCCAACTCACATTAAAAAGCAGGTTCCCATCAGTAACAATGAGATCGTCCGTGGTCTGTACGCCCATGCTGTCCATGGATCAACTTCACCAAAATTATTGACTGGCTTTACACCATTGCACTCTCTGCTAATATACTCCCTTCTAGGTTTATCATGACCATTGGCCTCCATGGTGGCAAATTATTAGCTGCAAAACATCAGGAATAGCATATCAGAATGCATAATCTTTTTACTGACCCTTCCTAAAAACGAGTGCAGGTTGCAGGGGACGCACAACATCTCAGTGAGACAAATGACTAACACCTGAATAATGCTACTAGTAAACATCAAGAAATGACCCAGCACATCTGGAAATAAACACTTCAAACAAAAAAACTGTGCTCCAGAAGCATCATCAAGCTTCACACTTGCAGCAGTCAGGCTCTAGACACTATGCAGCAGCTTATATCTCTAGTAGTAGTACACAGAACGGTTCGAGTAGCATATTCCTGCTAGGCGAGGCTATGACGTGCCTACAGCAATGCTCGCACCTTGTGTGGCTCTGGTTGTTCCAGGATAACAAAAAGGGTGCTGTCTGCTGCAACCAAAGGCTTTCACGGAAAACCAAACCTCAAAAGGCCGAAACAGAGGAAGATGTGGGCAGGAGAGAAAAAAGAAAATGCATTTGGACTTTCGAAGGGATGCGACTGACGAGAACAATTCTGAAATATGATTTTCAGCTACGGCGGGCGTGGAGATAATTAGGCACGGCAGTAGAGCCGTACGCCTCCTCCCAGACTCCAAATTAAGAAAACGGAAAAGGTGAAATCAGCAGCTTTTCGCAATGCCCGCAGAAGTTCGGGAAACCGGAGACGCCCGCAACATCAAATCGAATCTGCAGGCGGTGTTCTCCACGCATAGATAGCTGGGTGCATATGGAAGAACTGGAGCGGGCAGCTAACTGAAGCGTGGGTCTCTGTCGAGAAAAACAGGGGAATTTGGGCCTTTTGCGGACGAATGCGACTGAAGAAATCAAGGGGGTAAAAAACAAGTAGACTGAATATGCGGGAAAAGAAACACCTACGTGGGGGAGGAAAGCGATGGCCGCCCCGTGGTATGATTGGGAGATCTTGGCCGCGGAAAACGATCAGGGGATTTGTCCTTCCTTCCGCTTCTTCTTCTTCGATTCTTCGCTGGTCTTGGCGAAGGGAGAGAGGGGCAGAGAAGCTCTCTGCCGGGAGGGAGGGGGAGAGGGAACAGAGAAAATGGAGTCTAGCCGTCGCCGGTGAGAATCTTCTTATAAGCGAAGATGGTCAAAGGACAGCGGGGAGAGAGTTGTGCGGAAAGAAAACATAGATGGGGGAGAGGGAGAGAGAGAGATACTAAAACGCAGTTTTAGATTAGGGTTTATGCTTGATTCTCTCTCTCTCTCTCCTTGTGGTGGGACCCACAGGAAAAGTGCCTCCTTGATTTACACATAAGACGCCAAAACCAAAACTACTCCTCCCTCTTACTGTATGTGTTTTCCTTTTTTTGAAGACTAGAAGGTATTCTAACTAAGTCAATCCTTACAAGAACACCACTCACAAAAATAAAAATTGCAAACTAGCCCAAGGGAATTGTATCTCCACTCTACATAAGGCCATTGCGTTTTGTGAGCCTACCTCGATGTCGCACATGCTCCACGATGTTGTTTCAAAGGAGCCACTATAACTACAAACCTAGAAGCTACCTAACACCGCGAGGAAATGTCGACGGCAATCTAAAACACAAAAGGTCGACCTGGTGAAAAACGTGAAAGTCAGACGAGGAGAGCCAATCCCACATCGACATAGAAAGCGTTCATGAAGAAACATATTGACATGACCATTGACACCGCTACGATCAGAGGCATAGGCAATGTACTTCTCGACTCTATCCCCAACACTAATGATCGGATCCGATGAAACACCATCACGCCACCCCACGGCGGCGTTGGAACTAGCGATGTTCCAACAGGGACTGACTAGGAGGTACTTATTCCACCTTGCCATCGCCTCCACGCCTGCACCAGCGGCACAAGGACACCAAAACGAACAAGTTTTAACTTTATGTTCTTCCATTTCATAGATTCTGGCAAGGCATGACGGGCGATGAGGGTCACTCACACACATAAAAGCAACCATGCATTATTATGTTTGTTACTTATTTATATTTGTCTTTTGGTGTATGTTGGCATAGGCATATCTTATCTCAACCCGTTTCTATTTGTACTCGTAGTTCTATATTCTCATTGCATCTTGAAATTGTGTGGGTGCCTAATCATGTGCAAACAAAAACATGCTCCATGAAAGTACAATGGTGAAATTGATGTGATAGGGGCAAGTGCCGAACCATAAATGGCTGGGGTGAATTTCGAATGGTCCCTCTAGCTAGAATAGTTATTGTGTCACATGACATGAATTGCAACCGGGTCAGTCGTACGTGCCGACTTATTTTGCAAAATGGAGGTGATACCATATTAAAATAATGTACACGGCCTCATTTATTTATTAGTCCCTTTCGTTTTAAAATATAAGGTGTTTAGGGATTAGATAAAAGTTAAAACTTACTAACTTTGACTAAATATTTTAAAAATATATTTACATCTACACTATTGAATGGAAACATTAATAGAATATACTTTATGGTGAATCCATTGATATTGATTCAGTGTTGTAAATGTTAATATTTTTGATATATAAAATTGGTCAAACTTATAAAACGTTAACTTTTAACTAATCCTTACACGTCTTATATTTTGGGGTAGAGGGAGTATTAATCATTGTTTTACAAAAAATAAAGATTAACCCAAAGTCACCTCACTATTGAAAATTGTCGCAATACCTACAACCTTGATGAATGGCGTGGTCATGTCGCGGCCATTGCCCTAACCTCACACCTACGCACGTCATCATAAAACTGAAGGCCTCGGCATGTACCTGTGCACATGCTCCAGAATTTGCCACTGCCATCTTTTGCGGAACCATCTTTAGAACCGGGATCAAGGCATTGATCTTGCTAGGCCTGTTGTGGACGTAGCAACAATGCCAGATAGCACCTCAGCCACGCTCTTGTCGCGTCCACCATCGCACGTCTTACGCCAACACCCTGGTGTGCCATGTCACCAAAACCCGTCTGATAGGAGCAGCACCGCTCCACCTTCAAACCACTCCCGTTGGATAGTGCTCCAAACATGATACCCCAGTAGGGATAACGACACCGCAGTTTCACCAATGTTCGAGCCGGGAGACCCAGATCTAGGGTTTCCCCCAAAGCACCCGAGCAAGGAGCTGCAAAACCGATGCCATCAACAAGGAAAAACTGCCAAGAGGCACCGTCATCGTCAATGTTGTCTTTCACCGGCAGCCACAAAAATCTATACCCAGCTGATTAGATCTTGATGCATCCATAGACACCGTCGCCACCAAAGCAACTAGAGATCCTACAACCCGTCCATCTCCTTGTCGCCTAGAGATCGGGGCCAAAGTCGTCGTCCCACCATAGCGCAGACCATTGTGCCGATCGGCCATGTCGCAACTTCTCTAGATACGCTAGAGGAGCCACCATGCCATGGTGCCCTTCCACGTCACACCCCGTTTAGAAGAAGATGGCATGTAACGATCCTTTGTGCAAGGGGATGATGAGGCCACCCCCGCCACCGAAAATGACCAGGTTGCGCCCTAGGCAGCGGGGGAGAGGTTAGGAGGGGCGGCGACTAGGATTTCCTCCTCCCTTCGCCTCGCGAGGGAAGAGGAGGGGCTTGCTTCTATGTTATAATTTTCTCTTTCATATATGACTTTTGGGAAAGTGGGCAATCAAAATAATCATGGTAGTAGGGTATAATAACAGTAATATATGTAAAAAAATAGGTAGGTTGGTGAAGCTGAAGGTAGTGTCACCAAAATTTTCTTGATCCCGAATAAGATGTAACATATTTCTTTCTAATTTGTATGCATCTAGACACGTTTGAGCCTATAGATATATGTGAATCTAGAAGAATACGCGGCATCTAATTTGGAACAAAGTGGGTACTTAATAATATCATAATATAGTTTATGGTCTTTATATGACTTTGCACATGAATAAAATGGCTATTTCGAATGCCATTTTGTTCCTATGTACAAGACTGACACACATCATACACAAAAAGAGAGAGATAGAATGAGTGGAGATTTGGTGCACATGGGCACGAGTCATATGTTTCTTTTAATTCAAAAATTATTTTTTGAGTTCCCAAAAATCCTGAAAATAAATCCGGTGTTAGACAATGATGCATACGAAAAAAAAACATGCAAAATATCAATTATAAATAGTGTGCATTTTAAGCTACACACAAATGGCAAAATTGTAGATCTACGTATAGCAATTTCAAATGTAAAGAAAATATGAACTTTGTCATTTTTGTGTACCTCAAAATACAAAACATTTCGAATTAATTGAGATTTTGCATATTTATGGAATACATCATTAGCTATCTTTAAAAGTTTGTCTCGTAATTTTTTAAAACTTGCAAATATACTTTTACTTTTTTATAAAAATGGAGGGAGCACCGGAGCTCGGGAGCCAAAATGACTTTCCGTAAATAGATAATAAGACTAATTAAAAGGTGAAATTACTCGGCATGAACCGATCAAAAGCTTTAGAAAATACACCAACCCTAGGTAGAAGTTCAAGGCACCAATGATTGGGCATGAGTAGTGACACCCTGTTTGAAAACCGGAGGGTCAAGGACTCGAGTAGTGAGCGACTGACTGACTGCGCAGAAGTGAAAGGCATGTCAGTGACCCGGCACCACTCATCCCCTGCTTCATTCATGCGCCGTACACTGGTAGTACTGCATACCGTGTACTGTTGTTGTACCCTATACTACTACCAACGACAAGGTGTTGTTATAAAAAATATAAACATGAATGGATGGACGAATAATCCTCATTCCTCCTATTTGCTGTCCTTTTTTTCTTTCTTTTTTGGGAAATATTTGCTGCCCTGCAGTATGCTCATTTCTCTACTCATTCTCTTTTAAAATATAAGATGTTTTAGCTTTGTAACAGAAGTCTATCTAGAAAACGGAGGGAGTATACCCTTAGTCGAGCAGCTCAATAATATCTCCTAATTTGTTTTTGAAATGGAAGTAGAAAATCTTTGGAGGTGGTTATTCGGCTCACGAGTGTATTTGCACCTATTATAAATAAAACATATTTTGAAATGTAAAAAATTCAAAAAAATGGCTGCATATATATTCGAACATTTTATGTTCGTTCACAAATTTTCGAAATGAAATAACATTTTGCGTGTCCCGTGGAAAAAAAGACAAAAAATTGTCTTGTAAATAGTCATACTCGTGACATTTTTTGTCTTTTTTATACATGACATAAAAAATGTTCTTTCATCTCGAAAACTTGTGAACAAACATAAAATATTCGAATATACTTATTGATATTTTTTAATTTTTTATATTTAAAAAAAATATTTTCTCACAATATATTGTACGACAATTGTATCGACATAATTTAACCCCAAGGGACTAAAGGTCTCACCAAAGGATCAAATTTATACGATGTCATCTCATTGGAGAATGAGTGATGCGTAGAGACGCAAAAACATACAAATACACACAGACCTAAAAATGTCATATCCGAAGATTATGTTTACCACTAGCAATCGTGTATATATAACACCACAAAGCCATAGGTGTTGAATGCACAGGTTTTTCAAACTAGATTATTGACTCTAGTGTAAGTCGGAGACTGTTGGAGATATGCCCAAGACGCAATAATAAAGTGGTTATTATTATATCTTTATGTTTATGATAAATGTTTACATCTCATGCTATAATTGTATTAACCGAAAACATTAATACTTGTGTGTTTTGTAAACATAAAAGAGTCCCTAATAAGCCTCTTGTTGAAACTAGCTTGTTGATTAATACATGATCATAGTTTCTTGATTATGTATATTTCATGTTATTAATAATAAGATCATATCATTAGGAGAATGATGTGATGGACACACACCCATAGTAAGCATAGCATAAGATCAAGTCATTAAGTTCGTTTTGCTACAAGCTTTCAGATACATAGTAACCTAATCCTTCGACCATGAGATCATGTTAATCACCGTCACTAGATGAGTATATTGATGAAATCAAGCGCCACTTTCGTAACTGGGTGGTTATAAAGGTGACATTGAGTATTCTAAAAGTATGCGTTGAAGTGCATTGATCAAGGGTGGGATTTGTCCATCCATATGACGAATAGATATACTCTGGGCTCTCTCTGTGTAATGTCATCCAATTGGCTTGCAAGCATGTGAGGTCACAAGGGATATCATATCACGGAATGAGTAAAGAGTACTTATCGGTAACAAGGTTGAACTAGGTATGGAGATACCGACGTTCGAACCTCGGATAAGTAAAGTATCACGCGACAAAGGGATTCAGTATCATATGTGAATGGTTCATTCGATCACGAAGTTTTCGTTGAATATGTAGGAGCCATTATGGATCTCCAGATCCTGCTATTGGTTATTGACCGGAGAGCTGTCTCGATCATGTATGCATAGTTCACGAACCGTAGGGTGACACACTTAAGGTTCGATGTTGTTTAAGTAGATATGGAATATGAGTTGGAGACCGAATGTTGTTCAGAGTCTCGGATTGGATCCAGGACATCACGAGGAGATCCGGAATGGTCTGGAGAATATGATTCATATAAGGAAAGTCAATTTCTGGGGTTTGGAAATGTTTTTAGTGTTTTGATCGGAAGCTTCTAGAATGTTCTAAAGGGACCACCAGTGGGTCCACCACCCCGGGAGGGGCCACTTGGGTCGTGAAATGCCGTGGGGACCTAGGCCAGCTGCACCAAGCCCAAGAGGGCCCAACCGGCCAGCACAAGGAAAGAGGGGCAAAACCCTAATTTGATAAGGGGGAAACTTGGGGGACAAGTTCCCACCTCTCCCTCTTGGCCGAGTTGGGGAAGGACACAGCCAAGGGCTGGGAACCCTTGGCCGCACCCCCTCTATATAAATAGGGGAAGGGGGCGCCTAGCCCCTTGTCCCTTGTGCCTCCAACCCTAGCTGTCGGCCTCCTTCCTCCTCCATCGTCTTGCTCCGGCTTAGGCGAAGCCCTATAGGATTTATCCTCCACCACCACCACCACGCCATCGTGCTTCTGGGATTCCGAGGGGATCTACTACCTCTTCTTCCCACTGGAACAAGGAGAGGAAGGTCTTCATCGACTCCGTACGTGTGACCGAGTGCGGAAGCGCTGTCGAAACGCATGCCGGAAGGATCGTCTACGCGATCTTGAGATCAATAAGTGATCGACTACATCAACCATGAGAATCTGATCTCGTTAAATGCTTTGGATCTATGAGGGTTAGTTCTCTTCAATATTGTTGCACTGATCTCGTGGATTAGATCTTGGCTTTGCCACGGGTTGTATCTTTGTTTTATGTGTTCTTGCGATAGAAAATTTTTGTTTTCCATGCAATGAACCCTATAGATTCTATCCAGAGTTCTCGATTCCCTAAGGTATATTAAATCCAGGCCTGATTAAATCTCACAAACAGTACATATATACTATGATTAAATCTCGTCTTTGATTGCTTGCATGTCCTTTCCTTTTAGTGTTCTATTCTATCTTTAATTCTTTATATGATGTACTCGATTTCTTTCTAATTTTAGGTAATTTGGCATCGAGACAGAAGTCCGGTGCTGAGAAGAGGAATGAAAGAAAACGAGAGATTGAACTTATTGAATCAAAAAAAGGTGTTTTAAAAAGATATTTTTGGCAGCAAGTAGTGTTAATGTAAATTGCGATAATCAAAGTCAAAAATCTGAACAAGGACAAGTGAAAGTGGATACATATATGCTTCTTTATATATGCCTTATATTCATTAGCCTTAGGGGCCCATGTAGTCAACTTTGCCTAGGGCCCTGCAAAACATAGAGCCAGCCCTAGCAGGGCCCATAGGACCTCCTCATGGCTTGGCAGGCGGCCGGGCCGGAGCTGGTCCTACTTGACCCCGCTATTGTGTCCGGATAGCGAACACCTCTGGTGGTGGAGGGCGGATCCCCTGCCTCGGGCTTCTGGCTATGCTTCTGCCCTACCTTGTCCAATCCGCCGGTCTTGCTGTGTGATGTTTGTCGGACCATGGGATCAAATGCGTGGATGTCGGGGTGGTGGCCCCGGAAGGTGGATTGCATGGTCAGCTCCAAGGCGAGCGACGTTGCGGTGGTGGTGGTCTCTCTCTTCGGTCATGTGGATGGCGTGGAGCGGATGTTGGGGGATCCTGGTGTTGGCGGTGCTCCGGCTTTGGCAGCTTCCAAATCGTGATTTAGAGACCTATCTCGGGGACATCTGGCGGCTGAGTCCTCGGGCGCGGTGTGAGGATTTTTTCCAGGCGAAATCTCAGCGCCTCCGCGACAACGGCGGCGGTGCCTGCGGGTATCGTAACCCTCTTGGGGACGTCGTTGTGGCTATCCTCCCCGTGCTGCGGCTCCGGGTGAAAACCCTTGACCTCACGGTCTTGACATCGGCGGCGTTGTGCGTCGTTGCCCTCTTGGGGTGTCGTCGTGGAGCCAAGGCACCTCTTGGTTTCGTTTCTCTGTCTTCAGTGGCAAGTTTTGATTTTCCATGTTTTTCTTTTCTTTATTTTGATCTGTTTTGTAAGAGGTTCTTCTCATCACCTTATATCAGTTTCGGCCGTTGTGGTTTTATTTATAAAGCATGAAGAATAGCCTGTTTCGAGAAAAGGATGGTGTTTTGTTATAAAGAAAAATCGGGCGAATGGCCTGTTTCGAGAAAAGGATGGTAACAAGCATGAGAGCGAGCTGCTGAATACCGGCAGAAATTAAAATTTCAGATTCATATAAAAGAATTCCTCAATCTTGCAGGAAGAATATAGGTAAGGTGGTCCATATTGTCTTGAAAACTCCACTATATCAATATAATACCCTTTCTATGTTAGAAAAACTGCAGGCTTGGCCAGAAACTTTTTATTTTGCTTAATTGTTTATTTCTTGGGAGCACAATCCAACAGTACATGTGACGAATTTGATGCGCGCATATTATTCCTCACCTCAATTATATGGAAGTTCGTACTTCCATCTGTCAAGTAATCATAAGAACTCACACTTCAATGCACGTGAACAGATAAGATGGTGTGGTGATGAGGTGGAGGTGGTCATGAATGGCCATCTTTGTGATCTCAAAAGAATAATTAGTGTTGATTTTATGTTTACTTATTCTTAAGTTTTTTCCTTCAAAATGGGGACAATATTTCTCATTCAGCTTACCGGCACAGTTTTTTTGCAAAAAAAGAACACAAAACTCTGTAATTTTATTTCTTATTTTTTAGCAGGATGCAGCATATTTTCTTCTGTCTGTAAAACTGAATTCTCGGAAGCAGTGATGGAGTGAAGAAACGACAAAAGAGACAGAGGCTCCAAATTGATGGGTACAGACAAGAGCCTTTCCCCCCGCCGACCAGTAGGGCCCGACTGTTCACGTTTTTCCCGTTGCATCTTACTGGACAAAACTCACAGCAAACTGTTGGCCTCTGGCTGGCTCATTGGGGTGTTATTGGATTAGGCTCTGCTTATCATGTCTGCTGATACAGCTAGCAACTAAGCTGTTTGATTCTACCTCTAATTTCTGTGCAGAGATTATACTCCTAGCATGTGCTCATGTGGTCTGGTGTCCAGCAAAACAATATAAGTAACCCTAAGTCCTAAAGAAAGGATGAATAATAATATTATTACTGTGCGCCTCAAAGTCGGACAGCATATCATGAGCCACTTTCCCATGAAAATATTTTAAAAAGATTATTTGTATTTTCTTTCCAGTAGGAAATACTAATAACAATTTGTATTTAGCACAAGAACACAATAGAAGGCATCTATCTATCTACACTTGCAATGCAGCTGTGAGCTGTGTGTGAATAATCTTGCAGATGATCAGAACCAGACGGTGGTTGCTCCATAAATAAAATTTCAGCCAATGCAGATGCAGCTGGGCACTGCTCCATACATCTGCTTAAGGTACTCTGGGCAAAGGATCTGCAGGGCATGCAGCCGAGTCCAAACGCAAGGGAGCCAAAACCTAATCAAGTCCTTTCCAGTACTGCGCCTCCCTCCTGCACTGCAGCAAAGCCATGGAGATAGCCGGCCTCGCTCTCACTCTCACTCCCTCTTTCCAGTACGAACAAGAATGTAGGAGTATCAGTCAATGCCTATTCTGCACGCCTTCCTGCATGCAGGTTTCTCTGTAGCTCGGTCTGAATCTCGCCTGCCTCCCACTGAATGCATGCCTAAATTGTTTCCTAGAGTAGTCATCAAGAAGTAGTAGTTTATTTTTCTTTGATTGTAATTTATATTTGGGAAAAGACAGAAAGGATATATAATTTAAGAACAGGGGATAAGTTTTCAAAACATATTTGATAAATGCAGTGCAATTATATACCGAGAAGATGAGGGATGACGATGACAGAGGGAGCGAGGGACAGGGGATAAGTTTTCAAAATATATTTGATAAACGCAGTGCAATTATATACCGAGAAGATGAGGGATGACGATGACAGAGGGAGCGAGGGACAGGGGATAAGTTTTCAAAATATATTTGATAAACGCAGTGCAATTATATACCGAGAAGATGAGGGATGATGATGACAGGCAGGGAGAAAAATCTGAATTATGCATGGACGCATGCCTGGCACACCTCATCTCATCGAGTTAACATTATCTCCTCCGATCCCTATCTCACGCATCGGACCGATCATGGGACGATGATCCTGTAACACTATTTATCATATCCTGAGTTGCTGGGAGCAAGCAGCCGTGTATGGAGCATGGTTTCAGCTGCGACTAAAACCCAAGATCTCTCGCCATAAAGGTAGAAGATCACATCTCATTTGTTTATCCCCGCCGTAAGGGTGACCAGAGAAGGCCACATCAATCAAATCTCACATGAACAACCGACATAATTCCAAAAAAAAAAATACTAATCGGCCGCAAAACCAGTGGCAGATTAGAGACAACGCCACACTGTGCCATGCTCCATAATTAAGCCAATCGATTAACATGGGAGTTTGAGGCCCTTTCTTGTCTCCAGGAGCCATCTATCGGCCTTGAACCAAAAACCCTGCTGCTATAGATTATTCCTCCGGAGGGAGCAGAAGAAGGTCACATCAATCAGATCTCACATGAAGATCGAACTGGCAGAATTTAAAAATGGGTGGAAGATTTCAAGATTAGAGACAGCGCTATACGGTGCCATGCTGCTCGAGGATGGATCGATTAATTAAAAGGACAGTTTATGAGGCCCTTTGCTTGTCTCCAGGAGTCATGCATCGATCTTGGCTAGCCAACTCGATCTACAAGTAATCTAGTGGCATTGTTATTTGTTCCATGTTCCTGCACTAGATTGCAAGTTGCCATTTTGTTTTGCATCGGTCTCGTGGCTTTGGATGTACGGAAGCTTCCGCTGTCTGGAGCCGCGCGAAGGTGCCCTCGGTATGAGGAGATCGGCGCCATTGATACCGTGGTTTTGGTACTATTTGGGTCAAGGTTCGAGTGCAATGTTTCGTTTCGTGTGGCTCCATGCCAATTTGGTGATTAAGCAAAGAAGTACTAGTGCACATGATCGACCCTGCAATCAAGGTGAGATGTGGCTGCTAGTTGAATTAAGCAATGTGTCACCACTGACTGACAAGTCGCCCTAGGTGCTAGGATGCATGGTATAAGAACAAGAAGAAAAACCCACACATAGGATTCGGACTAAATTAGACAGGTAAGAGTGGTCGACACTTACTCGGACCGTACACACGGCAAGAAAAAGGTGTGAAACATTATGCACTCTTTTGTATTATTTGGACAATTGTGTGACAATTTTGGCCTGGACTTTTCAAATTTTATTTCATTTTTTCAAATAGACGTTCTAGTACTATTTGGGTAATTCTATACATTTTTCCGATTCCTCCAGCATTTTTCTGTTCTTCTGAAGATTTGAAACTTAGAGTTCTACTACAGGATGCATGCAAATAATGCAGTTCATTCGGAGATCTACACATATGGGTGCGGAGGCGACGACGTTTCCAAGAACCTATGCAACATATACTGTATGAGAGATCTACACTACACATTTGGATGCAGAGGCGACGTTTTCCATATATGACCGATGATTCCGAATGCGGCCGTACGCAGCATGTAGCAGGCGACGACTCTACGCTCACCTGAAAGACTGCATGAACTAAACCGTGTGTGCACTAATAATGCACAAGCAAGAACCAAAAAACGCATATGCAGCAACAGCCTAGAAACTAACAAGTCCACGTGCAGGGCTAGTGCTGCCTAACTTATGACCGAATTTTCTCTTGCCATCCGAAGAATACTATTACAAGATCTAGAAACTAACCGAAGTCCATGCATGTGCAGCCGGGGGGCAGGACTTCCTAATTACGCACTAATTTCTCTTGCCATCTTTTTAGAGCGAGTTTCTCTTGCCATCTAAAGTATCGTTATGCTTGCTGCCCATGGCTTGCCAGGAGATTGAACTTACTGCTCTCGTTGATTATGCGGATGCAGGCAAGGCTGCGTGCATCAACCGATACAGAGGCCGGGTATTTTTTTTTCTTTTAGTAAAATGCGGATGAGGGCTAGAGATGGTTTAAAAAACTGCAATTTACAAGGTTTATTAAGTTATTAGCAACCCAAGAAGCGGCAGACATATGTGTAATACTACTAGTAGTAGTTACAGTTACTAGTAGTAGTAGCTAGTAATAGAAATTTGCCCTAGAGCCTAGCTTAGCTAGGGTGACGAGAAAGATCCATGGGAAGGGGAGGACCGTGAAAAAATGATGCAGCAGTTGAGACTAGTAGTAGTAGCTGTGTGCACGCACGTACGCGCGCAAGACATGCATGGCCTACGTACCATGAATTCCTGTCGACGACAGTGCGAACACCAGGAGCCAATAATGCGGAACACTCTAAATATACAATTATATACAGTACTTACTTATATCACATCAAGCGTGCATCCATGGAGAGATTTAAGTTATATTGTACTACATGGAGCACGTACCCACTACAGCAGTAGTAGAGTACAGTAGATAGTACAGATTGTCCTAGCAGAGAAGAGCATAAACAGAGCAGATGGGGGTAAGGTGGGTAGCTAGCTATGGGAGGTCTACTAGGGAGCTACTCCAGTTGACTGGAGACAGGCGAGGCGAGGGTAGGCCGGTAGCTAGGGAACATCGATCTGCCACTGTGCCACGTACGTACGTCACGCATGATGATGATAAGATAAGATTATTATCGCTCGGACCGGCGAATAATAATCATGGATCGGCTACAGTGCTGCAAACTAGCAAAATACTATGTTCATGAGACGCGAGGAAACTAAAAATATCTTTGCATTCCACGTCTCTGCCGCGGCAGCGAAAACAGCTCTCTCGGCTGCCGCGGCAGCGTACGTGCTCCTCCGGCGACACGTACGTTGTCAAGCTGCAGTCGTTCGTTGTTGCTGCTGCAGTGCTGCTCCTGTTGCGCGGCGTAGTGCAGTGCAGTGCAGTGCAGCTAGCGGTTTGAACGAGTGCACACGCACGGGCACGTAAGGAGACGAAAGAAAGCAATCAATGAGAGAGGAATCTAGCTAGCTAGCTAGCTAGCTATGGTGGCCCGGCCGGCGGCGTCCGGTCAACAATGGCTACCGACGGCCGGCCGGCCAGCGTGTCTCGCACCTGTCACGGCCCCGCCGGCTGGTCGGTCGGCCCCGCTAGGCGCTAGCTTGCGCACGGAGGTGCGTGCTAGCTGCCTATACACATTTCGTTTGCACGTATACGTACGTTAATCTCGATATGCATGCATCCCCGCTCCCTCCGTCACACAGGTGTGTGTTACACAGAAGAATTACTCCATGGCAGCTAGCCCATGCATGCATCTGAGTTCACAAATGAACACGGCAGGGCCGGCGGCATCTAACTAGCTGCACAGAGATTAATTAAGCTGATCTAGTCTAGTTATGGAGTAATCTCTGTGCTCTGGCCAACCAGCTAGCTTAGGCAGGCAGCTAGCCCATGCATGGTGAGCTGGACGACCCCTGGATGCACGCGGACCAGATCTCACCCCTGGATGGTAGCCAGCGAGAGTGAGTGAGAATCTGACCCGTTGGAAGTCGACACTTGTGCTCACGCATACATGCATGCAACACTAGTGATTCCAATCTTGGACGCGATTACTACTTCTTTCCTTCAAGAAAGCAGGGAAAACTCCCTGACGTACGTGTAACAAAGGTGTAGGGGTCCGGACTCCGGCGAGTCTCTGGCTGGTTTCCTGGCATGCAGATGGAGGAAGCAAGCCAGATACCCGTACGTACGTACGTACTTTCTGCGTACCGCTGCCAATCGCTAGCTGGCTAGCTAGGCCAGCCAGGGCCGTCAGCCCCCCGTGCATACATGCATGCATGCAAGGATCAGCTGGTGCACGAACGCGCTCGTACGGCCGCACTGCGCTCGCAGTCACAGCGAGCTTTGAACAAGCAGACCGACGCATGACCACCAGCTACTTTGCTTCATTAATTAATACCTGCACGGTTAGTTTAAGAGAAGCTCTAGTTGCTGCTTGTTTCGTCCTAATGCCCGCATCTCTCACGCACGAATCCCTGTAGTTTTTGGATAAACGATTACAGGCGCACAAGATTTATCCTAGTAGTACTATCATGTATCCATAATCTTGCTTCCCATTTCGATGAAGTAACATGGTTTCTGTTGGTTATAGTTTCCCATTAGGAATAAATCAGTCTGGAAATGTGTATATAGTTATATATGGTCGGACAGTCGGAGTAGGGGTAGCAGAACGTGCACGCCGCCGATTAACTATGCTGGCGCTGCAGGGAAATGGTGCCTGCTTTCAGATATGCAAGAAAAAACGATCATTTGACCGACCAAGCATG
Organism: Avena longiglumis; assembly: GCA_030063025.1. Taxonomy (NCBI): domain Eukaryota; kingdom Viridiplantae; phylum Streptophyta; class Magnoliopsida; order Poales; family Poaceae; genus Avena; species Avena longiglumis. Next base: position 552,091,165 of record CP125973.1, on the reverse strand, counting down.
CATGTTCAATGAATGAATGACAGACCGGCCGGCCTTGGCGAGACTATGTACAGACGTAGTAGTATATGTGTACAGATCGAGCAGAGAGAGCGGATCTCTCGTGCTGTCATGCACCAATGTCCATGTTATGATGCACCATGTAATACTACTGACGAACGGGACAGTTCGTGGAGCAGTAATTAAATACCTCCGTTTTTAAAATACAAGATGTTTTAGGTTTGTGAAGGAGATGAATCTAGACTTGTTTTAGTATATAGGTTTATTCAACTTTGAAATAAACCTACACACTAAAGAAAGTCTAGATTTTTTTTTCATAAACCTGAAACATCTTATATTTTGAAAGGGAAGGGAGGGAGTACTACTCAACCTAACTACTACTACCAGTATAAGGTAGTAGTAAAGTAAGCACTTGCCCTAAAAAAAAAAAAAGTACTGGCTATTTGACCAAGCAACAACAAGCATGCGACGCAAGCTGGCGAGATTCCAAGACGTTGCATGTTGAACGCGAAGCTATCTAGCCGGCCAATTACCGACCCGCCCGACCGACCGAAGGTATATACTACATGTATCCGTGGAGCAAAGTAAATTAAACCGCACACAACGTTGTGCAGTGCCGTGCCGTGCATGCATGAGGTCAACTTCTGACTTTACTCGCATGCACCAAATCAGGGGGAGATCGGGAGAATCCAAAGAACATGCACGCACGCGCTACGAGACAAAATCCGTATCAACGACCTACTTCCATCGCATCCACCAACGCGATCTACACTCCGCAAGGCCGTGAGGGATCAAGATGCTTACTTCTGGATGAAGAAGATCTGAAGATGCCACCGGAGAACTTGGCTTCGGTTCATATCAAAATGCACCGCGGTTGTTAGGATGCTTACTTATATATATGGAGTTACCGGCGATCTCGTTAATGAGTACATACGCATGAGCGATGCCACTTTCATGAAGAGCATGTACAGATACTCTGCATGTGTGATCATGCATAATATGATTGTTGAGTATGAGCGTGATGATTTGCTCTTTAATTGCGATTGGGAATATGGGGCATGTTGGTTGAGCCTCAGGCCAGATAGACAACGCTCCAACAGTTTCTCCATACGCATCACGAAATTCGTGATCGAACCTCTAAATAAATACGTGGGAGATGTCCTTTTATTTGGCCTATTTGAGAATAAGTGTGACCGAAAAATAGCCCCATCGACACTTCCTCCTCCCCATCCTCTCTTCTTGCAGCCTGCCAGAACTGCCCTCTGGTCCTCTCCGGGGAATAGCCGGTCGGAGTTGGACAGGGAGAGGCACCGTAGTTAGTAGGTTTAGTTGTAGTGGCTGTGTGCCGGTTGTGGGCTCTATGCCCGGAGGTGGAGCTCTAGATCGAGGTGGCCAGATCAGGGCTCTAGGGTTCGTCCTCCTTGCGTTCTTGCTCCTCTGGTTGGAGCAGCCTGCGACGACGACGGCCACCACTTCCATCAATAAAGTAGAGGTCACTGACGCCCTCCGGATCGGTGTTTTTCCCGGGCTCTTCCATCTCCCTCTGACCGGCCGTGGGGGCGAGGGGATTGAGATGGTGGGCTTGGGGATGCATGGATCTGAGTGCTACCACTTGGCGCTTGAGCGCTTGCTGGTGGTGGCCTTTCTCGTCTTGGTCTCGTTGTCTCCCTCGGCCGTGAGGCGGGGAAGGAGGCAGCGACTGGCGGCGGCGGCCCTCTCTTTCAACCGCCTGCCACCAGCCTGACGCACGCCCTTATCTTCTGGTGGCCGTGGAGGCAAAGGGAAGATGCGTCGCTCGGTGCGCTTTGGAGGCTCTGGTGGCTTGGGAGGCTTCTTGAGCTTGTGCCTCTGCGGCGGATCCCAAGCGGCGTCTCACCGTCGCTATTCTTGGCCATATGGATGGCCTCGTGTTCTGCGGCGGGCTGCAAGCGTCTTCTCCTCTTCGAGGGTCTTCCCAGCCCGCATGGTCGTTTGCGCCTGTCTCTACCAAGTGGTCTCGTCCCGGTGAGAGATGGAGTGGCGCGCACAGCTCGTCGTCGCCGGCGTCAAGCATGGACTCGATCGCGTTTCTGTGATCTTTTTTAGGGTGTTCTTTGTTAAATTTCTGGACCTAGTTGTTATTTCTCTGCTGTATGAGGTCCTTTCTGTAAATGTACACCCTGTGACGTCGTAATACAAGCTCTGGGTCCTTCGGGACCATTCCTGTTAAAAAAAAAAGAGAATAAGTGTGACCGAATGGTGGCAATTTGGTGGTCTGGATGCCAAAACAAACAGCGGGAGAAATGGCAGTCTAGGCCAAATTGGCGGGAGACATGGGTCAGACAGAGAGAAGACAGCCCGTCCGTTCAGGTCCTTGCATATGAAGGAACAGACAAATTCAGACCATTTGGCCGTCCAAAATGGGGAGGCCCGTTAGGTATGCCCATAGGCACAGTCCAGGCATCCTACTTGCGCTCCTTTGGTCCAGTCCAATCCTCGTATTCGCTCATTAAACATTATTATACTCACTTGATCCCAAACTAGATGCCACAGAGTACATGGAGATCAAGACAAATCCGTGACATCTAGTTCAGAGAATACATGAACAAACTATCCATCTTCAAGGCTAAACTATGGCGCCAATCCATGCTCTTCCTTTTATTACTAAACAAGTTTTCACAGTACTGCGCAACAGTGGTAAAGTCACCGTATGAATAGACTGTTGAATCTGACAATGAAGATGGGGCTTTTCCATCTTGCACTATCACGGACAGTGGAAACCCCTCCTGTTTGTTCCTCTGTAACCTCAGTACCACATCACCGCAGGGGCACAAAGGCATGTGGTACGCTCAGGAATCATACAAAAAAACCGATGAGTTTCTTACGCTAATCTACGATATATCTATATTTCTTGCTGTTTGCCTACAGAAAGGAGATGCGACAAAACCTTCTGCACTAATCAGGTCCTCCTATGGTGGTGCCTCTTCCTGCGTGGCGGTTTTGTCAGCATGGACATGTGATCAATGTCCCGTGGGTCCCTCGTTTCTGGAGGAGCTCCTCCCCCTGTGAGCCAATTGATCGCCTCTTCCGCCGCGTCCTTCTCCGCGAGCTTCTTGTTCGCGCACGGCTGCCCTACAAACTCCATGCCGTTGAACTCGACCGTCGATCTGAAGAGGCTGTTCTTGATCTGTTTTGTCTTGTAGGATGGGTTGTTATTCCCAGCCCTTGTTAGAAGAGTCTGGAGCTGGTTCTTGGGGTTGTCCCCTCCATGTCCGCCTCCACGGTCCATGGAGACTGAGGCTGGCGGGAGCATTGTTTTCGCTTTCTTTGATCTTGGTTCTTGTCGGCCATAGACAAATCGACCACTACACGGGTCCTCCGTGACCAGCAACCGTACAGCTGACAGAAGCTCCTCACTGGTTTGGATGTCCATCCTTGGGTTTTGTAGCTGTGAAAAAAGAGTGGATTGTTTGGTCAATAAAAGCAGTATCAGCACAACTGAGGGGTCCTTGAACAATAGTTGGCTGCAAACACTAATACTTTTTACACAAATGCAAATCCTTGCTTTCCAATATAAATGGAATATAGTATAGCATGCTAGACAGGCATGACAGATTGATGTCCACCACTTAAAACTGACAAGTACGGATAAGGGTGATATCTTTTGGGATTTAGTTCATAAAGATTAGAATCCAAAATCTCACAAGCATTCTTAGCAAAAAGACTCGAAGGGCAAAATCCCAACTAGCTCACACGAACAAGTTCAACATCCACTTCATGAGGTAAAAGGATGCCCGACGAGATAAGTGACATCTGATCAAGTCAGAGATGACCAACTTCTAGGGTGAACCTGAAGCGGACCAAACTTGACCACCCAATATGCAAATTTGTAAAGGATGATGTGGTTGATGCCTAGATGGTTTGTTACCTCTGGAAAGAGCTGTATTCTGGCTAACCAACATCATTAATGTACTCTTCCTAGTTTAGTAGGCGTGCATGTTTTTCGAGAATTAACTTTTGACCAAGAATTAGTCCAACGAAAGATGGTTTATGTATGCAAATTGATATCCTTGGATTCACATTCGAAAGAAATGTCAATTGCATTTTTTTTGTGGCGCATACCCACATTTTCTGGGACTACATGGCTAGTCAAGTCTCAGAAAACGTGTGTACTAAATTAGGACAGACAGAGAATGAAAAGGCAGGGGAACCACCGGCATATTGCATATGGATAAACATGTTTGTTCTACAGTATGAATAAATTGCATGCAAGATATTTTAATTGGAGGCACACCTTATTTAGAACAAAACATAAATGTGCAATATTTGTCTAGAATGATCTGCATTCAAAATAAAGTATACCTTGTGATGGATTAAATCATCAAGTTCACTCTTGAGATTCAAGTAAGTCGATGCGAGATCACGACTCATGAAGAACTCCAGATATCCTCCGAGCATTTTCAAGTGTCCATCCTGCAGCATGGAGTAAAATATTATTCTATTGTAATTTTCTAGACTGAAAGACAAATAAGCAGTGGAAGGAACTTACCAAGCCTCCTTGTTTGATGTTTCCTCCAAAGAGCAACAATATAGAGTCAGATATTGCTGTTGAGTCCCGGAGAAACACTGAATTCACCTTCACTTTCTCATTAAACACTAGCCAGGGGAATGGAATCTTGGCTTCCTTCCCATTGACTGAACTCTGGAAACAGCAAAGAGCATCAAGATGAAGCTATGTAATGTACAAACACCAACCGAGATCAACAAGCAACATGATCACCTATCATGATACATAGAACCAATGTAGTAACTTACCGAGTAAAGCATGACCTGACCATCCTCCATTGTCTTGAGAGAAATTGACTTCTCCTTGTTCTGAGAATCCAAGAAGCACATTAGGATCAAATGTTAGAGAATTAAAGTTGCTCGCATATAGGACCAAAGTAAGTTTGCATGCAAAACAAGTTTTTCCTAGACAAAACAAACTATACTAGTTGTGATATATACACGAGATTGAATAGAAATTTATGTAGAAGCGCAACTCACCACAACAGACGAAACACCTGGGTATAGTCCTGCACAAATGACTGCCCTAACTAGATTTTCATCACGACTCCATTTGTTGCACATAGACATGTTTTCATCAATCAAACCAGTATCCTTTAAAAGAAAGAGAAACTGCCTCCTGAGAGAATCTAGGGCTTTCAAGGTTTGCGCAGACAGAAAATTTCTCCAGCAGTAGTCATAGCCATTGCGATCTCTTTCAGCCTCTCTCCATCCATCATATGCACGAACAATCGCAAGGTGATCACTATAGTCACGGCAAGAAAACTGTAACTTAGCAGACTCTGCAAGCTGCACGAAGGAAAGCAGAACACAGAAATTCAATGCTAAAGTACACAACAGAACATACATATTTAAATGCATTACAGACAGGAAAGACATACATATATTATATTGGAGTTAGACATTACTTACATCCTTCTTGTCAAACGGTGTCATGAATGGATCTCTAACGCTAAGTCCAGAAACTATGGTTAATATGGGATCAAGGCAATTAAAAATAGCCCCAAATATAAGCATCTTGCCCAATTTAGGCTCAACTGGAAGCATCGACAAGTGCTTTCCTGAGAATGCCGAACAATGACTATAGTTAGCGCACAAGCTTCAAGAGTTCCAGTATGATGCAGTAAAGAGGTGATAATCCAAAATTTAAAAGATGCATCTGGTACCTAGAACTGTTAACTCTTCATTCTGATCAAATGCACCAATGACTTTGAGATATTCAATGGCATTTTGTACCTGAAGCAAATTTGTATATTGGATTAATTTATCAGATCATCTGAACACACAAAGGAAGAAAAGTTGTGATTGAGACAACAAAAAGTGAAAATGGAAGGTACCGATAGAGACTCAGGTGACTGCAAAGCTCTGGATAAAAATTCTGAGATGCTGCCAAACAAACTTTTATTTGCAAACATAGGGATTGGAGAGGGTTCTCAAGTTCTGGTAACTGGTAGTCAGCAAAGACATTGTATACACATTGTGGATAAAGATGGAAACACTCTCCTGATTGAACTCGGCCAGCTCTTCCTCGTCTCTAAATTATCATACATTTAAATAGCAAAATGGAAGGGGTAAATGATGTGATGAAGTGAGATCACCAAAAAGCTAAATCACAAAAGTTACTTGATTCATTCAAAAGGTGAGTTGCACTATAAGTAAGAAAATATTACTTGTCTGGCAGAAGCCTTGGAGATCCAAGTCGGAAGCAAACATGGAGTATTATTCAGTGCATCGTAAGATGTCTCCTTTGCTTTTCCACAATCAACAACAAAGACTACATCATTGATAGTGATGCTAGTTTCAGCCAAATTGGTAGCAAGAACTATTTTCCTTACACCAGGCTCGGGTTTATCAAATATTAATTTCTGCACGAAAAAGCAAAATAATATAAACATAAAATCATTGTTATAAGAGAAGACATTAAATTTGTACAGCTTGCTATCCATGGCTACAGCCTACGGGTAACTAGCAAAATCATACATAGGATAGCAAGTTCAACTTTAAAGTAACTTAACATAGCAGTTTGAGTATTACTGGCAAAGGTAAATTGTAGGTACATGTATTTGAACAAATAACTGACCATGATTGTACTAAAGTTAAATACAAACAGGAAACGAGAACACCTTAGTAATACCAATCAGGCATGGCATAGCAAAGTCAACTTTAAATAACTACATAGTATTAGCGGCAAAAGTAAATTGTAGGTACATGTATTTAAACAGAATAACTGACCATGATTGTGCTAAAGTTAACTACAAACAGGAAACGAGAACACCTTAGTAATACCTGCTCTGCGCTAGCCATTGAACCATGACATGCGAGAAGCAAAACTTTGCTAGGGTCACCAAGCAATGGGTTTGACTGCAGCTGCTCCTTCAGTGTATTAATGTCATCCCACCCAGTCATAAACACAAGAACAGCACCATCTCTTTCCTTTTGACAAATATGGCACAAGACATTTTCTATTAAGTTAAAACCAATTGAATCTGGATTCCAACAGGATAGCGAGTCACGAGTCTGCGGACTATAATCCCTTAAATCAGCAGCTTTAACAGCATCCTGTGAAAAATAGAAGTTTAGAAACCAAAGGTCTGAGCAGAAAATAATAAATAGGAAAAAACAGACTACCGTACTTCCACAACAGAAGCAATTTGGCTCTTCCTCTTCCTTAGAGCTTGCTTTTGCATCTTCCAACTTTTCTCTTGGCCGTAGTCATCGATCTGATTGTATGGGGTCAATCTGTGCCCAGTAATTTCAAGGATATCTTCTAGAAAACGACTCCGGACAGGGTATGTAAAACCCTAAAAATGAGATATGCATGGAGTATTAAGAGGGACATCTTAATAAAACTTTCAAGAGGAGTATGGACACCATAGAAATGCCCAAACAAGTTGCAGGTTAGACAGGAAAACAAGGTTAAGATTCAAGTCAACTCAATATATACATAAAGCTCTAAAACAATAGCAAGTGATTCAAAAGGCTGTTCTCAATCTTCCTGATGTCATCTTGGATACAGAGTTTCATCCAATACACAACTAGTCGCTTCCTAATGTTCACAATATGGAAAAGATACGAAAATCCAGAAAAATCTTTAGCATTGCAATTGGAAATACAGCTATTGCAATTAGGAATCAAAATCTGAATGTTGTTAGATCGATAAGAGAAACTATGCATACTATTGGTATAACTTAGCTCAAATTATGCATAGGCATTTTTGGTAAACACAAATAGCTACTCCATGAACATATAAGTACTGATTTTAATGAAATAAAGTGACTTGATGAGCACAGATTGATACCATAGCAAATATGAGTGAAGAAATCCTAACAAAATATCTTACAGGTATGTGTATCATGGGTGCTCCGCCAAAGTATGAAGAGAACATCTCAGCATTGAGGGTTGCACTCATCAATACAAGTCTTAGCTCGGGCCGGCGTGGAAGAAGATCCTTAAGGACAATAAGGAGAAAATCTAGCACACAGACACAAAAGTAATTAACACTGTCTACCTCCTGGATGCCTAGCACAATAATTAATAATTATTATGATAATGCAGACCTTCATTCATGCCTCGTTCATGGATTTCATCCACAATAACATGGGTAACACCTTTCAAGCTTCTGTCTACCAGCAATCTCCGCAACAGGACTCCAGTAGTGCAGAACAGAAGGCGTGTATCCCTTCCTCTCATTCCTTCCAACCGAACTTTGTAGCCAACCTAATGTAACGATTTATCAGAATTGACAAATGCAGAATAACCTCACCAAGTTTTGCACGAATTGTTAAGAAGAGTGTAGCCCATTTTCATCAGATCACAAAAGTAAAGTTACGAAAAGTTCTGCAGCAAATGGCTACTTGGGCAACATCCACTGACTAAAATAACCATGAGAACCATTGGCAACCATAATCGCAGCATGGAAAATTATCTCACTCCATAGGTGCAAGTAGCTCACCGATTCCCCAATTTTTTCACCTCTTTCAGCAGCAACTCTTTCAGAAACAGAAATAGCTGATATTCGTCTCGGTTGAGTGCAAATGATACTGCAAGTAGCACCACGGGCAGCCTCTATTTCAGACTCTAAAATATATTGTGGCAACTGTGTCGTCTTACCACAGCCAGTTTCACCTGAAACTACAACCACCTGTTCAATGAAACAAAGCATTGTTAAGACTCAGTAATCTCATTAGAGCTATTTGGAAATTTTAGGCTTTTAGCCCTGTACTGACTGGTAAATACTAACAAATTTATCAGGTATTTTGCTAAAATGCTCTTACTTGGAGAAATGTTAAATAATAAAAAATAGCAGTAGCTTTCCCAGATAAATGGAAGAATACATATCTACAAAATATAAAATTAAAATTGGAAACTATGTGTGACAATTAAAAGGCAAGGGGCAAATCCTTTACTACTTGAATAGTTATTCAACATTCACAGATTGGGCATAAAGATATCATTTTTTTACATCAAAAGTACACTAATCGGCTTTAAAGCAGTATAAACTGCTAACTTGTTTGCTGGATCACTTAGTTCAATGCTTGCTTTCCTGTATATCATGATTTGATTTCCTATTTGCTGTCACAAATAAACGAGTTGGGGCATTGCAAAAACGCACTATATTTAGCTATGTTCTTAAATACTTACCTGTTACCACATATACCAAGGAAATCAAACCTTAGAAAACTGTGAGCGAAATGACCTTCGTTAAAATCAAAAGCACAGGCAACAAGGTAGAAAAATGGGTGGATATGTGGGTGGGGTGGAGGCGCATGGGTTACTAATGTTTATCACATGATGAAATATTCTAGAAATGGGAAGTATTTGTAGCTAGTTGTGATTGGGAAATGGAATGTATTTGTAACAACATTTTTGCCCAAAAAGGCAAAGCATTTGAGGGTTACTACTTACTAGTTATGTTTGCCAAATAAAATAATCTTAGAAAAAGAGCAGGACCTGATTCCGAGATATAGCTTCCAGTAGTAATTGTCTTTCTTTATTGGCAGGAAGACTGCGACGAAACTCCATCATGCTTTGACCATCATTTGATTCCTGAAAAACACAGGATATGTTAATCGACACGGGGCTATAATTAGAAATGATCATTGATCCACTCAAACAAATATCAAAGCACAAACATAAGTAGGAAAAATATCAAATTAATAGTGCTAGTCAAAGTTGTCAGAAATTACAACATAACGTGGTTAAAAATTCGAAATCCAAAGTCCTGCCCATTTTGGCAAGTTAAATTTCTGATATGTTAGGACCAATACATCAGTTCAGTTACTTGCAGCCCTAAATTAGATGGCCAAATCATTAATCCAGTATTCAACATTGGCACAGTATTACATAGACTACACCCAAAGAAAATAAACAGAACAAATTAGTAAGCACATTAAAAGAACATGATGAAACATTAAAAGAACATGATGAAACTGTGAGTCATATTCAATAGTGTATCTGGGTAGGACAGGGTATGTCAACTAATAATCCCTCCATCTCACTACACGCAATAGATTGGTCGCATGAAGACAATATGGTATATCAGTTATCTAGAGTATTTCCCCAAGTATGATTTACTCAGTTGAGAAAAATGATGCCGAACCGTGATTGGCAAGAACATTGCAAAGTGCGGTACAGTTTTTTAGACTTAACATTGGACATAAAATTTTACTTCATGGATAAATCTTCAGCGTAATGTAAATGTCGTGACAGCAAACTTCCAACCCACAGGGTAAAACTAACAAGTGGACTACTGCACATAATCAAACCTGCCAAGCAGCTTGCTGGTTACGCAACTGTAAGCTTTTCTTTCTTTGGATTCTCTCCATCACAACATTAGTTGATGTCTGATTATCCTGCTGCTCATAGAAGCCTTCATCAGTCATAAAACTGTCTGTGCTGCTAGACCTTGAGAAGGCAGCATTTGGAAAGTTCCCACTGTCTGTTCTCTTCCGTGCAAGATAGTCTGCAAGCAACGCATCAACTTCTCTTTGCAAGCCCAAAGGTATAGATACCTATAAAGCAAATACTTTGGTCAATCAATGTGCAAGTCATACACACTACAATCTTTAAGCTACTGGGACAATCAGCAAATCAGCATACCTCCCTTTGAGGTCTTTTGTCATCAAGGTCTGATCTATAATTAGGCAAGGGGGCCTTACTGAACACAATGATTCGGGAGTACTGACGGCTGCCATAACATAATTATCATCAGACAGGGGACAAAGAATATGCAACATCAGGATGTCAAAGCGGCAATGAAGTACCTATGCAAACCCATTCGGTCTGCCAGTTGGGCGAGTTGTTCAAAATCACGCCTGTCCTTTCTTTCCCTCGACATGATCTCTTGCTCATTGTCATTTCGAAGAAGCATGTGCAGTTTCCATTTCCATTCATCAACATTATCTAAAGTAGATGCACCCTGCAAATTATATTTAATACATCTGTAAAGAACTAAACATCACGCAAAAGAAAAGCAACACAATCAAAAGATACACCATAACATGTTATGTTGGAACGCCAAATGTTTCCTTTATTTTAGTAAGCGTCACTATTAGATAGTAAAAAACAAAATGAAGTTCAACTTTTTCCAGAAAATATTTTTGACATGTGAAAAATAGCAGAAAAGTGCAAGATCCTTATAACATATAAGATATTTGAAGTTGCAATACTTTGTCCAAGTAGTAATGAGAATCTAAGCTAGTTTTACTTAGAAGAAGTATCAGGTCTTCCTTCTTCAGGAAGACCTACTTTGCCAAAAGGCAGTAGTATAATAACATGTAGCTATGTTCCATTTTGCTTTAATGCTCAACACTTTGCATTTTTTTTAAAATTACAATGTCTTTTCAATGAATATATTCCAAATAAGTGATATTCTACTCTCCAGATTGCTACCAGAAGTTCAGAACCATGCTACATACAAAAAGGAGCGAATAGAAGGCAAACACGCACAATGCACGAACTGAATATGCCGGGTACGCTCATTTCATGAGCTCCTTAAAATGAATTTCATTGAGAAACCTAGTATGTAAGACAGAATATTCAGCATAAATCGTTTCACTCCATGCGGCAACAGTAAAGGAGGCCTTGTTATTTTGCTATCCATGGATAAACTGAACATGTGAGTATTCACTGTCAGAAGTCATTCTGCATATCGTTAGACAAGCTATGTATACAGAAACTGAACATGGACAGGCTTCACTATGTCATGGACTAACAGCACAGACCGGCATTTGATTTTTATAATCAAGTATATAAATGAATTCAAACTAATCTAATTTCATGTCAAATGTGAATAAAGCAGCACGATGAGAGCAATTCGCTTACCTTACTCGACGACACTGAGGTGCGGTCCATCTCCCTGTCAGAGTCCTCCTCGGAGAAGTCATCGTAGGCATACCGAGAGTACCCAGCGCTCTGCTGGTGCAAGGGCTGTGTCTGGGGCGGCGGCGGCCGGGGCGGGAGGGGCGCCACGCGCCGCTGCGGCTGAGGCGGTGACGGCGGGCTGAGCGAGCGCCCGTCCGCCCGCCACTCTGGCGTCCACGCGGGCTGCACGGACGGCGGCGGCGCGAGGTTCCCGTTGGTGGAAGCGATGACGGAGCGGAGCCGGCGCATCGGCGGCACGTAGACGCCGTTGGTGCTGCTCATGGCCGCGGAGGCGGACTGGGTGGGGAGGTGGGGGCCGATGAGGTTTGTGCTGCTGCTGGGGCTCGGGTTAGGGTTTCGGGAGAGGAAGAGAGGGGAGGGCATGATCGGGGGCCGGGGCCGGCGGAGGGGGCGGAGGCGACCCCGCAGGACCGAGGAGGCCAGGAGCATCACCACCCGCGCCGCCGCCGCAGCAGGCTCGCGTGTCTCATCAAACCCCCCGCCCCGCTTCCCCTTCCGCTCTTCTGCGGCCTTGAGCCTACGGGCCCGGAGGGATCGCTCGCCTCCGTCACCGCGGGTGCTTCGCGCGCGACGAGCTCCGACTCCGGCGAGAGAGCAGCGGCGGCGGTGCTCGACAGGAGTGGAGGGTGGCGTGGCGGCTGTGCAGGGGAGAGCGGAGGGGATGGGCTAGGGTGCAAATGGTGGTGAGAAAAGGGAACAGCAAAGCCCAAGAAGCACTGAGAGTGTTCACTCGCTGACACGTGGGGTACACCTTACATACGTGACACTGCGCGGTGGGTCCCATGAGCGCGCGTGCTCCCGTGTCACGACGAGGGCGACGTGGCAGTAGTTGCGACGTCTGTAGATGGACGGCTGCTGGGACCCATGGGCTGTGACATGGCGAACTGCTACTGGCTTACTGGTGTTGTGGGACCAGAAACAGTGCGCGATATTTTTTAGCGCGTACGGACGGGCTCGTTGGGCTAGATGCATTGAGCAATGGCTCGAGCCTTTTCAAATCGTAGCCCAAGTTGTCCTTGGCGTGCACCAAGCTTTTCATAGGTTCCTGTTTTTTTTTGAACGATGAAAGGGTCACGACGATCCTAGAAGTTGCGATTGAATACGAGGCAGGTACAAGGATTAGGAGGCCTCTAGCAAAAAGCACCCTAGCCATGCTAGAAAATAAGAATAGGGACCTCCACTTTACACAAAGCACCTCAAACCAAAAAGAAAGATTACAATCCACTCCCTAGGTGCCTTCGCCACCGAACTCCGGCGATCTCCAGTCGAGAAACAGCGAGATCAAGGTCTCTTGCCCGTGACGCCTATCAAACCGGAGAAGAAGCAAGCAACCAGCCATCTTGGCGCCAACGGGGACGAACCACTTGCCAGCATCGAGACGTCGAGCTCTGGATCCAAGCTTTGAAAAGGGGCCTCCAATGGAGGTTGAACCCTCGGCGCCTTCGGCGAAGCAGTGAGGGCGGACTCACCGCGCCCATGGGTCATCGCGGAGAAGCACTGGCGGGCACTGAATCGGCTTCGAGTCAACAACGGCGGCGACACCGCTCTCCTTCCTCGCCACCACGATCGGCCAAAGGAGAGAAGAATAAGCACACGTCGATGGAGAACCAGAAGCCCAAGGATGGCGACGCTTATTGAAGTAGGGGCTCGCGCCGTCAAGAAAGCCCGCCCTCCATGGGAGCAGGGCCAGCCCTTCAATCGACGACCACCTGCCGCCTCGCCGGAGCGGCAGAGCAGAAGACCCCCAGCCTCCTATCCTATGAGCAGCACCACCACTTCTCTTCCACGACCCCCCGCCACCATGGCCGGTCAGAAGTGGAAGAAGAAGCAGAGCACCGCCTCCGAGGAGAAGAGGAGCACTAACCTTATGAGCGGAGATCCCTGGCCCCAGGATAGCCACCACCGACTCCAACCACCTGAGAAACAACAGCCACCACCGCCACCGGATGTACCAGATCTGGTACCCTGCTCCAAACTACAGGCACGGGGCCCAAAAAACTAAAGCTACTCCTAAGGACTACTCTGGCACCTCTCCTCCACCCTCTCTGGTCGGCGAGCCCGGCGAAAAGGGCTCGGGATCAGGCCGACTCTTGACGGTCGACTCCCAAAGCTCACAGGAGGGAGAGGACTCCCATAGGTTCCTATTTGGTTTCGCCTACGCTTTTGATAAGCCTAAGAGGCTGTTTGGCCCCAACCATATTTTGCCGAATCAAAGTTTGGCTAATTATAGAAGTGTGGTTAACTTTTTTGAAAACCAAACTCTGGCAAAAGTTAACAAAAACAATAACTCTTTGACAAGTGAGCCATAAGTGTAATAAAGTGTGGCAAACCTAAACACATGCTAACTAAACTGTGGCTAGCTAAATTTTAGTTTGGCAAAGTATGGTTGTAAACCAAACAGCTCCTAGATTTGGCAAACCTGGTTGGTCGAGAAATTGGACGTCCCCCTAAGCAACAGATGTAGGGAGGGCCAACCACATATCAAGGGTATTTTTTAGATTAATATATAAAGAGTTGAGAGTCCTAAAAAAATACCAAGGGTATTTAACAGTGTTTACAAAATATTGATATATAAATTTTTTGTGATGCATGTAATAAAGGAAAAAAAGATAAGAGGAAGTGTTGCGTGATTGGTTCTGTGTGCGGCCGCCATGTACATTATGGTTCATAAAAGAGGTGCTAAGACCTTATTCTTGTCTCTTCTATCGTCCCTTCGTGGGATTCTCGTCTCCATTCATTCTCTCTCTCAAATCCGCATAGAGAGCAGTGTCTCATCACTGACGGATATGAGGAGGAGGTGAGACGCGGGGAGGGCTCTCCTAGTCAGCAGCTCGCGAGCGCGAGAAGGAGGCACGGTGTGGGAAGGGCTCCGGCAGGCCGTCGTCGTCGATCGGGAGGAGAAAACTCTATCCCTAGCTTGGGATGCCACCGCAAACATCACGCAACATGGAGAGCACTATCGTCAAGCGCAACGAAGATGGCATCGTCGAACTTGATGAGGTCACGACGACAAGCACATGGAGGAGTGCTCGCGACTATGAGGCAGCCACGAGCAAAATTCGGAGCTGGCGCTTAGGAGGGAGTAGACATGGCGACAGAGCAAATGCGCAAGCGCGGTAGTGCCTATGTAAATACAAGAGGGTCACAACTCCACCTAGACAACGCCATCTTTGTCATTGTTTGATGTGGTCGTGGGCGTGTGATGTCGTCACATTGCCACGCTCTAGCCGCTAGGGCTAACCGACGACATGTCATGACCACCGTCAGCAAGGTCACCGTCTTTCTATCTTGCTCCAGGTTCTACCACCCACTCATTGTCTCTCACTTCTATAACTTGTTCTCATATCTTAGTAGAGTACTAGAGGGAATTGCTTGTTGCTATACAATTTTGCATCAGACACATAGTATGGGGTGGACTTTTATCCCTCTTCATCATGGAAATGACGATGATGATGTTGAAGAGGTTGGAGATGCAATAGGGCATGACTACGACAGTGTTTTCCCCTCTAATATTCAGAGGTCCTGCCTCTGTTTCTATGTTTTGTATGTTTTGTCCCTCCTGCTCCGCCTTGTCGCGACATCACAAAAAGGGGAACATATATAGTCGGACTTAGGTCATATGCGGTCCATGGACACCGAGATCAACGACATCTGACTCTCAAGTGTCAGGTAGGCCCCATGGCATCACATTCCTTCATGGCCTCGTAGTGGGCCCCATCTTAGGCCTCGTGTAGCTCCTCGTCAGGTCCAAGTGCTCTAGGTCTTCGTTTTTCTTCCTCTTTTCCTATCCATTGCCCTTGGTCCCCACCTGTAAGTCCCCCATCTTCTTTCCCATCCTTCTTCCTCATGTCCGACCCCTGCCACTTGTCGCTTGCCGCCCGCTCGCCGTCGGTCCTAGCTAAGTTGAGAAGCCACCTCGGGCCTCCACTGTACCGCCACCACAACCCCTGTCGCTAGAAACTCCCAAGCACACTGGCGGGAGAGGATTCTCGTGCTTCGGTAGCCACAACTTCGGCCCCTTTGATGTGCAGCCATCGACCCTAACAAGCGAGCACCTCGGTCCCTTAGAGCGTAGAGGGCCTCACACATGCTCGTTTGGCCGGAGATGTGGGCAAACTCATATCAAGGAACCCTAACCTCGGCGTCGGATGGTTGCTATCGCGACAGTGCAAGGGAGTCATGTCGGTCGGCCATGGCGACAGAGAGAGATAAGGGAGACAACAGGGGGAGAATAGACTCGGGGAGGAGGAAGGAGGAGGGGGAAAGAAGATGGGGGACTGATATGTAGGGCCTACAATGGGTGAATAAGAAAAGAGGAAGGGAAAATTAAAAAAAAAGATGGGGCTAGATGAGACCTAGTCATGTTTGTAATTAGAGCCATGTTAAAAGAACATTAGACCATGTTTTAAAAGTGATAGAGTTTTGATAAAATTAGTAAAAGTGTTTTTTACGGAATCCAGTCCAAACGCAAACATTCATAAATACGTATATACACTCATCCCTATAAATACACGCACGCACACCATGCCTTGTGAACACCTCCCAAAGACACTCATGAGAAAGAAGTGGTATTGACGGGTAAAGCACGCTGGAAAGACATTTCTTCTCGGTTTGTTCATTGTTCAGTGACGTGTGCAAACAGCTGGCTTGATGTATAGATCATATAGGGAGGAAACCAGATCGCCATGGGACCAAGAGGAAGATTCATCCATAAGCAAACGAGATGTCAAGTTGTCAACGCATAAAGGACGGCGCCCACATATAAAATACTCCATTCCAGTCCAAGCGCAGGGCCGTGCGGTGCAAGTACCTAGCTAGCTGGTGGATCGGAGCAGCTACGAACCAGCAGCCTGAGCAAGAGATGGCCGGAGCGGGAGGAGAGGAGGTGACGCTGCTGGGCCAGTGGGGGAGCCCGTTCGCGCTCCGGGTCCGGCTAGCCCTCCACCTCAAGGGCGTGCGCTACTCGTACGTGGAGGAGGACCTGCGCAGCAAGAGCGACCTCCTCCTCCGCTCCAACCCCGTCCACCAGTCCGTGCCCGTGCTCATCCACCACGGCCGCCCCATCTGCGAGTCCCAGGTCATCCTCCAGTACATCGACGAGGTCTTCGTGTCCGGCTCCGGCGGAGACACGGCGGCCTTCTCCTCCCTCCTCCCGGCCGACCCCCACGACCGCGCCGTGGCCCGGTTCTGGGCGGCCTACGTGGACGACGAGATCGGCGCGCCGTGGGACAGGGCGTTCCGGGCCGGGACGGAGGAGGAGAGGGCGGAGTGGATGGGGAAGGTGGCGGCGGCGGTGCCGGGCCTGGAGCGGGGCCTGAGGGAGTGCACCGATGAGGGGAGGAAGGGTTGCTTCTTCGGCGGCGCCGCGGGCGTCGGGTACGTCGACGTCGTGCTCGGCGGCGTGGCGCCGTACGTGCACGCGATGGAGATAGTCTCCGGCGGCGAGAGGCTGTTTGGCGATGCTGGGGGAAAGACCCCGATGCTGGCGGCGTGGCTGGAGCGGTTCGGCGAGCTGGAGGCGGCCAGGGCCGTGCTGCCGGATGTGGAGAGGGTCGTGGAGTACATCAGGATGATACACGCCAAGAACGCCGCCAAGCCGGCCGCAGAGTGATGATGGTGATGTCATCGAGACCGTGAGCCGGCATGGCGACGTGGCCGGTCGGATGATGTACTTCGGTACACGCGTATATTGTACTTGTACATGTATCAGAGTGATTATATCAGTAGCGCACACGAGTCCATTTCAACGCGACGCGACACGACACGTTTTGGGGCTTGTCTAGTCGCCGTCGATCACGTGTACGTTTGTCCGCGGCCGTGTATTTTCTTTCGGTACTACTCCTTCCGTTTTAGTAAAATATAAGATGTTTTAGGTGTGTAAAGAAAATGTATCTAGGTTATTTTAGTGTCTAGATTCACTTCAAATCTTAGTGAACCTAATACTAAAAATAATCTATATACATTTGCTTCACAAATCTAAAATATCTCATATTTTAAAAAGGATGGAGTAGTATATAAGAGCGTACTTGTTTTTAAGAAGAATCAAAGGATGATGCTCTCCTTGCTAAAATATAGCTAGTGAATACTCCCTCCGTTTTAAAATATAAGATGTTTTAGGTTTGTGAAAAAGATGAATCTAGACTTATTTTAATAGGTAGGTTCACTCAATTTTAGGATAAATCTACACACTAAAAGAAGTCTAAATTCATGTCCTTCACGAACCTAGAACATCTTATATTTTGAAACGGAGGGAGTATAATATTTTCGAAAAATCAAACGGTATCAAATTTGATCAAGTATATAGAACACTAAATTTCTAAAACAGCTCAAGACAATGATCTGCGTAGGAAAAGATCACCCCAGCACTGCTCTTCAGGTGGTTGTTCGTAGCCCTTCCGGCACCAGTGGCCCCTCTAAAACATTCTAAAAGCTCCGATCAAATACCAAACAACTATACCAAACCCCGAAGATAACTTCTTTTATACTCCCTCCGTCTCAAAATAGATGTCTCAAATTTGTTAAAATCTAAATGAATTTAAACACTATTTAGTATATATATTCATTTAAAATTTAAAAAACCTAAAACATCTATTGTTGGACGGATGGAGTATTAATCTTATTCTTTTATAGGAACAACATTGAATTGCAAGTATCTCTTATTATAGAGCCACTTATAGGCTAGAGAAGTGAAGTCAGTGATAAGCACATTTAATAATTCAAAAATGTCGGCTCCTATCATGCTAGATACAATGCATTCAAAGAACAAGTGATGAACATAAGAATACACGTACCTCGTCTTTTCTATCTTTTATTCTTCCTAAACTCTGTCCGTTTTAACACTAAGCATGAGCACGGAACGATCGATAGACACGTGGCGTATTAAATTATGCACTAGCCATCTAGACCAAAAGTCCGAACTGGGTGCTAGGATTCGAGACACGACACACCGGTACCTCTCTCGCGGCCGACGGCATGGGGGCCCTCTCTCCCCGCGCCCTGGAGCTGGTCGGGGCCTTCCTCAACGGCGGCGCTGTCCCTGGGGTTGCGACGGTTCGGAGCCCTTCCGGGAGGTGCTGAGCGGTGGCGCCGGTGGCGAGGCTGCGACGCCGCACGGCGTGGTGACGCATCTGCTAGGGAGTGTCGTGGCGACGCCTTCTCGGGCCTGATCTGGGCCTAGGTGGGCCGCGCGTCTGCGGCTGCTTCTCCCCGGCTGCATGGCGTCTTGCAACGTCGGCATGGCAGGGCCCTCGGTGAGGCAGACCCGACGTTTGGTGGCGGCTCCTCCGGGCCCGGATCTAGGCTCTTAGGGCCTGATCTGGACTTCGATGGGCCGACGCGTCTGCTGCAGGGGCGCCCTCTGGACATGGTGGCGACGACGGTGATCGGGATGGGGACAGCGGCACGCCCTATAAGTTGCCTTTCGACCAAAAAACCGAGGGGGATTCGATAGATTTTCTAGAAAGAGTTCCGCCACGCCACCAGAAACCAAGATTCGGATTTAGAAACTCCGTTTTGGCACCCTGCCGGGACGGGGAATTTAGAGAGGATCATCGTCATTGTCATCACCAACGCATCTCCATCAACCACCGATGTTCCCCTCATCCATGAGTGAGTAATCCCCCGCTGTAGGCTTGGGGATGGTAGGGATTGGATGAGTTCTATCATGTAATTGAATAAGATTTTTAGGGCATAGTGCCTAGTATCTCTTGTGCTTTTTGACTTTGTTGCAACTTGTTGTGCTTAATGCTTGTCACTAGGGCCCGAGTGCCATGATCTCAGATCTGAACTTATTATTGAATCATTATGATAGTATTGTTTGTGATCTTATCTGCAAGTTGTGTACACATATCATTGTCCGGATCCAAAGGCCATAAAGTGATAATAATTGGGACAACCGGAAGGAATGGCTGTGGTGTGAGGATCACATGTGTTCACGAAGTGTTAATGCTTTGCTCCGGTGTTCTATTAAAAGGATCACCTTAATTGTCAGTAGTTCCCTAGAGACCCCGCTGGCATGGGCTGGCTGGACAGAAGATGTTGTGCAAGTTCTCATTGCGAGCACGTATGACTATATTTGGAGCACATGCCTAGGATTATTTAGTACTTGGATGCTTGTTATTATTATCTTCAATGCCCTAGATCTTAAAGTTACATGTTTAGACTCGTCCATGCAACTCCCGTCCATCCATCCCTATGCCTACCGCACTCGAATCCTACTGTTACCGTTATTGTTACTGTTGCTACTATTCATTATTGTTGTTACTGCTGCTGTTGGTTTGCTGTTTCTACTACCAAACTGTTCTACTGATAAACTTCTTTGACCAAGAACTATTTCCAGGTGCATCTGAATTGACAACTCAGTTGTTAAGGCTTGCAAGTATTCTTTGGCTTCCCTTGTGTCGAATCAATAAATTGGGTAATACTACCCGTGAAAACTGTTGTGATCCCCTATATTTATGGGTCATCAAGACTATTTTCTGATGCCATTGCCGAGAGCATAGATTTTTTTGTAAGTTCACTTGGATCTATTATTGTTCACTGCTACCCTTTCATCATGGAGGAGACTCGTGATGGAAAGTTCCCTATTTTACCATCCACTACAATAAGAGGTACAGTCCTAAACACCTCTGCTGCTCTTGATCCACCGTCTGTTATAAGTAAGCTTGTCACACCACCATCACATACTCTTGCTACACACACTGCTACTACTGCTGAATCTGAAACCGCTTTTGATACTCATGATGATACTTCTACTGCGCTTGATGCGAGTGGTTCATTAGGTCCTTTTCTAGATGCTACTATGGCTAGTCTAGGAAATACCGAAACTCCTAGTGAAGACACTGTTACACCTGTTAGCTCACCTGAGGCTAATGAGAGTTATGATATTAATGATGGTTACATTAAGATCACTAATGAATTTGTTGAAGAGTGCCGAAACACACATGGTACTAGTGCTATTAAGAGTCTCCTTGCTAGACGTACTAATATGCCTAAGTTGTCCTCTGATCCTAAGTTTGCTACTTTTCCCATAGAAATTAAAGATAAAGATTATGATTTCTCTCTTGATTTGTCTTATTTAGATATTGTTGAGAAAGAACCTTTCCGTGGGAATGAAAATGAGAGTGTTGTGGCTCATATGAATGAGCTTTCTACTATGAGTGTTTTATTCTCTAATGATTTTAAGATGCACGAGTACTTTGTTGCTAAGATTTTCCCTTTTTCACTAAAAGGAGAAGCTAGGGCTTGGTTTAATAGATTACCTTCTGGTTCCATTGATAGCCCTGATTGTTTGATTGCTTCTTTCTTTTAGAAATATTTTCCTCCTAGTGCTAGACATGCTTCTTTGTAGAGACTTTTTTTGATTTTAAACAGGGAGAAGAAGAGAAATTGCCTGAGTCATGGACAAGGTTTTGTGCCTTGATTCATGCATATCCTGGATGTCCATTACATAAGAATGAGTTGCTTGATATTTATTATAAGACTAACTGATGATTCTAGGACCTACCCTAGATAGCTTTGCTGATTGTGTTTTCAGGAAAAGAACTCCTACAGATGTTGAAGAATTAATGGCTAAAATAAGCAAGAATTATGATGATTGGACTTCAACTAAGCTAAATACACCTGAGCCTATTACTCCTGAACCATATGTTCCTGAACCAATTCCAACACCAACACCAAAGAAGAGAGGAATTATTGCATTAAATGATGAAGTGATGAAGGAAGCTAAAAAGTGTCTAAGGGAGAAAGGAATTAGAGCTGAAGATGTGAACCTACCTCCTATAGAAGAATTGTGTAAGCCAATTCCCCACTCATTTACTATTGAGGTACACTCTCTCCAACACTCTGATGAAGGTGATATTCCCTATAGTAAGCCTCCTGATTAATGCTTAGAGGAACTTGACATTTTTATTGTTAAACAAGGTAATTTTAATAAACAAGTTCAGAATCATTTATTGGAAAACTCTAGAGCTATCAATGAGTTGAAAGATATTGTGGAAAGAACTTCTAATGATATTAAAATACTTTGTAAACACTTTCAAATGGTTCAAACCCAACTTGATCAACTTGCTAAGGTACAAAAGGATATGCTAGTTAATGCCTCAGGAGATAAACATGCTTATGGAATTAAAACTAGGAGTGGTATGGCTACTCAAGATCCTTTATCTCCTGCAGGATACCCTAAAAGAATTGAGAAGGACTCTCAACAAGTAGATAGTGGTAGTCCTCGTAAGAGGAAGAAAAAGAAACATAAGATAATTGAGGAACCACTTGAACCTGCTGCAGATCCTAATAGTATATCTGTCTCTGATGCTGAAACTAAGAGTGGTAATGATAAAAATGATGCTCCTGATAATGAGGAAGTTGAGGAAGAACCTGGAAGCACACTAAGAACACTAGGTACACTAAGGAAGATTTTATTGCTAATAAAACATGGTAAAGAGAGAGAACCTTGGGTGCAGAAACCTATGCCTTTTCCAGGTAAGAAACACAAGTCAAAGGAGGAAGAACACTACAACAAGTTTTGTGAGTGGATGAAACCTTTATTTTTGCAAATTACTTTGACTGATGCTATTAAGTTGCCTCCTTATTCAAAGTAAATGAAGGATATTGTCTCTAATAAAAGGAAGATTCCTAACGAGGAGATTTCTACTTTGCTTGCTAATTACTCCTTCAATGGTAAGGTTCGAAAGAAACTTGGTGATCCAGGTATACCAACTATTCCTTGCTCTATTAAGAATAATTATGTTAGAACTGCTTTATGTGATTTGGGAGCTGGAGTTAGTGTTATGCCTTTTTCTCTCTACAAGAGACTCCAGCTAGAAAAGTTGACACCAACTGATATATCTTTGCAAATGGCTGATAAGTCAACTACTGTTCCTGTTGGTATATGTGAGTATGTTCCTGTTCAAGTAGCTCATAATTGCATGGTTTTAACTGATTTTGTTGTGCTTGAAATGCCTGAAGATGATAATATGTCTATTATTCTTGGGAGACCTTTTTTTAATACTGCAGGTGTTGTCATCAATTGTAATCAAGGAAAAGTAACATTTAATATTAATGACAAAGATCACACTGTCTATTTCCCCAAGAAGGTTGCCAAAAGCTATTGCCTAAACTCCATTGAAAATATTGAGAGCATCAAGGTTGGAGAAATATATTGTCCCATTCCACAAGAAAATTTTGAAACCATTATGATTGGGACCATTGCTATCAAGCTTGATATAACATAATCACTTGGTGGAATACAAAGTTTTGCTTCATCTAAGATTGTTTTGGTAACAAGACTTGATCAACCTTGTTAACAAAGGGATATTAATGAACAAAATAATGTTTTCACTATGGTTATTCTTTCTTTCTTTTACTCTTCTCCTTCCTAGTCTTTGCTTTAGCTTTAGTTTTGCTAGTTGTTTGTTTGTTTGAGTTTCTTAGAGCTCCTGTAGTTTGGCTTTTGGTTTGCTTTTGCTTCTTCTGAAAAAACTGTTTCTGCGAGAAAATCAATTTTCATACCTTGAAAATTGGCCAAAAATAAAGTTTCCCGAAAAATCCTAGAAAATTTAAAATAAATTTTTCCTCAAAAAAGGGGCAGAGAGGTACCTGAAGTGACACAGGGGCCACCCCAGGCCACCACACCTGTGGTAGGCGCGGCCTACCAGGTGGCGGCGCCTGGGAGAGGGGGTCTGGCCCACCTGGGCCCCTCCAGGCTGCCTCCTCAAAGCCACCTTCTTTCTCTCTCCCGAAAAACACCGGAAAACTTGCTCAAGCTCGAGTTCTTGCTATTCTTGCTCGCGATTTTCGATCTCCTTGTTCAGCCCATCTCAAGTGCTGATTTTTGGATGGATTGTTCCTTGGTATGTGCCTCCTCCACTTGTCCAATTAGATTTGTGATTGGTAGATTGTATCTTGAGTATTTTGCTGCTATAGGTGTCAGGTTGTTTGAGATTGCATGCTTGTTCTATGCTTATAAACTTTATTTTGATGCATGTGTAGTCCTCTAGCAAGTTCCTATAGTGGTTGCTCGTCATTTTTCAACTTAGAAATCACTTGGTTTGATGGTTGTTTAAAATTTCAGAAAAGGAAAGTCATGGACCACAACACATTTGGTGATATATTTGAGAGTGATGCACCTAGAAGGGCAAGGCTTACAAGGTCATCTACCAGCTCTAGATGTGCACCCCTCCGCCTTTCCTTGCCAAACTTTCTTGCGCGCTGCTGGGATTCTTAATGATTTCATGACCTTGGTACAGAGGGCTGGACTAACAAGTTACATGCAGGATGAGAGCGCACAATATTCTTTGCTTACTAAAACATTTGTGGAGAGTTTCTCCATTACTAATAGTTCGTTCAAGCCTTCTGTGTCTTCCAAAATTTATGGCAGGGCTCATTCTATGACTTTGAAGTAATTTTGCAAGGTCCTGAGACTTGGTACAACTGGGTCATCAAAAAAGATTACAACTCTACCTGCTGATTTGTTAGAGCTTTACCGAGGAATAACCAATGATGATGACCGTAGATCTCAGCGAGGGAAGATAAAGAACATTCAACTTCCAGCCATCAGGTACTTTGCCTACTATCTTGCCACCAGTGTTCTTGGTACGGAGAACAGTAGTAATATCTCTAACTATCATTTGGCCTTCTTAGCTGCTGCGCTTAACAATGATAATAAGTATAATCTTGGTTCTCTCATTGCTCATCATTTAGCTGCTAAGGGACCCATTTATGGGGGAATTATTGCTACTCGTATTGCTGCTGCCTTGAATATTGTTGTTGATCCACATGATACAATTTTGGCTCCTTAGAGGCTTGATCTTGCTACCATGAAGGCGCACCACTTTGTCACCACAGGCTCTACCCTTGAGAACTTGGTTTATAGAATGTTGTTTACTGACGGGGAAGAGAGAGAGAGAGATCCCTCTACCCCAAACCACTTTGCTCAGTATTTCTCAGGGAACTTTGTCATGCTCGAAGTCGGAGATGGATGACAAGCTGCACTCTCTTAACTTCCACGGGCACTATCAGGAGGAAGCACCATCATACGACCCCTCTGTGTATTACACGGGGGAGGCCTCGAGCTCATACCAGGACGAGGGAGTTTCCTCGACATACTACGGAGGTGCATCCTCTTGGACACCATGGGATTGAGCCCCACTTAGGCCAAAAGCCTAAGCTTGGGGGGAGGTATACCGACATCACACTCATTTATATATCATGTTCTGTCGATTCTTTGTATATCCATTGTTTTTGCTTTCTTTTTTGTTCTTGTTGCTTCTTTCTCAAAAACACAAAAATACCAAAAATATTTTCGTTGTTTATCTTGGTTTGTTTCTTTGCTTTGGTTTTCCTTTAAAAGAAAAATACAAAAATATTTTACTTTATTTGATTTTCTTTGTTTGCTTCTTGTTTGGTTTGTTTTTCTTTGTTTGCTTGTTTCTAAAAAAATCGAAAACACCAAAAATATATGTTGTTCTTCTTTGTTTTTGTGAGTTCTTTGCAGGGTTCAGCCGTTCTCAGTGGATTTTGGTTTCATGTTATCATTCAAGTCACACAAGTGAAGAGCAATAATGAAGATTAAGACAACTCGAGGAGTGGTAAGAGGCTGGTAACGAACTCTATCTGTTTCATTTTTATATATATACTCATCACTGTGAGCATGCTTAGCCTATTTATGCAAGGTGTATGTCATTATGGATGCTTAGTAGTTCTTGCTTGTCTATGATTAGCTCCAGCTTGCTAATAGTTTGTAGCATGTCATATGAATATTTGCTTGCATTGTTTTATTCATACTTTGGTATGATATTATGGTATCCTCCTCTGGCTGTTCATGTGAATCGACTTGGCACATGCTCACGCATGCATATGACTAATCAATAGTCAGTAAGCCTCGATGATTTATTTTGCCTCAAAGTTCTTGTATCACTTTCATGCCATAATTAGTCATGTTTTGTTGCAAGCATGATTATGACAGTTATTGCTCTCTCGTTTGTCGTTCCCTCTCTATTGCTAGCCTTCACTTGCACTGAGTATGTGCTCTACCTGTGATTCCAACTCCCCAAAACCAATATTGCCAGCTGTGTCCACCATACCTACCTATTAGCATTATTTGCTACTTCAGTGCATATTCTATATGCCGTGTTTTCTTTCAAAATAAAATATTTGTCTGTTTTGAGAAAGTTAGTTAGTAAAGCTCTCACAAACTTGATGGCACACTTTATTCCTTGCACTTAATAATTCTGAACCATTGTGACTAGTCCATGAAAGTTATATACTTGCAAATTATATGATGGGAGTCAGCAGAACCGTGCTGTCACGGGGAACGCTTTCAACACCTTTTAGATATATTTATATCTAGTTGATACCTTGCTCTTTTGTTTGCGGATGTCGATGATGTGAAATGAAAGGGGGACTTATGAGTCCATGGAGTTTGTATTCTGTGTTAGAGAAACGCCTGAGCCGCTAGCCTAAGCCATGTCTAATCATGGTGGAAACTTGTAGCATCACCATAGCGAGTCATCTATGAAGCATCCTCAGTAAAAAACTATGCATATAGTAAATAAAAAGATTGCTGAGATGCTCATTGTCTGCTTGCCTTGTCATTTTGGTTATGGGAAAGCTACTGTACCATGTGCAAGGGGTACCTCGTTGGCGGTTCTCGATGATGTGCAAATACTTACAATGGCAAGAACTTGCCTGGACCCAAAGTTGAGTAGTATGCGAAGTGGCCCTCGCACTCAAGGGACTAGGGATTTCAAGTATATGGTCTATCAAGCATATGATTCAGAGTGGACCTTACTTTCACCTTAACCATATAAAGATGCTTATGATAGGGGCAATGAGAGCTCAAAACTAATGAGTACCTTCCTTTCAGCATTTGGAAGCCTTTCAAACATTTCAAAAACTGTTTTCACCACCTTGTTGAGTCACCACTTATTCTATGAGAACCTTTTTGAGAGCATAGTTGTCATTCTTGTGTTTGTTCCAAAACTTGGTTAATTATGTCATGACTTTGATGCTTGTATCTCTGATATCTTTATCTCTAGTCTTCTCTTGAACTTCAGATGTGCCTTGACATTTATATTGTGCTCTTCAAACAAAGGCAAGCGAGATACCACTCTATCATACCTTATTATGAGCATTGCAATGTTACTTATGTTTATGTTCCATGCTACTTATTATTCTTGAGTTGGTTTCTCTTCATAGCTTGCAATGACTATTGAATAGACTTAGTTGCATACTCTTTATTATGAATTGTCTAAGCATCTATTCCTGTGCTGAGAATATTTACATCATATGAAGCAATATGTTCGTGAAAGTTATTTTATCGCACTCAGTTTTCAACTAAATTGCTTGAGGACAAGCAATAAGCTAAGCTTGGGGGGAGTTGATACATCCAAAATGTATCTACTTTCTCGAACATTTTGCTATTATTTCTCCTCTAAACTATATTTGGAGCATATGCCTAGGATTGTTTAGTACTTGAATGCTTGTTATTATTTATCTGCAATGCCCTAGATCTTGAAGTTACATGTTTAGACTCGTCCATGCAATGCCTGTCCATCCATCCCTATTCCTACTGCACTCGAATCCTACTGTTACCGTTACTGTTACTATTGCTACTGTTCACTATTGCTGTTAATGCTACTGTTGCTTTGCTATTGCTACTACCAAACTGTTGCTACTGATAAACTTTTGTGAGCAAGTACTATTTCCAGGTGCAGCTGAATTGACAACTCAGTTGTTAAGGCTTGCAAGTATTCTTTGGCTCCCCTTGTGTCGAATCAATAAATTGGATAATACTATCCGCGAAGACTGTTGCGATCCTCTATACTTGTGGGTCATCAGTGGGATCCTCCCGCGTGGTTGTAGGGCTGCTGTCACTAGCTGGTTCTATGTCCTTTCCCTGTTTTTGGGTTGCTTGCTATGTCCAAGTTGAGGCGATGACGATGGTGGCGCAAGTTGGTGAGCGGCGAAGCTGATGGTGGCACGCCGTATCGCCCGGGGTTTTTGTAGGTGGGGTTAGGGAGAAATCCCTGTCTGCTGGTCCGACTTCGTCGCGGTGCCACCCTCGGATGGCGCCATTCCTTCTTGAAGGGCGTCATGGATATCCCCGGCCTACTGTACTCCGAGTGCATGGGAAACCCTAGGGCTAGTGGTCTGGCCCGGGGGGCGTTTCCCTTCTTGAAGGTGCTGTCTTGGTACTAGGCGTGTCGGTGTGTCTGAAGCGTGGTGGGACTATTCCGGTTGGCGCAGCGGTGGTGGGTTACCCTAGTCTCGTTGAATCGTCGTTTCTTCCATTTCTTTTCTTTTTGGGCGTG
Source organism: Avena longiglumis (assembly GCA_030063025.1). Classification (NCBI taxonomy): domain Eukaryota; kingdom Viridiplantae; phylum Streptophyta; class Magnoliopsida; order Poales; family Poaceae; genus Avena; species Avena longiglumis. The sequence continues at coordinate 552,062,930 of CP125973.1, read as the reverse complement.
TTTTTGCTGATGCCCCGGCATTCTCGGTTGGTCGAACTTGTATCGGTGTGGTTGCTTTATTTATAAAGCGGGACGAAAGCCTATTTTGAGTAAGTCCGAACAGATGGAAAAAGCTAGGCTATATGTTCGGGCTGGACAAATGGAAAGACACTAGACATGGATAATCGTGGGCTGCAACTATTTTGAGTACATTAAACAGTGCGTTAGACGGGGTTTGAACTTGAGACCTCCTAGGATCTGATACCATATTAAATTGGTGCACTAGCTATCTAAACCAAAAATCCAAACTGTGACTAGGCTATAGTATATTTTAACATGTCGTCCTTCCAAGCCTGGCCGATCATGGGGAACCACCAACAGTCCAGGTAGTGGTCTTAATTCTCAGTCAGCCAAGCGCTTAGAGAGACCCAACAACAAAATAAGAAAATGTCGAAACTAAATAACAAAATGAATGATCGAGTTAGAAGCAAACCGATATGGACAGGAAATGATACATGCGATTGTGAGGCCGCTTAAGGTTTTGTCCCTCTCACCGGTGGCCTTAGGTTCTTGAAGGTGTGGCGTATCACGACCTCTCGCAGGCACGAAGGTTTCTTTTATTTGTTTAGCTTGATTTCAATGCATTTTCAGGACGATGAGAAGACAGCTACATCCTGAAATTAGAATAAGCTCCTCCCCGTCCGTCTTTGCTCTGATGATGTGTCTAGCGCCGAGGGCACGTGGAGTCGTGTACCCGGATGATCTCCTGGGGTCCGGTCGATTTTCGTATTCGATGGTGATGGTTTCATGTAAGTCCTTTTCATCTACAATTATCATCATTGTTGATGGTTGTTGTTGTGATGCGCTGGTTCTTTATAGTCTAAACATGACTATTTGCCTTCTGTCCCACTACAACAAGCTCTATTACGATAAGTTTTGGCTACCTCCACGATGATGGAGGTGCGAGGACGCTGTTGCGCCTTTCGGCTCATAGTCATTGGTAGGTGCTCCAATAATTTATTTGTATTTTTACTAATAGAGATCTTTTTAAGCTGTTGTTAATGATTAGTACTAGATCTGTTGATTTTTGGGGGAAAAAAACGGATGGCCTTGCACTAGTCGACCTCCTAGGAAGAACTGTGCAGCACGCATCCGCGACGTGCACCCGACGATCGATGAAGCAGACGTCCTCACCGCATCTGATCATCATGTCGGCGTGTACACGCAGAGCCGGCGGCCGGACGGCGCGGAACCCAGTACGTCGCGCGATCGAGGCTAGCGGTTGCACGTTGGTGCCTCATATCCTCGACATACTGAAACTTTAATTCCTTTAATCTTGAACCACGCATTTTTGCCTTTATAAAATATATACACATATGCCGCTGGGCTCCTTTGATTCATGGGATAAGAAAAGTGTAGGAATAAAAAACTCATAGAATTTAGAAGTCATGACTAGTTGAATCATATGGGAAAAACAATTTACCTTTGATTGTGACATCAAAGAATTTTTCATGAGCTCCAACCTCATGTTTTTTTCTTATGGATTTTACACTACTCCCTCCGATCCATATTAATTGACTTTGATTTGTCAAATTTTGGATGAACCTATATACTAAATAGTGTCTAGATTCATTTAAATTTTGACAAATTTAAGTCAATTAATATGGGTCGGAGGGAGTACAAGATTTCTATGAGATTATTAAACAACCTTCGTTTGCTGGTTCGTCGGAAGGACCAACTCGCGGCCGGTGGCAGCGGGTCGCCACGTACGCCCGACCGGATCCGTGTCGTTCTTTTCCATTTATAGAGAACACTGATGCTGCGCGCCAATAGTATTCGGCCTGCAGGTTGGCAGGTGTCGGAGACCTTCCCGGCCAGGCAGTAGGCACCGCCCGGCTCATCTGTCCTAGTCTAACCGCGGTGGCCGCTATTAAGGCTAAGCAAACAGCAGACCACCCACGACATGACCAGCTAACATCAATACTACTCTCTGTTTCGGTTTACAAGTCCTGCACGTAGTTCTATGTCGCCAAATTGAGCAACTTAGTATGATTTATATATTATAAAAAATATATCACCGAAAACTTTAGACTTTGTATTTTCCAGTGATATAATTTTTATATTATATAATTAAAATTATATAGGTTAAATTGATAACCTAGATATACACGTAGGACTTGTAAACCGAAACGGAGGAAGTACCTCCGTTTTAAGTAGGCGCACACGCTTTTCAAAGCAAAATTTGACCAAAAGAATTGAGCAATAAAATCTTGATTATATTATACATAATTAGTACCGTTGGATTCGTATAGAAAAATACTTTTCAGTGATACTAGTTTTATACCAAAACTCTTTACGTATTTAGAGTAATTCTTGGTCAAAGAAAAAACACTCAAAACAAGGACGCCTTAAGCCCTGAAACGGAGGGAGTATAATCTAATCTTTTTATGTTTCAACACAAACATAACACATCATTAGTTCAGATTCAAACATAAAACAGTGTCCGAAACTCCGAATGCAAAAAATGGTTGAAATAAGGGCATCTCCACGTGGTCGACTAAACCGCCGATCCAAACGGTACGACTATGTCCATTTAAATCGGACTGCGGATAATTTTGGGTCGTAGTCGAACCTGTCCGACCTGCGGCACCCCGTCTGTCCGTCCTGGCGGTTGGCACCATCGCTGGCCAATTTGGCCAATCATTTACCAATCGGTTCAAATACATAAATTGATAAGTAAATAATATACAAATTGACTAGCAAATAATATGGCAGATGTGTGCCAAGTGGACAGTTGATCTAAAATGTGCAAAAGGAGGCAATATCATACACAATGTACAAAAGATAGCAAGTTCCTCCCAAAAAGTGGTATGCACATCGCCATTGTCCTTCAAGCATCGCGAGCCCGGATGATCTTCTGCTTCCTCGTGACCAAAGCCTCATATTCTCGACATACTGAAACTTTAATTCCTATAATCCTGCACCAGCGCAAAGGAGGACAAGCGCGCTATCCGGGCCGACGCAACCATGGCCCAAATTTAGTGCATGGTTGGGTCGGTCCACGCGAGTCGGTCTGAATGGGTCGCCACTGGGCCGACATACAGTGTCCACCGGTCCGTGTGGACCTGTTTGGACGGGTTTAGACCGTTTGGGTTCGTGTCCGGAGAGATGCCCTAAAACGTCTACCGGGTGGCGGCGACCTAGCTCACGAGAGACGCGAGGGGGGAGGCAAAACCAAAGAAGCGGAGTGGACGGCCTTGCCGCTCAAGAACTCCGCCGGAGGCCGTCGGGGCCCACCACGAGATCGAAGAGGCACCCGTGGCAGGAGTACGGTACATGTCGTTGTGATATTTGGCTAGGGCGGGAATGTTGAGGCAAATGGCAGGGTCAGTGGTGGGGGCTACACAATTTAACTTGGAAGGAGGCAACCTCGATGGAGGGTCAGGCGCGCCTTGGTGGTTTTGCGTACGTGCAAAGAAATCGATCCCTTTTAAGACTTGGTCAAAATTTATAAAATCTGACTTTGTCAAAACTATTATTCACTATATATTTTTTTTTGCATAAGGGAAAGCCTGTGTCGTCAACATTAAAAATACTATGTTTTTGCATAGATGGGGTAACTCGTTTATCTTGACGAGACACATGCATGTATCTTTTAATGAACATACTAACAATACTAGCCTAATTTATCTCTTCCAATTCATAATAAGTGTGCTCATATAGTATAAGTTTCTACTAAATCAATAAAAATTATTATGGATCCGGATGGGAATTTATCATAAGAATGAAGTCAACTTGACATCTCCGAAATTTGTTCCTTGGTACTACTATGTTCTAGTTCCCCCGTGTTTCACTTTGGCTTTGCCAAAATTACAACTCAAACAAGGACTATGTGAGACCCTGGCGCATGACTTAATATGATTAATAAGAAACCCATACCAACAAGTTGCAACTTATTTTCCGAAAGCTCATCTAAAAATAACTCTAAGGTTAAGCGTGCTTGGCCTAGAGCAATTCTATGATGGGTGACCGACCGGGAAGTGAGTACCGGTTGCGCACGAGTGAGGACAGTGCACAGAAAAGACTAGTGTTGGTCTATGGGGTTAGTCTAGAGATCCTATTGAGCTGCCAGAAGTGACAGCCGTCGGTCCGGAGTGACCGAGGGTGTTACAAAGTGGTATCAGAGCCGACCCTCGCGGTTACATGGGCGTGTGTGGGTCAGTGGCGGATATCTGTAGTATGGCGCATGTGGCCCAGAGTGGACACGACATGGCAATGTGCCGGCACTGGACGTACAGACGTGTGCCTAGAGGGGACGTTCCTGGCTTGTGGTTGATCAACGTGGACGTCGATCTTCTAAGGGTGGGTGTATATGAGACCCCGACGCATGGCTTAATAGGATTAATAGGAAACCCATACCAACAAGTTGCAACTTCTTTTCCGGAAGCTCATCTAAAAAGAACTCTGAGGTTTAAGCGTGCTTGGCCTAGAGCAATTTTAGGATGGGTGACCGACCAGGAAGTGGGTACCGGGTGCGCACGAGTGAGGACAAAGTGCACATAAAAGACTAGTGTTGGTCTGTGGGGTTAGTCTAGAGATCTTATTGAGACTACCACTAACTTTTTTGAAATGGCGAGCGATGCCTTGGCCTCTGCATCAAATGATGCACATAACATTTTTTATTGCATAATTCACGAAAAGAAAAATGTTTACAATCATGGATCAGTTAAGTTTGAGACATGAATTAACCATCTTAAAATAAGAAGCAACATAAAGCTATCTAATTCTTCTAATATGTCATCACCCATTAGCCTGGAAATAAAGTACCGAGCAACTGTCAGCAAGCTGGTTGCATCTAATATCCCTTGGTTGCCGCTTATCCGTTCGGAGTAAGTTAGACCAAACGTGGGTACAGTACATCGCCAATCGAATAACCTGCAAAAATTTAGTACTTGTTTGTTTGTTAAAGACAATGTTTTTTCTAGATGACCAAATGGACCAACACAAAGCTGACACTCCAATAGTTAATCTAGCTTTAATTATCTTATCAACCCCGTTTAGCCAATTTCCGAATATATTCTTAATATAGATGGTGGGGGTATATTATATGCAAAAAAAAAAGGATCATACGCCAATGATATGAGCAAAAGGGTAAGAAATAAATAAATGTTCAATAGACTCCATTGAGTCGCAAAAACAATATCTTTGGTATCCATGTCAGTTTTGTTTGGCGAGGTTCTCCTTTGTTAATAAAACTTTATTTTTGAGAAACCACATAATTTTTTAACTTATGATGGAACTTTTAACTTTTATAAGTATTTATGTAAGAATCTTGTATGAGCATTCATCTGGTCAAAATACATAGATTTAAGGCCTAGTTCTTTTAGCGGTTTCTTCGAGAAGCTGCCCTACCCCCAGCTTCCTAGAAAAGCCGGTTCAAAAATATTACGAGGCTTCCAAAGTGGTTAAGGCTAAACTAATTTGGAAGCCTCACAAATTTTTGGAACCGGCTTCCCCAGAAAGCTGGGGTAGGGCAACTTCTCGGAGAAGCCTCGAAAAGAACTGGGCCTTAACCCGTAAAGCTATCCGAGGAAGTTACTTTTCAAACAAATTGATCAGGATTGTCATTGAGGTGAACCATCATTAATCTCTCACATAAGTGTAACTATTGTGTCGACTTACTGCCGGTCAAACTTCGTCTAAACCCAATATGTAGAGGCGTTTGAGCAAGGACCTATGCCGCCAAGAGATTTTTTTTACTTTATACAATATTATATAATGATGAATATTGCTGTGCTAATGACGTGTGTCCCCAAGCCAAACATCTTCCTAACTAACTTAATCAACCTAACTAACCTTATCACAGCCGGAAACATATATGTATTACAAACAAATGACCAAGCATGCATGGACTAGCACTACTTAGACATGATACCAACATGTGGTGTCCAGAACCGTCGGGAGGTTCCCTAGACGGCCAAAATTCGATGAGTTATGCTGCGATGATCTGTCCAAATATTTGATGTCTGCACCATGCATGGATGGCCTGGTGGTGGAGGACAAGTAAGTACCAGGAGACAAATACCTGACAATTTGACTTTGATCAATACAAAGCTTCCGCGCGCGCTTCCTCTTCATGCAGCACCAGCGGTAGCGATGATGAAGCCCTTGTCGCGGACCACCAAGCCGTCCCGGACATTCTACGTCCCGCTGCTCATCATCGTCTTCTGGGCCCTCCTGTTATGCCTCCACTACTCCAGCAGCTCGCAATCCGGTGATGCTCTCAAGCCGCCGGCTTTCTTCTCCCTCCGCTTCGGCCGACCGGACCCGTGCGCCGGCCGGTACGTGTACATGTACGACCTGCCGCCCCGGTTCAACGCCGACCTCGTCCGCGGCTGCAGCAGGCCCTCGGCCCCCACCGACATGTGCAGGCACGTGGCCAACGACGGGTTCGGCCCGCCGATCACGGGCGGCGGCGAGGCCAGCTCGCTCCCGGAGACCGGAGCCTACGACACGGACCAGTACATGCTGGCCATGATCTTCCACGCCCGGATGCGGCGGCACGAGTGCCTCACGGCCGACCCCGCCGCCGCCACCGCGGTCTACGTCCCGTTCTACGCCGGGTTCGACCTGGCGCTGAACCAGGACAACAGCGACCTGACGGAGCGGGACGCGCTGTCGCGGGACATGGTGGACTGGCTGGTGCGGCGGCCCGAGTGGCGCGCCATGGGAGGGCGCGACCACTTCCTGCAACTCGGCCGGCCCACCTGGGACTTCCTCCGCGACCCCAGCACCGGCTGGGGCAACGTCCTCAGGACCTACCCGGCCGTCCGCAACATGACGGTGCTCACCCTGGAGGCCAGCCCGTGGCACGGCAACGACTTCGCCGTGCCGTACCCGTCGCACTTCCACCCTTCCTCCGACGCCGAGGTCGTCGCCTGGCAGAGCCGCATGCGCGCGCTGGACCGCCAGTGGCTCTGGTGCTTCGCCGGCGCGTCACGCCCCAGCGGCAAGAGGACCGTGCGCGCCCAGATCATTGAGCAGTGCGGCAGGTCCAGCCGCTGCGCCATGCTCGGCAAAGCGGCGACGCCGGCGCCGGGGAGCTACGCGCCGGGCCAGGCCATGCGGCTGCTGGAGAGCGCCGATTTCTGCCTGCAGCCGCGCGGGGACTCGTACACGCGCAAGTCCACCTTCGACGCCATCCTCGCCGGCTGCATCCCGGTCTTCTTCCACCCAGTGTCGGCGTACCTTCAGTACACGTGGTACCTTCCCAGGGACTACAGGAGCTACTCGGTGTTCATCCATCATGGGGACGTGGTCGGGCAGAACGTGAGCATCGAGGAGGTTCTGATGAAGATACCGTCGACGAAGGTGGCGAGGATGCGGGAGGAGATCATCCGGCTCATACCCACCGTGATGTACAGGGACCCGGCAGCAAAGGGCATGAAGTTCAAGGACGCGGTTGACGTCGCCGTCGAACGGGTGGTCGACAGGGTGGCAAAGCGCCGCCGCGCCGCCGCCGAGGGCCGGGAGTGGCAGGACAGCGTCGACGGAGACTATAGCTGGAAGTACGACTTGCTTGAGGATGGCCAGAAAGAAATAGGTCCCCACGAGTTTGATCAATATGTGGCCACATAACTGCGGATTTACATATATACGTACTTTTTGCCCAACAAAATACCAGCTTCAAACCTTTTTCGATTTTTGGAGATTGAGTATTAATTCTTTACTCGCTTGATAATTATTTCTTGTCCCTGCTTTCCCTGGTCAACAGCCTTTCAATATGCCTTCAAACCAGTGCGTTGCTCCACAACAACAACAAGTTCCACAGGGGCCTGAGATGAATGAGAAAAGTAAAGTTCAGCAGAACATTAAGAAGAAACAGGGGCCTAATCAGAAAGAGACTGCTGCCCCTATGAGCAATAACAATCAGTGAAATTATGTGGATGCAATCTGCATGTGTTGTGGTGAACCAGGTCACCTGCAGAGTAGTTGTGAGAAAATTTCCCTTTGTTTCATCCGTAAAAGCTCTTCACATGTTGTGGAGAAGTGTCCCGTGAGGAAGAGGCCTCACCAGATGGCTAGGTATGTTGGTAGTGGAGCTCCTGGTCTGGGTTTCTATCATATTGAGGTGCCTGAAGTGGTTATGCATTCTATTGCATTCACAAAAAATTATGGAATTTTCTTAATTGAGGAGGGTTCTTTGCCTGCTACTGAACTGGCTCAAGAGTTCTCCAAAATCTACAAGACAAATTGGCCATGGAAAATTAGAGAATTAGGGGTTGAAAACACTTTTTTGGTTAAGTTCCCTCCACACATTGGAGTGGAACAGGTCATTGGTCACCCCAAGTTTGGTGTGTCAAAGCCTGGTGTTTGGGTCAAAGTTGAGGCTTGGAATGATGACCCAGAACCAGTTGATTCATTGAAGAAGGTTTGGGTGGTTATCACTGGCCTGCAGACTGAGTGGTGTGAATGGAGTACATTAGACCAAGCTGTCTCCACTTGTGGCATTCTTGAAGATGTAGATTGGCAGAGCATCTTCAGAAATAATGCTAAGGATGTCAGGGTTTTGGTTAAGTGTAAAGATCCTACCAAACTTCCTCCTGGCAGACTCTTTAACTTCCATGATCACTTGTTCCACCCGGGGTTCACTCTGGATACTGCTGTTCCTGCTGTTGTGTGTGATTATGTGCAAGCTAATGAGGATCAGAATGATCAGAATAAAAAGAATACTGATGATTCCACTGGCCAGGAAGTGGTCTGCCCTCTCAACAAACTAGCTCTGGAAACTTGTCTAGGAATGGTGGTCAAGGGGCTAGTAGAGTTAGGATGGCAGCTAATCCTGAACTGAGTGCTAATGTTGTGTTTCAGTTGATGGTCCAAAAAGGTGTAGTTGACTCTGAAGGAAACTTTATCTGGGACAAATCCCATGCTGCAGCTGATGTGGAATCTGAGGTGCAGCAGTTCTGGATGCAGGGACAACATGAGGAGGTGAGTTTTGCTCAGAAGCTAGAGTTAGAAGCCAAAAGGAAGGAAGTTGATGGTTTGAAGTTGCCTGATGATATCATGCCAAGCTTTAAAGATCTGGGTGTGAGAGAGAGGGATGACTCCAATATAGAAACAAAAGCTATCAAGTGACCGAAACAGTGGGGTCCTGTTCAGCCCACTAGACAGAGCACAAGAGTGGATAGGTCTAAAAACATTCTTGCTAGAGTTGTTGACTTGAAGAAGACAAACAATTTAGAGGTTCCCAATTTGAAAGGTATAATGAATGCTAATCCCTTTACTGTTCTTTCTCGTGTAGAACTAGAAGTTTTATCTGAAAAAATAGGAATTGTAGTTAGTGATAGTGTTCATGATGATATAGATGTTAATCATAGTTTGACTGCTACCTCATCTAGTCCTAGGAACTTAGATGAGGAAGCAAATGGGTGGATTGAAGTTTTACACAAATCTCGGGGCAAGCACCCCAGGAAAAAGTCATTATGATTAGTGTGTTCTGGAGTAGCAGGAGCTTAAATGCTCCTGGTAGATAGAAATTTATAGAGGATAATTTCATTCCTTTAAGAGTAGATTATATTGGCTTTCAAGAGACAAAAAAGATAGTTTTAGTCATTCTTTCTTAAAAAATATACAAGGAAATAGGAATTTTGCTTGGAATTTCTTGCCTTCTAGTGGCACCGCAGGTGGTATTCTAGTAGGTGTTAATTTAGACCTTTTTGATATAGTTGCTTGGGATATTAAATCCTTTTATGTTAGTGTAGTGGTTAAAAATAATAATACTAAGTTTGTTTGTAGGATTACTACTGCCTATGGTTCTACTTATGAGGAAGGTAAGCAAGCCTTTATCTCTGAGTTTCATGAGTTATTCATTAATTGGGATGGTCCTGCCATGATTGGTGGGGATTTTAATTTGATTAGGTCCCCTGAGGACAAAAACAATAGTAACATAGATTATAGGCGGGTAGATAAATTTAATGCTTGGGTGGAACTTTGGGCTCTCATGGAAATTAGGTTATCTGGTAGAGCTTACACATGGGGTAATAATCAAGTAGACCGTACTATGTGTAAATTAGATATGATTTTTTGTACTACTGGTTTTGACATGCAATTTCCTTTAGCTAGTGCTAGAGCTCTCCCTAGATTGGGGAGTGATCACACTCCAATTATTTGGGATTCTGGTGAACATTGTATTCCAAAAACCTCCAGATTTAGGTTTGAGAAGTGGTGGTTAGCTAGGTCTGATTTTAAAGATATTGTTAGTAAGGCCTGGTCTCTCAGGATTAATAGTGCTAATCCTCTAGATGTTTGGCAAGGTAAAGTTAGATATTTTAGGAAATTAGCTAAGGGGTGGAGTATTAATATTGAGGCTGCTATTAGGAAAAATAAGAAAGATCTAATGGAGGAATATGACTCTTTAGATATTAAAGCAGAGACTCAAGTGCTTTCTGATGTAGTGAGGGATATATTAGTTTGGATTTTTAAAGAACTCCAGACTTACTGGGTTATGGAAGAAACCAAACCTAGGCAGAGGTCTAGGGATAGGAACATCTTAAAGGGTGATAGGAATACTGCCTATTTTCATGCGTAGCAAATCAGAGAAGGAGGAAGAAGTTAATTTTTGTCCTGGAAGGGCCAGATGGCCTAGTTACAGAGGTTAGTGGTATGATTAAAATTGTTATGGATTATTATAAAGAGCTTTTTCCCTGGGAACCTAGGCCTGATTTAAGGCTCAAACATGATTTTTTTTCTCTAAGGAAGAGAAAATTAGTGATGAGGAAAATCTTGGCCTGGGTGCTCCTTTTACTGAAGAGGTTAGCAGTCTTTGGATCCTATGCTGAAGGTGCTCCTGGACCTGATGGTCTTTCTTTTTTGTTTTACCAATCATTTTGGGATATTATTAAAGTTGATCTGCTATCCATGTTTAATGCATGGCATGAGGATCATCTAGATATTTTTAGATTAAATTTTGCCATGATTACTTTGATTCCCAAAGAGAATGATGCTAAAACCATGAAGAAATTTAGGCCTATTAGTCTGTTAAATTGCTCCTTTAAAATCTTTACTAAGGTTCTGATGAATAGATTAGCCAAAGTGATAGGCAGAATCATTACTCTTAATCAATCTGATTTTATTAGAGGTAGATTTATTTTAGAAAGTGCGGTGACTGCTCATGAGATCATTCATGAGGTGCACATAAATAAAAGTGAAGGGCTTGTCTTTAAGATAGATTATGAGAAGGCTTATGATAGAGTTAATCTAGATTTTTTGTTTGAAATCTTAGAACTTAGAGGTTTTTGTCCTATTTTCATTAGATTCATTAGACAAATCTCTCTAGGGGGGTCCATAGGGGTCAAAGTAAATGATTTTGAGAGTGATTTTTTTTCTGACTGGGAAAGGACTTAGACAAGGTGACCCCGTTGCCCCCTTGCTATTTAACATCATGATTGATATTTTCTCTAGAATGTTAGCTAAAGGCTCTGTTTGTGGAGCTATAGTGGGTCTTTGTCCTAATTTTGTGCCTCGGGGTGTTAGTTGCTTGCAGTATGCAGATGACACTTTACTTTTTCTAAAACCTGATAGAGTAGGTGCCGTTAATCTCAAGTGGATCCTCACTTGTTTTGAACAAATTTCTGGGATGAGGATTAACTACCACAAAAGTGAACTCATTCCAATCAACTTAGATGATGATGAGGTTAGACCTTTTCTAGACATTTTTGAGTGTGTTAAAGGTAGTTTCCCTGTTAAATATTTAGGAATCCCTCTGCATTTTGATAAGTTAAGGAGAGAGGATCTTCAACCTTTAGTAGAAAACCTTCTTAAAAGGATCACTGGCTGGAGGGGTAAATTCCTTTCTTATGCTGCTAAAAGAGTCTTGGTTCAGGCTTGATTATCAAGCATCCCTGTTTATTTGCTATCTTTTTTTAAATTCCATAAGTGGGCTATTAAACTGTTAGATTCTCATATGGCTAATTTTTTCTGGAATGATGAAGAGGATAAACATAAAATCCACCTTGGTAATTGGCCTTCAGTCTATATGAAAAAAAGAGTTTGGAGGTTTGGGGATTCCAAATTTGCAAGACCTTAATTTGTGTCTACTAGGGTCTGGGGTTAAAAGGTACATCCAGGGTGAAGGGACACTCTGGAGGAAAATTATAGATGCTAAATATATAACTAAAAACCCTAATATTCTCTGTTGCCATGATGTTCATCCTTCTACTTTTTTGAAAGGGGTGATATATTAGTTTGGATTTTTAAAGAACTCCAGACTTACTGGGTTATGGAAGAAACCAAAGCCAGGCAGAGGTCTAGGGATAGGAACATCTTAAAGGGTGATAGGAATACTGCCTATTTTCATGCGTAGCAAATCAGAGAAGGAGGAAGAAGTTAATTTTTGTCCTGGAAGGGCCAGATGGCCTAGTTACAGAGGTTAGTGGTATGATTAAAATTGTTATGGATTATTATAAAGAGATTTTTTCCTGGGAACCTAGGCCTGATTTAAGGCTCAAACATGATTTTTTTCTCTAAGGAAGAGAAAATTAGTGATGAGGAAAATCTTGGCCTGGGTGCTCCTTTTACTGAAGAGGTTAGCAGTCTTTGGATCCTATGCTGAAGGTGCTCCTGGACCTGATGGTCTTTCTTTTTTGTTTTACCAATCATTTTGGGATATTATTAAAGTTGATCTGCTATCCATGTTTAATGCATGGCATGAGGATCATCTAGATATTTTTAGATTAAATTTTGCCATGATTACTTTGATTCCCAAAGAGAATGATGCTAAAACCATGAAGAAATTTAGGCCTATTAGTCTGTTAAATTGCTCCTTTAAAATCTTTACTAAGGTTCTGATGAATAGATTAGCCAAAGTGATAGGCAGAATCATTACTCTTAATCAATCTTCTTTTATTAGAGGTAGATTTATTTTAGAAAGTGCGGTGACTGCTCATGAGATCATTCATGAGGTGCACATAAATAAAAGTGAAGGGCTTGTCTTTAAGATAGATTATGAGAAGGCTTATGATAGAGTTAATCTAGATTTTTTGTTTGAAATCTTAGAACTTAGAGGTTTTTGTCCTATTTTCATTAGATTCATTAGACAAATCTCTCTAGGGGGGTCCATAGGGGTCAAAGTAAATGATTTTGAGAGTGATTTTTTTTCTGACTGGGAAAGGACTTAGACAAGGTGACCCCGTTGCCCCCTTGCTATTTAACATCATGATTGATGTTTTCTCTAGAATGTTAGCTAAAGGCTCTGTTTGTGGAGCTATAGTGGGTCTTTGTCCTAATTTTGTGCCTCGGGGTGTTAGTTGCTTGCAGTATGCAGATGACACTTTACTTTTTCTAAAACCTGATAGAGTAGGTGCCGTTAATCTCAAGTGGATCCTCACTTGTTTTGAACAAATTTCTGGGATGAGGATTAACTACCACAAAAGTGAACTCATTCCAATCAACTTAGATGATGATGAGGTTAGACCTTTTCTAGACATTTTTGAGTGTGTTAAAGGTAGTTTCCCTATTAAATATTTAGGAATCCCTCTGCATTTTGATAAGTTAAGGAGAGAGGATCTTCAACCTTTAATAGAAAACCTTCTTAAAAGGATCACTGGCTGGAGGGGTAAACTCCTTTCTTATGCTGCTAAAAGAGTCTTGATTCAGGCTTGATTATCAAGCATCCCTGTTTATTTGCTATCTTTTTTTAAATTCCATAAGTGGGCTATTAAACTGTTAGATTCTCATATGGCTAATTTTTTCTGGAATGATGAAGAGGATAGACATAAAATCCACCTTGGTAATTGGCCTTTAGTCTATATGAAAAAAGAGTTTGGAGGTTTGGGGATTCCAAATTTGCAAGACCTTAATTTGTGTCTACTAGGGTCTTGGGTTAAAAGGTACATCCAGGGTGAAGGGACACTTATAGATGCTAAATATATAACTAAAACCCCTAATATTCTCTGTTGCCACGATGTTCATCCTTCTACTTTTTTGAAAGGGGTGATGTGGGCTTCTAGAGCTGTAGAAGTAGGCTACAAGTGGCAGGTAGGTAATGGTAAATCTGTCAAATTTGGGAGGATGTCTAGTTTGGTAATTCTACTCTAGATACCCAGTATTGGGAAGTTTATTTAGTTTCCAACCAGCAAACCAAAACTATAGCTGATCTTTGGGATGGTAGTCATCTTATATGTGACTTTAGAAGAACTTTCACTGACCAGATGATGGTCCAGTGGCAGGAAATTTTAGGCATTGTCCAATCTATCTCCTTGACAGATGAAGAGGATCAACTAATCTGGCAGTATGAGTCTAAGGGGGTTTACTCATCAAGATCTATGTACGATTTGGTAAACTTTAGAGTACTGACCCCTCTTTATTTACCTACGGTTTGGAAGCTTAAAGTCCCCCCTAGGATTTAGATTTTTCTATGGCTTTTCTCTCAGAAAAAAATTCTCACAAGAGACAACCTTAGAGCTAGGGGTATTCCAAAACCTTTGGAGTGTACTCTTTGTAAAGAATTTGAATCTGTTAAGCATTTATTTTTTGAATGTGTGGTTTCCAAGATGATCTGGGCTAAGGTTCAGGACATCTTTGGAATTCTAGTTGATAATTTTGAATCCATTTCTTTGAGATGGCTTGCTAGTAAGAAACATTTACATTTTAATGTGGTTTATGCTGCAGTGCTTTGGAGTATCTGGAATAATAGGAATAATATAGTCTTTAACCATACCCCTTGGATTAACATGAATCAGGTGTGGCGACTGGTTCTATCCTATCTAAGGAATTGGAAGATCCCATTCAAAGAGCTGGAGGGCGGATGATCACTCTGTTCATGGAACGGGTGATAAACAGGCTAAAGAACCCACTGGAGCTCATGGCAGCCTGATCTGCAATGGCTTTGAGTAGATCTCTACTTGGAAAACCACTGCATCGTCGAGGTACGGGGGCGTGCTACTCTGGCGTTCCTAGAGGCACAACCCGAGTCTGCGGATGAGGTCCACGTGGTTATTTGAGTCGGAGGAATATCTGTTTTCGTTTAGCCTGTTTTCCTCTTCCTTCTCAGATTGGGTGTAATCTGCTGTTATGAAACTAGTCCTAGCTCTCTCTTTTGTGTAACCTTGGTCTCCCCTTCTGGGTGCCAGAAAAGTAGCTTTTGTTTAGCGTCTAGTTTGGAAGTTTTAGCTTCCTTTTCATGCAGTTTCTACTCTTTAGTTTCTGTATCTGAACTTGGAACGCGGGCTGTGGTTTCATTTTCTTTGGAATGGAACCGGGGTGAATCCCTGTTGATCTAAAAAAAATATTTCTTGTGGACTTAGCACTTAATACCGTGACCCTAGCAAACGCAGGACATCATCTTTATTGAATCGAAATATGTACTCCCTGGAGTATTTTCTTTTATTCTAAACACTTAATTTTTCATTTAATTTAACCCTATATTGCAAAATCTACCATGTTTTATACATGGATAGATGAATAGATTTAACTTTGGCCTTTAATTTGTATATGTATCGTTGGTAAAAATATGGTGTGGGGAATTCTCGGATGACTGAGGATTAGTTTAATTCTTAGTCAATATCTCCATGATGCAGTCATATCCGTCCGATCTTAAGGTTGAAAAGCTCCTCGCAAGTCACCCCTTGTCCAGGTACTCATACGACACTCCGGCGCCACTAATGGTAGAACCCTCGAGGTTTCGCACACATACGATGCAAGACAACGAATCCCGCTCTCCGATCCCTATCGAGGTTGCAGAGTAGATCTCCTGACCGGAATCACTGCAGCATAATAGCATGTCGCAGGGTTGTTGTCTTTGCGTGTACAATCCTTTCTTGGGACCGTGCCACCGCAAAGGCAACGAGAGAGAGATTTATTTATCTAAGAAAAATTGCCTTAGAGAATTATTGTGTGTTTACTCCCACTCATGGGCACCCCTTTATATAGGCGGAGGGAGGTGTAACCTTCCCAAAGGGTGTCCCATGTGGTACTAATATTGGTCAAAGAATAAAGGGAGGATAGGCTACGGCCGGGTGGGGTTAAGGCATGGCCGGGTGGGCTACCGCCCAAAGATAGCAAGCAACAAAAAGTGCGCAGCGATGGCGGCGGGCGTAGCTGTCGTCCGGAGGGTTGTTCACTCATGCCCACTAGCGACCGCAATGTCCTAGGGCGTTGAGGCAGGGGGAGGCGGTGCCCTGGCTCGCTGCCCCGATCACGCTGGTGCTCTCCACTCGCTACCGCCGGGTGGGCTGGACGGCAGCAAGGGCGGCGGCAAGATATGTGCCGCCGCCCAGTGACATGGTTATACCCTACGGGTACACGACATTGGTATACCTGGTCCAGCCTAAGGAAGGCCCACAAGAATATATGTGGCCTGTGGAGATTTTTGGGTGGCCCAAGCCCATGACATCTTCGGATCCTTGGGGAGCAAGACTAAAATAGATAGAATATTCAAAGGGGCAAACCCTAAACTTGTAACCGAATCGATCTGTGCCTGAGACATGCCTATCTCTATATAAAGGCTAGGAGGGCACGGCGAGGAGGGCATCTTTTCCACCGCATACACACCTCCACGCCAGATCGCATCTGTGCACCCCTGTAACTTTTGATTTCGCCGTAATCAAGAGCAGACAAGCAGGAGTAGGGTTTTCCCTCCGAGGGCATGAACCTGGGTAAATCTCTTGTCCCCTGGTTGCTTGTCTGTTAACCGTTCCGTGATCTCCAGCACCCCCATCTTCTCCAAAACCCAAGCTCATAACAATGGGCATTGACGAGTCAAAACCTCGTCAATTAACGCCGTCTGTGGGAAACAGGGGCGTTGATTGTGCGATCACGATGGTCCCGACTAAAGCGATCTACAACTCCTCGGCGATGGAGAGACATATCCTCTTCGGCGCTTTCGACTTCACCGCCCACTCGCCAACCACCATGAAGGATTTCGAGCCCGTAGGCGACGGGCTCGAGATTCTGTTCGGGAGCTTCTATTTCCAGGTGGGACAGATAGGCACTCTCCGCCTCCCAGAGCGGGTGCCACTGCCATCAATCAGGCCCGCCTCATGGGCTCCGCATCCCAGCGTGCTACACACGTCAACGCTGACAGATGAGTCATACAACAGAAGCAGCTGCAACTCAGATCTGTGCGGCCCCCCGTCGGATGAAGGAACCTACGGTTCCGGATCCGAACGTTGCGGTAGCAGCCATCCAATCCACGGCGCTACCAGTGCACCGTGGTCATCCAAAGCGACGTGGAGCAACAACCACCAGGTTCGTGCCCACGTACTGCCACCCAACCCAGAGGGTGAAAACGGAGGAAACGGGAGACAACCATCCCTCCCACCCAACGAAGGCGACGCCGCCGCAATCGGATCAACCTCAACAAGGATGGCTGGCGCCAGGCACGTGAAGCCATCGCGGGCAACAAGATCCTACCCGTGAACTCTTCACGTGACCTGCTGATGGCATACCACCTTCTCCTCATCGGCAAAAACAACAGGTAGGTGCAACTGTAGGAGCAGCTCGACAAACGCAAGCAAGCAGCTTCGGAGTCTAGCACGCGGCGAGCTGTGCTCTCCGCCGCTGGCGGCTCCAGCTCACACGGCAACAACGCCAACAAGCATCGCTCTCGCACAGAGCACATGTGAAAGGATACGGATGTCGCCTAGAGAGGGGGTGAATAGGCGATTAAAACTTTTCCTAGAGTGGCTCAACAAAGGCGGAATAAAACTAGTGTTTACTTTGTTAAGCACAACCTAGAACAACTACGGTTCACCTATGTGCACCAACAACTTATGCTAAATAATACAAGCAACAAAGAGATAGAAAGATATATATTACTTCAAGCACGAAGGCTATCACAATGTAAAGTGCATAAGTAAAGAGCTCGGGTATAGAAATAACCGAGGCACGCGGGGACAACGATATTTTACCGAGTTCCTCCCAACATGGAGTACATCTCGTTTGGAGAGGGGGTGGTATCAAACCACCAACGCCACAAAAGGCCTCCCTTATTCTCCGGTGAATCTCATCCCAATGGGATCGATCCACGCTTCCACTATCGGTGAACTTGTCGGTGGCAACCGGAACCTCTCACAAGGTTGGGGCACCTCTCCACAACTTAATTGGAGGCTCCCAACAAATGCCACAAAAGGCCACAATGCCACCAAGGCCACAAAACCGTCTAGGGTTCCAAGAACCCAAGAGGGACAAGCTCCAATGAGTAACTCAAACCAAATCCTCCGAGAAGAACTCAAACCGATGCACCAAATGCAAATGCAAGAACACCACAAAGGTGCTCAAATACCTCACTCTCAAGTTCCAACAAAACTACTAAAGCTATTGGGGGAACAGGAGAGGAGGAATCAAAGAGAGACACAAAATCCCCCAAAATCTAGATCCTCAAAGATGCACTCACAAAGAGATGAATCGGTTAGGTCAAAACGTGGGTCTAGATCTCCTCTCTCTTCCACTCAAATATGGACAAGAATCATCGGAGAAAAAAGATTAGGCAAGCTTCAAGATCTAGAGAAAGTGTGGACAAAGCTTAGCCTGATAGATAAGAGAGAAACTAACTAAACTGAAAATGGGCAAGATGGTTAAATAGTAGCACCAAAAAATCTAGCCGTTGGGGCACTATTTTGGTCAGGACCGGTAGTACCGGAACGGATCGGTACTACCGGAACGGACCAGTACTACCGGACAAAAAAACCATACAGCAAACGAGCGAGCGAGAGCGCAAATCGGAACGAGCTAGCAATCTTGGTCAACGCCGGCAATAAGCAGCCGGGCGCGCATGCAAGCGGACAAGCAACGCACGCAGCCGGGCAGAAGCGGCCGCAGCAGCACAACGCAGTGGCAGCAGCTAGCGCGCGGGTGGGGCCAGCGCGGGCAGCAAGCGGCGAGCAGCCCCCACGCTGGTCAATGCCGCAGCGTGGAGCGAGCGGCCAGCGGGGAGAAGATGGTGGCGGCGGCGCGCGCATGGGTCCACATCGGTCAACGCGAGAAGGCGCGCGGCAGCAGCTGAGGAGAAAAACAGGCCAGGTCAAACGCGACTGAGCGAGATCGAGCAAAGAGCCTGGGAGAAAAAAACTGGGCCGACCGGTAGTACCGGCCCACCCGGGCGATATTACCGGGCCGGCCGGTACTACCAGAAAATGGTACCAGGCCTGGAAGAATATAATTCGTGGCGCTCAGATGCGGGCGGTAGTACCGGCCCGCCCGGGTGGTACTACCGCTTGGCCCAGTAAACATATTTTTTTCTTTTTTAATTAAGACCGGCAAATATTCAAACGAGTGTAAATTTTGATTGGTAGCTTCGATTGACCCGATTCCAATTGCGTTGGAAAGAGGACGACAAAAGCTACCCTATAAAAAGTGAAAATATTGGTTATCACCAAGTGAGAAAGTATCAAGTATAATAATGTGAGATACCTCACTTGGTGAAAAACCGAAAAGCCGTCAAGATCAAAATCGCAACAAGATACAAACGGAAGATCCGATTTTGATGATCAAGAGCTTGTTATGTAGATTACCACAAGCTCTATATCCTCACATGGATAGGACCAAATAACAACCAAATACGATGATGTAGGTATGCAAAGGTTTGAGCTCTCTCCGAACGATATGATCGAGTTACTCACTCGAGAACCCCTCTAGATAGTACGGTTATCTATCCTAAACCCGGTCTCTCACACACAACATGAGACTGGAAAAAGGGAAAACCTATCAAGATTATACCTTTGCCTTGAGCATTCCACTTGATCTCGATGTTGACGAACTTGACCTTCTCAAGATGGACCACCTTTCTTAATTCCTCATCATCGATCCATGATTACCGATGATGGCAAGCATCAAACATGATATCTTCTCTAGATGGCTCATATTGAGCTTGCAAAACATATCTTCTTTGCATTTCATCGACCTTGAAGCCAACACATGCTCCAAGCGATGCCAATGGACAATTCCTACAAGTACAACTTAATACACACATTAGTCCATAAAGATTGTCATTAATTACCAAAACCACACATGGGGGCCCACATGTTCTTTCAACATGGATCCCGCTGCACGTTGCGAGGTCACCCGAACCCTCAACACGTCCTTCATGGAGATGGACGTCAACGGCAACGTCATCCCGAAGACGCCGCAAGCTGCGATCATGGCAGCCATCACATATATCGCGTCCCATCCACCTCCGGTGGGGGACCCGAAGAGAGCTATGCACAAGTCCGCACTAGCCGGACACAGACTCGTCGGAGCTGCGCTCCATGAGGAAGCTCCTACGGAGCCAAAGAAGAAGGCTACGGTCAGATTCAACCGTAGCCCACACACTCATGGAATGAAGAGGAAGACGAGCACGATCTACCTCGACGACGCAAGAGCCCAAGACGTCGCAGCCGTGACTACGACGCTCAAAACGACCTTGCCCAGCGCAAGGTCTACAAGGCACGTGCTCAGACGAATCCAAAGAGGACGATGACAGAGAACTCTACGGAGCTCGATGCTTCAGATCTGTTCGACGAACGCGGATGCAGAGAAATTTCAAGCTTCCTTCGGACACTCCAAAGTTCGATGGGATGCAGGACCCGAAAGCCTGACTCAGCGACCACCTATCGTCCGTCAAGCTGCACGGCAGAAATAAGAACACTGCCCTGCAATGCCTTCAGCTGCAGCTGACGGGCGCAACCTATATCTGGCTGAGCAACCTGTCCTCAGGCTCCATCCGAAGCTGGGAGGAAATGGCGTATAGTTTCATCCGAAACTTTAAGGGCACCAGCAAGAGGCCAGCCTCGATCGAGGAGCTACGGGCATGCACTCAATGAATGGGCAAATCCATTCGCTCGTACATACTACGCTGATTGATACGTCCAAAACATATCTACTTTCTTGAACACTTTGCTATTGTTTTTCCACTATACTTGTGTGATTTGGATACAACTAACTCGGACTAAAGCTGTTTTCAGCAGAATTACCTTGGTGTCTTGTTTTTGTGCAGAAAATGAACTATCAGGAAAAATCCTGGAAAATATGCCAAAAATTATATTTCACGGAAGATCCACGGAGCCGGAAGGAGAGGCAGAGGAGTCTGGGGCCCAGACCCACCCTAGGCGCCCCCACCCCGTGCTGGGAGTCAGCCACCCCATGCAGCTCCTCGGCCTCTCTCCGCGCCTATAAGTTGCCTTCTGACCTAAAAATAGAGGGGGTTCGATAGTTTTCCAAAAAGAGTTCCGCTCCGCCGCCGCCACGAGAAACCAAGATTCGGATCTAGAAACTCTGTTCTGGCACCCTGTCGGGGCAGGGGAATTTGGAGAGAATCATCGCCATCGTCATCACCAACACATCTCCATCAACCACCAATGTTTCCCTCATCCATGAGTGAGTAATCCCCCGCTGTAGGCTTGGAGATGGTAGGGATTGGATGAGTTCTATCATGTAATCGAATAAGATCTGTTAGGGGCATAGTGCCTAGTATCTCTATTAGTGCTATTTGACATTGTTGCAACTTGTTGTGCTTAATGCTTGCACTAGGGCCTGAGTGCCATGATCTCAGATGTGAAATTATTATTGAATCATTATGATAGTATTGTTTATGATCTTATCTACAAGTTGTGTACACATATCATTGTCTGGATCCAAAGGCCCCAAAGTGACAATAATTGGGACAACCGGAGGGGATGGCTATGGTGTGAAGATCACATGTGTTCACGGAATGTTAATGCTTTGCTCCGGTGCTCTATTAAAAGGAGCACCTTAATTTCCAGTAGTTCCCTAGAGGCCCCACTGCCACGGGCTGGCTGGACAGAAGATGTTGTGCAAGTTCTCATTAAGAGCACATATGACTATATTTGGAGCACCTTCCTAGGATTGTTTAGTACTTGGATGCTTGTTATTATCTATCTACAATGCCCTAGTTCTTGAAGTTACATGTTTAGACTCGTCTATGCAACGCCCGTCCATCCATCCATATGCCTACCGCACTTGAATCCTACTGTTACCATTAATGTTACTATTGCTGATGTTTCACTGTTGCTGTTGCTACTACAAACTGTTGCTACTGATAAACTTCTATGAGCAAGAACTATTTCTAGGTGCAGCTGAACTGACAACTCAGTTGTTAAGGCTTGCAAGTATTCTTTGGCTCCCCTTGTGTCGAATCAATAAATTGGGTAATACTACCCGCGAAGACTATTGCGATCTCCTACACTTGTGGGTCATCAAGACTATTTTCTGGCGCCGTTGCCGGGGAGCATAGCTTTATTTGTAAGTTCACCTGTATCTATTATTGTTCACTGTACTCCTTTCATCATGGGGAAATATCATGATGGAAAGTTCCCTATTTTACCATCCACTACAAGAAGAGGTATAGTCCTAAACACCTCTGATGCTCTTGATTCACCGTCTGTTATAAGTAAGCTTGTCACACCACCACCACATACTCATGCTACACACACTACTACTACTACTACTGTTGAATCTTAAACTGCTTTTTATACTCAATGTTACTTCAACTGTGCTTGATGCGAGTGGTTCATTAGGTCCTTTTCTATATGCTACTATGGCTAGTCTAGGAAATACCCAAACTCCTAGTGAATACACTATTACACCTATTAGCTCACCTGAGTCTAGTGAGAGTTATGATATTAATGATGGTTACATAGAGCTCACTGATGAATTTGTTGAAGAGTGCCGAAATACACATGGTGCTAGTGCTATTAAGAGTATCCTTGCTAGACATACTATTATACCTAAGAAGTCCTATGATCCTAAGTTTGCCACCTCTCCCATAGATATTAAAGATAAAGATTATGATTTCTGTCTTGATTTATCTTATTTAGATATTGTTGAGAAAGAACCTTTTTGTGGTACTGAAAACGAGAGTGCTGTGGCTCATATGAATGAGCTTTCTAGTATGAGTGCTTTGTTCTCTGATGATTTTAAGATGCGCAAGTAATTTGTTGCTAAGATCTTCCCTTTTTCACTAAAAGGAGAAGCTAGGGCTTGGTTTAATAGATTACCTCCTGGTTCCATTGATAGCCATGGTTGCTTGATTGCTTCTTTCTTCTATAAATATTTTCCTCCCAGTGATAGACATGCTGCTTTGTAGAGACTTTTTGATTTTAAACAGGAAGAAGAAGAGAAATTTCCAGAGTCATGGAAAAGATTATGTTCCTTGATTCATGCATATCCTGGATGTCCATTACCTAAAAATGAGTTGCTTGATATTTATTATAATGGACTAACTGATGATTCTAGGACCTACCTAGATAGCTTTGCTAATTGTGTTTTCAGGAAAAGAACTCCTACAGATGCTGAAGAATTAATGAATAAGATAAGCAAGAATTATGATGATTGGACTTCAAATGAGCTGAATACACTTGAGCCGATTACTCCTGAACCAACTGTTCCTGAACCAGTTCCAACACCAACAACAAAGAAGAGGGGAGTTATTACATTAAATGATGAAGTGATGAAGGAAGCTAAGAAGTGCCTAAAGGAGAAAGGTATTAGAGATGAAGATGTGAAGAATCTATCTCCTATAGAAGAATTATGTAAGCCAATTCCCCACTCATCTACTATTGAGGTACACTCTCTCCAACACTTTGATGAAGGTGATATTCCTTATGGTAAGCCTCCTGATCAATGCTTAGATAACTTGACATTTTTATTGTTAAACAAGGTCATTTTAATAATCAGATTTAGAATCATTTATTGGAAAACTCTAGAGCTATCCATGAGTTGAAAGATATTGTGGAAAGAACTTCTAATGATATTAAAATGCTTTGTAAACACTTTAAAATGGTTCAAACTCAACTTGATCAACTTGCTAAAGTACAAAAGGATATGCTAGTTAATGCCTCAGGAGATAAACATGCTTATGGAATTAAAACTAGGAGTGGTATAGCTACTCAAGATCCTTTTGTAGGGTTCGCAACATAGAAAACAAAAAAATTCCTATGATGGGAACATCTAAGTACCAAGATCTATCTACTAGATACAAGCAACGGGTGGATATACACCCATAGAATACATACCCTCGAAGACCGTAGAGCGTTAACGAGGTTGTACTCATGGATGATGTAGTCGAACGCTTGCCGATCTCAAGATCGTGATGAAGTCCATCTGGTCCAGCCGGTCCAGCACCATCACGTTCAGCACCGCAAAGCAGTGGTGCATCCGTGATCGCACACACCTCCGGGTACCCCAACAACCTCCGCGCCCTTGCTCCAGCGAAGAAGCGGAAGCAATAAATCCTTCCAGAAAAAGCCACCGGGAACATGTATCTCGCTGATCCGAGACCATGGGGAAATTCTAAAGGAGGGAGAGAGATCCTTCGCGAGGAGGTGTGTGTAACAAGTGAGAGGAGGGGGTACTTTGATAGGGGAGGGGGGCAGCCCAAGGGGACATGGCCACCGGCCATGGAGGGTTCTCCCACCTCTCCCTCATTCATGTGGTGGATGCTCCACTCACATAAAAACACCTCCACTCACAATTCCACTCACATTCATTAATTTTCCACCAAAATTAATGCAAGCTCTCATTTAATAAAACTCTTTCATTTATTTTATTCAGAATTTTGTTAATTACTTTAATTAACAAATATTCACATAAAACCCCTTGCTAGTATTCAATTTCACATGCATAACCAGTTTCAGCAATTTCAACCGAAACAATTCCGGTGTCTAGTGAAATAAATTCCTATGCTTTCTTCTCTTTCTCTGGCATATCATTTGCTCCGAATGGTGTCGGTATCCCTTAAGTGTGTCACCCTACGGTTCGCGAATAATGTAGACATGATCGAGACCCCTCTCCGATCAATAATCGACGGGACACGGAGATCCGTCGACTCCACATATTCAACGATGACTTGTGTGATCGTGTGAACGTTATACGCATGTAACTCAATCCCTTTGTCTCGCGATATATTAAATGTCCAAGATTCGATCATCGGTATCTCCATACCTAGTTTGATCTCGTTGCCGACATGTACTCTTTTCTCGTTCCCGTGATATAACATTCTAGTGGTCAAATCACTTGCTTGCAAGATAACTAATGTGATATCACCGAGAGGGCCCAGAGTATATCTATCCGTCATCGGGATAGACAAATTCCACTCTTGATCCATGAGCCTCAACATAACACCTTCGTAGCACTGAAACCATCTTTATAGTCACCCTGTTACGGTGTGACGTTTGATGTTATCAAGATACTCTTCGTATGATGTTATATAAATATAAACACAATGACCTTGATCGTAATGCTATACTTTGGGTGAATGTTCATCACACAATTACCCTAATGTTGTGACCTCATTATTAACAACATCCAATGTCTATGATCAGGAAACCTTTGATCATCTTGTTAATCAACGAGCTAGTTTATAAGAGAGGCATAACTAGGAACTTCCTTTTTGTTTATTAAACACACATGTATTATTGTTTCCGTATTAATACAATTATAGCATGCAAAATATTCCCTTCAGTCTCCCACTTGCACTAGAGACAATAATCTAGTTTGAACACTTTGCGTGTTGAACTGTAACATCCCTAAAATCATGTTTCAAACTTATGCATATCATCCATGCATCCATGAGCATATGTTTTTCATTTCAAACAAAACACTTCAAAAACAGGAGCATATGAGCTCATTATTTTATGTGAACAGCTATTAGTCTAATGCCACTCTCAATTGAAGAGTTATTTGTTTTAAACCAAGCCTTGCTTGCTCTCTTGTTATTGTGTTTGATTGTTGAAGTTTGGTGAAATTTTACAAAACAAATATGAATCAGAAACCATTTCCAAAACTTATTCAAATCATGTGCTATAGCACTGCTTATTTTGTTTGAACAAAAGGACCCAGCTAATACAAAGTGACCACTTGATTTTATGCCCAGAAGTGTGAATGTTACACACTGCAAAAATCCTGAAAAGTTTTGAATTCAAATAGAGTTTGAAATCATTTGAAAATCATTCTAGAAAATCAAAACAGAAATAGAAAAGGAATAAAGAAAAGGAAAAAGGCTGGCGCTGCTAATCTAGCCCAACTAAGGATGCAGCCCATTTAGCCCACCCGGGTCCCCTCTCTCTCTGTCACTAGCAGACGCACCCACAGAGACGCTGACGCCCGGTCCCCACCTCCTCTCTGCTTTATTCGCTGACAAGTGGACCCGTGACCACGTCGTCGTCTTCGTCAATCACGCGCGCCTGCGACGCTCACGCCGCGTTACTGCGCCCTTCCTTTGCCGCCGTTGATTCCCATTGATTCCGCGAGTAACTCCACGCCCAGCTCTGGCTACATAAACCTCTCCCCCTCGCGACCATTTCCCCCCACATTGCACACTCTTCTCGCCACCAGGCTGTCTCTAATTCGTTTTTGCAGATCGAGAGCCAACTCCGGAGGTATTCGGTAAGACCCGTCGCCTTCTTTGTCTAACTTTGCGAATGATCACGACAACCATGCATCTTCTCACCCTATTGGTGCATGCTAGGACCATCTGGAGACTCGCCAACGACGACGACCGCAAGTGCCTGACACTTTCTTCTTCTCCGGCGATCAATTGCGGTAAGCTCTGTGTTGGGGGGATAACCCCGGATAGGGTAAAGACGGAGACGAAGGATGTTCCGTCTAGTTTCGAAGTTACGGTGCTGGCCGGCGAATCATGTAGAGGTCGGCCGAGATGGGAAAGGGCAGGACCCTCATAGTAATGGCAAGACATTACCGCCGAGATATTGTAACTCGGGGTCAGCCCAATAACCTTAATGCGGATAGAGGACAAGCCGAGCTACGGAGGCAAGTCCGAATGATCTGGCTTGCAGGAGAAGGAGAAGCCAAGTCAAACCCTAGCCGCAGGATAGGGAGAATCTGAAAAGCCAAGTACTACTGCATAAGACAAGAGCGAGAGGCGTGAGAAGGAGGTCACGGAGGTGTGATCTGAAGCCCGAGGCGTCTGAGAGGGCCCTCTGGAACCTTACCGTAGTAGGAGGAGCGACAGGGAAAGGGGGGGCGCCGAACTACTATATTGGGACAAGCATATTCCCTCGAATATGCTTGCCACATCAGCCCTAAAGGAACCCAAGGTTCTCCTTTATAAGGAGAGGCTTGGACCCTGAGGAAGGGATCGACTCATGTTAGTACCGTTAGGCTGGTAAATTTCTTCTCTTCTCCCTGTATATAGCTCAAGGAGCACTTGTAGCCCAAGGAAGGAGAAATAAAGATCTTTGCCTTAGTCTTTTGCGTGTAGAATCAACTACATCTTCCCTCCCCAGATCCCACTAGCATCCATTGGCCCCATACTTTAGCCTACCCATGGCATCTGCCGTGCCACCACCACGGCTTGGCGCCATTAGGGCCAGTGCTAGTGCTGGAGTTATGATCCGGACGGAAACTTCATCAACACGCAGGCGAGCGTTGTTTACAGGTCCGTAGATTTGATCTGTGACTACGTCGGCTGACAATGCGCGGCAGGAAAAATCCCCGCAACGGTGTCTTCATCGGCGGGCGGCAGGTCGTCGGCATCGACATCTCCATTTATCCTCACCGAGTTGTTGTTGCAGGAGAGCCACCTCTTAACACCGCGAGCCGTCCGTCTGGGAGCGCATCCCGAAGGCAGCGTCGAGGTGATGGTCGCGGCCGGAGTGCAAACTAGAGTAGCGGCTGCCGGATCAACTAGAGAACCCGCCATCGTCTGAGCGCACCAGGCGGTGACACCACTACCGAGGTAATCCCACCAGCGACCAACCCGACCGAGGTGCAGGACATTACCCCAAAGGCACCAAGAGTAAGAGGGCCACCTCTGGAAAGACCAGAGAACATTCTTCAGGCAACCATAGAGAACTTGACTACACCTATAGCGCCGATACTTGATCCGGCAAATGCTCAGGCAGAATTAGAAGAAACCAGGCAAAAGGTGCTGGTAGAGGCCAAAAAGGTGTCGGCCTTGCGAGAGTCCTTAAACAGGACCCTGCGAGAATATGCCAAAGCTAATAAGCTTGACATCGCGCCCGAACGGGTGGACGAATTAAGATTGAGGGGAAAAAACCTCATGAATGATATCAACAAAGAGCATGATGCTCATAAGGCGGAATCAGTTGATTTGGGCTTGAGTCTGATGCCGCAAAGAACCTAAGAGCGGCAAATGCCGCAGCATTGGAGTTAGAGGGGTTGACCGGCGAAGCCCGGTAGAAACAGCAAGAAAGAGTGAATGAGCTGGTGCGCATCGCGAACCAGCAAAATGAAGAAATGCTCAGGGCAGACCTGGCGAGACCGGGGGCATCGCGAATGGTTCACTCAGCAGGAGCAACACCTGCCTTGTCCGTGGCAGCAGCATCCTCACCCGGAAATAATGCACGGAAGGACAGAGCAGTAACCTCAGGAAAGAGAAACAAGCAAATTGTGCCGTATGATCCGGCAATAGCCGGGAAGGCAAATGAGAACAGAGGCAATGGAAGCCGAGGTAACAGTGGTGAGAGGAATCCGGCGTGTGAGAAAGGCGGCGGAGGCAATGGAGACCTCGGCAGAAGAGATCTCGGAAGAGGCAACCATGAAAACAATACCTCGGTCGAAGTAAGGAGAGAACTGCCACTCAACCCGCAACCAAGGCATGAACCCCAGCATGAAAGAGAAACGAGGCCAGCTCGCCACAATCAAGTGAATGAAAGATACAATGATGGTTATTCCGAGATGGAATATGCGATCCATGGTGTAAATAACCACTATGGAAGACAAGACAGAGTTCTGTACAGAGATTTTCCATCAAATGATGCAAGAGTGAAGCTGGACCGGCTATACCGGTCCGAGTTGTTGGAAGAACAGGGTCCACCAGGTCCGACATGCTTTGGACCACGGATCATGGGCGAACCACACAGCCTTA
The DNA here is from genome assembly GCA_030063025.1 of Avena longiglumis. Taxonomy (NCBI): domain Eukaryota; kingdom Viridiplantae; phylum Streptophyta; class Magnoliopsida; order Poales; family Poaceae; genus Avena; species Avena longiglumis. The sequence goes on along the minus strand of CP125973.1, from coordinate 552,034,105 downwards.
ATTTTCAGCTAGCAAGAGGCACGAAAACATATAATGGGAGTACCAAACCACAAGACTGGTTGATTGACTATGCCCGCTTTGTGAAAATAGCGGGTGGAAACTTACGATGGGCAGTACGGTATGTCCCACAAATGCTGGAAGGACCAGCTAGGGTGTGGCTGAATAATCTACCAGCGGGCAGTATCAACTGTTGGTTGGATTTTGAAGAAATGTTTGTCAGCAACTTTACCAAAGACATACAAGAGGCCAACAGGCCAACAGTTAGCCATGTGCAAGCGAATAGATGAACAGATAGAGAGTTTTTAACTCGATGGTGTAACCTGAGAAACTCATGTGAAGGAGTTATAGAGTCGCAAGCAATAGCTTGGTTCGCACAAGGATGCCGTTATGCCAGCGTGTTGTGGCAACGTCTCCAAAGAGACATGCCGACCACATTGGCAGAAACTATCAGAATAGCGGACTCCTACGCATTAGGAGATCCAACGCAACCAGAATTAATGTCGGCGGATCATCATGAGCAACAAGACCATTATGCAAGAGATCTGGCCGGGTCATCCAGGCGCAGTGATTTCAGAGGAAGAAGAAGAGAGGAAAGGCCGGATTATAGATATAGTTCGGCCCAAGTGGCGGCAGTAACGCAAGATCCGCCGAGTCACGGAGCGACTCAACGGCAAAAGAATGGTCCTCAGCAGTGGACACCAAGGAATGAAGGAAAAAGACAGTGGACCCCAGAACAAAAGAAACAGTGGCAGGAGAGGCCGAAGTACACGTTCGAATCTATGTTAGATCAGCCGTGCAAATTTCACACGTCAAACCCATCCAGGCCAGCCAACCATACGACCCGCCAATGTGCATGGATGAAAAATGCAATGGGAAACCCGTGGTATTCAGCACCCCATCAAGTACAACAAGATCAACCACGATTGGCGCGGCAAATGCGACAATCGATGTTACCGCCTCCTCCCAGGTGCGATAACTCGGATCGGAGATGGTACATCGTGATGAACCAAGTCCAGATGGAAGGACAAATCTAGCGAATCTGGACGCAATGATTACAGAACATCATCAGTCTTATTGCGTGTTCTAACGGAACAACAAGACAAGCGAGTGTCTGTGCGATATATGGAAGTAATGCAGTTATGCCTGCAGTACCAAGATATGTGCCTTGGTCAGATCAGGAGGTAACTTGGAGCATAAAGGATCACCCCAAGATAATGCCGAATCCCGGATCATATGTACTTGTGTTGGATCCGACATTCGTTGGACCAAGCATCAATGTGAAATTCTCAAAAGTACTCATTGACAATGGAAGCAGTATCAACATCATGTACAAATATACCATGCATAAACTCGGAATATCGCAGAACATGTTGCAATCCACGAGGACCACTTTCCATGGGATAGTGCCAGGGCTTTCATGTGAACCCATTGGTAAGGTCCGAGTGGATGTGTTATTCGGCACAAGAGATAACTGCAGAGCAGAAAACTTAGAGTTTGAGGTGGTGGATCTAGAGAGTTGTTATCATGCTTTACTCGGACGGCCAGCGTTGGCCAAATTCATGGGCAGCTGTCATATAAGTTATCTGAAAATGAAGCTACCCGGACCACAAGGGGTGATAACAGTAGCAGGGGATTACAAGAAGTCAATGGAGTGTGCTTCAGCCGGGTCAAATTTGGCCGAATCATTGGTTATAGCAAGAGAAAAAAGAAGGATTCAGGAGGTAGCAGCCCTCGCTCAGTCGGCACAGCTGAATATGCCGGCACTAGCCAATCCGCATGGAAGTGTCTCCTTCGGCCGACTAAAAACGAAGTTTCGGATAGATGAGCAATTCCCAGGCGTCATTACTATTGGTGCAGGCCTAGATGCTAAATAGGAAGCGAGCTCACCAACTTCCTCCGTGAGAATCGGGACATATTTGCATGGTCAACTCGGGACCTGCAAGGTGTTCCGAGGAGTTGGCTGAGCACTCTTTGAATGTAAGGCCAGGAGCAAGGCCGGTGAAGCAACGTCTCCGCCGCTTCGCCGAAGACAGGAGAAAAATAATAGGGGATGAAATAGCTCGGCTCCTCGCAGCCGGGTTCATCATGGAGGTGCTGTATCCGGATTGGTTGTCGAATCCAGTGCTAGTAGAAAAGAAGAAAGATGATCCGAATGTAGCCATTGTATGGCGAATGTGTATCGATTACACGAAGCTGAACAAGGCGTGTCCAAAAGATCCTTTTCCATTACCTAGAATAGACCAAGTCATTGATTCGACCGCTGGTTGCGAGTTATTGTCATTTGTAGACGCGTATTCTGGTTTTCACCAGATACCGTTAAATCCGTCCGATCAAATAAAGACTGCGTTTATTACCCCATACGGGGCTTATTGCTATCGCACAATGCCATTCGGCCTGCGAAACGCAGGAGCAATGTATCAGAGATGCATGCAAAAATGTCTACACGACCAAATAGGAAAAAATGTACAAGTATATGTAGATGACGTGGTCATCAAAACCAAGGAAAGCAAAACGCTACTGGATGATATACGGCAGACTTTCCCTGAGAAGGTTCCGAATGAAGCTTAATCCGGAAAAATGCACATTTGGCGTGCCGGCAGGAAAATTACTCGGTTTTCTCGTATCTAGCCGAGGTATAGAGGCCAATCCAACAAAGATAAAGGCGGTAGAAAGAATGGAGTTGCCAAGATGTCTAAATGACGTACAAAAGTTCACGGGATGTCTAGCCTCGCTCAGCCGGTTTGTATGTCGGCTGGGAGAGAAGGCACTACCACTCTATCAACTAATGAAGAAATCAGATAAGTTCATTTGGACTCCACAAGCGGATAGTGCATTTCATGAGTTGAAAAATATGTTGGTCATAGCACCCATTTTGGCTTCTCCATTATCAAAAGAGCCAATGTTACTCTATATAGCGGCTACCAACAGAGTAGTGAGTGCTGTAGTCGTCGTAGAACGACTCGAAGATGATAAGTCGGTACAGAGGCCGGTGTATTATTTGAGCGAGGTGTTATCCGCTTCAAAACAGAATTACCCGCATTATCAAAAGATGGCTTATGGAGTGTACATGTCGGCAAATAAGCTTAAATATTACTTCGAAGAGCATCCCATCAAAGTGATCTGTGAAGCACCCATAGCCGACATATTGAGCAATAAAGATGCAAGTGGCCGAATAGCAAAATGGGCAATCGAGTTGTCACCATACGCTCCCCAGTTCGATAGGAGAGATGCAATCAAATCCCAGGCGGTCGCCGACTTCTTCGTAGATTGGGCCGAGGTGCAGTATGAGCCACCATTACCAGACCCAAATTATTGGACGATGCATTTCGATGGTTCCAAACTAAGAAATGGTTTGGGGGCAGGAATAGTGTTAACCTCACCCAAAAGGGATCAGCTGAAGTATGTGCTACAAATACATTTTTCCGCATCAAACAACGTAGCCGAATACGAAGCATTGGTCCATGGGTTGAAAGTAGCAAAAGAGATTGGCATACGCCGAATCTTATGCTATGGGGACTCGGATTTAGTAGTACAGCAAGTCTCAGGCAATTCGGATGCGTTAGATGATAATATGGCTTTGTATAGATTTCATGTGCAAAAGATCAGTGGATACTTTGAAGGGTGTGAATTTCACCACATACCTCGGGCGAAAATGATGCAGACACGTTGTCAAAACTAAGATCGACCGTGATCAATTCCACCGGTATTGCCTGGAACACCTCAGAAAACCATCGATAACCCCATCACCAGAATCCGAATCTATCTTTATTCCGGCAAGTTCAGCAGAAGATAATGTGCCGATGGAAGTAGATCAGCAATATAACTCGGAACCATCCAAGGAAAGGACATCAGAGGTAAGCATAATTGTGGAGGAAGCCGAGGTAGCTATGTCGGCGGAAAACATGGAAATAGAGAGTGAGATCACACCAGAAAAAATCACACCGATCTGGGCGCAACCCATATTCTTTTTCCTTAAAGATGCGACGTTACCGAATAATGAAGTGTTAGCAAGACAGATTGGAAGGAGAGCAAAAGCATATACAATCATAAACGATGAGCTATATAAGAGAAGCGTCACAAGTGTATTGGAAATGTGTGTAAGTTCGGCAGAAGGCCAGGAGATCCTCCTCGATATACATCAAGGAGAATGTGGACACCATGCCTCATCTCGTGCCTTGGTAGCCAAAGCATTCAGGCATGGGTTTTATTGGCCAATGGCGTTGAAGGAAGCCAAGGAGCTGGTTGAAAAATGCAATGGTTGTCAGAGATACGCAACCAAGATACACATGCCGTCGTCCAAGTTAAAAACGATACCCATTACTTGGCCGTTTTCTATGTGGTGCCTAGATATGGTGGGACCGTTTAAGCCGGCACGAGGGGGGATGACCCACATATTGGTCATGGTGGACAAATTCACAAAATGGATTGAAGTAAAACCAATAAAAAAATGTGACGGGCTCACAGCAGTGAAATTCCTCAAAGATATTATCTTAAGATATGGGTACCCACACAACATTATTACAGACATTGGCACAAACTTTGCAGAAGGAGCTTTCACTAGGTTTTGCCGAGAAAAACACATAAGATTAGATGTTGCTTCTGTTGCTCATCCAGCATCTAATGGGCAAGTGGAAAGGTCTAATGGATTAGTGTTGTCCGGAATAAAACCAGGACTCGTTGAACCATTGCAATGGTCGGCAGGATGTTGGATTGAAGAATTACCAGCAGTATTGTGGAGCCTCAGGACTACTCCGAATAGATCAACAGGTTATACACCATTCTTTCTGGTATATGGGGCGGAGGCTGTGCTTCCAGCCGACATACTACATGACTCGCCAAGAGTTACTCAGTATACAACTTCAGAGATAAATGAAGTAGCTCGGCAAGATACTGTTGACCTATTAGAGGAAGCCAGAGAACTGGCGCTATCACGATCAGCTATTTATCAGTAGAACATGCGACGATATCACAACAAGAAGGTGAATCCAAGAGTATTCAAAGAAGGAGATTTAGTCCTCCGACTCGTGCAACGCACGGCCGGTATGCACAAGTTGTCACCTCCATGGGAGGGACCATTCATCGTGAGCAAAGCATTGCATAATGATGCCTATTATCTAATCGACGCTCAATCCCCCGGAAGGAACAAGGCAGACAAAGCCGGCGAAGAAACGAAGCGGCCATGGAATGTAGCTTTACTTCGTTCATTTTACTCGTAGCATAGTATCTCAAGGTCAAGAACCAATGATGTATTAAACCTCGGCATCCAGAGCGGTGACTCGGGGACTGCCATATGTTATTTAAATTTCATATTATGTATTGAACCTCGGCATCCGGAGCAGTGACTCAGGGACTGCCATATGTTATTTCAATTTCATCATATGTATTGAACCTCGGCATCCAGAGCTATAACTCGGGGACTGCCATATGTTATTTCAATTTCATCTTATGTATTGAACCTCGGCATCCAGAGCTGTAACTCGGGGACTGCCATATGTTATTTCAATTTCATCTTATGTATTGAACCTCGGCATCCAGAGCTGTAACTCGGGGACTGCCATATGTTATTTCAATTTCATCTTATGTATTGAACCTCGGCATCCAGAGCAGTGACTCGGGGACTGCCATATCTTCTTTAGACTTCATCTTATGTATTCAACCTCGGCATCCAGAGCAGCGACTCGGGGACTGCCATATGTTGCCCCAGTTTTATGTTGAGCACTAAAACTCGGCACCCTGAGCAGCACCTCGACAACAGTCTTATATTATTTCTGAAATTTGGTTTACACACTAGACTTCGGCGCAATAGGCAGTAACTCGGGGACTGCCATATATTGTTCCCAAGTAGTAGTCAACTTTTGATACAAGGAAGGTATTACACTTCAATACTCAGAATAAGAGCAGCTCAATCTCGTATGATATTCGAAGCTCACACCCAGATTAATTGGCTAAACCACGAGAATACAAAGACAAAGATACATCCTAAAATCAGGAAATCGCAGGTCATCAAAGCCAGAATTCGGACGAAAACCCACTTAAACAAAGTTATAACAACTACAAACATATATGTCGCAGCAGTACACGGCAAAAGAAATTCAGGTCATACAGAAGACAGACAAATGTTCCACGTACATCGTACACCCGGCATACCAGGGACAAGAAATAACTTAAAGGTTTTCAGCTGGAGAGGCAATAGTTGGGTCAGGGGCTGGATGCTCCGAGATAGGCGGAGCCTCGGCCGAGGTTGCCTCGCCTTCCACAGACCCAGGTGCGACTTCGACCGAAGCTTGAGGCTGCTGAGGGGCATCAGTTTGCGCAGTTGAATGCCCAGTACCTTTGGAGGAGGATCGCACGTCACCGTTGTCATCCGAGCTCGAACTGGAGTCACCAGAAGAAGCCGAATCATCTTCACCTTCACCTTGTTCAGCCGAGTTATTGTCTGATGCATCCTCGACTACGAGCTCATCGTCCGAGTTCGGGAGGAAGCTCGGACCTTCATTCCAGGTATGCACGTCGGCATACTCAACGAGCTGGAAGGCGCGAGCTTGACGAAGAGCAACAAAAGTGGGGTCCTCAACCCAACGGGAACCTGTGCGCAAATTTCTCAGGATATCAAGAGAAATGTCTTCATACCATGACATGATAACAGTGAGGGCCATATCAGCGCCAGATCGTCCGACTGATTCCCTCCAGAGACTTAGTTGCTTCTCAGATGCCATCAATCTTTTCACCAGCAATTTGACCTCATTGATATCAGGAGTCCCAGAGGTATTCGGCCAGAGAACATGGTAGGCTTGGATAGCTGCTTGCACCAAGTCCCTGCCCTTAATCTTCATCGGACCAACTACAGCACCGACTGCGACCAGGAAATCTTCCATCGCGTACTCCGAGTCAATGTCAACAGGGACACCTCGGCGCGCACGGGCTGCAAGAACCGCTTTAGAACTCACAGGCTTAGCTTCTGGAAAATGACCTGCGCAAAACACAAATGCGTCAGGAGGCAGCAGGGACAAAGAGAAAAAAAATAATCCGGCCGTGCTAAGAAACTTATAATGAATATAACTCATCATTATCTGTAGGTCTTTAGCCCAGATGATCTTGCTCTTTTCAAAGCGAGCGATCTCCTCGCTCATTCCACGGGTTTTCAGTTCGGCAGCCTCGAGGAGTTCTTTATTCTTCTGCAGCTCCAGAGCTAGCCGATTCTTCTCCTCGGAGAATTCCTGATCGACCTTTTCTAGTTCGGATTTCTGAGAGAGCTTAAGGGCCTCCACCTGGCAAGCAGCGAGATATTTCATCATCCTTTTCTTTCAGCTGCGCCGAATGAGTAGCGCTTTGTTCTAAAAAATGCAGCATCACGTCAGGCATGGGCGTGCAATCTTGGTGAGATGCTGCAAAGGTTTGTAACTCGGCTTTACCAAAGCCAAACGAGATAAAAGAAGCTTAGCTCACATTTTAAAAAGCGGAAGGTGTAAGGTAAAAGGGAAACTAACCTTCCAGGCTCTTGAATTTCTTCGCAAGACGAATGTTGAGATTATTGATATTACCTGCTCACCAAAAAAGTGAGCCGACATCTCGCATACAAAACAATAAGAATGTCGAAAATGACGAAAAGAATTATAGACTTACTAGTCTTTTTTACCACAGGGAGAACTTTCTCATATTTTTCTTCCAATTTTCGGTGCGAAAAAAGCAATCTTTGAAATTCGGCAGTCCGCCGGTCATGTGCAACCTAAACAATGGAGTAAATGATTATTGGATATTCGAAGCTAAAGCAGATCCGAGTTAAGAAAAACTTAACCCGGATCTAGGTGGCGGGATATTCGAAGCTAAAGCAGATCCGAGTTAAGCAAAACTTAACCCGGATCTAGGTGGCTGGATATTTGAAGCTAAAGGAGATCCGAATTAAGCAAAACTTAACCCGGATCTAGGTGGCGGGATATTCGAAGCTAAAGCAGATCCGAATCAAGCAAGACTAAACCCGGATCTAGGTGGCTGGATATTCGAAGCCAAAACATATCCGAGTCGAGCGAAACTTAACCCGGATCCAGGTGGCTGGATACTCCAAGATCAACTAAACGAAAGACAAGCAAGGTTTAAGGCAGATCTAGTCGAATGTATATTCGAACCCTAAAGTTAAAATAAAACTATGTAGAGCATTATTAAACTTCCAAGCAAATAACAAATTAGTTCCCTGCAAGTTTCGGGGACTAGAATGTATAGTAGCATATGGAGAATTAATCAAAACTCCGCAAAACAGCAGTTACCTCGTTCATCTTATTAGTATCAAGGATGATCTTGGCAGCTTGATCCAAGCGGCCGCCAATGTCGGAAAGCTGAAATGGCTGATTGATTGGATTACCCTAAAACTGATCGGCAGCATTCAAATTATTGGCATATTCCACCAGCGAGCCGAGGCTGTTCCCACTAGCCGTCCGAGTTAGGACTTTACCCCGTACCTGCTGCCTAACCACCACGGTCGCAGGGCTTTTATGAAGAGCAAGCTGGGTATCGGCGGCCGGAGTAACGGAAGTTTTGGTGGAAGCAGTTCTTTTGCGCAGCACATCGGCGATACTCGACTGAGAAGAGCCAACAAGACCTTTCTGGGAAGTGGAGGCCTTGGCGGCGACTGCTTTACTTGCTTTAGAGGCACCAGCAGGAGCTGATACCTCGGCAATGGGAACAACGTCTTTGGGATCCGGAGAGATCACGGTCGCAGAAGGCACCGGGATATTAACGTCCTCGGCCGGGGCGGGAGCTACTATAGAAACTGCGGGGGTAGAATGAGGCTCGGAAAGCCGGATTCACAGAGGAGACAATGGTTCCATGGAAATCTCGGAGGCCGAGTGGAGTCAACGTCAACAAGAGAAGTCTCAAGTACATCATGGTGTGGGTCGATCGATTCGGGCTGGAGGAGATGCTGCACGAGCAGACTCGGAACCACGTGTCTTCGGCGGAGGAGACGGCCACCGAGTCACGACTAGTCATGCTAGGACCGCCGGGCTTAACGGAAAGTGGAGCACTGTGGAAATAGAGAGCGACATTAGGTTAAAAAACAGAAAGAGAGAAACAAGAAATATGAGCGAAGGAAACTTACCCTGCAACTCCAGGCATGATCTTGCGCCGGGGAGGATTCAGTGCGGATTTCTTCGTTCGTTTCTTAGGAGCCGCCTCTGAGGCATCAGCAGGAGCCCCACGTTTCCCCGAGGTAACAGGGGGCCGGGAAGCAATAGGCTCGGCGTCGTGAACCTGACCTGCCGGATTAGCTTGGAAAGTAGAAGCCGGAAATGCATAAGAAATAGGCATTGCGGCAACTACCTCAAGAACTTGGACCTCGTCCGAATCACCTTCCTCCTCGTGGGCCGAGGTCTTGCCATGAGCGCGAGCCGGGGCAGGATCCGACTTAGGGATGAACTCTTCTGAGTCCGGCTCACCAGTGTCTGGGGTACTCCGGTCCGCAGGCCACAGAAGCAACAAAACTTCGGCGTCCTCACTCTTCTGCTCTGCGAACCTCTATAAGACAAGAAAAAGGAAAATTAGCGAAAACCGTTACGAAAGCAATTGGATAGCAGAGCGTTATTGGTTAAGCTTACTTTGGGAGGAGGACGCTCGCGCGTAAACGGTTTCAACCCCCAAGCCCAGTCCTCAGTCATCTCCGTCTTGAAGATGGCTCGGACTCGCTTAAAGATGAGATAGTTGTCCAGCTCCACAGTCGAGACTCGATTCGGATCGAGAGGACCGCTCATATAGCAGAGTTTGTGCGTCCGTTTCTGGAATGGGCAGATTTGGCTACTGATAAAAGTAGCCATCAAATCCTCGCCGCATAACCCGGCGCGGATCAGCTCTTTAAGCCGAATCTCAAAAGCTTCGGCCAAGGCGTGACTCTTCCTCGGATTGTAAGTCCAATTCACCTTGGAGGGCGGGACAATGGAGAAGGCGGGGAGCCGAATCTTGTCCTCCGTCCCTCTGTTCTTGACGTAAAAGAAGGATTTGTGCCACTTCTTGCACGACTCTAACCCGGTGACACGAGGAAATACGGACTTCCTCCGTGGTGTAATGGACACTGCCCCACATTGAGTAAGAAGTTTCTCGGAAGGGTGCAGAGACTTGTCAGGGACTACGTTAGAACGAATCTGGAAGAACTTCGACCAGACATGCACCGACGGCCATAGGCCGAAGTATCCCTCCGAGGTGGAGATAAAAGCGAAGAAGCGATGGCATTTGCGGAGAAGATGATGCTGAAGGCAGTAGTCGAAACTCTCTAGCAAAGTCGCTAAGAGGGAGACCAAAGCCGAGAAATGCGACATAAAACTACATACTCGCCTCCAAGATCGGGGAGAGGACTCGCTGCGGTAGCGACAGAGACCTCAAGGGAATCCTCCGAGTTCGGATAAGCCACTCGATCTCGCGGCGAGTAACGGAGGAGCCCTGCCACGAGCCTCACTCGGGCCCAGAGCCAGCATCGTCATCCTCTATCCGGACACCGCTAAAGGAGCTAGACATGAGCTCGCCGGAAAAATCGGCGGAGGAAGAACTAGCGGCGGAGGAAAGTTTAGAGCTACAGGGCCCCGTCGTGATTTTGCACAGGAACGGCGGCGGAGGAGCAGAGGAACCGCCGCACGAATACAAAATCGAGACAGATAAATCTAGGGAAAAGCCTTGGGGATGCGGCTGGAAAGAACTCACCGGCGACAACGCCGAAGCTAGCGAACGCGGACGAGGCAGACGGAGCAACACGGCGAAGTCCTCGCCGTCGGAGGTTCTGATGAACGCGCGGCGGCGGAGCTGCGAGCGGGCGCGGAAGCGACAGGAAGAAGAAGGGCACAGGCGAACGAAAAGGGGGAAGTAAATCCTCAGGCGCCGCGCCCCACTTTATAACCTAGCCGCAAGCAAGGTAGTGGGATCGTGGGTGTGGCGGTTGGCAGCGTAGATCGTGTGTGCAGCACGACCGCACGTCGTTGAGCGGAACCACACCAAGGGCCACACGGTAGAAGATCACGATCCCCAACGGAACGGAAGCGCGAGGCGTCAGAGCGGCCGGCGCGACAGTAGTAATGTAGTCTGTCAAGAATATCTAGAGGAGCAAAAAACTAGAGAAATAATGATGGGGATGACACGTAGGACGAGGCGTACACGAGAAGATACGATGATACCTCGAACAAGCAAAGAATAACTCGGAAACAATACAAGACGTGTGTAGTGAAACTGATATGACCTGACCGAGGTTATCGGCGGGGCCATACCAGCTTCGGGGACTAATGTTGGGGGGATAACCCCGGATAGGGTAAAGACAGGGAGAGACGAAAGGATGTTCCCCGTCTAGTTTCCGAAGTTACGGTCTCAGCCTAATCATGTAGAGGTCGGCCGAGATGGGAAAGGCGGGACCCTCATAGTAATGGCAAGACATTACCCGCCAAGATACTTCAGTAACTCGGTGGGTCAGCCGAATAACCTTAATGCAGATAGAGGACAAGCGAGCTACGGAGGCAAGTCCAATGATAAGCTTGCAGGAGAAGGAGAAGCTCAAGTCAAACCCTAGCCGCAGGATAGGAGAATCTGATCCAAGCCAAGTACTACGCATAAAGACGCAGAGCGATAGAGGCGAAGGAGGTCACGGAGGTGACAGTCCAAGCCCGAGGCATGCGGAGGGCCCTCGAACCTTCGTAGTAGGAGGAGAGACAGGGAAAGGGGGGCGCCGAACTACTATATTGGGACAAGCATATTCCTCGAATATGCTTGCCACATCAGCCCTAAAGGAACCCAAGGCTCTCCTTTATAAGGAGAGGATTGGACCCTGAGGAAGGGATCGAATCATGTTAGTATCATAGGTTAGGTGGCAAAGTTCTTCTCTTCTCCTGTGACAGCTCAAGGAGCACTTGTAGCCCAAGGAAGGAGAAATAAAGATCTTTGCCTTAGTCTTTTGTGTGTAGAATCAACTACATCTTCCCTCCCCAGATCCCACTAGCATCCATTGGCCCCATACTTTAGCCTACCCATGGCATCTGCCGTGCCACCACCACGACACTCTGAGCGCCCCTTGACCTCTCTCGCATATGACTAGGCTCTCCACTGTCTTGTGCATCATATGATGCCATTGGTTTGTGCTAGGGAGACCAGGAACGTCGCCAACGTCGCCCACTCAACAACGCCGCCTTGCAACTCCGACGATCTCCTCGCCACTTTAGAGTGCCCTGCCGAACCACCGCCACCTTGAGCATCAGCAGCTCTGCGATTCCGTAAACCCTTCCTCCCGCGCGACCTAGAACGCCGGTAGTACCTCTGACAGAGGCGCCGCCGCCGCTAGCGCCGCTCGACTTTGGTCAAAGCAACAACCGCCGTTAGATCTGCATCGTAGGGATTAGATTAGAACGGGGACGAACCGTTTTCTTTAGATCTGGCGCGTTGGATCTAAGTTGATCCTACGGCGCGGAAGCACGATCCGACGCGAAGCGGTATCGGCCAATAGGAAAGCGCCGCGTGGCAGCTGTTAGAGTTTAAAAACAGAATTTGAATCAGATTATTGTTTGAATTTGATTTAGCTATAACTTTTGATCCCCACGTTAGAATTTGACAAATTTTATACCGTTGGAATCAGGAGAGCAAGCTCTTTCTGATTATGCAATGTGTTTAAAGTTTTGCTTCTGATAAATAAGATTTATTTGCAGAAACATGTGTAGGGCTTATTTGGGTATATGAAATGTTTAGGAATTGTTTTAAGGGTTAAATAATTATTGTTTGGCAAGTTTTTGACTTGTTTAGGATTCAGTACTATGCACTTGCTTGGTTGAGTTTTGAAAATCATCACTTAGCATTTTGCACGCATGCATATATTTTTGATTGTATATGCTTTGTGTGTAATTTGTGGCTACCATTTCTTGTGTAGATTTTGGTGCTAGTGATTGTGATTGTGAGGAGTGCTACTCTCCCAACTACCAAGGCAAGTGGTAGTTCATGAATATTATCATTCCTATGAATTCTACTAAGCATTAGAAATATTTTGTTAGACTTGCATGCTATATTTTGCTTATATGCCATGTTGGGAAATCCTAGTAGTTGTAGAAATGCTAGGGAATTTCTAAGTTAAGTTACTATCTATGCCATGCTTAGCCTAGCTAGTAGTAACCAAGGGTTGGTGAAATATATACATGCTATGATGGAAATATTTCTAAGTCCTTTGGACTTGTTTTTTGCCTAATAAAACAACTAAGTTACTGAAACACCTGGGTGGAATGGAAGGAAAGGTTTATGTTGAGTGGTTACACAAGGCCCATTTCTATGGTTTACCTTGTGTATCTCACTTGTGGTAAGCCACCCAGGAACAAAGAGATTTTAGAGGCCAAGTGTTAAGAAGCTTCTAGTGCGACCACTTGGCAATATGGGCTCACCTCGACCATATAGGTTGCTAGAACTTAGCCATTTGGACAGTTGGTGGTAGTGGGAATGATAGGTTGGAGCGCGTCCATTTGGTCTAAGGGAAGGCTTCTGAAAGGTCCTGTCTTGGTGAAACCAAGTCTGGTGGGGAAACTGCACAACCTCTGCAGATGGAAAAACCTAAGTACTTAACCAAGTCCATGGTAATGGACAACTTGAGCATCAAGTCATGGAAGCTATCAAGAATCTCCTCATCCCAATTTCTAAGTAAAAATTTGTGGGTGAACAAGGGTGAAGGACCTCAATGTCTATTGGTGGTTCCTTGGGAAAAGTTTTGACAAAGAAAAACTTAGTGATTTCAACTAATAGGCAAAATCTATTTTAAGCAAAGCAAGCCAAGATACACTTAGCCAAATTGCATATAGTATCTAGACCACTTAAAATTTTACTAAGGTATCACTTGCCAATACTATTCCAAAGTATTGACCCACGTGGTCAGAACTTGTGATGTTGCAGGTTACTCTGATGAGGATTAGGTGTCATGAGTCTACACTCAACATGTTTGCCTGTGGCACATGAAGATGAAGACTTTTATTTATTTACTTGTTCAAACTCTTGTATTAGGCCTGTGGCCTTGGAGTTGTAAAGACTATGTTTATCTCTGGAATGGCTGTAATAAATGACCTTTGTATCTGTGTACTTCATCTTAAACTGTGGATGCTAGCAATGATCCAGGGACTAGCATTGCAATCACAAGGATCCTTTTCCTTTATAAAGGACGGATCTTATAGATGGTATCAGAGCAATGTGTTGCCTGTAGGATTATGACCCTAGGATTGGAAACCACTAAGGAAAAAATTTCAGCAACTTCTACACTTGTCTATTCTTCTCGTAAACTTTTCTAATCTTCTTCCTCATCTCTATTTGTATATGAACTCCATCAACGAAGCCGTAAGGAAAGGACCACTCATGATAATGACTTTGGAGTGTGAGACAGAATTCCCCAAGGCTCTCAAGGACCTCATGGTTGCATTAGAGATACAAGGTGCAGCTGTGTACAAAGGTTTTCCTATAATGGATGAAGGAGTGGAATACTGGTGGGTGCAACTTCACTTGTATAAAAACAAGGAAGACAACCACCAGGAAAAAGGATTTTGCATGTTCACCAATTCAGTGGTGCACACTACATTCTTTGAATCAGCAAAGGATGCAGCTAGGAAGACCATCAAAGAACTTGGTGATAGATTCAAGTGCAGAATGCTCAACCTCCAAAATGATCTAAAGAAATAGAAGGAACATACCCAAGAGTTGGAAGCTACCAACCAAACCTTAAGAGGACACATTATAGACTTAGTGATGGAATCATGTGAGCAAGATAGGCTGATTGCATCTAGAAATATTGTGTTAGCCAACAGATCCAGTGAGATAGGATTGTAAACGTACTTCGTTAGTTGGACCACCACCTATCACCTTATTTTCCAAATGTTGCTTTAAAATAAGATTGAACCTTGGTTGTTGTAATGGTTTCATGTATGCATGACTTGTGTGTTTTGCTTTCCAAGGATATGTATGTGATGTTTTGTTCTAACTTTTCTATCTTATAAATAGATGCCTACTATTACCATCAGCACTGTTGAGGAGTTCCAGGTTACTCGCTTTGGTCCTCGTATCGTTGAGCTTACTACTTTGCTCAATCTTCCTCTTCCTACCATCATGGTGCTTCCCCTCACCAAGTTTGAGAGGAAGGACCTCTGGGGCTTCAAGGTCAACCAGCCCGGACGTCAAACAGAGCCTACCACGGAGGCCATTGTCTTCAAGATCATGCACGATGACAAGGAGAGAGGCCTTGAGGTAGTTATGCAGGATCTGATAGGACGTATGCTGGGGAGACACTCCCGACAGGTTAGAGGTACTCACTTCCACGTCTTCGGTAGACGTGATGAGGATGGAGAGTCCATCGACTTCGAGGACGATTCGAGGGACACTGTAGAGCCGATTCGCCTGTACCTCTAGGACTTAGAGTCTCTCATTAGGCACGTGGACACTGACAGGACCAACGTCATTCTCAACAATGACGAACTCCAGGTGCAGCTTCACGAGAAGGACAAGCTCTTCGCGGAGCAAGACGAGATAATCAAGGAAATGGAGGCGAAGTTCGAGAGCCAGGACAGGAAGTTCAAGAGTCAGGAGAAGCGTGTCCAGGATAGGAACAAGAAGATCCAGGACATGACTGAAGAACTGCAGTCCAAGGACTTCGAGCTCGAGCAGCAGCAGACGGTGATTGAGAGGCTTCGTTCCCAGAAGAGGGCTCTCAAAGCCAAGATAGAGACCTTGACCACTAGTGTCGAGGAATACAAGACCATGATGGAGAACGCAGGTCTTACCTTTGTCGAGGAGGAGATTGATGCCGAGGAGTAGATTTGACTACTCATTTATCATTTACTATCATACTTGTTGTTTGAGAACTTGTTATTTGACCATCCGACATGTGGATGTCTTGCTACTTGTGTGTTTTACTTTGTGAACTTGTTATCTTGTTGTTGAATCTTTATCTTTGTGTTGCATGCTTTGTGTTTTCTTATGTGATGTATTGTGCATGAAAGCATCTATGGGTATCTCATTCTTATCTCTATTTGAACAAACCATAGATGCCTCCCCGTCGTGCAAACCCCAACCCCAACAACAATAACATCACTCCAGAAATGCAACAAATGATGACCGCTCAAACTCAGCTGATGCAGATGATGACGACGTTCATCCAGAACCAAAACAACAACAATAACAACAATAACAACAACAACAACCCACCGGGTTTTGATATGCTTACCAGGTTCTTGAGATTGAGGCCAGCAAAGTTCTCAGGAACAACTGATCCCATGGTGGCCAATGATTGGCTACGCTCAGTGAACAAGGACTTGGTAACCGTGGGCTGTACTGATGCTGAAAGGTCATATTTGCAGCACATTTGCTGGAAGGACCAGCCGCCACTTGGTGGGACAACTTCCAGATCACCACTCCCATCGAAGATGTGACATGGGCTATCTTCGAGGATGGCTTTCGTACTGCTCATATCTCATCTGGAGTGATGAGTCTGAAAAAGAAGGAGTTCCATAACCTGAAGCAGCGCCACCGCAGTACGAATATATTGAGGAGTTCAACAATCAAGCGTTATGCACGGATGAATTTGACATGATGCTAAGAGGAAAGAAAAGTTCCTCAAGGGTTGAATGAAGAGCTGGATCTGCAGCTTGGTGTGGCCTATGTTCCCACTTATCGTCTCTTCAGACAAGGCTGCTATTTTGGAGAACAAAATGAAGCAAGTTGAGAGGAAGAGAAAGCACTCAGACAAGCACACTGGATCGCTCACAAACGCTCCCATTATGATGACAAGGAAGCTCAGGATCCCACAAGCATGGGAAATTCAACAAGCACCACAACCACAACCGTCATGACAACAAGCATCACCGTAGTCATGACAATGACAAGTACAAGAACCACAAGGGTGGATATAAGAGCCACCACAGTGGTAATGGAAGTGGAAGTGGAAGCCATCCTGTCAAGAAAGACATAAGTCAGGTTGAATGCTTCAAGTGTAAGAAGATGGGGAATTATGCAAATGAATGACCAGAAAAGAAAGTTGAAGGACCCAACAAGCCCAACCCTTTTCAGAAGGGACAGGTGAACCACATCAGTGTGGAGGAGGTCTATGAGGAGCCTGATGCTGTTGCTGGTAAGTTCAGACTCAATTCTATTCCAACATTTGTTCTTTTTGATACTGGAGCATTGCATTCAGTCATATCAAAAGCATTTGTTGATAGAAATGGGTTTCCAACTGAGAACATTGGGTGTCCAATAAAAGTTAGTTCTCCGGGTGGAGATATGATAGTAAGTCTTGGATGCCGGGATCTAGTAATAGAGTTTGGAAAGCATAAATTTCCAGTGAGTCTGATAATCCTAGATTCCCAAGGACTGGACGTAATATTGGGAATGGATTGGATGGCTAAGTATGAAGGAGTACTAGATTGTGATAATCGTACTATTGCACTCACAACCCCGGAAAGAAAATGGATTAAATTCAAGTCCAACTTTGAATCAAAAGGAAGTAAGCTAAATTCTCTTAAGGGGGTTGGCATGGACAGTGTGCCAATTGTGAGTGAGTATCCAGATGTGTTTCCTAAGAATTGCCGGAATGCCACCATAGAGATGTGGAGTTTCTTATAGATTTGGTACCAGGATCCGACCAATAGCAAAGAGACCTTATAAAATGTCAATGATGAACTGAAAGAACTCAAGAAACAACTTGGAGAACAGTTGCAGAAAAGGATTTATTCAACCAAGTTCTTCATCTTGGGAGCCCCAGTTTGTTCGTAGAGAAGAAAGATAGAAGTCAAAGGTTATGCATAGATTACCGTTCACTCAACGAGGTAACTATCAAGAACAAATACCCTTTGCCTAGAATCAATGACTTGTTTGATCAACTAGAATGAGCATGTGTATTCTCAAAGATTGATCTCCGGTCAGGCTATTTTCAACTCAAGATAAGAGAACAAGACATACCTAAGACAACGTTCACTACAAGGTATGGATTGTATGAGTATACCGTAATGCCTTTTGGTTTGACCAATGCTCCAGCATACTTCATGAATATGATGAACAAGGTGTTCATGGAATTCCTTGACAAGTTTGTTGTCGTTTTCATCGATGACATCCTAGTTTACTCCAAGAGCAAAGAAGAGCATGAAGGACATTTGCGTTTGATACTTGAGAAGTTACGGGAGCATAAACTTTATGCCAAATTCAGCAAGTGTGAGTTCTGGTTGGATGAAGTTGGTTTTCTAGGACATGTTATGACAAAGGATGGTGTAGCAGTTGATCATGCTAAAGTTTCAGCTGTGACTGAATGGGAATCTCCCAAGTCCGTGAAAGAAGTTTGTAGTTTCCTTGGATTAGCAGGTTACTACAGAAGGTTCATTGAAAATTTCTCAAAGGTAGCTAAGCCCATGACGGAATTGCTAAAGAAAGACAAGAAATTTTCTTGGTCTGAAGGTTGTGAACTTAGCTTTCAGGAATTGAAGAAGAGACTTGTGACAACACCAGTCTTGTGTCTGCCAGATTTGGAAAAAGATTTCCAAGTATATTGTGATGCATATCATCGGTTTTAAAAGTGTACTTATGCAAGAAGAAGAAGTTGTGGCTTATGCCTCGAGACAACTCAAAACTCATGAAGTGAACTATCCTACTCATGATTTAGAGTTAGCCTCATTGTCCATGCACTCAAAACATGGAGGCACTATCTTTGGGAAAGCGCCAGAAGTGTTCACAGATCACAAAAGTTTGAAGTATATCTTCACCGTAAGGAAATTAATATGAGACAAAGAAGATGGCTAGAACTCATCAAGGACTATGACCTAAGTTTGCAATACCACCCCTAGAAAGCAAATGTTGTAGTATGCTCTAAGTCATAAGGTTTTTGTGAATGGCCTTACCAAAGGAGAATTGCCGATGATCTGTACCCAATTTAGAAAACTCATTGAGATTATGCCCAAGGACATCTCATGACTTTGGATGTTCAACCCACTTTGTTGGACAAGATCAAAGAAGCCCAAGATTGATGAAGAAATCAAGAGATTAAAGAAAAGATTGGCAAAGGAAAAGCCAAAGGGTTCCATGAAGACGAACAGGTACTTTATGGCATGGGAAACGATCATGTTCCACAAGATCCGGAGCTGAAACTGATTTTGCAGAAGCACACAACTCCCCGTATTCCATTCATCCGTAACACCAAAATGTACATGGACATGAAAGAAAGATTTTGGTGGAATAATCTCAAGAAGGACATCACGAACATATTGCTTTGTGATGTGTGTAGTAGAGTGAAAGCGAACATCAGAAACCAGCAGGTTTGCTTCAACCACTACCTATTCCTGATTGGAAGTGGGACAAGATTGGTATGGATTTCATTACCGGATTACCAAGGACCCGGTCAGGATACGATTCTATTTGGGTAGTAGTGGATCGCCTAACTAAAGTGGCTCATTTCATACCCGTGAAGACAACCTATACAAGTGCTAAGTTAGCCAGAATCTACATGAGTAGAATTGTATGTCTACATGGAGTGCCCAAGAGTATTGTGTCTGATAGGGGAACTCAATTCACTTCCCATTTTTGGAGACAGCTACATGAGCCATTGGGAACGAGGTTGGAATTCAGTACTGCTTTTCATCCTCAAACTGATGGACAAATAGAAAGGACTAATCAGATTCTTGAAGACATGTTGATGGCATGTGCCCTAGACTATGGAGCCAGTTGGGATGAAAGTCTGCCTTACGCAGAATTTTCTTATAACAACAACTATCAAGCCAGCATTGAGATGGCACCATTTGAGTTTCTCTACGGAAGAAAGTGTACCACCCCATTGTTATGGAATGGTGTGGGAGAAAGAAGTTTATTCGGGCCAAATCTTATCAAAGAAGCCGAAGAGAAGGTCAAGTTGGTTAAGGACAGGTTGAAGATAGCACAGTCCCGACAGAAAAGCTACGCAGATCCTAAGCGTAGAGAAGTCACCTACAAAGTTGGTGATAGAGCTTATCTTAGAGTGTCACCACTTCGTGGAGTGAAGAGATTCAGAGTCAAAGGAAAATTGGCACCAATATATGTTGGACCATTCAAGATTCTGAGTCGTAAAGGAGAAGTTGCCTATGAAATAGAACTGCCAGAATCTCTGTCAGCTGTCCATAATGTGTTTCATGTGAGTCAACTTAAGAAATGTCATCCAGAAATGAAAGAAACTTCTTTGAAGGATACTATACCTTTGGAGGAGGTTCAACTGGAAAGTGATCTCACTTATGAAGAGACACCTATCAAGATTCTTGAGACTGCAGAAAGAGTCACACGGACTAAGACTATCAAGTTCTGCAAAGTGCAGTGGAATCATCAGTCCGAAGAGGAATCAACATGGTAAAGATAAGATGATCTTCGTAAAGACCACCCTCACCTATTTGCTAGACACTCAGACTCTAGAGGGAGAGATTCACCTTAAGGGGGTTAGATTTGTAACATCCCTAAAATCATGTTTCAAACTTATGCATATCATCCATGCATCCATGAGCATATGTTTTTCATTTCAAACAAAACACTTCAAAAACAGGAGCACATGAGCTCATTATTTTATGTGAACAACTATTAGTCTAATGCCACTCTAAATTGAAGAGTTATTTGTTTTAAACCAAGCCTTGCTTGCTCTCTTGTTATTGTGTTTGATTGTTGAAGTTTGGTGAAATTTTACAAAACAAATATGAATCAGAAACCATTTCCAAAACTTATTCAAATCATGTGCTATAGCACTGCTTATTTTGTTTGAACAAAAGGACCTAGCTAATACAAAGTGACCACTTGATTTTATGCCCAGAAGTGTGAATGTTACACAGTGCAAAAATCCTGAAAAGTTTTGAATTCAAATAGAGTTTGAAATCATTTGAAAATCATTCCAGAAAATCAAAACAGAAATAGAAAAGGAATAAAGAAAAGGAAAAAGGCTGGCGCTGCTAATCTAGCCCAACTAAGGAAGCAGCCCATTTAGCCCACCCGGGTGCCCTCTCTCTCTCTCTGTCACTCGCAGACGCAACCACAGAGACGCTGACACCCGGACCCCACCCCCTCTCTGCTTTATTCGCTGACAAGTGGACCCGTGACCACGTCGTCGTCTTCGTCAATCACGCGCGCCTGAGACGCTCACTCCGCCGTTACTCGCCGTAGTCACTGCCGCGTTGATTCCCATTGATTCCGCGAGTAACTCCACGCCCAGATCCGGCTACATAAACCTCTCCTCGCGACCATTTCACCCACACACTCTTCTCGCCACCAGCTGTCTCTAATTGCTTTTGCGCCCGCGTCGAGCCAACTCCGCGAGGTATTCCGGTAAGACCCTCGCCTTGCCTCTAACTTTGCGAATGATCACGACAACCATGCGCATCTTCTCACCCTATTGGTGCATGCTAGGACCGTCTGGAGACTCGCCAACGACGACGACCGCAAGTTCCTGACGCTTTCTTCTTCTCCGGCGATCAATTGCGGTAAGCTCTGAGCGCCCCTTGACCTCTCTCGCATACGACTAGGCTCGCCACTGTCTTGTGCATCATATGATGCCATTGGTTTGTGCTAGGGAGACCAGGAACGTCGCCAACGTTGCCGTCCACTCCAACCCGACGCCGCCCGCAACTCCGACGAGCTCCCTCGGCCACTCTAGAGCGCCCCTTGCCGAACCACCGCCACCTTGAGCATCAGCAACTCTCTGTGATTCCGGTAAACCCCTTCCCCCTCTCCCGCGCGACCTAGAACACCGGTAGCACCTATGACAGAGGCGCCGCCGCCAGTCGCTGCCGCTAGCGCCGCTCGACTTTGGTCAAAGCAATAGCCGCCGTTAGATCTGCATCGTAGGGATTAGATTAGAACGGGGACAAACCATTTTCTTTAGATCTGGCGCGTTGGATCTAAGTTGATCCTACGGCGCGGAAGCACGATCCGACGCGAAGCGGTATCGGCCAATAGGAAAGCGCCACGTGGCAGCTGTTAGAGTTTAAAAACATAATTTGAATCAGATTATTGTTTGAATTTGATTTAGCTATAACTTTTGATCCCCACGTTAGAATTTGACAAATTTTATACCGTTGGAATCAGGAGAGCAAGCTCTTTCTTATTATGCAATGTGTTTGAAGTTTTGCTTCTGTTAAATAAGATTTATTTGCAGAAACATGTGTAGGGCTTATTTGGGTATATGAAATGTTTAGGAATTGTTTTAAGGGTTAAATAATTATTGTTTGGCAAGTTGTTGACTTGTTTAGGATTCAGTACTATGCACTTGCTTGGTTGAGTTTTGAAAATCATCACTTAGCATTTTGCATGCATGCATATATTTTTGATTGTATATGTTTTGTGTGTAATTTGTGGCTACCATTTCTTGTGTAGATTTTGGTGCTAGTGATTGTGATTGTGAGGAGTGCTACTCTCCCAACTACCAAGGCAAGTGGTACTTCATGAATATTATCATTCCTATGAATTCTACTAAGCATTATAAATATTTTGTTAGACTTGCATGCTATATTTTGCTTATATGCCATGTTGGGAAATCCTAGTAGTTGTAGAAATGCTAGGTAATTTCTAAGTTAAGTTACTATCTATGCCATGCTTAGCCTAGCTAGTAGTAACCAAGGGTTGGTGAAATATATACATGCTATGATGAAAATATTTCTAAGTCCTTTGGACTTGTGTTTTGCCTAATAAAACAACTAAGTTAATGAAACACCTGGGTGGAATGGAAGGAAAGGTTTATGTTGAGTGGTTACACAAGGCCCATTTCTATGGTTTACCTTGTGTATCTCACTTGTGGTAAGCCACCCAGGAACAAAGAGATTTTAGAGGCCAAGTGTTAAGAAGCTTCTAGTGCAGCCACTTGACAATATGGGATCTGCCTGGACCATATAGGTTGCTAGAACTTAGCCATTTGGATAGTTGGTGGTAGTGGGAATGATAGGTTGGAGCGCATCCATTTGGTCTAAGGGAAGGCTTTTGAAAGGTCCTGTCTTGGTGAAACCAAGTCTGGTGGGGAAAGTGCACAACCTCTGCAGATGGAAAAACCTAAGTACTTAGCCAAGTCCATGGTAATGGACAACTTGAGCATCAAGGCATGGAAGCTATCAAGAATTTCCTCATCCCAATTTCTAAGTAAAAATTTGTGGGTGAACAAGGGTGAAGGACCTCAATGTCTATTGGTGGTTCCTTGGGAAAAGTTTTGACAAAGAAAAACTTAGTGATTTCAACTAATAGGCAAAATCTATTTTAAGAAAAGCAAGCCAAGCTACACTTAGCCAAATTGCATATAGTATCTAGACCACTTAAAATTTTACTAAGGTATCACTTGCCAATAATATTCCAAAGTATTGACCCACTATGGCTATAACTTGTGATGTTGCAGGTTACTCTGATGAGGATTAGGTGTCATGAGTCTACACTCAACATGTTTGCCTGTGGCACATGAAGATGAAGACTTTTATTTATTTACTTGTTCAAACTCTTGTATTAGGCCTGTGGCCTTGGAGTTGTAAAGACTATGTTTATCTCTGGAATGGCTGTAATAAATGACCTTTGTATCCGTGTACTTCATCTTAAACTGTGGATGCTAGCAATGATCCAGGGACTAGCATTGCAATCACATGGATACTTTTCCTTTATAAAGGAGGGATCTTACATGAACACCTATGGCTTTCTGGTGTTCCATATACACAATTGCAAGTGGTTAACATAATCTACGGATCTGACGCTTTCAGGTCCGTGTGTATTTGCATGTCTTTGCGTCTACATGCATCACTCATTCTTCAATGATATGGCATGGTATAAATTTGGTCTTTTGGTGAGACCTTTAGTTCCTTGGGGTTAAATCATGTCGATACTATTGTCGTACAATATATCTTTAGTGTTAGCCCATTGCGAACCACACCTTAGTTTGATAACAAACTACTTGACACAAATTCCCTCCTTTGCTGCTATTATAGCAGTCATATACTTAGCCTTTTGTTGTAGTATTTGTCACAATGTCTTAACTATGGATTTCATCTAAATACATCATGGAATCTCATTTCCATTACATTGTACCACCCATAGTTTAAATTGAGATAAACTTAATTTGTATCTTGTGACAAAACTAGTATCAATGTAACGCTTTACAATGAACTATTTGTAATTGTTTGTCACCTCTACACAAATATATTCTTAGTTCTTCCAAAAGATCATAAGAATATCCCCACTATCGTCCAATGATCATTTGATGATTCATTCTAGTATATGCTCATAACACTTAGAGCATAGGACATATCTAGATGTTTACATATCATGGTATGATTGATCAAAACATCCTTGTGATTTCACTCATCAAGTGTCAAAGCACTTGAATCTTGTTTCACTTATCAAGTGTCGATACACTTGAATCTTGATTCAATTCCTTTCCATGCAACAAGAACCGTTTCTTGTCGTTTCTATATTGAACTCCTTCAATATCTCATATATGTACGTTTGGCAGAACCATATTAGCGTCATGGTCTATCCACTATAGACATTCATGCTAAATATTTGGGTTTTGCCTAAGTCTTTCATCGAAGTGAAATTCTTAACCTTTGTCAATAAAAGATACATCATTTCCAATCGACAAGATGTCCTCCACATAATGTATTAGAAATATGTCTCAGCGCTCCCACTTAATTTCTTGCAAATGCAAGCATCTTCATTGTCTCCTGATGAAAACTCCTTTTTCATCATGGTGAAGATTCCAACTCCGCGATGCTTACTTCAACCATTGAAGTTTGCATGCCCTTTTTATCATCCTTTGAATTAACAAAACCCTTTGGACCGTGTCATGTACACGTCCTAGGTAACCATTATATTAGAAGAACTTTGTTTTGTTTATTCATCTACCATATACCAAATTATATGTAGTGGTTGCTACTTTAATCCGTCCAGACTAAATATCGCTATGAAAGATCAAATCTTGTCATAGTCAACTCCTTAAACATTGTCATAAAATACTTTACGACATGTCGACTATTTCATAGATGTGAAACATCCATATCTGTTTCTTTATAGATCCAAATACGACCGATAGGTTTTTACACCTTTCTGGAGGGTCTTCCAAGTTCAAAACTTGATTTCTCGTGTATGGAACTATCACAGATTTTATGGTTTCAAGACATTTGATGGAGTCAGGTCCCATCATCGCTTCTTTGCATGTAGTCGGTTCATCATTGTCAAACAATAATGATTTACTCTCAAATCTCAGTATTTGATTGTTTATCCGACTGACTTGGTTCAATAAGAACTTAGATCTCCGTGACCACAACCTTTGAGGCCCATAAGCTATGAGTATTATGGTAGCCTCTGGAATGATTTCTGGCGCTGCGCAACTCAGCACATTTAGCTAAGGTTCGTTAACCTTATCAAAGTTCTATTGTCCTTCCACTTAACTTTTATGAAAAATTCCTTCTTCAAGAAACTTCACGTTTCAAGCGACAAACCATTTTTGTCCTTGGTGTTATGGAGGAATAACCAATTGCTATTTGAAATAACCTACAAAGACATGTTCATCTGACTTCGGTTGTAAACATCTTACTTATGTTTAGCATACCAAAATTTAAGAAATGACAACTTGAGTTTTACCCAAAACCATAACTCATATGGTGTCATTTCAACGGATCAAGATGGAGCTCTTTTCAGTGTAAAAGCGGTAGTCTCTAAAGCTTTAATCTTTTTAAAACATAATGGCAGTTTTATAAATAACACCTTTGATCCAACCATGTCACACAAGGTTTCATTACAAATCTCAAACACTCCATACTCCTATGGTGTTTCGTGAGATGTAAATCTGGGTGTTTTGCTAAACTTGTAACTCAAATAAATCCCTTTATGATGAATCATAATTCATTTATTTTTCTTGTTACACTTGTAACTCAAATAAATCCCTTTATGATAAAATCATAAATCATTTATTTTTCTTGTTACAATGATTTTCCACTTCATCTTGAAAGTCTTTGAACGTTTTCAAATATTTCATACTTCTTTCTCATTAAGTGAACATTCACTCAAATTCCGAAGAAAGCATATGAAGTTGAAGTCCATCGCTTACGACTATACATAATGGACTACATACATCGATATGTATAAATTCCAATAATTTAGTCGATCGTTCTTCTTTGGCCTTTGAACGAAGTTTTAATTATCCCGAGGAAAGTATCACAAGCGTCATTTAATAAAATCAAAGACTCCAAAAATCCATGAAAATGGAGTTTCTTCATGTTTTCTTTCCATTATAATTTAAATGGTGATGTCACTTCGTAAGTGATCTTCCAATAATTTGTCTTGCGACATTTTAGCATTAGATTTTATGGATGTGATTTCTCCAACTAGATTTGTAAATCATCCATCTTATATGGAATATGGTAAATATTTGAACAACCTTTGTTCTCATAATACCTGATTTAAATAACTATTATTAAAACAAATCTTGAAGGCAAGCTTTGATGTCAACGAGAAATACAAACAACGGTTTGTTTGTTTTCGATGAACATCATCACATATTCTCTTGCTAGTTACTTATGCCATTGTAGTTCATGAATTGCGTCGTTCTGTATGAAATTTCATACCAACCAATTCGGTATCCAATACCCAAGAACCACATTGTTTAACAAGCAAAGAATACAACCATAACATGTATATCATCTATATACCTAAATTGGATATTTCCAATCTTTTATTTTCTGCCAAATATATTTTATAGATTCTCTGTCAGCATTTCCTCTTTCTTTTTAAAAGAAGCTATCAACATCAATAGTGGCGCCATATACATGACACATAGTCCAAAGCGTGTATATTCAAATAATAATACCTTTGTACTTGCACTTTGAAGTAGGTCACCATCATCAAATGATCGGTATTCTTTCAAAATCCATTCTTTAGTAATCCTTTTAGTGTAGTAAACACTTTAAATACAACTTCTATTCACCCTTATCATGAAAACTTTCATAATCAAGCTAATGTAGCTTATAAAGGATAATTGTGAGTATAACATTACTTTCCAAAACCCTTTTGGACGATTAGGATGTCTAGCATCTCCAACCTTTGCAAATTCTCATCCAATATGAGAACATATATTATACTCTATCATATTGCAACCAAAAACATTGTTTCAGATATCGTTATATCTGCCACACATGATGGTTTCTGAAACAATTCTTCATATCCTAGATAAACTTGATATTAAAACAACAAAGAATCATGGAGGCAAACATGATACTTAAGATACTAACACTAGAATTGTTACTCTCGATTTAATACCAAATATTAAATTTCACGGAGTAAACAGAATTTGCTGAAAGTTTGCAATAGGACTTTAAACTTTAGATTGACACTCAACACAATACGATACCAATTCGTAAAGTAAATATCCAGAATTCTATAGTTCTATTATCTCAATTACAACTATGCATAAGGTGGTGAACGAATGCCAATGACTACAACAAATTATGCAAATTCACTTTGATTTAATTTATGATAAATTGAGTTCTTCTAATCCAAATTAGAAATGAACTCCCACTCAAAACTACATCCTCGTGTCTTTTGGTGATTACATGAACCAAATCCACTACACCAAGTCCGATCATCACGTGAGTCTTGTAGCTTCAAAGGCGAGCATCCATATGGTCATCATATCAAAACATATGACTCATGCTTAACCTTTCGGTCCTTGTTCCGAGGCCATGTCTCAGACATGCTAGGCTCGCCAAGTAAGAACCTTAGTATTCAAGGTGTAATCTCTTACACCGAGATATGCTCGTGGATTCAAGTACACCCGATCATCACGTGATGTCTTGAAGCGACGAAACATTGTCGGTGCATACTTAAGGAAGAACACATTTTTATCTTGATATCTAAATGAGGGATCATCTTATTATGCTAATAAAACTTCAAACAAGCAATATAAGATGCAACAAACATCTCATGTTAATAAGTGAAATGATATGGTTCTTGCACTTGATCTCCATCATGTGCATCATGGTATGATCACTATCATACCTCTATGTGTAAGGCCAAGGTCTATGGAACTTACACGTTATGTGCGTTGTAAGAGTATCAACTTATACTTCTACTTACAACATCACCATATCATGACACTAGCCCAGCAACAATCTAAACTAGACGCCTCTAATTTATCCATTGCAAGTTTTACGTGGCTTTGGGCTTTCGAAGATAGAACCGTTCTTACCTACGAACATGAACCACAACAAGGATAAACAAATTGTTGACAACTCATTGCAAATTAGATATTGACTATAGTAGGAGAGACAGACACCCGCTAGCCACTTATGCAAAACTAGTTGCATGTCAAGCGTGGAACATGTCTCATGTGCGAGGACATGTAAAGTTTGTCCGGGCTGCTTCATCCCACTGTGCCACAAATATCCAAAGTACAACTAAGAAGCAATAAAATGATCATCATCGCCCACATACTCATATGTGTACTACCCGTGCAAAGCATCTACACATAGATCCGGCTCTGATACCACTGTAGGGTTTGCAGCATAGAAAACAAAAAAATTCCTACGATGGGAACATCTAAGTACCAAGATCTATCTACTAGATACAATCAACAGGTGGATATACATCCATAGAATACATATCCTCAAAGACCATATAGCGTTAACGAGGTTGTACTCGTGGATGATGTAGTCGAACACTTGCCGATCTCAAGATCGTGATGAAGTTCATCTGGTCCAGCCGGTCCAACACCATCACGTCCATCACCACAAAGCAGTGGTGCATCTGTGATCGCACACACGCCCGGGTACCCCAAAAACCTCCGCGCCCTCGCTCCAACAAGTGAAGCAAAAAAATCCTTCCGTAAAAGCCGGGAACATGTATCTCGCTGATCCGAGACCATGGGGAAATTCTAAAGGGGGGAGAGAGATCCTTCGTGAGGAGGCGTGTGTGACAAGTGAGAGGAGGGGGTCCTTTTATAGGGGAGAGGGGCAGACCAAGGGGGTATGGCCGCCGGCCATGGAGGGTGCCCCCACCTCTCCCTCATTCATGTGGTGGATGCTCCGCTCGCATAAAAACACCTCCACTCATAATTTCACTCACATGCATTAATTTTCCACCAAAATTAATGCAAGCTCTCATTTAATAAAAATCTTTTACTTATTTTATTCAGAATTTTTTTAATTACTTTAATTAACAAACATTCACATAAAACCTCTTGGTAATATTCAATTTCACATGCAGAACCAGTTTAAGCAATTTCAACCGAAACAATTCCGGTGTCTAGTGAAATAAATTCATGCGCTTTCTTTTCTTTCTCTGGCATATCATTTGCTCAGAATGGTGTTGGTATCCCTTAAGCGTGTCACCCTACGGTTCGTGAATAATGTAGACATGATCGAGACCCCTCTCCGATCAATAATCAGCAGCGGGACCTGGAGATCCGTACTAACTCCCACATATTCAATGATGACTTATGTAATCGTGTGAACCTTATACGCATGTAACTCAATCCCTTTATCTCGCGATATATTACATGTCCAAGATTCGATCATCGGTATCTCCATACCTAGTTTGATCTCGTTGCCGACATGTACTCTTTTCTCGTTCCCGTGATATAACATTCTAGTGATCAAATTTGCTTGCAAGCTAACTAATGTGATATCACCGAGAGGGCCCAAAGTATATCTATCCGTCATCAGGATGGACAAATTCCACTCTTGATCCATGAGCGTCAACATAACACCTTCGTAGCACTGAACCCATCTTTATAGTCACCCTATTACGGTGTGACGTTTGATGTTATCAAGATACTCTTCGTATGATGTTATTGTTGGAGATATGCCCAAGAGGCAATAATAAAGTGGTTATTATCATATCTTCATGCTTATGATAAATGTTTACATACCATGCTATAATTGTATTAACCGGAAACATTAATACTTGTGTGATTTGTAAACATAAAAGAGTCCCTAGTAAAGCCTCTTGTTAAACTAGCTTGTTGGTTAATATATGATCTTGGTTTCCTGATCATGAACATATACATGTTATTAACAACAGGGTCATATCATTAGGAGAATGATGTGATGTACATACTCCTATAGTTAAGCGTAGCATAAAGATCAAGTCATTTAATATAGTTCATTTGCTATAAGCTTTCTGATACATAGTAACCTAATTCCTTCGACCATGAGATCAAGCTAATCACCATCACCGGAAGGATGCTTTGATGACATCAAACACCACACCGTAACTGGGTGGCTATAAAGGTGGCATTGAGTGTCCGGAAAGTATGTCTTGAGGCACATGGATCAAGAGTGGGATTTGTCCATCCATATGACGGATAGATATACTCTGGGCCCTCTCGGTGGAATGTCATCCAATTGGCTTGCAAGAGAAAAGAGTACTTATCAGTAACGAGAAAAGAGTACTTATCAGTAACGAGCAAGGGATCACATATCACCGGAACGAGAAAAGAGTACTTATCAGTAACGAGGTTGAACTAGGTATGCAGATATACCGACGATCAAAACCTCGGATAAGTAAACTATCATGAGACAAAGGGAAATTGGTATCGTACGTAAGTGGTTCATTCGATCGCAAAGTAATTGTAGAAATATGTGGGAGCCATATGAATTTCTAGATTCCTCTATTGGTTATTGATCGGAGAAGTGTCTCGGTCATGTCGGCATAATTCACGAACCATAGGGAGACACACTTAAGGATTCGATGTTGTTGTGTAGTTATGGAATGATGAGTAAGAGACCGAATGTTGTTCGGAGTCTCGGATGGGATCCGGGATATCACGAGGAGATCCGGAATGGTCCGGAGAATAAGATTCATATAAGGAAAGTCCTGTTTGAGTTCGGAATGATTCCGTGTTTTCGCCAGAATGATCTAGAAGGTCTGGAAGGTCCCAAGACTGAGGGAAGGGTACATGGATGTGTCATGACAATGTGGAATGGTTGCATCATGTACTAGGTCACTTGGCTGGTCAATGTGTAGAGAGAAATCAAATCCAAGTTTGAAAGTCAAACGCCAATTTTTAAAGTCAAATCTGAAGTTTACTTGGTGGAGGGAGAGTAGGAAACCTACTTAGGGAGGAAGTCCTACTCCCTCCACCCGCCAGCCAAGGAGGAGGAGTTGGAGGATGACTCCCTCCTCCCAAACGGCCCCCTCCCACCTATATAAGGAGGGGTAGGGCGCCCCTACCCCTTACACCCAAAACCCTAGCCCCAAGTCACCGGCGCCACCACCTCCAAGTGCTACCGCCGCCTAGGGCTCCTCCCAACTCGCCGACTATGGTTTCCCCAAACCCTAGTGTAACACCCTCAGAATCGGCCCTATGCAAGTTTTAGCGAAACTCGCCAAACCCGCATAGAAACGATTCGAAGGTGCCCACCAGGCACTTTCGTGCGGGTGGAAAGCAAAGTAATAACATTACACAACAGTCCTCGACGGGACCCACAGAACAGATTTATATACAACAGCGACTCAAAGAGTCAAGAATACAGATATAATATACAAAGATCCAAATCACCTTGAAAATGATAGAGCGTCCGACTACGGACAATATGCAAATGGGGCTAAGAGCCCTGAAGAATAACCAATGGCGTCCATAACCCCTTGTGCCAAGCCGAAGGGTAACCTCGCTAACGCCGATCTCAAAACCTGCTTAAACAAAAGGGTGCCGACAAAGGGCAAAGGAAAAGAGGAGCGTCAAGATCGAGGCCAAGACAGCGAGGCTAGAATTCGGCGTCCTCGCCACATAGGTATGGTGGATCGAAGCGGCAAAGATGCACTAAACAACCTATAGAGACTCGATACAACCGCGGATATCGAGAGGGTGAGAAAGCCCTATTCGGAACCAACCTGATACTATCATCAAACAAACCCATCCTGGCGTTCCCCCTCGAGACCAACCGAGGAAGTCAACCGAGGAACTCACACAGTTGGCAGTTTTACTTATTCAGTTATAGTTGCGGCACTTTACTAGTCAGGTTTAGATAGTCGTCCTGATAAAGTAAACAGTGGGCACTTTTAGTTAATCATTCCGTTATAGTGGCAACACTTACTATTCAGATTCAGTTATCATGAGATAACCCAAAACCCAGCAGTTGTTGGTACTTGTACTTAGCCATTCCGTTGTAGTGAAGCTGATTACTACTCATATCGGAAACAAGTCAATTTAAAACAATAAACTTTAGTTATAGTTGTCTATGATCAAGCACTGTGCTCCAAGTCGTCCATAACCGCGGACACGGCTTCTCGAAAAGATTTAACCCTGCAGGGGTGCACCAAAGTATCCACAGCACTTGACCCTTTTGCCGATCGCTAACACACCCATCGGTATGTCGGCGGGGCCTAGGTCACGACGTTCCCAGACACAAAGCAAGTACGTGGGGGCCACCCCACCAAGTCGACACCGTGAACAAAATCGGCCGGTCTTGAGACGGACTTGGGGTTTAGGAAGACGGTCAGAACGACAAGACGCCCCAAACGGGACTCGACACCGCTGAATCGTGGCCCGCCCTAACAAGACAAAGGCAAGACTGCACAATTTAAATAAAGCGATAAAAGCATGGCATAAGTACAGGATATTAAATAAAACCTCAAACTAGTTGTGGCCCCAAGACAATACTTTGAAATCAGGTAATTATCAATGGGGCCCATATCTCCCACCCGTGGTTAGCGCTCGATCTCGAACAGGTGTCAAGAACTCGGTCCCACGGACACAAGTGGTGATCGGAAACCAAATCTTACCTATCACCCACCGATGCCTCTGCTTAATTCAATTTTAGTTGTTAAACAGGAATTAAAGTGAACAATAAATAAACCATGATCATCTCCAACGTCAACAAGCGGCAATTCCTCCAACATTGTTGGTACTTGACGACAAGCAAAACACTTGAGCAAGCGACTACGACACGCGGGTCCAACTATCTACCAAACAATGTAATAGGATGTGTCCAAGGCTATATATGGCTGCAAGGGATATCACGGTACGAAACTAGAGCATCGCAACACGTATAGCAAAGATCAACAGGAGGAAGTAAATACTATAAAAGTAAGATAGGTAGAAAGGGGAGATGCTCACGAAACATGCCGAAAGGATTCATCCGAAGATCGGGGCGAAGCTCACATCAACTCAACGGCCCAATCCGCGAAGAAGCAAATCACTAGAAGAAACACCGGATGCAATATTTAATACAACGGCAGAAGATCGGCATGATTCATGTATGATGTATGTCAGGGCAAAGGTGCGGTGCAATTAGGTCAGATTAAGCGGAACCGGGGTCCCGACAATTAATTAGATGGTTCAAGTTGTTTAAACCCCCGTATATTAAATGTTGTTTATCAAGGCAAGATAAGATACCGGTTCGCTACACAAGTTTAAATGAGGACGATATGAGACTAGATTTGCCCGCATATGGGCCCCATATTTAATTAGAGGTGAATCGGCATAAGGCCCCCAAACCACAGATATGCATGCGAGATGAATGATTTAATGCAACAAGTTGATATCATTTATAAAAAAATAGGGTATCGAGGAAAAGGGTCACACATTTAGGGTTCGGCAGATCTTGGGGGTCCGGGGGTTCGAGGTCGGTCTCAGGGTTCAGGGTTCGGCGAGGTCGGTCTCGGCGGAAACGTTCTCGGACTCCGGGATCGTTCTCGGTTTACTGGGGTCGTTCTTGTCGCATTCGCGGTCTTCGGGTCATGTCGACGGTCATGGCGTTCGGGGTGAAGCACTTGTCGCACCGGGGAGCAGGGCTTGGTTGGCGTCGGGGGCGCATCGGTCTCGCACTGTACGGCGTCGTTCTTGTCACCTGCAGATCTTGTCGGGTTCGCGCCATCGAGTCGATCTTGGCGTTCGGGAAAAAGAGCTTGGCGTTCTGCGTCGGTGTCCTCGGGTTTGCTTCAATCGGGTCCATGACGGAGTACTTGTCGCACATATGGCCTTCGGTTCCAGCTCCGGGTTCGGTCTTCGGGGGTTCCGACCATCGGACAATGCTCCGTGTAGAAGATCGCTTCGAGGGTGTCGAGTCCAAGGGCCTTGTGCAACTCGTCGGGGGCGTCCTTGGGGTGGATCTTGGCGCATCCGTGAAGGAGAACTCGGGGTTCCACGGGTTCGGCTCGACAACCGGACTCCAGGAACGGTTCTTGACGTCCGTGTGGAAGATCTTGTCGCGGTGTAGTGCTTGTCTATATGCGGCGCGCTTGGCGGTCATCGGTCCGACGCCGAAGGTCGTTGGTGAGCTTGGGGTGCCTCAGGACGGCCCACAGAGGACACAAGCAGACCTCCTGGCTCCCTTACACGAGCACAGAGACAACGCACGGGAGGCAGAGGCCCCCAGGCTCGGCGTCGCGGGGTGGCAGGAGAGGCGGGCTCGGGCCGCCGACGCTGGAGGAGCCGCGGCGAGGTCGGAGGGGGGCCGCGAGCATGGCGGGCGAGCGGCTGCGCAGGCGGCTGCGAGGCGCGCTGGGGCGGGCGGGCTGGCCGCCGGCGACGGGGGCGTGGCGGCCGCAGGGAGCCGGGAGGGCGGAGGCGGAGGTCGGACAAGCGGGCGCGGCTGTTGCTCGGATTGGCCTGGGCGCGCTGAGAGGGACGCCGGGAGAGAAGGCGCAGGGCGGGCCTGACGGCACGGGGAGAGAGGAGGTTGCGGGCGAGGCGATAGGCGTGCGGCCAAGGGCGTGGGCCGCAGCAAGTGAGAAGGGAGGTCCGGAGCGGAGGGCACGCTGGCTCGGGGCCACTGGCCCGAGGGGTGGAGCGAGGCGGGACGCGGGATGGTGGGGGTCAGGGAGGTTGGAGAGGGAGGAAGGAGAGGAACAGGAAGCGGGGCGCTGGCAGGGGTGGGGCTTGCGGGTGGGACCCAGGCGGCAGAGAGAGAGAGGGTTGGGGGGGGCGCGTGCGTGTAGAGCGTGTGTCTTGTGGGGCTGGTGGGTGAGCGGGAGAGAGAGGGGAGAGAGGGGGTGATGTGGCAGCAGCCTAGTGGCTGGAGGGAGGAGAGAAGGTGAGGTGGCGGATGGGGATAGGTGGGGTGAGGGAGGGTGTGTGTGGGTAGGGAACTGGGTAGCTTTAGGATTAATAGGGTGGGACTGGTTGGACCGAGTTATTGTATACGGCGGTGGTCGTTCGGGTCGGGTTGGCCCGTTCGACTGCCCCTACTAAAATAAATTAAATATTTTATTTATTTCAAACAAAGTTTTGCAAACCGATATCGGGCAAACCAAAATATTCCAGGACCCGGTTTGAGGTTTGAATAAAGAGGGCGTTTAGAAACAACACGGGCTTTGCAAACATAGTTTTGGCAAACAATGCATGATGGTGACGATGCAATGCACAAATTCAACGCGATTTTCTAGTAGTGGTTTTATGGATGCCACAATTCGACACCACTAACAAGGGATCTCGCCCTCGAGATCCGCCTCATGGTACCGGAAGGAAGGTCGGCGATCTGCGTCTTCTCGCTTCGTGTAGATCTTCGCGACACCACTAACAAGAGGTCGTTGTCCCTGTTCGTCAAGAGAACACTCCGGATAAACAACGGGCGAAGTTAAAGGTAAGGTCACCTCTAACTTCCATGGAAGGAGTAATTGCATCGATCCACCATTCAATATACAAAGCAAATGATAAGAGTAGTGGTATGGTCGCGACTCCATCCCGCACTCAAAGCATTACTCTGTACACGAATAGACAGATTATGCAACCAACCCTCGGAGTCAGACTGAAGATCTCGACAAGCGAGGTTCGGAACAACGGAGTGATGCAGACTCGGCATCGGATCTGGCATAGAGGATGTCGTCGCGTCGGAAAACACCGGAAGGCACAAACAAGGAACAAAGAATGGTACCAACGTAGACGGATCACTCGGCAGCATGAACACCGGATGGTAGAACACCGTTATCAAAGAAGGAAGCGAAATCCTGAAGGTACGACGGAAAACCCAACCACGAGAAGTCCTGGACTCGAAGAAAGAGGAGAGAGCGGATTCAAAACATGTCGAGATAAGAGGGGATCAGCAGAGGGGTAAGGAGTAAAATCAGACCTATTCAGAACTATCCAACCGATTTTAGAAAATAGTTTTGACACTCTACTGCGGCCGTTAGCTAGGTTATCCCACAGTCGGACTTGTGGGTATCGCAACCCGAGCTCGATACCACTCAGAACACCTCGATCGGCCCTATGCAAGTTTTAGCGAACTCGCCAAACCCGCATAGAAACGATTCAAGGTGCACCAGCACTTTCGTGCGGGTGGAAAGCAAAGTAATAACATTACACAACAGTCCTCGACGGGACCCACGAGCAGATATATACAAATGACTCAAAGAGTCAAGAATACGATATAATATACAAAGATCCAAATCACCTTGAAAATGATAGAGCGTCCGACTACGGACAAGATGCAAATGGGGCTAAGAGCCAAGAATAACCAATGGCGTCCATAACCTGCCTGTGCCAAGCCGGAAGGGTAACCTCGCTAACGCGTCGATCTCAAAACCTGCTTAAACAAAAAGGGTGCCGACAAAGGGCAAAGGAAAAGAGGAGCGTCGATCTTGAGGCCAAGACACTGCGAGGCTAGAATTCAAGGTCCTCGCCTACATAGGTATGGTGGACTAAGCGGCAGCGCAAGATGCACTAAACAACCTATAGAGACTCGATACAACGGCGGATATCGAGAGGGTGAGAAAGCCCTATTCGAACCAACTCGATACTATCATCAAACAAACCCATCCTGGCGTTCCCCCTCGAGACCAACCGAGGAAGTCAACCGAGGAACTCACACAGTTGGCAGTTTTACTTATTCAGTTATAGTTGCGGCACTTTACTAGTCAGGTTTAGATAGTCGTCCTGATAAAGTAAACAGTGGGCACTTTTAGTTAATCATTCCGTTATAGTGGCAACACTTACTATTCAGATTCAGTTATCATGAGATAACCCAAAACCCAGCAGTTGTTGGTACTTGTACTTAGCCATTCCGTTGTAGTGAAGCTGATTACTACTCATATCGGAAACAAGTCAATTTAAAACAATAAACTTTAGTTATAGTTGTCTATGATCAAGCACTGTGCTCCAAGTCGTCCATAACCGCGGACACGGCTTCTCGAAAAGATTTAACCCTGCAGGGGTGCACCAAAGTATCCACAGGCACTTCGACCCTTTTTGCCAGATCAGTTAACATACACCCATCGGTATGTCGGCGGGGCCTAGGTCACGACGTTCCCAGACACAAAGCAAGTACGGGGGGCCACCCCACCAAGTCGACACCAATTTAAAATCGGCCGGTCTTGAGACGGACTTGGGGTTTAGGAAGACGGTGAAACAAGACGCCCCCAAACGGGATGCCGACACCGGAATCGTGGCCCGCCCTAACATAAAGACAAAGGCGCAGACTCGCACAATTTAAATAAAGCAAAGCATGGCATAAGCACAGGATAGTAAATAAAACCTCAAACTAGTTGTGGCCCCCAAGACAATACTTTGAAATCAGGTAATTATCAATGGGGCCCATATCTCCCACCGTGGTTAGCGCTCGATCTCTAACAGTGTCAAGAACTCGGGTCCTACGGGACACAAGTGGGCGGTCGGAAACCAAATCTTACCTATCACCCACCGATGCCTCTGCTTAATTCAATTTTAGTTGTTAAACAGGAATTAAGTGAACAATAAATAAACCATGATCATCTCCAACGTCAACAAGCGGCAATTCCTCCAACATTGTTGGTACTTGACGACAAGCAAAACACTTGAGCAAGCGACTACGACACGCGGGTCCAACTATCTACCAAACAACAGGTAATAGGATGTGTCCAAGGCTATATATGGCTGCAAGGGATATCACGGGTACGAAACTAGAGCATCGCAACACAGATAGCAAAGATCAACAGGAGGGAAGTAAATACTATAAAAGTAAGATAGGTAGAAAGGGGGAGATGCTCGCCTGAAAACATGCCGAAAGGATTCATCCGAAGATCGGGGCGAAGCTCACATCAACTCAACAGCCCAATCCGCGAAGAAGCAAATCACTAGAAGAAACACCGGATGTAATATTTAATACAACGGCAGAAGATCGGCATGATGCATGTATGATGTATGTCAGGGCAAAGGTGCGGTGCAATTAGGTCAGATTAAGCGGAACCGGGGTCCCGACAATTAATTAGATGGTTCAAGTTGTTTAAACCCCCGTATATTAAATGTTGTTTATCAAGGCAAGATAAGATACCGGTTCGCTACACAAGTTTAAATGAGGCCGATATGAGACTAGATTTGCCCGCATATGGGCCCCATATTTAATTAGAGGTGAATCGGCATAAGGCCCCCAAACCACAGATATGCATGCGAGATGAATGATTTAATGCAACAAGTTGATATCATTTATAAAAAAATAGGGTATCGAGGAAAAGGGTCACACATTTAGGGTTCGGCAGATCTTGGGGGCCCGGGGGTTCGAGGTCGGTCTCAGGGTTCAGGGTTCGGCGAGGTCGGTCTCGACGGAAACGTTCTCGGACTCCGGGATCGTTCTCGGTTTATTGGGGTTGTTCTTGTCGCATTCGCGGTCTTCGGGTCATGTCGACGGTCATGGCGTTCGGGGTGAAGCACTTGTCGCACCGGGGAGCAGGGCTTGGTTGGCGTCGGGGGCGCATCGGTCTCGTGACCACGGGCGTCGTTCTTGTCACCTGCAGATCTTGTCGGGTTCGCGCCATCGAGTCGATCTTGGCATTCGGGAAAAAGAGCTTGGCGTTCTGCGTCAGTGTCCTCGGGTTTGCTTCAATCGGGTCCATGACGGAGTACTTGTCGCACATATGGCCTTCGGTTCCAGCTCCGGGTTCGGTCTTCGGGGGTTCCGACCATCGGACAATGCCCGTGTAGAAGATCGCTCGAGGGTGTCGAGTCCAAGGCCTTGTGCAACTCGTCGGGGCGTCCTTGGGTGGATCTTGGCGCATCCGTGAAGGAGAACTTCGGGGTTCCACGGGTTCGCTCGACAACCGACTCAGAACGGTTCTTGACGTCGTGTGGAAGATCTTGTCGCGGTATTGCTTGTCTATATGCGCGCTTGGCGATCATCGGTCCATCCGAAGGTCGTTAGTGAGCTTGGGTGCCTCGTGACGGCCCAGAGGACACAAGAGACCTCTGGCTCCTTACACGAGCAGAGACAACGACGGGAGGAAGAGGCCCTGTGCTCGGCGTCGCGGTGGCGAGAGGCGGCTCGGGCCAGCCGTCAGGCGAGGCCGGGCGGCATGAGGCTAGGGTCGGAGGGGCCTGGGCTGGCCGGGCGCGTGAGCTGAGGGGCGGCTGGGAGGCGCTGGGCTGGGCGGGCTGCTGCCACGAGGCGGGCTGGCGGTCGCAGGGAGCCGGGAGCGGGCGGAGGTCGACGCTAGGGCCGGGCGCTTGCTCGGGGACGGTCTGCAAGGCCACGGGAGAGGGACGCCGGGGAGAGAAGGCGCAGGGCGGGGCCTGCACGGGAGAGAGGAGGTTGGCGAGGCGAGGCGGAAGGCGATAAGCGTGGCTGTGGGCGGTGTGGCTGGCAGCCAAGTGAGAAGGGAGGTCGGAGGAGGGCACGCGGCTGGGGCTCACTGAGAGGGGTGGAGCGAGGCGGGACGGGGATGGTGGGGGGTCGGGGAGGTTGGAGAGAGGGAGGAAGGAGAGGAACAGGAAGCGGGCAGAGGGGGCTGGGGGTGGGACCCAGTGCAGAGAGAGAGAGGGTTGGGGGGCGTGCGTGTAGAGCGTGTGTGCTGGGGTGCTGTGG
Source organism: Avena longiglumis (assembly GCA_030063025.1). Taxonomy (NCBI): domain Eukaryota; kingdom Viridiplantae; phylum Streptophyta; class Magnoliopsida; order Poales; family Poaceae; genus Avena; species Avena longiglumis. The sequence goes on along the minus strand of CP125973.1, from coordinate 551,994,416 downwards.
GGCTGGTGGGGTGTGAGCTGGAGAGAGAGGGGAGAGAGGGGGTGATGTGGCAGCAGCCTAGTGGCTGGAGGGAGGAGAGAAGGTGAGGTGGCAGATGGGGATAGGCGGGGGTGAGGTGGAGGGTGTGTGTGGTTAGGGAACTGGGTAGCTTTAGGATTAATAGGGTGGGACTGGTTGGACCGAGTTATTGTATACGGGGGTGGTCGTTCGGGTCGGGTTGGCCCGTTCGACTGCCCCTACTAAAATAAATTAAATATTTTATTTATTTCAAACAAAGTTTTTGCAAACCGATATCGGGCAAACCAAAATATTCTGGGGACCCGGTTTTGAGGTTTGAATAAAGAGGGGCGTTTAGAAAATAACACGGGCTTTGCAAACATAGTTTTGGCAAACAATGCATGATGGTGACGATGCAATGCAAAAATTCAACGCGATTTTCTAGTAGTGGTTTTGCGGGATGCCACACCTAGCCGCTAGCCACACCCTCCCCTTGGTGCCATCTAAACCTTAGATCGCCAGGGCCTCTCTCATACTCCACCATACTCTCTCTCCAGCTTAAGGCGAAGCCCTGCGAGATCTCCCCTCTACTTCCGACACCATGTCGTCGTGCTGCCAGAATCGCGAGGAGAGTGCTACAACCTCCGCTGACTGCTGGAACAAGGGAGAGGAAGGTATTCATCGACTACCGAACGTGTGACCGACTGCAGAATCGCTGCCAGAACGCAGAGCCGGAAGGATCGTATACATGATCTTGAGATCGGAAGTGTACGACTACATCATCCACGAGAATCTGCTCTCGTTAACCGCTTTGGATCTTCGAGGGTTAGTACTCTATTGACTCGTTGCTACAATATAGTAGATAAATCTTGGCTTGTGTGTGTTCATATGATAGAATTTTTTGTTTTCCATGCTACGAACCTCTACAGTGGTATCAGATCCATGTCTATATGTAGATCTGTTGCATGAGTAGAACACATTGGTCATTGTGGGCGGTGATGCTTTTATTATCAATTGCCTTTTGTGTACTTTGCATCTTACGGTATGATGGGATGAAGCGGCCCGGGCTAACCTTACATGACATCGTTCATGAGACTTGCTCCACGCTCAACATGCAACTTGTATTGCATAAGTGGCTTTGCGGGTGTCTGTCTCTACCATCATAGTATAGATTCAATTTACAACGGGCACTTGATAGTTCAAGCATCAACATTGTGGTTCTTGTTCGTAAGTTAGAACGACACTTATTGAAAACCCCAAATCACGTAAAATATGCAAAGAAAATTAGAGGCGTCTAACTTTGTTTTGCAGGGGTGTGCTGTGATGTGATATGGCCATGATTGTGATTATATTTGATGTATGCAATGTTACTTATTGTAAGTTGGCAACTGGCAGGAGCCATATGGTTGTTTTTAAATTCCGTTAAGACCTGCATGTCTATTCAAAGTAGTTGTAATAGTTGAAGCTGGTGGACGACAACCATGAAATGGCGCCATTGACCTTGATGCCATACCGGTGATGATGGAGATCATGTTCGTGCTTGAAGATGGATATCGGAAGCATAAGAAGAAAGGCCATATCATATCACATATTATGAATTGCATGTGATGTTAATCCTTTATGCATCTTATATTGCTTAGTTTGCGATGGTAGCATTATAAGATGATCCCTCAAGCACACAAATTTCAAATTTTAAAGTGTTCATCCTTAGTAAGCACCGTTGATAAAGCTCGTTGTTTCGAAGCACCACGCGATGATCGGGTGTGTTAGATTCTGCGAGTGTATACAACGTGAGCAAGCCAGATTTGCTCATGTGGATGCTAAGGTTTGATCTTGACGAGCCTATCATGTACAAACATGGTCTCAGAACACGGATCACCGAAAGGTAAAGCATGAGTCATATAGATGATATGATGAACATGATGATTGTTCGCCTTTGAAACTATATCATGTCACGTGATGATCGGACTTGGTGTAGTGAATTTGGTTCGTGTGATCACTAAAACAATGTCAGGGATATTGTTTTGAGTGGGAGTTCAACGACAATATGATTAAAAGTTGAACACTATTTATCATAAATTAAATCAAAGTGAATTTGCATAGTTGTTGTAGTAATTGGCATCCGTTTATCACCTTGCGCTTAGTTATAATTGAGATGATAGAACTATAGAATTCTGGTTAGTTACTTTATGAACTGGTATCGTATTGTTTTGAAGTGTTAATCTAAAGTTTAAAAGTCCCATTGCAAACTTTCAGTAAGTTTTGATTACTCCGTGAAGTTTAATAGTTGGTATTAAATCAAGAGTAACAATTCCAGTGTTGGTATATAAGTATCATGTTTGTCTCCATGATTCTTGATATTCAAAAGATAGTTTTCAATATCAAGGTAATCTAGGAGTTGAATGAGTTGTTTCAGAAACCATCATGTATGGGAGATATTGCGATATCTGAAATGATGTTTTGGTTACAACATGATAGAGTATAATATGGCAAAGTTTGTGTTCTCATATTTGATGAGAATTTACAAAAGGTTGGAGACACTAGTTGTCCTAATCCTCCAAAAGGTTTTGGAGAGAAACATTATACTCACGATTCACCGTTATAAGCTAAAAGTAGATTGATCATGGATAATTCCATGATAAGGGTGAATATTTGATGTAGGTAAAATGTTTACTACACCAAGAGATTACTAAAGAAAGGAATTTGAAAGAACACCAAACATTTGATGATGGTGATTTACTTCAAAGTGCAAGTCCAAAGACATTGGTATTTAACTATACATGCTTTGGACTATGTGTCATGTATATGGCTCCACTATTGATGTTGATAGATTCTTTCAAACAGAAAAAGAAATACTGAAAGAGAATCTCATAAATATATGGCAGAAAAGAAAAGACTAAAATTGTTCAGCTTAGGTATATAGAGGATATACGTGTTATGGCTGTATTCTTTGCTTATTAAATAATGTGGTTCTTAAGTATTGGATACTGAATTTGTTGGTATGAATCGTCATACGAAACAACATAATTCATGAACTACAATGGCCTAAGTAACTAGCAAAAGAATATGTGATGATGTTCATCGAGAACAAATAAAGGGTTATTGTGCTGCTCGTTAAACATCAAAGCTTGCCTTCAAGATTTGTTTTATCAGGTATTATGAGAACAAAAGGGTTGTTCAAATAATTGCCATAATCCATAAAAGATGGATGATTTACAAATCTCGTTGGAGAAATCACATCCATAAAACTAGTGCTAAAAATGTCGAAAGACAAATTGATTGGAAGATCACTTAAAAAGTGACATTGCCGTTTAAATTATATTGGAAAGAAAACATGTAGGAACTCCATGTGGATGGAATTTTGGAGTCTTTTGATTTTTGATCAATGACGCTTGTGAAACTTTCCTAGAGATAATTAAAACTTCGTTGAAAGGCCAAAAGGGAACGAATGACCAGCTTATTGGAACTTGTACATGTTGTTGTATGAAGTCCATTATGTGTAGTCAAGAGCGATGGATTTCAACTTCATATGCTTTCTCCGAAAATTTAAGTGAATATATGAATATTTACTTAATAAGTATGAAGTATGAAACATTTGAAAAGTTCAAAGACTTTCAAGATGAAGTGCAAAATCATTGTAACAAGAATATAAATAGTTTATGATAAGATCATAAAGGAAGATATTTGAGTTACAAGTTTAGCATAATACCTAAGATTTAAGGAATCGTTCTGTGGATTTGCATTTCCAAACACCATAAGAGTATGGGCGTTCGAGATATGTAATTAAACCTTGTTTGACATGGTAAGATCAAATGTGTAATTCATAAAACTGCCATCATATTTTAAAGATTAAAAGCTTTAGAGACTACCGTTTTTCCACTGAAAAGAGCTCCATCATAATCCGTTGAAATGACACCATATAAAGTTATGGTTTGGGATAAAACCCAAGTTGTCCTTTCTTAAACATTAGTATGCTATGCATAAGAAAGATGTTTGCAACCAAAGTCGGATGAACCTGTCTTTGTATGTTATTTCGAATAACTGTTAAGTATTCCTCCATAACACCGCAGACAAAAGTGTTTGTCGCTTAGAACGTCAAGTTTCTTTGAGAAGGAATTTTCCGTGAAAAGATAAGTGGGAGGACAATAGAACTTTGATAAGGTTAAAAGAACCTTAGTTGTATGTGCAAAGTTGCGCAGCGCCGAAAAGTGTTCCGGAGGCAGCAACAATGCTCATGGATCACGTGCCTCAAAGGTTGTGGTTACGGAGTCAAAGTTTCTATTGAACCAAGTAGGTCGGGTAAACAATCAAATACCAAGATTTGAGGGCTGAATCATTATTTGATAATAATGAATGGACTACATGCAAAGAAGCGATGATGGGCCCTGACTCCGTAAAATGGCTTGAAGCCATAAAATCTGTGATAGTTCCATACATGAGAAATCAAGCTTTGAACTTGAAGGACCCTCGATAAAGGTGTAAGACCTTATAGTCGTGTTTGGATCTATAAAGAAATAGACATGGATGTTTCACATCTATGAAATAGTCGACATGTTGGGAAAGAGTTCAAAGGTTGACTATGACAAGATTTGATCTTTCATAGCGATATTTAGTCTAGACGGATTAATGTAGCAACCACTACATATAATTTTGTTATGTGGTAGTTGAATAAACAAAACAAGATTCTTCTAATAGAATTGTTACCTAGAACGTGTGCATAACACGGTACAAAGGGTTTTCAAAGGATGCTAAAAGCATATGCAAACTTCAATGGTTGAAGTAAGCATCGCGGAGTTGGAATCTTCACTATGATGCAACTGTTAAAAGAGTTTAATTTCATCAGAGACAATGAAGATGCTTGCATTTTCAAGAAATTAAGTGGGAGCGCTAAGACATATTTATAATACATTATGTGGAAGACATATTGTTGATTGGAAATGATGTATCTTTTATTAACACATATTAAGAATTTCATCCCGATGAAAGACTTAGGCAAAAACCAAATATTTGGCATCAATAGACACTAATATGGTTGTGCCAAAAGTACATCGATGATGTATTGAATGAGTTCAATATAGAAACTACAAGAAAGGTTCTTGTCGCACATAAAGGATTGAATGAGTTCAATAATGATGATATATTCAAGTGTATTGACACTTGGTAAGTGAAAGAAAGATTCAAGTATAGATTGATACTTGATGTATGAAATCACAAAGAGTATTTATACCAATCATACTGTGATATGTACAAATCCAGATATGTCCTATGCTCTAAATATTATGAGCATATACCAGAATGATTCATAAGATGATCATTGGACAATAGTAAGGATATTCTTATGAATCTTTTGGAAGAACTAAGAATATATTGTTTTGTAGAAGTGACAAATAGATGGTTAGTTCATTGTAAAAGTACTACATTGATACTAGTTTTGTCACAAAGTACAAATTAAGTTTATCTCAATCTAAACTAAGGGTGGCACGATATAATGGAAAGTAAATTCCATAATGGATTTGGATGAGTTCCAAAGTTAAGACATTGTGACAGATACTACAACAAAAGGCTAAGTATATGACTGCTATAATAGCAGCAAAAGAGGGCATTTGTGTCAAGTAGTTTGTTATCAAACTAGGTGTGGTTCACAGCGGGATAGTACTATGAAGATATATTGTACGATAATATTATCAACATGTTTTAACCCCAAAGAACTAAAGGTCTCACCAAAGGACCAAATTTATACAAAGCCATCTCATTAAAGAATGAGTGATGCGTAGAGACGCAAATACATGCAATTCCACACGGACCTAAAAGTGTCGGATCCAGAGATCAGTTGACCACTAGCAATCGTGTAAATACAACACCGGAAAGCCATAGGTGTTGAATGCACAAAGGTTTGAAACTAGATTATTGACTCTAGTGCAAGTGGGAGACTGTTGGAGATATGCCCAAGAGGCAATAATAAAGTGGTTATTATCATATCTTCATGCTTATGATAAATGTTTACATACCATGCTATAATTGTATTAATCAGAAACATTAATACTTGTGTGATTTGTAAACATAAAAGAGTCCCTAGTAAAGCCTCTTATTAAACTAGCTTGTTGGTTAATATATGATCATGGTTTCCTGATCATGAACATAGACATGTTATTAACAACAGGGTCATATCATTAGGAGAATGATGTGATGGACATACTCCTATAGTTAAGCGTAGTATAAAGATCAAGTCATTTAATATAGTTCATTTGCTATATAAGCTTTAACATACATAAAACCTAATTCCTTCGACCATGAGATCATGCTAATCACCATCACCGGAAGGATGCTTTGATGACATCAAACACCACACCGTAACTGGGTGGCTATAAAGGTGGCATTGAGTGTTCGAAAAGTATGTGTTGAGGCACATGGATCCAGAGTGGGATTTGTCCATCCATATGACATATAGATATACTCTGGGCCCTCTCAATGGAATGTCATCCAATTGGCTTGCAAGCATGTGACTAGCTCATAAGGGATCACATATCACGGGAACAAGAAAAGAGTACTTATCAGTAACGAGGTTAAACTAGGTATGCAGAGATACCGACGATCAAAACCTCGGATAAGTAAACTATCGTGAGACAAAGGGAAATTGGTATCGTATGTAAGTGGTTCATTCGATCGCAAAGTAATCGTAGAAATATGTGGGAGCCATATGAATTTCCAGATTCCTCTATTGGTTATTGATCGAAGAAGTGTCTCGGTCATGTCCGCATAATTCACGAACCGTAGGGAGACACACTTAAGGATTCGATGTTGTTCTGTAGTTATGGAATGATGAGTAAGAGACCGAATGTTGTTCGGAGTCTCGGATGGGATCCGGGATATCACGAGGAGATCCGGTGAATAAGATTCATATAAGGAAAGTCCTGTTTCGGAGTTCGGGAATGATTCCGGTGTCTTCGCTAGGAATGTTCTAGAAGGGTGGAAGGTCCGACACTCCGGAGGGGAAGGGTACATGGATGTGTCATGACAATGTGGAATGGTTGCATCATGTACTAGGTCACTTGGCTGGGCAATGTGGAGAGAGAAATCAAATCCAAGTTTGAAAGTCAAACGCCAATTTGAAAAGTCAAATATGAAGTTTGCTTGGTGGAGGGAGAGTAGGAAACCTACTTAGGGAGGAAGTCCTACTCCCTCCACCCGCCGTCCAAGGAGGAGGAGTTGGAGGAGGACTACCTCCTCCCAATCGGCCCCCTCCCACCTATATAAGGAGGGGTAGGGCATCCCCTACCCCTTACACCCAAAACCCTAGCCCCAAGTCGCCAGCGCCACCACCTCCAAGTGCTGTCGCCGCCTAGGGCTCCTCCCAAGTCGCCGACTAGGGTTTCCCCAAACCCTAGCCGCCGGCCACACCCTCCCCTTGGTGCCCTCTAAACCGTAGATCGCCAAGGCCTCTCTCATACTCCACCATACTCGCTCCGGCTTAAGGTGAAGCCCTGCGAGATCTCCCTGTAGGGGTTCGTAGCATGGAAAACAAAAATTTTCTATCGCATACAAACAAACAAGCCAAGATCTATCTACTAGATTGTAGCAACGAGTCGATGGAATAACTTACCCTCGAAGATTCCAAAGTGTTTAACGAGAGCGGATTATCGTGGGTGATGTAGTCGTACTCTTTCCGATCTCAAGATCGTGTAGACGATCCTTCCCAAGACTGCGTTCCGGCGCTCCTTGATCGGTCACACGTTCGGTACTCGACGAAGACCTTCCTCTCCTTGTTCCAGAAAATGCGGAGGTTGTAGCACTCTCGCGATTCCGCAAGACAACGGCGTGGTACCTAAGTAGAGGGAAATCCCATGAGGCTTCGCCTTAAGCCGGAGGGAGGATGGTGGAGTATGAGAGAGGGCTATTAGTGGGCTAGAGATTAGACACACCAATTAGAAGGCTCTAAACCGCAGGCGAAAGCAATTAGAAGCTCTAAACCAAAACGGCTCTAAACCGGAGATTAGAGGATAGGAACTTGTGTGTAGAGGAGGAGCCCGCCTCCTTTTATAGGTGGAGGGCTGGCGCTGGGAGGGAGGGAGTCCCTCCCAACTCGGCCTAGGGGTCACCGCTTGGAGGAGAGGACTCCTCCTCCAAGTTGGTTTCAACCTCCTCTTGCTTGTTTCCCACAGTTTCTATTTCCCAGCTTCTGTTTCACAGCTCGTTTTTAGCCGTTTGACTTTCAAACTGGCAGTTTGACTTTTCAGTTTTGGAACAGCAAGAACACTTAGTACATGGTGCAATCATTCAATTTCATGTACCTCCCGAGTGCCGGACAATCCGAACCTTCCGAACATTCGATGAAAACACCTAATCATTCCCGAACTCAAACGGACTTTCCTTATATGAATCTTATTCTCCGACCATTCCGGATCACCTCGTGATATCCCGGATCCCATCCGAGGCTCAACAACATTCGGTCTCTTTCTCATAATACCATAACTACTCAAACAACGTCAATCCTTAAGTGTGTCTCCCTACGGTTCGTGAATTATGCGGACATGATCGAGACACTTCTAACAATAACCAATAGAGAATCTGGAAATTCATATGGCTCCCACATATTTCTACTATTACTTCACGATCGAATGAACCACTTACATACGATACCAATTTCCCTTTGTCTCACGATAGTTTACTTATCCGAGGTTATGATCGCTCGATCTCTCGCATACCTAGTTCAACCTCATACCGATAAGTACTCTTTTATCGCTCCTGATATGTGATCCCTTGTGAGCCAGTCACATGCTTGCAAGCTAATTGGATGATATTCCACCGAGAGGGCCCAGAGTATATCTATCCGTCATATGGATGGACAAATCCCACTCTTGATCCATGTGTTTCAACCAATACTTTCCAAACACTCAATGCCACCTTTATAGCCACCCAGTTACGGTGTGGTGTTTGATGTCATTAAAGCATCCATCCGGTAAAGGTGATATGCATGATCTCATGGTCGAAGGAATTAGGTTACTATGTATCAGAAAGCATATAGCAATTGAACTATTGAAATGACTTGATCTTTATGCTATGCTTATCTATAGGAGTATGTCCACCATATCATTCTCCTAACGATATGATCTTGTTGTTTATAAAATCTCAATGTTCATGATAGGGAAACCACAATCATTAATCAACCAACAAGCTAGTGAAGTATAGAGGCTATACTAGGGACTTCAAATTAAGTTTACAAATCACACAAGTATTAATGTTTCCTTGTTAATACTATTATAGCATGAATGTAAACATTTATCATAAACACAAAGATATAATAATAACTATATTTATTATTTCCTCTAGGGCATATCTCCAACAGTCTCCCACTTGCACTAGAGTCATCTAATCTAGATTACATGGTAATATACCCAACACCCATGGCAGTTTGGTGTTGGTCATGTTTTGCCCTCGGGAGAGGTTTAGTCAACGGATCCGCCACATTCAGATCTGTGTGTACTTTGCAAATCTTTATATCCCCATCCCGGATATGTTCTCGAATAGCGTGAAAACGCAGCTTGATGTGCTTCACTTCTTGTGTGACCTTGGTTCTTGCGATTGGCTATGGCGCCCATGTTATCACAAAGATAGACATTGGGTCCAGCACTAGGAACCACACCCAGCTCTATAATGAACTCTTTCATCCATATCGCTTCTTGTGAAGCCTCCAAGCGACCATGTATTCTGATTCGTTGAAGATCTCGCCACAACGCTTTGCTTTGCACTCCTCCATTAATCGCTACACCATTCAAAATAAATCATTATCCAGTTGTGATTTAGAATCATCCGAATCGGTGTTCCAACTAGCATCGGTGTAACCATTAACAACGAAATGTTCATCACCTCCATAAGAAAGAACCATATCCTTAGTTCTTCGCAAGTACTTAAGGATGTTTTTGATCACGTCAATGATCCACTCTGGATCACTTTGATATCTGCTAGTTAAACTAACATATGAAATGTCGAGTCTAGTACATAGCATGGCATACATTAGAGATCCTATGGTCGAGGCATAGCAGTCTTACTCATCCTTTCTCTATCTTCCGCCGATGTCGGACTTTGAGTTTTACTCAAGGTCGATTAGCAACATGGGCAAGAACCCTTTCTTGCTTTCTTCCATTCCAAACCTCTTTAGAACTTTGTCCAAATATGTACTCAGGACAATGATATTTGGCGTTCGATCTATCTCTATAAATCTTTATGCCTAATATGTAAGTGCTTCGCCAAGATCCTTCATTGAAAAACTCTTATTCAAATATTCCTTTACACTATTAAGAAGGTCTACATCATTCCCAATCAACAATATGTCATCCACATATAGTATTAAGAATGCTACAGAGCTCCCACTCACTTTCTTGTAAATACAAGCTTCTCCATAAGTTTGTATAAAACCAAAACTTTTGATCACCTTATCAAAACGTTGATTCCAACTACGGGATGCTTGCTTCAATCCATAGATGGACCGTTGAAGTTTGCATACCTTGTTAGCATCTTTAGGATCGACAAAACCTTTGGGTTGCATCATATACAACTCTTCATCAATATCTCCATTGAGGAATGCTGTTTTGACATCCATCTGGCATATCTCATAATCATAATATGCAGTGATTGCTAACATAATCCTCACAGACTTTAGCTTTGCTACTGGTGAGAAAGTCTCATCGTAGTCAACTCCTTGAATTTGTCGAAACCCTTTTGCGACAAGTCGAGCTTTATAGACGAACATTACCATCAAGATCTGCTTTCTTCTTGAAAATCCATTTGTTCTCGACAGCCTTCGCCATCCCAGAAGTCCACCAAAGTCCATACTTGGTTTTCGTACATGGATCCAATCTCGGATTTCATGGCTTCTTGCCATTTATTGGAATCTGGGCTCATCATCGCTTCCTCATATGTCTCGGGGTCATCGGTTGTCCACCAACATGACACTCATAACGGGATCATACCAACTGGAGTGGTACGAGTTCTCGACCTCCGAGGCTCAGAGCAACTTCAACGAAGTTTCATGATCATCATCATTAGCTTCCTCTCTAATTGGTGCGTGCACCACAGAACTTCTTCCGGTCTGCGCTACTCGCAATTTTGAGAGAAGGTTCGACAACCTCGTCGAGTTCTACTTTCCTTCCCACTTCTTCGAGAGAAATTCCTTCTAGAAAGGATCCATTCTTAACGAAGATTTTGCCTTCGGATCTATGATAGAAGGTATACCCAATAGTTTCCTTCGTATCCTATGAAGACGCATTTTTCCGCTTTGGGTTCAAGCTTGTCCCAGTAACTTCTTTACATAGGCTTCGCATCCCCAAACTTTAAGGAACGACAATTTAGGTTTCTTGCCAAACTATAATTCATACGGTGTCGTTTCAGCGGATTTAGACGGTGCCCTATTTAAAGTGAATGCTCGCTTTAATGCATAACCCCAAAATGATAGCGGTAAATGTAAGTGACATCATAGAACGAACCATATCTAAGAGAGTTCGATTATGACGTCGGACACACCATTACGCTGTGGTGTTCCCGGTGTCAATCGTGAAAGTATTCCGCATTTCTTCAAATGCTCGCCAAACTCTTAACTTAGATATTCACCTCCATCGTAACGCAGAAATTTAATCTTCATTACGTTGATTCTCTACCTCACTTTGAAATTCCTTAAACTTCGAAAGTTTCGGACTTATGTTTCATGAAATAGATATACCCATATCTACTCAAGTCATCCGTGAAAGTAAGAACATAACGATAACCATCACATGATGCTACACTCATTGGTCCACACATCGGTATGTATGATTTCCAATAAGTCCGTAGCTCGCTCCATCATACCAGAAAATGGAGTCTTAGTCATTTTTCCCATCAGACATGCTTCGCATCTTTCAAGTGATTCAAAATCAAGTGATTCAAGAAGTCCATCGGAATGGAGTTTCTTCATACGCTTCACTCCAATGTGACCAAGACGACAGTGCCACATATAGGTCGAATTATCGCTTGATTTCAAACGTTTAGCCTCAATGTTGTTGATATGTGTATTTCCACTATCGAGATTCAATAAGAATAGACCATCTATCAAAGGTGCATGTGCATAAAACATATTACTCATATTAATCGAACAACCATTATTCTCTGATTTAAACAAGTAACCGTCTCGCAATAAACAAGATCCCGATATAATGTTCATGCTCAACACAGGCACTAAATAACAATTATTTAAGTATAAAACTAATCCCGATGGTAGATGAAGGGTAGCGTGCCACCGCGATCACATCAACCTTTGATCCGCTTCCCACGCCGCATCATCACCTCGTTCTTCGCTAGCTTCCGCTTATTCTCAAAGACCGCTTTGAGTTACAAATATGAGCAACCAACCAAGATCAAATACCCGGGCACTACTACAGTACTAGTGAGATACACATCAATAACATGTATAGCATATAACTTTCTTCTTGATGTTGCCGTTCTTCGATCTGCCAAGTACTTTGGGAAATTCGCTTCGATGACCTTCTCCCTTGCGGTAAAGCACTCGATTTGGGCTTGGGTCCAGCCTTGGTCTTCTTCGGCGTGGTAACTTTCTTACCACCCTTCTTGAAGTGTCCCTTTGCTTAGACTTGCCTTTCTTGAGTTTGGTGGTCTTATTGACCATCAACACTTGGTGCTCTTTCTTGATCTCCACTTCAGATTTTAACATAGCAAACAGTTACGCTCTTTGTTCATGTTCGCATGTTGTAGTTCATCACAAAGTTCAGTAACTTGGTGGCGATTGGAGGACACGGTAAATCCCCAAAGCATTAGGAATCACTATACCCAAGCTTTGAAGTTTGTTTTGCGTGCCCGGACATCTTAAGCACATGCTCACTAACGGAGATGCCCTCTTCCATCTTGCGCTTAAAGAACTTTTCGTAACCCTCATAGCTTTCAATTGCGCATGAGTCTCAAAAATCAATTTGAGATCCTCGACAATATCATATGGGTCGACTCTTCAAACCTTTTCAAGCTCCGATTCTAAACCATACAAGATAGCACATTGAACTATGGAGTACCGATTCTTCCGAGCGAGGTAAACATTCTTTACTTCATCGGAGCATCAGTGCAGTGGGTCACCAATGATTGCATCTAGCACATAGGTCAAATTACCGGTGAGGACAATTCTCAAATTGCGGAACCAATCCATGAAGTTGCTTCCATTGTTTTCAATTTTTCTTTCTCTAGGAGCATTAAAATTGATGGTAGGGGCTGCCATTGATCTACAACATATTTGCAATAGTTTAGACTAAGTTTATGACAAATTGAGTTCAAATTAATTAATGAAATTAAACTAGGTGAACTCCACTCAAAACAACATCCCTCACATTGTTTTAGTGATCACACTAACCAAATCCACTACATCAACACCGATCATCACGAGAGTTGATATAGTTTCAATGGCGAACAATCGTCATGTTCATCATATCTACTATATGATTCATGCTTTACCTTTCGGTGATCCGTGTTCGAGACCATGTGCATACATGCTAGGCTCGTCAAGATCAAACCTTAGTTTTACGCATGAGCAACTGGCTTGCTCACGTTGTATACACTTGCAGAATCTAACACACCCGATCATCACGTGGTGCTTCGAAACAACAAGCCTTAGCAACGGCGCTAACTAAGGGTGAACACTTTATGACTTGAAATTGATGTGCATGAGGGATCATCTTATAATGCTACCGTCGTCTACCAAGCAATACAATATGCATAAAGGATTAACATCACATGCAATTCATAATATGTGATATGATATGGCCTTTCTTCTTTCTGCTTCGGATCTCCATCTTCAAGCACGAACATGATCTCCGTCATCACCGGCATTGCATCAAGGTCAATGACGCTTCACCATGGTTGTCGTCCACCGGCTTCAACTATTACAACTACTTTGAATAGACACGCGGGTCTTAACATAAATTAAAGACAACCATATGGCTCCTGCCGGTTGCCAACTTACAATAAGGAACATTGCATACATCAAATATAATCACAATCATGGCCATATCACATCATCGCACACCGCAAAACAAAGTTAGACGCCTCTACTTTCTTTGCATATTTTACGTGGTTTGGGGCTTTCAATAAGTGTCGTTCTAACTTACGAACAAGAACCACAACATTGATACTAGCATTGTTGATCACCCGTTTTAAATTGGATCTTAACTATGCTAGGAGAAGCAGCACCATAAAGCCACTTATGCAATACAAGTTGCATGTCAAGCGTGGAGCAAGTCTCATGAACGATGTCATGTAAGGTTAGCCCGGCCGCTTCATCCCAACATACCGCAAGATGCAAAGTACACAAAAGCAATCGACAATAAAAGCATCAACGCCCACAATGACCATTGTGTTCTACTCGTCAACAGATCTACATATAGACACGGCTCGATACCCTGTGGGGTTCGTAGCATGGAAAACAAAAATTTTCTATCGCATACAAACAAACAAGCCAAGATCTATCTACTAGATTGTAGCAACGAGTCGATGGAATAACTTACCCTCGAAGATTCCAAAGTGTTTAACGAGGCGGATTCTCGTGGGTGATGTAGTCGTACTCTTTCCGATCTCAAGATCGTGTAGACGATCCTTCCGGGCTGCGTTAGCGGCGCTTCCATGATCGGTCACACGTTCGTACTCGGCGAAGACCTCCTCTCGCTTGTTCCAAAGCAGGCGGAGGTTGTAGCACTCTCCTCGCGATTCCGGCGGCCTGTGGTGGTACAAGTAGAGGGAAATCATGAGGCTTCTCCTTAAGCGGAGCGAGTATGGTGGAGTATGAGAGAGGGCTATTAGTGGTCTAGAGATTAGACACACCAATTAGAAGGCTCTAAACCGAGGCTCAAGCAATTAGAAGCTCTAAACCAAAACGGCTCTAAACCGAGATTAGAGGATAGGAACTTGTGTGTAGAGAGGAGGCCTGCCCTCCTTTTATAGGTGGAGGGTGGCCGGGGGAGGGAGGGAGTCCCTCCCAACTCGCCTAGGCTGGCCACGGCTTGGAGGAGAGGGACTCCTCCTCCAAGTTGGTTTCAACCTCCTCTTGCTTGTTTCCACGGTTTCTGTTTCCCACAGTTTCTGTTTTCCACAGTTTCTGTTTTAGCGTTTGACTTTCAACTGGCAGTTTGACTTTTCAGTTTGGAACAACAAGAACACTTAGTACATGATGCAATCATTCAATGACACATTCATGTACCCTCCCCACGGAGTCGGACAATCCGGAACCTTCCGTAACATTCCGATGAAAACACGGAATCATTCCGAACTCCGAAATGGGACTTCCCTTATATGAATCTTATTCTCCGAACCATTCGGATCACCTCGTGATATCCGGATCCCATCCGAGACTCAACAACATTCGGTCTCTTTCTCAGAATACCATAACTACTCAAACAACGTCGAATCCTTAAGTGTGCCTCCCTACGGTTCGTGAATTATGCGGACATGATCGAGACACTTCTCGAACAATAACCAATAGAGGAATCGGAAATTCATATGGCTCCCACATATTTCTCGATTACTTAGCGATCGAATGAACCACTTACATACGATACCAATTTCCCTTTGTCTCACGATAGTTTACTTATCCGAGGTTATGATCGTCGGTATCTCTGCATACCTAGTTCAACCTCGTTACCGATAAGTACTCTTTTCTCGTTCTCGTGATATGTGATCCCTTGTGACCCAGTCACATGCTTTCAAGCTAATTGGATGACATTCCACCGAGAGGGCCAGTATATCTATCCGTCATATGGATGGACAAATCCCTCTTGATCCATGTGTTTCAACCAATACTTTCCAAACACTCAATGCCACCTTTATAGCCACCCGATTCACGGTGTGGTGTTTGATGTCATCAAAGCATCCATCTGGTAAAGGTGATATGCATGATCTCATGGTCGAAGGAATTAGGTTACTATGTATCAGAAAGCATATAGCAATTGAACTATTGAAATGACTTGATCTTTATGGTATGCTTATCTATAGGAGTATGTCCACCATATCATTCTCCTAACGATATGATCTTGTTGTTGATAACATCTCAATGTTCATGATAGGGAAACCACAATCATTAATCAACCAACAAGCTAGTGAAGTATAGAGGCTATACTAGGGACTTCAAATTAAGTTTACAAATCACACAAGTATTAATGTTTCCTTGTTAATACTATTATAGCATGAATGTAAACATTTATCATAAACACAAAGATATAATAATAACTATATTTATTATTGCCTCTAGGGAATATCTCCAACACTCCCCTCTACTTTCGACACCACGCCGTCGTGCTGTCGGAATCGCGAGGAGAGTGCTACAACCTCCGCTGCCTGATGGAACAAGGGAGAGGAAGGTCTTCATCGAGTAATGAACGTGTGACCGACTGCGTAAGCGCTGCCGGAACGCAGCGCCGAAAGGATCGTCTACGCGATCTTGAGATCGAAAGTGTACGACTACATCATCCACGAGAATCTGCTCTCGTTAACCGCTTTGGATCTTCGAGGGTTAGTACTCTATTGACTCGTTGCTATAATCTAGTAGATAGATCTTGGCTTGTGTGTGTTCATGCGATAGAATTTTTTTGTTTTCCATGCTACGAACCTATACAGTTATAGCAATATAAACACATTGACCTTGATCGTAATGCTATACTTTGGATGAATGTTCATCACACCATTACCCTAATGTTGTGACCACGTTATTAACAACATCCAATATCCATGACCAGGAAACCTTTGATCATCT
Organism: Avena longiglumis; assembly: GCA_030063025.1. Lineage (NCBI taxonomy): Eukaryota > Viridiplantae > Streptophyta > Magnoliopsida > Poales > Poaceae > Avena > Avena longiglumis. Next base: position 551,977,651 of record CP125973.1, on the reverse strand, counting down.
TGTTAATCAACGAGCTAGTTTATAAGAGAGGCATAACTAGGAACTTCCTTTTTGTTTATTAAACACACATGTATTAACGTTTCCGTATTAATACAATTATAGCATGCAAAATAAAAATTTATCATAAATAAGGAATACGATAATAACCACTTTATTATTGCCTCTCTGGCATATTCCCTTCACCTTTATATCCTAAAGGACACCCTAAAAGAATAGAGCAGGAGTCCCAACAAGAGAAAGAAAAAGAAACATAAGATAATTGCGGAACCACATGAACCTGCTGTAGATCCTAATAGTATATCTGTCTCTGATGCTAAAACTGAGAGTGGTGATAAAAATGAGTCTCCTGATAAGGAGGAAGGTGAGGAAGAACCTGGGAAGCACACTAAGAACACTAGGTACACAAAGGAATATTTTATTTATAATAAACATGGTAAAGAGAGAGAACCTTGGGTGCAGAAACCTATGCCTTTTCTAGGTAAGAAACACAAGTCAAAAGAGGAAGAACACTACAACAAGTTTTGTGAGTGGATGAAGCCTTTATTTTTGCAAATTACTTTGACTGATGCTATTGAATTGCCTCCTTATTCAAAGTATATGAAGGATATTGTCTCTAATAAAAGGAAGATTCCTAATGAGAAAATTTCTACTTTGCTTGCTAATTACTGCTTCAATGGTAAGGTTCCAAAGAAACTTGGTGATCCAGGTATTCCAACTATTCCTTGCTCCATTAAGAATAATTATGTTAGAACTGCTTTATGTGATTTGGGAGCTGGAGTTAGTATTATACCTTTTTCTCTCTACAAGAGAATCCAGCTAGAAAAGTTGATACCAACTGATATATCTTTGCAAATGGCTGATAAGTCAACTACTATTCCAGTTGGTATATGTGAGGATGTTCCTGTTCAAGTTGCTCATAATTGCATGGTTTTAACTGATTTTGTTGTGCTTGAAATGCCTGAAGATGGCAATATGTCTATTATTCTTGGGAGACCTTTTCTTAATACTGCAGGTGCTGTCATCAATTGCAATCAAGGAAAAGTAACATTCAATTGTAATGACAAAGAGCACACTGTCTATTTCCCCAAGAAGGTTGTTAAAAGATATTGCCTGAATTCTATTGAAAATATTGAAGGCATCAAGGTTGGAGAAATATATTGTCCCATTCCACAAGAAAATATTGAAACTATTATGATTGGACAATTGCTATCAAGTATGAGGTAACATAATCACCTTGTGGAATGCAAAGTTTTGTTTTATATAAGATTGTTTTGGTAACAAGACTTGATCAACCTTGCTAACAAAAGGATTTTATGAACAAAATAATGTTTCCATAGTGGTTATACTTGTTTTGTTTTTCCCTTCTCCTTCCTAGCCTTTGCTTTAGATTTAGTTTTACTAGTTGTTTGCTTGTTTCTTAGAGATCCTGTAGTTTGGCTTTTGGTTTGCTTTTGAAAATTGGCCAAAAATAAAGTTTCCCTTAAAATCCCAGAAAATTCAAAATGAATTTTTCCTCAAAAAAAGGGGCAGAGTGGCACCTAAGATGACCCAGGGGGCCACCCCTAGGCCCCACACCCATGGTAGGCGCGACCTACCTAGTGGTGGCGCCTAGGGGGGGTCTAGCCCACCTGGGCCCCTCCAGGCTGCCTCCTAAAAGACACCTTCTTTATCTCTCCCGAAAAACACCAGAAAACTTGCCCAAGCTCGAGTTCTTGCCGTTCTTGCTCGCGATTTTCGATATCCTTGTTCAGCCCATCTGAAGTGCTGATTTTTGGAGGGATTGTTCCTTGGTATGTGCCTCCTCCACCTGTCCAACTAGATTTGTGATTGGTCGATTGTATCTTGAGTATTTTGCTGCTATAGGTGACAGGTTGTTTGAGCTTGCATGCTTGTTCTATGCTTAGAAACTTTGTTTTGATGCATGTGTAGTCGTCTAGCAAGTTCCTATAGTAGTTACTCATCATTTATCAACTTAGAAATCACTTGGTTTGATGGTTGTTTAAAATTTCAGCAAAGGGAAGTCATGGACCACCATACCTTTGGTGACATTTTTGAGAGTGATGCACCTAGAAGGGTAAGGCTTCCAAGGTCATCTACCAGTTCTAGGCCCTCATACAATGAGGATCTCACCACTCCGCGATTTGGTGACGAGGGAGATGAAGGGGATGCGCACCCTCCACCTTTCCTAGCCAAACTTTCTTGCGAGCTGCTGGGATTCTTAATGATTTCATGGCTTTGATTGAGAGGGCTGGACTAACAAGTTTCATGCAGGATGAGTGATAGGGGAATACCAATCGGGGTATACCCACGAAGCGGAGTCGCCGGCTAGATCGAGCCGACTGAAACCTAGTCCTGAGCGGGTCGACTATGTCTGACACGGCATCGGGATTTGGAACCAGATGAGTGGCGCCGACTGGAGGCCCAAGACGGCGACTCATATACAAAGCCCACCAAATACTTGTAAACCCTAACTGGCTGCATATAGAAAGCCACCAGGGGCACCCCACGGGTTATGCTCTCCCACAATAGATTAGATCTAGTCTCTCCCTCCGCCTATGGTGGCTCCATTGTAAACCAATCTATGATCATATACTGGATTGATAGCAGGACGTAGCGATCCTCCACCGAGGGGACGTGAACCTGGGTACATCGTGTGCCAATCTCCCTTCCGGATTCTCCTACGTCGCCTTGCTCCCTCTACGTAAGCTACCCCCAGTAGCATCTGCCGTGCAATACCACAACAGTTGGCGCCCACTGTGGGGCAAGCGGTGCTTGACGGCGAGATCCCTCGCCATCAATGCCGACCGGATTGCAGCGAGCCGATTCCTTCCAATCGCTGCCCAACAAAATTCCCGCAGACGGATGGTCGGTTGTGCGTACATCACCAGATTGCGGCCGCCACGCCCGTTTGCGGAGTAGGCGTCTGCGCCAGATCGGCGCACTGCTAGTGACGATCGCCGAACATACAGGATCGATCAACTAAGTTTTTAATTCAATCATGTCTCTCATTTGATTACTTTTGTTACTCGATTATTTTATTTGATACCTCCATGCATATTGACATGTCCTGCAAGATTTTGACCAACACGGTCGGGTGCTTCAGGGACTGGAACAATTTTTAAAGATCAAGTCCCAAGGCACTCCTATTAATTTGGATCAAAAGAAAAAGGCACATAACCATGCGTTCGCATGCATCAGATTAGTCTCTCTTTATTCAAGGCTGCTCTGATTATTATATTATATCTATCGGCTAATCCTTTGTGCATATAAGTACAAAAAGTCACGATGTGATCAGCTGTACGGAAGGCCGATGAAATTCCCTGAATTAACCAGTTCGCCGTGTCCGCTACTTCTACTACATGCACCATGTGACTCTGGGTTCGCCGTGTATGCCGTATTAACCCCGACATAGTGGGCACCCGAAAACTCCGCGCTCGTGTCACATACCTACTACTCGTCATGCTTCCATGGATTTTTTATATTTCGATCTAAATATATATCGCTCATTATTTCTTTGATTTATTATCTAATTAAGACTAGACTAATCTTTTCTAAGTGGTTTTTCATGTAGATACCATGGAGAATTAATCCATGGGACGAGGCGACCTGGTGGTTTACGTCTGCCATGGAATCGCCCCTCGCGACTCGCCTCGTCCTCCGCGGACTCTCCACACTCAGGGACTTGTCCTCACGTGTTCGCCGCGCTCGAGGACTCGCCCGCCGCGGACTAACCGCGCTCGGAGACTCGCCCGTCGCGGACTCGTCCATCGTGGATTCGCGACGGTCATGGACTCGCCATGTTCGGCTACTCGCCCATCTCACACCCGCCATTCTTCCGGCTAAACGCCGCACGACTTCGCCATAGCGCGACCTCCGTCCGCCGCGTCGACCCCGTGACCGCCGCGTCGACATCGCCATAACGCGACCTCCGTCTGCCGCGTCTACCCCGTGTTCGCTGCGTTGACATCGCCATAGCGCGACCTCCGTCCGCCGCGTCGACCCCGTGTCCGCCGCGTCGACATCGCCATAGCGCGACCTCCGACCGCCGCGTCGACTCCTTGTCCGTCGCGTGGACTTTTTCGGATAAACGCCGTGCTACCCTGTCCGCTACGTCAAATGCGTCACAACGCCTACTAAGGACCTTCATCATCCGAGTCGCGAGAGGGTCGCATGCCACGTTGCATGGACTCACCATCGTGTCTCTTCCCCCCGGGAAAAATCTATTCGCCTTTGTCAACCTTTGAAAGAGCGACTCGCAATGGACAAGTAGTGCGGACAAGGACTCGCAAACCGAGCCTCGGATCATCCACGAAAAACGCTAACCGAGAGCCATCATTGGAGTCGCCTTGCTCGACTGGCCTTCCGGGCCAAGACAAATGGTAGTGCTACACAAACAGCACCATGTCCTCCTCAACCTTAGACAATGCGACTCACACGACCAAGTACTGCGGACGAGGACTCACAAACCGAGACTCGGATCGTCCAGGAAGAACGCAATCAACATCATCGCGGACTCACAATCATCGTGGACTTGCCACAATCGGGGACTCTCCCCTCGCGGAATCGCAATCATCGTGGACTCGCAATCATCGTGGACTCGCCACGCTCGGGGACTCTCCCCTCGCGGACTCGCAATCATAGCGGACTCGCCTCGCCACTCGCCATGCTCGGCAGCAACCACTAATATTTTCAGAATATGCATCTCTAAAGAGCCTCAAGTCGCCTCTACAAGCCAACTCGAGCCTCGGGGACTACTCCTAGGCATGCTGCGTGTACGCGTCGTTCCACGACCGCGGATCGCGCTCGTCGACTCGCCATAGTGGACTCTCCTCTCGCGTACTCTCCACTTCGGGGACTCGCCGCCGTGGACACTCGCCCTCGCGTACTCAACGTGCTCGGGGACTCGGCACCGCGGACTCGCCCTCGCGTACTTAACACGCTCGGGGACTCGCCACCGCGGACTCGCCCTCGCGTACTCAACACGCTCGGGGACTCGCCACCGCGGACTCGCCCTCGCGTACTCAACACGCTCGGGGACTCGCCACTGCGGACTCGCCCTCGCGTACTCAACACGCTCGGGGACTCACCACCGTGGACTCGCCCTCGCGTACTCAACGCGCTCAGGTACTCGGCGCGCTACAGACAGCGCCACTCGCCGGTCGCTCGACCTCGCCACTCGCCGCGCTCGGGTACTCGGCACACTCCACGTTCGGGGACTCGCCGCAACTGGCGGCTTCACCGACACCCTGCGTCTTTCGCCAACTGGCCTTCACCGACTGGCTCACGCCGACCGCCTCCCGCCTCACGGTTCTTTTCTCTGTTCAGGAGCTCGTCGCCGATTCACCACGACCCATCATCAAGACTCTCCGCGCCCTGCCTCAAGCCCGCATCGAATCGACAACGCGCTCGGGGACTACTGATGGGGGAATATCAATCGGGGTATACCCACGAAGCAGAGTCGCCGGCTAGATCGAGCCGACTGAAACCTAGTCCTGAGCGGGTCGACTCACCCAATACGGCGACTAGCGCATGCTGGAACCAGACGAGTGGCACCGACTGGAGGCCCAAGACGGCGACTCGTATACAAAGCCCACCAAATACTTGTAAACCCTAACTGGCTGCATATATAAAGCCACCAGGGGCATCCCATGGGTTATGCTCTCCCACAATAGATTAGATCTAGTCTCTCCCTCCGCCTATGGCGACTCCATTGTAAACCAATGTATGATCATATACTGGATTGATAGCAGGACGTAGTGATCCTCCACCGAGGGGACGTGAACCTGGGTACATCGTGTGCCAATCTCGCTCCCGGATTCTCCTACGTCGCCTTGCTCCCTCTACGTAAGCTACCCCTAGTAGCATCTGCCGTGCAATACCACGACAATAAGAGTCCACAATATGCTTTTCTTACTAAATCATTTGTGGAGAGTTTCTCCTTCACCAATAGTTTGTTCAATCCTTCTGTGTCTTTCAGACTTTATGGTAGGGCTCACTCTATGTCTTTGAAGAAATTTTGCAAGGCCCTGGGATTTCGTACAAATGGGTCATCAAAGAAGATTATAGCTTTTCCAGCTGATCAGTTAGAGCTTTACCGAGGAATAACCAATGATCATGACTGTAGAGCTCAACGAGGGAAGATAAAGAATATTCAACTTCTAGCCATCAGGTACTTTACCTACTATCTTACCACCAGTGTTCTTGGTAGGGAGAACACTAGTAATATAACCAACTATCAATTGGCCTTCTTAGTTGCTGCGCTCTACGGTGAGGATAAGTATAATCTTGGTTCCCTCATTGCTCGTCGTTTAGCTGCTAAGGGACCAATTTATGGGGGAATTATTGCTACTCGTATCGCTGCTGCCTTGGACATTGTTGTTGATCCACATGATACAGTTTTGGCTCCTCTGAGGCTTGATCTTGCTGCCATGAAGGTGCACCACTTTGTCACCTCTAGCTCTACTCTTGAGAACTTGGTTTATAGAATGCTGTTTACTGATGGGGAAGAGAGAGATAGATTCATCTACCCCAAAGCACTTTGCTCAGTATTTCTCAGGGACCTTGGTCACGCACGAAGGCGGAGATGGATGACAAGCTGCACTCTCTCAACTTCCACGAGCACTACCAGGAGGAAGAACCCGCATATGACCCCGCTGTACACTACATAGGGGAGGCCTCGAGCTCGTACCAGGACGAGGGAGCTTCCTCGACATACTATGGAGGTGCATCTACTTGTACACCATGGGATTGAGCCCCACTTAGGCCAAAAGCCTAATCTTGGGGTGAGGGTTCAGCATCCTCAGTGGTTTTGGTTTCATGTTAATTATTCAAGTCACACAAGTGAAGGGCGATGATGAATATTAAGACAACTCGAGGTGTGGTAAGAGGCTGGTAACGAACACTATTTGTTTCATTTTTGTACATATACTCATCATTGTGAGCATGCTTAGCCTGTTTGTGTAAGGTGTATGTCATTATGGATGCTTAGTAGTTCTTGCTTGTCTACGACTAGCTCCAGCTTGCTAATAGTTTGTAGCATGTCATATGAATGTTTACTTGCATTGTTTTATTCATACTTTGGTATGATATTGTGGTACCCTCCTCTGACTGTTCATGTGAATCGTCTTGCCACATGCTCACGCATGCATATGACTAATCAATAGTCAGTAAGTCTCGATGATTTATTTTGCCTTAGAGTTTTTGTATCACTTTCATGCCATACTTAGTCCTGTTTTGTTGCAAGCATGATTATGACAGTGATTTCTCTCTCGTTTGTCGCTCCCTCTCTATTGCTAGTCTTCACTTGCACTAAGTACGTGCTCTACATGTGCTTCCAACTCCCCAAACCAATATTGCCAGCTATGTCCACCATACCTACCTATTAGCATCATTAGCTGCTTCAGTGCATATTTCATATGCCGTGTTTTCTTCCAAAATAAAATGTTTGCCTATTTTGAGAAAGTTAGTCAGTAAAGCTCTCACGAACTTGATGGCACACTTTATTCCTTGCGCTTAATAATCTTGAACCATTGTGACTAATCCATGAAAGTTATATGCTTGCTTATTATATACTGGGAGTTAGCGGAACTGTGCTGCCACGGGGAACGCTTTCAACACTTTTTGGATATCTCATCTAGTTGATACCTTGCTCTATTGTTTGTAGATGTCAACGATGCAAAATGAGAGGGGGACTTGTGAGTCCATGGAGTTTGTATTCTGTGTTAGAGAAATGCCTGGACCGCTAGCCTAAGCCATGCCTAATCATGGTGGAAACTTGCAGCATCACTATAGTGAGTCATCTATGAAGCATCCTCAGTAAAAAACTATGCATATAGTAAATAAAAAGATTGTTGAGATGCTCATTGTCTGCTTGCCTTGTCATTTTGGTTATGGGAAAGCTCCTGTACCATATGCAAGGGGTACCCTGTTGGCGGTTCTCGGTGATATGCAAATACTTACAATGACAAGAACTTGCATGGACCCAAAGTTGAGTAGTATACGGAGTGGCCCTCGCACTCAAGGGACTTGGGATTTTCTGTAGGGTTCGCAACATAGAAAACAAAAATTTTCCTACGATGTGAACTATGTACCAAGATCTATCAATTAGATACAAACAACGGGCGGATGTATATCCGTAGAGAACATACCCTTGAAGACCGACAAAGCTTAACGAGTTCAACTCGTGGTTGATGTAGACGATCTCTTGCCGATCTCAAGATCGAGAGGAAGTCCTAGCGCCGCAAATCAGCAGCGCATCCGTGCTCGCACACACGTTCGAGGCACCGAGCAACCTCCACATCCTCGCTCCAGCGCTGCAGCGGAAGCACAACTCTTTCTTGCCGAATAGCCACCGGGAACATGTATCTCGCTAGTCCAAGACCATGGGGGATAAATTCTAGAGGGCGAGAGAGATCCTTCACGAGGAGGTGTGTGAGTGAGAAGTGAGAGGAGGGGCTCCTTATATAGGGGAAGGGGGAAGTTGTGGCATCCCGCAAAAACCACTACTAGAAAATCGCGTTGTTTTTGTGCATTGCATCATCATGACCGCATGCTCATGTCATCATGCCACATTGCATTTGAGCATCGTCACCATCTTGCATTTGCTCGCATAAAACTATTTGCAGAAAAACCTAATTTGTTTTCTAAACGCCCCCTCTTTGTTCAAACGCAAAACCCGGGTCACCGGATTATTTTGTTTTGTTGCTATCGGGTTGCAAAAGTCTGTTCGAAACAAATAAAATATTTAAGTATTTTTGTGGGGGCAGTCGAAGGCCGAATCGACCCAGTCGACCACCCCAGTATTAAAAACGGTCCATCTAAACCAGCCCCCCTATAAATCCCTAGTCTACCCAGACCTATTCTAACCACCCCTCCAGCCACGTCACCTCCCCCAATCGCAGCTCGCCACATCAGCCTACCCCAAATCCCCACCCAACCAGACACCGCCACCTCACCCCACTCCCTCCCTCTTCCTTGCCCACTTCCACCACCCCACACAGCCCCTTCTCTCCCTACCCGTGGGTCCCGCCCCCACTCCCCACTCAACCCACGCCACGCCTCAGCCCACCCGCTGTCCTACTTCCACCCCTGGCCCCACCTGGTCTCACCCCGACGCGCCCGCAGCCTCCCTCTCCTCCCTCTCTCCACCCGCTTCCCGCCTGTGACCACTGCCCGGCCAGGCGTCCCACTCCGACCTCCGCGACCACCCAACCCCTGCTCTCCTTCTCCTCCCTCCGCCTTTGCACCACCCTGCTCCGGCCACCATCACCTCGCCAGGAAGCGCCTCCGCCAAGCCATCCCTCCTCTCCGGCCTCCCTCCTCGGCCCACAAGGCTGAGCCTCCCCAGCCCGACCACCTCCTCACAGCAGCCTGCTCCCAGCGCCTCCCGACGACCCGTGGCCGCGCCTCCTCTCGCTCACCTCCGCCACAGCATCTCCTCTCTCGCGGCCTCCTCCATCGCCTGCAGCCACCACCATCGTCCTCCTCCACGCCGCGGCCGCCATGCCTTCTCTCCACCCCGCCTCTCCCCAGGCCCGAAGTCCGCCTCTCCGTCGAGCTCCTCCGCCTCCTCCGGTGCGCCTCGCTGCCATTGCTGTGCCTCGACCTGGCCGCCTCTCCGTCTGCATGGCGCCTCTCCTCCCAGGCGGCAGCGCCACGCTGCCACCTCTCCTCGCTGCTTCCTCCGTCCGCACGCCTTCCTGCCATGGACGTCGCTGAAGGCCTCCTGTTCTTCTAGTTCGGTTCCCCAACCGTGTGCTGCTTGTTTTTTTTCCTAGTGCAGTGGTACACCGGATTGCTCCTGCTGCTCGCCTAGTTCTCCACGGCCTCGTGTTCTAGCAGATGTGGCCGTTCGTTGCCCCGGTGTTTGTGATGTTTGTTTGTTGTCACGCGCGTGCGAAGTCACTGCTCCATGGCGAGTGCCGTTTTGGTGATGCTAGTGAAGTGGTGTGGTTTATCTCAGCAAATACCAATGCGGCTACGAAGTCGATGAGATGGTGTTCATGTGCTGCCGCAAACCAAGACCTCCTATACGGATCCGAAGACCGAACCCGAGCGCCAAGGTTGCCTTCCCGGAACCCTGTAGATCGATCAGGAGCTCCCGGACCCGAACCTGAAGGACGCCAAGATCACCGACGCGGAACGCCAAGTTCTTCATCCCGGATGCCAAGACCGACACGATGGCGCAGACCCGACAAGATCTGCGCAACGACAAGATCTTCGCCACGACAAGATCGACACCGACCCGGAAGCACCCGATGCGCCCCCGACACCGAACCAACTACTCCTTTCCGGACGCCGAGTCCGCCGAGAATCCGGATGCGACAAGATCTGCCCCGTTGTTCGAGAATGTTCCTGCCGAGACCGCTCGTGAACCTCAGGCCCTGTCGGACCTCAACCTCGGAACACCAAGATCGCCGAACCCTAATGTGTGACCCTTTCTCGAGCCCTATTTTATAAATGTAAATATCAAATTGTTGCATTTAATCATTCATCTCGCATGCATCTTTGTGTGGTTTGGGGGCCTTACGCCGATTCACCTCATAGTTAAATATGGGGCCCATATGCGGGCAAATCTAGTCTCATATTGGCCTCATTTAAATTTGTGTAGCGAACCGGTAACTCATCTTGCCTTGTTAATACAACATCTAATTTGCGGGGTAGTTAAATAACTTGAACCATTTAATTAATTGTCGGGACCCCGGTTCCGCTTAATATGACCTAATCGCATCGCATCTTTGCCATGTCATACATCATGCATGCATCATGCCCGATCTTCTGCAGTTGAATTAAATAGTGCATCCGGTGTTTCTTCTAGTGTTTTGCTTCTTCGCGGATAAGGCCGTTGAGTTGATGCGAGTGCCGACCCGATCTTCGGTTGAACCTTCGGCGATGTTTTTCAGGCGAGCATCTCCCCCTTTCTACCTATCTTACTTTTATAGTATTTATTTCCCTCCTGTTAATCTATTGCTATCTGTGTTGCGATGCTCTAGTTTTCGTAACCGAGATATCCCTTGCATATATATTGCCTTGGACACATCCTATTACCTGTTTGGTAGATAGTTGGACTTGCGCGTGAGTCGCTTGCTCAAAGTGCTATGGCGTCAAGTGCCAAGTGCCAGCTTGTTGGTGTATTGCCGCATGTTGATGTTGGAGATGATCATGGCTTTACTTATCGTTCACTTTAATTCCTGTTTAACAACTAAAATTGAAGTAAGTAAGCAGAGGCATCGGTGGGTGATAGATAATATTTGGTTTCCGACCGCCCACTTGTGTCCCGTAGGACCCCGAGTACTTGATACCTGTTCCTTGAATATTCGCGCTATCCACATACGGGGAATTATGGTACCCCCCTTAGCCAGAGCTTGATTCATTCTTATTTCTTGGGGCCATAAACTAGTTTGAGGTTTTATTTACGATCCTGTACTTATGCCATGCTACTGCTTTATTTACGATTGTGCGAGGAGCACACTGTACTCGGTGTCGACAAGCCCAGTTTTGGGTTTCCAGTCGTTCACAGCCGTCCACCCAAACCTCGGGTCCGTCTCGGAGTCGCTAACTTGCTATGGTGTACTCCAAGGGTGGCCTCAAATATTTCTGAATCCTGTGATTGCTTTGTCGTGAAGGCCTCGTTGGGTTTTGATTTGGTTTTTCCGAGGTTGATCGGCGTGTGTTGCTATTGGTGCACCCGGCGGTAAAACTTTCAAAGCCGTGTCCATGTTATGGACGACTTGTAGCACAGTATCTCGATCATAGACAATTATAACTAAAGTAGTGCTATAAATTTGACTTTATAATGACTAGTAATCAGCTTCACTATAATGGAATGGCTAAATAATACTGCCCACAATTGATTGTTTGGATTGTCGCTTGCGACCCTTGTACCTGACTAGTAAGTATTGCAACTATAACGGAATGGCTAAATAAAAGTACCAACAACTGCTGGGTTTTGGTTTATCTCATGCTAATTGTATAATGACTAGTAAGTGTTGCAACTACAACGGATTGGTTAACAATAATGGCCCACTGCTTATTTCATCAGGATGATTATCTAAACCTGACTAGTAATTACTGCAACGATAACTGAATAAATAAAACTGCCAACGGTGTGAGTTCCTCGGTTGACTTCCTCGTTTGGTCTCGAGGGGGAAACACCAGGATGGGTTTGTTTGATGGTAGTATCAGGTTATCTCCGAATAGGTCTTTCTTACCCCTCTCTGATAGCCGCCAGTTGTATCGAGTCTCTATAGGGTGTTTAGTGCATGCTGCCTCTGCCGCTTCAGTCCACCATACCTATGTAGGCGAGGACCGCCGAATTCTAGTCTCGTGTCTTGGCCTCGATCTTGACGCCCTCTTTTCCTTTGCCCTTTGTCGGCACCCCTTTGTTTAAGCGGTTTTGAGATCGGCGTCGTTAGCGGTTACCCTTAAACCGCTTGGCACTGGCAGGGTTATGGACGCCATTAGTTATTCTTCAGGGCTCTTAGCCCCATTTGCATCTTGTCCGTAGCTGGACGCTCTATCGTTTTCAAGGTGATTTGGGATCTTTGTATATTATATCTGTATTCTTGACTCATTGAGTCGCTGTTATATATATCTGTTCCGTGGGTCCCATCGAGGACTGTTGTGTAATGTTATTACTTCGTTTTCCACCCGCACGCAAGTGCCTGGTGGGCACCTTTGAATCGTTTATATGTGGGTTTGGCGGGTTTCGCTAAAACTTGCATAGGTCCGATTCTGAGGGTGTTACAGAGTGGTATCGAGCTCAGGTTGCGATACCCCACAAGTCCAAATGTCAGGATAACCACTAACGGTCAAGGCAGTGTCAAAACTATTTTGAAAAGCGGTTGGCTAGATCTGGTTAGGTCTGATTTTCATTACCCTCGCTATTCTCCTCTTACCTCGTGTTTTGAATCCGCTCTCTTCTCTCTCTTCGAGTCCAGGAATTCTCGTGGTTGGGTTTCCGTCGTACCTTCAGGGTTTCGCTTCCTCCTTTGGTAACGGTGTTGCTACATCTGGTCTTCATGCTATCCGAGGAACCCTTCGTCTGGTGGACTTCTCTTTGTTCCTTCTCGTGCCTTCCGGTGTTTCCGACGCGACGACATCATCTACGCTAGATCCGATGCAAAGTCTGCATCCCTCCTTTGTTTCCGAACCTCGAGTGTCGAGATCTTTAGTCTGATTCCGAGAGTTGATTGCATACTCTGCCTATTCGTGTGCCGAGTAATGGTTTGGGTGCGCGATGGACTGATCACCATCCGACTACTCTTATCATTCGCTCTTGTACATCGAATCGGTGGGTCCAGCAGTTTAACTCCGTCCACGGAAGCTAGAGGTGGCTTTATTTGTGGATACCTCTACCTTCGACCTTTTGTTCCCGGAGTGTTCTCTCGACGATCATGGACAACGACCTCTTGTTAGTGGTGTCGCGAGGAACTACACGAAGCGAGAAGACGCAGATCGTCGAATTTTCCTTCCGGTACCATGAGGCGGATCTCGAGGGCGAGATCCATTGTTAGTGGTGTCGAATTGTGGCATCCCGCAAAAACCACTACTAGAAAATCGCGTTGTTTTTGTGCATTGCATCATCATGACCGCATGCTCATGTCATCATGCCACATTGCAATTGAGCATCGTCACCATCTTGCATTTGCTCGCATAAAACTATTTGCAGAAAAACCTAATTTGTTTTCTAAACGCCCCGTCTTTGTTCAAACGCAAAACCCGGGTCACCGGATTATTTTGTTTTGTTGCTATCGGGTTGCAAAAGTCTGTTCGAAACAAATAAAATATTTAAGTATTTTTGTGAGGGGCGAAGGCCGAATCGACCAGTCGACCACCCCAAGATAAAAGCGGTCCATCTAAACCAGCCTATAAATCCCTAGTCTACCTGCACCTATTCTAACCACCCTCCAGCCACCTCCCCAATCGCATCGCCACATCAGCCTACCCCAAATCCCCACCCAACCAGACACCGCCACCACCCCACCTCCCTCCCTTCCTTGCCCACTTCCACCACCCCCACAGCCCCCTTCTCCCTACCGTGGGTCCCGCCCCACCCCCACTCAACCCACGCCACGCCTCAGCCCACCGCTGTCCTACTTCCACCCTCCCACCTGGTCTCACCCCACCAAGCAGCCTCCCTCTCCTCCCTTCCTCCTCTCTCCACCCCGCTTCCGCGCCTGACCACCGGCCAGCCAGCGCCTCGCGCGGACCCCACCACCCAACCCCGTCTCTCCTTCCTCCTCGCCGCTCCGCCCACATGAGCCCACCCTGCCCGCCACTCCCTCCTCTCCGCCTCACTGGCCCCACGCCCGAGCTGCGCCTCCTCTCCTCCCGGCCCAGGCGATCCGAGCCGACCACCTCCCCTCGCAGCCCGTTCCCAGCGCCCTCCGGGCTCAAGCGCCTCCTCTCGCCACCTCCACCGCTCGGCCTCTCCGCTCCCCGGCCTGCGGCCACCAGACTGTCCCTCTCCACGCTGCCGCCGCTGGCCTCTCCCCGCCCGCCCCTCATGGCCCGAGTCCGCCGATCCGCCTCTCCGTCGAGCTCCTCCGCCTCCTCCGGCGCCGCCTCGCTGGCGACGCCGTCGTCCTCGACCTGGCCGCCCCCTGTTCATGGCGCCCCTCTCCCAAAGCCGGCGACGCGCCGCTGCGCGACCTCTCGCCGTTCCTCCTCCGCCGCACGTCCTCTGCCATGGGCGTCGCTGAAGGCCTCTGTTCTTCTAGTTCGGTTCCCCAACCGTGTGTCGCTGTTTTTTCCTAGTGCGGTGGTACACCGATTGCTCCTGGCCGCCCTAGTTCTCCACGGCCTCGTGTTCTAGCAGATGTGGCCGTTCGTTGCCCCGGTGTTTGTGATGTTTGTTTGTTGTCACGCGCGTGCGAAGTCACTGCTCCATGGCGAGTGCCGTTTTGGTGATGCTAGTGAAGTGGTGTGGTTTATCTCAGCAAATACCAATGCGGCTACGAAGTCGATGAGATGGTGTTCATGTGCTGCCGCAAACCAAGACCTCCTATACGGATCCGAAGACCGAACCCGAGCGCCAAGGTCGCCTTCCCGGACCCCTGTAGATCGATCAGGAGCTCCCGGACCCGAACCTGAAGGACGCCAAGATCACCGACGCGGAACGCCAAGTTCTTCATCCCGGATGCCAAGACCGACACGATGGCGCAGACCCGACAAGATCTGCGCAACGACAAGATCTTCGCCACGACAAGATCGACACCGACCCGGAAGAACCCGATGCGCCCCCGACACCGAACCAACTACTCCTTTCCGGACGCCGAGTCCGCCGAGAATCCGGATGCGACAAGATCTGCCCCGTTGTTCGAGAATGTTCCTGCCGAGACCGCTTCCGTCGAACCCTGGGCCCCTGTCGGACCCCGAACCCTCGGAACACCAAGATCGCCGAACCCTAATGTGTGACCCTTTCTCGAGCCCTATTTTATAAATGTAAATATCAAATTGTTGCATTTAATCATTCATCTCGCATGCATCTTTGT
This sequence comes from Avena longiglumis, assembly GCA_030063025.1. Lineage (NCBI taxonomy): Eukaryota > Viridiplantae > Streptophyta > Magnoliopsida > Poales > Poaceae > Avena > Avena longiglumis. Next base: position 551,962,157 of record CP125973.1, on the reverse strand, counting down.
GTGGTTTGGGGGCCTTACGCCGATTCACCTCATAATTAAATATGGGGCCCATATGCGGGCAAATCTAGTCTCATATTGGCCTCATTTAAATTTGTGTAGCGAACCGGTAACTCATCTTGCCTTGTTAATACAACATCTAATTTGCGGGGTAGTTAAATAACTTGAACCATTTAATTAATTGTCGGGACCCCGGTTCCGCTTAATATGACCTAATCGCATCGCATCTTTGCCATGTCATACATCATGCATGCATCATGCCCGATCTTCTGCCGTTGAATTAAATAGTGCATCCGGTGTTTCTTCTAGTGTTTTGCTTCTTCGCGGATAAGGCCGTTGAGTTGATGCGAGTGCCGACCCGATCTTCGGTTGAACCTTCGGCGATGTTTTTCAGGCGAGCATCTCCCCCTTTCTACCTATCTTACTTTTATAGTATTTATTTCCCTCCTCTTGATCTATTGCTATCTGTGTTGCGATGCTCTAGTTTTCGTAACCGAGATATCCCTTGCCGCCTTATATTGCCTTGGACACATCCTATTACCTGTTGTTTGGTAGATAGTTGGACTTGCGCGTCGTAGTCGCTTGCTCAAAGTGCTGTTGCGTGTCGTCAAGTGCCACAGTTGTTGGTGTATTGCCGCATGTTGATGTTGGAGATGATCATGGCTTTACTTATCGTTCACTTTAATTCCTGTTTAACAACTAAAATTGAAGTAAGCAGAGGCATCGGTGGGTGATAGATAATATTTGGTTTCCGACCGCCCACTTGTGTCCCGTAGGACCCCGAGTACTTGATACCTGTTCCTTGATTTATCGCGCTATCCACATCCGGGAGGATTATGAGACCCTCTGAGCGAGCTTGATTCATCTTATTTCTTGGGGCCACAAACTAGTTTGAGGTTTTATTTACTATCCGTACTTATGCCATGCTACTGCTTTATTTACGATTGTGAGGAGCACACCGTACTTTTAGGATCGACACGTTTTGGCGTCGACAAGCCCAGCTTTGGGTTCCCGATGTTCACAGACCGTCCACCCAAACCTCGGGTCCGTCTCGAGTCGGCTAACCGTTGCGGGTGTACTCAAGGGTGGCCCTGGAAATATGTCTGAATCCTGTGATTGCTTTGTCGTGAAGGCCTCGTTGGGTTTTGATTTGGTTTTTCCGAGGTTGATCGAGCGTGTGTTGCTATTGGTGCACCCCGGCCGGGTAAAACTTTCTGAAAGCCGTGTCCGCGGTTATGGACGACTTGTAGCACAGTATCTCGATCATAGACAATTATAACTAAAGTAGTGCTATAAATTTGACTTTATAATGACTAGTAATCAGCTTCACTATAATGGAATGGCTAAATAATACTTCCCACAATTGATTGTTTGGATTGTCGCTTGCGGCCCTTGTACCTGACTAGTAAGTATTGCAACTATAACGGAATGGCTAAATAAAAGTACCAACAACTGCTGGGTTTTGGTTTATCTCATGCTAATTGTATAATGACTAGTAAGTGTCGCAACTACAACGGATTGGTTAACAAAAATGGCCCACTGCTTATTTCATCAGGATGATTATCTAAACCTGACTAGTAATTACTGCAACGATAACTGAATAAATAAAACTGCCAACGGTGTGAGTTCCTCGGTTGACTTCCTCGTTTGGTCTCGAGGGGAAACACCAGATGGGTTTGTTTGATGGTAGTATCGAGTTATCTCCGAATAGGTCTTTCTTACCCTCTCGATAGCCGCCAGTTGTATCGAGTCTCTATAGGGTGTTTAGTGCATCTTGCCGCCGATCCACCATACCTATGTAGGCGAGGACCGAATTCTAGTCTCGCTGTAATCGGCCTCGATCACGCCTCTTTTTCCTTTTCCTTTGTCGGCACCCCTTTTGTTTAAGCAGGTTTTGAGATCGACGTCGTTAGTGGTTACCTTCCGCTTGGCCTCGGGGTTATGGACGCCATTGGTTATTCTTCAGGGCTCTTAGCCCCATTTGCATCTTGTCCGTAGCCGGACGCTCTATCGTTTCAAGGTGATTTGGGATCTTTGTATATTATATCTGTATTCTTGACTCATTGAGTCGCTGTTATATATATCTGTTCTGTGGGTCCCATCGAGGACTGTTGTGTAATGTTATTACTTCGTTTTCCACCCGCACGCAAGTGCCTGGTGGGCACCTTTGAATCGTTTATATGTGGGTTTGGCGGGTTTCGCTAAAACTTGCATAGGTCCGATTCTGAGGGTGTTACAGAAGCCCAAGGGGGCATGGCCGCCGGCCATGGAGGGTGCCCCCACCTCTCCCTCATTCATGTGGGTGGACACTCCACTCACTCAAATGCCTTTCAATTCCCTCCACTCAAAAACCCACTCAAATTCCCATTAAATTTCCACCAAATTTAATGCAAACTCTCATTAAATAAAACTCCTTTTATTTATTCAGAATTTTGTCAATTAATTAATGACAAACATTCACATATAACCCCTTGCTAGTATTTCATTTCACATGCAGAAACACTTTCTGCAATTTCACCCGAAAACCCGTTTCGGTATCTAGTGAAATAAATTCCTGCGCTTGTTATTCTTTTCGCATGAAACTTTTGATCCAAATGGATGTCGGTGTCTCTTAAGTGTGTCACCCTACGGTTCGGGAATAATGCAGACATGATCGAGACCCCTCTTGGATCAATAATCGAAGCGGGATCCGAGACCCATAAACTCCACACATTCAACGATGACTTTCTTGTGATCATCGGAACCTTTTACGCTAGTATCTTAATCCTTTTGTTTCGCGATATATTACATGTCCGAGATTCGATCATCGGTATCTCCATACCTAGTTTGATCTCGTTACTGACATGCACTCTTTTCTCGTTCCCGTGATATAACATTCTAGTGATCATATCACTTGCTTGCAAGCTAATCAATGTGATATCACTATGTAACACCCTCAGAATCGGCCCTATGCAAGTTTCAGCGAAACTCGCCAAACCCGCAGAAAGCGATTGAAGGTGCCACCGAGCACTTTTCGCGGGTGGAAAACAAAGTAATAACATTACACAACAGTCCTCGATGGGACCCACAGAACAGATATATACAACAGCGACTCAAAGAGCCTAGAATACAAATATACGGTACAAAGATCCAAATCACCTTGGAAAACGATGGGGCGTCCGACTACGGACAAGATGCAAATGGGGCTAAGAGCCCTGAAGAATAACCAATGGCGTCCATAACCGCCTGTGCCAAGCGGAAGGTAACCCTTAACGGCGTCGATCTCAAACCGCTTAAACAAAAGGTGCCGAAAGGAAAAGGAAAAGAGGAGCGTCGATCGAGGCCAAGACATGAGGCTAGAATTGGCGGTCTCGCCTACATAGGTATGGTGGATCAAGCGGCAGCGGCAAGATGCACTAAACAACCTATAGAGACTCGATACAATCACGGCTATCCGAGAGGGTGAGAAAGACCTATTCGGATCCAACGATACTAGCATCAAACAAACCCATCTGGCGTTTCCCCTCGAGACCTTCGAGAAGTCAACCGAGGAACTCCCACTTGGCAATTTTACTTATTCGATTATAGTATGCACTTTACTAGTCGTTTAGATAATCATCCCGATAAAGTAAGCAAGGCACTTTTAGTTAACCATTCCGTTATAGTTGCAACAATTACTAATCGTGCAGATAGCATGAGATAAACCCCAAAACCCAGCAGTTGTTGGTACTTTTACTTAGCCATTCCGTTGTAGTGAAGCTGATTACTAATCATATCGAAACAAGTTAACTTAAACAGTAAACTTTAGTTATAGTTGTCTATGATCGCATCATGCTCCAAGTCGTCCATAACCGCGGACACGGCTTCTCGAAAAGATTAAACCTGCGGGTGCACCAAAGTATCCACAGCACTTGACCCTTTTGCCGATCGTTAACATACACCCATCGGTATGTCGGGGCCTAAGTCACGACGTTCCTGCAAAAGCAAGCAACTGGGGCCACCCACTAAGTACACCCAAGCGAAGTCGGCCGGTCTCCGAGACGGACTTAGGGTTGCGCCAATGTCAGAAGCGACGATGCCCCAAACGGGACCGATACCGCGTAATCACTCCGCTTCCTAAACAGTACAGTGTGCAGTACCTCGCACAATTTAAATACAGAAAGTAGCATGGCATAGGTACAGGATAGTAATAAAACCTCAAACTAGTTATGGCCCCCAGTACAATACTTTGAAATCAGGTAATTATCAATGGGGGGCCCATATCTCCCCACCTGTGGTTAGCGCGCTCGATCTCGGAACAGGTGTCAAGAACTCGGGTCCTACGGGACACAAGTGGGCGGTCGGAAACCAAAACTTACCTATCACCCACCGATGCCTCTGCTTAATTCAATTTTAGCTGTTAAACAGAATTTAAAGTGAAACAATAATTAAACCATGATCATCTCCAACGTCAACGTGCGGCAATTCTCCAACAAAGGTGGTACTTGACGACAAGCAAAACACTTGAGCAAGCGACTACGACACGCGGGTCCAACTATCTACCAAACAACAGGGAATAGGATGTGTCCATGGCTATATATGGCTGCAAGGGATATCACGGTACGTAAATCTAGAGCATCGCAAATAACGTATAGCAAAGATCAACAGGGAGGGAAGTAAATACTAGCAAAGTAAGATAGGTAGAAAGGGGAGATGCTGAAAACATTGTCGAAGGGTTCGACCAAGATCGCGAAGCTCACATCAACTCAACGGCCTTATCCGAAGAACCAAAACACCGGAAGGAACACCGGATGCAATATTTAATACACGATGTAAGATCGGCATGATGCATGTATGATGCATGACATGGCAAGATGCGACAATTAGGTCATATTAAGCGGAACCGGGGTCCCGACATTTAATTAGATGGTTCAAGTTGTTTAGAAACCCCGCAATTTAAATGTTGTTTTGACAAGGCAAGATTATAGTATTGGTTCGCTACACAAGTTTAAATGAGGCCGATATGAGACTAGATTTGCCCGCATATGGGCCCCATATTTAATTATTAGGTGAATCGACATAAGGCCCCCAAACCAATGCTATGCATGCGGGAATGACAATTTAATGTGCAACAAATTGATATGTTATAGAATAGGGTTCGGGGAAAAGGGGTCACACATCAGAGGGGGGGGGCTCGACGATCTTGGTTCCGGGGTTCGGGGTCGGTCTCTCGAGGTCCAGTGGTCTCGGGGTCGAGGTTTGACGGATCGACGAGGTTTGGCGGAAGCGTTCTCGGTCGCACGGGCAGATCTTGTCGATCGGGTCTCGCGTACGAGGGCAGAACTTGGGTCGGTGTCGGTCGCTCGGCTTCTTCCGGTCGGTGCCGTTCGTCATCGCGAAGGTCTTGCCGGGTACCACGAGGTCGGTCTTGCCGCTATGTAGGGTCTTGTCGGGCCCGCACCATCGAGACGGTCTTAGCGAGGGGAGAAGCACTTGGCGTTTTGCATCGATGTTCTTATCGTCCGGGTTCTCGAGCAGCGCATCCGAGAGGGAGTACTTGGCGTCCATCGGTTCCATGTTGACGACCTTGGTCTCCTCGATGGCGAACTCGGCGCATCCATGGCGTGGTCCTTGTCGGGGTTCTCGGCTCAAAGGCTTCGGGGTCCGATTGTTGGTGTCGATCTTGTCTTTGAAGTGCGGTCGATCGCATCATCACCACCACACAATCTTCTCGGGTTATCTTCGGTAACACCACCACAGAACACATCCGGGCCTCGGTTCTCGCACACATCCACAGGGACACGCGAGTTGAGGGAGAGGGCATGTCGCCGGGTGGTGCTGCAGGCAGGCGGGGAGATGGCTTCAGCGGCGTGGAGGCGGCAGAGACTCGGGCGAGGCGGAGACGCGGAGGCGGCAGCGGGCCTGGGTCGGCCTTGAGGCGGCAGCGGCAGTGGTGAGCGGGTGGAGGGGAGGTTCGGAGGACGGGCGAGCTTGGGAGGCGAGCGCGAGGCTGCGGGCCTGGCGGTCTTGGGCGGCGGGCGGGAGGAGCGCGGTCGGGAGCGGGCTGCAGCGGGCGTGGCTGCGGCAGTGGCGGGAGAGATGGAGAGAGCTGTGCTGGGAAGGAAGGCTGAGTGTCACAGCGGGCGCCTTGTGGTGGAGGCCGAGGGCGTCAGGAGGCCGGTGGAGCGGGAGGTGAGCTCTCAGGGACTGCTGAGGGTCGTGGCCACAAGCTAGGGCAAGCGGTGGCGGTTGAGGCAGGCGAGCGTCTGGGAGCCAGGAGGAGGGGCGGTGGTGAGGTGCTGCAGAGGCGGGGGGAGGAGGCGGGGCTGTGGGCGGGGAGAGGCGGGGGTAGGGAGAGGAGGGGAGAAGGAAGATGAACAGGAGGCTGGTGGTGGGGTCTGCAGCGGGGCAGAGCTGGGATCTGAGGGGTGGGGGCGGACGGGTGAGTGTGGCGGTCCGGTCAGGTGGGGCAGAAAGGGACGGACCCAGGAGCAGAGAGAGGAGGAAGGTGGTTGGGTGAGGACAGTGGAAGAGGGCTGCAGGCCGGGAGGTGGGATCCGTGTGGAGGATGGTGGCGTGCGTGGTGGGTGTGGGTGTGAGTCTGGGGTTGGGTAGGCCATGTGGCAGCTAGGAGTGGTGGAGGAGAGGGTGGCTGGCGCAAGGGAGGGAGTGAGGTGGCCAGGGGAGAGAGGGTAGAGAACTGGGTAGTTTTAGGATTACTAGGGGCAGACTAGTTGGACCGATCTGGTTTTTCTGGGGCGGTCGTTCGGGTCGTTCTGGCCCGTTCGACTGCCCCAACTAAAATAAATTAAATATTTTATTTATTTCAAACAAAGTTTTTGCAAACCGATATCGGGCAAACCAAAATATTTCGGGGACCCGGTTTTGAGGTTTGAATAAAGAGGGGCGTTTAGAAAACAACACGGCTTTGCAAACATAGTTTTGGCGAACAATGCATGATGATGACGATGCAATGCACAAATTCAACGCGATTTTCTAGTAGTGGTTTTGCGGGATGCCACACACTAAGAGGGCCCAGAGCATATCTATCCGTCATCGGGATGAAAAAATTCCACTCTCAATCCATGGGCCTCAACATAACACTTTAGTAGTTCTGAACCCATCTTTATAATCACCCTGTTACGGTGTGACGTTTGATGTTATCAAGGAACTCTTCCGGTGTTAGTGATTGACATGATCTCATGGTCTAAGGATTAGGATCACTTCGTAAGTTGTTATAGCAATATAAACTCAGTGACTTTGATCGTAATGCTATACTTCGGATGAATGTTCATCACACCATTACACTAATGTTGTGACCTCGTTATTAACAACATCCAATGTCCATGATCAGGAAACCTATGATCATCTTGTTAATCAACGAGCTAGTTTATAAGAGAGGATAACTAGGAACTTCCTTTTTGTTTATTAAACACACATGTATTAACGTTTCCATATTAATACAATTGTAGCATGTAAAATAAACATTTATCATAAACAAGGAATACGATAATAACCACTTTATTATTGCCTCTCAGGCATATTTCCTTCAGTCTCCCACTTGCACTAGAGACAATAATCTAGTTTGAAAACTTTGCATATTGAACACCTATGGCTTTCTGGTGTTCCATATACGCAATTGCAAGTGGTTAACATAATCTACGGATCTGACGCTTCAGGTCCGTGTGTATTTGCTGTCTTTGCGTCTTCACGCATCACTCATTCTCCAATGAGATGGCATTGTATAAATTTGGTATTTCGGGGAGACCTTTAGTTCCTTGGGGTTAAATCATGTCGATACTATTTTCATACAATATATCTTTAGTGTTAGCCCGTTGCGAACCACACATTAGTTTGGTAACAAACTTCTTGACACAAATTCCCTCCTTTGCTGCTACTATAGCAGTCATATACTTAGCATTTTTGTTGTAGTATTCATAACAATGTCTTAACTATGGATTTCTTCCAAATCCATCATGGAATCTTCTTTCCATTACATTGTGCCACCCATAGTTTAAATTGAGATAAACTTAATTTGTATCTTGTGACAAAACTAGTATCAATGTAACGTTTTACAATGAACTATTTGTAATTGTTTGTTACCTCTACACAAATATATTCTTAGTTCTTCCAAAAGATCATAAGAATTTCCTTACTATTGTCCAATGATCATTTTATGATTCATTCTGGTATATGCTCATAACACTTAGAGCATAGGACATATCTGGATGTGTACATATCATGGTATGATTGATCAAATCATTCTTGTGATTTTACTCATCAAGTGTCAAAGCACTTGAATCTTGTTTCACTTATCAAGTGTCGATACACTTGAATCTTGATTCAATTCCTTTCCATACGACAAGAACCGTTTCTTGTTGTTTCTATATTGAACTCCTTCAATATCTCATATATGTACGTTTGGCACAACCATATTAGCATCACGGTCTATCCACTATAGACATTCATGCTAAATATTCGGGTTTTGCCTAAGTTTTTCATCGAAATGAAATTCTTAACCTTTGTCAATAAAATATACATCATTTCTAATCAACAAGATGTCCTCCACATAATGTATTAGAAATATGTCTCAGCGCTCCCACTTAATTTCTTGCAAATGCAAGCATCTTCATCGTCTCCTGATGAAAACTCCTTTTCATCACCCTGTGAAGATTCCAACTCCGTGATGCTTACTTCAACCATTGAAGTTTGCTTGCCCTTTTAGCATCCTTTGAATTAACAAAACCCTTTGGACTGTGTCATGTACACGTCCTAGGTAACCATTCTATTAGAAGAACTTTGTTTTGTTTATTTATCTACCATATACCAAATTATATGTAGTGGTTTCCAGACTAAATATCGCTATGAAAGATCAAATCTTGTCATAGTCAACTCTTTGAACATTGTCATAAAATACTTTACAACATGTCGACTATTTCATAGATGTGAAACATCCATGTCTGTTTCTTTATAGATCCAAATACGACCGATAGGTTTTTACACCTTTCCGGAGGGTCTTCCAAGTTCAAAACTTGATTTCTCGTGTATGGAACTATCACGGATTTTATGGCTTTAAGCCATTTGACGGAGTCAGGGCCCATCATCGCTTCTTTGCATATAGTCGATTCATCATTGTCAAACAATAATGATTTACTCTCAAATCTTAGTATTTGATTGTTTATTCGACCGACTTGGTTCAATAAGAACTTAGATCTCCGTGACCACAACCTTTGAGGCACATAAGCTATGAGCATTATGGCAGCCTCCAGAACGATTTACGACGCTGCGCAACTCAGCACATTTAGCTAAGGTTCGTTAACCTTATCAAAGTTCTATTGTCCTCCCACTTAACTTTTGCGAAAAATTCCTTTTTCATGAAACTTCACATTTCAAGCGACAAACCCTTTTGTCCTCGGTGTTATGGAGGAATAACCAATTGTTATTCAAAATAACCTATAAAGACATGCTCATCCGACTTTGGTTGTAAACATCTTACTTATGTTTAGCATACCAAAATTTAAGAAATGACAACTTGGGTTTTACCCCAAACCATAACTCATATGGTGCCATTTCAACGGATCTAGATGGAGCTCTTTTCAGTGTAAAAGCGGTAGTATCTAAAGCTTTTAATCTTTTAAAACATAATGGCAGTTTTATAAATAACACCTTTGATCAAACCATGTCACACAAGGTTTCATTACAAATCTCAAACACTCCATACTCCTATGGTGTTTCGGGAGATGCAAATCTAGGTGTTTTTGCTAAACTTGTAACTCAAATGAATCCCTTTATGATAAAATCATAATTCATTTATTTTCTTGTTACACTTGTAACTCAAATAAATCCCTTATGATAAAATCATAAACCATTTATTTTCTCGTCACAATGATTTTCACTTCATCTTGAAAGTCTTTGAACATTTTCAAATATATCACACTTCTTTCTCGTTAAGTGGATGTTCACTCAAATTTACGGAGAAAATATATGAAGTTGAAACCCATCGCTTACGACTACACATAATGGACTACATACATCGACATGTATAAATTCCAATATTTTAGTCGTTTGTTCTTCTGGCCTTTGAACGAAGTTTTAATTATCCCGAGGAAAGTCTCACAAGCGTCAGTTGATCAAATCAAAGACTCCAAAAATCCATGAAAATGGAGTTTCTTCATGTTTTATTTCCAATATAATTTAAACAGCGATGTCACTTCATAAGTGATCTTTCAATCATTTGTCTTGCGACATTTTAGCATTAGGCTTTATGGATGTGATTTCTCCAACTAGATTTGTAAATCATCCATCTTATATGGAATAAGGTAATTATTTGAACAACCTTTGTTCTCATAATACCTGATTTAAATAACAATTATTAAAACAAATCTCTAAGTCAAGCTTTGATGTCAACGAGAAATACAAACAACGGTTTATTTGTTTTCGATGAACATCATCACATATTCTCTTGCTAGTTACTTAGGCCATTGTAGTTCATGAATTGCGTCGTTCTGTATGAAATTTCATACCAACCAATTCGGTATCCAATACCCAAGAACCACATTTTTTAACAAGCAAAGAATACAACCATAACATGTATATCATCTATATACCTAAATTGGATATTTACAATCTTTTCTTTTCTGCCAAATATATTTTATAGATTCTCTTTCAGCATTTCCTCTTTTCTTTTAAAAGAATTTATCAACATCAACAGTGGCGCCATATACATGACACATAGTCCAAAGCGTGTATATTCAAAAAATAATACCTTTGGACTTGCACTTTGAAGTAGATCACCATCATCAAAATGATCGGTATTCTTTCAAAATCCATTCTTTAGTAATCTTTTAGTGTAGTAAACATTTTACATACATATTATATTCACCCTTATCATGACGACTTTCATGATCAAGCTACTTTATCTTATAAAGGCGAATCGTGAGTATAACATTACTTTCCAAAACCCCTTTGGATGATTAGGATGTCTAGCATCTCCAACCTTTGTAAATTCTCATCCAATATGAGAACATATATTATACTCTATCATATTGCAACCAAAACATTGTTTCAGATATCGTTATATCTGCCACACATGATGGTTTCTGAAACAAGTCTTTCAGCTCCTAGATAAACTTGATATTAAAACAATCATGAATCATGCAGGCAAACATGATACTTAAGATACTAACACTGGAATTGGTACTCTCGATTTAATACCAACTATTAAATTTCATGGAGTAAATAGAGTTTGCTAAAAGTTTGCAATAGGACTTTAAACTTTAGATTGACACTCAACACAATACGATACCAGTTCGTAAAGTACATATCTAGAATTCTATAGTTCTATTATCTCAATTACAACTATGCATAAGGTGGTGAACGAATGCCAATGACTAAAACAAATTATGCAAATTCACTTTGATTTAATTTATGATAAATTGAGTTCTACTAATCCAAATTAGAAATGAACTCCCACTCAAAAACTACATCCCTCATGTCTTTTTGGTGATTACATGAACCAAATCCACTACACTAAGTCCGATCATCACGTGAGTCGGTGTAGCTTCAAAGGAGAGCATCCATATGGTCATCATATCAAAACATATAACTCATACTTAACCTTTTGGTCCGTGTTCCAAGGCCATGTCTGTACATGCTAGGCTCGCCAAGTAAGAACCTTAGTATTCGCGTGTGTAACTGTCTTACACCCGAGATATGCTCATGAATTCAAGTACACCCGATCATCACGTGATGTCTTAAAGCGACGAAACATTGTCGGTGCATACTTAAGGAAGAACACATTCTTATCTTGATATCTAAATAAGGGATCATCTTATTATGCTAATAAAACGCCAAACAAGCAATATAAGATGCTATCAAACATCACATGTTTTATTAGTGGAATGATATGGTTCCCGCATATGATCTCTATCATGTGCACCATGGTATGATCACTATCATACCTATATGTGTAAGGCCAAGATCTATGGAACTTACACGTTCTGTGTGTTGTAAGAGTATCATCTCATACTTCTACTTACAACATCACCATATCATAACACTACCCCAGCAACAATCTAAACTAGACGCCTCTAATTTATCCATTGCAAATTTTACGTGGCTTAGGGCTTTCGAAGATAGAACCGTTCATACCTACGAACATGAACCACAACGAGGATAACCAAATTGTTGACAACTCGTTGCAAATTAGATATTGACTATAGTAGGAGAGACAGACACCCGCTAGCCACTTATGCAAAACTAGTTGCATGTCAAGCGTGGAACAGGTCTCATGTGCGAGGACATGTAAAGTTTGTCCGGGCCGCTTCATCCCACTATGCCACAAATATCCAAAGTACAACTAAGAAGCAATAAAATGATCATCATCGCCAACATACGCATATGTGTACTACCCGTGCAAAGTATCTACGCATAGATCCGGCTCTGATACCACAGTAGGGTTCGCAGCATAGAAAACAAAAAATTTCCTACGATGTGAACTATGTACCAAGATCTATCTATTAGATACAAACAATGGGCAGATGTATATCCGTAGAGAACATACCCTTGAAGACCGACAAAGCTTAACGAGTTCAACTCGTGGTTGATGTAGACGATCTCTTGCCGATCTCAAGATCGAGAGGAAGTCCTAGCGCCGCAAATCAGCAGCGCATCCGTGCTCGCACACACGTTCGAGGAACCGAGCAACATCCACCTCCTCGCTCCAGCGCTGCAGCGGAAGCACAACTCTTTCTTGCCGAATAGCCACCGAGAACATGTATCTCGCTAGTCTGAGACCATGGGGGATAAATTCTAGAGGGGGAGAGAGATCCTTCACGAGGAGGTGTGTGAGTGAGAAGTGAGAGGAGGGGCTCCTTATATAGGGGAGGGGGGCAGCCCAAGGGGGCATGGATGCTGGCCATGGAGGGTTCCCCCACCTCTCCCTCATTCATGTGGGTGGACACTCCACTCACTCAAATGCCTTTCAATTCCCTCCACTCAAAAACCCACTCAAATTCCCATTAAATTTCCACCAAATTTAATGTAAACTCTCATTAAATAAAACTCCTTTTATTTATTAAGATTTTTGTCAATTAATTTAATGACAAACATTCACATATAACCCCTTGCTAGTATTTTATTTCACATGCAGAAACACTTTCTGCAATTTCACCCGAAAACCCGTTTAGGTATCTAGTGAAATAAATTCCTGCGCTTGTTATTCTTTTCGGCATGAAACTTTTGCTCCAAATGGATGTCGGTGTCTCTTAACTGTGTCACCCTACGGTTCACGAATAATGCGGACATGATCGAGACCCCTCTCGGATCAATAATCGAAGCGAGATCCGAGACCCATCGACTCCCACACATTCAACGATGACTTTCTTGTGATCGTTAACCTTTTACGCTAGTATCTTAATCCTTTTGTTTCGATATATTACATGTCCGAGATTCGGTCATCGGTATCTCCATACCTAGTTTGATCTCGCATCGACATGCACTCTTTTCTCATTCCCGTGATATAACATTCTAGTGATCAAATCACCGGCTTGCAAGCTAATCAATGTGATATCACGTAGAGGGCCCAGAGCATATCTATCCGTCATCGGGATGAACAAATTCCACTCTCGATCCATGGGCCTCAACATAACACTTTACTAGTTCGAACCCATCTTTATAATCACCTGTTACGGTGACGTTTGATGTTATCAAGGAACTCTTCCGGTGTTAGTGATTGACATGATCTCATGGTCTAAGGATTAGGATCACTTCGTAAGTTGTTATAGCAATATAAACTCAATGACTTTGATCGTAATGCTATACTTCGGATGAATGTTCATCACACCATTACACTAATGTTGTGATCTCGTTATTAACAACATCCAATGTCCATGATCAGGAAACCTATGATCATCTTGTTAATCAACGAGCTAGTTTATAAGAGAGGCATAACTAGGAACTTCCTTTTTGTTTATTAAACACACATGTATTAACGTTTCTATATTAATACAATTGTAGCATGTAAAATAAACATTTATCATAAACAAGGAATACGATAATAACCACTTTATTATTGCCTCTCGGGCTTATTCCCTTCATTTTTAGTATATGGTCTGTCAAGCATATAATTCAGAGTGGACCTCACTTTCACCTTAACCACATGAAGATGCCTATGATAGGGGCAATGAGAGCTCAAAGCTAATGAGTACCTTCCTTTCAGCGTTTGGAAGCCTTTCAAACTTTCAAAAACCGTCTTCAAAACCTTGTTGAGTCACCACTTATTCTATGAGCACCTTCTTGAGAGCATAGTTGTCATTCTTGTGTTTGTCTCAAAACTTGGTTAATTATGTCATGACTTTAATGCTTGTATCTCTGATATCTTTATCTCTAGTATTCATGTGAACTTCAGTGGTGCCTTGGCATTTATATTGTGATCTTCAAACAAAGGCAAGCGAGATACCACTCTATCATACCTTATTATGAGCATTGCAATGTTGCTTATGTTTATGTTTCATGCTACTTATTATTATTGAGTTGGTTTATATTCATAGCTTGCAATGACTATTGAGTAGACTTAGTTGCATACTTCTTATTATGAATTGTCTAAGCATCTACTCCTGTGCTGAGAATATTTACATCATATGAAGCAAAGTGTTTGTGAAAGTTCTTTTATCGCACTCAGTTTTCAACTGAATTGCTTGAGGACAAGCAATAAGTTAAGATTGGGGGGAGTTGATACGTCCAAAACGTATCTACTTTCTCGAACACTTTTCTATTGTTTTTCCTCTATACTTGTGTGATTTGGATACCACTAACTCGGACTGACGCTGTTTTCAGCAGAATTACCTTGGTGTCTTGTTTTTGTGCAGAAAATGAACTATCAGGAAAAATCCCGAAAAATATGCCAAAAATTATATTTCACCAGAAGATCCACAGAGCCAGAAAGGGAGACAGAGGGGAGGCCTGGGGGGCCCAGACCCACCCCAGGTGTGGTCCCACCGACCCCGCGCCTGGTGGAGGTCTGGCCACCCCAGGCAGCTCCTCGGCCCCCCTCCCGCTGTAGGCTTGGGGATGGTAGGGATTGGATGAGTTCTATCATGTAATCGAATAAGAATCTGTTAGGGTCATAGTGCCTAGTATCTCTATTAGTGCTATTTGACTTTGTTGCAACTTGTTGTGCTTAATGCTTGTCACTAGGGCCCGAGTGCCATGATCTCAGATCTGAACTTATTATTAAATCATTATGATAGTATTGTTTATGATCTTATCTACAAGTTGTGTACACATATCATTGTCCGGATCCAAAGGCCCCAAAGTGACAATAATTGGGACAACCAGAGGGGATGGTTGTGGTGTGAGGATCACATGTGTTCACCGAGTGTTAATTCTTTGCTCCGGTGCTTTATTAAAAGGAGCACCTTAATTGCCAGTAGTTCCCTAGAGGCCCCGCTGCCATGGGATGGCTGGACAGAAGATGTTGTGCAAGTTCTCATTACGAGCACGCATGACTATATTTGGAGCACATGCCTAGGATTGTTTAGTACTTGGATGCTTGTTATTATCTATCTGCAATGCCCTAGTTCTTGAAGTTACATGTTTAGACTCGTCCATGCAACGCCCGTCCATCCATCCCCATGCCTACCGCACTCGAATCCTACTGTTACCATTACTGTTACTATTGCTGCAGTTTCACTGTTGCTGTTGCTATTAAAAACTGTTGCTACTGATAAATTTCTGTGAGCAAGAACTATTTGCAGGTGCAGTTGAACTGACAACTCAGTTGTTAAGGCTTGGAAGTATTCTTTGGCTCCCCTTGTGTCGAATCAATAAATTGGGTAATACTACCCGCGAAGACTGTTGCGATCCCCTACACTTGTGGGTCATCACTGGTCCAACATCAAGAACTCCGCGGCACACATCTCCGAGGAGATAACAATCGACGCCTTCAAGGATGGCGTCAAACGCCCGGACTTCAAGGAAGAACTTGGGCGCGTCAAGCCCAAGACACTCGATCACCTCATGGACATCGCCAACAGGTGGGCAGATGGCGAGGACTCTGTCCATCGATCACATTTGGATGAGAAAGATGACTACGTCACGGGCGAAGCGCCCTAAGCGAAGATCGCGCGCCTACGACAATCGCGACGGACCCGACATGGTTGCGGCTGGCTACGCCGAACGTCGCAACGAAAACAACCGCAGCAACGGCGGATACCATGGAAGAAACTTCCACGATGGAGGACACCCAACACAAACGTGGCAGCGCCGCGGCCGCGACGATGAACCCTCGGCATACGATAAGTTGTCGGGCCCATGCACCATCCACTTCTACATCGACAAGCAAGATGGCAAAAAGAATGCCAACCACATGCTGAAGGATTGCCACGAGTTCCAAAAACTCAGCAAGGGTTTCACCCAGATGCGACGACATGTCCTGAACCCTGGGTTCAGACCCACACCTGCACCAGGGGACATCGCCCACGAAGCTCCTCCACCACCACCCGTGGGGCCTTCGAATCAAGCAATTGCACCCGTGCAAAACCACGGCGTAAACGGGTACCCCACGCCGAAAGGGTCCCTGATGATCCAAAAGGGGTGCCCAACAAATAGGGTGCAAAAGGAGATCACCCGCCAAGTCAGCCTGGCTGTGACCGCTCCACTCGCCATCCCTGAGTACCTCAGCGGCTCGGAGTCCTGCATCACATTCAGTCGTTCGGATCACCCCTGCCAGATCCCCCACCCAGGTCATGCTGCCCTAGTGCTTGAGGCACATATCAGAGGGTTTGAGATGAGGCGCATCTTCATGGACGACGGCAACGGCATCAACCTGATGTTCGCTAGCACCCTAGAAGCAATGTGGATCCCGTTGTGCAGCCTGAAACAATCCAACACAACGTTCCACGGCATAGTCCTAGGGAAGGGCATATTTCCCCTGGGAAAAATATGGGTTGATGTCATCTTCGGCAAACCCGAAAACTTTCGGTGTGAGCAGCTCAAGTTTGAAGTGGTGGACTGGCCATCACAGTACCATGCCATCCTCGAGCGCGTGGCATTCGCAAGGGTCCTAGCAGTACCGCACTATGTGTACCTGTTACTCAAGATGCCAGGACCTAGGGGCGTCATCACGGTCCAGGGCAGCTTCACCCGATCCGACCACCATGATAGAGATTTCAACAGAATCTCCTAGTCGTTCGGCATGCAGGAGGAAGTCACAAGTCTTCGGGAGGTGACAGACAATGGGGCACCCCCAGTCTCCAGGAAAAACGCACCCGCCATGTCATTCGACTCAACACTCAACACGAAAAGGTGCAGGTCCACCCGACGGACGCCTCCAAGACGGCGTTGATCGCCAATGACCTCAGCCTCGCATAGGAAAGTGTGCTCATCGAATTCATCCGTGAGCGCTGGGAAATCTTCGCCTGGTGTCCTGCGGACATGCCAGGAGTTCCCAGGGAATTCGCCGAGCACGCACTCAACGTGTTTCCAGACGCCAAGCCCGTCAAACAGTCCATCCGACGATTGTCCGAACCATGGGCTGAAGCCGTCGGAATCGAAGTCAATAGACTGCTCGACGCCGACTTCATCCGGGAGATCAAGGAGAGCGAGTGGTTGGCAAACACTGTGTTGGTCCCTAAAAAGGACACAGACATCCTGCGGATGTGCGTGGACTTCACATTGCTCAACAAGCACTGCCCGAAGGACCACTTCCCTCTACCTCAGATTGATCAGATATCGATTCAACTGCAGGATGCGAAAAACTCTCGTTCCTCGACGCCTACTCAGGCTACAATCAGATTCGACTGAAGGTTGAAGATTAGGAGAAAATGGCGTTCATCACGCCGTTCGGAGTATTCTGCTACAACACAATGTCCTGCGGGCTGAAGAACGCAGGTGCCACATACCAGCGATGCATGTAGGTGTGCCTGAAGAACCAGATATGCCGCAACATACAAGTCTATGTCGACAACATAGTCGTCAAGACAAGGAAGGCCAAGACACTGATCGACGATCTCCGCGAGACGTTCGACAACCTCGATCACTACAAGATCAAGCTGAACCCAGAAAAGTGCGCCTTCGGCGTTCCATCTGGACAACTGCTTGGCTACTTCATCTTCCAGCGAGGGATTGAGGTGAACCCGAAGAAAATCCAGGCCATACTGGCCATGGAGAAACCGAAGAACCTCAAAGGTGTCCAACAGCTAGCTGGGTGCATCGCGGCGCTGAGCAGATTCATCGGCGTCATGGGTGAGAAGGCCCTACCTTTCTACCAGCTGCTACACAAAGCAGAAAAATCCGAGTGGACACCTGAAGCAGACGACGCATTCGAATATCTGAAGCGGCTGCTCTCCACCTCGCCCGTCCTGGTCACACCAAAGGAACGCGAGCCTCTGCTGCTATACATAGCAGCCACGCATCAGGTGGTAAGCACCATGCTCGTAGTCGAACGACCCGAAGATGGCAAGACCCATGGGGTCCAACGCCCAATCTACTACCTCAACGAGGTATTAACGCTAATAAAATGTAGGTACCTCACTATCGAAACGCCCACGGGCGTGTTCATGACGGCTCGTTGGTTGGGCCACTACTTTCAGGAGCATCAGGTGATGGTCGTCAACGAGGCGCCAGTGTCCAGCATCCTGAACAACCCTGAAGCTACAGGACGCGTAGCCCTGTGGGGCATCGGGCTAGCCCCTCTAGACATAGTCTACGAGAAGCTCAACTCTGCACGCTCACCGGCCTGTGTGCGCTGCCTAGCCCACATGTAGTGTTGTTTGCTCCCTTTTTGGGCGGCTTCCTCTTGGGCCGATTCTCTTCAGGTTTTTGTCCTTTTGAAGAAGTTGCCCTATAAATATTTATTTAGTATATATTAATTAATAATTAACATATAATAAATATATATTATAAATTGTTATTTATCCGAAACACCTTTCGGTCATTTTCATTCTCCGAAAAACTTCAAAACTTTTTCCATAACCTTTCTCGTTCTCTCATTTATGATACCATCTTTACAAGAAGATCTCCAGACGTCATAATTCCTTAAGTGTGTTACCCCTACTATTCGGGAACGTCACATACATGATTAATATGATCTCAATCAATAATCAATAGCGGGACCAGAATGCTCATAATAACCCCATGTATTCCACGAGACTGCGTCGTGTTGAACGATAAATATGTATCTCTTTCGCTTGTTACTTCGATACCTACTTGTCCAAGATCTGATCATTGGTATCATGATAATCTTGTTTAATCTCGTTTCCAACAAGTACTGTTTTACTCGTTCATGTGACATTCCATCCCATGACCTAGTCATATGCTGCACAGCTTATGGATATAATTCACCAAGTGTGTCCAATATATCTTCCCGTCACACAGGCGAACAAATCCCTATCTTGATACATAGGCCTCAACATGCAACCTCTGGAATACCTAACGTACACCTTTATGGTCACCTATTTATGGACATGACGTTTGATATAGTTAAAGCAGCCTCAGGTGACCGTGATTAATATGATCTCACGGTCTAAGGACTAAGACACTTTGTTTTAGACAATTACAACTATGAACTATGTGACATGATCGCGTTGCAACAATCATCGGTGGGTAATGTCCATCACATCATTCTATATGATATGACTTCATTATCAGTTGTCATAAATGCACCATAACCAGGAAACTTTGATCATCAGCTATCCAATGAACTAGTTGAATAGAGGCTATTAGGGACTTCTGGTTTGTTTATATACCACACATGTATCAGTGTTTCCTCTTGATACTGTTATAGCATGACATAAAACTATTATAAGCTAATGAGATATGATAATAAACTCTTTTATTATTTGTCTCTAGGGCATATCTCCTTCACATCCTTGACCCTTGTAATTACCATAAGTATGTCCCGATTTAGTACAAGCTCAATATGAAAAAGATGCATGTCGATGATGGGGTTCCATTCTGACCATCGGTACCAAGTTTCTTGATCTGTATCTTCTCATATTTGTGGTCAAAGTAGGAGTTTTTTTGGATGAATTTTTTCACATTCGTCGGACATAATCAACCATTCGAAACTTTCTTCGAGGAGTAGCTTGATTTTGATGTTCCCCACAAGTCTTGTGTTGCAAGTTTTCCATTTTGATGGATGCATAGAAATTCATATGTAGCTTCTCAAGGTTGAAGATGGAGTTGTTTTCTTTTCCTCTCTTGAACAACTCCTCTTTTGAACAAGTTTTTGTATGTGAGGTTGAAGATGAGGTTACACTTGAGGTTGAGGTAAATGGCCTATTTGACGGGCGCGTCGTGCAGGTAGAGTTCCAACTCGAGTTCCTGGATACGTCGGGTAAAGGGGATTCAACTGCAGCAAGTACCTCGCTTCCGTCCATCGCCGGCGCAGCCGCAAAAGGTGTCCTGTCGCCTTCCTTCGCCGGTTGTTGCCGCAACAGGTTCCCCGACTCCTTTCATCCCCGGCGTTGCCGCAAACAAGTTCCTCTACACCCTCCGTCATCGATGCAGCCGTAGCAGGTGTCGTGCTAACAATTGCAACAATCCGCAAACGAAAAACATATCAGTTCTAATGAGTGTTTAGATGTGCCTATTAACATGATAGTGAAACCAGTACTGACAACCAAACAACAAACATTTGTTGATGTTCTTGTACAAAATATTTTCATGTAGCCTACCAAACGAACTGCAAAGATGATCTTTTGCTGTATGAAGCATGCAACCTACCAAACGGGCCTTAACCACAGGTAGTTTTACCCATGTCCCATAGCTGCCTTTTTCCGCGCCCAAAGCTACCTGTCTCTTTTGTTTGGAAGGTTGCGACCGTGTTTCCTTCACATGCTGTGAATCAACAACTATTGCATCAATTGGCTCATTGTGATTACAGGTTGGTTGTCTAATAGTCCAGGCGGAGGCTCTTTACCTTTTGAATCGATAGTAGAGTATGTTTCGTTCCTGAATAGATTCTTACAAAACTTTGTTCTGTCGTGGTTCCTCCTATTCTGAAAAAAAATGTTTTGGATAGACGAAATACAAATGGAAACTTTTAAAATGAGTCATTTTATAATTGAATAAAAAGAGGAGCCGCAGATTCGCCACACCTTCTATGTGCTCTAGTTGTCCCCTATAAGCCCGATCCAGTTTGTGTCTGACGTGTCCGCAATGTGGCCTGTGAGTCGGGACATTGGGTCGCTCTAGAAGGAGCCTTTGGGGCATGCGAATGACGCGTTTTTTCGTCCGACATGCCTAATAATCCTTTGTTGAGTTAGCTAGATATTTTTTTAAACCATTGTTGTAAATATAATTTTTTGTTGGAATCGTTGTTGTAAACAACCAACGTATTTTTTGGATTTAGTAGTTGATTGTTGTAACTTAAGCAAGTGATTTTTTTTGTAATCGTGTGTGAGTTTTATTGAAATAGTTGATAATTTTTGTTGCAAATAATTTGTTATAAAAAATGTTCTTGCTTTACCACTTTTTTCGTTAATGCAAACACATGTTTTTTTGTAATCGTTTGATTTTTTATTAAAATTGGTGGTGATTTTTGTTGTAACTCAATCCGTAAAAAATATTTTTGTTTAACCACTTAATTTTGTAGCATTTTGTTGTAATAGTATATACTTTTTTGTACGCGGGTGGTGAGATTTTTTTTGTTGCAATACTCCATGTCCTAGGTTAAATCACCAGATGGCATATGTGTTGTAAATATCAGGAAGATTAGGACCAAAGTTATATACTCTTTCATTTAAGTGGAGAAAATCGGAACCACGGGTTAAATTTCTGAAAATGGAGGGGGTAAGGGGCTGTTTGGTTCGGTGGCTATCCACTGGATGGCAGGGGATATCCACTTTTTTGGTAGTTATCCAGCGTTTGGTTTAGAGGCTATAAGGGATAGGGATAGCCAAATTTGGCTCAAAACGGTGGTTGATCCCATCCCACCGAAAGTGCTGGACGAGGGCAACCACTTCTGGCTGGCTCACCTTCGAAGCATTTCTCTCCGCTCACCCCCTCCTACTGATAAAAGAACCTTCTTTTCCCTCCCATCTCTGGGGCCATGGCGGCAGCTCCAGATCGAGGCAAGGACAATGGCACATCAAGGGAAACGGCGTAGGGGCCCTGATTCCGATTTTCCAACGCCCGCCCTTGCCCTTGACCAGCACGAAGGCATCCGTGTCAGCCATGGCTGACAATTCCATGGAGCACGGCCGATGCAGAGCCTGGCCGACAAGTCCAAGTCCATGGAGAAATCTCCTACAAGGGCTCCTCCGACGTGCCGTGGCCGATGGGGATCTGATGGAGAGCGGGCTCGGGGCCGAGCTGCTCCGCGTTGTCGACAAGGCTGGGTATGGGATGCCGACTGCTCACCTCAGATCTCGGCGTCTCGTTGGTGTTGGGGACGACGACGCCGCATTCTCCTCGCTGACGCTGCAAGACGCTTTTTGGCGGTCTTGGCCACCTCCAAGACCGACGCCCAAATCCGCTGCGGTACATCGCCATCACGTCGGACATCGCGATAGCCAGCGACGTCTTCAACGGCGACCCGGAGGAGACCAACGAGCAGCAGATCCTGGGGCTGGCGCAGGGCAGATCCTGGGGCTGGCGCAGGGGACCGCGCAGGGGACCAACTGGAGGAACTACACGGCGGCGCCGCCCGAGGACAGGCGCCGTGGAGGGTTCCGGACTCCTCGGCGGAGCGGCACTCGCGGGCGACCTCCATAACGGCACCATATCCACTCCCCCAACCACATTTTTATCTTTCTAACCAAACAAAAAACTGGCTCATCCCTCACACTCAACCAAACAACAAAAATGGCTATCCCTAACCAAGTGGTTGGGGATATCCTCATCCCCTAAACGATACCCCATGAACCAAACGGCCCCTAAATGTCTAGGGCTTGAACCGATTTTGTGGCCTGGATCGCCCGACCGACGCTCGGCGTGCCCAGAAGAGTACAGCTATACGCCAGAACGAAACGATTGACCCGGCACCAGCGCGCCGCGGTGACCTCCTAGCATACTTGTTAGGAAAAAGTGTGCACCCGACAGTAGGAATGCGCGACGTGCGGTCAACTATCAAACAGACGTCGGCATGCACCTCATCATCAGCCTGGTCGTACGCCGCGGAACATGAGAGGTCTGGTCGAACGTTGAAACCTGGCATATTAATTCTTTGTGCGCAGAGGATCGTGTGTGCCAATAATGCTCTCTAGATTAACCCATCAATCAGGCGGCGTTGACATATATTACATTGTTTAACTTTCATCTGAAAACAGATGACCAGAGGCATCAGGGTTTGGAACTTGTCTAGCAGTAGTCGCTACCCACGCATGCATGTTCGTACCTGTGTGGCTGTGTCTTAGTTTTTCTTGATAAAAGTGTGTTTGTCTTTATTGGAGGGTAGAACCTGTATGTGGCGATGAGTATCATAAACTATGAATCTAGTACCATAAACCATTTATAAGATCTTTGATGTTGATTGGGTTAATTAATTTAGGATTTTATTTTGAATAAAATGTGGTAGGGTTACACTAGGCGTTGCTCTAAAAGTGGCGGTGTCTTGTCGATGATTTTCTTCCTCCCGAGCTCCACCTTCTCGCCAGCATCCACCCAGACAAAGTCAACGTGATTGCGAGGTGGATTTCTGTCAGTTTGTCAAATCGGGTGAGGTCACATCTACTCACCGGTGTGTGCTACTACGAGTTTTGTGTATTCGTGGTGGTTGGTGAGGTCGTTGTGGTGACCAGGTCGAGAGTTATGCTTCTCTCGGTATCATCATCGTATGGTTGATGCGTTCTCCTGAGCTGGAGTTCGGTGTATAGTGGAAGGCAAGTAGATCCGGTGGCTATCCTCGTCTTTGACACATTGGTGAATCTGGGGCTAGAGAGGTCTAGGCAAAACCTCGGCCGATGATCTACAATAGCAATGATGTCGCCTTTCCGGACATGCCGCTTTAAATACCATGAAAGCAAATGTTTGCGATGGTGCCTCCCTAGCTCCATGGTCGCTTCTCCATTGTCCGTTCTAGAGGCTGCAGAGGTCGACCAAGACATGGTTGCTAAACATGTGCTTTTGCGGCTTATATTTGCATTCTATTTCTTGGGATCCTTTGTGTAATGTTCTAGCACATTATACTTCTAGATTGCAATGATCCACCTCCTATGTATGTGGTGTTTCTTGTACCCCTCTATGTCAGAATATAATGAATATTAGTTTTTTTCCTGAAGTCGTACTTTAGAAAGTTTGACCGAGTTTAAAAAATGTTAACATCTACAATAGAAAATAAATAAGTCATTAAAAAATCCCGACGGATATATTGATGTTAATATGGTAGTATGGATGTTGACATTTTTATTATGCTGTATTCCAAATTCATAAATGAGGCTAACTTATGACGAGCGAAGCCGAGGCCTGTCGGCTGTCGCCCCCTCCCTCCTGCTGCACCTCGTTGGTACGAATCGTCATCTCTGTCTATATGTACATCTTGTAAGCCACATGGTAGGATTAATTACTTCGTTGGAGAACCCATGATGTTGTGTAAACACTCCGATATAGTGAAGTTTTGTTGGTTGGCACTCATGGTGTTTTGTTCTTCTTTTTTTATAGTCATGTTTATAACAAGTGATATCATAGCCTGTGTTTGAATCTACGGTTTACGACAAGTCATCTCATTGATGCCCGATCTACCGCAACTAGACTACATCACAAGGTTCTCTCTCTGGCAAGCGAATATGCGGAAAATCATCGCCCAATCTTCTAATATGAATGGCGTTGGATGGATTCTACAAGAAATACATGGACTGCCGAGGAAAGCTAAAGGAGTGTAAGGCCTTGTCTTTGATTCGACTTTATCTGTTCAATAATATTTTGTAGGAAGTATTGCAGGAGAAATCTGCAGCGACCCTGTGGTTGAAACTAAAATCGATCTGTATGTTAAAAGATCTAACCAGTAAGATGCACATGAAGATGAGGTTGTTCTAGCACGGTTCCTTTGCTCGTTGCCTAGTCATGATGATCTAACACTTGCTGAAGTACAAGAGGCCCTCAAACAGAGAGAAAAGGTGAAAACTATGGTACAAGCATATGGGTCATCATCAAAGGAAGGATCTCTGCAGGTTCATGGAAGGACCGAGTAGAGGAATAACAACTATGGAAATAAAGATAAGACTAAGTACGATAAAAACTGTTCAAAGTACAAAGTCCAAAATAAAGAAAAAGTTCTGCAAGTAACTGTTAGAAAAACAATCATGTCAATTAGTATTGTTGGAAGCTACAGAATAAGGAGAAGAGAAACATTACTTACTAACCAAAAACAAAACGGATGGTGAAGGTAAGATTTCCATTGCTTCTAGTGACAATTCTAATGGTGAGGTTCTTTTTTTGCTTGTTCTGTTACTACTAATGATGATTCAGTTCGTGACTCTGTTTGCTCATTTCATATTAAGAATGTTTAAGTTCTTATGAGGTTGTGTAGAATGGAGATGTAGTGCATATGGGAGACAACAACCCATGTGAGATCGTGGGTGTTGGTTTTGTTTAGATCCGGATGCATGACGACATGATATGCACATTGATAAAAGTAAGACACATATCAGGCATGTCTAGAAATCTCGTCCCACTCAGTACTCTTAATGTTTAAGGGTACAAACACTTCGGTGAAGGCGGAGTTCTGAAGGTATCAAAAGGTTCTTGTGTTCACATGATAGGTGACTTGAATTCTACAAAGTTATATTTAGTTAGAGGAAGTACTATCATGGGTAATGTTGTTGCTGCTGTCATTAATCGTGATCCTAGTAAAACTAATCTATGGCATATGTGCCTTGAGTATATCAGTGAACATGGCATGGCAGAGTTGATCATGAGAGACTTCTTGGATGACTACAACATGAGTAAGTTGGAGTCTGTGAGCACCGTATTTTTGCCGATGCTAATTATATACTTACAAGCTTTGATGATTACTCGAGAAAAGTGTGGCCTTATTTTCTGAAACATAAATACAATTTTTGTATGCTTTTAAGAAGTGAAAAACTATGGTAAAAAAGCAAACTAATAGGAAGGTAAAAGTATTGTGTACTGACAATGGTACAAAATTACGTTCAAATGTTTTTGAGGATTATTGTAGAGACGATTTCATGATCAGGCACAACACCATTTCATACACTCCTCAACAGAATGATGTGTCTGAGCGCATGAACATAACCATCATTGTGAGGGCTTGTTGCATGCTATCCAATGTTGGTATGGGCAAACTTTTTAGTCTAAAGAACCCTCCACCACTCTCTACCTCATCAACATGTCACCTTCTATTCCACTCGATAAGAAAACTCCCATTTATACATGGTCATGTTCGCCTGTTGATTATTCACAATTGAGAATTTTTGGTTGCACTGCATATGCTTATATTGATACTAGAAAGCTAGATCCAAGAGCAGTTAAGTAGATATTCCATGGTAATGGTTCATGAGTTAAAGCATATAGATTATTGAATCCTGAAACTAAAAGATTTTTCTATGTAGGAATGTTGTTTTGAATTAACCCGTTATGTATCATGTGAGCTTGGCGCATGGATGCCTCTCCTGCTGGATAGGTGAAAGTTAGTGTATAGGTGGAGCACCTGGAAACTGTTGAAAATGATGTTGTTGTTCAAGATACGCTGGATGACAATATTGATGATTTTGTTGTTCTACACTCACCTACTGTTTTGCGGCAAACGAATAATTCCGTTGTTGCTGATAGACCGATACGAAACAAAGGTACCTATCCTCGTTAAATTTAAGAGTGTAATCTCGTTCATTATGTTTTGAGTTGTGTTGAACAGGTGGAGAATGATTCTGAGCCTACTACATATATTGAAGTTGTTGCATCCATTGACTGCATGAAATAGATTTCTGCTATGCAAGAGGATATGCAATCGCTTCACAAAAATGGCACATGGCATTGTTGTGTGCTTGCGTAAAAAAAGAAGGTTGTCCGCTAAAAGTGGATCTTTAAAAGAAAGAGATGTTTGTATCCTAACGAGCCTCAAAGGTTTAAGACAAGGTTAATAGCAAAAAGGTTTCAGCCAGATTCCAAGTATTGATTTTAATTATGTTTTCTCTCCTGTTGTGAAACATAGTTCCTTTCATGCATTTTTTGGTATTACGGCTATGCATGATCTTGAGCTTGAGCAACTAGATGTAAAGACTTCTTTTCTATATGAAGGATTTGTTGTGCCTGGTAAGGAGGATCTTGGTTGCTAATTAAAAAGTATCTTTATGGTATGAAACAGTCTCCGAGACAGTGATATAAAAGTTTTTGATTCATTTATGCTTTCACATTGTTTCAAGAGGTCCCAATATGATAGATGCGTTTATATTAAATTTGTTAAGGATCACATATATACTTGATGTTATATCTTGATGATATGGTGATTGTTGCCAAGAGCAAGAAAGATATTACTACTTTAAACACACACTTAATTATTGAGTTTGAAATGAAGGATATTGGAGCTGCTAAGAAAATACTAGGTATGGAAATTACAAGGAACACAAATTATAGTGTGTTATTTCTTAGTCAGCAAAGTTATATATTAAGAAAGTTCTTACTTTTTATACATGCATGAATGCAAAGCTTCTTAGTACTCATATTGCTCCTCACTTGAAGTTATCAGCATCACAATGTCCTAGTATCGATGAAGTTTATGAGTACATATCATGAGTTACTAATTCTAGTGTTGTTGGTTCTTTGATGTATGCCATGGTTTGGTTCTCGTCCTGATTTTTGGATAGTCGATACATGGCTAATCCTGGTAATGAACATCAGAAAGTTCTTCAGTGGATTTTTAGGCAACTTCGTGGCACATCGAATGCTTGCTCGAAATTTGGCAATACCGACGAGGGACTCGCAGGCTATGTGGATTCACATTTTACTTTTGGCCTGGATAATAAGAGGTCCCTCACAGATTATGTGTTCACTGTTGGCGGATGTGCTGTGAGTTGGAAGGCAACACTGCAACTAGTTGTTTATTAGTCTACAATCGAGGCAGAATGCATGGCTATTGATGGATCTTGCAAATAATATGTTTGGTTGAAAAGTTTGTATCATAATCTTTGTGAATATAATTGTTGTATTAAATTTTTCTCTGGCAGTCAAAGTGCCATATACCTTACTAAGGATCAGATGATGCATCAGAGAAACAAGAACGCTGGTGTCAGGTAGCATTATGTTGGTGATGTTGTACAAGATAAACTAAAGGCATACAAGTTTAGTAATCATGATACGCATGCTGTAAGACAAAGCCATTTCTTGTTTCCAAGTGTGATATTTACTCCAGCTTGATTGGTATAACTGTTTAGTGGTTGTTTGGTGCCAAAAGTGTATTTTTGTTGTTCAGAAAGATTGTTATTATCCATGATAAAATATAAAATTTGTCTCTAGGTGGATTTTTTTATGTTGCGGTCCAAATTCATAAATGAGGTAAAATTCTGAGAGCAGAGCGAGGTCCATCGCCTTGACAGCCGGCTAGGGTTAATCATTTCATTGGAAAACCCACGGCGTTGTGTAACCACTCTCGATATAGTGAAGTTTTGCTATCCGTGTCTGTTATTTTTCCTCTCTTTGTTGGAAAGTTTTTCCAATGTTAAAATCTTGTGTCTCCTTCTGTGGTTTTGTTTGGTTCTTCGCCTTTTATTGCCGTGTTGATAACTTTTTTGTAATTTTGGTCAAAGTTTCTGAATTTAACTTAGATCAAAGCTAATAGTATTATTCGCAAACAAAAAATAGATCTAATATAATATTTTGAATATTTTTACATCGTAGTACTATGAGTACTCCTCTGTCGGGTTATAGGTCCTACGCGCATACCTAGGTTGTTAATTTGACCAACAAAATATAACTTATATATCACAAAAATTATACCATTAAAAAATATAACCTCTAAGGTATCTAGTGGTATAATTTGTATGCTATAATATATACATTTTGTTGTTCAAATTGGCAACCTAGTTATCCGCGCGGGACTTATAATCCCAAACAGAGGTAGTAATACTTTGTCCCGTAGAGAAACTAGCACATGTCCCAAAAATCTAAGATAAACTAGCTTAATTACAGAGCCAATTTATACAACCACGGGATCCAGAGCTTGCTAGAAGGATCTAGGATAGAGAAAACGACATTCTGATATCTAAAACATGCGAATTTAAATAATTCTAAGTCACTTATTTCAGATGGCGGAACAATTAATAAGGACAACTTTTAGAATCATTTAAAGAGAAAATGTAGCCAGCTTGACATCTCGAGCATTTGTCCGTTACTGCTACTCATGATAATGAAGATGCGGACAACCGGTTTCAAAAAATACTAGGGTTTCCTGAAAGAAGGCACATAATGGAAGAAACAGGCGATGTGGCGGCTCTTCTCTAAACTCATCTAGGGTTTCGTCTCCCTCCTGACGATGCATCCGGTCCGCTCCGTCTCCACTAGTCTTTCGGTCTTGGAGGCATGGCGGACTAAGGGCTCTCGCCGGTGAGAGGGTTCTTATTTTTCTAGATTTTGTTCACTGTCTTCTTCAGGATTGTTGAGGTGGCGGCTACATCTTGACGTTGGAATAAAGTTCTCTCTGCTCTATCCTCATTCCAGTGGTGTGTTTAGTGCCGACGGAGAGCGCAAGTGTAAGCTGGAAGTTTCCCTAGATGGCCTCGTATTTAATCAACCTAATTAACCTAATCAACGCCGGAAACATCTCAGCCAATCAATCAAGAGATTATTCTTCAACAAGTGTAAGCTTGAAGGTTTCCCTAGATGGCCTAATATCCAAGCTCTAATTCTCGAAATAGGCTTTCGCCCCGCTTTATAAATAAAGCCACATCGGCCGAACTGATACAAGGTGATGGGGAGACCCCTTACATAGCCGATCAAGATAAACAAGAGAAAAACACGGAAGCCCACGACCCGCCACCGAAGACAATGCCCTGGGATCAAGAAGAGCCGGGGGCTCCACGACGATGCCCCCAAGAGGGTAACGACGCATCACGCCGCCGCCATCGAGACCGATAGTCAAAGGTTTTTACCCGGAGCCTTATCACGGAGAAGGTAGCCACATCGGCGCCCCCAAGAGGGTAACGATACCCGCAGGCACCACCGCCGATGGTGCCAAAGCACTGAGCTTTTGCCCGGAAAAACCTCCAAGCCGCTCCCGTCACCCGCCCATGCCCACCGTCCCCGAGTCTGGCTTCCGACACGTGATCCGGGAGCTGCCGAAGCCAAAACGATGCCAGCACCAAAGTCTCCCAATGTCCGCTCCTCGCCATCCACATGGCCGAAGAAGGGAACCATCACCACTACCACGGGGTTCGCCGAAGAACCGATCGCGCAGTCCACCTTCTGGAGCCGTCGCCCCGGCGTCCACGAACTCGAGCCCGGTCTCCGAACAACGCCACAACGCACCGACGAGGAGGATGAAGAAGGTCAAGCGCCGACCTGTCGGAAGGAAGCCACCTGACAGCTTAGGGGAGGGGGACATCCCCCCATCACACATGGTGATTGTCGTCCGGGCGCAACAGCCGTACCGACTAGGCCTAAATCAGGCCCGACCAGGCCCAGATCGGGCCCTGTCAGTACCGCCGCCGTGTTGCTGCAGCTAGGCCATCAGAGCCGCCGTCCTTCTCCGCGGAGTCGCCCCTACCCGCTCTGCCTCGCTCGTCATGGCGCATGGCTCGCCACCGGAGGCCTAGCTGCGCCGCTGCAGCAACTCCGTCCGGGCGACGGCGTACCAAGCACCGACGCCGGGAGAGGGTACCGCCACCGCGCGCCGAGGCCGCCAGCGAGCTCCGCCCGGTCGAATTCCACCACCCGATCTGCGCCGCCAGAGCCGCCGAAAGCCCTAGCGCCGGGTGA
Source organism: Avena longiglumis (assembly GCA_030063025.1). Classification (NCBI taxonomy): domain Eukaryota; kingdom Viridiplantae; phylum Streptophyta; class Magnoliopsida; order Poales; family Poaceae; genus Avena; species Avena longiglumis. The sequence goes on along the minus strand of CP125973.1, from coordinate 551,931,335 downwards.
AGGAGATCCCGCCGCCGCCGGCATCGGGCGGACTTTGCCGCGCGGCGCTCGCCAGCGGCGGCGGGGGAGGGAGGGGAGGAGGTGGGGAGAGGAGGCGGCGGGCTAGGGTTGCGCCTCGGCCGCCCTCCAGGGGGCGACGCGAGACGCGAGCTCGTGTTCGAGAGAATTTTTTTTTTTAATTATGAGTAGTAGCTAGTACAACAATTTGACTTTAGTGTTATTCAAAAACAGTTGGCTTTGTTCCTCCTGCGCCTCTTCTTCTTCTTCTTTCCGTCAAATTGTTTAAATTGGACTTAGTTATTAAAAAACAACAGTTTGACTTTTTCAATATATAAAGCTGCCGCGCGCTGTTTCTTCTTCTCGTCAGTTTCCAGATCGCCTCAGCAGCACCAGCAGTTGTTGCGATGAAACCCTTCTCCTGGAGCACCGAGACATACGTCCGGCCATCCCGGACATTCTACGTCGCGGTGCTCCTCTTCGTCGTCCTTTGGGCCCTCATATTCTACTCCACCAGCCTGCAATCCGGCGATGCTCTCAAGCCGCCGGCCTTCTTCTCGTTCCGCTTCGGCCGTCCCGACCGGTGCGCCGGCCGGTACGTGTACATGTACGACCTGCCGCCCCGGTTCAACGCCGACCTCGCCCGCGACTGCCGCAGGCTCTCCTCCTCCACCGACATGTGCAGACACCTGGTCAACGACGGGTTCGGCCCGGCGATCACCGACGGCGGCTCGCTCCCCGAGAGCGGAGCCTACGCCACCGACCAGTACATGCTGGACTTGATCTTCCACGCCCGGATGCGACGGTACGAGTGCCTCACGGCCGACCCCGCCGCAGCCACCGCGGTCTACGTCCCGTTCTACGCCGGGTTCGACCTTGCGATGAACATGGACAAGAGCGACCTGTCGGCGCGGGACGCGCTGCCGCAGGACATGGTGGACTGGCTGGTGCGGCGGCCCGAGTGGCACGCCATGGGAGGGCGCGACCACTTCATGCTAGCCAGCCGGCCCATATGGGACTTCCTCCGCGGCCCCGACGGCGGATGGGGCAACGCCCTCATGACCTACCCGGCCATCCGCAACATGACGGTGCTCGCCTGGGAGGCCAGCCCGTGGCACGGCAACGACTTCGCTGTGCCGTTCCCGTCGCACTTCCACCCGACCTCCGACGCCGACGTCGTCTCCTGGCAGAGCCACATGCGCAGGCAGGAGCGCCGGTTGCTCTGGTGCTTCGCCGGCGGGTCCCGCCCTGACAGCAGGAAGACCGGGCGCACCCAGATCATCGAGCAGTGCGGCAGGTCGAGCCGCTGCGCCATGCTCGGCAAAGCAGCGGCGACGAAGACGCCGGGGGAGTACTTGCCGAGCCATGCCATGCGGCTGCTGGAGAGCGCCGAGTTCTGCATACAACCGCGCGGAGACTCGTACACGCGCAAGTCGACCTTCGACTCCATCCTCGCCGGCTGCATCCCGGTCTTCCTCCATCCGATCTCGGCGTACGTCCAGTACACCTGGTACCTGCCCAGGGACTACAGGACCTACTCGGTATTCATCCCCCAAGACGATGTGAACGGCCGGAACGCCAGTATCGAGGAGGTTCTGAAAAAGATACCGCCGGCGAGGGTGGCGCAGATGCGGGAGGAGGTCATCCGGCTCATACCGACCGTCATGTACAGAGACCCGGCGGCAAAGGGCATGAAGTTCAAGGACGCGGTTGACGTCGCCGTCGAACGGGTCATCGACAGGGTGGCAAAGCGCCGCCGCGCTGCGGTTGAGGGTCGTGAGTGGCAGGACAGCGTCGACGGATACGATAGCTGGAAGTACGACTTGCTTGAGGATGGCCAGAAAGAAATAGGTCCCCACGAGTTTGATCCATATATATCCATGTAAACTGGAGATTACACACGTGTAGAGACAGTATTGTTTACTTTGTTAATGAGTTATATATATCGGAAATTCTATTCTCAGACCGGTCGCTGAATTGCAAAATCTGATAGAAAGTGCGAACACGTGCTGTCATCCAGCTTAAAATCATATAAAAAATTCAAAATTTCTTATAGATCAAACCGCTTGTCTGATTTATTGTCCATTTAGATTTAAAAAAAAAATTTATTACAATTATGTCCTCATTTCACTTGAAAATTGGGAATGTGCCACGACGAATAGGCTAATTGAAGAAATGGCACCAGCCGACACGATTTTGTTACGTTTGTGTCCTTTGACAGACCTGGCCGTTACGTTAAGCTTATTTGTCGTCAGTTTGACTCAGCACACATCCCACCAGTAAAATCGAAAACAATTAAATTTATATTCCTTCTAACGTGCGGACTCATCACTTAGCCCCTTCAACAGCGGAAAAATAACGGGTTAACAAAGTCTATCCGAAGGCCTCGCAAGTCCAGACGTGGCCGTCATGGGCATGCCGAGCGGCTACACACATGCCAGTCAAGTTCTGCTGATCTCGATACCATGATACGATTAATAGTACACACTTGGCATCACACGTCTAATGATAGGAACCGTAGGTTTATGGAAAGAAATGAGATTGAGCTCATTTTAGAGAGAATATGCGTATTGTATTTTAGGTGTTTGTGGATAAACTAGATGGGACTATGGGACCAGCAGGACCCAACACATAGTCGTGTTGAAATAACTCTTAAGAAAGTTTATTCCTGGTTTCTCCCAAGCCTCGAAGTGGCCTCTCTATGCGTGGCGAACGGCTACAAAGTCATGTCGGTCACGTTCTGTCGATCTCGGCACCACAATACAATTGATCGTACCCACTCGGTAGCACGCATGTATTGGTATAGAACATTAGATCTATGGAAAGAAAAGACTTTGAGCCTAGTCTTGATCGAATATAAGTACTGCACGGTAGGTGTTTCATGACGAACTAAATAGGAACTAATCGGACAGATCTAAAATTTCTTGATTTATTAAACTATCACAAATACAAATACAAATACAACGATTAGATCACAATATAAGCTCCAACTGATTTATATATTTTATACACCTCTCTTTGTTACTCGCTGACGGGCCCGTGGCCATGTCCTCTAGTCACACGTGGTGGTCTACTGAGGACGTCGGTGACAGCAACGGCGACCCGATGCTTCAAGGCGATCAGCGATCGAGGTAAGTCGTGAACGATGTCAAGCTCGTACTGCTTTGGGAGGGTGACCGGGTCCTCAAGTCAGGCCTACGCCTGGAAGAACTAGCTCTCTTGGGGCAACACCTCCAACACCTTCCCGCCAAAGTTGCAGAGGATCTGGTTCAACGCCTCCATCTTCATGGCTTCAATGGGAAGGCCTTCGAAGCATAGCTTGCACAGCCTTAGGTTGATTTCGTCCATGCCGTGGGCCTAGAGATTGTGGATGTGTATGTGAAAATATGGGTTCCAATGTCAAGCATTTCGTTTGAATTCGGAATAAATAATAAGAGAGAAGCATCTGACCAATTCCAAGCTCAACGGCTAGTTTTTTTTGCAGTGAGGCAGAGCTAAATTGACAAGGGATCACTGAGGCATAGAAAGATAATTAGGTGCCACTGGTCATTATTTCAAAAGTGCGTTAGTGGGGTAGAGGTTAGAGAGGCTGAGGAAAATATAATTTTCCTTAATCACATGTTCCAACCTTGCTGCTCTTGGGATTATTTCATTGGCATTTGATGCTAAGGGAGCAAGTTCGTCTGCATTTGATGCTAAGGGACCAAGTAGAGGTGTGTATGATTATAATGGGACTAAATTTAGGTGTATTTGACTATCAACTTCTGACGGAACTAGAATAAAAGAGTGTTTGCGCTTATCTGACGAAACTGAAATAGAAGTTTGCAATCATGATTACAAGCAAAACACTACTCAAACAGAAACCAAAGTAGAAGTTTTCGTTACGACAAGAATTTTACAATCAACATAAACAACTACTCGATACTAGCAGAACTAACAATACATACGTCAATTCTACACCACTACTGGTTTGGCGCCTCCTCTCACCTACTCATGCACCAACGGCGCCATCAGCACCTCCGCCATTGGCATCTGGTCCTCTGGTGCCGACGCCAACTCCTCCATTCGTAGCTATGGCATGACGCAATGGATGAATCTGCCGCCATTGGCAAACTCATCCTAGTAGTTGGTGTGCATGCTGGCACGGGTGAAGACCACCATATCGTAGCGGCAGTGGTAGGCGTGGTCATAGAGCAGAGTGGTGTCCTTGGGGTTGGCGAAGTGGACTATCAACATTGGGTCTGAATTATTCTTGAGGTCATACATGTGGCGCTCGTGACGGTGGCCATAGCCCTCAACGATAGAGGCACACGACAGTTGCCACCGGCCCCTCCTCATGCTAAAGTCCCAAATGCATAGGGCATTTTCCTCACAGACCCCGAACAGCTGGAGCTCCTTTGCGGTGGGCGGGAGCTATAAGGTGACCGTGGGTTCACTATCAGGGACGGAGACCTTCCTTTTTTCCAAGAAGAGGGGGATTGGAGATGGCGAGGCATCCTAGGATTGTGGAAAAGGGGAGAAGTTAAATAGGAAGGAGATGATAATGGGGCAGATGAGCGTAACCGAGGCGAGAATTGATGTTGATGATCAAGACAAAGCGAAGCCAATGGGTGCCTTGCTGTTCGCTGGCTCTCTTCTCTGGGGATATAATGGCACAACTAGAATTTTGGGGGGTGCGTTAGTAGAGAAGGAAGCGGCGGCGGGCGTGCTGCGTGTTATTCGAGGCGAGCATGCCATGTGTTGAATCTTATCGAGTAAGACACCTAGCGGCAACTACTCTGCGTAAAATTGTCGTGCATAACAAAAGTTCACGATTTTAGTTTAGGGATAAGAAAGAGAAAATTCTGCTGACTTTAAGAAATTCCAATGACGCGGACAGACTTTTCGTTTTTAGAAATCCACGATATCTCATACAAATAACCACAATGCAAGTTTAGTATTTACTATTGGAACTAGGTCACAATCCCACCTGTCATTCTTGATTTTTTGATAATTTGAATGGTCAGTTTGGAAATGTGGTCAAAATTGTCGACAAGCGCATTGAAATTTAAATCAAATTTCATTTTTTTAAGTTGTTTGGTATGGAATCCATCAATGGAATGAGCCCAAACTAGGCAGAGTGGTGCCTCTTGGCATTGCAAACAACTTCTCCAACTAGGGATATCAGGATTCTATGGAAAAACTTGATTTTTCTTTTTTTAATCTAGAAATTTGAATTCAAGGTGGGATTTTCCAAAGGAGGGCGAGAATTCCGGATGTCTAAGGCCGTGTGGCATTTTTCTCTAATGCTGGTTCCATGTTGGATGCCATTCCCAGGAGATTAGGATTTTTTATGGTGGTTCCATATATTGCTTTTTTCTTGAGTAATGCTTGGATAATTCAAACTTTGAACTGAAGGTACCCTAAATATTGGTCTAAAAATTCAAAAAAAAAAGGTTTGGGATGCCCCAGAGGTGTCCTAGGCTGGATCAAGGTGGATATTCAAAATTTAGAAGCCCTTAAGTGGTTACACACGCCAGAAAGTTTGGCCTTTTTTGAATCAAACCAAATGAAACTAAAAAAATGAAAATCTGCGCATGGAGTTCTTAATTGGTACCTACTACCAAGGAAATATCATAAACAAGAAATCCAGATATTTTGTATATGCAAACCTTCACCTGAATAGTTATCGAGTAGGAGTTAACTTCGATTTTAGCCCTAGTTATCGTTCTCACTTCCAAAAACATGGCATACCTTAATGGAATGAGCCCAAACATGGTAGAGTGGTGACTCTTGGCATTGTAACCAACTTCTCCAACTAGAGATTTCGGGATTCTATGAAAAAACTTGATTTTTCATTTTTTAATTCAAGAAATTTAAATTCCGGGTGGATTTTCCCATAGGAGGTGCAAGAATTTCTCATGTCTAAGGCCCCATGGCATTTTTATCGAATGCTAGGTCATCTTGGATGGCCATTCCTGGGAGATTTGGGATTTTATCATGGTGGAGATATATACTGCTTTTTTGAGTAATGCTTGGATAATTCAAAATTTGAACCATATGTACCCTAAACATTCGTCTCAAAATTGAAATAAAAATGGTTTTGGGTGCCCCAAAGGTGTTCTAGAATGAATCAGTATAGAGGATTCAAAATTTAGAAACCCTTATACGGTTGTGCATGCCGGCAAGTTTGATTTTTTTAATCAAACCAAATGAAATTCAAAATGAATCAAAAAATGAAAATCTATGCATGGAGTCCTTTTTTACCTACTACCCACGAAAAATCATAAACAACTGTTAGAGATATGCCCTAGAGGCAATAATAAATGTAGTTATTATTATATCTTTGTGTTTATGATAAATTTTTACATTCATGCTATAATAGTATTAACAAGGAAACATTAATACTTGTGTGATTTGTAAACTTAAATTGAAGTCCCTAGTAAAGCCTCTATACATCACTAGCTTGTTGGTTAATAAATGATTGTGGTTTCCCTATCATGAACATTGAGATGTTATTAACAATAAGATAATATCGTTAGGAGAATGGTATGATGGACATACTCCTATAGATAAGCGTAGCATAAAGATCAAGTCATTTTAATAGTTCAATTGCTATATGCTTTCTGATACATAGTAACCTAATTCCTTCGACCATGAGATCATGCATATCACCTTTACCGGATGGATGCTTTGATGACATCAAACACCACACCGTAACTGGGTGGCTATAAAGGTGGCATTGAGTGTTCGGAAAGTATTGGTTGAAACACATGGATCAAGAGTGGGATTTGTCCATCCATATGACGGATAGATATACTCTGGGCCCTCTCGTTGAAATGTCATACAATTAGCTTGCAAGCATGTGGTGCTCACAAGGGATCACATATCACGGTAACGAGAAAAGAGTACTTATCGGTAACGAGGTTGAACTAGGTATGCAGAGATACCGACGATCATAACCTCGGATAAGTAAACTATCGTGAGACAAAGGGAAATTGGTATCGTATGTAAGTGGTTCATTCGATCGCAAAGTAATCGTAGAAATATGTGGGAGCCATATGAATTTCCAGATTCCTCTATTGGTTATTGTTCGGAGAAGTGTCTCGATCATGTCCGCATAATTCACGAACCGTAGGGAGACACACTTAGGGATTCAACGTTGTTTGAGTAGTTATGGAATGATGAGAAAGAGATCGAATGTTGTTCGGAGTCTCGAATGGGATTCGGGATATCACGAGGAGATCTGGAATGGTCCGAAGAATAAGATTCATATAAGGAAAGTCCTGTTTCGGAGTTGGGGAATGTTTCGGTGTTTTCATCGGGAATGTTCTAGAAGGTTCTGGAATGTCCGGCACTCCGGAGGGGAAGGGTACATGAATGTGTTATATCAAGTTGGTATGATTGCATCATGTACTAAGTGTCATCGCTGAACAAAATAGAGGAATTAATCAAATCCTTGTTTGAAAAGTCAAACGCCAATTTGAAAGTCAAACGGCTATTTTTGGGAAGTGGAGAGGGAGGTGGAAACCGAGTTGGGGAGGAGTTCCTCCCCTCCACCGCCGGCTCACCTCCAAGCCGAGTTGGGGAGGGTCTCCCCTCCCCTTGGCCGGCCCCTCCACCTATAAAAGGAGGGGCAGGGCTCCCCTCCTAGACACCCAACATCTCCACCTCTAAACCCTATCCGCCGGCGCCGCCACCTCCACTGCCGCCGCCGCCACCCTAGGAAAAACCGCTGCCGCCGCCTAACTAACCCTAGCCGTCGGCTTGCCCCCTCCTCAGCGTGTCTAAATCCTAGATCGTCGAGGGCTCTCTCATAGTCCACCATACTCGCTCCGGCTTAAGGCGAAGCCCTGCGAGATCTCCCCTCTACTTCCGGTACCACGCCACAGTCTTTGGGAATCGCGAGAGTGCTACAACCTCCTTTCCCTCTTGAACAAGGGAGAGGAAGGTCTTCGTCAGTACGAACGTGTGACCGATCAAGGAGCGCTGCGAACACAACACCTAAGGATCGCTCACGCGATCTTGAGATCGGGAAAAATCGACTACATCACCCACGAGAATCCGCTCTCGTTAAACACTTTGGAATCTTCGAGGGTGAGTTATTCCATCGACTCGTTGCTACAATCTAGTAGATAGATCTTGGCTTGTTTGTTTGTATGCGGTAGAATTTTTTTGTTTTCCATGCTACGAAACCCTACAACAACACCTCTAGATTCTTTGGACATGCAATCCTTCACCTGGATGGATATCGAGTAGGAGTTAACTTGGGGTTTGAACCCTAGTTATAATGCTCACTCCCAAAAACATGGCATTCCTCAATGGAATGTTCCCCAACTTGGCAAGGTGGTGCCTCTTGGCAAACTGCTTCTCCAACTAGTGATTTCATGGTTCTATGGAAAAACTTAATTTTTCATTTTTAGAAACTAGAAATTTGAATTCTTGGTGGAATTTTCCAAAGGAGGTGAAAAAGTTCTTCATGTCAAAGACCCCGTGGCATTTTTCTCCAATGCTAGGTCATGTTGGATGGCCATTCCCGGAAGATTAGGATTTTCTCATGGTGGAGCTATATAATTCTTTTTCTTGAGTAATGCTTGGATAATTCAAAATTTGAACTGTAGGTACCCTAAATATTGGTCTCAAAATTCAAACAAAATGGTTTCTGATGCCCTAGAGGTGTCCTAGACTCGACCAGTGTCGAGGATTCAAAATTTACAAACCCTTATGTGGTTGCGCACTCTAACAAGTTTGCCCTTTTTAATCAATCCAAATGATATTAAAGAAATTTAAAATCAAAATAAAAACTATTGCGTGGAGTCCTTATTTGTTACCTAATACCTAGGAAAAATCTTAAACAAGACATCCAGATACTTTGAACATGCAACCTTCACCTGGATGGCTATCGAGTAGGGTTAACTTGGGTTTCAACCCTAGTTATCATGCTCACTACAAAAAACATGGCATTACTCAATCTAATGTGTCCAAACTTGGTGTGGTGGTTCCTATTGACATTGCAAACAACTTCTACAACTAGGGATTTCGGGGTTCTATGGAAATAAACTTGAGTTTTAATTTTTCAATCCATAAATTTAAATTCTAGTTGGATTTTTTCAAAGGAGGTGCAAGAATTCTTCAAGTCTCAGGCCCGTGGTATTTTTTCCAGTGCTAGGTCATCTTGGATGTCCATTTCCGAGAGATTGGGATTTTTCTCATGGAGGCGCTATATACTGTTTTTTATTAAGTGATATGGATAATTCAAAATTTGAATAGTAAGTACCCTAAATATTGGTCTCAAAATTCAACAAAAAATGATTTTTGTTGCCCCAGATGTCTTAGGTTGGATCAGTGCCGAGGATTCAAAATTTAGGAATCTTTACGCATTTGAAATACTTGTTCCCATTTGAGTGTTGCTCAAACCCCTATAACCCCATCGATTGTCTCAAAACCCCCTCAAAACCCAGCATAACTCACTTAACCCTAATGCCCCATTTTGGCCATTGGATGATAACCCCAGCAGCCAACTGTTTATGTTGGATCGGGTCTTCTAGAATTCCATTTGTGACTCCACAACCTAATTATGTTGAGCCTTTAGATTGCTGCATATGGATGGGTTAGACTATGTTTTATAAGGGCGATCCATGGGCAGGTTGTTCATGCAACCCGATTGGCTAGATTCGACGAGGTGATTTAGCCTGACTTTGGGTGCATTTTCTATGTTTCTGGCAAGAAATTTGAACTATCCAGAAAATTATGAAAAAATACAAATGTTGTCCACATACATCAGTTACATGTTTCATACAACAGATTTAAATACAGTTCACATTAATAGTTCAGATTCCCCATAACTCTAAAAACGACATTATTCTTCCTTGCTTCTTTCTGCAACTCTTCATAGTCTTCAAGCTCTAGCTGAATAAACAACAGTTGAAGTTAATTAAAATAAAGATGATCGAAATGCCAAACTAAACATGTTTTGAATCTTACCTTTCATCAGGAGAATCATACAAAGATAAAATAGGAAGGGATTTATTGTTTTCCTACAATTAGCAAAAAGATCTTCAAAACCATCCTCAATAACCCTAGCAACTTCTTCATATTCCAGTTCACCTCCTTTCTTTTCCTTTCCCATCCGCTTTCTTTTTTGTTTTTGCTTATTCTTCCCCCTTCATCAACTCCTGTGATACATTATCTTCTGGCACTCATCGTTCTTCAGCAACTTGCTTCTCATAAACTTCGTCCTGCACTTCTCTCATATCATCATAATCCTGCACTACATGTTCTTTGTCAACTTGTTGCACTTCCACATAGTCCTCAACCTCAACTTTGTCATTTTTCTTCCCCTCCGGCTCTGCGGTGAGCCAACATATCACTGCATGTGTAGTACACTATAGTCGTTGACATGACATTCATAGAACACCGTTCCGTAAATATCACATCCCTCATAGTGGTACAACAGAAACATTGCGGGTCCATATTACGAACATACACACATTATTACTATTATAATGCCAGAAGTTCGAGACTTCAAGAGATTCAACTTACAAACTAAACTTATATTGTTTCAGTGGAAGATTCAAAGTTTCAACTTAAACTTTGAATTGAGCTCAACAACTTATTATATAAAGTTTATGCTGCTCGGTGATACGTCCAATTTGCATCACCATTCTATATCATAATTTGCCCCTATTCATTGATATATGTCTTATTATGAGGTATTACTTATGCATTTTCCACTGTTTTTGCATGTTGGATGATTCTTGGAGGATGGACTGCCGGAGTATGGATTCTGATGGAAAAAGATGTGTTTTGATGCCATTTCGCGAAGATCAGAAAAATACCAGAAAAATATGGGAAATTATATTTTCTCGGAAGACGAAGGAAGCCAGAAGGGGAGGCACAGCCGGGCCACAGGGGGCCCACACCCCTAGGCACGGGCCCACCTTGCACCACGCCTAGGGCAGGTGTGGCCCACCTGCTGGGGCTCCGACTCCGCCCTCTCGCCTATATCTTCCTCACGGAACCCTAACACCAGGGGTGACCACAGATAGATTTCCGCCGTCTCTGCAGGGCAGAAAACACCGAGAGAGAAATATCTCTCCGATAGACAGATTTCTATCGGGGAAATTCCTTACCGGAGAGGGGTGATCATCGCCATCAACACCGTCATCGATCTAGGCTTCATCTCTCCACCAGCACCATCATCACCACTCCATCCCGTTGTAACAATTGTGTTGGATATTGCTTTAGTTCTTAGGGGAAACTTTCCCGGTGTTAATTACTATTGTAGTTGATGCTTGTGAGTGGAACCATTGGATTATTGTTTATGTTCAGATTGTTATTCATCACCATATCATCTTTGATCTTGATCCATATGATGTCTTGTGAGTAGTTCGTTTAGTTCTTGAGGACATGGGAGAAGTCATGTTGTTAGTAGTGGATTTGTGTTGAGTTATTATTCAATGATTTAGTATTTAATTTGTGGTGCTATTCTTCTAGTGGTATCATGTGAACGTCGACTACATGATACTTCACCATTTATGGGCCTAGGGGAATGCATTGTGTATTTGGCTACTAATTATGGGGTTTCCGGAGTGACAGAAACTTGAACCCCCGTTAGGACACCATCGCATAAGGGAGCGTAGGATCTTAGAGTTTAAGGTTGTGGTTAGGTTTATATATTAATTACTTTCCTGTAGTTGCGGTTGCTTGCAGGGGGTTTAATCACAAGTATGTATTAGTCCAAGTAAAGTTGGTACATTAGCACAGGTTCACCCACACAACACCAAAGAAGTACTCACTATTTGAAGAAGCAGTACTTTGGGAAGCACTTGTGTCCTCGAGAATGTTTGGTCCTTATAAGTATTTCCACCGGCTTATCCTCGAGAATGTTTGGTCTTTATTACTTGCACTTTGTTTTCTTGCTTTATCAGAAACCCACTAAAAATCCGTTTGCTAAGTATTTACAGAGAGTTCCTGCTCCATACCACTAGTTAACACCTTCTGCTCCTTGTTGGGATCGACACTCCTATTTATCGAAAGTACTGCGATACACCCCTATACTTGTGGGTCATCAAGACTATTTTCTAGCGCCGTTGCCAGGGAGTGAAGCTCTATTGAAGAGTGGAACCGGTAAAGGAAACTTCTACTATGAGTATTGCTTTTTGTTACTGCTTGTTACTTTGTTTCCAATATGGATAACCCACTTGTTTTTCTGTTTAGGAAAACTACTACCACTGCTAGGGTAGTTGATGAACCACCACCTGTTGAGATAGATCCTTTTAAGATACCTACAAGTATTGTTGATCATGTTATGGATAATTATTATTTTGGGGATGGAACTGTCCATCCTGGTGATCATTTGCTTTTTATTCATGAATTATGCGGGTTGTTTAAGTGTGCAGGTATCACAACTGAAAAGGTGAAGAAGAAGTTACTCTCTATATACTTGAAAGGGAGAGCTGAAGAATGTTATAAGTTGCTGAAGAATGGACAATCCATGGATTGGGAGGAATTGGCATCTCTCTTTTATTCTAGATTCTATCCTCCCAGTGAGATTCATAAGGATAGAAATCTGATATATAACTTTTGTCCTCATGATGGAGAGAGTGCATCTCAAGCTTGGGGGAGATTGAAGTTATTAATGCTTAAATGTCCTATTCATGAACTCCCTAACAATATTATTATCAATGACTTTTTTGCTAGGCTTTCTCTTCATGATAAAGATTTACTAGATGCTTATTTTGCTGGATCATTCACGCGTATGAAGGAAGAAGATAAATGGGATCTACTAGACCATATTCAAGAGAACACTGAAGCTTGGGAGAATGACAAAGGAAGAAAGTCAGGTATAAACTATGATTATGAATGCATTAAATATTTTATGGGAACTGATGACTTCCGTGATATTAGTAATGAGTTTGGTCTTGATTCCCAAAGTATTGCCAACTGTTTTAAGGCCTTTGCCTCTTACATAGAAATTCCAAAAAATAAGTGGAATAAGTACCATGCACCTTATAAATATGTTGTTAGTCATGTTCCTGTTAGAATCACCGAAGTTTGTACTACTAATCATATTGTGCCTGAACCTTATGTTGAGAAAATACCTTTCCCGGCTAAGGTAAAGGAGTATTCTATGATGATTAGTGCAGATAATAAAGGTACTAAGAAAACTGTGGAGCTAGATGAGCAATTGAATATTGAACCTGTGGTAGCTATTGTGAAAGACCCTATCACTAGAAATATAGAGGATGAGCACATTGTCTTCTGTGAAGACGCTTCTAATATTATCTCTCATCCTAGTAAGACTAGAAAATCTAGTGTTCCTGTGCTTTCTGTTAAAATTGGTGATCATTGCTACTATGGTTTAAGTGATATTGGTGCTAGTTCTAGTGCTATTCCTTATGAGCTTTACAGGGAAATTATGCATGAAATTGGTCCTTGTGAGCTTGAGGACATTGATGTGTTTATTCACCTTGCTAATAAGGAAACCATTTTCCCTATTGATATTGTACAAGATGTGGAGGTGCTTTGTGGTAAGATTAAGTATCTTGCTGATTTTCTAGTGCTTAATTCAGCAGCTAGTAAAACTTGTCCTATCATTTTTTGGTAGACCTTTCTTGAAAACTTCTGGAGCTATTATAGATTGTAAGAAGGAGAAAGTTTTAACTAAGTTTGATGGAGATTCTTATAAGTTTAACTTTTCCTAATTTTTTAAAGCTCCTTGTGTAAATAGCTTGCCTAATGGAGATTTCAGGATGGAACAACTTTCTTCTATCGATCTAGTTTATGACCTTGGACCTCTTTTTGGTGACTGTAAGTATGCTCCTTCTTGTGATAAAATTGATTCCTTTGATGGTTATATTGTCAAATTTATTCAAAGTGCTACTGAAAGTTATTATGAGAGAGGGAAACATGGTTTTATGCTTCTCAATAATGTTAAGTTTCCCCGTTTTATGTTGAAAGCTTTGAAGTTGCATTTGTTTGTCTTCCTATGCTAGTGGCTTTTTGTTTCAATTTTTTTTCTCATGATACCCACATGCATAGGAAGTGGGTTAGACTCAAATGTGTTGGTTATTTGCTTCTTGATGCTCTCTTTCATTCCAGATATATATCTCCTTTGTGAGCATCTTTGAAAGTTTCAAGCCTAACTTAAGGGCATTAAATAAAAGTACTTGTTGGGAGATAACCAAGAGTTTGGTTGAGTCTTGGAAGTTATTACCTCAGTAATAACCGCTCCTTATCCTTTTTGTTTTGGTTTTTGAGTCAAGTTCAACTACTTTTCAGAAGTAGAGGAGTTGTGAAAAGTGGCTGTCCTGGGACAGATTTTTGTGTTGTATTGTAAAAAATTGTGAGGCATCTCAGTACATCGGATGGAGCTGTATTTTTCTGAGCTTGTTCTCCAGGTTGTTACACAACATTCATTAGTTCTGCACTTTTTGATTTGAGCTACAGAAGGTTTTTGAAAAAAAATTACCTGCTGGTCTGTTTTGACAGATTTCTGTTATCATTTGCATTTGCCTCTTATAGAAGCCTTTGTTTTGATGGATTTCAGTCGAAGTGTGAACCTAAAGGTTAATTGTTTTTTCTTACACTAATGTTGCCATTGAGTTTTGTGTGAGACCTTGTAGGAAAGGAAATTCTAGGAGAAGGAGAAAAGGAGTCTGCAGAGTTCGTCTTTGAATAGGTAGAAGTGGTGAAAACAGAAGTTTTGTGAAACCCCAATCTTTTTATATTTTTAATGTTTTTATTACATAAGGGAAGTTACGAGACGGAACAGAGAAGGAACCGGAGGCCAGGGTGGCCAAACCCACCCTAGGCGCGGGACCCAGCTGGCAGCGCCTGGAGGGGGGTGAGACCACCCCGAGCTCCGACCCCGCCTCGTTTTCGTATCAAAACCTTCCTTATGCATTGAAACTTCGTAATATATAACCCCTCGGATCCCCCGAGGTTCGTGCATCGTGTTCTCATTGTGTTTTCGTTTCGATCTATTTCTGTCAGGAAATCTTCTCAAGTTTAGAGCACCATGGTCTCCGCCAACGACAAAGTTAAGAAGCGCGAGGAAGATGATCCCCACAAACCCAAGGAGGAGGAGATTTTGGTAGGTGATGAAGAAGACATGGAGGAGGACAAGCAACCGGACACCCACGCTACCGTTTCAAGCATTGGGGTGGTGGCAAAACCTACCAAGCTTAGGAGGACAACACGGATGTCTACAACAGGGAAACCTCCACGTCATACCCTCTCTCCACGGTCACCTCCTCCAAGTACCAAGAAACCCTTCCACACTCTTATACATGAGCATCAATATCAACATGTGCCCAAAGGGAACTTGCCCTCGATGTGGGATATGCCTTGTTCTAACCATGCAGGGGAAGAGCATACTAAGAAGGAAGAGTGGGGAAAGAATAACAAGGACTAGAATTCTCAGCCCGACATGATCATGAACCGCATTGAGCAGAATTCGGAGTTGATTCGTACTCTGACCTTTGAGATTGAGGAGTTGAGCAAGCTGATTGAAGAGCTTATCAAGAGAACACCACCACCACCAAAGGAGTAATTCGTCATCAGGTTTGGCATCCCCTTGGCTTGTTCCAAGCTTGGGGGGAGTGTCGCGGTATCACAACCATTATATTTTATCTTTTACCTTTTTAGTGGATTCATATCTTTGGTAGAGAGGTTATCTTATAGTTTGGTTTACATGTGGAAGTATCTCTCCTTTAGTTGGTTATCTATGTATCCTTTGGTGTGAGTGTCTTTATGGAATATTAATGAGAAGTTTCATCTTTTACTTTTTGCACTTCTTATTTTAGTTTGCAATCTCTATTATATGATGGATCTTGTTGATCAGTATTGGCATCACTTTGGGAGCATCAAGTAAATCTAAATTGGTTTTGGCAAACCAAGTTCTGGTCAGTAGCAACACTTTTTGAGGTTTGAAAGAAAAAGAGAAAAAGCTTACAGGTATTTTGTATCATTTATTTTCTTTCTTGTTGGCTCATAAGCTTAGTATTCCTTATTTAAGATCTTTTGTGTTTTCAAGGAAGATTGCATGTTTGGCTTTATCACTTGTAGGCTTGCTTGTTTCTTTCAACTCTTTTGCTTGCTACCCAGCCTTGCTAGCCAAACACTTGTTATGAGAAGGCATACTTCTCATTCTTCCAAACCCTTTAACCAAAGCCTTTGCCATTTGTGGCCACCATATCTACCTATTAGCAATTGCTATTCCAAGAAAATTCTCAAGCTTCATCTATATTTCGAATTAAAAAGTATTTTGTTATGTGAAAACTAGTTAGTAAATCCCTCACGAACTTGATGGCACATCTTATTTACTTGCCCCTAATAATCTTGAACCATTGTGTCATCGAAGTCGTATATGCTTGCATCTATACGTTGGAATTAGCAGAACCATCTTGTCACGGGGAACGCTTTCAACATTGCACCTATACGTAGTACACAGTTGATATCATGCTCTTTTGTTTATGGATGTCGACGGTGTGAAATAAAGAGGGAACTTGTAAGTCCATGGAGTGATATATGTGTGTTAGAGGAACACCTGGGCCGCTAGCCTAAGCCATGCCCAATCATGGTGGAAACTTGCAGGATCACCATAATGAGCTATCTATGAAGCATCCTCAATAAAAAGCTATCCACATAGTAAATAAAAAGATTGCTGATATGCTCATTGTCTGCTTGCCTTGTCATTTTGGTTATGGGATAGCTCCTATACCATGTGCAAGGGGTATCCCGTTGGCGGTTATTTATGATACATATGTACTTACAATGATAAGAACTTACCGGTGACCAAAGTTGAGTAGCATGAGGAGCGACCCTCATACTCAAGGGACTTGAGATTGCCAACTTATATTTCGTCTAGCATATACTCCATCTTTGTGCACTTTAACCTTAATCATCTCAAGATTCCTATGATAGGGGCAATGAGGGCTCAAAGCTAGTAAGTACCATAATCTTTTGAAAGCTCTTTATGACTTGAAATCCCTGCTTCCCTCTATGAAGGGACCTTTCTTCTATTTACCAAGTTGAGTCAGTAAACCTGCTTCCTGTCTTTCTCCAGCAAGCATTTGAGTTGTTGTGTTGCAGGCATTCATATGGTTATTTATTCAATCATGTTGTTTATCTTCCTTGTTTCCACAAGACTCTTATCTATTGAGTATTACTTTGAAAGACTTCATTTTGAAAAACCCTTTTGAGCAAAGAGTGCTCCTGTTATAAAACTTCTACAAAAAGTTTTTTGTGAAACTGTTTGCCAGCCGTTCTCTGACTAGGAACAAGAGTTTGCCAATTCCAATTATGATTTATCTTTATGCATCTCTATTGTGACTCCTATACTTGTTGCAAGCTAAATTATATAATGGCGAGTTGCTTTCTTCTATGAGTTGTGTAATGGTAAGTGTGATGCTTCTTGTCCGTATTCTTTTATCGACACTTTACTCCATAAACATGTGGACATGTTTAATGAGCTCAGTTTTCGCTTGGGGACAAGCGAAGGTCTAATCTTGGGTGGAGTTGATACGTCCAATTTGCATCACCATTCTATATCATAATTTGCCTCTATTCATTGATATATGTCTTATTATGAGGTATTACTTATGTATTTTCCACTGTTTTTGCATGTTGGATGATTCTTGGAGGATGGATTGCCGGAGTCTGGATTCTGATGGAAAAAAGGTGTTTTGATGCAATTTTGCGAAGATCAGAAAAATACCAGAAAAATATGGGAAAATTATATTTTCCCGGAAGAAGAAGAAGGAAGCCAGAAGGGGAGGCGCAGCCGGGCGACAGGGGGCCCACACCCCCTAGGCGCGGGCCCACCTTGCCCCGCGCCTAGGGAAGGTGTGGCCCACCTACTCGGCCTCCGACTCCGCCCTCTCGCCTATATCTTCCTCACGGAACTCTAACACCAGGGGGCGACCACAGATAGATTTCCGCCGCATCTCCGGCAAACATATTTCTGCCAGGGAAATTCCTTCCCAGAGAGGGGAGATCATCGCCATCAACACTGTGTTGCCTGTCAAAACTCACCGGCGGGCAGCGACGAGCAACACGAAGAGCCGGGAGGCTCCCAGAACTGCTGGTGGGCCCTGGTCCCTCGGGCAACGTCATAAAACTCCGACGCAGCATACCGCTTGGTTCGAGCGTGCCACGACCTATACCTGGTCGAAGGTGAAGGATTGCTCCGATTTATTTCCTGCATGGTAAACAAGTATACGTAAAATTCGAGCCGTGACCGGCTCCCAGGTTTCCCTGTAAATCGGCTCCTAGAGCCGATTGCCCCATGGTTTTGCATTAGATTTACGACAACATGGGGTTTTGATCACTACAAGTTAAATCGATCTCTGACGGTTTAACGTTTTCACCATGCAATTCGAACGTCCTACACGTAATTGAGCCTGGTATGTACAAAAGATGAAGAATATTAACCCTAGAGGAGGCCTAATAACCAACGTAAAGTCAATTACCGGAACAACTTCTCTAGAGCGAATAAGCCACATCCCTACGTACTACTAGATCGTTCAACCCGTTTGTAAGGCCTGACTACGTAGATATCAAACTAAACCTTGGCGAGCAAGGCACAACCATAACAGATCGAATCAGCTAAATAAAGATCAAGCAAGGTGCTACCCTTGCACTTGGGAAAAAGGTGCAAAGGTAGCGAGACAACTAGAGGTAGCAAAACCAAACGATTATAACGAAGAACACCGATGCTAACCTCAACAGATCTATGATAATAATGTTACTCGCCATCAACAAGGCTTCAGTACGAGTAACACCAAATAACGCATAAGTAAAAATACTGCCTAGATCGCAAGATGCAATCTAGGCAGCATGACACTTACCCGAAAGAAACCCTCGAAAACAAGGGGTGGCGATGCGCCGAGATTGTGTTTGTTGTGAACGTGGTTGTCCTCCTTTTCTCAATAACCTTAGGTACATATTTATAGTCCGGAGACTCTCTACTTTTGGAATAACTCTACAACTCTATCTTTACCTAAACTGAAACGGAACCTAAACTAACACGGAACCTACTATGATACAAGATACACGGGCAATTTAGCCCAAATCCACGCACTAGGCCGATCCAACAACACGTTGAATATACACATCTTCCAAGCCCATCTTGATCACGGCCCATCCCCTTCTTTGGCCAAAATATGGCGATAACACATGCCCCCCTGGTTTTGGCAATGATAATTCCAAAACCACTCTGCTGATATATTTTTTCCTTCCCCCTCTTTTTTTTGTATCGGGTTGCGCGTTGACAGAATGCGTGGCAGAACAGAATCGTCACGCTACCCCCTCATCATGATGCCCTGTCTTCTCAACTCCTCCGCAGTGCATGATTTGACGATTTTGGCAGACATTCGGGAAACCGCTATGGCGGTGAACCGCTCTCTACTATTCCCTTATTTAAATCCACCTAAGCGATTCGCAATCCCCATCTGCCTCCAATAGCCAAAACCCTTCTTCCTCCGCGAAAAACCCTGTTTCTTCGCCATGGCCTCTTCCTCTTCCTTTGTTCCTCCGTCTTCCAACAAAGTGACATGACGAGAGCCGACGCCAGAGCACCCACGGCGGTCTGATTTTCGCCCGATGGTGGGGCGAAAAGGATGGGATTTCTCCGTCTGGTCGGAGGACGATGCGTCCACGACCGGGAGCGAGAGCCTCTGATTCCTCGTTGACGGGAACCGAGGAAGAGCAACGACGCCTGGTCTTGGGGCGGCGTCGAGTCCTCCGACGAGGAGGAGAAGGAGGAGACCTCCTCCGGCAGTACCCACGACAGCTTCCGCGGGTCAGCGAGGACACCGAAGATGACGACGAGGACGAGGAGGCCCCAGCTTCTTCAAAGAAGCGGCAGACGGCCTTAGCGGCGACCAAGACAAAACAAGACGGCAGCGCTGAAGACAGCGAACAAGACGGCGGCGACGACAGCGGCGACGATCTTGCTCTTTAGATTAGGAACTAGTAGTAGTAGTAGTAGTAAGCTTCCTTTTGTAATGTAAGCGATCACCTTTTGAATGAATGAAAATCTGTTTCCCAAAGATTGCCTTGTTCGCCCCCTAATTTTGCCAATAACTTAAAATAAGTTGATGCTCCAGAAGCCGATGACACTGTATCGGCTTTCAACACATTGCACTCATACAGTCAAACAAGTCAAATCGCAAAGAGCCGATGACCACGCATCGGCTTCTCCCAAAAAACGTTGATGTGGTCAAAACTTGGTCGCATACTTAGGCATCAAAAGCGGCCACTTCTTAGTTTCAAGCGGTAACTGCGACCCTCTTCAAAAGGCGACCTAGATCCCCAATTTCCCATCGACTGCACCGAGCTCACAGCAACAAGAACCCTCAATCCTCAACTGCAGATCCATCTCCACGGCAAACCGGATGGC
Source organism: Avena longiglumis (assembly GCA_030063025.1). Taxonomy (NCBI): domain Eukaryota; kingdom Viridiplantae; phylum Streptophyta; class Magnoliopsida; order Poales; family Poaceae; genus Avena; species Avena longiglumis. The sequence goes on along the minus strand of CP125973.1, from coordinate 551,910,952 downwards.
GGAATCGTCAACACCAACCTGCAGGTCTCCGATTCAAGGTACGCCCACTCTTCGCATGCAGCGATATTAGAACCTAATGGCGAACACGAATTAATGCTTTTATTCCACCATTACTTTCTAGGTTTGGACATCCTGCTGCGCATCCTCTCTCCCAAATTCCCTCTGTCTTGGCCTCGTATAGATTCTAGTCCCTTATCGATTTCTTGAAGCAAATAGAATCCTTCGTAAGCCAAGACCTAGATCGAACTCTTGGGCCGCTTGCGAGCACAGCCTAATCCCCTGAACATTGGGTTTCTTGGTTCAAGAGGGTAGCTAGAGCTTACCAATCCCAATGGGAAACTACGGAATAGCCGATGCCTTGCATCTATCATTGTCTCCTCTTGAGAAACATGAGAATCTTCTCAAAACCATCGGCTATTTTTGGTCTGGACGCCAATCGCTTCATGTTCGGTCATGGCCCCATGTCACCAACTCATTGGACGTGGTGATGATTACTGGTCTGGATGTTACATCACCCAGCCCTTCGCTTTAAAGCCACCAAAGTCCCTACAAACTGTCTTCTAAAAGCAGACGCATTTAATGGGGTGCCTACCTCCAACGCCATATGAAAACAAAGGGCCTGTCTCGGAAAAGAACACACCGCTTTCTCAATTTCTGGAGCACTTCATATTTTGTGGCCCTTCCTAGCTCCCACCAAAACTATCTTTCCTTGGCCCATGAACGGCCAAAGGCACTCAACTTGGCCTCGACAAGCTGTTCCTTGGAGAAGTCTATCGATACCTCCTTGATGTCCATCAAGCTTCTCCGTGTAGCGTCAAAACAGTGGTCCTTGGTGGTTTATTCAGCTATGGGCTCAGCTGTATTTACAGAATCACATCCCAAACTTCCCCCTTTTGGCGAGCTGCATCTTTCCAGATGTAAAAGGGAAGCAGATCCGATGCACCAGCTATGGCCAAGCTTTGTATCGACTGCCAGGCAGTAAACTGACTCCTCAGGAGGCATCCAAATGGTTCAGCACTTTCTTCCAAGGCCTGGACAGCCCTACCTTCTTCCCTTACATGGAGGAATCTGAACATTTTGAAAACCCACTCTCCTTCAGGCTGGATAATTTTGCCGATGACACTAGCACTTTCGGCGGCTCTTTTCCACCGTGATTCGTCCTGTTCCTTCCGGTTGGCATGAGTACGTCCAATGAATAATCAAACTGGATATGAATTCTACCAGTCGTAGTGGCTCAATTTGGCCTTGGACAAGTAGCTCCCCTTCTTTCTCCATCACCTTACAGAGAGCGAGCCGACTGCTGATCCTCTTACCACCAAAGGTGCTATTCCTTTTTGATGCTCGACCATCCCAATTCCCAACGACCTCACCTTTGCCTCATCAACCGATGGCTTTGAAGACGGTGGTCGATGTGGAAGACTCACGCCTTCAGAGAGCTCGGGACCGTTCTTTGAAACAGCTTGACGACTACGACATCCCGTGGAACAGTACCACTACTTGCAAATTTCCTTGATGCGATTTGCAATTGATCCTTTATTAATCCATTCTTTTCTTTGCAGCAACAAGATGGCCTGAGCCTACATGCAGTGATGGCTCCCTTTGAGTTCTTTCCGCCACTCGTGGTTCTTTTACGCAAAAACTCGCCACCTCTAAAAAAGGTCATAATGTAGAAACAGCCGATATCACCACAATCGGCTTCCAAGAACCCATCTACCTCTAAGCCAGCTGCCCCTCGAGTTCCAACTAAAACAAGAACGACGACGAGGAAGGTAGCTGCCAGGAAGACCTTGAAGCCTTGAGCCCTTCTCCGTAAAAGCTTGCGTAGGGTGATCTTCGCCTTGATCGATCCTTCTAATTCTTCCATGCAGACCTGCTTGTACTCACTGGTTCTCCTTTTTTACAGGCTTCCATCGAAGACACCTCCAGTGAGGATACCTAGACTAATTGTAACACCCTCAGAATCGGACCTATGCAAGTTTGAGCAAAATTCGCCAAACCCGCATAGAAACGATTCAAAGGTGCCACCAGCACTTCGTGCGGGAAAACGAATAATAACATTACACAACGTCCTCGATGGGACCCACGCAGAGATATATATATGACTCCATGAGTCAAGAATACAGATATAATATACAAAGATCCAAATCACCTTGAAAATGATAGAGCGTCCGACTACGGACAAGATGCAAATGGGGCTAAGAGCCCGAAGAATAACCAATGGCGTCCATAACCTGCCAGGAAGCGGAAGGGTAACCCTGCTAACGGCGTCGATCCCAAAACTGCTTAAACAAAAGGGTGCCAAAGGGCAAAGGAAAAGAAGGAGCGTCAAGATCGAGGCCAGTACACGGCGAGGCTAGAATTCGGCGGTCCTCGCCTACATAGGTATGGTGGACTGAGCGGCAGCGGCAGCATGCACTAAACAACCTATAGAGACTCGATACAACTGGCGGATATCAGAGGGGGTAAGAATGACCTATTCGGATCCAACCTGATACTAGCATCAAACAAACCCATCCTGGCGTTTCCCCCTCGAGACCAAACGAGGAAGTCAACCGAGGAACTCACACAGTTGGCAGTTTTACTTATTCAGTTATAGTTGTGGCACTTTACTAGTCAGATTTAGGTAATCACGATAAAATAAGCGATGGGCACTTTTAGTTAACCATTCCGTTGTAGTTGCAACAATTACTAATCGAATCTGAGATAGCATGATATAAACGCAAAACCCGGCTTGTTGGTACTTTTATTCAGCCATTTCGTTGTAGTTGCAATAGTTACTAGTCGATACAATTGTCGGCGACAACCAAACAAGCAATTGTGGGCGTATTAATTAGCCATTCCATTATAGTGGAGCTGATTACTAGTCATTATAAGTCAGATTTATAGCGATAAACTTTAGTTATGCTTGTCTATGATCGAGATATGCTCCAAGTCGTCCATATCCATGGACACGGCTTTCGGAAAGTTTTACCGGCCGGTGCACCAATAACAACGCTCGATCGACCTCGAAAAACCAAAACAAACCCAACGAGGCTTTCACACGAACAATCACAGGATTCAGAAATATTTGGGTCCACCCCTTAAGTAGATTCCATAGCGAAGCTAGCCGACTCGAGACGGCCTCAAGGTTTGTGGGGGCGTAAACGATGGGAACCCGAAAGTGTGGCTGGGCTTGTCGATACCACGTAACGGGTCACAATTCCTAAATGATAAAGGTGCTCCTCGCACAATTTAAATACATAAAGTAGCATGGCATAAGTCAGGATAGTAGTAAAACCTCAAACTAGTTTGTGGCCCCAAGAAATAAGACCAATCAAGCTCGCTCGGGGTCCCATACCTCCCGGATGTGGATAGCGATAAATCAAGGAATGTATCAAGTACTCGGGGTCTTACGGACACAAGTGGGCGTTCGGAAACCAAATATTTTCTATCACCCACCGATGCCTCTGCTTATTTCAATTTTAGTTGTTAAACAGAAATTAAAGTGACGATAAGTAAAACTAGAATCATCTCCAACATCAACATGCGGCAATACATCAGCAACTGTGGCATTTGACAACACGCGACAACACTTGAGCAAGCGACTACGACACGCAAGTCCAACTATCTACCAAACAACAGGTCATAGGATGTGTCCAAGGCAATATACGGCTGCAGGGGATATCAAAGGGGTACGAAAACTAGAGCATCGCAACACAGATAGCAATAGATCAACAGAAGGGAATAAAGACTATAAAAGTAAGATAGGTAGAAAGGGGGAGATGCTCGCCTGAAAACATTGTCGAAGGAACAACCGAAGATCGGGGCGAAGCTCACATCAACTCAACGGCCTTATCCGCGAAGAAGCAAAGCACTAGAAGGAACACCGGATGCAATATTTAATACAACGGCGGAAGATCGGCATGATGCATGAATGATGCATGGCATGGCAAAAGTGCGATGCACTTAGGTCAAGATTAAGCGGAACCGGGGTCCCGACATTAATTAGGTGGTTCAAGTTATTTGGAAGCCCCGCAATTTAAGTGTTGTTTTAACAAGGCAAGATAATATGCCGGTTCGCTACACAAGTTTGAATGAGGCCAATATAAGGCTAGATTTGCCCGCATATGGGCCCCATATTTAATTATTAGGTGAATCGGCATAAGGCCCCCAAACCACATGACATGCATGCGAGATGACAATTAAATATGCGACAAGTTATTATTATGTTATAAAATAGGGTTCTCGGATAAGGGTCACACTTTAGGGTTCTCGACGATCTTGGGGGTTCCGGGGTTCGGGGTTGGTCTCGGGGTCCAGGGTTCGACGAGTTCGGTCTCGGACTCAGGGGCAGGTCTTGGCGTCGGGCAGATCTTGCCGGTCACACGGGGTCGATCTTGCCGTTGCGAGAGTCTTGTCGGGTCCACGCCATTGTGTCGGTCTTGTCGTCCGGGGGAATTCCGATGTTCCGTGGGGAAGATCTTGGCGTTCCGGATCGGGGTTCTTGTCGCCTTTGAACCCGGGGACTTTGCGTCCACGGTCTTCGGTTCCGAGAAGAAGGACTGGTCGCATCCGACATCATCGCCTCCGGTTTCCATGTTGGAGCACCCCGAGTGGCATCGCCTTGGAGATCTTGAGGTTTCCTTCACTTGACGAGCTTGGCGTACCGATGGAGCAGTCTTGTATTTCAGGGCGCCGGTGGTTCATCGGACCTATCGGGTTGGAGACGGTCTCGGTGAACCAACTTTGCCAAACGGATGGCGGCTTCCTGGAGGTCTTGACGGTGGGCAGCGTGGCGACGGCGGACGGAGCGGCAGCGGTGACGGTGACTGCGGCTGCGATTCTCGTGGCAGACCTGGGCGGCGGTGAGGTGGTTGGCGGGCGGCACGCATACGCGCATGGCGGACGTCCGCGAGGAGGCGGCGAGACGCGAGGTCGCGCGGCCGGCGACGCGGCGGAGCGAGGAAGAAGGTGCCGTCGAGGGTTGGCCTGGCGGCGAGGTTGCGCTGGCGCGCCGGCTCGCAGAGGGGGCGCGAGGCTTGCGGAGGTCGCTGGTGCTTGCTAGGGCAGCGGAAGGCGGCAGGCGGCAGCGCCGGGAGGAGGGCTCGGAGGTGGAGGAAGCTTGCCCAGTTCCGGCGTGGGCGTCACTGGGCTGGGCGCGGTGGACGGCGACAGCTGACGCCAGAGCCGCAGACGAGCGAGCGAGCGGTGGGTCGACGCCATGGCGGGCGGTGGCAGCTGGAAGCGGGCGTGGCGGGGCTCAGGCGGCGCTTCACGGGAAGGAAGCGGGCGGCGGAGGTGCGTTGCTGGCGGTGAGGCCTTGATCGGGTCCGCGGCGGGTTTCCCGAGGCGCGGAGGAGGCGGGTCAAGGCGGCACCGGTGGAGCGCCAGAGGGAAGGGGACCGGCGGCGAAGGCGTCTGTGGCGGCGGTTGGTGGTGGTGAGGAGGTGCAGAGGGCCGGCGGAGCTGTGCGCGGAGGGAGAAGGAACGCGGGGGGAGAGGGAGCTGCGGGAGGAGGAAGAGAGGAGGAAGCAGGCGGTCAGGGTGGGACCGGACGGTGGGGCCAGGAGCGGGCCAGGGAGCAGGGGAGGCGCTGGGTGCGGGTAGGCTCGTTCGGGGGAGGGGGAACCTGGGGAGGGGCCAGGTAGGGCCTAGGTGGGGCAGGGGAAGGAGTGGAGGGAGTTGTGGGAGCGCGTGGGGCCCAGGGGTCAGCGGCGGGTGGTGTGGTCAGCGTGGCTAAGCGCTGCGTGTGTCTGCGCGTGGCTGGCGTGGCTGCTAGCTACAGCTGCTGTGGCGTGTGCGTGGGGCCCAGGGCGGGACCGGGGACAGGGGGGTCGGCCTGGCAGCGTGCGCGCATGTGTGTTTGTGTGTGCTGGCTGAGGGATGAGAGAGAGGGGTGAGAGAGAGAGTGGGTGGGCCGGCTGATGTGGCAGATGTTGATTGGTTGGGGGGAGAGATAAGGTGAGGTGGCGGCCTAGGATAGGTGGGGGTGATGTGGAGGGGAGAGTTGGGTAGGTTTCCGGGTAGATGTAGGTTTTGTCTGGGTGTTCAGGTGGACCGTTTTAAAAACAGGGGTGGTCGTTCGGGTCGGGTTGGCCCGTTCGACTGCCCCTACTAAAACAATTGATTAAATATTTATTTTCAAACAGCGCTTTTGCAATCCGACAGCGGACGAAACAAAATATTCCGGGGACCCGGTTTTCGGTGTTTGATTAAGATGGGGCGTTTTAGAAAATAGAACGGGCTTTGCAAACATAGTTTTAGCAAACAATGTATGATGATGACGATGCAATGCACAAATTCAACGCGTTTTTCTAGTAGTGGTTTTGCGGGATGCCACACTAATCGAGGAGAACTAGGCCCAACGGATTCTGAGAGGACCATCACACCGAACCAGCCAGATTCACCGCCATCGGCTTCCAGAAAAAGGCCGGCTCCTGAACCTGCTGCCCCCCGAGCACCAGTCGAGGCGGAGCCAACTGCGGGTCCTAAGAGAGCTCGCAAAGGACAACACGCTTCTTCGTCGAGCCATGAGGTTTCAAAAAATCACCACCCTTCATACTCTTACTACTTGTTTCCTTTAGTCTGCCGATTTATCGTTATTTACCTCGGCTAAGAATACCCTTCATGCAGACGACCGACGTCCTCAGTGGGACAGCTGGGGCAATGCCGACGCCGGATCTGGGGATCCTCGAAGGTGTAGATGAAACGGCTACCAATCTGGCCAAGCCTCCAGCGACCACACACAAACCGATGGTCCCCTCATCGGCTATCCCCTTGATAGGAGAGGTATGTTTAAGTTCTTTTGGTCCATCCTCGCATGTTTAGAAGCATACTGACGCTTTTCTCGCTGCCAGAGTTGCGATCTCTCAGGTTTGCTGTCGTTCGATCCTGAATCCATCGAACCAACTCCCTCTGTTGCCCACACTGATCCACAAGCCAGGGTTGCTCTTCCTCATTTCCAGCGTCTTAAAACCTTGCTGTCTTCCCCAATCGAGGAGTTGATCGAGGGTTCTGAGGAAGTGAAGAGCGTTCTTGCCGAAATCCAGGACCATCTTCCGAGCATTGCGGTGAAGCTTTGGTCGTTGCACATCTGTCTTTTGGGCCGGGTGAAGTTAGCTCGTGAAAGGATCAACCTGCGCCACGCCCAACTTCCATTGAAAGCGATATTGCGCATGATGTCAACAACTCAACGAGAAAAAGGCGTCTCGATGCTAAACCGACACCTCCGTCGATGCCGAGCTTGCATCCCTAAAAAGGAGCTAGAAGATCTTGAGGAGAAGGTCCGGGTGACTAAACAGCTCATCCGCGACAAGGAAGAATCCATCGCCGCTCCCAAGACGAGGCGGAAGGTCTCAAGGCTCAGCGAAGACCGATCTGGCATATACGTACTGAACAAGCTAGTGTCGGGTAAGGATGAAGATGACGGCCGAGATCGCCGAGGTGGACCCGTGCGTCTTGGCCCTCCACGCCTTGAGGCCTTTCTTGATGCTTCGTATGTGTAGGTTGGCATCTGTTTGTAACCTGTGTGAACCTCTAAAGTCGATGACCGTGCATCGGCTATACATTTTGCTTTTATTCGGCCGATTTTCAGCATCGGCCCTCGCATTTTTACTGTCCATCGTCTCACATGCTTGGGAAATATTTCTTGAGATGTTGACCGTTGACCGCCACTGGGAATTTCACGCCGTCCAGCTCCTCAAGCATGTACGCGTTTCCTCTTAAAACTTGGTCGGCCCTGCATGGCCCGTCCCAATTTGGAGACCATTTACCATATGTTGCAACCTTAGTCCCCAAGGGCACACCGCTTCCCATACCAGATCACCAACATGGAACTCCACCTTTTTACCTCACTTTCTTGTTGTATGCACGGGCTACCTTGGCCGTATGCACGGGCTACCTTGGCCCTTATACGTTTAAGTGCCCCCCGAGTCGAATCTTTCCAGTAATTGAAGATATCGGCTCTCCAGACGTCAGCTTCCAGGAACTGTACCTGAAGATCGGCTCCCTCTGCCACATCGCCATACCCAAGGATGGTAAACACAGGGCAAACAGTGGGTGAGGGTAACAAAAATAATTTGGGCCGATCGCGTGAATCGGCCCCCTTTTTGCTTGCATTAGTCAGGGATGGTCTACAACTTATTGTTTTACAACGGCATGGCGTCTCCCTCTGTTGCATGATCCTCTTGTCGTATGATTGGTGCTTTTATTTTTGTGGCCGATCGCGAGGATCGCCGCACCACGCCTGGTCATGAACTTTCCTACTCTGTCGGGCGATGGATAAGACCAGCCTCACCCGTTTTGTAGCTTCAATGCGCCACCGTCTAAACTAATTCGAGATCGGCTCTTGGTCTTACGCTTCCCAGACGTTCATGCCATCTATGGAAAACCTCGATAGAATCGTCGCATGGATGACCTCCACTTCATCTCCGTCCCCTGTATGAGGCCTTTGGTGCATCGTGGATGGAATGCAACAATTAGCGTGAATCAATCTCTACCTAGCAAGACAGCGTAGGTACTTTTGCTGTCCACGACGAAAAATGACGTGGGTATGGTTTTTCGCCTTTATCGGATCCACGTTCAACGCCTTGTGTTTCAAGACGGCCGTTGAAGTCGCTTAACGTGGCGTTGGTTTTGATCGATCTGCGAGAGCGACCCAAAGCGTCGTAGCATGGAGTCTGACATGATATTGATCGCCGCTCGGTGTCCACCAACATCTTGCCGACGGGTTGCCCATTGATGTAACCTCGCAGTACTGTGGCTTTCGATGTTTGTAACCCTTCTCCGTGGCTTCTCAAAGATAACCGCCGTGGACCGCAATCAAACTGTGCCCATGGTAGCTCATTGGTTCTTGGCGAATTCGATGGAAGTACGAACACCATGTTTGTGCCAGCCGATGTCTGTGCATCGGCTTTTACTGGTTTGGGGCGCCATTCTTTCCTTGTCGGGCGGTCTTCCACTTCCAGGGTCTGCCTAATTTTGATGGCAAGATCGGGCCGTGCTTTCTTTAGAGCGTGGAGATACTGCGCTTCAGCTTCCTCCAAGTTACGCAGCCGCACTCTCGCTTTTGGGTATGTCGAGTCCGTCTGGACACCATCTTGGACGGTGATATCTGTCTTCTTCCTTGTCACCCCTTGGCTTCTCGAGGTCCTTTGCTCGAGCGGACTCCCTGTGACGGCTCTGAGGTGGGAGAGGCCCTAAACGTTTGAACACTGAAACTGGCCTGGTGTCCTCCCTCTGCTGTCCACACTCCGGGCAGTTGTCGACTGTAGGCAATCGGCTCATTCCCGCGTCCCAAGAAGATTTGAAGAAAGGACAGTCCCAATGTTTTCTCGCCTTCCTTTTCTTTAGCGTCCCCTAGTGAGGTGCTCATATCCTTTATCGTCTCCATCGTCTTTGGCGCTGGTCATCTTGGCGCTCATACTTCTTAAGGAGATGCGTGGAATGCGGCTTCTGATACCGTACTCTCCTCACCTGTTCCTCTGTTAAGTACCGCCTGTCGCTATGGCCGGGCCGGTCGCCTGGCCCAGCCTCTTCTCTCTTTGCCCGAGAGACCACCTTCCTCCTTGTCGTGTCATGGTGGTACCCAGACCCTGCCATATTAACACCGAACGAAAAATCCAGCCGGCGCCTCGCGGGGCGACTGAGCTCTACCATGTTAACGCCAGGAAATGGGTTTGTGTCCACTTTCATGGCGAATCGCAAGGATCGAACGGCCTTGCTCTATCGCCATTTGGATTTGGCGGCGTAGCTCTTTGCAGTCATTGGTGGTGTGGGTGAACGAGTGATGCCACTTGCGTATGGTCTCCCGTTCATTTCTGAGCCGTGGGATTTTATGGCGTCGGGTAACCTCGGTACTTCTCTTCTTCAAGAGAATCGAAAATCTTCTCAGCTTTGCTCATGTCAAGTCGAACCCTTTTGCAGGCCCTTCTTTGTTTCACCCATTTGCGGGCCGGGTCTGCCCCGAGCCCATTCAGCCACGGCCACCTCCGGTCTTGTGTAGGATCCCCTTCTTCAGACGACCAGGCCTATCGGACGCTTGAACTTGTCTTGGTATAACTTCGGTGGCGCTGTTCATACATCGTCGGTTTAAGGCCATGTGCGCCAATGAGTTGTACTCTACTTGAAAGCGATCCTTGATGGGTCTTGAGACCCAACCTTGCCGATTTGCTTCCTTCTCGATTAAGCGGCGGAGTAACATCGGTTCTTGGGTCTGGCCGGATGTACTCGCTCATTTCTCCTCGCTTTGCCAGCAGTGCGCAATGCCAGCCTCGGTATCCTCTGAATAATCTTGGATGTGGAACTGCTCTTCCGATTGCTTCGGTATGAATTGAATCGGTGGCGAGGTGTACCCAAAAGCTGGTCTGTCGATTGCGCAAAAAACCTTACGCCGCATCGATCGATGCGAAATTATGCCTAGTTGTGCGGTATCGGACATGTGCTCGATCGAGCTTGACCCTTGACCCGCTAAACCTTGCGAACTCGGGAAGCCGATACTTTGGCGGCGGAATCGAGATCAAACTTCGTTGGGTACGGCTTTGAATAGCGATTGTCCTTCTCTTGACCGAAGCGGCGGTCTCGAGGATGGTACGGATTTGCTCCTGTTTGAGCTGGGGCTAGATTCTCATGACTTGTTCGGTGGCATACTTGGCTATACGCTGTTTGTCGTCTATCCGCATATCGCCGCTCGAACGCCTTTGCTCGAAGATCTGCCGGGAACCTGCCGCCGCAAACTCCTACGGTTGCAATCTGGCTGGTGCGTGATGTTGTTGCGATCCGGCACGTAGGCGCATATATACCCGTGTGGGATTTCCTTAGGTGGCTCAAACAGGAATTGGCAATCGCCTGGGTCGCCTCCAGCCTTGTAGACGTAAGCTGCTGCTGCTGGCGGCTCGGGAGCCGCAAGTGTGAATGGCATTGCGGCTGGTGCAGGCGATCTTTCTCCTGGTGAGTCCCTAAAGTAGGCCCCACGGAGAGTACGATGTTTCATGATCTCTGAACTACGCGAACCGCGACCGCTCAGCGTTCACAGGCTCTCGAATGGCGGTGCGAGAATGAGCCACCATGTAGTTGACTTCACTGTCGTAGAGCTCAGTGCGTTCCTCCGAAGAACAGACGATCTACCTCATCAAGAGCCCCTCGGGAGAACCCCTCCACTTGATGCCATGCTTACGGGTCCTCTCAAAAGCCGATGAGATCGGCGAAGAGATTTCGATCTCATCATACCGCCTTGTGCTCTTGGGCAGCTCGTAAATGCGTGGTGATGCGCTCTCCATCGCAGTCGGACGTTGATGTAGAGCGTTGTTGAAGGTCCCACCGGCGTGCGAGAATGTGTTGCTGTCAAAACTCACCGGCGGCAGCGAGCAACACGAAGAGCCGGGAGGCTCCCAGAACTGCTGGTGGGCCCTGGTCCCTCGGGCAACGGCCCGCAAAACTCCGGCACGCGCCCTGGCTTGGTTCGAGGGCGTGCCACCTGACCTATACCTGGTCAGGAAGGTGAAGGATTGCTCCGATTGATTTCCTGCATGGTAAACAAGTATACGTAAAATTCGAGCCGTGACCGGCTCCCAGGTTTCCCTGTAAATCGGCTCCTAGAGCCGATTGCCCCATGGTTTTGCATTAGATTTACGACAACATGGGGTTTTGCTTGATCACTACAAGTTAAATCGATCTACGACGGTTTAACGTTTTCACCACGTAACTGGAACGTCCTACACGTAATTGAGCCTGGTATGTACAAAAGATGAAGAATATTAACCCTAGAGGAGGCCTAATAACCAACGTAAAGTCAATTACCGGAACAACTTCTCTAGAGCGAATAAGCCACATCCCTACATACTACTGGATCGTTCAACCCATTTGTAAGGCCTGACTACGTAGATATCAAACTAAACCTTGGCGAGCAAGGCACAACCATAATAGATCGAATCAGCTAAATAAAGATCAAGCAAGGTGCTACCCTTGCACTTGGGAAAAAGGTGCAAAGGTAGCGAGACAACTAGAGGTAGCAAAACCAAACGATTATAACGAAGAACACCGATGCTAACCTCAACAGATCTATGATAATAATGTTACTCGCCATCAACAAGGCTTCAGTACGAGTAACACCAAACAACGCATAAGTAAAAATACTGCCTAGATCGCAAGATGCAATCTAGGCAAGATGACATATACCGAAAGAAACCCTCGAAAACAAGGGGTGGCGATCTTGAGATTGTGTTGTTGTGAACGTGGTTGTCCTCCTTTCTCAATAACCTTAGGTACATATTTATAGTCCGGAGACTCTCTACTTTTGGAATAACTCTACAACTCTATCTTTACCTAAAGCAAAGCGGAACCTAAACTAACACGGAACCTACTATGATACAAGATACACGGGCAATTTAGCCCAAATCCACGCACTAGGCCTATCCAACAACACGTTGAATATACACATCTTCCAAGCCCATCTTGATCACGGCCCATCCCCTTCTTTGGCCAAAATATGGCGATAACACACTGTCATCAAGCTAGGCTTCATCAGGATCATCATCATCCACACCATCATATCCACCAGCACCATCATCACCACTCCATCTCGCTGTAACAATTGTGTTGGATATTGCTTCAGTTCTTAAGGGAAACTTTCCCAGTGTTAATTACTATTGTAGTTGATGCTTGTGAGTGGAACCATTGGATTATTGTTTATGTTCAGATTGTTATTCATCACCATATCATCTTTGATCTTGATCCATATGATATCTTGTGATTAGTTTGTTTAGTTCTTGAGGACATGGGAGAAATCATGTTGTTAGTAGTGGATTTGTGTTGAGTTATTATTATTCAATGGTTTAGTATTTAAGTTGTGGTGCTATTCTTCTAGTGGTGTCATGTGAACGTCGACTACATGATACTTCACCATTTATGGGCATAGGGGAATGCATTGTGTATTTGGCTACTAATTATGGGGTTGCCGGAGTGACAGAAACCTGAACCCCCGTTAGGACACCATTGCATAAGGGAGCGTAGGATCTCAGAGTTTAAGGCTGTGGTTAGGTTTATATCTTAATTACTTTCAGAGTTGCATGCTTTGCGGGGTTTAATCACAAGTATGTATTAGTACAAGTAAGGTTGGTACATTAGCACAGGTTCACCCACACAACACTTACAACACCAAAGAAGAGTACTCAGCTATTTGAAGCGAAAGCACTTATAATTCTGTGTCCTCGAGAACGTTTGGTCCTTATAAGTATTTCCACTGGCTTATCCTTTGCTAAAAAATGATTGGGCCACTTGCTGCGTTTGTTCGTTGTCTTTGTTACTTGCATTTTGTTTTGTTGCTTTATCAGAAAACCACTAAAAATCCGTTTGCCAAGTATTTACAGAGAGTTCCTGCTCCATACCACTAGTCAACACCTTCTGCTCCTCGTTGGGATCGACACTCCTATTTATCGAAAGTACTGCGATACACCCCCTATACTTGTGGGTCATCACTCAGCTCAATTGGTTTACTAATAAGTAAGGAAACTACGCAGACTCGTTGCCTCCCACTCCATAGCGTATCTCATAATCCACTCCTTCCACTCCTTCCGCCAGGTCTGGCTCCTCGTAGTAGACATCCTCTTGGCCTTCAGCTACGTACATCAGAGTGTCTTCTGGATCCTACGAGTGTAAGCGGGGGATCAAAGGAATTAGTGAGTAATAGCGTTACCCAACAAGTTCATTATATGCATGGTGGGAAGTTTGATGCACTATCTACCACCTCGGACTATCAATCCTTGGCACTATGCAATTTTTGTAAACATTTCTTCAAAGATTGATTTTATTATCAAAAACTATTCCCATAAGCCTTCACAGGTTGACCAGAACTTTCATAGAGTTCCTTTCCTACCGCGTTCGAGCTCCTTCCCGGAACAGGGAATAACAAGATACAGTTCTTACACTCTACAGAGGTGCGTTACTTTACCCATGAGAGATCAAATCCTTGTTGCACAACCGGGCGTACTTTTCCGTCCAGAATTTCGTGATGTGGGGCCTAGTAGATGATCCAAGCCAATCACTGCCCCCTTCGCGACCCCGCATGTCTCCTTGGTGTACGCCATGCCCACACATTCAATTACGACAATGGTTAGTATAGACCATTCAGATGCCAGAACTATCGTGGGACGTTGAGGGTTCTCACCCAAATGCTGCATATCCTCTACAAATTATCAATTAATGCACGATACAAGGATAATAGCCATGACCTGCGCATTCAGCTACATGCGAGAGGAAGAAGATACAGCCGACTTCTATGTCCCATTCCAAATCTCATGGTTAACGCGTAATATACGGTGCTAGAATCAATGATGTCATGGGTTATTAATTCCTAGGTGATTAATCTCATTGCAAATGGAAACCTAAGTTCCATTGCTCACCTTATCTATACCACCACTTAGGATGATATCAATCATTTATTTGTTTTGAGAAAATAATATTTTATTTCTCCGAAACATAGATGATAACACACAATTTTGTAATTACTGTGATAAAGACTCATCAAAGGACATGAGCAAGTGATGAACTTGCCTTGTGATTGCAAGGTAGTGAAGTCGGATGCTTGCACTCGGCCTTGAGCTTCTATTTCTACAAAACACTATTATTTCCCGGTAAGGACAATATTTAAAGAAGCAAAATGATTATGTATAGTAATGCAATGCATCATTTATTATTTATCTTCTTTGTGTGTTTTACCCATTATATAATTGGGATTTCTATTTTCATGCCCCTGGTTCGTTAGTTGTACTCACTTTTCCCCAGCCGCTTAACTTTTCCTTACTTTTGCCTAGCTCCTTGTCCAAAACTCTCACATCGGTCTGAAACTCGCTCTCCGACGGGTCCCGTTAGTGGACCCTCGCCGTTACGTGCTGACAAGTGGGTCCGCATTCAGGTTCATCCCGTAGTGTACCCTCGTCGTTACGTTCTGACAAGTAGGACCCCCCGTTACGTGCTGACAAGTGGGTCCACGTCCAGTCGGGTCAGTAGTAGGACCCCCCCATGTTGTACTACGTGGGTCCGGCTTGTTGGGAACGCGTTTTGGGCGATGTGGTGTGGGACCATGTGGGGCACGTGTCACATCCCAAGATTTTCCAAATCTTGCAATGTGAAAATAAATGAATAAAATAAAACTTTGTTTGATTTTCAGGGCCAGAAGAAACTTTTTAAATTCAATTGGAACTTCAAACCCATTTGAATTAAATAAAATCCTAAAAGGATTTAAAAAGATAAACATTTTAAATAAAGGAAAATAAAATATTTTGGTATTACTATATTGGATCCTTTAATAAAAGATTTGGTTTTCAAAAGAAAAGGTGGATTTATAAATAAAGATTATTTAATAAAGCCAAATTCAACCCTGACCAAACTTTGGAAATTAAAAAATTTAGTTTTGAATAAAAATAACAAAGGTTTATTTAAAATAAAATAATAAGGAATTAATATCAAATTTTATTCAAATAAAAGGTTTTACCATTTTAATTAAAACATCAAAACTTATTAAAATTATTTTAAATAAGTTTTCTAAGTATTTTATTTTCTTAATTAAAACCTACTAAAGTGTTTTGACCTTATTTTAGATTTCAAAATAAATATCTCAACAAAACAAATCCTATTTGATTTAATAATGAAGGTCTATTATATTTAATTAATAATGGACTCTAAAATAAAATGTTATTTTGTTTTAAAACAAGTTTCCAAGTATTTAATATTAGGTTTTGAAAATATTTAGGTTCAAATAAAGATTTTAATAATAAAATCAAACTCTATTTGATTTAATAACTAAGGTCCATTTTATTTAATTATTAATGGACCCTAAAGTAAAAGTATTATATTATTTAAAACAAGTTTTCCAAATATTCTTTATTTCCAAAGGATACCTACTGATTTGATTTTGAAAATATTTGGATTTAAAATAGAAATTATATTAAATAAACCAAACCTTGTTTTATTAATAAACCATGGTCCATCTTTATTTAATTAATTAATAAATGGAACCTAAAAAGATTTAAAATATTATTTTATTTTGGAGTGTTGGATTATGTTGATGAACAGAACCAAAAACACAATGCAAAGTTTAAGGATTGTTTGAATTGTTGAATTATTTGAATGCTTGAATAATTGTTTGAAATAACAAATCAGGAAATAGAAATAGAAAAAGGAAAAGAATTAGACAGAAAAAATAGAACAGCCCAACAAATCGCCCAACTCAAATTTCAACCGAGCCCACCTCCTCTCTCAAAGTGAACCGTTTTTCACGCAAAACTAACCCACGCTTGTATGACAACCGAGCCCACCAAGCTTTCTCACTCATCGACAAGGGACCCACCCATCGCATTTCATCGTCTTCAACGGACTCCGTCGCCGTCTGCTGCGGTGAGTTACTCCGGCGATTGATTGCGCGTGAAGGAGACATTGATTCCTTGTAATGACCACGCCCCTTTAAACGCCAGCCACTCCTCTCCGTCTCCCCTCTGCCTTCTGCCCCGAGCACGCCTCCAGGCCGTCGCAATTCGTCCTCGAACTCCGACGAGCTTCCACCGACGAATACGCGACACGCCCCTTCCGCCTCCCGAGCACACGAGCACGCCATCTCCTGGCATATCCTTCTGGTCAATCACTCACTCGCGGTGCCACGAGCAACGACAACACCGAGCGCGCGCCGTACGCCATTGTTTCGTCGAGTATTCCAGGTGAACTCCGACCTCCCCTCTCCATTCCGTTGACGCTCCCTTACTCATGATCCTCGTACGCACCTAACCATGCCTCTATTTTGTCTTAGCATGGTCCTAAATGTCGCCCACGACGACAACCTGAGAGCACCGTCGTCTGTAGCTTCTCCGACGAGCAATTAGCAGCAACCCCTTGCGCCCCTCGAGTAACCGACCCCACCTCGAGCACCAGCAAGTCTCTGCGAGCCTGGTAAGACTTTCCAGCCTCTCCCTCGCTTCCTGCATTGCCAGCGCCGCCGCCAACTGGCCGCTCCGCCGCTCGCCGGTAACATATCGCCGCCCATCCTTGGCAAGCAAGCTGATCACCGTCCGATCTTAATCCAACGGCTAGGAAAGAAAGTGAGCGAAGGGGTATCGAATGATCTGAGCCGAGCGATGTTAATTAAATCCAACGGCCAGCGTCGCCCGATCCGGCCGAACCGGTATCATCCAGTAGAATGACGACGCGTGGCAGGATCTGTTTTAAAACAGAATTAGAAAAACAGATTTAAGTAGCAATTTGAAAACCCTATAACTTTCAAACCACACGTCCAAATTTTGCAAATTTTATATCAATGGATTCAGGAGAACAAGCCCTATCCAACCATGCCCTTAGTTTGACAAATAGTATCTGTTAGCTTGTTTGAATTTGCAAAAACTTTTGTATGCTTGTTTAGAGTATAAAAATTGTTTAAAATTTAATTTAAGGATAAAACCTTTGCAAATTGGTTTGTTGTGACCTTACTGACCCTAGGAACCAACCCATGGTTTGGAAAATAAATTTGGAAAAGTTTGGAGTGGATTAATTAGTTTAGTCCATTTCTAGCCAAATAAAATTGTGGATTTTATTATAAAAATGTTTATGGAAAGAAATCTTTGAGAAAATGGTTTGGACCAAACCTACTAACCCAAAAACACCAAGTTTTGCAATAGCAACTCATTTGGTGAACAACTTAAGAGTTTTGCCTTAATGAAAACATTTTTCACCACATGAAATGATGAATGGATGTAAAAATAGTTTTTAGACAAAACCCTCTTGCTAATGACTTTGCCACTTTGGTAAATGACCAAATTGGATCTTACAAAGTTTAGAAACCCATAGAGACCCCCTTTGCAAAATAAAACTATCTTGTGTATGCTCCCATGCATGACTTAGATCCCATTACTTTGTGTGTGTGAAGAATTGTTTGTTTGACTTTGGTTGGAATGTGGATTGAATTTGTGTTTGCTTGTTTGACTTGTAGTGAAGTGTGAGACTAGCAAGATCAAGGAGTGAACTACCATTTCCTTCCAAAAAGGCAAGTGATGCTTCATACTTTTGTCCCATTACTTTGCTATGCATTAGTGATTTTGCTAAGTAAAACTTGCATGGATTTTGCTAAGTATAAACCTTGCTATAGGAAACCTAGTAGATGAATCCTTAGTAGGATTTTCCTAAGTTAAAGATTCCTACTACTATCAAGCTTAGCCTAGCTAATAGAAAACATGGGTGGAAAATATATTCACACTATGGAAAACTATTCTAAGTCTGAAGACTTATGTTTTTGTTTAATAAAACAACTAAGTTAATAAATCACCTGGGTGGAATGGAAGGATTGGGTTATGTTGAGTGGTTACACAAGGCCAGGAACCTTGTGTATCTCACTTGTGGATGGCCACCCAGGAAACAAAGGGATTTGAGATGTCAAATGTTGAGAAGCTTCAAGTGCAACCACTTGGCAATATGGGCTCTGCCATGATCATATAGGTTGCAAGAACTTAGCCAAATGGACAGTGGGTGGTAGTGTTTGATAGGTTGAACGCCCCATTTTGGTCTAAGGGAAGGCTTCTGAAAGATTTTGTCTTGGGAAACCAAGTCTTGTGGGTAAAGTGCACCACCTCTGCAGAGTGTAAAACCTAAGTACTTAGCCATGTCCCTGGTAAAGGACAATTTGAGCATCAAGACATGGAAGCAATCAAGAATATCATCATTCCAATTTTTAAATTAAAATCTTGTGGTTTGAACAAGGGTTGTTTGAATTCTTCAATCATTGATGGAGAGATGGCTTGGTACAAGGATCTTGAAATCTTTGATTGAGGGAAATGATTTTGTCAAGCAAAAACTTAGTATTTTCAAATGATAAGAAAAATATATTTTGAGCAATGCAAGCCTCAACTCCACTTAGCCAAATGCATATAGATGATAGACTCCACTATACTACCATAGTATCACTTGCCAATACAATTCAAATGTATTGACCCTTGTGGCTGTAACTTGTAATGTTGCAGGTTTGATTGATTTTAGTGAAGATTGTTTGAATAGGATTACAAAGTCTACAACCAACATCTGCCTGTGGCACTTTGAAGATGAAGGACCCCATGCTTATAGTTATTCCACTGCAATGTAATGTAATAGCCAAATGAGCTATGAATTGATGTAATAAAATTATGTTATTCCTGGTTATAAAGATATAATATGACCTTTGTTTCTTGATATTACATCTAAACTGTGGATGCTAGCTATTGATCCAGGGACTAGCATTGTAAAACACAGGAGGACTCTACCTTATTAGGTTGGGACCCCTTACAGATGGTATCAGAGCATTGTGTTGCCTGTAGGATTTGTAAACCCTAGGATTGGACAAAAACCCTTAGAAAAATAGGAGTTATGTTTTTCCAAAAACTTATTTACAAAAACACTTGTAAACTCTTTCCTCAACCATTTTGGTTTCAACTCTACTTCTCTTCTACTTCAACTTGATGGAAAACCTACCTATGACCAAGGACTACACTATGTGCAAAAGACTACTTCAACTTCTTCAACTCTAATGACTTCAACATCTTCGGCATATTTCCCAAGGACTTCCAACTTGGAAACTACTAAGGACTACAAGTGAAACAAGGAAATCCTACTCAAGATTTAGAGACTGAGGGAATGCAAAAGTTAGAAGAATCCTACATCATTTGAAGTATTGCAACCAAGAGTTTTTCTCAAGGAAACCATGATCTCATGCAAGAAGAATCAAGAAGGATGGAAAGATCACAAGTGAACCATATAGATGGACCACCATATTTTAGCTAAGACAAAACCACCAACTTATGTGGTGTAACAAAAATATTTTTGTTGTCTAAGTATGTGCTTGAACCTTGTTTGAGTGAAATGTTTGTTTGTGATTGCTTGCACATTGCTTGTGTGAATTGTGATGTGTGTGATTAGAAATATTTCCTTAGAAATATCTTGCCTACTCTAATCCTAATTCAAACCAAACAGATGACTACCCCAAAAGACTCCAACATCAAGGTTGATAACATCAACACCAACCAAGAGGACAGCATGGAAGAGCTCATAGTAACCCAAAACCAGTTGAGCCAAGAGACAACTCAACTTTTAGCCAACAACAATGGACTAGACCCAGCCATACAAAGGATATTGAAACTTCAATCCCAATTGTTACAAGGAATGGTTACTCAAATGATCAACATGAGAGAAAACTTTTCCCAAGGAGCTAATGACAACAAAGATGACAAAGATGTTATTCTAGAAGGAACCCAAGCTAGCAATGTTTTTAGAGACAAGGATCATGCATCCAAGGAACATGAAGATCAATGCCCCAAGAAAAGAGAAAGATCTCCCACCTATGAAGAATATGAACTGGAAGAACTCCTAGCTTTGGAGAGACCCAAGAAGAAGAAAAAGGACATAAGCCAAGTGCAATGTTTCAAATGCAAAGAGATGGTACACTATGCCAGTGAATGCCCAGAAAAGAAGAAGAACCAAGGAAACAAACAAAAGGCAATGAAACCAAAGGAAAAGAAAGATATCAACCAAGTGATGTGTTTCAAATGCAAGGAACTAGGCCACTATGCAAACAATTGTCCAGAAAGGATGGAGAACAAGTTAAACAAGTCTATGAAGGATCTCAACCTTGGCCCATGAGTCAAGCATGGAAATTAAGGACATAAATGCAACTGTTTGCTTAGAGAAATTTTTCCCAGGATCCCAAGAAGGACAATGTGTAATTTTTGTTTGAAAAATTTTAAGGGTGGTAGTACCCTAGTTGTTTTGAACTTGCTTGTAACCCCAGCCTCCCCAAGTCTTGGGACGAGATTTATTTTAAGGGTGGTAGCCTGTCACATCCCAAGATTTTCCAAATCTTGCAATGTGAAAATAAATGAATAAAATAAAACTTTGTTTGATTTTCAGGCGGTAAGAAACTTTTAAATTCAATTGGAACTTCAAACCCATTTGAATTAAATAAAATCCTAAAAGGATTTAAAAAGATAAACATTTTAAATAAAGGAAAATAAAATATTTTGGTATTACTATATTGGATCCTTTAATAAAAGATTTGGTTTTCAAAAGAAAAGGTGGATTTATAAATAAAGATTATTTAATAAAGCCAAAATAAACCCTGACCAAACTTTGGAAATAAAAACATTTAGTTTTGAATAAAAATAACAAAGGTTTATTTAAAATAAAATAATAAGGAATTAATATCAAATTTTATTCAAATAAAAGGTTTTACCATTTTAATTAAAACATCAAAACTTATTAAAATTATTTTAAATAAGTTTTCTAAGTATTTTATTTTCTTAATTAAAACCTACTAAAGTGTTTTGACCTTATTTTAGATTTCAAAATAAATATCTCAACAAAACAAATCCTATTTGATTTAATAATGAAGGTCTATTATATTTAATTAATAATGGACTCTAAAATAAAATGTTATTTTGTTTTAAAACAAGTTTCCAAGTATTTAATATTAGGTTTTGAAAATATTTAGGTTCAAATAAAGATTTTAATAATAAAATCAAACTCTATTTGATTTAATAACTAAGGTCCATTTTATTTAATTATTAATGGACCCTAAAGTAAAAGGATTATATTATTTTAAACAAGTTTTCCAAATATTCTTTATTTCCAAAGGATACCTACTGATTTGATTTTGAAAATATTTGGATTTAAAATAGATATTATATTAAATAAACCAAACCTTGTTTTATTAATAAACCATGGTCCATCTTTATTTAATTAATTAATAAATGGAACCTAAAAAGATTTAAAATATTATTTTATTTTGGAGTGTTGGATTATGTTGATGAACAGAACCAAAAACACAATGCAAAGTTTAAGGATTGTTTAAATTGTTGAATTATTTGAATGCTTGAATAATTGTTTGAAATAACAAATCAGGAAATAGAAATAGAAAAAGGAAAAGAATTAGATAGAAAAAAATAGAACAGCCCAACAAATCTGGCCCAACTCAGCCCAACCGAGCCCACCTCTCTCTCAAATAAGTGAACGCTTTTCACTGCAAAACTAACCACGTAGTGTATGACAACCGGAGCCCACCAAGCCTTTTCTCACTCGACAAGCGGGACCCACCATCGCCGTTCATCGTCTTCAACGGGACTCACGTCGTCTGCTGGTGTGAGTTACTCCAGCGATTGATTGAGCGTGAAGGAGACATTGATTCCTTGTAATGACCACGCCTTTAAACGCCACTCCTCTCCGTTCCTCTCGCTTCTTCCCGAAAGCACGCCTCAGCCGCAATTCGTCCTCGAACAGCTTCGTCTCCGACGAGCTTCCACCGACGAATACGGCCAGCACACGCCCCCTTCCGCCTCCCTGAGCACACGAGCACGCTCACCATCTCCTGGCATATCCTTCTGTGTCAATCACTCACTCGCGGGTGCCCTGAGCATCGGCAACGACAACACCGAGCGTGCGCCGCCGTCTGCCATTGTTTCGTCGAGTATTCCAGGTGAACTCCGACCTCCCCTCTCCATTCCGTTGACGCTCCCTTACTCACGATCCTCGTACGCACCTAACCATGCCTCTATTTTGTCTTAGCATGGTCCTAAATGTCGCCCACGACGACGACCTGAGAGCACCGTCGTCCGCAGCTTCTCCGACGAGCAATTAGCAGCAACCCCTTGCGCCCCTCGAGTAACCGACCCCACCTCGAGCACCAGCAAGTCTCTGCGAGCCTGGTAAGCCTTGCCAGCCTCTCCCTCGCTTCCTGCATCGCCAGCACCGCCGCCAACCGGCCGCTCCGCCGCTCGCCGGTAACATATCGCCGCCCATCCTTGGCAAGCAAGCTGATCACCGTCCGATCTTAATCCAGCGGCTAGGAAAGAAAGTGAGCGAAGGGGTATCGAATGATCTGAGCTGAGCGATGTTAATTAAATCCAACGGTCAGCGTCGCCCGATCCGGCCGAACCGGTATCATCCAGTAGAATGACGACGCGTGGCAGGATCTGTTTTAAAACAGAATTAGAAAAACAGATTTCAGTAGCAATTTGAAAACCCTATAACTTTCAAACCACACGTCCAAATTTTGCAAATTTTATATCAATGGATTCAGGAGAACAAGCCCTGTCCAACCATGCCCTTAGTTTGACAAATAGTATCTGTTAGCTTGTTTGAATTTGCAGAAACTTTTGTATGCTTGTTTAGAGTATAAAAATTGTTTAAAATTTAATTTAAGGATAAAACCTTTGCAAATTGGTTTGTTTTGACCTTACTAGCCCTAGGAACCAACCCATGGTTTGGAAAATAAATTTGGAAAAGTTTGGAATGGATTAATTAGTTTAGTCCATTTCTAGCCAAATAAAATTGTGGATTTTATTATAAAAATGTTTATGGAAAGAAATCTTTGAGAAAATGGTTTGGACCAAACCTACTGACCCAAAAACACCAATTTTTGCAATAGCAACTCATTTGGTGAACAACTTAAGAGTTTTGCCTTAATGAAAACATTTTTCACCACATGAAATGATGAATGGATGTAAAAATAGTTTTTGGACAAAACCCTCTTGCTAATGACTTTTCCACTTTGGTAAATGACCAAATTGGATCTTACAAAGTTTAGAAACCCATAGAGACCCCCTTTGCAAAATAAAACTATCTTGTGCATGCTCCCATGCATGACTTAGATCCCATTACTTTGTGTGTGTGAAGAATTGTTTGTTTGACTTTGGTTGGAATGTGGATTGAATTTGTGTTTGCTTGTTTGACTTGTAGTGAAGTGTGAGACTAGCAAGATCAAGGAGTGAACTACCATTTCCTTCCAAAAAGGCAAGTGATGCTTCATACTTTTGTCCCATTACTTTGCTATGCATTAGTGATTTTGCTAAGTAAAACTTGCATGGATTTTGCTAAGTATAAACCTTGCTATAGGAAACCTAGTAGATGAATCCTTAGTAGGATTTTCCTAAGTTAAAGATTCCTACTACTATCAAGCTTAGCCTAGCTAATAGAAAACATGGGTGGAAAATATATTCACACTATGGAAAACTATTCTAAGTCTGAAGACTTATGTTTTTGTTTAATAAAACAAATAAGTTAATAAATCACCTGGGTGGAATGGAAGGATTGGGTTATGTTGAGTGGTTACACAAGGCCAGGAACCTTGTGTATCTCACTTGTGGATGGCCACCCAGGAAACAAAGGGATTTGAGATGTCAAATGTTGAGAAGCTTCAAGTGCAACCACTTGGCAATATGGGCTCTGCCATGATCATATAGGTTGCAAGAACTTAGCCAAATGGACAGTGGGTGGTAGTGTTTGATAGGTTGGAACGCGTCCATTTTGGTCTAAGGAAGGCTTCGAAAGATTTTGTCTTGGGAAACCAAGTCTTGTGGGTAAAGTGCACCACCTCTGCAGAGTGTAAAACCTAAGTACTTAGCCATGTCCCTGGTAAAGGACAATTTGAGCATCAAGACATGGAAGCAATCAAGAATCTCATCATTCCAATTTCTAAATTAAAATCTTGTGGTTTGAACAAGGGTTGTTTGAATTCTTTAATCATTGATGGAGAGATGGCTTGGTACAAGGATCTTGAAATCTTTGATTGAGGAAATGATTTTGTCAAGCAAAACTTAGTATTTTCAAATGATAAGAAAAATATATTTTGAGCAATGCAAGCCTCAACTCCACTTAGCCAAATGCATATAGATGATAGACTCCACTATACTACCATAGTATCACTTGCCAATACAATTCAAATGTATTGACCCTTGTGGCTGTAACTTGTAATGTTGCAGGTTTGATTGATTTTAGTGAAGATTGTTTGAATAGGATTACAAAGTCTACAACCAACATCTGCCTGTGGCACTTTGAAGATGAAGGACCCCATGCTTATAGTTATTCCGCTGCAATGTAATGTAATAGCCAAATGAGCTATGAATTGATGTAATAAAATTATGTTATTCCTAGTTATAAAGATATAATATGACCTTTGTTTCTTGATATTACATCTAAACTGTGGATGCTAGCTATTGATCCAGGGACTAGCATTGTAAAACACAGGAGGACTCTACCTTATTAGGTTGGGACCCCTTACAGCACGTTTGGTAGTTACGTGCACCCTGTCACCTAAATTGGAAGATTTCTTTTTTTGTTATTTTTATGATTGGCCTTTTTAAGAGCGCCTTTTCCACTTTATGTCGCTAACAGTTATTAATTTTTGTCCAAAAAAGGCAGCGAATCTAGAGCAGCTTCTCTCTTCATTCATGGTTCCTTTTGGCCCTCGTATTTTCCCAATCTGGTAGCAAATCTAGAGCAGCAAATCTAATCAGCACCATAAATATGTAGATAAACAGAACAGATGAAGATAAAACAGCTAATATAGGATTACATAGTATGGTACTTAAACAAGGTTTGACAATTAGGCTACTCAGCAGCAAGAGCTTACAAGTTCAACATAGACAACAAAAGAAAAGAAGCTGCTTTACAGTAGCAGCATCAGCACAAGATCAGTGTACCCTTGATACGTCCAATTTGCATCAACATTCTATATCATAATTTACTGTTATTCATTGATATATTTCTTATTAATAGGTGTTACTTATGTTATTTTATCTGTTTTTGCATGTTGGATGATTCTTGGAGGATGAACTGCCAGAGTCAGGATTCTGATGGAAAAAGCGGTGTCTAGATGCAATTTTTGTGATCAGAAAAATACCAGAAAAACTATGGAAAATTCTATTTTTCTAGAAGACGAAGGAAGCCAGAAGGAGAGGCGGAGTTGGTCCACAGGGGGGCACACCCCCCAGGTGCGGGCCACCATGGACCGCGCCTACAGGGGGTGTGGCTGCCCTGGCCCACGTTTGGCTCCTCCCCTTCGAATATATCTTCCTCCCGAAACCCTAAATTTTGAGGAGCGACCACAAAAAGATTTCGCCGCCTCTGCGAGGCAGAAACCACACAGAGACAAAGATCTCTCTGGCAGACAGATTTCTTCTGGGGAAATTCCTTCCTAGAGAGGGGAGATCGTTGCCATCAACACCGTCATCAAGCTAGACTCCATCGGGATCATCGTCATACACACCACCATCTCCACCAGCACCATCATCACCACTCCATCCCGATGTAACAATTGTGTTGGATCTTGCATAGTTCTTAGGGGAAACTTTCCCGGTATTGATTACTATTGTAGTTGATGCTTGTGAGTGGAACCATTGAATTATTGTTTATGTTCAGATTGTTATTCATCATTATATCATCTCTAATCTTGATCTACATGATGTCTCGTGAGTAGTTCATTTAGTTCTTGAGGACATGGGAGAAGTCATGTTGTTAGTAGTGGAATTGTTTTGAGGTATTATTCAATGGTTTAATATTTAAGTTGTGGTGCTATTCTTCTAGTGGTGTCATGTGAACATCGACTATATGATACTTCACCATTTATGGGCCTAGGGGAATGCATTGTGTATTTGGATACTAATTGTGGGGTTGCGAGAGTGACAGAAACCTGAACCCCCATTAGGAAACCTTTGCACAGGGGAGTGTAGGATCTCAGAGTTTAAGGCTGTGGTTAGGTTTTTATCTTAATTATTTTCTTGTAGTTACGGATGCTTGCAAGGGGTTTAACCACAAGTATGTATTAGTCCAATTAAGTTCGGTACATTAGCACAAGTTCACCCACACAACACTTATCAAACCAAAGAAGGTTAATCAACTATTTGAAACAAAAGCACTTGACAGTATTCCTATGTGTCATCGAGAACGTTTGGTCCTCATAAATTATTACCACCGGCTTATCCTTTGCTAAGAAAGGATTGGGCCACTTGCTGCAGTTATTTGATGTCTTTATTTACTTGCACTTTATTTACTTGCTTTCTCAAAAAACCATAAAAATCTGTTTGCTAAGTATTTATAGAGACTTCCTGCTCCAAACCACTAGTCAACACCCCTCATGGCCTCCGCTAGGAGGGCCTCCGCCTCCTCCCTCTGGTGCTTCCTCCACTTCTTGCTGCCCAATCCCTTGACCTTGGGCGCCTTGGGCTTGATCGGGGCATGCGACCCTCCTTGATGGCCACCTTCTAGAGGTTGCGGAGGTGAAAACCAAGCGCCTAGTGCTTGGCTCTAAAGGCGTGAACGTTCTTTGATAGCCGCAGGTCTTCACATCCTCGGCATGCCTCACGTGGGAGTTAAAGTCGGTGGTGAGGCCCCTGGTGTGGAAGGGGCACCTGTAGACATTGTCGGTGAAGAAGTCGTTGAACTTAGTTATGGAAATGGGGCCCCGAAACCCGATAACCCGAAGGGTACCTACCTTAAATGTGGCGGGTCTGGTAAAAAATTAGACCCGCCAAATTAAACGGGGTGGGTATGGGGGTGCCTAACCTGGACCCGTAGACCCGTAGACCAGCTATGACATAGAACTTCGCCCAATAGTCAAAATTATAGCCTCGTCACCGGCCCACGGCCCAAACACTGGACAAACCACCCCCACCGGCCCACCCTCCCATAGTCCCACGTCCCACCCCCATCGGCCCACCCTCCCCTAGTCCCAACTCCCACGCGACCATGCCCCCGACCTATGGCCGACCCCGACCTCCCCAATCCTACCTCACGTCGTGCCGCCTGACCAGAGCTCGCAGCGCCGCGCCACGCCGCCTCCCGCGAGCTCGCCGCGCCGTGCCTCCGCCCACGAGCTCGATGCACGCCACCGCCTCCGAGCTCGCCACGCCGCGCCTCCGAGCTCCCTACATGTCGTTGCCCACGCTGTCGCCGGTGAGTTCGTTGCTCCGCTCCATTGCCCGCGAGCTTGCTGCACGTCTACACCACGTCGCCTCCAACAAGCTCACTGCACGCAGCCGCCCACACTGCTGCGCTGTTGTGGGTACCCATCGGGTCCAGGTACCCGGTGATATGTCAGAAACGTATCTATAATTTTTGATGCTCCATGCTTGTTTAGTATCTAGTTTGCTTTGCTTTGTCTACAATTTGAGGTGTTTTTATATCTTTTCTGGAACTAACCTATTAACAAGTTGCCATAGTGCCAGTTGTCTGTTTTCTTCTATTTTTGGTTGAAGAAAGGCAGAAAATCAATATTCTCGGAATTGGACGGGACAAAAGCCAAAGTCAATATTTTACCGTGGGCGACACGAAGTCCAGAGGAGAGACGGAGAGGCAAGCCAGGGCCGCCACATGCCCCTAGGTGCGGGTGGGCCCACCCCACGCCTAGAGAGGTTGTGGGCCCTCCGACGCCTCCCAGCCTCGCCTCTTCGCCTATAAGAAGCCCCCGATGCAGAAACCCTAGACACCCGATCAAAACTCCACGAAACCTTCTGTAGCCGCCGCCACCATCGTCCCTAGATCGGGGGGATCTGAAGTTCTTCCCGGCACCCTGCCGGAGGGGAGATCATCCTGGAGGCCTTCTTCTCCGGTATGAAGCGTGAGTAGTTCCACCTTGGACTACGGGTCCATGTAGTAGCTAGATGGTTGTATCTCCTCCTTGTGCTTTCATGTATAGATCTTGTGAGCTCCGTTCATGATCAAGATCTAATCTATTTGTAATCATGCATGTTGTGTTTGCGGGGAACCGATGGATATTGAGATTACTATGTCAGATTGATTAATGGTTTTGTCTATTTGATACTATCATGTGTGTGTGTTGTTTGTGATCTTGCATGCTCTCTGTTGTTAGTAGATATCTTGGCCAAGTAGTTGCAAGTGACTCCAAGAGGGGGTATTTATGCTCGATAGTGGCTTCATGCCTCTAGTTTCCAAGGGAAGTGACAGAAATCTCTTCGGTTGTAGATGTGTTGTTGCTACTAGGGAGAAAACAACGGTCTCTTGTTCATGGAACAAGTGTATTGTTTACCTTACATACTTTGCTTAAAGAAATTGTCTGTTGCTTGCAACTTAATACTGGAGGGGGTTCGGATCATAACCTGAAGGTGGACTTCTATTCATAGATGAAGTTGGATGGCAGTCTATGTATATTATTGTATTGCCCAATCGAATCTCATAGGATCTTTTTGTCTGGTATTGCATTGTTATGCCTTGCTCAGTTCCTGTCAATTGCCCTGCTGTAATTTGTTTACCCTTCATGCCATGTTGTTTATCTAAGGAGAGCACCTCTAGTGAACTATGGACCCCGGTCCAATCTTTACCATTGATACATCCTCCACTGTTACATGTTTACTTGCTACAAACCATTACCTTCCATACCATATGTTTAATCCTTTGTTACAGCAACTGGTGAGATTGACAACCTCATTGTTAGTTGGGGCAAATGCTTGAATTTGTGTTGTGTAAGTTTACATGTTGCTTGCAACACCTGTGTGATGTTTCCTTCCACCTACTGGTTCGATAACCTCGGTTTCTTACTGAGGGAAGACTTACTGCTGTGATGCTTCACACCTTGCTCTTGGGGTTCCCAACAGGCTCCACATCAACTGAGCCATCAACAAGTTTTCTGGCGCCATTGCTGGGGAGGCTAAGGACATCTTCACAAGGGTAGTCCTCCTCAACCTTTCTCTTTCCTAGTTGAATGCCCGTGCGTTGCCACGAGTATTTAAATTTTCATGTCACACTTTTTCATCTTTCAATTTGTCAAATATCTCCGATATGATTCACTTGCTATTTTTTCAAATTCACCCTTTGGTTAAACCGACAACACAAGATGGTATCATTCTCTGTCTCTTCCCCTTTGCTATAGTGAAAGAGAGGCAAAAGGGAGGAACTCCACTTCCCCCGCTCTGTAGCTAGCCAAACTGCCGGTCCCTCCCTCTCCATCATCCACTTCATTGGTGGGAGAGTAGAGGGACCATAGATCGTGTCTCCTGCGTCTAGGTAGTGGTAGGGTTAGGGTTCTGGCTGTCATTTTTCGGGTGGTGGTGACAATGAAGGTGAGGAATAATCTATTGCATCTCTAGCCCCACTTTGATGGCTACGTTAAGTACCTGGCAGCAGCGTATTCATGCTTTCTCTTGGAGGGAGCGACATTTGGTCCGCTAGGTGTGGGTGTCGCGGTTAGGATGTCACCCACACAACAACTTTTTTCTCCAACTCGTGGCGGCGGGCGCGTCCTTCGTGTCGTGGAGTGTGTGAGACCTTGTACATGAGTGGGAGGAGGACCTTGGCTGGTGGTTCTTCAACTTGATGTTGCTTTCTAGTGTTGGTATGAGATACAAAAGTCGAAAACTTTGTGACGAATATCCCATCTGCAGCTACAAAGTTCACGGTGACTCAGAGTGGGAGTGGCAGCGGCAGCGGTACAATGGACATCGTGTTTAGTTGTATCCCAGGGACTTGGGAGTAGTATTTTATTTATTAGTGTGGTGTTGTGTACCACTTGTCCTCCTTAATAGACCTAGGGTCTAAATCGCAAAAAACATTGATCTCTCATAAATTACACTGCTTGTAGATGTATAAATTTATTTTATAAAACACCTTATTTCAATCACAAATCAACCTTACAAAAAATTGCCTTCACAGTACGGTACATACATTAGAACTCCATGTTGACTTGGGATAACAAATCAAGTTAGAACGGACAAAATCCTATGTGGTTTAGTGTCAGGGTCTCAGGGAGGTCAAGGATTCATTTCATTTCCAAGGTAAAATAGAAAATAAGTATAACTATGAGAAAATCAAGTGCCATTCACAACACTGGGAGATATTCTACTTCGGGAATCCAGTTGAAAATATGTTTTTTTAGAAATGAGGTCATCAGACCCACCTTTATTACTCCCTCGGATCCATATTAATGTTCTCAGATTTGTCTAGATTCTGATGTATGTAGAGATACATCCGAATCTAGACAAATCTGAGAACATTAATATGGACATACATCCGAATCTTGACAAATATGAGAACATTAATTTGGATCAGAGGGAGTAAGGGTGCGGTGTCAACCACCCTCATCGCCATTCAGTGGATGCGACGATTGCTATATTAATCTCGTCGCCGCAAACCTTAGTTGCACACATGTGGCGTCCATCCGTAGAGATGATCGCCTCCGACATGACGACCACCACAATGATGATCTTGATCTCATCGTTGCTGGACGTTCTTGTGCACCATCTGCTCACACTCCATTGGCACTCTGATCCTGGGGCAACGCGCCTCCTGGAGCTCGACGGAGATCGTGGGAGGACTGGGAGGGCGTGGAGAAATTTCTCGAAATGGCGCACCTCCCGTCGGCACTCCATTGGAATGATCGACATCCCGACAATGAAGGGAAACCGGCACCGATTGAAGGAGAGATCCCCTCTGCGGTGGCATAGGTGGGGAGGAGTGGGTGGGGTGGAAGATCGGGTGGACCGGGCTGGGTGCCTGATGTTGGGCTTAGCCATTAGGTGCATGCGGGGCGAGCGGAGCGACGCGCGACAAAGGAATCGACGTAGTGCGGAATGGCAGAAAACAGAACACCTTCTTTTTAGATAATAGAGATAGATAAGATAAAGTTTGTTAGTCTTGTTAGATAAGGTTTGTTAGTCTTTTTATGGAGGTTAGGCAATTTGTTAGCGGTGGCATTTTCTATAATTTTTGCATGTGTGACACCAGGCATTCACCACGCTTTTGAAATTAATAGTAAAGACTTTGTTTTTAGTTTTCTTAGTTTCTTTTGCTTGGTCTTGTTTGCCTCTTTTTATCAAAAACTCCAAAAAATTAGTTTTGTTTGGTTTGCTTTCTTTATTCAAAAACACAAAAAATTAGTTCCTACTCTAGTTGCCACCTTGTTCTAGCTCACCATGTTGCTCCCCAAGTTCACCCTGAAGGACCTTTATATAGGTGGTGGCTCCATAATTGGGAACGACAATATTGAAGAATTATTTAATCATGTTAGCAAGCATGAGGATATTGAGGATAAACCTATAGCAGAACTTGCTCCTAATTATGAAATTGATTCAGCTTTTTTAGTTCACATGTTGGAGGCTAGGTTTGTTAGCCTTAACCCCATGATGCAAATTTTGTTCCTAAAACTAAAAGAAGAAAAGAATGCTGAAAAGAGAGATTTTATTCTTGAAACTTTACTCAAAGAGTTTCATGATGTTGCTAAGAAAGCCAAAAAGGTACTTCAGCATTTTAATATGCTAGGATCATGTGTAGATGTTGTGGGTACTTCAGATAAAACCAAGCCTAAAAATGAATTTAAGATACCCATACCCTTTAAGCTTGTTGGGATGCATGAGGCCTTTGAAAAGAATTTTGATTGGATTGTTCCTGAAAATCCTTTTGATGAAAGTAGTAAACCAAAGAGAAATGAGAAGGGATCTTCCAAAACTCATTTGGATGAGATACCTCTCATAGTTGAAGATTTTGCAAGTATTGATCTCAATTCCTCATTTGAAAATACTTGATTTCTTGCTTCTTGTGTCTAACTTAAAGGCGTTAAAGAAAAGTACCTGTTAGGAGATAACCCAAGAGTTTCCTTGAGTCTTGGAAGTTATTACTTCAGTAATGACCTCTCCTTATCCTTTTTTTGTTTGCTTTCTTGTGCCAATAATGACCTCTAATAAGAGGGAAGTAAGATTTGGGGAGTTGCTGTCCCGAAATAGATTTCTGTGCTCCACCATAAAAATTTGTGAGGAGTCTCTGTAAGTCGGATTGAGCTAAAAATTTACGAATAAATCTCCCAGTATGTTAGATAAATTTATTTAGTTCAACACTTTTTTATTTGAGCAATAGAAGATTTTCGAAAAAATCGGTTTCTACTAGATGCTTTTGACAGATTTCTGCCATTATTTGCATTTGCTTCTTATTGATTCCTTTTTGAGTTATCTTTTGTAATTGAGATTTTTGAAGGAGTTGCTACAGTAATTTGTGTTTTTAGTGAAAAGTTTTGCTATTCCAAAGCTTAGCCTAAAGGTCTATTATCTTTGGAATACACTAATGTTGCTAATGAAGATTATGTGAAGTTTTGTATGAAGGAAAAAATTTCAGGTGTAGAGAGAGAATGATGTAATGAGATGAAGAATGGACAAAAGCTCAAGCTTGGGGATGCCACCCCAGTGTCACCCCAAAAAATATCCAAGAGGTACAAGCGTCAAATCTTGGGGATGCCCAAGGCATCCCCTTCTTCATCAATAAAAAGCTCAGGTATGTCTAGACACTTCGTTTTTATTGTTTCATGCACTGTTGTGTTGTTCTTGGAGCGTCTTAGTTTTTGTTTGGTTTGCTTAGTTTTTTAGTTTGCTTGAATAAAATAGTTTGGACCCCTGTTCTCGCTGTGTTGTTTTCAAATAAGTTGCTTGGTGTTGGAAAGGAGTAGGAAGTTCCTGCTTGAAAGTGCAAGAGGATCTTGCATTGACTATGACTTAGACTTTAGCATGAAATGCTAGGTGTTGTTTTCACCTTATGCTTAGTGATTATTGCTATAGCATATCTTGTTCCAAACAATTGGGATTGCTTAGTGTGCCTTGAAAGAATTATGCGTTGTTTTAGCATAGAAAAGCATAGTATTGTTGTATTCTCCTTTGATTCTTTGTTTGGGTTGACTTGGCACATGCTAACACCATGTTATGACTATGAACAAGTCACCATAGCCTCTATGATCATTTAGTCATTGACTTGCAGTACCACTCTATGCTTTGATTAGTAATGTTTTGTTGCTCTGCATGATTATGGCCATTATTGCTCTCTTAGTTGGTTGCTCCCAGTCTTTTGCTAGCCTCCACTTGTATGAGTAAGTTCTACTCATGCTTCCAACTCCCAAGAAACCAAGTTATTCTAGAGTGTCGACTATAAACTCCTATGCATGGTGTGTTACACCATTCCTAGTATATTCTTGTTTTCAGTTATTTTCTAGTTAAAAAGTCTCTTTGTTATGTGAAAACTTAGTGATTAAAGCCCTCAAAAACTTGATGGCACACTTTATATTCTTTTCCCCTAATAAACTTGAACCATTGTGTCATCTATGTTGTATATGCTTGCACTTATACATTGGAATTAGCAGAATTGTGCTGTCACGGGGAACGTTTTCAACATTGCACTTGTACTTTGTACACAGTCGATATCATGCTCTTTTGTCTATGGATGTCATCGGTGTGAAATAAAGAGGGAGCTTGTAAGTCCATGGAGTTATGTATTTTCTGTGAGAGAAAAGCCTGAGCCGCTAGCCTAAGGCATGCCTAATCATGGTGGAAACTTGCAGCATCACCATAATGAGATATCTGTGAAGCATCCTCAATAAAAAGCTATGCACATAGTAAATAAAAAGATCGCTGAGATGCTCATTGTCTGCTTGCCTTGTCATTTTGGTTATGGGATAGCTCCTGTACCATGTACAAGGGGTACCCCGTTGGCGGTTCTCTATGATATGCATGTACTTACTATGGCAAGAACTTATAAGTGACTGAAGTTGAGTAGCATGAGGTGTGGCCCTCGTATTCAAGGGACTTGAGATTGCCAACTTATACTTTTCAAGCATATACTCCATAGTTTGTTCACTTTAACCTTAATCAATTCAAGATGCTTATGACAGGGGCAATGAGGGCTGAAAGCTAACAAGTACCATAATTTTTGAAGCTCTTTTTGAAACTTGAAATCCGTGCTTCCTTTATGAAAGGCCTTTCTTCCACCATTATTTGAGTCTTCACCTTCTACCTTTAGGCACCATTAAGAGAGCCGAGTTGACATTCTGTGTGCAGTGTCCCAAAACTTATTGATTGATGCATATTGTGATATTACTTGTTCTTGTGCTACTTGTATCTCGTCACTCTTATGAACTTTGAAGGTGTCCTATGCATCTATTTGCTACTCTATGAGGGACAAGCTGAATGCCACTATGCCATGTTTTTTGTATGTGAAACAAACAAACATTTTTCAATGCATGTTATTCATGAATTTTGTTTGTAGATTTTCATGTTGCATGCATAGTTACTTTGTCCTATTGTTAGAACTCCATCTTTCATGCACATGTTAAGAGTTCTTTGATCACAACTTTCAATGCTTGCAAATGGTTTGATCTTGGTTTTGACGATGCATGTCACCTCAAAAATTATTCTTTTATCACTTACCTACTCGAGGACGAGCAGGAGTTAAGCTTGGGGATGTTTGATACATCGGAAACGTATCTATAATTTTTGATGCTCCATGCTTGTTTAGTATCTACTTTGCTTTTCTTTGTCTACACTTTGAGCTATTTTTATATCTTTTCTAGAACTAACCTATTAACAAGTTTCCACAGTGCCAGTTGCCTGTCTTCTTCTGTTTTTGGTTCCAGAAAGGTAGAAAATCAATATTCTCGGAATTGGACGGTACAAAAGCCAATGTAAATATTTTACCGTGGGCGACACAAAATCCAGAGGAGAGACGGAGAGGCGAGCCAGGGCTACCACACCCCCTAGGTGCGGGTGGGCCCATCCGCGCCTGGGTAGGGTGTGGGCCCTCCGGCCGCCTCCTAGCCTCGCCTCTTCGCCTATAAGAAGCCCCTGATGCAGAAACCCTAGACACCCGATCAAAACTCCACGAAACCTTCTGTAGCCACCGCCACCATCGTCCCTAGATCGGGGGGATCTGAAGTTCTTCCCGGCACCCTGCCGGAGGGGAGATCATCCCGGAGGCCTTCTTCTCCGGTATGAAGCATGAGTAGTTCCACCTTGGACTACGGGTCCATGTAGTAGCTAGATGGTTGTATCTCCTCCTTGTGTTTTCATGTATAGATCTTGTGAGCTCCGTTCATGATCAAGATCTAATCTATTTGTAATCATGCATGTTGTGTTTGCAGGGATCCGATGGATATTGAGATTACTATGTCAGATTGATTAATGGTTTTGTCTATTTGATACCATCATGTCTGTTTGTTTGTGATCTTGCATGCTCTCCGTTGTTAGTAGCTATCTTGGCCAAGTAGTTGCTTGTGACTCCAAGAGGGGGTATTTATGCTCGATAGTGGGTTCATGCCTCTAGTTTCCAAGGGAAGTGACATAAATCTTTCCGGTTGTAGATGTGATATTGCTACTAGGGAGAAAACAACTGTCTCTTGTTGATGGAACAAGTGGATTGTTTACCTTACACACTTTTCTTAAAGCAGTTCTCTGTTGCTTGCAACTTAATACTAGAGGGGCTTTGGATGATAACCTGAAGGTGGACTTCTAGTCATAGATGTAGTTGGATGGCGGTCTATGTATATTGTTGTATTTCCCAATCGAATCTCATAGGATCTTTTTGTCTGGTATTGCATTGTTATGCATTGCTCAGTTCCTGTCAATTCCCTGCTGTAATTTGTTTACTCTTCATGCCATGTTGTTTATCTAAGGAGAGAACCTCTAGTGAACTATGGACCCCGGTCCAATCTTTACCATTGATACATCCTCCACTGTTACTTGTTTACTTGCTGCAAACCATTACCTTCCACACCATACGTTTAATCCTTTGTTACAGCAACCGGTGAGATTGACAACCTCACTATTAGTTAGGGCAAAGTCTTGAGTTTGTGTTGTGTAGTTTTCCACGTTGCTTGCAACACTTGTGTGACGTTTCCTTCCTCCTACTGGTTTGATAGCCTCGGTTTCTTACTGAGGGAAGACTTGCTGCTATGCTGCTT
Source organism: Avena longiglumis (assembly GCA_030063025.1). NCBI lineage: Eukaryota > Viridiplantae > Streptophyta > Magnoliopsida > Poales > Poaceae > Avena > Avena longiglumis. Next base: position 551,874,483 of record CP125973.1, on the reverse strand, counting down.
CACACCTTGCTCCTGGGGTTCCCAACAGGCTCCACATCAACTGAGCCATCACCCGGCGGGTAGCGGGTCTGGAGAAAATCTGGACCCGCCTATATAAACGGGTCGGGTATGGGGGGCGGACCAGGCCCCGAACCCAGCGGGTGACATGCGGCGTTGAACTGGCCGGACTTCAGCTTCCTCAGCACCTGACGAGTCTTGGTGGAAACGTCATCGCTGCAGACGTCGCTGCTATCCACCTATTACAAAAAACAGTAGCGTGCAATAAGGACATGATTGAGATATGGTGATTATCGGGATTGATTACTTGCATAAATTAACCGATTGAGATCCCCTGATTATTACCCAATCCCCAAATATCAAACCAAATCAAATACGGATCCCAAATATAGATCAATGCTAGTACTGAACTCAACTACAGATCGGCGCTAGTACTAATCCCAACTACAGATCGGTGCTAGTACTGATCCCAACTAGGGGCATTCATCGAAATAAGAGATCTAACACAAGAGGATTTGCTACTCTAAAAATACCTAACATCCAACGATTGAAAATATGAACAGCCGAGCCCTAATAACACACGATCTCGCATCCAACGATGGGAATGGGGGCAGAACAAAGGAAGGGGAGAAAACCCTAGTTACCCCCTGAAGGGAATATGCCCTGAGAGGCAATAATAAAGTGTTTATTATGTGTATTCCAAGTATATGATAGATGTTTATTTTGCATGCTATAATTGTATTAATACGGAAACGTTAATACATGTGTGTTTAATAAACAAACAGAAAGTTCCTAGTTATGCATCTCTCATAAACTAGCTCGTTGATTAACAAGATGATCAAGCTTTCCTGATCATGGACATTGGATGTTGTTAATAACGGGATCACAACATTAGTGTAATGGTGTGATGAACATTCATCCGAAGTATAGCATTACGATCAAAGTCATTGAGTTTATATTGCTATAACAACTTACGAAGTGATCCTAATCCTTAGACCATGAGATCATGTCAATCACTAACACGGAAGAGTTTCTTGATAACATCAAGCGTCACACCGTAGAGGTGATTATAAAGATGGATTCGAACTAATAAAGTGTTATGTTGAGGCTCATGGATCGAGTGGAATTTGTTCATCCCGATGACGGATAGATATATACTCGGTGATATCACATTGGTTAGCTTGCAAGCAAGTGATTTGATCACTAGAATGTTATATCACGAACGAGAAAAGAGTGCATGTCGATAGAGATCAAACTAGGTATGGAGATACCGATGATCGAATCTCGGACATGTAATATATCGTGAAACAAAGGGATTAAGATACTAGCGTAAAAGGTTCCGATCACAAGAAAGTCACCGTTGAATGTGTGGGAGTCGATGGGTCTCGAGATCCGCTTCGATTATTGATCGAGAGGGTCTCGATCATGTCTGCGTTATTCACGAACCGTAGGGTGACACACTAAAGAGACACCGACATCCAATTGGAGCAAATGTTTCATGCGAAAGAATGAACAAGCGCAGAATTTATTTCACTAGATACAAAGCAGGTTTTGGGTGAAATTGCATAAAGTGGTTATGCATGTGAAATAGAATTCTAGCAAGGGGTTATTTGTGCATGTTTGTCATTAAAGTAATTGACAAAATTATGAATAAAATAAAAGAGTTTTATTTAATGAGAGTTTGCATTAAATTTGGTTGAAATTTAATGGAAATTTGAGTGGACTTTTGAGTGGAGGGATTTAAAGGGCATTTTGTGAGTGGAGTGTCCACCCACATGAATGAAGGAGGAGGGCAGCCCCATGGCTGCGGCCACCCCTTGGGTGCCCCTCCTCCTATAAAGGAGCCCCTCCTCACTTGTCTCTCACACCTCCTCGTGAAGGATCTCTCTCCCCTCTAGAATTTATCCCCATGGTCTCGGACTAGCGAGATACATGTTCCCGGTGGCTATTCGGCAAGAAAGAGTTGTGCTTCCGCTGCATCGCTGGAGCGAGGAGGCGGAGGTTGCCCGGTGCCTCGAACGTATGTGCGAGCACGGATGCGCTGCTGATTTGCGGCGCTAGGACTTCCTCTCGATCTTGAGATCGGCAAGAGATCGTCTACATCAACCACGAGTTGAACTCGTTAAGCTTTGTCGGTCTTCAAGGGTATGTTCTCTACGGATATACATCCGCCCGTTGTTTGTATCTAGTAGATAGATCTTGGTATATAGTTCACATCGGAGGAAAAATTTTGTTTTCTATGTTGTGAACCCTACAGTGGTATCAGAGCCGGATCTATGCGTAGATACTTTACACGGGTAGTACACATATGAGTATGTGGGCGATGATGATCATGTTGTTGCTCCTTTGTTGTAATTTTGGATATTGGTGGCATAGTGGGATGAAGCGTCCCGGACAAACTTTACATGTCCTCGCACATGAGACCTGTTCCACGCTTGACATGCAACTAGTTTGCATAAGTGGCTAGAGGGTGTCTGTCTCTCCTACTATAGTCAATATCTATTTTGCAAGCGAGTTGTCAACAATTTGATTATCCTCGTTGTGGTTCATGTTCGTAGGTAAGAACGGTTCTATCTCGAAAGCCCTAAGCCACGTAAAACTTGTAATGGATAAATTAGAGGCGTCTAGTTTAGATTGTTGCTGGGTTAGTGTTATGATATGGTAGTGTTGTAAGTAGAAGTATGAGATGATACTCTTACAACACACATAGCGTGTAAAATCCATAGACCTTGGATTTACACATATAGGTATGGTAGTGATCATACCACGATGCACATGATAGAGATCATCTGCGGGAACCATATCATTTCACTAATAAACATATGATGTTTGATAGCATCTTATATTGCTTGTTTAGCGCTTTGTTAGCATAATAAGATGATCCCTCATTTAAATATCAAGATAAGAATGTGTTCTTCCTTTAGTATGCACCGATTATGTTTTCTTCGCTCCAAGACATCACGTGATGATCGGGTGTTCTTGGATCCACGACCATATTTCGGGTGTAAAACAGTTACACACGCGAATACTAAGGTTCTAACTTGGCGAGCCTAGCATGTACAGACATGGCCTCGGAACACAGACCAAAAGGTTAAGCATGAGTCATATAGTTGATATGATGCCCATTTGATGCTCGCCTTTGAAGCTATACCGACTCACGTGATGATCGGACTTGGTGTAGTGCATTTGGTTCATGTAATCACCAAAAAGGCACGAGGGATGTCGTTTTTGAGTGGGAGTTCATTCATAATATGGATTATTTGAACTCAATCTATCATACACTTAGTCTAAACTTTACAAATTCTGTTGTAGATGGCACCACCTGCTTTTAATTTTAATGTGTTCATGGAGAAAGAGAAAATAGCAACGAACGGTAGCAACTTTACTGAATGGGCCATGAATTTGAGGATTCTCCTCTCTGCTGCACAAAAGCAATATGTGCTAGAAGCGCCGTTAGGCCCCCCACCTTTAGATGATGCCCCTGACGAGGAGAAGAATGTCTATCAGACTCGTCAGGAGGACCACAACTTAGTTCATTGCGGCATATTGTATGGGCTAGAGCCGAACTTGAAAGCGTTTGAAAATGGCAATGCATTTGATACAATGGGTGAGTTGAAAATGATTTTCGACACACATGCTTTGTGAGAGCTACAACTTGAAAAGTTCTTTAGCTGCATGATGGAAGAGCACCTCGTTAGTGAGCATGTACTCAAGATGTCGGATTCGCCGATAAGCTTGTGTCCTTGGGAATATCGATTCCCATTGACTTAGGCATCCATCGTGTTCGGTCTACGCCACCTAGCTATAAGAGCTTCGTGATGAACTATAATATGCAAGGCATGAAGAAGTCTCTCCCGAGCTTACATCAATGCTTAAAAGCTGCAGTGGAGATTAAAAGGAACATCAAGTGTTGATGATCAATAGGAACACTGGTTTCAAGAAAGACAAGAAGGAAAACATAAGGGAAGTAAGGCGGCAAGCCTATTTGCGCTGAAAAAACCGAGTTGGACCTAAGTCGATTCCGAGTGCTACTATTGTAAGGGGACTGCCACTAGAAGCATAGCGCCCCAAGTATCTGGCGGACAAGAAGGCTGGCAAGGCAAACAAAGGTATATATGGTATACATGTTATTGATGTGTACTTGACTAGTGCTCGATAGCACACAGGTATTTGATACGGTTGTTGCTAATATTTGTAACTCGAATCGTGGCTGCGGAACAAGCGACCGCTAGCAAGGGGTGAGGTCAAGATGCGTGTCGGCAATGGATCAAGCATTGATGTGATCGCCGTCGGAGCGCTGCCTCTCCACTTGCCGTCGGGATTAGTTATAAACTTGAATAAATGTTATCTGGTGCCTGCACGGAGCATGAACATTGTATCTGGATCGTGTTTGATGCGAAGTGGTTATTCATTTAAATCCGAGAACAGTCGTTGTTCCATTTATATGAATGAAATCTTTTATGGACATGCACCGATGATGAATGGTTTATTTCTATTAGATCTCGATGATAATATTACACATATTCATAATGTTGATGCTAAAAGGATTAAACTTAATGATGATATATCCGCATATATGTGGCACTGCCGTCTAGGTCATATTGGCGTTAAACGCATGAAGAAGCTCCATTCGGATGGACTTTTGGAATCACTTGATTATGAATCATTTGATACATGTGAGCCATGCCTTATGGGCAATATAACTAGAACGCCGTTTTCCGGTTCAATGGAACGGGCGACGGATTTATTGGAAGTCATACATTCTGATGTATGTGGTCCAATGAGTGTGTCGGCGCGAGGTGGATATCGTTATTTTGTTACTTTCACGGATGATTTGAGTAGATACGGTTATATCTACTTGATGAAACACAAGTCTGAAACCTTTGAAAAGTTCAAGGAATTTCAGAATGAAGTGGAAAATCATCGTAATAGAAAGATCAAATTTCTACGGTCCGACCGTGGAGGTGAGTATCTAAGTTATGAGTTTAGCACTCACATGAAAGAGTGTGGAATTGGTTCACAACTCACACCTGCCGGAACACCACAGCGAAATGGTGTGTCGGAACGTCGTAATCGTACTTTATTAGATATGGTTCGATTTATGATGTCTCTGACGGACTTGTCGTTGTTATTTTGGGGTTATGCACTAGAAACTGCTGCATTCATTTTAAATTGGGCACCATCTAAATCCGTTGAAAAGACACCGTATGAATTGTGGTTTGGAAACAAACCTAAGCTGTCATTTCTTAAAGTTTGGGGATGCGATGTTTATGTGAAGAAACTTCAACCGGATAAACTCGAACCCAAAGCGGAAAAATGCGTCTTCATAGGATACCCTAAAGAAACTATTGGGTATTACTTCTATCATAGATCCGAGTGCAAGGTTTTTGTTGCCAAGAATGGATCCTTTCTAGAGAAAGAGTTTCTCGCGAAAGGTGTGAGTAGTCGGAAGGTAGAACTCGAAGAGGTTGTGGAACCTTCTCTTCAAAGTATGGCAAGTAGCGCAGCGCCGGAAGTTGTTCGAGTTGGCTCCACTGTTGAAGAGGAACTAATGATAATGATCATGAAACTCCGAAGAGAGTACTACCGAACCTCGCGGGTCAAAGCAGACGTGCAGCTCCGAGTAGCGGAAATCTGTCATGAATTTCATGGTTGATGAAAATGATGACCTGTGGCGTATGAAGAAGCGATGATGAGCCGGATTCCAACAAATGGTTAGAAGCCATGAAATCCGAGATGGAATTCATGTATGAAAATCAAGTTTGGAACTTGGTGGAATTAACTCACGACCGAAGGCCGTGGAGAACAAATGGATTTTCAAAAGGAAAAGCGTCTTGATGGTAATGTGACCGTCTATAAAGCTCGACTTGTCGCAAAGGGTTTCGACAAATTCAAGGAGTTGACTACGATGAGACTTTCTCTCCCGTAGCGATGCTAAAGTCAGTTAGGATTATGTTAGCAATTGCTGCATATTTCGATTATGAGATATGGCAGATGGATGTCAAAACCGCGTTTCTCAATGGTAATATTGAAGAAGAGTTGTATATGATACAACCAAAGGGTTTTGTCGATCCTAAGGATGCTAACAAGGTGTGCAAGCTTCAGAGATCCATCTATGGATTGAAGCAAGCATCACGAAGTTGGAATCTCCGCTTTGATGAGGTGATCAAAGAGTTTGGATTTGTCCAAACTTATGGAGAAGCTTGTATTTACAAGAAAGTGAGTGGGAGCAATGTGGCATTTCTAATATTATATGTGGATGACATATTATTGATCGGAAATGATATAGATCTTTAAACAGTGTTAAAAGTTATCTAAACAAATTTTCAATGAAGGACCTAGGTGAGCGTCATACATATTAGGCATAAAGATCTATAGAGATAGATCTAGGCGCCTAATAGGGCTATCAAAGTACATACCTTGATAAGATTTTAAAGAAGTTTAAAATGGACGGAAGTAAGAAGGGTTCTTACCTATGTTGCAAGGCAAGACATTGAGTAAGACTCAAAGTCCGGCGGAAGAAAGAGAGATAATGGACAAAGTCCCCTATGCTTCAGCCATAGGCTCTATAATGTATGCCATGCTATGTACAAGACCGGATGTGGCACATGCTATTAGTTTGACTAGTAGGTACCAATCGGATCCAGGTTCGGAACACTGGATAGCGGTCAAGAATATCCTTAAGTACTTACGAAGAACTAAGTATATGTTTCTTGTATACGGAGGTGAAGAAGAGCTCGTCGCTAAGTGTTATGTCGACGCTAGATTTGACACCGATCCGGATGACTCTAAGTCTCAATCCGGATACGTATTTCTCATGAATGGTGGAGCGGTTAGTAGGAGGAGCTCCAAACAACCTGTGGTAGCGGGATCAACAACGGAGGCCGAATATGTTGCTGCTTGAGCGGCTCGAGCGATTTGGATGAAGGAGTTCATATCCGAACTAGGAGTGGTGGCAAACGCGTTGGACCCAATTGTGATCTATTGTGACAACAATGGTGCCATTTCCAATGCCAAAGAGCAAAGGTCTCACAAGCATTCCAAGCATATTAAGCGTCGGTTTCACTCCATCCGCGAGCATGTCAAGGATGGAGATATAAAGATTTGTAAAGTACATACGGATCTCAATGTAGCAGATCCGTTGACTAAAACTCTCCCTAGAGCAAAACATGATCAACACCAGAACTCAATGGGTGTTATATTTATCACTATGTAACTAGATTATTGTCTCTAGTGCAAGTGGGAGACTGAAGGGAATATGCCCTGAGAGGCAATAATAAAGTGTTTATTATGTGTATTCCAAGTATATGATAGATGTTTATTTTGCATGCTATAATTGTATTAATACGGAAACGTTAATACATGTGTGTTTAATAATAAACAAAAATTTCCTAGTTATGCCTCTCTCATAAACTAGCTCATTGATTAACAAGATGATCAAGGTTTCCTGATCATAGACATTGGATGTTGTTAATAACGGGATCACAACATTAGTGTAATGGTGTGATGAACATTCATCCGAAGTATAGCATTACGATCAAAGTCATTGAGTTTATATTGCTATAACAACTTACGAAGTGATCCTAATCCTTAGACCATGAGATCATGTCAATCACTAACACCGGAAGAGTTTCTTGATAACATCAAATGTCACATCGTAATGTGGTGATTATAAAGATGGATTCGAACTAATAAAGTGTTATGTTGAGGCTCATGGATCGAGAGTGGAATTTGTTCATCCCGATGACGGATAGATATATACTGGGCCCTCTCGGTGATATCACATTGATTAGCTTGCAAGCAAGTGATTTGATCACTAGAATGTTATATCACAGGAACGAGAAAGAGTGCATGTCGATGCGAGATCAAACTAGGTATGGAGATACCGATGATCGAATCTTGGACATGTAATATATCGTGAAACAAAGGGATTAAGATACTAGTGTAAAAGGTTCCACGATCACAAGAAAGTCATCGTTGAATGTGTGGGAGTCGAGATGGGTCTCGGATCCGCTTCGATTATTGATCGAGAGGGTCTCGATCATGTCCGCATTATTCACAAACCGTAGGGTGACACACTTAAGACACCGACATCCAATTGGAGCAAATGTTTCATGCGAAAAGAATGAACAAGCGAGAATTTATTTCACTAGATACCAAACAGGTTTTGGTGAAATTGCATAAAGTGGTTATGCATGTGAAATAGAATTCTAGCAAGGGTTATTGTGAATGTTTGTCATTAAAGTAATTGAAAAAATCTGAATAAAATAAAGAGTTTTATTTAATGAGAGTTTGCATTAAATTTGGTGGAAATTTAATGGGAATTTGAGTGGACTTTTGAGTGGAGGGATTTTAAAGGGCATTTTGTGAGTGGAGTGTCCACCCACATGAATGAAGGAGGGAGGGCAGCCCCCATGGCGGCCACCCCTTGGGTGCCCCTCCTCCTATAAAAGAGCCCCCTCCTCACTTGTCTCTCACACCTCCTCGTGAAGGATCTCTCTCCCCTCTAGAATTTATCCCCATGGTCTCGGACTAGCGAGATACATGTTCCGTGGCTATTCGGCAAGAAAGAGTTGTGCTTCCACGCATCATTTGGGCGAGGAGGCGGAGGTTGCTCGGTGCCTCGAGCGTGTGTGCGAGCACGGATGCTTGCTGATTTGGCGCTAGGACTTCCTCTCGATCTTGAGATCGGCAAGAGATCGTCTACATCAACCACGAGTTGAACTCGTTAAGCTTTGTCGGTCTTCAAGGGTATGTTCTCTACGGATATACATCCGCTCGTTGTTTGTATCTAGTAGATAGATCTTGGTATATAGTTCACATCGTAGGAAAATTTTTGTTTTCTATGCTGCGAACCCTACACCCCCGACCATGGGTCAGCTAAGATGGTGTCGAAGGGGTTCTCCAGACTGATGTAATCATTGTCCCCGTAGGGCTCCCAGCCATGCGGGATCTGCATGAGAATGGCGAGGGCTTGTATGGGGACGGGGGCCTCCTTGCCGGCGGCTACGGCGGAAGCGGGGACGAGGGTCTGGACAGGGATGGAGGTTGCCTTCAATGCCTTGATGAGGGCCTGTACGGGGATGGGGGCCTCCTCGTCGGACGTCTTGGAGGCAATTATGGCCACCGCGCCATTCTTGTCCATTGCCGGCATGGTTGGGGTTTTCTTGGGGGTTTGTAGAAGGTGATGGGACAGTGAAGATGGTTGCGTGAGTGAGTGAGCGAGTGATGAGTGAGAGTGAGGAGGCCTCTATAAAGGTAAAGGGAGGAGATGTTTTGTTGCAACACCGTGCACCGCGTAACCACGTACGCTACTGCACCGTGGAAGGCCACACGCGTCCGCCACCTCCCTGTGCACCGCGACATGCGTACCGTGCGTCATGTTTTTCCCTCGTGTCTAACCTTGGCCACTTAGTTGTTCTCAGTTATACCCTCGAGTGTAGCACTGGCAGTTTGGTTGTACTCGGTTTTTCCCTCCAGTACTAACACTGTCGTGTGCAATATACTCACTTTTACCCTCCGGTGGTTGGTCAATAGAGAGTCAACGAATGGGTTTTAGCTTGCTAATTGAGTCATTTTATGCACAACAAATTCAAAAAGATCAACAGATAGTGGCATCTACCCATGGAGTCTTATTATGTGACCTGACGCCATAATAAATGTATATAAATCAAGTTTTAACCTAAATCACCACTTCTCAAATCACCTACTATCTATGAAGGTTCATGGCTTTCTACTCAAGCCTCTTCCAAAACATCCCTCCCCAAAACATAATTTGTCTGAATGAGGCAATAATTGTCAAACTGATATATATTTGAATTGCAAATAGTTTGATGTATGCCAATATGTATTTTATTGTATAAAAGAAGCATTTTCCATTCTTTAAATCTCTTTCTATTTTCTATTTGAACCCCCTTGTCAGTTTTGCCCTTGGTTTTTAAGTTCTACTCAGTTTTCCCCTCTCTCTTAGTTACAAACTCTCACACATGTGCTCATCTTGGATGCTACGCTCTGATTGGTCGAGACAGTTGTCACACGGATCGTACCCACCAACCGTTGATCCTCTAATTGATCCTCTGTGATCTAGCAGACAGGATAACCCCTATATCTGTCGGGGGGGCACCCTTTATCCATGCAAAATAATGAGTTTGCCACTGATGCTTTAACTCTATAAACAAATGATTTTGAATATAATTTGAAGAGAAAGTGTTCAAAGGTGTATAATTTTTGCATTATATTTCACTCCATTAAAATGATAAATGATCAAGATTTTATTAGCACAACATTATCATGTGCTAAGTGCGATTTCAAAGAGTTCAAAGGTGTATAATTTTTGCCATATGCAAGTTTATGCATTACATTCTATGAAAATGATAATCTCTCAAGATTTTCTTAGCACATCATTATCACGTATTAAGTGCGATTTCATAGTGTTCAAAGGTTTATAATTTTTGTATACGCGAGTTTAGGGATCACTTTTCACACTCTAAAAATGGTAAACACTCTTTTTACATTAAGAGTTGTATAATTTTTTAAATTTTAAAGTGTTCAAGAGTTGTTTCAATTATAAACAATATTTTACAAGAGTTGTATAATTTTTTTAATTTTAAAGTGTTCAAGAGTTGTGTCAATTATAAACACTCTTTTACATTAAGAGTTATATGATTTTTTTAATTTGATAGTGTTTAAGAGTTGTGTCAATTATAAACACTCTTTTACATTAAGAGTTGTATATTTGTTTTAATTTGAAAGTGTTCAAGAGTTCTGTCAGTTATAAACACTCTTTTATATTAAGAGTTGTATAATTTTTTTCAATTTGAAAGTGTTCAAGAGTTGTGTCAATTATAAACACTATTTTACATTAAGAGTTGTATAAATTTTTTAATTTGAAAGTGTCCAAGATTTGTGTCAATTATAAACACTCTTTTACATTAAGAGTTGTATATATTTTTTAAATTTGAAAGTGTTCAAGAGTTGTGTGATGGTGCTGTGAAGCACTTCGTCGGGAAACCCCAAGAGTAAGGTGTGAAGCAGCACAGCAGCAAGTTTTCCCTCAGTAAGAAATTGAGGTTAGCGAACCAGTAGGAGGAAGGAAACGTCACACAGGTGTTGCAAGCAACGTGGAGACCTGCACAACACAAACTCAAGACTTTTCCCCAACGAATCAGTGAGGTTGTCAAGCTCCGGTTTTCATAACAAAGGATTAAACGTCGTGTGTAAGGTAAAGGTTTGCGCAAGTAAACAAGTAATAGTGGAAGATGTATCAATGGTAAAGATTGGATCGGGGTCCATAGTTCACTAGAGATGCTCCTTAGATAAACAACATGGCACGAAGGGTAAACAAATTACAGGGGCAATTGGCAGAACTGAGCAAGGCATAACAATGCAATACCATACAAAAGATCCTATGAGTTTCGATTGGGAAATACAATAATATACATATCGCCATCCAAGCGCATATATGACTAGAAGTCCACCTTGAGGTTATCATCCGAACCTCCAAAGATTAAGTTGCAAGCAAGACAATGCTTTAAGCAAAGTGTGCAAGGCAAACAATCCACTTGTTCCATGAACAAGAGACCGTTATTTCTCCCTAGTAGCAACAACACATCTACAACAAGAGATTGTCACTTCCTTGGAAACTAGAGGCATGAACCCACTATCAAGCACAAATACCCCTCTTGGAGTCACTAGCAACTACTCAGCCAAGATAGCTACTAACAACGGAGAGCATGCAAGATCACAAACAACACAAACATGATAGTATCAAATAGACAAAACCATTAATCAATCTGACATAGTAATCTCAATATCAATCGGATCCCCGCAAACACAACATGCATTATTACAAATAGATTAGATCTTGATCATGAACGGAGCTCACAAGATCTATACATGAAAGCACAAGGAGGAGATACAACCATCTAGCTACTACATGGACCCATAGTCCAAGGTGGAACTACTCACGCTTCATATCGGAGAGAAGGCCTCCGGGATGATTTCCCCTCCGGCAGGGTGCCGGGAAGAACTTCAGATCCCCCTGATCTAGGTACGATGGTGGCGGCGGTTACAGAAGGTTTAGTGGAGTTTTGATCGGGTGCTTAGGGTTTCTGCATTGGGGGCTTCTTATAGTCGAAGAGGTGAGCCCAGGAGGCGACCAGGGGGCACACCCTGCCTAGGCGCGGGTCCACCCTAGCCCGCGCCTGTGGGTGTGGTGGCCCTCTAGCACCTCTCCATCTCCTCTTCTGGATTCGTGTCTCCCACGGTAAAATATTGACTTCGGCTTTTGTCCCGTCCAATTCCGAGAATATTGATTTTCTGCCTTTCTGGAACCAAAGCAGGAAGAAAACAGAAGCGCACTGTGGCAACTTGTTAATAGGTTAGTTCCAGAAAAGATATAAAAACACCTCAAAGTGTAGACAAAGAAAAGCAAAGTAGATACTAAACAAGCATGGAGCATCAAAAATTATAGATACATTTCGACGTATCAAGCATCCCCAAGCTTAACTCTTGCTCGTCCTCGAGTAGGTAAGTGATAAAAAGAATAATTTTTTAGGTGACATGCACCGTCAAAACCAAGATCAAACCATTTGCAAACATGGAAAGCTAGGATCAAAGAACTCTAAACATGTGCATGAAAGATCGAGTTCTAACAATAGGACATAGTAACTATGCATGCAACATGAAAGGCTACAAACAAAGATCATGAATAACATGCATTGAAAAACGTTTGTTTGTTTCACATACAGAAAAATGGCATAGTGGCAATCAGCTTGCCCCTCATAGAGTAGCAAATAGATGCATAGGACACTTTCAAAGTTCACAAGGGTGACTAGAAACAAGTAGCACAAGAGCAAGTAATATCACAATATGCATCAATCAATAAGTTTTGGAACACTTCACACAGAATGACAACTATGATCTCTTAATGGTGCCTAAAAGTAGAAGGTGGAGACTAAAATAATGGTGGAAGAAGAGCCTTTCATAAAGGAATAAGGGATTTAAAGTTTCAAAAAGAGCTTCCAAAAATTATGGTACTTGTTAGCTTTCAGCCCTCATTGCCCCTATCATAAGCATCTTGAAGTGGTTAAGGTTAAAGTGAACAAAGATGAAGTATATGCTTGACAAAGTATAAGTTGGCAATCTCAAGTCCCTTGAATACGAGGGCCACACCTCATGATACTCAACTTCAGTCACCTGCAAGTTCTTGTCATTCTAAGTACATGCGTATCATAGAGAACCGCCAATGAGTACCCTGCCATGGCAGGAAAGAACTATCCCATAACCAAAATGACAAGGAAAGCAGACAATGAGCATCTCAGCGATCTTTTTATTTACTATATGCATAGATTTTTATTGAGGATGCTTCATAGAAAGCTAACTATAGTGATGCTGCAAGTTCCCACTTCCCACCATGATTAGGCATGGCTTAGGCTAGCGTCCCAGTCGTTCCTCTAACACAAAATACATACTCCATGGACTTACAAGTTCCCTCTTTATTTCACATCGGTGACATCTACAGACAAAAGAGCATGATATCAGCTGAGTACAAAGTACAAGTGCAATGTTGAAAACGTTCCCCGTGATAGAATGGTTCTGCTAATTCCAACGTATAAGTGCAAGCATATACAACATAGAAGACACAATGGTTCAAGTTATTAGGGGCAAAGACTATAAAGTGTGCCATCCAGTTTGTAAGGGCTTTAATCACTAACTTTTCACATAACAAAGAGACTTTTTAACTGGAAGATAGCTGAAAACAAGAATATAATTGGAATGGTGTAACACACCATGCATAGGGATTTATAGTGGACACTTTGGAATAACTTGGTTTCTTGGGAGTTGGAAGCATGAGTAGAGCTTACTCATACAAGTGGAGGCTAGCAAAAGACTGGGAGCAACCAACTAAGAGAGCAATAATGGCCATAATCATGCAGAGCAACAAAACAGTACTAATCAAAGCATAGAGTGGTACTACAAGTCAAGGACTAAATGATCATACAGGCTATGGTGACTTGTGAATGGTCATAACATGGTGTGAGCATGTGCCAAGTCAACCCAAGCAAAGCATCAAAGGATAATACCACAATACTATGCTTTTGCATGCTAAAACAACGCATAATTTTTTTCAAGACACACTAAGCAATCCCAATTGTTTGGAACAAGACATGCTACAGCAATAATCACTAAGCATAAGATCAAAACAACACCTATAATTTCATGCTAAGTTCTAAGTCATAGTCAATGCAAGCTCCTCTTGCACTTATCAAGCAAGAACTTCCTACTCCTTTCCAACACCAAGAAACTTATTTGCAAACAACACATCGAGAACGGGGGTCCAAACTACTTTATTCAAGCAAAGTAAACAAACTAAGCAAACCAAACGAAAACTAAGACGCTCCAAGAACAACACAACTTGTGCATGAAACAATAAAAATGAAGTGTCTAGACAGACCTAAGCTTTTTATTGATGAAGAAGGGGATGTCTTGGGCATCCCCAAGCTTTGACGCTTGTACCTCTTGGATATTTCTTGGGGTGACACCGGGGTGCCATCCCCAAGATTGAGCTTTTGTCCATTCTTCATCTCATTACATCATTCTCTCTCTACACCTGAAATTTTTCCTTCATACAAAACTTTACACAATCTTCATTAGCAACATTAGTGTATTCAAAAGATAATAGACCTTTAGGCAAAGCTTTGGAACAACAAGACTTTTCACTAAAAACACAAGATACTGTATCAACTCCTTCAAAAAGCTCAATTCACCTAAAGAGAACTCAAAAAGGAATCAATAAGAAGCAAATGCAAATAATGGTAGAAATCAAAAGCATCAAAGCGGTAGAAACTGATTTTTTTCGAACATCTTATGTTGCTCAAATATAAAAGTGTTGAACTAAATAAAGTTATCTAACATACTGGGGGATTTATTCGTAAATATTCAGCTCAATCCGAGTTACACAGACTCCTCGCGAATGTTTTGGTGGAGGACAGAAATCTGTTTCGGGACAGCAACTCCCCAAATCTTACTTCCCTCTCATTAGAGGTCATTCTTGGCACAAAAAGCAAACAAAAAGGATAAGGAGATGTCATTACTGAAGTAATAACTTCCAAGACTCAAGGAAACTCTTGGGTTATCTCCCAACAAGTACTTTTCTTTAACGCCTTTAAGTTAGGCACAAGAAGCAAGAAGAATCAAGTATTTTCAAATGAGGAAGCATTAACATCAAACCTTGCTTTCAAAGGAGGAGCAAAAAGCAACTTCTCTCTCCTCATAGGGAAGTATTCAATTTCTTGAATGTAAAATGATATTTAATGGTGCCTTCTTTCATATCAATGATGGCACCAACAGTTCTAAGAAAAGAAATTCCTAAAGTAATAGGACAAGAAGCATTGTCCAAAACATAGAAATCAACAGGGAAATAAGCATTGTTAACCATAATGTGAACATCATTAATACTCCCCATGAGTTTCTTTTTAGCATTATCATTGAGTGGGACATCCAAATAATAATCTTCCAAAGGTGGCAAATCAAGCATTTCATAAATCTTCCTAGGCATAATAGAGACACTAGAACCAAGATCATATGAAGCTTTGAGATCAAATTCATTCACTTTCATATTAATAATGGGTTCCCAACTTGTTGGAGATATGCCCAAGAGGCAATAATAAAGTGGTTATTATCATATCTTCACACTTATGATAAATGTTTACATACCATGCTATAATTGTATTAACCGGAAACATTAATACTTGTGTGATTTGTAAACTAAAATAAGAGTCCCTAGTAAAGCCTCTTGTTAAACTAGCTTGTTGGTTAATATATGATCATGGTTTCCTGATCATGAACATAGAGATGTTATTAACAACAGGATCATATCATTAGGAGAATGATGTGATGGACATACTCCTATAGATAAGCGTAGCATAAAGATCAAGTCATTTCAATAAGTTCAATTGCTATATGCTTTCTGATACATAGTAACCTAATTCCTTCGACCATGAGATCATGCATATCACCTTTGCCGGATGGATGCTTTGATGACATCAAACACCACACCGTAACTGGGTGGCTATAAAGGTGGCATTGAGTGTTCGGAAAGTATTGGTTGAAACACATGGATCAAGAGTGGGATTTGTCCATCCATATGACGGATAGATATACTCTGGGCCCTCTCCGTGGAATGTCATCCAAATAGCTTGAAAGCATGTGACTGGCTCACAAGGGATCGCATATCACGGGAACGAGAAAAGAGTACTTATCAGTAACGAGGTTGAACTAGGTATGCAGAGATACCAACGATCATAAGCTCGGATAAGTAAACTATCGTGAGACAAAGGGAAATTGGTATCGTATGTAAGTGGTTCATTCGATCGCAAAGTAATCGTAGAAATATGTGGGAGCCATATGAATTTCCAGATTCCTCTATTGGTTATTGTTCGGAGAAGTGTCTCGATCATGTCCGCATAATTCACGAACCGTAGGGAGACACACTTAAGGATTCGACGTTGTTTGAATAGTTATGGTATTATGAGAAAGAGACTGAATGTTGTTCGGAGTCTCGGATGGGATCCGGGATATCACGAGATGATCCGGAATGGTCCAGAGAATAAGATTCATATAAGGAAAGTCCCGTTTCGGAGTTCGGGAATGATTCTGGTGTTTTCATCGGGAATGTTCTAGAAGGTTCCGGATTGTCCGGCACTCCGGGGGGGGAGGGTACATGAATGTGTCATTGAATTATTGCATCATGTACTAAGTGTTCTTTCTGTTCCAAAACTGAAAAGTCAAACTGCCAGTTTGAAAGTCAAACGGCTAAAACAGGAAACTGTGGAAAACAGGAAACTGTGGGAAACAGGAAACTGTGGGAAACAAGCAAGAGGAGGTTGAAACCAACTTGTAGGAGGAGTCCCTCTCCTCCAAGCCGGCGGCCAGCCTAGGCCGAGTTGGGGAGGGACTCCCCTCCCTCCCCTGGCGCGCCAGCCCCTCCACCTATAAAAGGAGGCAGGCCTCCTCTAGACACACAAGTTCCTATCCTCTAATCTCCGGTTTAGAGCCGTTTTGGTTTAGATTCTAATTGCTTTAGCCTGCGGTTTAGAGCCTTCTAATTGGTGTGTCTAATCTCTAGACCACTAATAGCCCTCTCTCATACTCCACCATACTGCCTCCCGGCTTAAAGCCTGCGGGATCTCCCTCTACTTAGGTACCACGCCGTTGTCGCCGAATCGTGAGGAGAGTGCTACAACCTCCGCTGCCTGTTGGAACAAGGGAGAGGAAGGTCTTCGTCGAGTACCGAACGTGTGACCTATCTGGGAGCCGACGAACGCAGCGGAAGGATCGTCACGCGATCTTGAGATCGGAAAGAGTACTACATCACCCACGAGAATCTGCTCGTTAACCGCTTTGGAATCTTGAGGTGTTATTCCATCGACTCGTTGCTACAATCTAATAGATAGATCTTGGCTTGTTTGTTTGTATGCGATAGAAATTTTTTGTTTTCCATGCTACGAACCCCTACAGTGGTATCAGAGCCGTGTCTATATGTAGATCTGTTGCACGAGTAGAACACAATGGTCATTGTGGGCGTTGATGCTTTTATTGTCGATTGCTTATTGTGTACTTTGCATCTTGCGGTATGTTGGGATGAAGCGGCCCGGGCTAACCTTACAGGACATTGTTCATGAGACTTGCTCCACGCTTGACATGCAACTTGTATTGCATAAGTGGCTTTGCGGGTGTCTGTTTCTCCTAGCATAGTTAAGATCCAATTTACAACGGGTGATTGACAATACTAGTATTAATGTTGTGGTTCTTGTTCGTAAGTTAGAACGACACTTACTGAAAGCCCCAAACCACGTAAAATATGAAAAGAAAGTAGAGGCGTCTAACTTTGTTTTGCAGGGGTGTGCAGTGATGTGATATGGCCATGATTGTGATTATATTTGATGTATGCAATGTTCCTTATTGTAAGTTGGCAACCGGCATGAGCCATATGGTTGTCTTTAATTTATGTTAAGACCCGCGTGTCTATTCAAAGTAGTTGTAATAGTTGAAGCCGGTGGACGACAACCATGGAGCAGCGTCATTGACCTTGATGCAATGCCGGTAATGATGGAGATCATGTTCGTGCTTGAAGATGGAGATCGGAAGCACAAAGAAGAAAGGCCATATCATATCACATATTATGAATTGCATGTGATGTTAATCCTTTATGCATCTTGTATTGCTTAGTAGACGACGGTAGCATTATAAGATGATCCCTCATGCACATGAATTTCAAGTCATAAAGTGTTCACCCTTAGTTAGCACCGTTGCTAAAGCTTGTTGTTTCGAAGCACCACGTGATGATCGGGTGTGTTAGATTCTACAAGTGTATACAATGTGAGCAAGCCAGATTTGTTCATGCGGAAACTAAGGTTTGATCTTGATGAGCCTAGAATGTACAGACATGGCCTCAGGAACACGGATTACCGAAAGGTAGAGCATGAGTCATATAGTAGACATGATGAACATGTTGATTGTTCGCCGTTGAAGCTATATCAACTCTCGTGATGATCGGTTTTGATGTGGTGGATTTGGTTCATGTGATCACTAAAACAATGTGAGGGATATTGTTTTGAGTGGGAGTTCACCTAGATTAATTTAATTATTAATTAGAACTCAATTTATCATAAACTAAATCAAAGTGAATTTGCATAGTTGTTGTAGTCATTGGCATCCGTTTACCACCTTGCACTTAGTTATAATTGAGATGATAGAACTATAGAATTCTGGTTAGTTACTTTACGAACTGGTATCATATTGTTTTGAAGTGTTAATCTAAAGTTTAAAAGTCCTATTGCAAACTTCCAGTAAGTTCCGGTTACTCCATGAAGTTTAATAATTAGTATTAAATCAAGAGTAACAATTCCAAGTGTTAGTATATAAGTATCATGTTTGTCTCCATGATTCTTGATATTCAAAGGATTCTCCTAATATCAAGGTTATCTAAGGATCTGAAAGAGTTGTTTCAGAAACCATGATTTGTGGAAGATATTGTGATATCTGAAACGAAGTTTTGGTTGCAACATTATAGAGTATAATATGGCTAAAGTCATGTTCTCATATTTGATGAGAATTTGCAAAAGGTTGGAGACACTAGTTGTCCTAAACCTCCAAAAGTTTTTGGGAGAGCAACATTATACTCACAATTCACCGTTACAAGGTAATAGTAGCTTGATCATGGATAATTCCATGATAAGGGTGAATATTTGATGTAGGTAAAATATTTACTACACCAAGAGATTACTAAAGAAAGGAATTTGAAAGAACACCAAACATTTGATGATGGTGATCTACTTCAAAGTGCAAGTCCAAAGACATTGGTATTTAACTATACACGCTTTGGACTATGTGTCATATGAATGACTCCACTAATTGATGTTGATAGATTCTTTCAAACATAAAAGGAAATACTGAAAGAGAATATCATAAGTATATGGCAGAAAAGAAAAGACTAGAATTGTTCAGTTTAAGTATATAGATGATATACATGTTATGGCTATATTCTTTGCTTATTAAACAATGTGGTTCTTAAGTATTTGATACTGAATTTGTTGGTGTGAGTCGTCATACGAAACAACACAATTCATGAACTGCAATGGCCTAAGTAACTAGCAAAAGAATATGTGATGATGTTCATCGAGAACAAAATAAAGGGTTATTGTATTGCTCGTTAAACATCAAAGCTTGCCTTCAAGATTTGTTTTATCAGGTATTATGAGAACAAAAGGGTTGTTCAAATAATTGCCGTAATCTATAAAAGATGGATGATTTGCAAATCTCGTTGGAGATATCACATCCATAAAACTAGTGCTAAAGATGTCGAAAGACAAATTGATTGAAAAATCACTTAGGAAGTGACATCGCCGTTTAAATTATATTGGAAAGAAAACATGAAGAAAATCCATATGGATGGAATTTTGGAGTCTATTTGATTTTGATCAAATGACGCTTGTGAAACTTTCCTAGAGATAATTAAAACTTCGTTCATAGGCCAAAAGGGAACGATAGACTAGCTTATTGGAACTTGTACATATTGTTGTATGAAGTCCATTATGTATAGTCAAGAGCGATGGATTTCAACTTCATGTGCTTTCTCCGAAAATTTGAGTGAATATATGAATATTTACTTAATAAGGATGAGGTGTGAAACATTTGAAAAGTTCAAGGACTTTCAAGATGAAGTGCAAAATCATTGTAACAAGAATATAAAAAGTTTATGATAAGATCATAAAGGAAGATATTTGAGTTACAAGTTTAGCATAATACCTAAGATTTAAGGAATCGTTCCGTGGATTTGCATTTTCCCGAAACACCATAAGAGTATGGAGCGTTCGAGATATGTAATTAAACCTTGTTTGACATGGTAAGATCGAAGGTGTAATTCATAAAACTGCCATTATATTTTAAAGATTAAAAGCTTTAGAGATTACCGTTTTTCCACTGAAAAGAGCTTCATCATAATCCGTTGAAATGACACCATATAAGGTTATGGTTTGGGATAAAACCCAAGTTGTCCTTTCTTAAACATTGGTATGCTATGCATAAGAAAGATGTGTGCAACCAAAGTCGGATGAACCTGTCTTTGTATAAACTGTTAAGTAATCCTCCATAACATCGGAGACAAAAGTGTTTGTCACTTAAAACGTCAAGTTTCTCTGAGAAGGAATTTTTTGTGAAAAGTTAAGTGGGAGGACAATAGAACTTTGATAAGGTTAAAAGAACCTTAGCTGTATGTGCAGAGTTGCGCAGCGCCAAAAAGTGTTCCGGAGGCGGCAACAATGCTCATGGCTCACGTGCTTCAAAGGTTGTGGTCACGGAGATCTAAGTTCCTATTGAAACAAGTAGGTCGAGTAAACAATCAAATACCAAGATTTGAGGGTTGAATCATTATTTGAGAATAATGAACGGACTACATGCAAAGAAGTGATGATGGGCCCTGACTCAGTCAAATGGCTTGAAGCCATAAAATCCGTGATAGTTCCATACACGAGAAATCAAGTTTTGAACTTGAAGGACCCTCGAGAAAGGTGTAAGACCTTACAGTTGTGTTTGGATCTATAAATAAATAGACATGGATGTTGCACATCTATGAAATAGTCGACATGTTGGGAAAGAGTTCACAACAATGTTCAAAGGTTGACTATGACAAGATCTGATCTTTCATAGCGATATTTAGTCTAGACGGATTAATGTAGCAACCACTACATATAATTTGTTATATGGTAGTTGAATAAACAAAACAAGTTCTTATAATAGAATCGTTACCTAGGACGTGTGCATGACACGGTCCATAGGGTTTTGTTAATTCAAAGGATGCTAAAAGCATATGCAAACTTCAATGGTTGAAGTGAGCATCGCGGAGTTGGAATCTTCACTATGATGAAACTGTTGAAAGAGTTTAATTTCATCAGAGACAATGAAGATGCTTGCGTTTGCAAGAAATTAAGTGGGAGCGCTAAGACATATTTCTAATACATTATGTGGAGGACATATTGTTGATTAGAAAAGATGTATCTTTTATTAACACATATTAAGAATTTCTTCCCGATGAAAGACTTAGGCAAAACCCAAATATTTGGCATCAATAGACGCTAATATGGTTGTGCCAGAAGTGCATAGACAAGATATTGAATGATTTCAATATAGAAACTACAAGAGAGGTTCTTGTCGCACAGAAAGGATTAAATGAGTTCAATGTTGATGATATATATTCAAGTGTATTGACATTTGGTAAAGTGAAACAAATAATCAAGTATAGATTGATACTTGATGTATGAAATCACAAAGAGTATTTATATCAATCATACTATGATATGTACAAATCCAGATATGTCCTATGCTCTAAATGTTGTGAGCATATACCAGAATGATTCGTAAGATGATCATTGGACAATAGTAAGGATATTCTTATGATCTTTTGGAAGAACTAAGAGTATATTATTTGTAGAAGTGACAAATAGATGGTTAGTTCATTGTAAAAGTACTACATTGATACTAGTTTTGTCACAAAGTAAAAATTAAGTTTATCTCAATCTAAACTAAGGGTGGCACAATATAATGGAAAGTGAGTTCCATAATGGATTTGGATGAGTTCCAAAGTTAAGACATTGTGACAGATACTACAACAAAAGGCTAAGTATATGACTGCTATTTTAGCAGCAAAAGAGGGCATTTGTGTCAAGTAGTTTGTTGTCAAACTAGGTGTAGTTCACAGTGGGATAATACTATGAAGATATATTGTGCGACAATATTATCAACATGTTTTAACCCTAAAGAACTAAAGGTCACACCGAAAGACCAAATTTATACAAAGCCATCTCATTAGAGAATGAGTGATGCGTAAAGACGCAAAGACATGCAATTACACACGGACCTGGAAGTGTCAGATCCGGAGATCAGTTAACCACTAGCAATCGTGTACATACAACACCGGAAAGCCATAGGTGTTGAATACACAAAGGTTTGAAACTAGATTGTTGACTCTAGTGCAAGTGGGAGACTGTTGGAGATATGCCCAAGAGGCAATAATAAAGTGGTTATTATCATATCTTCACACTTATGATAAATGTTTACATACCATGCTATAATTGTATTAACCGGAAACATTAATACTTGTGTGATTTGTAAACTAAAATAAGAGTCCCTAGTAAAGCCTCTTGTTAAACTAGCTTGTTGGTTAATATATGATCATGGTTTCCTGATCATGAACATAGAGATGTTATTAACAACAGGATCATATCATTAGGAGAATGATGTGATGGACATACTCCTATAGATAAGCGTAGCATAAAGATCAAGTCATTTCAATAAGTTCAATTGCTATATGCTTTCTGATACATAGTAACATAATTCCTTCGACCATGAGATCATGCATATCACCTTTGCCGGATGGATGCTTTGATGACATCAAACACCACACCGTAACTGGGTGGCTATAAAGGTGGCATTGAGTGTTCGGAAAGTATTGGTTGAAACACATGGATCAAGAGTGGGATTTGTCCATCCATATGACGGATAGATATACTCTGGGCCCTCTTGGTGGAATGTCATACAATTAGCTTGCAAGCATGTGACTGGATCATAAGGGATCACATATCACGGGAACGAGAAAAGAGTACTTATCAGTAACGAGGTTGAACTAGGTATGCAGAGATACCAACGATCATAACCTCGGATAAGTAAACTATCGTGAGACAAAGGGAAATTGGTATCGTATGTAAGTGGTTCATTCGATCGCAAAGTAATCGTAGAAATATGTGGGAGCCATATGAATTTCCAGATTCCTCTATTGGTTATTGTTCGGAGAAGTGTCTCGATCATGTCCGCATAATTCACGAACCGTAGGGAGACACACTTAAGGATTCGACATTGTTTGAATAGTTATGGTATTATGAGAAAGAGACCGAATGTTGTTCGGAGTCTCGGATGGGATCCGGGATATCACGAGGTGATCCAGAATGGTCCGGAGAATAAGATTCATATAAGGAAAGTCCCGTTTCGGAGTTCGGGAATGATTAGGTGTTTTCATCGGAATGTTCTAGAAGGTTCGAATTGTCCGACTCTCGGGAGGGTACATGAATGTGTCATTGAATGATTGCATCATGTACTAAGTGTTCTTGCTGTTCCAAAACTGAAAGTCAAACTGCCAGTTTGAAAGTCAAAGCTAAAAGAAACTGTGGAAAACATGAAACTGGGAAACAGAACTGTGGGAAACAAGCAAGAGGAGGTTGAAACCAACTTGGAGGAGGAGTCCCTCCTCCAAGCCGGCTGACCTAGGCCGAGTTGGGGAGGACTCCCTCCCTCCTGGCGCAGCCCTCCACCTATAAAAGGAGGCGGGGCCTCCTCCTCTAGACACACAAGTTCCTATCCTCTAATCTCCGGCTTAGAGCCGTTTGGTTTAGAGCTTCTAATTGCTTTAGCCTGCGGTTTAGAGCCTTCTAATTGGTGTGTCTAATCTCTAGACCACTAATAGCCCTCTCTCATACTCCACCATACTCGCTCCGGCTTAAGCGAAGCCTGGGATCTCCTCTACTTCCGTACCACGCCGTTGTCTTTGCGGAATCGCGAGGAGAGTGCTACAACCTCCATTTTCTTTGGAACAAGGGAGAGGAAGGTCTTCGTCGAATACCGAACGTGTGACCCCATTGCGGGGCGCTCTTGGAGCACTTGGCCGGAAGGATCGTCTATGCGATCTTGAGATCGGAAAGAGTACGACTACATCACCCATGAGAATCTGCTCTCGTTAACCGCTTTGGAATCTTCGAGGGTAAGTTATTCCATCGACTCGTTGCTACAATCTAATAGATAGATCTTGGCTTGTTTGTTTGTATGCGATAGAAAATTTTTGTTTTCCATGCTACGAACTCCTACACAACTATCTTCTACTTTCCTAGGAATAGAAGCTTTGTGTTTTAGATTCTCTTCCTTAATTTTCACATGAGCATTTGTAATATGTTTAGGGAAAGCAACATGCATATCACTAGCATCAAGACTTCTAGAAAGCTTTTGCAAGAAAAGAATCACTTTAGAAATATTGCAACCATCTATATCAAATTCAAACTTAGCATCACTAGTAGTAGACTCAATAGGCTTAGGCATAGTAGGAGGAGGAATAGGGACTTCTTGTGGTTTAGTGGTATCCATTCTAGTGATGGTGCACACACTATTGTTTCTATCAATTTCAGCTTCCCTTTCCCACTTAGCATGAAGTTGAGCTAACAGTCTAACATTTTCATCAATAGTAACTTGTATGGCATGAACAGTAGCAAAGGTATTTTCCATAGTCTCAGGTTTAGCAGCCGTTTTATTTATCAAGGAGGATTGTGCTTTAGACAAAGAGGAAATATTCTTCTCAACAGTTAAAAGTTTCTCCTCCACAGTTTTGTTGAAAGCATTTTGTTTACTAATAAAGTCTTTGAGCATGACTTCAAGTTCAGAAGGGGCACTTATAGCATTGTTGTAGGAGTTTCCATAGGAATTGTCATTATTAGGAGGATAAGGCCTATAATTGTTGTTACCACCAAAATTATTCCTATAGGCATTGTTGTTGAAATTGTTATTTCTAATGAAGTTCACTTCAACTTTCTCTTATTGAGCAACCAAAGAGGCTAAGGGAACACTATTAGGATCTAGAGGAGCTTTCCCATTAACAAGCATAGCCATAATAACATCAATCTTATCACTCAAAGAGGAGGTTTTTTCAATAGAATTTACCTTCTTACCATGTGGAGCTCTCTTAGTGTGCCATTCAGAGTAATTAACCATCATATTGTCAAGGATCTTTGTTGCAGCACCCAAAGTGAGGCCCATGAAGGTACCTCCAGCAGCAGAATCCAACAGGTTTCTTGAGGAGAAGTTCAAACCTGCATAAAAAGTCTGGATAATCATTCAAGCAGTGAGTACATGAGTGGTACAATTCTTAACCAAAGACTTCATTCTTTCCCAAGCTTGAGCAACATGTTCATTATCAAGTTGTTTAAATTTCATAATGTCACTTCTCATAGATATAATCTTAGCAGGAGGATAGTACTTTCCAATAAAAGCATCTTTGCACTTAGTCCAAGAATCAATACTATTTCTAGGCAAGGATAGCAACCATTCTTTAGCTTTCCCTCTCAAGGAGAAAGGAAACATCTTGAGCTTAATAATATCTCCATCTACATCCTTATACTTTTGCATCTCACAAAGTTCAACAAAGTTATTGAGATGGGCAGCAACATCATCAGAACTAGCACCGGAAAATTGCTCTCTCATCACAAGATTCAACAAAGCAGGCTTAATTTCATAAAAGGTAGCATCAGGAGTAGGTGGAGCAATAGGTGTGCTAAGGAAATCATTGTTGTTAGTGCTAGTGAAGTCACACAACTTGGTGTTCTCAGCGGATTTCATTTTGGCAAAGGTGGGCAAGCCAAAAATAGTAGCAGCTAGAGCAGGAACTATTTTTTTGTATTTTCTTTTGGATAAAGAAAGCAAACCAAACTAGTCTAATTTTTTTTGATTTTTTTGAAAAGAGGCAAACAAAACCAAGAAAAAGAAACTAAGCAAACTAAAAACAAAGTAAAGAGAGGCGAGGCTGGTAAGAACTTCATATCCCCCCGATCTAGGGACGACGGTGGCGGCGGCTACAGAAGGTTTCGTGGAGTTTTGATCGGGTGCTTAGGGTTTCTGCATTGGGGGCTTCTTATAGGCGAAGAGGCGAGGCCGGGAGGCGACCAGGGGGGCCACACCCTGCCCAGGCGTAGGTCCACCCTAGCCCACGCCTAGGGGGTGTGGTGGCCCTCTGGCACCTCTCTGTCTCGTCTTTTGGATTCATGTCCCCCACGATAAAATATTGACTTCGGATTTTATCCCGTCCAATTCCGAGAATATTGATTTTCTGCCTTTCTGGAACCAAAAACAGAAGAAAACAGGCAACTGGCACTATGGCAACTTGTTAATAGGTTAGTTCTAGAAAAGATATAAAAACACCTCAAAGTGTAGACAAAGCAAAGCAAAGTAGATACTAAACAAGCATGGAGCATCAAAAATTATAGATACGTTTCCGACGTATCATTGTGTCAATTATAACACTCTTTTACATCAATTGTTCAAGTGATGTACCTCTCCACCGCTTCGGTGGTGCTGTGTTGTTTTCCTGGTGGCTCTGTGATGCTGTTGGATCGCTGGTGTGGCTGTGGCCGCCGCCATGGCTTGGCGTGGGTTGCAGCGCCCTCGGGTGCTCCCCGTGCTGCCATGTGTGCTCGTCGTCTCTTCGGATTCCTTTTCTAATCGTCATCAAGGACCACGAGTAAGTGCTTTTGTTTCTCCACTCTTGTTCTCTGTCCTCTTCCTATCGATAGCCTTTGTGTGCTTCTAGTGAGCAATCCCTAATTAGGGTTCATCAGTTTGATTAGGGTTTATCCCTCTGTGTTGATTATTGACGATAATGAATCATTTAGGAGTACTGGTGGTGATGATACTATGCTAAGATGTTGTCTGATGATTCTAGTGGTGTGAATTTCACTACTGATTAATGTTATTAGCACTGATAGTGGCATTGTTAGTAATTGTTCACTGAATCTTATACACTAGCCTGTTTGATATGTTCAGATTGAAGTTAATATGATACTCCTATGATTCTTTGATTATAATTGATTGGGAAAATGTGATTATGATTCCTGGTTATTCATTCCAAGAAAATGATTGAGCATTTTACTACAGGTTTACTTGTGAAATCTATGTGTATGATTTGCTTGGTGTAGAATGTATACTTGTGACACCTTCTTTGGAATGGTACACAAGTGTCCATTCTAATATTGGGCTAAATTCTACATGTGTCCTACTGTGGCTTGGACTAAAATGGATTGAAATCTTCTACTAGATTTATTATCCTAGGATGCTAATGATTTTACTTTGGCCTTGATGATGGTCTAAGGCATAACTAGGTAGAAACTAAGTTTTTACCTATTGTTCCTCATAGATGTGTCTTGATATCTAGTATCAACTAATGATTCTTGAATTCTTTCAGAAAATGACTTGGCATCCTCACTATTTAATATAGATCCTTAAGATCTATTGATTTCTGAGATGCTACTCTTTAAAAGATGTGCCCATAAATCATGATCTAAGGCTGTTGATATATTTGGATGTAGAAATATGAATTTATACCCAAGATCAATGATGCACAGGCTGAGATCTTGGTGTTGTTTGTAAAGATTGGTCATTGTCTTTCATTTAAATTACTTCTGTGATGGACACATCCCCACTTGGGTGTTTTTCTGAGAAGATTCATATAAAACAACACATGCTTGAATAATCTAGGATGATTTGATCATGTGATGGTTTTATGTGTACTCACCACACAACTTGATGGTTGGTGATGATGTTTTGGTGCTAGTTGATCTTGCTAGCTTGATCTTGTTGACTTGATCTTGCTATCTTGTTCATGTTGGCTTGATCTTGTTAGCTTGTTCTTGCTGACTTGATCTGGCTCTGCACCTCTTGGTGCTGCTCCTGCTCCTCCTAGCTCATGTGATCTTGTACTTGAACTTGATATACACCTGCACCACCCCCTCCTTATGCACCATCTTGTGGATGGTTGGATGATCTGTGATGTATCTTGGTTGGGGATTTGTTTGGGAAGTGGACAAACTCAGTGTGTTCTTGCAGTGTGCTTGAGAACATAAAGTGAGCTTCCTGGTAGTTGTGCTACAGCTGTGAACTCCTTTTTGACTGGTTGTGTTGTTGCTGCTATTTGGACAGCACACTACACACAATTAGGTGACTAAGATGCCTTGTTGTTTGGGCTGTTTGTGGATCAGATCAAGTGAAATAGGTTTCACTTCTTGTCCTTTTACAATTTACCATTCTGGTGAAACTTGCCCCTTTACTTTGCTTATTAGATATAAAAGAACAGATACTACTCATTGGTGAAACTCGCCTCTTTTAATTACTCAATGATGTAATATGACTAGTGCACTTCACTGTTCCCCACTAAGAGTAAAATAGCTAACTAACCCTTTATTTCCTTTTTAGTTATTTTTCTTATTTGCAGGAACAAGATCTGGATGCTCAAGATGTAGTATAGGAATATATAGGTTTTATAGATTTTTTGTAATCTTATTTTTATTCTTTTGTAAAGAATCTTGTAATAATATTCTTATTATTTAATAAAATTTCATTTTATTGTAATTCACCTACTGTAATGTATTCTTTTATTCGTTGTATCATTCTTGCTTTGTAATATGATTATGGAATAAAGAAAAGAAATAAGAATTCATTTCTTATTTATATTTCCTTGTCTTTTCTTATTGTTGTTTAATATATCTTTAATATAATCAAACAATGTTAATAAATCATTTTGGAAAACAACTTAATATGTCTAAGTTCTAATTTTCAAATATTTTCCAATTAATTAAATTTCAAATTTGATTTCAAAATATTTCCCCCCAAAACACATTAATGTCTAAAGGTCATGTCAAAATTTATAACAATCACTATAAAGAGCTATTCCTACCTCTAAATAGTGAAAGAAACTCTGATCACTTTAGGTTTTTGTTTGGCGAAAAAATTTACCCAGATTTTACAGATGAATACATGCATATGCTCAGATTCCTATTTCTACCCCTCGTTGGTTCCTAAATGCTGGGGTGTTACACGCTTTCTCTTTTGTTTTTGCTTATTCTATCACCCTCCGGCAACTCATGCAATGCATTGTCTTATGTCACCTCTCGTTCTTCAGCAACTTGCTGCTCATCAACTTCGTCCTGCAATTCTTGCACATCATCATATTGTTGCACTACATGTTTTTTATCAAATTGATGTATTTCCACAACATCCTAGATCATGGACTCGATCCGTTTGGAAGGGGCATTGGGCCATGCTCTTTGTCCAATTGGACAGACCCAGTCCATTTGCACGGACGTTGGAGTTTCCCTTATAGTTTTGTTTCAGTTATCGCGAACTGATTCTTCAGACATACTGGTGATTTTTAGTTCCATACTTCTTGCCCGAGGAGATTTTGACATGTTTATATATTCGGAGATTTTGATATGTTTATATACCATGGCAAGTATAAAGTGTTGTTGAATAAAAAATAAACGAGAAAAATGGTAAGGTTCACGCAAATGGACCTCACCATGCTGCAAAGACCATGGTGTCCCCCCCCCCCCCCCTTACACACACAAACACACACCAAGCAGGAACGAATCATTGTGCGCGATCATGATGGAGATTTTGTTCTTGCTGAATGTCTGAGGTATGACCACATTACTGACCCAGGCACGACCGAGCTGCTAGCATGCCGTGATGCGATCTGGCTGGCACGAGCGAGGGGGTGGTATCACATAATAGTAGAGACAGATTGCCAGCTCATAGTTAAAGGGTGGAATGATGACTGTCTCGGAGTTTCAGGGTTTTAGGTTCGTTTTTACTAGAAGAGAGGCTAATAAAGCGGCACATGCTTGTGCTCGCGCATCTCTCTATAATGTTTTCTTAGATATCACCTATGAACTTATCCCTTATTTTCTGTCACTTATTTTCTGATTGAGCCTGTTCAATCAGATATTTTGTCGGCTGTTAAATAAAAGTGTTTTCTTAAATATCACCTATGAACTTATCCCTGATTTTCTGATTAAGCATGTTCAATCAGATATTTTGTGTCTGTTGAATAAAAGCCTGACGGCGAATCTTCAAAAAAAATCGTTACGTCCGCTGAATCCCCCACAACCGAAGTACCCTGGGACTCGATCCACGAAACACCTGTGACAGTACATTGTGTCGAGGCGCCCATCTCATCATCCTCCCCTCTATTTTGCCCGTTCTGACTCATCACCATTTCCTCAACGCTTCCAAACAAAAGGAATAAAGTCCGGCTCTTGAACATATCCATCAGCCTGACGGAATTCGTATCCTTTTAATTTGACAATCACATCAATATAATAGTATGACCAACGGAATCCGATTTTTTCTGAAACACTCAAATGTCAAACATTGCCACCAGGATGCAAACAACACCGCGACGACGAAACGTTAGGAGATCCACATCAACAGTAGAGTACATCAATTATACTGATCCAATAGACCAGTCCCAGAAACGCTTTCATGTCGAGCCACATTCTACGAGGCGGGAAAAACCGGCGAGAATCTGACAAAGCAGAAATGGTACCCAGACTTCAAGGCACTGCACCTGACGCAGCAGGCAAACAAATTGAATGAAAACGGCAATATCAATATTGCAGCAGCTAGTCATCCTCTTTGACGCAGCAGTCACAGCATCCCTTCTCCTGCGGTAGTTTCATCGCCAGATCGGTCAGATGCGACTCCAGCTCTCAAGTCTTTTGCAGGCTGGGCTTTGTAATCCTGCCCAAAAGCAAATGAATGAGGCAATGTGGAAAGCGATCTCCAAATGATTCCTCAACTTATGGTGATGAAAGCAAGAATTGTTTCTACGATTCCAGGTAACCCGGCCAACAGCTCCCAACCCCGCTGTATACGAGAATGGCTCCATGCAGAAGTGTATATTTCTAGCGAGTTGCCAGGATCAGTTCGGTCCAAAACAGTCCTACCAACTGTACAAGTAAAGAAACATAATTTGCAGTTTTCAAGGCATCACAAAATTGTCATCCTTAACCATACTGTCTCATGTCCAGAGGAAAATATGAATCTTAGGGGGTATTCTATTTTCCAAACGGAAGCGTTACTAGGACCAACAAGTATTGGTGAGCAGTTATTTTCCCTCAGAAAAAGAGTACTAGTACTGAACAGTTTAATAAATCTACGTCACTACGTGTCTAGCTTCAACTCACAAAGAGCTGACAGAATCTCATTCCACCAAACAGAACTGCCCTTAAAGAGCAATCATTGAAATTGAAGTCGTGGCTGTGGTGAATCAGTCCTCGAAGCCCTGTGCTCAGTCTGCTCGGTGTTCATGGCTGGACATTCCACGGGGCAAGCTTAGTGTGGGTCACAGCTGTAGAGGCCACCCTAAAACCTTCAATATGCCGGTGGGCTAAATATTTTGCTTCTTACATATGGTGGTCAGGTGGTGGTGTTGGTCTATAACTCTGGCTAGGTACTGTTGTTTCATTTGGCATTTTTCAATTTATTTCATGCTTCGTTTATAAAGTATGAGCAATCCTCCTGTTCTTTCTCCTAAAAAATATTGAAGCATTCGATTTTGTTCTTAAACACAGACCCCACAATTTGCAATCTTTCATGGATGGCAAATCCAGTATATAATGTAGCTTATTTATGATTTAATATCTAGCCTAGGTTAATTCCGACAGGTCATAGGTTGTTACCAAGAAACTGGAGGAAAATGTACGGAAGAATAAAGATTTTGTCAAGAGGTGGAACAAACAACCAGAGGAATCTGTACCTCAAAGCCTAATTCCATTGGAACCTGGGATGGTTGGGATGGGTCTCAGTTGACCGCTCCAAGGCAACCTTCAGTTCCTCCTTGTCGTAATAACAATGGATGAACTTCAAGTTACGGAGGTGCCCGATACCAAAATCAAAATCATCACTCACATCAGTCGTAAAACAAAGAAAAGCTAGCACAAGCTTTTCCAGCCTTGGCATGCATCCAGCTTGAAAGAACAACCCCATTGCACAGTGCAGTTGTTCACCGATTATAAAATGACTCAAGGAAGGGAATCCATAGATTTGGCTGATTTCAAGATGCACAAGATCTTCTGCACCTAGGGAGAGAGTGTGGAGAGCAGGTAGGCCTCCCAGGATCACCATATGTTCGTCACAAACCACTTGCACTTCGAGGCATAATTTTTGGATGTTTAGGAGTGACTTCATGGATCTTGGAAGGGTACATGGTACAAAGTTTTTCATGATGATAAGTTCCCGAAAGCCACCTAGAGCAGAGAACCATGGTTCATCTAACAAAGCATCGATATTGTAGCCATCATAGAAAACATCTGTATCATCGATATTGCAGCCATCCTCATCGCAGTCATCGGGCTTAAACTTATAATCGCCTGAGACACAAACAGAATAAAGGTTTCTGTTGCCTAACATGCAAATGGAACACAAGATCTGTTTTAGCAACTCCTTTTCAGTACTGCTTTCATCTTCTATCCATCGGCAAGACATTGGTAAATTACCAACACAATAGCGATCCCAAAATTGTATTGCCAACTTCCTCAGGTTTGACATTGTACCAAGTTGCCGAACAAAATTAACTGAGTGATTGAAGACATTGATACCTTCCAATACTTGCAGTGCTTGCATGCTTCCAATTTTATCTGGCAGTATAATATAGTAATCAACAACAAGATGGGTCAAATTTTGAAGCTGACAAATGGTCGATGGAATTTGAAGCTCGGAATTGTTTGCAAGTATTTCAAGAGTCTCTAAGAACTGTAGCTTTGCTATTTCATCAGGGAACTTTTCCAGTTTTGCATGTTTAAACCTCAGGTGCTTCAGGTGGAACAAATTTCCTATGCCCACAAGATGATGATGTTCTAGTTGCTTACACAATTCAAAGTTCAGAACACGCAAGTTCTTGAACTTCTTCCAAGATGGGATATTGACATAAATCTAGATCATCTGGAATTTCACTTTCACCCTGTAGAGACAATCGACGGGCCTTGTTTTTTGGGTCCGGATTTACACCAAATAGACCAAGCAAAGTAACAAAGTTCTCTTCCTTGGACTTAGATATGACAAAATCAAGAATTATGTCATGGACTCGGCATTTTGTCACCTCGGCACACAAGTTATCAAACTCCCCTGGTTGGATTAGGCTCCTATTGATGAGCTCATTAAAACACCTCTCTCCTAGTTCATATAGGGTATGTCCATCTTCCATAGGGATGAATCCCTCTGCAATCCATCTCATTATTAAATGTTTCTTATCAATTTCAAAATCTTCTGGGTATATACTCAGATATAATAGGCAAGACTTCAGGCAAGGACTGAGATCAAAGTAACTAAATGATAGTATCTTCATCATTCCTTGAACAGCAGGATTACTTCCAAGTCCACAGCCAATAGATTTGTTCACGTTCTCCCATTGATCCTCCCGTGTGTTAGCCAGCAAACCAGATATAGAAATAATTGCCAAAGGCAAACCACTACATTTTTCCAATATCTTATCAGAAATTCTTTTGAGGTGTGATGGACATTGCTTTTCAGAACCAAATATTCTCTGCAGAAACAACATTTTCGAGTCCACGGTGCTGAGAGGCCTTAAGTTATAAACACAACTTTCCTTTGAGAGGCAACATGATTTGGCAACTTCATGTACACGGGTTGTCGTGATTATTTTGCTGCCACAACTACTTCTGCAAAAGGCGGACTTAATAATATCCCATGAAGGTATATCCCAGACATCATCTATTACGATGAAGTACCTGCGACATGAGTTTTAAAAGGAATTAGTATGCTATAGTAACATGATAGGAGACAAAACTGAACGTCACGCCTTCCAAAGTAATATACTATGCTCGCAGTGACGAAGCCAAAAGGAATTAGTATGCTATAGTAACATGATAGGAGTGTTGACTGGTCTGCCGAGCGCAATTTATTGAGCATTGGGGCCATATAAAACATTCCGCACAAAAAAAACGCTCACCATATTGTTGGTTTGCTGAGTGTTTTTTTGCAAAGTCACTCGACAAATAAATAACACTCGAGAACATCCTCAACACGTGTCCATTGATAGAAGGAAGGATCGACTTTGCCAAGTGCCTCCCCAAAAACACAGGGCAAATAAGTAAAATAAAATAGTATGCACATATACATTTGGATTTTGAAGCAAAATTTTGAATATTTATTTTATTTTGTTCAATATAAACAATTACACTTTTCTAGAGATCATTTATAGGAAAATGAAATAATACCAAAATTATATCAGAAATTCATTTTTTTTTGGCATGATCCATATTTTGGGTATATGCGCTTAGGATAAATAGGACAATTCAATACACAAGTTTAAAAAGGTACTTGCTTCCTGATAATATGCTAAATTTTCATTTGTAAGTGCCAAAAATGAGATTATCTTTGTGAATCAAGTGCAAAGAATATGGTGTGAATAGCATCTCTCCATTTTTCACACGAATTAGACCATATTGGTTGCCCAATTTATAGATATTATTATTTTTATCGCTTTCTAGCTACTTTTGCCCATTTAAATGAGCTCCAGCAAATTTCCTGAAATTAATTGTGCTACAAATGTGTTCTGGTTTGGTCCTAAAAATTTCCCAAAATCATTTTTAAAGCTACCCAAGTAGAACTCTATGCAATAGCCACAAAAGGTGTTTAAAGATTCACCCTTCTTATGAATAGTTGTGTAGGCGATTTTGACACTATTTTGAAAAAATAAATAAAATGTCAAAAAAAATGTAATTCTTTGGCAGTGAGTACTTTTATGTGTAGTAGTTGCTAGGAAAAATTACAAACATGGATTTTGACATCTTTTGGAAAAAATTATGACATGATCAGGCTATGAATATTGTTATATCAATGTAATCGGTTTACTGCTTGCAACCAATATTTTTTTAGGGGACTCACATGGTTGGTCACAGAACTTACTGGGGATGAGAACTTTGGTTACAAAACTTCAGAAAAGGAGCCGGGAAGTTTTGTGACCAAAGTGCCCATCCCTGGTAAGTTCTGTGACCAACCATGTGATCCCTTCATATTTTTTGTCCGTGCTTTTTTGGAAAACAAGTGGCAAATGCTTTGTCGAGTTTTTTCGTAAAACAATAGGCAAATGCTTTAATATGGAAGGAGGGAGTAAACCTTTATATTTGACTTAGGAAAGCCTAAAACTATTAAAATAAGGAATTATCAATTAATATATGAATCATTTGTGGAACTCTTTATCATATTTTTTAATAGTTAATATAAAGATTGTCCATATTGGTATATCATGTCGGACACATATGAATAATAGACTAGCATATGAGATTGGTCGATGAATGTTTCACAAATCATGGACATGGAGATGTTGAAGCAATTATATGAGCATGATTTGGCGAACTCGGGGCTGGACTAACCCACCATGAGAAATTACAAGGACATATTTTTTCCTGTCATCAATATGTCTCATAAAGTATAGTACGATATCAGTTATTTTTTCACATAAAAATGTTACCACATCATATATCGGTTTTAGTATTCTTATGTTTTCTCAATTGCAAAACTGCTCAATCTCACCCTGGATTTGTAAAATAGAAATGTAGTCTGTGGTGCTTGCTTCCAGCTCTCGACTAGAGGATGGCATGATAACTTTATAAAGACATGTCATCTACAGCATACAGTTAGGTCTCGAAATCTTCCAGACTACCAGATCCTTGATTAGGTAAACTCATCTTACGTTCAATGTATACCCAGCATACTGTAATGTTCCCAGGAAAACCCTGAATCCACCTAGAGCATGCTTTAAAATGAGAATCCATGTTCGTTCTGGGAAAGAAGTCCATGTACAGCTCAGGTTCCACTAATCCGCATGCATGAGAATTCTTTTTGACCGAGAAACCGTGGGGAAACCCCTACGGTATAATTTTCTATTTAGATGCATGAGAATCTTATAAGAACAATTCTGTTCTATCCAAGAGTAGTAGTAGTAATACTGTGCCATTCTGGTACCACTATCACCCTATACGAAACTGCAAAACAAACAACTAATTTGAGGGGTGTACCAGGAATGCAGAGGCAATGGATGCTGTGACAATCTCCTTCGCTAAACTACGGTTCCGCTTGGAAGTCATGGCTTCATAACTGAAATGGACAAGATGGTTGGTTAGATTTTTTGTGTAATTGAATTAGAAGCGCCAAATCTTACAGAGTATCCAAGGCCATTTTCTGCATGCGCACCGGGTAAATCCAGTGCAGGCCAAACTGTACTTTTGACTGAACAGAAGAGTTGGGAAGTATTCTAGTTTTTCGGTGTGACATAACTAAATTCAGCTGCACCTCTAGTAGGAGCACGGAGTATTCAAAGTCACATGACAAACACATATGCACCAAATATAAAGAGACACGCAATTTGGACGTGGGCGGTGAGATCCATTCGGACATGAAAAATGGGGGATGCATCATCATTAGTCTGAGCATAAATAAATCTCAAAACAAAGAAATTATCATTAGACTGAGCATTAATAATACTGTCGACACCCCTTTAGATTAACGAAATGAGGCCATGATCTTAATTTGATATCGGAAAATGATCTTGATTTGATTAAGAGATACTACTATTATTTGAACATATCGGCTGAAAGTAAAATCAGCAGCGTATAAATCTTAATTTGTGCTGCACCCTCTATTGCAACAAGAAATACTCCAGTCCAAACGAGTAGAAACTCGCTAATCTTAAACTAGCAGTGACACTAAGAACTGTGCATTGAACAGCAGCAGTGTGAGCCAAACGAGAGAGCTACCTGGACGGACACACGCTTCTCGCCGTAGACGGACTCCCCGGGTACCATGTTCTTTGTGCAGAGCGCGTCGTCCTTGGCCTAGGCGATGAAGACCACCTTGCTCCCGCCCTTCATGCCGGTCGGACTGCCTCCTGCCTAGCCGTCGCCGTGGCCCCGATCACGGTCGCTCCTGCCTTCGCCCCTCCCACGGCCGCCACCATCGCTCCTCCCACCGAACCCCCTGCCGTGACGCCACTGTGCTTCCTGCTAAAACTTCTCCCGCTGCTGCGACCGCCTATGGACAGCGAATCATCAGCGGGTGAGACCGAATCGAGGAAAGTGCGAAGAAGATGACGAAGAGGGGGCGTGAGGTGAGGGCGGCGGATTCTTACCTCCTCCTCTCATCGGTGGCCTTATGGTGCCGAACGGGCCAACGCCGCCGGTCACAGACGCGCCCATCTCGCCGCCGAGCACGGACGCGCCATGCTCGTCGTTCCCAGCAGATCAGGGCATAAAAATACCATCTTCCAAAATGAAAGGAGGGGATATGTTAGGGAAAGGAGGGACGGCGGTGGGGAGCGAGATGGGGCTCGTGCGGGGGACGGAGGGATGGAGACGCGCCGATGAGGAGAAGAGGGATGGCAGCGTGCGGTGGTCGTATGTGCGGAGGAGAGCACGCTGGAAGGAGCGATTCCGGGAGCGAGATGTGGCGCTCGGCGGTGAGAAGGAAAGGAGAGAGCCGACACACGACCGAAAATTCAGGGGCAAATAAGGAAACTCGGGAAATATTCGTGCCTAAGTTATTCTGACCGTGAAATCCTAAAACGTCATATATTCCGGAACTGAGGGAGTAGATAATAATAAATGTTGGCATCAACGAACGTGCACCATGGCATGTTCTGAATTATTTCTCCACACTAGACTTTGTAATGAGCATGACTTAACATGATGTTCTATTTAAGATTCAGATTTGGAACAAGAGCTAGCGTGGAGCAAGTGTTACTACCTGTAGGGTGTACTCGTGACAGACGCGGGCGTGCGTGCATGTTCATTTCCGTCCGATGCATGTTCATTGTCATCCAGGGGGATCAAGATAGCCCAGGTGGCACGCCCAGATCTGGTGGACGTACCACCCATGATCGGCTCGATTCCTATATAAGGACCCTCCGAGGCGTCCTCGACACAGAGCACACTAAAGACGAAAACACCATCAAACAGAGTTAGATCCAGCGAAGATTGAAAGGAGAAACTCCGCCGAAGCCACTTTTAGGAAGATCTCCAATATCTCCAGCATCATCACCATGATAAAGAGGAAGTAGTCCACCTCCAGGCTACGGTATCAATGGCAACCCACCCCAGCCTCGTCCACCCCAGCAGGTTGCTCCAATCCCTCCCTGGACGACGGGCCACGACCCCTGGACCGAGGTCATCCACGCCTACACGATGTCCATGCCATGCGCCGCCTACACGAGCATCTTGGGGCCGCGCCCGACCACTCACCAGGCGTTATTCACGGCGTCCCATCCCGACGCCTACACCGCGTCGCCGACCACACCCGGCTACTACCCTGCGCCTTCATCGTCATCAACCCCGTGGGATCCTGTGCTGCTGACCGCCCTTCAGACTGCCCCCAACGTTGGCTCCTATGGTGGCGGTGACAACTGGTTCATGGACATTGGTGCCTCCTCGTACATGTCCTCTCACCCCGGTAACCTCTCCACTTATTTTCCTACCTCCACCTCATCTCGCATAATCGTTGGCAACGGTCATGCTCTTCCTATCACCCATATTGGTTTCGCCTCTTTTCCGTCTACCTCCACTCCTCTCTCTCTAAATAATGTTGTCGTCTTCCCTGACTTGATTCATAACTTAGTCTGTGTTTGTTCCCTCACTTGTGATAATTCTATAACTACGGAATTTGACGCTTCTGGTTTTTCTGTTAAGGATGGTCGTACCCGGATGCTCCTCCATCGATGTGATAGCTCTGGCGATCTGTACCCCGTTGGATCTTCCTCCACCGCCACCACCAGCCGCCTCGCTCTCTCCGTCGGTGTCGACTCTCTACAACGACTCCATGTAAGGGAAGTTGTGGTTGCAGCGGTGGCGGCCGAACCACCATGTTTCCCTTCGTAGGTGCGTGTCGCTTCCTCGGCATTGTGGAAGGTGCCCAGCCACCAGCAACTCCCGTCCTGGCTGATGTCGGCGGCGAAGCGGCTGGAGGGTCGCATCCTCACACCGAGGAAGCTGGTGATCCCCTTCAAACGCCAGCGTAGTAGCATCGTCGATTCCAGTGGTTAAGACTCCGACTAGCTAGCGGTGTCTTCGATTAGGGCTGGGAGACGGCGCGCAACGGTCAGATCTGGATGGGAGGGGGCTCAATTACGGGGGATTCGACGTTGGCAGCTGTCGGTGGCTGAAGCGGAGGTGGGAAAGTGACGGTTGGCTGCGCATGTGTGAATGGAAAATACAGCACGAGGAATGCTCACGCGTTGGTGCAGGCTTTTGGCTTGACCCCGTGAGGGTGAGACCATGACCCCTTCCCTCCAAAGGCTAGCGCTTCCTACCCTGCTTTTTGTCTTTTTAGGAAACCCTGCTTTTTTTGTCTTCTTTCTTAACCCATCGCTTTTTCCTCTCAGCTTCCAAACTCGTCTCTTTCTGCTTGGAGAAGGCGACTCATTGCCTTCTTCTCTCCCGCGTATACTCCGGCTAGACAGACTTGCACAGATATGTGTCAATTCTTGACGCACAACCTGCAAGGCTGCAAATAAGAACATGCCTACGTCGAGTGGAGGGAAGGTTCTCGTTATTCGCTGAGAAACCCCTACGACCACTTGTCATCGCTTCACTGTCAACGTTGTGCTGCAGGTGAGCTTCCTCCTCTGCTTCCTCACGGTCCAGTTCCGGCCAAATTTCAAACGTACGCCTTGACAAACTATATTATTCCCTTTGCCTTAAAATAGATGTCGTAGATTTGTTAAAATTTAAATAAATATATATACACTAAACAATGTTTAGATTTATCCAAACTTTGATAAAACCGAGACATCTATTTTAGGACCGAGAGAGTAGATAATAATAAATGTCGACATCAATGAACATGCACTGCACTGTATTGTATGTATGCGGCATGTTCCTAATTATTTCTAGAAAGCACACCGGCTTGGTGGCAGGCTAACAAGTACTGCGCAGCCAGTCCATCCGGGTTTCAGTCTCTATAGAAACCAAGTTAAACGGAGTGTTATCTGAACGCGTATAATTTGCTGCTAGAGAGGTCTCATCTATCTAACAATGTATAGCCCACGAGGAATCATTCCCCGAGGGTCAATGTTTTTTTTTAGACACCAGACTTTGCAAAGAGCATGATTTAACATGATGTTTGATTTAAGATTCAGATTTGGAACAAGAGCTAGCGTGGAGCAGGTGCTACTAGGTGTAGGGTGTACTCGTGACAGACGCGGGCGTGCATGTTCAGCTCTCTCTCTCCCCTATCTATGACTTGTCTTCCTCTCACCAACCATACCGATCCAAAAGTTGGTAGCAGTACAAAGGATTCCCCCACGCTATAATGCACATCGTTATGCCTTGGCAGAAGCTACAAGTACGTGCATGCAAGCTTGGCCTCGATCGATGCCGCCATGGCAACCACCGGCGATGATGGAGCTCGGTCGGGACATGATGCCACCATGTCGATCGTTTTCAGTCGCACTTTGCGCTGGTTCCGATCGAGAGGAGGGTACGTTGGTCGAGGGTTGACGAAGGACTCCCACAACGCCGATCCATCCTCTCACACAACGCCGTACGTTAGCTACACGCTCCGCGTCGGTCGACGAGAAAAATCAGTGAAGCCAGCACCGTTCTGTCGGGGTCTCTCTCTCTCTCTCTCTCTCTCTCTCTCTCTCTCTCTCTCTCTCTCTCTCTCTCTCTCTCCTTGACTATTAGTATATCTCTTGATCAGGTCGCCAAACAGCTCCGTCGCATCTCTCGGCACTGTAAACAAGTTTAAGATACCAAGGTAAAAAAAAATCAAGTTCAAGATACTCCCTCCGATCGCTACTCTTTTGTCTAAACCTGCAATAATTAAATCGGATAAGAGATGGCATAGTTTACCACGAGTACCACGAGGTAATAACAAACAAACTCGGTACTACAATTTTCTTCACCAGCAGCATTTTCTACGTCTGGTACTGCTGCATGTGCCCGATGATTTCTTTTTCTCGTATTGTAAGTAGCACATCTGTACACGATCTATTTCACACATGCTAAGCTACCTACTCCTGCGTGTGTTGGTGTGAGTACCAGATGATTGGCCACGCATACGCATGATTAGGCAGCCGGACGTTTGAACGGTCGCATCTTTCTAACCTAATTTCTAATCAGAAACTCCAGCGAACTAACGCGACGCGATGGCTCCAAGGTCTTCAACGCGTGCACGGATTGTAGCCAACAGGGACAACCCACCGTACACCTCTTCTTCTTCCTTGTGACCATAGCAACTGCCAAACTAACCACCTGTCGTTTCACTATCACCCATTTATATTACTAATACAAACCAGTGTTTCGCTGCAGCACGAAATCACTATATAATAACATCTTAAGAAAAGATAAGGGAGCAATCAGCAGCAGGCAGAAGCTTTCAAAACAAAACTTACCCCTCATTTTTTCAACTGCCCAGATGTTATCTCGATGTGCAATTCATTGTTTATACATACTTGACTTGTGCTTGTGGTTCCATGTAAGATGAATACACATCTTCAATAACATAGTCCTTGCCTCTTAATCAGTGTTCGATTTTATTGTGTGATTAAATGATTTGTGCTCTTATTTTGACTTCACTAGATCGTACAGAAGACATGTAAACCAATTTTAAGTATTTCTAATCATACATTCTAAGAAATATTCGTCCGAACAATTTATAAATTAAGAATTAGTGTCTGAATTTGCGAGTGGATAACAAATATTTCTTTTGAAAGGAATGCGGTAGGGAAAGCCTCTTGCGAGTTTGTTTTTAAAATAATAAGAACCCAAATCTACTTCGTGAGGACTTGAATCAGCGTGGCTAGGCTGTACATCCACTTTCCTAACCAAGTTAGCCTTATGAAAATATGGTGACTAGTTTCCCAAAAAAAATCCAACATGGACTAGCATTACTTAGATAGGATATCACTAGTACACTAACTTAATCAACCTAATTATAACCTAATAACAACTGGAAACACCTCAAACAAGTAAACCGGAAGGTTAGATGGCCTAGTACTCCCTCTGAAGATTGTAATAAATCAGAGACACTTATTATAAAATGGAGGGAGCGACACATATTATGGATTGGCCGGAGTATTTAAAATTTGATTAGTTATGCTGGGATGATCTGTCAAACTGATGTCCTGATGGTGGAGGCCGAGTACTATAGGGGATTTGATTAATTATGCTGTGATGATCTGTCCAACTGATGCCATGATGTCCTGATCAGTTCTCTTATTCAAAAACAGTTCGACAGTTTGACTTTGTTTAATACAAAGCTGCCCCGCGCGCTTCTTCTTCTCGCGGAGCACCAGATCGCCGCAGCAGCGCACCAGCGGTAGCGATGAAGCCCTTCTTCCGGAGCACGGAGAGATGCGTCCGGCCGTCCCGGATTTTCTACGTCGCGGTGGTCCTCTCCGTCGTCCTTTGGGCCCTCGTATTCCACTCCACCAGCTTGCAATCCGGCGATGCTCTCCAGCCGCCGCCGGATCTGTGCGCCGGCCGGTACGTGTACATGTACGACCTGCCGCCCCGGTTCAACGCCGACCTCGCCCGCGACTGCCGCAGGATGTCGGCCTCCACCGACATGTGCAGACACGTGGTCAACGACGGGTTCGGCCCGCCGATGACCGACGGCGCCTCGCTCCCCGAGAGCGGAGCCTACGCCACCGACCAGTACATGCTGGAACTGATCTTCCACGCCCGGATGAGGCAGTACGAGTGCCTCACGGCCGACCCCGCCGCCGCCGCCGCGGTCTACGTCCCGTTCTACGCCGAGTTCGACCTAGCGATGACCATCGACAACAGCGACATGTCCGTGCGGAACGCGCTGCCGCGGGACTTGGCGGACTGGCTGGCACGGCGGCCCGAGTGGCGCGCCATGGGGGGCCGCGACCACTTCATGCTAGCCAGCCGGCCCACATGGGACCTCCTCTGCGACCCCAGCGGCGGCGGATATGGCAACTCCCTCATGACCTACCCGGCCATCCGCAACATGACGGTGCTCGCCTGGGAGGCCAGCCCGAGGCACGGCAACGACTTCGCCGTGCCGTACCCGTCGCACTTCCACCCTTCCACCGACGGCCAAGTCGTCGCCTGGCAGAGCCGCATGCGCGGGCAGGAGCGTCAGCGGCTCTGGTGCTTCGCCGGCGGGCCCCGCCATGAGAGCAGGAAGACCGGGCGCAACCAGATCATCGAGCAGTGCCGCAGGTCGAGCCGCTGCGCGTTGCTCGGCAAAGAAGCAGCGACGAAGCAGCCGGGGTTGTATACCCAGGGGGAGTACTTGCCGAGCCATGCCATGCGGCTGCTGGAGAGCGCCGAGTTCTGCATACAGCCGCGCGGAGACTCGTACACGCGCAAGTCCATCTTCGACACCATCCTCGCCGGCTGCATCCCGGTCTTCCTCCACCCGATCTCGGCGTACGTCCAGTACACCTGGTACCTGCCCAGGGACTACAGGACCTACTCGGTGTTCATCCCCCAGCGCGACGTCCTTGACCGGAACGCGAGTATCGAGGAGGTGCTGGCGAAGATACCGCCGGCGAAGGTGGCGCAGATGCGGGAGGAGGTCATCCGGCTCATACCGACGGTGATGTACAGGGACCCGGCGGCAAAGGGCGTGAAGATCAAGGACGCGTTCGACATTGCCGTCGAACGGGTCATCGGCCGGGTGGAAAAGCGCCGCCGCGCCGCGGCTGAGGGTGATCGGGAGTACCAGGACAGCGTCGACGGATACGATAGCTGGAAGTACGACTTGCTTGAGGATGGCCAGAAACAAATAGGTCCGCACGAATTTGATCCATATATGTTCATGTAATTAAACTGGAGATTACTTTTGTGCCATTTTTGTGTGTAAAGAGTATCTGTATATTGTTTACCGTTTCAATGTGTTAGGCACAGTTTAGGAACGCGGAGATTATTCCACCCAAGATCCAATTAACGCACTGTTCATTCTTAATCTAAAATTCTTGTACTAATTCTTGCATAGAATTTTGTTCATGTATTCCTGGAACACCCCAAAATGTCTTCTTGATCCGAATTTCTATACTGACCGAGGGTATCTTATGTAAAAAATGAGGGGCTTACTAACACAAAAAGAATTTACATCAGGGTGGTTTCTGCACTATGCAAAAGTGGTTACACGAATCTTGATGCACCGTTGGTCGTCCGGGATAATCCGGACCCACACATATGTAGATTTGCATTCTTGGTTAGACACAAGTGCACAATATATCAATAGGAGGGAAGAAGTCCAACAACTTGAAAATGGGGTCAAAGGGCCTAAAAACTTGTCTTGGAGTGCTAAACAAATAGAAAGATCCCCTTCACACTAGCTGGAATCAATGTTTGAGATCCTCAAACTATCTGGCCGAGTAAAATAGACGAAATTACTCCCATTGTCTGAATTTTATTTTTTACTTGCTTACCCTATTCGTTTCATCCGGGAACTTGGCGCAACGGGGTGATATGGTCCCCTTCCACCTCGAGCTCGTCTAAGGTCAGTAGCAGAGCGATGTAGTTGATTTCGTGACGATGCCGGCCGAGCCACCACACATTAGACCAATCAAGGAGGGGCCACCTGATTACGGTATGGTGTTTTCCCCTCGTCGCAACATATAGGTTTCTTGT
This sequence comes from Avena longiglumis, assembly GCA_030063025.1. Classification (NCBI taxonomy): domain Eukaryota; kingdom Viridiplantae; phylum Streptophyta; class Magnoliopsida; order Poales; family Poaceae; genus Avena; species Avena longiglumis. The sequence goes on along the minus strand of CP125973.1, from coordinate 551,829,721 downwards.
TGGGTTTGGTTTTATATAGGGTTCTTCATGCAAAATGATCCTCACTAATTTTCTGCTAAAAAATTAGATGAATTAGGTGATGATGTGTCATACTTTATGCCTGGACGATGCTTAAGCTATTGATTTCGATCATTTGCTCTTTGTGTGTACTCATGTTCTAGTTTGATCTCGGTTGGCATGCATCATGGTGTTAGTGCTTACTTGGTAAGTTTGTAGTTGATTTATAACAAAAGTTAGTACTTTTCGACATGTAATTTGATGACAGATTTATGAGAAGATGTTTCCTTGTTTTGGTTCAAATACTTTTTAGTAGTCTGAATTTGCGTGTCCCATTAATTGTCATAGAGCCTAATTTTAATGCTCTTAGCAATGTTGCAGTGATAGTGCCTTGATGGTGCAAGGTTCTCAAAGGAACTAGAACATATTGGATTTCTTCTATGGAAGTGAATTGTCCTAACTTTCTGCTTCAATTCCATATGCTGATCATTGCAACACTAATACTTGGTCTCTTTTGTGGATATAAGAAATACTCAAGCAATTAGGTTATGAAATGGATGGAACATTGCATGTCTATTGCTGCAAACTAGGGAAATTCATCTGTGATGGCCTAGTTTGCATTAAGAGAGAGACATAGAGACGCTGACATCTTACCAATGATCTGGGTAACTGAAGAACATAAGTCACTAGTTTTTTTGGTGGATCATGTAATTTTGTAAGGACATGTAGATATGTAATTAGTGGAGTTGAATTTCCATCTGTTATCGGTACAAAAAATGTGCCTAGGACAGAGGCATGTATAGATGAGGTAAGTCTCAAGGTCTTGATGGTAAGATCTAGTTTTTTGGATACCGACTTTGATGTACAAGGTGGAGATAATGATCATGTTGACCCAGAGGTGATTGACAATAATGAACAAGAATAGCTCCAAGATACAGAGGATGATGATGTGCTTTAAGTTGGTGATCTCAATATGATAAGAATACGAAAATAATATGCAATACAAGTTTAAAGCAGTCAACCAAAAGTTGACATGGATAACCCAGTTTTCAAAGTAGGTATGGTGTTTGCTGATGTGGAATAAATTGAGGACCACTTTGACATGATACATGATCAGAAATAGAGTGAAGGTGAACAATACTAGAAATTAATCAAGAAGCCTTGAAGCAGCGTAAGGGCACCCTTGGATTCTTGGAGCTACAAAAGATAGCAGTTTAAAAGCTTATACCATTAGAACTTATGTAGAAAATCACACATGTCAAAAAGTGTGGCGGTTGAAGGCATTGGTTGCACCTTTTCTAACTAAATGATTCATAGAAAAATCAAAGATAACATGAAGTGGATTTGATACATGTGCTTGGAAAATTTAGAGGGAATACAGTATGTGCTCTAACCGGTGAAATCTAGGCAGGACAAGAAAATACACACTCAAACAAATCCATGGAATGATGCAGGTCTGAGGTCAACTGAGTCAGTTCTGGAATTAATGGCAAGTGTTGAGAAAGTTAACCTAAAATTATGTTTTCCTCTCCGCTAGTCAAGCCAAAGAGAGTGGAGATGATCAACCAACTGAATATTTGTCTACCTTATACCGTCCCTATGATGCATGCAAGAGGGATCTTTTTGAGAGGTTGAAGGCCTATAATCTGTGTTGATGGATGTCACCTAAAAATAGGAACAAATGTTAGTTCTTAAGTAAACTAGGTATTTATCCTAATGACTGCATTTACCCTATTTCTATGCATTTAGTTGAGGTTAAGTGCACAAGTTCTTGGGAGTAATTTTGGACAACTATGAGAAATGATTTCAACATTACCAACGTTTGCACCAGGGACAATAATAAGTGATGCGTGGAGGGTATGATTATTCTAATTTTTAGATGATTATTGTCGTTTTAGATGAATTTCTACATTCTAGATGATTATCGTAGTCTTGGATGATTTTCTTAATGTTTTAGATGATTATTTATAATAAGTGCCTGGCATTCTCTCTAGCCATAGCTCCCTAGCAATTAGGATGACCAAAAGCGTTGATTTCCTTCATGTTATGTGGTGCCACCACCTGTGATAAGAGTTGGCCACCAATCCGCCCCTAGATCTTCTGCATTTGGAGTGAAGCGATGCGGTCGATACGGCAGCAGCATGAAGTACCACACTTCGCGTGAGAACGAGCATTGTAGTGTGAGGTGCTCTACAAGTTCCATTTCCTGGCAACATAGGGGACAAACAACAGGGTGCTGCAACCATCTCCTTTCCAAGCGATTTGCCGTCCACAACTTGTCTTTCAGCACCAGTCACATATGCAGTTTGTGCTTGAGTGGGGCGCCTGGCGCCCCCACCGGCGTGCGGCTGAGGAAGAATAGCTTGTAAGCAGATTTTTGCAGAGTAGCTACCATTGGAGGTTAATCTCGAGGTGATAACGTCTTCTTCCCCTTCCCTAAGCTGAATCTGTTGTAGGATATTCCACAGGTTCACAAACTCCACAATGGCTTGGACTTGGCAGCGATTCGCGGATAGCTCTGATCCACTCCTCATTCCTTAGCGCCTCCGCTATAGACAAGTGCGAGCAAGATGGTTTGACGAAATTTGAAAGCGTAGGAGCCAAATCAAGCTGCGCTTTGGCCATTGATACAACGATCCCTCCAGAATTTAATCATTTTCCATTCCCTAGCTGACAATTCACCGCAGCTCGAAATAAGTCATCGGCTGTCTCAGAGATATTGAATTGCAGCCAATGCCATGGCTTCTCACTATCAGTTAGCTCCATCTAGCGTCACCTCATCTAAGCCAACAAGCTCCTTAGGTGAGCAAACCATGTCCTAGGCCACAATACTCTGTCCACGTCTTGACTCTGTTGATGCTGACCAGAAGAAACCCCGCAGCAATCTATTTATGCAATTGAAGAACCAAGGGGGAAGATCAAGAGCATGGGGTAAATTGGCGTTGCCACTAGAGTCAAGTTATCTTAGACAGCTTAAGGGCTTGTTTACTTCTTCGGTATTTTTATCCCCAAAAAATGTGGGGATATGCGGGGATTTGGTGTTTACCCAATACTTTCCAATCCCCTCAAATGCTCTTCCCCAAAAATACTTTACCATGATGGAGAGTTTTTAATCTAGCCAAAATACACTAGTGTGGAGGGGATTTGTGGGGGATATTCCAGAATTATTCCCTCCAAACCCGACCTAGTAAACGACTTATCGTGGAAATTCCGGGATACGAAATAATCCCCTCTCATCCCCTAGAAGTAAACTAAGGCATAACAGGGGATAATGACAATCCATGTATGGAACAGGAAACTAACACACTGGACATTCAAGAATTTGTGTGATTGACTCCAAATTGATGCCAGCACATTCGGCTCATATGATAACTAGTTACAAAATAGGTCTTCCGAGCAACATGTGACAAACCGTCATTGGGACCACATCACATTCCACCGTGTCCTTGTAGTGCCCAATTGAGAACGTCACCGAGACGGTGTGCTTGATCTTGACGGATCCTTGGTCACTTAGCCATTGGATATGGTAGGGGTGTCTATGCGGATGAAGGGTGAGGTTGAGTTTCTCACACAATTCCGTGCTTGCAAGGTTGTGGCAACTCCCTCCATCGATGACAACTTTGATGGACTTCCCATTGATGTCGGCACGAGTTTGGAAGATGTTCGAGCGTTGGTATTCATTTTCATTGGCTTGGGTAGTCAAGACCCTTGTGGCCACAAGCGATGGACTTGTGTCATGCTCACACACAAGAAGTTCTTGGTCATCTTCCAAATGTTGTCTTGCCAAGGCTTCCTTGACCCTTGCATCAAACTCTTCTTCACTCAAGTATTCTTCATCGCCATTGTCATGGATGAACAAAACTTTCTTGTTTCCACATGCATTCGACTTGTGCCCTTTGCCTCCACACTTGTAGCATTCACCATTGAATGGTTGATCATCCCTTGTGTGTTTGCCACTTGGGGGCTGTTTTCCTTGAGGGAGAGTTGGCTTGAAGGGAAGCTTGGTGGTACTTGAGGAGCTTCCACTTGGTGTTGTTGGAGTAGTGGTTGGCGCTTGCTTGTAGGTTAAGTACGTCTTTGGCTTGTTGTACTTGATGTCTTCTTGCACTTGACGCTCGGCCTTTGAGGCGATGTGTACAAGCTCAACCATGTTGTTGTACTTTTGGAACTCGGTGATGCGCTTGATGGGATGGTTCAAGCCATTGAGGAAGCGTGCCATTGTTTGTTCATCTCGCTCTTCAATGTTGGCACGGATCATGTTGAGCTCCATTTGCTTGAAGTACTCTTCCACGGTCTTTGTTCCTTGACTAAGCGTTTGAAGCTTGTTGAAGAGGTCACGCGTGTAGTGTGAAGGAACAAAGCGGGATCTCATATGAGCCTTCATATATTGCCAAGTTGCGATTGGAGGCTCTTCTTTTGCTTCGCGAGCGAGTTGGACTTGTTCCCACCAAAGGTTGGCATACTCATCAAACTCGAGGGATGCCATGGCCATCATCTTCTCATTGCTATAGTTGTGCATGCGGAAGATCTTGTCGACCTTGAGTTCCCAAGAGAGATATTCTTCGGGCTCATTGGAACCGGTGAACTTTGGCATGGCGAACTTGAGCTTGCCAAAAGTTTCTTCTCCATTGCGGTTCCGGTTGCGTCGGTTGTCATGATTTGGGCGGTCATCATCATCATCCGAGCTCTCAAGTCTTGCTTGGTGATTGTTGCGTTGCTCTTGCGGTTGTTGAGGTGCCGCGTTTGGTGGTGGAACTTGTTGTTGACGACGAGCTTGGGGATCTTGCTCGTTTTGTTGTCGCGGTTGAGGACGAGGAGGAGGTTGACGGTCCTCACGACGAGCTTGGTGAGTTTGCTCTTGTTCTTGTCGTGGTTGATGGCGAGGAGCATTAGCTTGCGCCATGTGGCGAGGAGGACGTCGAGCCGCATGCGCAATGGGCTGCTCTTCTTCTTCTTGGTGTAGTGGAGGCTCGTCATGACCATCATGTTGCCGACGTGGACGATCATGTCGATGATGACGCCTTGGAGGATCTTTGAGTGCTTCTCATCGACGGTGATCTTGTTCGTCCTCGTCGGAAGCTTCACTTGTTGTTGAAGGGGCATGTCGACGTCGATGGCCTTGGTGGTCCATGCGAGGTTGCTCTTGTTGAATCACAAGTGCCCTTGGTTGTGGCCGGTTCGCTTCGCGCCTTGGGGGTCTTGCGGATAGGTCACCATCATAGCTTGACGTTGCGGCATGACGTGGAGATGGTACCGCTTGCGAAGAGCTCATGGATTGAAGAACGGGTCCATCCCGGTGCCTTGAAGCGTGATGGCGAGGTGCACTTGATTCACTTGAGGAGTGCCGAGATGATCTTGATTCGCGCGAGCGTGGCCTTGCGAGTCCATCAATGATGCGTTGAAGCTTCTCATCCATTGAGGCGAGTGCACGACCAAGAGCTTCATTTTGATGTCTGAGGTTGTGTTGCATGGCATGCATTTGGCCACGGACTTCTTCGAAGCGGTTGTCGATGTTCTTGAATTCCACACGGGCCTCGCTAAATTGTTCATCTTGGCGCCGCTCGAGAGCTTCACAACGATAGTTGAATTCTCCTCGGACCTTCCAATGGTCCCATCTTGTCATGAATTGTGTGTCATCCTCCGGAGGTGGTGGTGGTTGGGATGGCTCTCCATGCCTGTCCATGATGCAAAGCCAACAAGGGTTGTATATGGAGAGAAAGGGTGCGGAGAGTTAGCCTTTTACCTCACCTTGGAGATTATATCAAACCAATTGCCACACAAATGAGCGAAAAGCGTGCAAAGTGAAATGACCAAGAAACTCACACACAAATATGCTACAACTCTCAAAAGCTTTTGGTGGAAGGTTAGGATTGTGGAAAACCAAACAAAACGATCCAAGCAAAAGGTTATTGTCCTACGTGGTAAAGAACCAAAGATCAAAAAAAAAGGATACGATCTACAAAAACACGGAAAACACACACGTGGAGAATAACGGGGTTAGCACAACTATGAAAATGAGCACAAAAGGTCCTAACGAAGACTACGCTCGGTTGTCGTGCCAACTCAAGGAGAGACCACAACTCGTTTGCCAAAAGAGGATAAGCAATAGATTTGTGCACTTGCCTCGGTGCGCTCTTTCTTCTCTCTTTCTTGACTTACAAGCTTGGTATTCTCTATGTATTGGGAGACTATATATCTTTCTATTCTATCTTTTTCTTTTTCTCTTTTTTTTTTATTCTTTTTCTTTTTCTCCCTTGCTATGCTACTATGTTAGCTTTTGTATTTGGCCTCACACGCTCACTTTCCGAAGGCAAGTGCACAATGCTTAGACAAACACAAAATGAGTTGCTCTCATAGGATAGATACACACAAAGGAAGATATGGGGCTGTCAATGGTGGTGCAAGTTATACCTTTGGTATTGTTGACGACTTGCAACCGTTGGTGGGGGATGGTGTTCGAGTGTCGCGGTGTCGTTGAGCGCGGGATGACTTTGATGCGGGAGCTGTTGTGAAAATGGCGACAAACACGCGAAACACGAACAAGCGAGGTGGAAAAAGTCAGCAAACGAAATTGAGGCGTCAAGGGGCATGGCAGCACGGTCAGTGGCGGGTGGTAGTACCGCTTGAAACGAGCGGTAGTACCGGTGAGCGGTAGTACCGCTTGTACTACCGGTAGTACCGGTCACTTGTGGTAGTACCGCTTGACACAGATCTGGAACGGGATGAACTTGCCAAAAACCTCAAATTCGTGGGAAATCTGACCGAAAGGCTGGGCTAGAAACAACAGGGGCTATAGATCGACTCCCAAAGCAACAGATCTATGGACCAAAACCACGAAAAACGCACCAAATCCAGAGATCGATCCGAAGGCAAATTGGGGCTCTTTTTTGGGGAGCTTTCGATTTTAAGGTGGATAAAAGAAAAATTGGGGGGAAATTCGTGATCAACCGTGCTCTTGATACCAATATGTTAGCGGGGTAACCCTGGGGTTGGCCCGATCTTTCACGAATTCCACGAGAAACGAGGGGAAAGAGGTGGTCGGGGGATGAAATCGAGGAAAGCGATGAAAACCACGAACACACACACACACCAAAACACGATACACGCCTACTCCTCACGCCGGTGGCAACCGGTCCAACATAATCTCTAGGATCGGTGTTGGTGAGCTCGCTCTCCACGCCAACAACGGGGGATGAGGTGCTTGGTGAGATCTTGACGACTTGGGGGCGAGAAACCGAGAACCCAAGGCCTTGTACAACTTGAACGCACTAGGCAAGATCCAAGAGGGGGGTGGGTAATCCGGTGCTCCTTGGTAGGAGCATGAGACCAATAGATATAAGTCCTCAAAGGGTTTCCTTAATATCTATTATTATCCAAGTCTAGGGTTTACAATGGATGGTGGGGCTATATATAGTCCAGCCACAAAACAGGGTAGTTCGAGCGAAAAGGTAAATTATAGGTAGGGTTACAAGGCACAGGCCGAACTTCAGGCGTTCAGATCGGTCGGACCCGGTAGTACGTCCCAGCAACCGTAGTACCGGTGGTAACCGTAGTACCGCTTAGAATGAGTACCGCTTGAGGGCCTGGAGCTTCGTCGAGGCCTGTGGCGGCGGTAGGAGGGGGCGGTAGTGCTGTCGAGTACCGGTTCTTTGGACCGGTAGTACCGCTTGCGTCTGGGGCGTGAAGGGGTGCTTCCTGGAGCGTCCGGTAGCTGGGGCCGGTAGGACCGCTTGGAACGGTAGTATCGGTCGGCTCAACCGGTAGTACCGCTTGCGTCTGGTAGAGACTGGTTGCTTTCCCTCCGTCCCTTGGATCCTCCTCTTCGTACCTGATGATGCACAGTGTATGCGTATGAAGTAGCAAGCCATCCAGGGGTGTGTCGAAGTCACACAAGGAGAGGAGCGAGTTCACCTTAGCTTGAAGGAGTTTGGCTCGGGCGCGAGTCATGGGTCCACTTGGGGAGCTCGTGGGAGTAGATGTAATAGCGATCGTAGGACGGGCTGCATCAATTTCCTTCATGTTATGTGGTGCCACCACCTGTGATAAGAGTTGGCCACCAATCCGCCACTAGATCTTCTGCATTTGGAGTGAAGCGATGCAGTTGATACGGCAGCAGCAGCATGAAGTACCACACACTTCGCATGAGAACGAGCATTGTAGTGTGAGGTGCTCTACAAGTTCCATTTCCTGGCAACATAGGGGACAAACAACAGGGTGCTGCAACCATCTCCTTTCCAAGCGATCTGCCGTCCACAACTTGTCTTTCAGCACCAGTCACATATGCAGTTTGTGATTGAGTGGGGCGCCTGGCTCCCCCACCGGCGTGCGGCTGAGGAAGAATAGCTTGTAAGCAGATTTTGGCAGAGTAGCTACCATTGGCGGTTAATCTCGAGGTGATAATGTATTCTTCCCCTTCCCTAAGCTGAATCTGTTGCAGGATATTCCACAGGTTCACAAACTCCACAATGACTTGGACTGGCAGCGATCCGCTGATAGCTCCGATCCACTCCTCATTCCTTAGCGCCCGCCATGCATAACGCAAGAGAGATGGTTTGACGAAATTTGAAAGCGTAGGAGCCAAATCAAGCTGCGCTTTGGCCATTGATACAACGATCCCTCCAGAATTTAATCATTTTCCATTCCCTAGCTGACAATTCACCGCAGCTCGAAACAAGTCATCGGCTGTCTCAGAGATATTGAATTGCAGCCAATGCCATGGCTTCTCACTGTCAGTTAGCTCCATCTAGCGTCACCTCATCTAAGCCACCAAGCTCCTTAGGTGAGAAAACCATGTCCCAGGCCACAATACTGTGTCCACGTCTTGACTCTGTTGATGCTGACCAGAAGAAACCCCGCAGCAATCTGTTTATGCAATTGAAGAACCAAGGGGGAAGATCAAGAGCATGGGGTAAATTGGCGTTGCCACTAGAGTCAAGTCAGCTTAGACAGCTTAAGGGCTTGTTTACTTCTTCGGTATTTTTATCCCCAAAAGATGTGGGGATATGCGGGGATTTGGTGTTTACCCAATACTTTCCAATCCCCTCAAATACTCTTCCCCAAAAATACTTTACCATGATGGAGAGTTTTTAATCTAGCCAAAATACACTAGTGTGGAGGGGATTTGTGGGGGATATTCCGGAATTATTCCCTCCAAACCCGACCTAGTAAACGACTTATCGTGGAAATTCCGGGATACGAAATAATCCCCTCTCATCCCCTAGAAGTAAACTAAGGCATAACAGGGGATAATGACAATCCATGTATGGAGCAGAACCGCTTTGGACATTCAAGAATTTGTGTGATTGACTCCAAATTGATGCCAGCACATTCGGCTCACATGATAACTAGTTACAAAATAGGTCTTCTGAGCAACATGTGACAAACCGTCATTGGGACCACGTCACATTCCACCGTGTCCTTGTAGTGCCCAATTGAGAACGTCACCGAGACGGTGTGCTTGATCTTGACGGATCCTTGGTCACTTAGCCATTGGATATGGTAGGGGTGTCTATGCGTATGAAGGGTGAGGTTGAGTTTCTCACACAATTCTGTGCTTGCAAGGTTGTGGCAACTCCCTCCATCGATGACAACTTTGATGGACTTCCCATTGATGCCGGCATGAGTTTGGAAGATGTTCGAGCGTTGGTCTTCATTTTCATTGGCTTGGGTAGTCAAGACCCTTGTGACCACAAGCGATGGACTTGCGTCATGCTCACACACAAGAAGTTCTTGGTCCTCTTCCAAATGTTGTCTTGCCAAGGCTTCCTTGACCCTTGCATCAAACTCTTCTTCACTCAAGTATTCTTCATCGCCGTTGTCATGGATGAACAAAACTTTCTTGTTTCCACATGCATTCGACTTGTGCCCTTTGCCTCCACACTTGTAGAACTCACCATTGAATGGTTGATCATCCCTTGTGTGTTTGCCACTTGGGGGCTGTTTTCCTTGAGGGAGAGTTGGCTTGAAGGGAAGCTTGGTGGTACTTGAGGAGCTTCCACTTGGTGTTGTTGGAGTAGTGGTTGGCGCTTGCTTGTAGGTGAAGTACGTCTTTGGCTTGTTGTACTTGATGTCTTCTTGCACTTGACGCTCGGCCTTTGAGGCGATGTGTACAAGCTCAACCATGTTGTTGTACTTTTGGAACTCGGTGATGCGCTTGATGGGATGGTTCAAGCCATTGAGGAAGCGTGCCATTGTTTGTTCATCTCGCTCTTCAATGTTGGCACGGATCATGTTGAGTTCCATTTGCTTGAAGTAATCTTCCACGGTCTTTGTTCCTTGACTAAGCGTTTGAAGCTTGTTGAAGAGGTCACGCGTGTAGTGTGAAGGAACAAAGCGGGATCTCATATGATCCTTCATATCTTGCCAAGTTGCGATTGGAGGCTCTTCTTTTGCTTCGCGAGCGAGTTGGACTTGTTCCCACCAAAGGTTGGCATACTCATCAAACTCGAGGGATGCCATGGCCATCATATTCTCATTGCTATAGTTGTGCATGCGGAAGATCTTGTCGACCTTGAGTTCCCAAGAGAGATATTCTTCGGGCTCATTGGAACCGGTGAACTTTGGCATGGTGAACTTGAGCTTGCCAAAAGTTTCTTCTCCATTGCGGTTCCGGTTGCGTCGGTTGTCATGATTTGGGCGGTCATCATCATCATCCGAGCTCTCATGTCTTGCTTGGTGATTGTTGCGTTGTGTGGCATCCCGCAAAACCACTACTAGAAAATCGCGTTGTTTTTGTGCATTGCATCGTCATCATGATGCATTGTTTGTCTGCATTATTTGAAAAACCTAATTTTGATTTATACAAATACCCCTCTTATTTTTAAACACAAAACCCCGATCGCATCGGAGATTTTATTTGTCTAAAAACTATTTTGCAAAGTGGCTTTGTTTTAAATTATACAAAACCAAACAAACACAAAAACTAAAACAGCTCCCTCTAAAACCTATCCCCACCCAATCCTAATCTACCCACCAACCAAATCGTGCCACCTCACCCTCTCACCCAAAACCTACCCACCTGCCACCTCAGCAATCCAGCCCCCTCTCCTTCTCACCCCACTCTTACCCACTCTCTACCCCAGGCCCCACACCGAACCACTGGTCCTCGCCTCACCAGACCCCACCTCTCAACACACACACGCCCACCAGTAGCCACCTCTCAATGGCCAGCCTGATGCCCCCACTCCCACCTTGCCTGGCCCACCTAGCAGCCCACCTCGCCCGCCTCCCTTCATCCCCATCCTCTTCCCCAGCAGCCCCGCCCTTCCTCTCCTCAGCCTCTGGGCCACCTCCGCCCAGCCCCTCTCCTTGCGCCCGCCTGGCCCCTCACGCCTTGCTCCTCCCTCCCAGCGTGCATTCTTGCTGACGCCATGGCCACCGTCCGCCTCGCCGGGAGCCGCCTTGTCGCCATCTCGCTCTTGCGCGCGCGCCGCGGCCAGCTGCGGCAAGAGCAACCAGGCTGCTCAACCCAAGCAAGCTCCGCCCCGGCTCCGCCTGGCTCGCCTCCGCTGTCTCGCTCACGCCGCCTCGGCTCGAGCTCCGCCCGCCCTCTCCCGGCCTCGACCTCCCAGCGCCCTCGCTCCTTCCTCGCCCGGCTTCATGCCCTCCGCCAGACCCGTCTCCGGCGAGCCGCCAGGCTTCGTCCCGCGTGCTGGTTGCTGCATGGCCGCTTTAGCCAGCAGCGCCGTAAATCGCTTCTCTCCGCCAGCCTCCGGATCGTTCTCCGCCGCCGCGCCGAGATCAAGGCGTCCCGCATCGAGACGAGCGCCGGGCGTCACGCCAGCGCGCCGTCTCGCCGGGCTCGTCTTCGAGAGGCACCGTCGCAGGATGTGAACCTTGTGATCCGCCAAGTTTGTCCCCCAAGACGCACAAGTCCCCGAGCCGATGGCCAAGGGAACCATCTCGGAATGCCATGAGCTACCCCCACCAAGACGGAACTCCACGCCTTATCGAACACGAGACCGAAGACCGAACCGGATGTGGATATCCGTGAGGCGATCTCGCCCTACCACGGAACCCCGCTAAGATCGTCATCAAGACCGAGAACTCCGCGCGGTACCCGGAGTCCCCTACATGGAACCTTCGACACACCCGAGTCCCACCGACACCGACAACCTCAACATATGACGCCAAGGTCTTCTCCCGAACGTCGCGAGCTTCTTTCGAAGCCGCCGCCAAGAACGCATACCGGGGCCAGTGCTTCACCCGAAGGCCAAGTCCGACCGATGTACCGGAACCGACAAGGTTGTCACGGCGCCAAGAACGGCACCGAAGCGAATCCGATCCGGCGCGACACCGACCCAAGTCCTTCGTCCCGGAACGCCAAGATCTACTCCGCTATCCGAGAACGTTTCCGTCGAACCCTGGACCCTGAGACCGACCCCGAACCCCCCGGACCAAGATCGTCGAGAACCCTAATGTGTGAACCCCTTCCAGACACCCTATTTTATAATCTAATAACAACTTGTCGCATATTGAATTGTCATACCCGCATGCATATTGTGTGGTTTGGGGGCCTTAAGCCGAATCACCTAATAATTAAATATGGGGCCCATATGCTGGCAAATCTAGCCTTATATTGGCCTCATTTAAATTTGTGTAGCGAACCGGTGCTATCTTTTTACCATGCTAAAACAACATTTAATTGCGGGGTAAGCAAATAACTTGAACCGTTAACTAATTGTCGGGACCCCGGTTCCGTTTAATATGACCTAATTGCATCGCACCTTTGCCATGACATTCCTCATACATGCATCATGCCGATCTTCTGCCGTTGTATTAAATAGTGCATCCGCTGTTTCTTCTAGTGTTTTGGTTCTTCGCGGATAAGGCCGTTGAGTTGATGTGAGCTTCGCCCCGATCTTCGGTTGAACCTTCGGCAATGTTTTCAGGCGAGCATCTCCCCCTTTCTACCTATCTTACTTTTATAGCATTTATTCCCTCCTGTTGATCTATTGCTATCTGTGTTGCGATGCTCTAGTTTTCGTAACCGTGATATCCCTTGCAGCCTTATATTGCCTTGGACACATCCTATTACCTGTTGTTTGGTAGATAGTTGGACTTGCGCGTCGTAGTCGCTTGCTCTTGTGCTGTTGCGTGTCGTCAAGGGCCACAGTTGTTGATGTATTGCCGCATGTTGATGTTGGAGATGATCATAGTTTTACTTATCGTTCACTTTAATTTCTGTTTAATAACTAAAATTGAAGTAAGCAGAGGCATCGGTGGGTGATAGAAAATATCTGGTTTCCGAACGCCCACTTGTGTCCCGTAGGACCCCGAGTACTTGATACTGTTTGATTTATCGCTATATCCATCCGGAGGTATATGGGACCCCCCGAGTCGAGCTTGATTCGATCTTATTTCTTGGTGCCACAAACTAGTTTGAGGTTTTATTTACTATCCTATACTTATGCCATGCTACTTATGTATTTACGATTGTCGAGGAGCACACTGCATCTTGTTAGGATCGGGACACGTTACGCTGTATCGACAAGCCCAGCCACACTTCGGGTTCGATCGTTTACCGTCCACCCAAACCTTGAGTCCATCTCGAGTCACTAGCTTCGTTCTATGGATCTACTTAAGGGTGGCCTGAAATATTTCTGAATCCTGTGATTGTTCAGTCGTGAAAGCCTCGTTGGGTTTTGATTTGGTTTTTCCGAGGTTGATCGAGCGTGTGTTGCTATTGGTGCACCCCGGCCGGGTAAAACTTTCTGAAAGCCGTGTCTGCGGATATGGACGACTTGGAGCACAGTATCTCGACCATAGACAAGCATAACTAAAGTTTATTGCTGTAAATTTGACCTTATAATGACTAGTAATCAGCTTCACTATAATGGAATGGCTAATTAATACTGCCCACAATTGCTTGTTTGGTTCGTCGCTTGCGACCATTGTACCTGACTAGTAAGTATGGCAACTACAACGGAATGGCTAAATAAAAGTACCAACAACTGCTGGGTTTTGGGTTTATCTCATGCTATCTGTATCGGATTAGTAATTGATGCAACCACAACGGAATGAGTAACTAAAAGGGCCCACTGCTTCTTTAATCAGGACAACTATCTATACTTGACTAGTAATTGCCGCAACGATAACTGAATAAATAAAACTGCCAACGGTGTGAGTTCCTCGGTTGACTTCCTCGTTTGGTCTCGAGGGGGAAACGCCAGGATGGGTTTGATTGGTGGTAGTATCATGTTGGTCCCGAATAGGTCTTCTTACCCCTCTCTGATTGCCGCCAGTTGTATCGAGTCTCTATAGGTTGTTTAGTGCATGCTGCCGCTGCCGCTCCAGTCCACCATACCTATGTAGGCGAGGATCGCCGAATTCTAGCCTCCGCACTGGCCTCGATCGACGCCTCTTTTCCTTTTGCCTTTGTGCACCTTTTGTTTAAGCAGGTTTTGAGATCGGCGTCGTTAGCAGGGTTACCCTTCCGGCTTGGCCTGGGCAGGGTTATGGACGCCATTGGTTATTCTTCAGGGCTCTTAGCCCCATTTGCATCTTGTCCGTAGCTGGACGCTCTATCGTTTCAAGGTGATTTGGATCTTTGTATATTATATCTGTATTCTTGACTCATGGAGTCGCTGTTATATATATCTGTTCTGTGGGTCCCATCGAGGACTGTTGTGTAATGTTATTACTTCGTTTTCCACCCGCACGAAAGTGCCTGGTGGGCACCTTTGAATCGTTTCTATGCGGGTTTGGCGGGAATCGCTAAAACTTGCATAGGTCCGATTCTGAGGGTGTTACACGTTGCTCTTGCGGTTGTTGAGGTGCCGCGTTTGGTGGTGGAACTTGTTGTTGACGACGAGCTTGGGGATCTTGCTCGTTTTTTTGTCGCGGTTGAGGACGAGGAGGAGGTTGATGGTCCTCACGACGAGCTTGGTGAGGTTGCTCTTGTTCTTGTCGTGGTTGATGCCGAGGAGCATTAGCTTGCGCCATGTGGCGAGGAGGACGTCGAGCCGCATGCGCAATGGGCTGCTCTTCTTCTTCTTGGTGTAGTGAAGGCTCGTCATGACCATCATGTTGCCGACGTGGACGATCATGTCGATGATGACGCCTTGGGGGATCTTCGAGTGCTTCCCGTCGACGGTGATCTTGTTCGTCCTCTTCGGAAGCTTCACTTGTTGTTGAAGGGGCATGTCGACGTCGATGGCCTTGGTGGTCCATGCGAGGTTGCTCTTGTTGAATCACAAGTGCCCTTGGTTGTGGCGGTTAAACCGTGCCTGGCGGTCTTGCGGAGAGGTCACCATCATAGCTTGACGTTGCGGCGTGACGCGGAGATGGTACCGCTTGCGAAGAGCTCATGGATTGAAGAACGGGTCCATCCCGGTGCCTTGAAGCGTGACGGCGAGGTGCACTTGATTCACTTGAGGAGTGCCGAGATGAGCTTGATTCGCGCGAGCGTGGCCTTGCGAGTCCATCAATGATGCGTTGAAGCTTCTCATCCGTTGAGGCGAGTGCATGACCAAGAGCTTCATTTTGATGTCCGAGGTTGTGTTGCATGGCATGCATTTGGCCACGGACTTCTTCGAAGCGGTTGTCGATGTTTTTGAATTTCACACGGGCCTCGCTAAATTGTTCATCTTGGCGCCGCTCGAGAGCTTCACAACGATAGTTGAATTCTCCTCGGACCTTCCAATGGTCCCATCTTGTCATGAATTGTGTTTCATCCTCCGGAGGTGGTGGTGGTTGGGATAGCTCTCCATGCCTGTCCATGATGCAAAGCCAACAAGGGTTGTATATGGAGAGAAAGGGTGCAGAGAGTTAGCCTTTTACCTCACCTTGGAGATTATATCAAACCAATTGCCACACAAATGAGCGAAAAGCGTGCAAAGTGAAATGACCAAGAAACTCACACACAAATATGCTACAACTCTCAAAAGCTTTTGGTGGAAGGTTAGGATTGTGGAAAACCAAACGAAACGATCCAAGCAAAAGGTTATTGTCCTACGTGGTAAAGAACCAAAGATCAAAAGCAAAAAGGATACGATCTACAAAAACACGGAAAACACACACGTGGAGAATAACGGGGTTAGCACGACTATGAAAATGAGCACAAAAGGTCCTAACGAAGACAACGCTCGTTTGTCGTGCCAACTCAAGGAGAGACCACAACTCGTTTGCCAAAAGAGGATAAGCAATAGATTTGTGCACTTTCCTCGGTGCGCTCTTTCTTCTCTCTTTCTTGGCTTACAAGCTTGGTATTCTCTATGTATTGGGAGACTATGGATCTTTCTATTCTATCTTTTTCTTTTCCTTTTTTTTTGATTCTTTTTCTTTTTCTCCCTTGCTATGCTACTATGTTAGATTTTGTATTTGTCCTCACACTCTCACTTTCGGAAGGCAAGTGCACAATGCTTAGACAAACACAAAATGAGTTGCTCTCAAGGATAGATACACACAAAGGAAGATATGGGGCTGTCAATGGTGGTGCAAGTTATACCTTTGGTATTGTTGACGACTTGCAACCGTTGGTGGGGGATGGTGTTCGAGTGTCGCGGTGTCGTTGAGCGCGGGATGACTTTGATGCGGAAGCTGTTGTGAAAATGGCGACAAACACGCGAAACACGAACAAGCGAGGTGGAAAAAGTCAGCAAACGAAATTGAGGCGTCAAGGGGCAAGGCAGCACGGTCAGTGGCGGGCGGTAGTACCGCTTGAAACGAGCGGTAGTACCGCTTGTACTACCGGTAGTACCGGTAACTTGCGGTAGTACCGCTTGGCACAGATCTGGAACGGGATGAACTTGCCAAAAACCTCAAATTCATGGGAAATCTGACCGAAAGGCTGGGCTAGAAACAACAGGGGCTATAGATCGACTCCCAAAGCAACAGATCTATGGACCAAAACCACGAAAAACGCACCAAATCCAGAGATCGATCCGAAGGAAAATTGGGGCTCTTTTTTGGGGAGATTTTCGATTTTAAGGTGGATAAAAGAAAAATTGGGGGGAAATTCGTGATCAACCGTGCTCTTGATACCAATATGTTATGGGGTAACCCTGGGGTTGGCCCGATCTTTCACGAATTCCACGAGAAACGAGGGGAAAGAGGTGGTCGGGGGATGAAATCGAGGAAAACGATGAAACCACGAACACACACACCAAAACACGATACACGCCTACTCACGCCGGTGGCAACCGTCCAACATAATCTCTAGGATCGGTGTGTTGCGAAGCTCGCTCTCCACGCCAACAACGGGGATGAGGTGCTTGGTGAGATCTTGACGACTTGGGGGCGAAACCGAGAACCCAAGGCCTTGTACAACTTGAACGCACTAGGCAAGATCCAAGAGGGTGGATAATCCGGTGCTCCTTGGTAGGAGCATGAGACCAATAGATATAAGTTCTCAAAGGGTTTCCTTAATATCTATTATTATCCAAGTCTAGGGTTTACAATGGATGGGGGCTATATATAGTCCACCACAAAAGGGTAGTTTTGAACGAAAAGGTAAATTATAGGTAGGGTTATAGGGCATAGGGCCGGACTCAGGCGTTCAGGATCAGTCAGGACCGGTAGTACCGGTCCGGCAACCGGTGGTAACCGGTAGTACCGCTTCGGGAGCGGTAGTACCGCTTGAGGGCCTGGAGCTTCCGTCGGAGGCGCGTGTGGCGGTAGGAAGGCGGTAATACCTGCTGTCCGTAATACCTTCTTTTCGGACCGTAGTACCGCTTGCTGGGCGTGAAGGGTGCTTCTGGGCGTCCAGAGGCGGCGTGGGACGCTTGGAGGTAGTACGGGTCGGCTCAACCGATAGTACCGCTTGCGTCTGGCGTGATCGGTTGCTTTCCTCTCCCCTTGGATCCTCCTCTTCGTACTGATGATGCACAGTGTGCGTATGAAGTAGCAAGCCATCCGGTGTGTCAAGTCACACAAGGAGAGGCGAGTTCACCTTAGCTTGAAGGAGTTTGGCTCGGGCGGGCGAGTCATGGGTCCACTTGGGGAGCTCGTGGGAGTAGATGTAGTAGCGCGATCATCATAGACGGGCTGCATCAATTTCCTTCATGTTATGTGGTGCCACCACCATGATAAGAGTTGGCCACCAATCCGCCACTAGATCTTACGCATTTGGGTGAAGCGATGCAGTTGATCTGGCAAAGGCGGCATGAAGTACCACACACTTCGCATGAGAACGAGCATTGTAGTGTGAGGTGCTCTACAAGTTCCATTTTCTGGCAACATAGGGGACAAACAACAGGGTGCTGCAACCATCTCCTTTCCAAGCGATCTGCCGTCCACAACTTGTCTTTCAGCACCAGTCACATATGCAGTTTGTGCTTGAGTGGGGCGCCTGACTCCCCCACCGGCGTGCGGCTGAGGAAGAATAGCTTGTAAGCAGATTTTGGCAGGGTAGCTACCATTGGCGGTTAATCTCGAGGTGATAATGTCTTCTTCCCCTTCCCTAAGCTGAATCTGTTGCAGGATATTCCACAGGTTCACAAACTCCACAATGACTTGGACTGGCAGCGATCCGCTGATAGCTCCGATCCACTCCTCATTCCTTAGCGCCTCCGCTACAGACAAGCGCAAGAGAGATGGTTTGACGAAATTTGAAAGCGTAGGAGCCAAATCAAGCTGCGCTTTGGCCATTGATCCAACTATCCCTCCAGAAATTTATCATTTTCACATTCACTAGCTCAAAACAAATCATCGGCCGCCTCAGAGATATTCAATACTCTGTCCACCAAGCTCCTTAGATGAGCAAACCATGTCCCAGGCCACAAATACCCTGTCCACGTCTTGCCAACGCAGCAAACTGTTTATGCAATTGAAGAACCAAGGGGGAAGATCAAGAGCATGGGGTAAAATTGGCGTTGCGACTACAGCCAGGTAAGCTTTAGACAGCCTAACAGGAGATAATGACAATCCATGTATGGAACAGGAAACTGGCACACTGGACATTCAAGAATTTGTGTGATTGAACTCCAAATTGATGCCCACACATATTGCCCATATAATAACTAGTTACAAAATAGGATGATAAGTTATGCGGTACTGACACGAACTGAACCAGCACATACGGCCCAAGCCGTTAACAGCCTGAATCATGCTATCCTCAGCCCATAGTGAGCTCTCATCAACTTTCTCAGGGTATGCATACAGTTATTACAGTAAAAGCTTTGTTCTCACAAATAAAAATTTCAGACAACTCAGTTTCTGCCCTGCTAATAATGCTAACGCTCGTTGGCACCAACATGCTGGTGGTTATTCACACCGTTGAAATGGAACCATGACTTCAAAATGACGGGCATCTCAGTATATAAATCCTGCCGCCTCATTAGTAAGTGTATCCCTTCTGGAACATCCCCTTCTTGGCCTCGTCGCTCTCACCCTCACCGGTGTAGGTACCGAGCTGCGCCAGCGAGTTGGCCTTGGCGCGGACCAGCAGGGCCTGCTGCGCCGCCTCAATGTTCTCGGGGCGTCCCTGCCATGTCTTCAACACTGAGTTCTGGAGAGCCCGGGCATAGGAGAAGGACACGTGCCACGGGTTTGCGGATTGGTTCATCGCATTCAGGTTCATGGTTGCCTCCAACTCAGATTGTCCACCGGAAAGGAACTGAAGAAAAGAGTCAATGGGGTTAGAGCAGCTGTTTCTTACTATGTTTATGTCCATCAGAAATGAGCTCAAGAGAAGTAATCAGTAGAAGCTAAATAGTTCATGATTCGAGACAGTACCATGATTCCAGGGACAGCAGGTGGTACTCTCCTCCTCAGCATTGTAAGGGTGTTATGCGCAATGGCCTCTGCAGTAGCCTTCTCCTTGTGTTCAGCTCCAGGGGTAACCATGCTGGGCTTCAGCAGGATACCCTCGAACAGAACATTGTTCTCAGCCAGGTAGAAGAATACCTCAGACCACACTTTCTCTGCCACCTCAAGAGTTCTCTCGATGCCATGGTCACCATCAAGAAGGATCTCTGGCTCCACAATTGGTACTAGTCCATTGTCCTGCAGATTATTCAGGTTGGAACATGCTGAGTAAAGATAACAAAATAATGAGCGAGAAATAGCAGAGAATATAGCATTCTTGGTTACATAAATTTTCCGCAATCATACTTTTGCCCACCTACCTTGCAAATTAAGCTTAACCTTATTCAAACAAGCATGAATGAGATGTATGATTTCAGAACAGAATACCCACATAAACATACAGAGAGTTACCTTTTGTACTTGTTAATTAGTTCCCGCTACTTATCAGATAGAGTTCAACGGATGGGAATAGGTCATTTCGTCTCACAGGGTTCCATGTACGAGATATTAAATACAAGCATAAAAAGATGATGTTGTTCATGAAGGCTCCATGAGAACAATGCCAAACCAAATAAAGAATCACTTGCTCATTGCAAGAAGTTCAGTAGGTGGAAATGTATAATGACCTGAGCAATGGCAGCATAACGAGCAAGACCCCATGCAGCTTCCTTGACAGCCAATGCAGTGGGGCCACACGGGATGCTAACAACAGTCCGCCTGGAGAAGATCAATATGCCATAACAAGCTTAGATAGGGAAATTCAATAAAATGAGTCAAAAAATACATGAGGAGGGTATGAACTGACCACTTAGCAAAGCGCGCCCCCTGCTTGTAGTACTCGGCACACCGTGAAGCCAAACCATCAAGACCTTGGCACCAGGACTCATTGTTGGATCCAGGCAACGGAACCAAACCCTTTTGTGAGAGACAAAGGAAATAAAGTAAAAAAGTTTAGAATGCTAGAACTGTCTTGCTGATTACAGCAGCACGGTGGATATAAGATTGTCAGAACATGGAATACATACCTTGTCAACCTTGATACCAGGCATGATATTCTGGTCCTTCAAGCAGTCAACAAATGTCTTGCCATCTGTAGTTGACTGATAAAGAGTCTCCTCAAACATAATAGCACCAGAAATATATTCGCCAAGACCAGCAGTGGTGAGTAAAAGCTGCCTGTAAGCCTGACGGTTAACTTCCGTGTTGTCCAAATTAATGGATGCCAATCTCTTTCCGCATGTTGCATTCGATTCATCAATCGCTAGGATCCCACGCCCAGGGGAAGCAACAGTTTTCTGCACATGGTGAACCATTAGATTTGCAGTAATAAACCCCAAAAGAGATGCATTGCGGACAAAAAAAGGAAAGCGCGGTAGTTAGAAAATACGTAATAACTTAGAATAGCAGTTTTGGCATTACCCAAATTCAACAATCATATGATCATCACTGTTAGTTTCAGATTTGTGGCATTTCAAAATATAAAGGCATGGTTCATTTTTCATAAGGGCATACTTGCACTGCTTGGCCAAGCAACAGAAACAGAAACATTGCAACTGAAACAAAATAAAAAGTTGTATATGCATAATGGAAAGGAGATGGTGTGAAAGCAATCAGTTTCATCAGACATAAGAAGACAAGGTAATCCTAACAAAACCGTAATTTAAATACTTAGTCTTTCGATATATCCAATTGCTGCATAGCAATCGTACATCATGTCCAGCCACGAAATATAGAGCCAAATTTAAACAGATGGTCCCATTATTTCTGAACCAAGTTGATCCTCCGAGCAACACTAGTATCACATGACCTCCAAGTGCTACTAGGACAATTGCCCTAAGAATCAAGCGTGCGGTTTTATACCTTAATTAATTTAAAAGTCAACCCCTCACGAAGATTAGACAAGATCATACCAACACAACCATGGCTTGAATTCTGATCTAGGCTGATGCAAGTAAAAGATGGAACCGAGTAGCTGGGCCTGACTATCACTGTTTTTTCCCACATCATGCAGAAATAACAGAAGAATTCCCTGACACAGGATACATGTGGGGGAAATTGATTATAAGCCCCTTTCTTTGTCAGCCTCTCTTCTAACCCCCCATACCCACTATCCTAAATATCCGTCAGTCCAAATTCGGTTGCACGGGAAATATTCTATGTTGCGCAGTTGGGCTAGATATATACATCGTGAAAAAGGTCGATTCAAATCAGATTTAATTACATCGACAAATACAAAGAAATCCCCCAACCCCACACAACGGTCCCCGTCGCGGATCGCCGCTAGACACCAACCAAACAGATCGAGGCACACGACACTAGTACGCGACACATGCGAACACATGCAACCATCCAAAGGTTAGATCCTTCAAAAGGCACAAAAGGGTTCCGATTCGGGCGCTCACCGCGGTGGAGACGAGCTCGTCGGCGTAGGAGCCGCCGTAGGCGCGGACGACCGTGGCGCGGCGGGCGGGCGCGGACCGCCGGCCGAGGGAGGTGGTGGCGGGAGAGCAGCTCAGCTTCGCGGTAACCATCGCCATTGATTCTGACGCTCGGGCGATGCGATGCGATGCGATCGCCTGCTGTGTGTTTGGGAAGGAAGGGAGGAGAGGAGGCCTGGAGTTTTAGGACGCGACGGCGAGAAATAGGAGGTGGGTTGGTGGGCAGGGAGAGGCGACAAAGTAGGGCGCTTTCTTATAAGTCACACCCCGGAATATTTCTCAATATTCGTATGGGTCCGTGTCTTGTGTTTATGTTGAATGCGGTGGGTGAATATGCAGTAGTTGAAGGACCAAACGGAGATTTTGTTTAGTGCTTTTTTTAAGCCGTGGTTGATGTCTCCGCCGCCGGGTGAACGGGCGGATCAGCCGAGGCCAGATGTGCACATGAGCACACATCGCGAATCACGAAAACAACCACTTTAATCCTCGATTTAAGCCCAGCCTAGGATTCAACTTAGAAAATCGCCACTTGACAAACTTGTCTGGGCTTGGGCCACATATATCGAGCCTTCATTCTATTTTTTTGAAAGGTTTCTACTCAAAACCGTGGCACGTATTCTTTTTTTTAACCTGAAGGGCCCAAAGGCCCTGGAAGCTGTATTAAATGGCCGTATAAATTACAAAGAGGACCTTAAAAGAGAAGCAAATAACAGCATAGTCCTCAAGATATGCAAAAAGACCTTAAAGTAAAAAAATGCAATCACATCCATCATCTTCCCCGTGGCTCCAATGAGGTCTTGAAGCCCGATCACTAGCAACGACACCGAGAACTACGTCACTTGGGTCGATCATCTCCATCGTCTCATAGGTGTGGAGGAAGAAGATATGGCGCCGGGTAAACACCATATCATGGACTGACTGCTTTCATCCATAGATCAAATCAACAAGCATGGCCTCCGTGGATGAACTCTACTGAAGAGCTTCAGAAACGATCCCAAGAGCTCCAACTCCCAGCTAGCACAATGACCTCGACCTCCATGGCCGGATCGGCAAGGTACTCAGAAGAAGAGCTCGAAACCCACACGAGCTTATTCAAGTAGTTGGCAGCGTCGCTTCCCGTGGTCGCCACTCTTTTCGTTCAGAAATATAAGACATTTTAACTTTATGAAATAAATGTATCTAAACGACTTTTAGTATATAGGCTCGCTCCAAACCTCTACTAACATATACAAACGTCTAGATATATTCAATTCACAAAACTAAGACATCTTATATTTCTTAACGAAAGGATTACATGACAACACACCATTACTATGTCCAATTTAGTACTACATGACATGTTAGCTTATTGATGTGTTGCACGGTGTAGTTACGATCTCACTTTTTTTTGAACGAGTGCGGATATGAAGCATCCGAAAAGCTGCATTAGTAATCATCAACGGCGGTACAGTTTACAGGAATAACCCCAAAGTAATAAAAATTACAAAGAAGTCCTGTAAGTTATAGAAAGGACCCCGAGAAAACCGAGAAAACGCGATCAAGTCCTTCTAGATGACCAGCCCAACGCCGACGACGCCCACGAACACCGTCGGAACCTATCGAGACAAAGCAAGCAGCAGGGAGCGACTTCCCTTCAGCCTATTGGTCCGGTGGGACCACGTAACAGGCCGCTAAAGCCGCCGGAGAGATGCTCCCGAACAGCTTCTCCTCCAGGCACCACTGCAAAAGCCGCCATCTGCTGGGAGAGCCACCATGACTCGACGGAGTAGGTGAGCGACACCAAGTCGTCCGAGACGAAGAAGACGACGAACCGCCTCCACACCACTAGGGAAAAAGAAGGGGCGCCTCCATTCCTCCTCGCCACCACGGCTGCCCAGGAGGGACGACGCCCACCGCACCTCCTCGCCACCACGACCGGCCAGGTGCGGAGGGCGCAGGAACTTGAATCCACATCAGAGGGAAGCCCGAAGCAGCCTTATTTAAGAGGAGACGGTGGCCCTCTCTAGGGCATGCTCCTCCGGCCAGAGGAAAAACCAGCGACAGCGAGAACCCTAGGATCCAGCTCCGGCCATCAAGATCTACACCACGCTCCAAAACTACAGGCAAAAAGCCCAAAGACCTATCCTAAACTACTCTGGCGCCTCTGATACGTTGGAAACATATCTATAATTTTTTATGCCTCATGCTTGTTTAGTATCTACTTTGATTTACTTATCTACACTTTAAGGTGCTTTTTACATGTTTTCTGGTACTAACCTATTAACAAGTTGCAATAGTGTCAGATGCCCGTTTTCTGCTGTTTTTGGTTTTAAAAAAGTTAGTAAAGAAATATTCTCGGAATTGGACGGGACAAACGTCAAAGTCAATTACTTTCCGTGGGAAACAAGAAGTCCAGTGGGGAGCCGGAGGGGCCAAACTCACCCTAGGCGCGGGTGGGCCTAGCCCCGTGCCTGGCTAGGGTTTGGGCACCCTGGCCGCCTCCTCGGCCTCCCCCATAGCCTATAAGAAGCCCCCGATGCAGAAACCCTAAGTACCCAATCAAATATCCACTAAACCGTCTATAGCCGCTGCCACCATCGTCCCTAGATCGGGGGGATCTGAAGTTCTTCCCGGCACCCTGTCGGAGGGGAGATCATCCCAGAGGCCTTCTCCCCGGTATGATGCGTGAGTAGTTCCACCTTGGACTATGGGTCCATGTAGTAGCTAGATGGTTGTATCTCCTCCTTTGTGCTTTCATGTATAGATCTTGTGAGCTCCGTTCATGATCAAGATCTAATATATTTGTAATTATGCATATTGTGTTTGCGGGGATCTGATGGATATTGAGATTATTATGTTGGTTTGATTAATGGTTTTGTATTTATGATTCTATCATGTCTGTGTTGTTTGTGACCTTGCATGCTCTCCGTTGTTAGTAGCTATCTTGGCCAAGTAGTTGCTAGTGACTCCAAGAGGGGGTATTTATGCTCGATAGTGGGTTCATGCCTCTAGTTTCCAAGGGAAGTGACAAAAATCTCTTCGGTTGTAGATATGTTGTTTCCACTAGGGAGAAAACAATGGTCTCTTGTTCATGGAAAATGTGGACTGTTTACCTTACACACTTTGCTTAAAGCAGTTGTCTGTTGCTTGCAACTTAATCTTGTGAGGTTCGGATGATAACCTGAAGGTGGACTTCTAGTCATAGATGCAGTTGGATGGTGGTCTATGCATATTGTTGTATTGCCCAATCGAATCTCATAGGATCTTTCTGACTAGTAATTGCATTGTTATGCCTTGCTCAGTTCCTGTCAATTGCCCTGTTGTAATTTGTTTACCCTTCATGCCATGTTGTTTATTTAAGGAGAGCACCTCTAGTGAACTATGGACCCCGGTCCAATCTTTACCATTGATACATCTTCCACTGTTACTTGTTTACTTGCTGCAAACCTTTACCTTCCACACCATACATTTAATCCTTTGTTACAGCAAACCGGTGAGCTTGACAACCTCACTGATTCGTTGGGGGCAAAGTCTTGAGTTTGTGTTGTGCAGGTCTCCGCGTTTCTTGCAACACCTGTGTGACGTTTCCTTCCTCCTACTGGTTCGATAACCTCGGTTTCTTACTGAGGGAAACTTGCTGCTGTGTTGCTTCATATCTTGCTCTTAGGGTTTCCAACGAAGCGTCCCATGACAAGTGGTGGGAGCCATCAAGCTCTTTCTGGCGCCGTTGCCGGGGAGGCTAAGGACGTCTTCACTAGGGGAGTTCTTCACTTCCTCTTTCTTTACTTTGTTTTTAGTTTGCTTTGTTTCTTTTGCTTGGTTTTGTTTGCCTCTTTTCAAAAAAAACCAAAAAAATTAGTATAGTTTGGTTTGCTTGCTTTATTCAAAAACACACAAAAAAAAGTTCCTGCTCTAGCTGCTGTTGCTGTTTATTGGCTTGCGCACCTTTACCAAAATGAAATCTGTTGAGAACACCAAGTTGTGTGACTTTACTAGTGTTGGAATTATGCCCTAGAGGCAATAATAAAGATGTTATTATTATAATTCTTGTTCATGATAAAGTTTATATTCCATGCTAGAATTGTATTAAGCAGAAACTTTAATACTTGTGTGGTTTGTGAACAACACCGTGTCCCTAGTACGCCTCTATGGACTAGCTCATTGATCAATGATGGTTAAGGTTTCCTAACCATAGACATGAGTTGTCAATTGATAATGAGATCATATCATTGGAGAATGATATGATGGACAGACCCAAACTAAGCGAAGAAATTAGATCGTATCATCGTGTTCATCTTTGCGAAGCTTTTCCTATGTCAAATATTGTATTCCTTAGACCATGAGATAATACAACTCCACAGTATCGGAAGAAAGATTTGAGGTCATCAAACGTCATCCTATGAGAGGGTGATCATAAAGGTGTCTCTCGGTGATCGAAAAGTATCATTGGGTTGTATGTATCGAGATGGGATTTGTCCCTCCCAAGTCGGAGAGATATACTTGGGCCCACTCGTGTCGATATCAACACCTCTTGCAAGCATGTGGTTAAGGAGTTAATCACAAAGTGATATCGGATTACGGAGCAGTAAAGTACTTGTTGTAAACGAGATTGAACTAGGTATGTACCGGCGATCGAATCTCGGGAAAGTAAAATATCGCGGCGAAGGAATATATATATATGGGATTGTTTGAATCACATCGTGGTTCATCCGATATGATCATCGATGAATGTGTGGGAGTCAATATGGGTGCCCGGACCCTGTTGATTATTGATAGAAGATCATGTCGCATATTCTCGAACCCGAGGTCACACACTTAACATGTCTCGGCTAGGATAGATTGGATAATTGGTTTATGAATTTTGTTGGTCTCGGATGGGATCCGGGATATCACGAGAGGTTAGGAATGGTCCGAATAAGATTCATATAAGGCAATGCAGTTTTGGAGTTCGGAATTATTCGGGTTAATCGGTATTCGGAAGCTTCTAGAACCTTCGGAAGGGGACCAACGTGGCCCACCTTCGGGAGGGCATGGGCCTATGAGGGAGTGTCCTGGCGCATTGGTCCAGGGGCACAAGGCCATAGGGCCCAGCCGATCCTATAGGGTTTAAATCGTTTAAACTAGGGATAGAATTTCTAGAAGGAGGAGTCCTTGCCCCCACTCCTTCCTCCCTTGGCCATGCCCAAGGCTTGGAGGAGGGAAAGGGCTGGCCGCCTATATATAGAGGCTGGTGCGCCTCCCCTACACCTTGCCTCCAACCCTAGTTGCCCTGCTAGCCTCCTCTCTCCCTCCCGACTGTTTGTAGGCGAAGCCCTGCAGCAGAAATTCTCCACCATATACACCACGTTGTCGTGTTGTAGATCCAATCTATCTATCCACTCTACTTTCTGGTCCGAGGAGGAGGCGTCAGTCTTTGCGTGTGCATCTCACGGAGGCATCGCCACTTGTGGTGCTAGATCGGATCGGATCGCGAGGAGGAGAAGCGAGTCGACTACATCACCCACGTTCGGCGAGCGTTCAGCTGTCTGAATCTTCAAGGGTATGAAGATCTAATCCAATATCTCTCGTTGATTGCATCTCCTAGATTAGATCTTGTCTTTCCCTCTGTTTGCATCCGTAGAAAATTTTGATTTACTATGCATGAAACCCTTGATGGTATCGAGCTAGATCTATGCGTAGATGTGTTTCACGAGTAGAACGCAACATGGTTTATTCGGGCGTTGATGTTCTGTTGCAAGCCTCTTGTTTGTGTTCTTCTTATGGCGCGGGATAGTGAGATTGATGCGGTCCAGGCCAACCTTACGCGACGTCGTTCGAGACCGACTCACGCGCAGCGTGTGGCTTGTACCACACATGCGGTGGTGGATGCCGGTTCTCTCACTATAGTTGTCATGGGATTAACACGGGTTTGGCAACCATAATATCACCGTTGTGGCTTTCGTAGGTAAGAATCGTTCTTAGCATCTACTCCCATAAGCCACGTAAAACATGCAACAACAAAGTAGAGGCGTCTAACTTGTTTTTGCAGGAGTGTTCTGTGATATGGTATGGCCCAAGATGATGTGTATAATGTATGCGATGATCATGTTTTGTAATGTTTCACGACTTGCATGTCGATGAGTACACAACCGTCAGAGCCATATGGTTGTCTTTATAATTGTGTATGTATGACCTGTGTCAACTTATTATCGCCATGTAATAGCTTTACTTTATCTCTAAGTAGTTAGCAATAGTTGTAGTTGCTATTCGTGGTGGAGGCAATCATGGTGGAGTGATGGAGATCATCTTGAACGCACAAGATGGAGATCATTCTTGAAGATTGGCTATACCATGTCACATAAAGTTATATGCATGTGATGTTTATCCTTTTATGTATCTTATTATGCTTAGATCGCGACGGTAGCATTATAAGATGATTCCTCATAAAGATCAAGATAAAAGCTGTGTTCTCCCCGAGTATGCGTTGCGAAAGTTCATCGTGTCCAAGCATCACGTGATGATCGGGTGCTATAGACTCTCGCTCACATACAAGGTGCAAGCCGGTTTTTTGCACACGTGAAATACTTGGGTCTAGCTTGACGAGCCTAGCATGTACAGACATGGCCTCGGAACACAAGAACCGAAAGGTTAAGCATGAGTCATATGAATGATATGATCGACACTTTGTTGTCCACCATTGAAACCACATCTCTTCTCGTGATGATCGGATTAGGTGTGGTGAATTTGGATCGTGTTCACTAAACAACTTGAGGGATGTTGAATTTAGTGGGAGTTCATCTAGTAATTTGATAAAGTTGAACTATTTACCATGAACATAGTCTAAATTTTACTTGCAAATACTGTAGATCACATGGCCAAGTCCAACTTCAACTTCAACGTTTTTGCTGAGAAAGAAAAGCTTAGAAACAATGGGTCTAACTTCACCAATTGGTTCCGCAATCTAAGAATCATTACATGCAGCGGACAAAGGACTATGTCCTTGGGAAAGCATTAGGTGACCCCCTGGCAATGCGTCGGTGATGAGAAAGGCATCTGTCGATCGTGCAAAGATGATTATGGTGTGATTAAGAGCACCATGTTGTTGCTATGGGAACCGAGCTTCAAAATCGTTTTGAAGAGTATCCGGGCCCTTTGAGATTCTCGAGCTGAAAACCATGTTTTAGACTCAGCCCGTTACGAGAGATATGAGATCTCCGAGAAGTTCTTTAAGCGCAAGATGGAGGAAGGAGTTCCGTTAGTGAGCACGCCATAAAGATGTCGGGCTACACTCAGCATGTGAGCAAGCTGGAATGCGATTCGGAGGAGCTCAAGATTGTGAGTTCTGCAATCACTCCTCCCGGCTACAAAAGTTTTGTAGTGACTCATAATCAGATTGGCTCCAGATACAATCACGAGCTCTTACATGGTGAAGGCTGCGGTGGACATCAAGAAAGATAATCATGTGTTGATGGTCAACAAGCCCTCCTTTAAGAAAGGTAAGGAGCAAAGAAGCCCTTCAAGAAGAGGCGGCAAGCGCAATGCTCTGGCGAGAAGAAGCTCAAGTATGGTCCTAAGCGGACAGTGCTTCTATTGCAAGGGCAAGTCCTTTGGGCATAGCTGTCCCAAGTACTTAGCGGACAAGAAGGCTGGCACCATCAAAGGTATATTTGATATACATGTTATTGATGTTTTCCTTACTAGCCCTCGTTGTAGTGCACAGGTATTTGATACGTTCGGTTGCTAATATTTGTAACTCGAAGCAGGAGCTACGGAATAGGCGACTTGCAAGCGATGAGGTGACGATGCGCGTTGGCAGCGGATCAAGAGTTGATGTGATGGACGTCGGCACACTCTCCTTAGTTTTACCTTGGGATTAGTTTTAAACCTTAATAAATGTTATTATGTACTGCGTTGAGCATGAACATTATTTCTGGATCGTGTTTATTGCAAGACGGTTATTCATTTAAATCGGAGAATAATGGTTGTTCTATTTATATGAGTAACATCTTTTATGGTCACGCACCTCTTGTGAATGGTTTATTTCTTCTAAATCTCGAAAGGGATGAAACACACATCCATAACATTGAGGCTAAGAGATGCAAAGTAGATAGTGATAATACTACTTATTTGTGGCACTGTCGTCTAGGTCATATTGGTGTAAAGCGCATGAAGAAACTCCATTCTGATGGACTTTTGGAGTCTCTTGATTTTGAATCATTTGACACATGCGAACCATGCCTCATGGGCAAGATGATCAAAACCCCGTTCTCCGGTATGATGGAGCGAAACAGCGGACTTGTTGGAAATCATACATACCGATGTATGCGGACCGATGAGTGTTTGACCTTGGTGGATATCGCTATTTCCTCACTTTTACCGATGACTTAAGTAGATATGGGTATATCTATTTAATGAAACATAAATCTGAAACATTTGAAAAGTTCAAGGAATTTCAGAATGAAGTGGAGAACCATCGTAACAGAAAGATTAAATTTCTATGATCCGATCGTGGAGGTGAATATTTAAGTTATGATTTTCTCACGCATCTTAAAGCAAGTGGGATCGTTTCACAACTCACGCCACCCGGAACACCACAGCGCAATGGTGTGTCTGAACGCCGGAATTGAACCCTATTAGATATGGTCCGATCAATGATGTCTCTTACTGATTTGCCGTTATCATTTTGGGGTTATGCATTAGAAACATTGCATTCACTTTAAATAGGGCTCCATCTAAATCCGTTGAGGCGACACCGTATGAAGCGTGGTTTGGTGCTAAACCTAAGTTGTCGTTTCTTAAAGTTTGGGGATCGAAGCTTCGTCAAGAAGTTGATCGGACAAGCTCGAACCCAAAGCGGAGAAATCGTCTTCATAGGATACACTAAGGAAACTATTGGGTATACCTTCTATCAGAACCGAAGGCAAAGTGTTTATGCAAAGAACGGTTCCTTTCTTGAGAAGGAGTTTCTCTCGAAAGAAGTGAGTGGGAGGAAAGTAGAGATTGGCGAGGTTATTGAACCTTCTCTTGAATTGGAGTAGCGCAGACTGAAATTGTTCGATGCCTTTGCACCAACAATAGAGGAAGCTAATGACAAGGATCATGAAGCTTGGACGATCTGCTCTTGAGCGTCGCGGTCGACAAGGTCGCGTGCCCCTCTGAGTGTGCAGCAACCTGTCTTGATGTCTTGCTTATAGAAGGCGGTGAACCTCTGAACTATGAGGAAGCGATGATGAGCCGGACTACGAGAAATGGCTAGAAGCCATGAAATCCATTGGATCCATGGCGAAAACCAAGTATGGACTTTGATGGACCCTCCTAGCGGCCGAAAGGCGTTGAGTGCAAATGGATATTCAAGAAGAAAGCAGACGCGGATGGTAATGTTACGTCTATAAAGCACGGCTTCATGACGGTTTCGACAAGTTCAAGGTGTTGACTACGATGAGACTTTCTCTCCCGTAGCGATGTTTAAGTCCATTCGGATTTTATTAGAAATTGCTGCGTTTCATGATTATGAAATATGGCAGATGGATGTCAAGACTGCGTTCCTCAATGGCAACATTGATGAAGAGTTGTATATGATGCAACCCGAAGGTTTTGACGATCCTAAGGATGCTGATAAAGTATGCAAACTTCAGCGTTCCATTTATGGACTGAAGCAAGCATCTCGGAGTTGGAACCTTCGTTTTGATCAAGTGATCAAGATCTTTGGATTTGTTCCAAATTGCTACGAAGCTTGTATCTACAAGAAAGTGAGTGGGAGCTCGGTGACATTTATGGTACTATATGTGGATGACATATTGATTATTGGAAATGACATTAACATGCTTAACGATGTGAAGAGTTATTTGAACAAGTGTTTTTCAATGAAAGACCTAGGTGAATCTGCTTATATATTGGGCATCAAGATCTATAGAGATAGACAAAGATGCCTGATAGCTTTAAGCCAGAGTACATACCTAGACAAAGTTCTGAAAAGGTTTAGAATGGATAAGGCAAAGAAAGGTTCAGTGCCTATGTTCTCAGGTAAGATATTGAGCAAGGCTTAGTGTCCAGCTACGGTAAATGATAGGGAAGCTATGAGCGAAGTGCCTTATGCCTCGGCCATAGGTTCCATCATGTATGCCATGCTGTGTACTAGACCGGATGTGTCCAATGCTCTTAGTTTGACGAGATATCAAAGTGATCCGAGTGGAACATGGACAGACCGTAAAGAACATCCTAAAGTACCTAAATAGGACTAAAGAAATGTTCTTAGTCTATGGGGTGATGAACGACTTGTCGTAAAGGTTACGTCGACGCTAGTTTGACACCGACAAGGATGATTCAAATCTCGACGGATATGTTTATATTTTGAATGGAGGAGCTGAAGTGGAGAAAGCAAGCAAAGCGTGATTGCGGGATCTACATGAAGCGGAATACATGGCTCTGCGAAGCATCAAGTGAAGGAGTTTGGATCGAAACTTCATCATGAGCTTGGCGTGGTTCCAAGTGCATTGGACCCACTGGAGATATTGTGTGACAACACTGGCGCCATAGTACTTGCTAAGGAACCAAGATATCATCCGAAGACCAAGCATATCAACCGCAAGTTTCATATAATCCGAGATTATATTGCAGATGGAGATCTGAAGATTACCAAAGTACATACAGATCTGAATGTCGCAGATCCATTGACTAAACCTCTTCCACGTGTAAAACATGATCAACACCTCAGTGCCATGGGTGTGAGATTGTTGCCAGATGTAAACTAGATTATTAACTCTATTGCAAGTGGGAGACTGTTGGAATTATGCCCTAGAGGCAATAATAAAGATGTTATTATTATAATTCTTGTTCATGATAAAGTTTATATTCCATGCTAGAATTGTATTAAGCGGAAACTTTAATACTTGTGTGGTTTGTGAACAACACCGTGTCCCTAGTACGCCTCTATGGACTAGCTCATTGATCAATGATGGTTAAGGTTTCCTAACCATAGACATGAGTTGTCAATTGATAATGAGATCATATCATTGGAGAATGATATGATGGACAGACCCAAACTAAGCGAAGCAATTAGATCGTATCATCGTGTTCATCTTTGCGAAGCTTTTCCTATGTCAAATATTGTATTCCTTAGACCATGAGATAATACAACTCCCTTGTATCGAAAGAAAGATTTGAGGTCATCAAACGTCATCCTATGAGAGGGTGATCATAAAGGTGTCTCTCAGGTGATCGGAAAGTATCTGTTGGGTTGTATGTATCGAGATGGGATTTGTCCCTCCCAAGTCGGAGAGATATACTTCGGGCCCACTCGGTAATCGATATCAACACCGCTTGCAAGCATGTGGTTAAGGAGTTAATCACAAAGTGATATCGGATTACGGAACGAGTAAAGTACTTGCTGTGAACGAGATGGCCCCACCTTCGTGGTTAAGGAGTTAATCACAAAGTACCAACGTGGCCCCACCTTCCGGGAGGGGGCATGGGCCTATGAGGGTGTCACGGCGCATTGGGCCGGGGCACAAACCCCATAGGGCCCGGTAGAACCTATAGGGTTTAAATCGTTTAAACTAGGGATAGAATTTCTAGAAGGAGGAGAGTCCTTGCCCCACTCCTTCCTCCTTGGCATGGGACCAAGGCTTGGAGGAGGGCAAGGGTGGCCGCCCCTCTATATAGAGGGCTGTGCCTCCCCTACACATTGCCTCCAACCCTAGTTGCCACTAGCCTCCTCTCTCCCTCCATGTTTGTAGGCGAAGCCTGTGAAATTCTCCACCATATACACCACGCCATCGTGTTGTAGATCAATCTATCTCTCCACTCTACTTGCTGGTCAGGAAGGAGGAGGCGTCGAGTCTTTGCGTGTGCATCTCACGGAGGCACCGCCACTTGTGGTGCTAGATCGGATCGGATCGCGAGGAGGAGAAGCGAGTGACTACATCACCCACGTTAAAGAGCGTTCATTGTCTTGAATCTTCAAGGGTATGAAGATCTAATCCAATCTCTCTCGTTGATTGCATCTCCTAGATTAGATCTTGGCTTTCCCTCTGTTCGCATCCGTAGAAAATTTTGATTTACTATGCCGCGAAACCCTTCAACTAGCACCAACAACAATGATTTCCTTAGCACACCTATTGATCCACCTTCTCCTGATGCTATTTTTTGAAATTAAACTTGCTTTGTTGAATCTTGTGATGAGAGAGCAATTTTCTGGTGCTGGTTCTGATGATCCTGCTGCCCATCTCAATAGCTTTGTTGAACTTTGTGAGATGCAAAAGTATAAGGATGTAGATATAGATATTAGTAATCTTAAGCTTTTTACTTTCTCCTTGAGGGGAAAAGCTAAAGAATTGTTGCTTTCTTTGCTTAAAAAAAGTATTGATTCTTGGACTAAGTGCAAAGATGCTTTTATTGAAAAGTACTATCCTCCTTCTAAGATTATATCCATGAGAAGTGATATTATGAAATTTAAACAACTTTATAGTGAACATGTTGCTCCAGCGTGGGAAAGAATGAAATCTTTGGTTAAGAATTTCCCTACTCATGGACTCACTGCTTCGATGATTATCCAGACTTTTTATGCAGGTTTAAACTTCTCCTCAAGAAATCTGTTGGATTCAGCTGCTGGAGGTACCTTTATGGGCCTCACTTTGGTTGCTGCAACAAGGCTCCTAGATAATATGATGGTTAACTACTCTGAATGGCATGTTGAGAGAGATCCACATGGTAAGAAGGTAACTTGATGTTATTATGACTATGCTTGTTAATGGGAAATCTCTTTTAGATCCTAATAGTGTTCCTTTAGCCTCTTTGGTTGCTCAAGAAGAGCAAGTTGATGTGAACTTCATTAGAAACAACAATTTCAACAACAATGCCTATAGGAACAATTTTGATAGCAACAACAATTATAGGCCTTATCCTCCTAATAATGGAAATTCCTATGGAAGCTCCTACAATAATGCTAGAAGTGCCCCCTCTGAACTTGAAGTCACGCTCAAAGACTTTATTAGTAAACAAACCGCTTCGAATAAGACTATAGAGGAAAAGCTTTTAACTGTTGAGAAAAATATATCCTCTTTGTTTGAAGCTCAGTCCTCTTTGATTAATAAAATGGCTGCTAAACCTGAAACTATGAAAAACATCTTTGATACTGCTCATGCCATACAAGTTACTATTGATAAAAATGTTAGGCTGTTAGCTCAACTTCATGCTAAGTGGGAAAGGGAAGCTAAAATTGGTAGAAACAATAGTGTGTGCACTATCACCACTAAACCAGAAGTAGTCCCTATTCCTAATCCTACAATGCCTAAGCCTATTGATCCCACTAATAGTGATGCCAAGTTTGACTTTGATATTAATGGTTGCAATATTTCTGAAGTGATCATGTTCTTGCAAAAGTTTGCTAGAAGTCCTAATGCTAGTGATATGCATGTTGCCTTTACCAAACACATTACATATGCTCTTGTTAATATTAAGGAAGAGAAGCTAAAACACAAAGCTTCTATTCCTAGAAAAGTATAAGATAGTTGGGAACCCATTATTAATATGCAAGTGAATGACTTTGATCTCAAAGCTTCATGTGATCTTGGTTCTAGTATCTCTATTATGCCTAGTAAGATTTATGAAATGCTTGATTTGCCACCTTTAGAACATTGTTATTTGGATGTCCCACTCAATGATAATGCTAAGAGGAAACTCGTGGGGAGTATTAATGATGTTCTCATCATGGTTAACAATGCTTATGTCCCTGTTGATTTCTATGTTTTGGATGTTGAATACAATGCTTCTTGTCCTATTACTTTGGGAAGACCTTTTCTTAGAATAGTTGGTGCCATCATTGATATGAAAGAAGGCACCATTAAATATCATTTTCCATTCAAGAAAGGTATTGAACACTTCCCTATGAGGAGAGAGAAGTTGCTTTTTGCTCCTCCTTTGAAATCAAGATTTCATGTTAATGCTTCTTCATTTGAAAATACTTGATTCTTCTTGCTTCTTGTGCCTAACTTAAAGGCGTTAAAGAAAAGTACTTGTTGGGAGATAAATCAAGAGTTTCCTTGAGTCTTGAAAGTTATTACTTTTGTAATGACCTCTCCTTATCCTTTTTGTTTGCTTTTTGTGCCAAGAATGACCTCTAATGATAGGGAAGTCAGATTTGGGGAGTTGCTGTCCCGAAACATATTTCTGTCCTCCACCAAAAAAAAATCGTGAGGAGGCTCTATAACTCAGATTAAGCTGAAAATTTACGAATAAATCTCCAAGTATGTTAGCTAACTTTCATTAGTTCAACACTTTTTGATTTGAGCAACAAAAGATGTTTGAAAAAATCTGTTTCTATCTGCTAGTCTGTTTTGGCAGATTTCTGCCATTATTTGCATTTGCTTATTATTGATTCCTTTTTGAGTTCTCTTTAGGTGAATTGAGCTTTTTGAAGGAGTTACTACAGTAGCTTGTGTTTTTAGTGAAAATCCTTGCTTCTTAAAAGCTTTGCCAGAGGTCTAATATCTTTTGAATACACTAATGTTGCTAATGAAGATTGTGTGAAGTTTTATATGAAGGAAAAATTTCAGGTGTAAAGAGAGAATAATGCAATAAGATGAAGAATTGACGAAAGCTCAAGCTTGGGGATGCCACCATGGTGTCACCCCAAGAAATATCCAAGAGGTACAAGCGTCAAAGCTTGGGGATACCCAAGGCATCCCCTTCTTCATCAATAAAAAGCTCAGGTCTGTCTAGACACTTCATTTTTATTGTTTCATGCACAGTTGTGTTGTTCTTGAAGCGTCTTAGTTTTAGTTTGCTTTGCTTAGGTTGTTTAGTTTGCTTGAATAAAGTAGTTTGGACCCCCGTTCTCGCTGTGTTGTTTTGCCAATAAGTTTGCTTGGTGTTTGGAAAGGAGTAGTATGTTCTTGCTTGAAGTGCAAGAGGAGCTTACATTGACTGTGACTTAGACTTTAGCATGACATGTTAGGTGTTGTTTTGACCTTATGCTTAGTGATTATTGATGTAGCATGTTTTGTTCCAAACAATTGGGATTGCTTAGTGTGCCTTGAAGAAATTATGCGTTGTTTTAGCATGCAAAAGCATAGTATTGTGGTATTCTCCTTTGATGCTTTACTTGGGTTGACTTGGCACATGCTCACACCATGTTATGACTATGAGAAGTTACCATTAGCCTCAATGATAATTTAGTCCTTGACTTGTAGTACCACTATTTGCTTTGATTAGTATGCTTTGTTGCATTGCATGATTATGGCCATTATTGATCTCTTAGTTGGTTGCTCCCAGTCTTTTGCTAGCCTCCACTTGTATGAGTAAGTTCTACTCATGACTCCAACTCCCAAGAAACCAAGTTATTCCAAAGTGTCCACTATAAAATCCTATGCATGGTGTGTTACACCATTCCAAGTATATTCTTGTTTTCAACTATCTTCCAATTAAAAACTATTTTGTTATGTGAAAACTTAGTGATTAAAGCCCTCACGAACTTGATGGCACACTTTATTCTTTGCCCCTAATAAACTTGAACCATTGTGACAACTTTGTTGTATATGCTTGCACTTATAAGTTGGAATTAGCGACCGTCTTTATCCAGGGAACGTTTTCAACATTGCAGTTATACCTTGTTGTACTTAGTTGATATCATGTTCTTTTGTCTATGGATGTCACCGGTGTGAAATAAAGAGGGAACTTGTAAGTCTATGGAGTTTGTATCCTGTGTTAGAGAAACGCCTGGGATGCTAGCCTAAGCCATGCCTAATCATGGTGGAAACTTGCAGCATCACCATAATGAGCTATCAATGAAGCATCCTCAATAAAAAGTTATGCATATGGTAAATAAAAAGATTGCTGAGATGCTCATTGTCTGCTTGCCTTGTCATTTTGGTTACAGGAAAGCTCATGTACCATGTGCAAGGGGTACCCCGTTGGCGGTTCTCAATGATATGCAAATACTTATAGTGACAAGAAATTACCTGGACCCAAAGTTGAGTATGCATGAGGTGTGGCCCTCGTATTCAAGGGACTTGAGATTGCTAACTTATACTTCGTCAAGCATATACTCTAGCTTTGCCACTTTAACCTTAACCACTTCAAGATGCTTATGATAGGGGCAATGAGGGCTGAAAGCTAACAAGTACCATAATTTTTGGAAGATCTTTTTGAAACTTGTAATCCATGCTTCCTTTACAAAAAGGCCTTTGTTCCACCATTATTGAGTCTCCACCTTCTACCTTTAGGCACCATTAAGATAGCATAGTTGTCATTCTGTGTGCAGTGTTCCAAAGTTTATTAATTGATGCATATTGTGATATTACTTGTTCTTGTGCTATTTGTTTCTAGTCACCCTTGTGAACTTTGCATGTGTCCTATGCATCTATATTGCTACTCTATGAGGGACAAGATGATTGCCACTATGCTATGTTTTGTGCATGTGAAACAAACAAACGTTTTTCTATGCATGTTATTCATGATCTTTGTTTGTAGCTTGCCATGTTGCATGCATAGTTACTATGTTCTATTGTTAGAACTCCATCTTTCTTGCACATGTTTAGAGTTCTTTGATCCTAGCTTTCAATGCTCTCAAATGGTTGGATCTTCATTGTGAGGGTGCATGTCACCTCAAAAATTATCCTGTTTATCACTTACCTACTCGAGGACGAGCAGGAGTTAAGCTTGGGGATGTTGATACGTTGGAAACGTATCTATAATTTTTTATGCTCCATGCTTGTTTAGTATTTACTTTTCTTTACTTGTCGACACTTTGAGGTGCTTTTTACATGTTTTCTAGTACTAACCTATTAACAAGTTGCAACAGTGTCAGATGCCTGTTTTCTGCTATTTTTGGTTTCAGAAAAGTTAGTAAAGAAATATTTTCGGAATTGGACGGGACAAATTACAAAGTCAATTACTTTCCGTGGGGAACAAGAAGTCTATAGGGGAGCTGTAGGGGCCAGCCAGGGGGGCCAGACCCACCCTAGGCATGGGTGGGCCCAGCCCCGCGCCTGGCCGCCTCCTCGGCCTCCCCCTTCGCATATAAGAAGCCCCCAATGCAGAAACCCTAAGCACCCGATCAAATATCCACGAAACCGTTTGTAGCCGCCGCCACCATCGTCCCTAGATCGGGATCAAGTTCTTCCGGCACCACAGTCGGAGGGAGATCATCTTGAGGCCTTCTCTCCGGTATGATGCGTGAGTAGTTCCACCTTGGACTATGGGTCCATGTAGTAGCTATATGGTTGTATCTTCTCCTTTATGCTTTCATGTATAGATCTTGTGAGCTCCGTTCATGATCAAGATCTAATCTATTTGTAATGATGCATGTTGTGTTTGCGGGGATCCGATGGATATTGAGATTATTATGTTGGTTTGATTAATGGTTTTGTCTTTATGATTCTATCATGTCTGTGTTGTTTGTGATCTTGCATGCTCTCCGTTGTTAGTAGCTATCTTGGCCAAGTAGTTGCTAGTGACTCCAAGAGGGGGTATTTATGCTAGATAGTGGGTTCATGCCTCTAGTTTCCAAGGGAAGTGACGGAAATCTCTTCGGTTATATATGTGTTGTTGCCACTAGGGAGAAAACAACGGTCTCTTGTTCATGGAACATGTGGACTGTTTAGCTTACACACTTTGCTTAGCGGGTTGCATTGCTTGCAACTTATCTTTGGAGGGTTTGGATGATAACCTAAAGGTGAACTTCTAGTCATATATGCAGTTGGATGGCGGTCTATGTATATTGTTGTATTGCCTAATCAAATCTCATAGGATCTTTCTGACTAGTAATTGCATTGTTATGCCTTGCTCAGTTCCTGTCAATTGCCTTGCTATAATTTGTTTACCCTTCATGCCATGTTGTTTATCTAAGGAGAGCACCTCTAGTGAACTATGGACCCTGGTCCAATCTTTACCATTGATACATCTTCCACTGCTACTTGTTTACTTGCTGCAAACATTTACCTTCCACACCATATGTTTAATCCTTTGTTACAGCAAACCGGTGAGCTTGACAACCTCACTGATTCGTTGGGGCAAAGTCTTAAGTTTGTGTTGTGCAGGTCTCCGCGTTGCCTGCAACACCTGTGTGACGTTTGCTTCCTCCTACTGGTTCGATAACCTCGGTTTCTTACTGAGGGAAACTTGCTGCTGTGCTGCTTCATACCTTTGCTCTTGGGGTTTCTAACAAAGCGTCCCATGACAAGTGGTGGGCGCCAGCAGCCTCCCCTCCGCCATCTTGGGTTCGGGTTATGATCTCACATGTTCCACGCCTACGAAACCGAGTGTTTTTGACTTCCATTGAGAACATTCTTGATTGGACTAGTCTTCAAGAGTGAAGCTGTCTTTTATTCTATACCTAGCCTCTTGTGGAAAGTAGTATTTTCAAGTTCTTATTGTAAAATTCCTTTATCACGCGGTTCCACCATTTTAGGTTGGTATAAGTCATGTCAGACTTGTCAATGTTAAGTAAGTTGTATATCCATCTCATATACGGTTGATTTCGCCGCTATAGGGTGTGGTTGGTTAGAGATCTGTAGTACCACAATAGTACATCTAGGTCTTGTTTGGATATGAAACTTTGGCGGAAAACTTATGTAACCGCCTAACACGCTTAGTGAATCTTCCTTAATCCCTCTTTGAATGTCTAGGTTATAAGCCAATACTTGCAGTTACTCACTCCGTTCCTTAGAATAAGGCCTATAAATTTTGTCAAAAGTCAAACATTGCAAAGTTTGACTAAATTTTTAGAAAAAAACTATAAACCTCTGTAGGGTCAAATCATTCTTATTAGATGCATTATGAAATATATTTTCATACTGTAGCTATGTATTATCATAGTTATTGATAGTTTTTCTTATAAACTCGGTAAAAGTTTGTACTCTTTGACTTTTGACTAAATTTATAGGCCTTATTCTAAGGAACGGAGGTAGTATAAAGTAGCACTAAACATATTCCCATACACGTTTAACGGGTAGTACCCTCTCGCTAGTCTCGAAGGTAAATGCTACTCCCTCCGTTTCAGGGCTTAAGGCGTCCTCGTTTTGCGTGTTTTTTCTTTGACCAAGAATTACTCTAAATACGTAAAAAGTTTTGGTATAAAACTAGTACCACTGGAAAGTATTTTTCAATACGAATCTAATGGTACTAATTATGTACAATATAATCAAGATTTTGTTGTTCAATTCCTTCGGTCAAACTTTGCTTTGAAAAGCGTGTGCGCCTTAAGCCCTGAAACGGAGGTAGTATGTGGTTGACTTCACATACCATCTAGAGACAGATCTAACATGATATCGTAAATATATAGATCAAAGACTAAAGTTTTAGATCTTCTTTATTTCATTTTATAATAATGATAGGGTTTCTCCATCTCCCCAAGAACAAAGGGAACTCTCACACATGAAAGCAATCAACAACATCATCATATTCATATGGATGGATTGAAAGTGCAAAAGTAAAATCAAGTGCAATCAGAACTGTATTGGAATTACAACAAGATCTAATGAATGAGAGAGGGAAATGGTAGTGTTGATGAAGATGCAACGGTTAATGATGAATGGGATGATGTGTTGTCCTCCTATGATCCGTGTAGCAGTAAGGATTTGCACTTCTCTAAGTTACTCCTCCAGATCCCTTTCTGGTGTGGTGTTTCTAGGCCGGAGGTGCCTGTGAATATCGAATTTGAGATCCGTCTTCGAATGGTGAGAATATTTGACGAGGCGCGGACGGTATGGGCAGGCTTCGCCTGTACCGTAGCTTGTTAAACCTTGAGTAACTTCTTCTTTCGTCCTCTCTTCTCCCAGGTGTGTGTAAAATCATTTAAATGATATTTATCACTTACAAATATTATATTATTATATAACATGATAGTCCCCATTGATATATTCATAAACGACTTGATAAATCCGGATCTTGCTAAAACAAGGAAAAAAGATGCACGTGAGCGCAGTAAAATACCAAAATCCTATTCTATTTATGCAAAAACATAAGATAAAAATGCTTTAAAAATAAACTCATCAAAGACTCCGCGTGTGAGGAAGATGATGATGATTATCGTACTCGCCATGATATTTCCATAACTGTTTAGTGTGACATGCTTTATTCCATGGAGTTTGAGCTGCGATTGTGTTTCTTCAACACCAACACATATGAGATGGTCAAACTGAATGCGCTCTTTATATCGCAAGTCAGGGTTAAGAAATATGTGTACCTAGACAAGATTATTTCAACTAATACGGAAGAAAACACTTGCTTAGAGAGTCACTTGGCAATCATGTATGGAATTCATGGGCGCCCTGACTACTGGATGACAGACAAATTTGCGATAGACGGGATGTTATGTCCGCTTCCTCCCAGCTACAATAATATTTACTTGGCCTATATCATGCGAGGAGAATCGTTCACCTTTCAATAATTCCTATCTGAGGTGAGAACTCGGAAAGTAGAACCAATTGCAGTGAAAGTCATCGACGATGAAGATATATTTGGTATACATAGTATAAATATTGGGTAAATCTATCTTCAGGGCGGTCGGTGGTTGTCAATTTCCGGCGGGCTCATTGTATCCGTCCGATTAGAATCTAGCGTTCCTACTCCTCGTCTACTCTCGTCAGTCCACATCTCCTTGAGGACTATCCCGACACCCATCACTGCCCAGCTCGCTCCCCTGCAGCCCGACCTAAATCGACTGCGTCATGTACTGCTACTCTGTCCCTCGTCCGGTCAACTCCTCCAACCCACCCTGCACCTGCATGCGTCGCGTCTGCAGATTCTTCTACTATGGCCCGTCCCTGCTAGGACACCGCGCCGCCCTTCCTGCAACCGGTGGCAGAGGCCTATGGGCGCAAGCTAGCGGCGCTGAATCTTGTATGCGTCCCAAAGTACATACTGCGAGTGGCACGAGTGAGCGTCGATAGCACGAGGCATGTTGACATGGTTATACCCTAAAGTGCACTTGACATACAGTCCAGCCAAGGAAGGCCCACAACATATATCTGGCCCATGAAGATTTTTGTGGCCAAGGCCCATGACGCCGGATCCTTGGAGAGCAAGACTATCATAGATAGGAAATTCAAAGGGTAAAACCCTAGAACACAGAACGACTAGGACTATGCCCGGGACCTACCTAAGTCTATATAAAGGCCAGGAGGGCACGTCCTAGATCCCTCGACTCATACTTTCGCACACGCCAGATCGAATCTGTGCACCCTGTAACCTTCGGTTCCGCCGTAATCAAGAGCAGACAAGCAGGAGTAGGGTTTTCCCTCGGGGCTGAACACAGGTAAATCTCGTGTCCCCTGGTTGCTTGTGCATTAACCGTGCCACGATCTCCAGCATCCCCATCTTCTCCAAAACCCAAGTCCATAACAATGGGCATTGGCGAGATTAAACCTCGTCAATTGGCGCCGTCTGTGGAATCGGGCTGCGATTGTGCGATCGTGGTC
Organism: Avena longiglumis; assembly: GCA_030063025.1. Taxonomy (NCBI): domain Eukaryota; kingdom Viridiplantae; phylum Streptophyta; class Magnoliopsida; order Poales; family Poaceae; genus Avena; species Avena longiglumis. The sequence continues at coordinate 551,786,166 of CP125973.1, read as the reverse complement.
CCGACCGATCGATCTACAACTCCGGCGACGGAGAATCACCTCCTCTTCGCTTCGACTTCACGCCCACTTGCGGCCACCATGAAGGATTTCGAGCCCGTGGCGGCGGACTCGAAATTTTGTTCGAGCTTCGCTTCCGGTGGGACAAGCGGCACCTCCGCCTTCCTGAGCGGGTGCCCGTGCCATCGATCAGGCCCGCCTCGTGGGATCCACACCCCGTGCTACGCACATCACCATCGACAGATGAGTTCTACAATACCAGCAGCTGCAACTCCGATCTGTGCGATCCGCCTTCGGATGAAGGAACCTACGGTTCCGGATCGAAGCTGCGGCAGCGAACCGATCTGGCGCTACCAATGCGCGCAGCCATCCAGAGCAACAAACGCCTAACCCGCCGCCCAACCCGAACCCGCGGGATAGAAGCGGCGAAGCGGCGGGGAAAGAAGCCAGTCCCCCCGAAGGGAAAACAACGCCACGTCATCCAACTTAGCAAAGAAGGATGGGTCGAGCACGCCGTGCCAGCTGCGACATAGTCCTACCTGTGGACTCCACACGTGACCTACTGATGGCGTACCACTACCTCCTCATCGAGGATCACAAGAAGCAAGTCAAGATGTAGGAGACGCTCGACAAACGCAAGCAAGCAGCCTCCGAGTCCAGCGCGCGACGAGCTGCGCTCTCCGCCATGGCACCCGGCTCTAGCACGAACGGAAACCAGGGAAACAAGCACCACTCGCGGGTGGAGAACATGGATCCCAAGGAACGCTATGATGTGACTCGAACTCTCCACACATCGTTCATGGATATGGATGCCGACGACAACATCATCCCGAAGACACCGCAAGCTGCGATCATGGCAGCCACTGCGTATCTCGCGGCCCACCAACCTCCGGAAGGGGACCCGAAAAGAGACATGCATAAGTCCGCACTCACCGGACTCGGACTCGTCGGAGATGCGCTCCACGAAGACGCTCCTACGGAGCCAAAGAATAAAGCTCCGGTCAGGCGCGACCGGAGCCCCACCCCTTCATCCGAAGAGGAGGAGGAGCACGACCTTCCTCGAAGGAAGAAGAGCTCGCATCGCCATAAACGCGACTACGACGCCAGAGACGCACTTACACAGCGCAAAATCGACAAAGCACGAGCCAAACGCGCATGCTCATCCGAGTCCGAGATGGATGAAGATGAAGGATAACTCTGTGGAGCTCGATGCTTCAGCAGATCTGTTCGGCGAACACAGATGCCATGCAATTTCAAGCTTCCTTCGGATACTCCGAAGTTCAACGGCATGCAAGATCCAAAATCTTGGCTCAGCGATCATCATCAAGCTGCATGGCGGTAACAAAGAAACCGCCATGCAATGCCTCCGGCTGCAGCTGACAGGCGCGGCGCGGGTCTGGCTCAGCAGCCTATCATCAGGGTCCATCCGAAGTTGGGAGGAGCTAGCTTATAGCTTCATCCGAAATTTCAAGGGCACCAGCAAGAGGCCAGCCTCAATCGAAGAGTTGCGAGCCTGCACTCAGAGAACGGGGGAATCTATTCGCTCGTACATATTACGCTGGTCTACCACCAAGAACTCCACAGCACATATCTCCGAGGAGAGGGCCATCGATGCCTTCAGAGACGGCGTCAAATGCCAAGATTTCAAGGAGGAACTTGGGCGTGTCAAGCCCAAGACACTCGACCATCTCATGGAAATTGCCAAGGTGGGCGGCGAAGATTGCATCCAAATGGCAGAATCGGATGAAGAGGATGACTACGGCAAGGCAAGAACGCCCAACAAGAGGAGATCGCGTGTCTCGAAGACCGGACCCGACATGGTCGCGGTACGCTCGCCCATACCGCGACAACAGCCGCAGCGGAGGATACGCGGAGGAAATTTACGACGGCAGACGACCGCACCGATCGTAACGCGCTGACCGTGACAACGGACCCTCGGCATTCGACAAACTTTCGGGTCCATGCACCATCCACTTCTACATCGACAAACAAGATGGCAAAAAGAAAGCGATCACATGCTCAAGGACTGCGCGAGTTCGAAACTCGGAAAGCATGGTGCGAGATGAGGAAACAAGCCCCAACCCCTGCATTGAACGCACCCGCTCCAGAGAAATAGCACGGAGCTCCTCCACCACCACCTATTGGAGGCCTAAACCAACCAGTCGCACCAGCGCAAAACAACGCCGGGGCCGGATACCCCCCACCAAAGGGAGCACTAAATATGATCCAAAAGGGACTCCCCACAAACAAGGTGCAGAAGAAAATCACCCGACAAATCAACTTGGCCGTGGCAACTCCGCCTGCAATCCCTGAGTACCTCGGCGGATCGAGTCTGCATCACATTCACTCGCGGATCACCTTGCGGATCCCTCGCCCGTGCCATGCTGCCACAGTGCTGGGCGCGGTCGGAGGCTTCGAGATGAGCAGCGTCTTCATGGGCAGCGGCGGCATAAATCTAATGTTCGCAGCACTCTAGCAGCTATCACGGATCCCGCAATGCACATGAAACAATCGACACAACGTTCCACGGCATTGTCCCGGGAAAGGGCATATTCCCCACAGGCAAAATAGGGCTCGACGTTATCTTGAGCCGGACAACTTCCGGCGGGCGCCTAGAATTGAAGTGGTGGACTGGCGTTGCAATACCACGCCATCTGGGAGTGTAGCATTCGCAAGGTTCTGGCCGTCCCGCACTCATACCTACTACTCAAGATGCGGGACCATGGGCGTCATCACGATCCACGGAGCTTCACCCGATCGGACCAATGTGACAGGATTTCAACAAAATCTCGATCTTCGGCATGCAAGACGAGCTTGTGGATCCGTGAAGTAATCGGACAATGGGGTACCCCGGTCACAAGGCGAACACACGACATGTCCTTCGACTCCACCGTCAACACCAAGAAAGTACAGGTCCATCCGACGGATGCCTCCAAGACGGCCTTGATCGCCAATGACCTCAGCACCGCATAGGAAGGCACGCTCGTCGAATTTCTCCATGAGCTGGAAATCTTCGCTGGTGTCCTGCGGACATGCCGGAGTTCGAATTCGCCGAGCACGCACTCAATGTCTTTCCGGACACCAAGCCGGTCAGCGGTCCATCCGAAGCCGAGCCACGAGCGAAGCTATCGGCAAGGAAATCAATAGACTACTCGCTGCAGACTTCATCGGAGAAATCAAAAGCGGTGGCTTGCAAACGGTGATGGTCCCGAAGAAGGACACGGACATCCTGCGGATGTGCGTGGACTTCACGTCACTAAATAAGCATTGCCCAAAGGACCACTTCCCTCTTCCACGGATCGACCGGATCATCGATTCGGCGAGTTGCGAAACTCTCCTTCCTCGACGCCTACTCAGGATATAACCGATTCGGCTCATGGTGAAGATCGAGAAAAGCGGCGTTTATCACACCGTTCGGAGTATTACATACAACACAATGCCCTTGGGCTAAAACGCGGGTGCCACGTACAGTGATGCATGCAGGCTGCCTCAAGGACCGGATCGGTCGCAATGTCCAAGTCTATGTCGGCGACATAGTAATAAAAACTAAGGAGGCAAGGACACTTATCGGCGATCTCCGCGAGGCGTTAAAACCTTGATCGCTATAGGATCAAGCTCAATCCGAAAAGTGCGCCTTGACGTCCCATCGGTCAGCTGGGTACTTCATCTCTCAACGAGGGATCGGCGAACCGAAGAAAATCGAGCCATCATGACGATGGAGAAGCCAAAAACCTCAAAGGCGTCCAGGCTCGCAGGACGATGGCGACTAAGCGGGTTCATCACCGCATGGGCGAGAAGGCCCTACCATTCTACCAGGTACTAAAGGCGGACAAGTTTGAGTGGACACGAAGCCAGCAGCGCGTTGAAAGCCTCAGCGGCTCCTCTCCACCTCACTGTTTTGGTCACGCCAAAGGCGCGAGCCCCTTTCAGACATAGCAGCCACACACCAGTGGTCAACCGTACTCGTGGTCGAGCGACCGAAGAAGGCAAGAACCACGGGGTCCAGTAGCCCAATTACTACCTCAACAGGTACTAACACCAACAAAGCGGTACCCTCACTAACAAAAGCTAGCCTACGCGTGTTCATGACGGCTCGGCGGTGAGCCACTACTTCCAGCACCAAGTGATGGTGGTCAGCGAGGCACCCCTAAACAGCATCTGAATAATCCGAGGCCACGGGGCGGGTAGCCTTGTGGGGCATCGAATCGTCACCCTTGGACATCGTCTCTGAAGCGACATTAATTAAATCTCAAGTCCTTAGGACTTCGGTACATTGGATGGAGCTGCAGTGCGGACACCGGACATGTCGCGGTCATGGACAATGCACTTCGACGGCTCCAAGCGAAGCGGGCGAGGGTCGTCTTGACCTCCCATAAGCGACAAGATGAAATACGTTCTTGGATGAAATTGAGCCTCCAACAACGAGGCGAATCTGAAGCCCTCATCCATGGCATGAGGATGGCAAAGATATCGCGGCGCGCTGCTCATCTCTGGTGACTCAACCTCGTAGTTCAACGGACGATGAATGAGTGCGGCCGCAGCGAAAACATGATCGCATACATGCGCTACCTGCGCACTCGAAGGCGAATTCGACGGCTGCGAACTTCGGCACGTTGGAAGGGAGAGCAACGAGGAAGCCGATAGACTCGCCAACATCGGCTCCACTTGCGCAAAAGTGCCACCAGGAGTGTTCCTCGAACAGATCTGTGTACCATCCATCAAGAGAAAGTTCCCCAAGGGATCACCCGAAGAAGCAGAACACTCAGGAGCTACGCTACCCGAAGGACACGAAGGACCCGAAAAGCTGGACACAGAGGTAGCCATGGTCAACCTAATGCAGGTCACGGCAGTCAAAGAAGCTTGGACGCAACCATACCTCCAGTTCTTGATAACCGGAGAATTGCCTGACAGCCCAACAGACACCCGGCGCATATCTCGCCGGTCAAAAGCCTTCACCATCATCAACGGCGAGTTGTACAAGCGCATCATCACGGGTGTACTTCAACGGTGCATCACCATCGACGACGGCAGGGCCATACTCCAAGACATCCATGAAGGCATCTGCGGCCACCATGCAGGCAGCCGCTCCCTTGTCGCTAAAGCTCTATGAGCAGGATTCTACTAATAGCGGCCATGAGCGCGATAAAGGACATCGTCAAGATGCAACGGATGCCAGGTTCGCCGACAAACCGCGCACCTGGGTCGAGCTCAGGCCCATACCTATAGCTTGGCCTTTCTCAATGGGGCCTCGACATGATCGGCAAACTGCCAAAATCCTCGAAAGGGGACACGTCTTCCTCCAGTTGCGATCGACAAATTCACCAAGTGGATCGAGGCCATGCGGTCACCAACCGAAGAAAACTGCCATCAAGTTCTTCGAGTCCATTGTCTACAGGTTCGGCGTACCACACAGCATCATCACCGACAATGGATCGAACTTCATATCCGAAGAATTCCAGGACTTCTGCGAAGGCCTTGGGATCAACATCACGTATGCCTCAGTGGCACACCCGCAAACGAACGGGCAAGTGGAAAAGGCCAACGGCCTAATCGGCGCCGGTATCAAGAAGCGCCTTATGAGCTCACTCGAACAAAAAGCTGGAAACTGGACGAAAGAGCTACCATCCGTCCTTTGGAGCTTACGGACTACGCCAAACAGCTCCACCGGCTACACATCGTTCTTCATGGTACGGGCGAGCCGTGCTACCGGCCAGTCGCCACCAGGCCCAGGTCGTCGCTTACGGCGAATCCATCGCGCAGAAGACGCGTCGACACACTCGCGAAGCACGGGATATAGCGGCTTGATCAGCGGTGTACCCAGAGTCTCATCACTACCACGGCCGCGCCAAGATCGCCGTCGAAGGAGATCTCGTCTTGCGACTCAAGCAAAAGCGACCGAATAAATTCGAGTCACCATGGGAAGGACCCTACGTCATCACCGAAGTCATCCCAGGTGGTGCCTATCGCCTCAAGCACGTGGAGTCTGGAGTCGCATACTCCAACCCATGGAATATCTCGCACCTGCGACGATTCTATTTGTAGCAACCTACCCCCTTTTACTTTCGATAAGGCTTTCAGCCAAGGCTATTCAGCCGAACAATGTACCTCCTCCATTACGATATAAATAAAGCTAAGTGTCTCGCCCCAAAACTTCGGTTCACTATTTTCTGCAACTGTACTACATGCTACAAACGCACTCGGGGGCTCCCCCCACCTCACGATTTCATCGACTGAGGGCCAAACGTGTACACTGTGGCGACAATGTCAGGCAAACGAAAAGGACACGTACTCAATCAAAGCACTGCGTGCTCACAAACAAACAAACCTTTACAACAAAGGGCACAACACGCCCAGCCGAAATATACAAATTTTACATCTCTCTCTTTTTACAGGTACTACCTATGTTGAAGAATAATCTGGGCACGCTGCTCAAACAAATCTACAATCTGTTCGGCATACTGCCTTACAGCCGCGTAATGCGGACGCATGTCCCACTCGCCACCATCGTATAAGAGGTGGCCCAGCGCCACAGCCAAATCCACGTCGGGCAGTGCGACCTCACAGAGACAAAGCAGCCTTCACTCCTGCGACAAGCTGCCGCACCAACTCCTTGACATTGCTTACGCTCGAAACTTCGACGGAAGACCAGCAAGGCTTGTCGATGCGGCATCAAAGGGAACATGACGTGCGGCACGAGGCAGCGATATACGCATGGCGGAGCACCAGCGAAACTTGATGAACACGATCCTGCATCGCCAGAGCTATGGCGCGATCACGATCCATCCAGAAGAAGCCGTCGTCCTCCATGTCCTGTTGAGTCAAGAAATTGACCCGAACAGCGACACGCTCCTTTTCCTCCCTCGGAGCAAGATTCGCACCTGCAACAATAGCACAAAATAAGAGTAAAGCCAGGCTCATCCGAAGAACGAGCTACTCGAACCAAGAACAACCTACATTGCAGCTACTCGGACGGCGAACCAGCTCCGCCATCAAGTACTCCTCTCTGGCTGCACGATCCGCTTTGAACTTCCAAAGCGTCGGCATGACCGCGTAACCCGAGCAACTCCTCTCCGGACTCGCACGATCCCGAAGGAAAGTGAGCTGCGAGAATCATCCAAGGATGGTCGCAGCGGCATTGCGGATGGGCGTCAACAGGATCGACACCGAAGGAACCTAGAGCAGCGAAAAGAAAGGAACACAGACATTCAGCCAATGATAAGCCACAACTCAGAGGAATTCATTAATATATAAGGCCACTACGTGGCACAAGGATGCTGTTCTTCAAGATATTTACAACAAAATTAGACTACAAACTACCCTACGTCTACTACGCCTAAGATGCGGGACCACAGGTCGCCTCGGGCAGGCGCCTAGCTTTGGCCCCGCCTTGCTGCCGCAGTGCATACTCAGACAGCAAATCAATGAGCTTGGGCCCATATCGCTTGCAGCAAGAAGAATAGGCAGCAAAGGCTACCTCGGATCCATCCGCAGCCGTCGGCATCCGAGAGGTGATCTAGGGCAGATCCAGCTCCGCTCCAGCGGCCAAGGCCATCGCCAGCCCGACGGACGTGCCGATGCCCTTCTGGCGCTTATGCGCCCGCAGCGCTCCGGTGAGAGCCTCGCGAGCATCCACATCATCAAGGGCTGCGCCCTTCGGGACAAGCTCCTTGTAGAAGCGACCAAGGACCTCTTTCGCCTTGGCAAGGGAGTTGACGTCGGTGCTGCAGCGGTCTTCGACCGCCACAGTGGCATCATCTAGAGCACTACCGTGCTCCAGAGCACCGCGGTCGAAATCGATTCCTGCGGCATCTGAGACAAAAAATACGAAGAAAAACATGAAGAAAAGCAGCATAGAAGAAGACCCAAAGAAAAATAAAAACAAGTACAAAACTAGCACTCACCCGAAATAGCCTTGGCAGCAGCCATGAGCTTTGTCGCCACCTCCCTTTCACGAGCAGCCGCAACGGTGGCCAGCTGCTCCTCACGATCTGCGGCCTCCTGCTTCAGACGCTCCTTCGCTTCGGCTGCCTTAGTCAGCTCTAGCTCGGCGTTCTTCTTTCCAGCGGCGGCCTTCGCTCCGATTGACCAAGGCTCTTTTTGAGGCGTCTACCTCACGGAGGAATTCTTATGCTCCTACGCATTCAAGACAAGCAAGTGTCAAAGAATAGGACCAGGATAAATAAGAGGCATTAAAAGGCGGATAAATACCTTGAAGCTGCCAAGGTTCGCCTCTCGAGCCAGGCGCTCTGCACGGGCTTGGCCTCTGCTGCGAAGAAAAGAAATAGCGATGAAAAGGGCTTGGGGCTACACCCAACACAAAGGAGTAAAACAAAATTCGCACGAAGACACTCGGGGCTCCCGTGATATGAAGCGAAAAACTTACATGATCGATGGTGACTCGAAGGACCGCTGCGAATTCAGGCGCAACCACCTGCACCTCCTGCAACGGAGGATCTGGAGGCGCGCCACCCGAAGTCGCCACCGTCTGAGGAGGAGGAGACGCAATTTTCGACTCCCCCATCATCTCCCGCGCACCACCACTGGAGGAATCATGGGAGGAATGCCTGCACACGAACCAATCAGCACAAGCACAACAATCATGAAGGAAAAAGGACAATAGTACAACAAGAAACTTATGAGCCCAATGAGCTCAGGTCAAAGACAGGAGGAGTCCTTCGGGCTCTCTTCTCCTCCTTCTTTTCTTCCTTTTGCTCCTCCTTTTTCTATTCCTTCTTCCGCTTCGCTAGCGGATGTGGCGCTACAACCCGCACAGGAATGGCAGGAATGGGAGAAGTAGAACCTCCATGACCGTCACTATGACGCTCAAGGCCCAGAGGGTTTCTGGGAGTCGGAGGAGTCGAGGCATCCAAAGACTCGTTGGAGCTCCGTGACCGTTTTCGCGTATGTTCCTCACTCGACTTGTCGGCATCCTCCGTCGGAGATCGCGCCGACGGTAGCTCGGACACGAAATCAACCACTTCATTATCCGGGGCATTCGGATACCTTTCGGGCAACGGCGGTACCATGCCCGGCACTTTGAAGCTCTGCAAAATCAGAAGGAACTTTGTTAGAAAACAAAGGAAATAAAAACACAGCCGACAAAAAGCACTACGTGCACAAATCTACACCTGCGGTACGGCCAACATCAAAGAAAATGGAGGAGTTAGCGACTTCCCCGGGATTTCTTCTCCAGCTTTGAACTTCAGCAGCGCGCGAAGGGCCCTGTCAAGATCCCCCTCGGACATTTTCTCAGCCGAAACCCTCGTCGGATCACGAAGCCTAGAATATAGAAACATCAGGTGTGCCCTCGCTTGGAGAGGCTGCACCCGACGCTCAAGAAAAGTCCGGATGATGTCCACGCCGTTCACCTCCTTCTCCGGAATCAGCTGGAGATCCTCCACCCGACTGTAAAGGGCCTCTATCTCCGCCACCTCACCGTCCAAGATTTGGTTTTTCCAAGACCTTTTTCGCTCAATCATTTGGGAAGGGTCAAAGGGAACAAGACCAAAATCTTGCCCGGGCACTATGGAGTCGCGGATATAAAACCATCGCCTCACAAGATCTTGATTCGGACATGGAAAAGGAAAAGACGAAGCAGATTGGGACTAAGGAGATGATGAAACCCCAATGGGATACACACCATCCGAACAGATTGCCTCTTCACGGAATAGAGCTTGGAAGAGGCCAAAGTCTTGACTCAATGCCAAGCCAGCACTCAAAAAGTGATAAAACATGCAATGTGGAGAAGAGAATTGGGAGACAGATGATGAAGCTGAATCCCATAGAAGAAAGCGATCCACGGAAGTCGTGGACCGGAAAAAAGAAAACCCATAAAGCGGCGAGAAACATAACCCGATACCCAGATGGGGATGGGGATTACCTCATTGCCGGGAGTTTGGCCTCCTATCTTGCGGGATCGGGCCCGCTGAAGCTTCGGAGATCGCTCTCCGCGTCTCGATCGCCGCCACCACCATCGGTGACGCGAGTAGCCGGTGCCTTTCCTCCGGCTCTGGTCCCAACCGCAGATGAAGATTTCTTTGGTTTCCCCATTGCTTCTGGCGCCCGGTGGCAAAAGAAACGGAAATGTGGAAGGAAATCAGCGCAAAGCAAGAATATCGGCGAAGGAGGCAGTGAACACAAGAACTGGTGCGGTGAAAACAAACCACGGTTTCCCCCAATGATTATAACAGCGAAGACGATGAACGACAGCCGTCCATCCAGAAGACCTAACGCCAACAACAGATCTGACCGTACACGTGTCAACATCACAATGAACCGTCGTTACCACACCGTCCACTACGCGCGGAAATCGAGGAGACGCCGTAATTATCTCCACGCCGCGTGTGACCGGTCAATTCAAAGTCAGCAAGTGGGACCCACGTTCGTCCAATCAAGTCATCTCTGGCGTAGCAGATGCTTGAGGTCATCGATCGTCAGCACTGATGTCATCAAAAGCTATACGAGCACCAACTACAATTCTTCGGCCCCACAGCTAAGAGTACTCACTCGAATCTTCGATTCGACTAAATACTCAGGGGCTACTCCTATCAGGAGCGCTGGCCGCACACCCGGAGGATGAATAACGACAAAATATTTTCTTCGAGTCCTACGTCGAGTCTATGACTCCACTACGGACTCGGGGGCTACTCCCATAGGGAGGGTGGATTTAAGCATCTGAAATTTTTTGAGTCTTACGGACTTAACAACTGAACAATGATTGAACTAAAGTCTCTGCTCGAGTCTATGACTCGAACAGACACTCGGGGGCTACTCCCATAGGGAGCGCTGGTCGCGCACCCTATGAATTCTTCGGCTCGCGATCTTCGGATCAAGACGCAAAAAACTTTTGGCATCTCTTTAACAAGCTGAGTGAGCAACAATCTCCTTGGCCACCGAAACACCTCCGTGGTGACAAATGTTCGATGTTGCGTCCTGACGCAAAGATAAGACCTGAGATATCATCGGCGGCTGGCAACGTACATGATGCGCTCTGCTAGTACAAATCCATGTCACAGCGTGATGAAAAATACCGCCAGACGCGTTGGGTACATTAATTAAAATCACTAGAATTCCACTCCTGTAAGTCCTCCACGGCGAGTCGAATTACGCCAAAGATATGTTCGGTCCGAGTTGAGGACTCGAACTTGAAGAAGATCGTGTTGTTTCGTCCTAAGATGCTTAATCGACCCTGATCCGTCGGGTGAGTCGAGCACGCGTCAACAATCCCTACACACATATACTATTAATACATAGTTGCACCGAAGATGGAAGAGTCCTCAGCCGAATCTCGATTGTTGATCACTCGAGAACTCTTGACATGGTTATACCCTACGGGTATGTGACTTGACATACTGGTCCAGCCAAGGAAGGCCCACAGCAGATATACGCTGGCCCATGAAGATTTTCGGGTGGCCAAGGCCCATGACGCCTTCGGATCCTTGGAGAGCAAGACTAGCATAGATAGGAAATTCAAAGGGGTAAAACCCTAGAACCTGTAACCGACTAGGACTATGCCCGGGACCTGCCTAAGTCTATATAAAGGCCAGGAGGGCACGTCCTAGATCCCTCGACTCATACTTTCGCACACACCTCCACGCCAGATCGAATCTGCGCACCCTGTAACCTTCGGTTCCGCCGTAATCAAGAGCAGACAAGCAGGAGTAGGGTTTTCCCTCCGGAGGCCTGAACCTGGGTAAATCTCGTGTCCCCTGGTTGCTTGTATGTTAACCGTGCCATGATCTCTAGCATCCCCATCTTCTCCAAAACCCAAGTCCATAACAATGGGCATTGGCGAGATTAAACCTCGTCACATGTGGTGGCCCGGGGTTGAGGAGGCGCCGCCTGCAGGCGCAGCTGGTTCTTGACAAGCAGAGGAAGAGGGTCGGGAGTTGCTCGACGATGCGGCAAGTCTACTTCCCACTGGTCTCTGTATCTCTGGCTGTACCTAGATTTGTAAAAGCAGTAGAAGTAGAGAGCAACAAAAACTGTACTAGATAGATAGCATTGCAGTTGTTATCTCTAGTGCACTTAGGAGTAATCAGTGTATGTACAAACATGGATGTATCTCTGCTGTCTATGCTCACTTGTAATTCACTTGATCAATTGGTGCATCAATTTTCTGTACCTATTTCTCCGCAGACGTTAGGGAAATTACAACAAGCATTTGTGGCGCTGCAAGAACTGAATACTGATGTTGTCGCTGGACAGAAGGTCAGACTGTTGGAAATTTTGAACTCAAAATGGGGATTACTCCGCTTCTGGTTACTATAAGCTCATGTTTGATGGATTAGTGGTGTCACACACTTTTTAACAATTGTGGAAGATCAAAGGGTTACATAAATAGAAGTTTTTCATATATATGGTTAGTTCTTGTAGATCGCTTGAACACAAGAGATATGATGGATAAATGGCATTGGCATCAGTGTGAATCGTGTTGTGTGCGACTCAAATCAAAGAGAAACAAGATATCACTTGCTCTTTAACTGTCCATTTGTTGCAAATGTTAGGCGGACCAGGAAGGTGATTTCTAAGATCTCCAGCTCGTCATTTGCAGGGTTAAGCCCACGCATAAATCTCTTTTAGTTGCTTGGATAAATTCTTTTTAGTTGGTTTTTATTTTAGTTCTAGTTTAGTCTTTTTTATTCCATGTCATCCACATAGATTTAATATGTTCATATTTTTTAGTGTTGTGAATAATCATCTATGGTACTAGGATCATGTTTAGCTTATGGGTTATCATGTACTCCCTCCGTTTCATAGTACAAGATGTTATCCAATTATGTTTAGATTTATATTTAGTACTTTGCACCAAAGATTCAATTTAGTTGTTGTTCATGTCTACAAGATTAGAAATCTTACATCTTACGGAATATTTTTTAATGGGTAACTGTCACATAAACTGGTGGATAACTTATACACATATGCTTGGATAACTGCTGCATAAACTAGTAGATAACTTATATACATATGCCTGGATAACTGATGCATAAACTGGTGGATAACTTGTATATATATGCTTGGATAACTGTTGCATAAACTGGAGGATAACTTATATACATATGCCCGGATAACTGATGTATAAACTGGTGGATAACTTGTATACATATGATAACTGCTGCATAAACTGTTGGATAACTTGATTTTTCATACCCCATGTATGATTTCTTATCTTTGATTATGATTTTTACTTTCTTCCTACTATCAAGTTTTTAGTGTATTTGTCTAATAACACAAAACAATGTTGGATATATGTTTAGTGATGATTTGTTGTATAACTTCTATATATTAGCATTGATAACTATACTGTTAACTGGGTGGATAACTTGCACTCATATTCCTGGATAACTGCAGTATTAGCTGCTGGATAACTTGTACTCATATACCTGGATAATTGTTGTATAAACTGGTGGATAACTTCATTTTTATATCTAATGTGTGATTTTTTATCTATGATTGTGCTTTTCTACTTTATTCCTACTATCATATTTTAATGCAATTGGCTAGTCACACATAACACTGCCGGATATATGTCTAGTGATAATTTATGGGGTAACTACTACATATAAGCATGGATAACTATAGCGTTAGCTGGTGGATAACTTATACTCATATTCCTGGATAACAAGTACTCATATGCCTGGATAACTACTATATAAATGGGTGGATAACTTGATAATTATACCCTCTATGTGTGATTTCCTATCTTTGATTGTGCATAGACATCATACCTTCATTCATAACTTGCATAATAGCATGGTATGGTCCTATATTAAGATTGATATCTATGGTGTCTCCATTGTACAACCAAAATATGCAACATGTTAGGAATTTAGGTAGCAATAATAATATGTCAATTTAGTAATAATACGACGAAGCCGAGCGGGCCGCTACTCCGAGGTCAGAGATGACATGTGAAGCAGCGGAGCGGCACGAGGTGATCATGGCAGTGGTGGCGTAGCAGGCCGGCGAGAAGGAGCTCGCGACACGCCGTGTCAAGCAGGAGATCGTCAACATCGCTCCCGACTCTGAGTGATCGCCGACCATGTCGCCAATGCAACTCACGGATTCCTGTGAGGATTCCCAGCGCCGCTTTTTGGTTAGGCTTGGGGTTAGGGTTGTGACTTCTTTTAGGATGATCCAATGAATATATAATCTACTGTACGCGATGATCCGAAGTTTGATCTGACCGTGTTCGTTTTTAATTCTACCACGAAGGCAGTGCTATTTGAATTTTCAAAAGTTTACTTTTGTAATTCAGTATCTGTTTGTGCCGATGCATCTGCAAACTAAAAAGGTGTTTAGATTCACTCTTATATACTACAACCTGAATAACTCATTGTTATGAGTGGACAAATATTGGGTCCGATTTTTTTTATCAAAATATATCAACATGTGATCTAGTTTTAAAGATCTTGCCGGGACTAGACCAACAGTAAAAACAGATTCTAAATCGAACGAATGATTTGAACTAAAAGACATTTTAAAGTTCTATAATTAAACTGAGCTTCGTTTTGTATCTAGAGATTGGGCTGCATAGGGACAGGCACGCGGGGCGAACGGCCGGACGCGGCGATGCGGTGTGTCACCCGCGTAAAATCTGCCCGCCAGCTTCGATTATTTCTAAAACGTCCGGTAGGTAGAAAAGTCCTAAATATTTTCTTACAAACACTTATTATAGTTTACTAAGTACTTGATACTTGTGACATATGGATCGCGTGATCCATGCGCGTACGATTGCGTCACATCACTCATCACCGAAAAAATCCGCTAACGAGTCACAAATGTCAGGACCAGCAGGGTTGAAGAGCGAAACAACTTTCAGAAAATCCATCTCCCCCCTCCCCCCTCTCGTTCCCCTCTCCCTCCCGTGAGTTGAGAGTCAACCGTCTAGTACCGGCCCGATCCCGAGCCCTCTCCGGCGGCCTTGCCGGCCGGAGAGGGGGAAGGAGAGGCGCCGGAGTAGTTCTTAGGTGTAGATCTAGGTGTTTGGGCCTTGTGCCTGTAGTATGGAGTAGGGTACCGGATTTCTCTGGCCAGATCTGGTACATCCGGCTGCGGTGGCATCTTCTGCATCTCCGGCGGACGGAGATGGTGGCGGTTGCCCTGGGGCCTGGGATCTCCGCAAATAAGGTCAGGCCTCCTCTTTTCTGGGGCGGTGCTCTGCTTCGTTTTCCTCTTCTGGCCGGCCGTGGAGGCGAGGGGGAGTGGAGAAGAAGCAGTGGCGCTGTTGAGAAGAGAGGCGGTCGAGGGTCTTCTGCTCTGTCGCTTCGGCGCAGCGGCAGGCAGTCGTCGGTTGAAGGCGATGCCATGCTCCCAAGGTGGGAGATGGCGTTCTACCTTCTTCTGGCGAGGCCTTCTTGCCATAAGCGCGGGTGTGACCTCCCTGCAATGGACGAGAAGCAGGTGGTGGCTCTTCCTCCGGCCGGCCGTGGCGGCGAGGGGCGGAAGAGGCGCTCCAGGTTTTCTTCGGCTTCTGCAAGGTGGTGGGTGGTGTTCTTGCTGCAACTTCGTGCTTCCTACGTTTGGGGCTTGTGTGCCTCAGCGATCTATGGCATAAGGCGGCTCGCTGACGCCATGTGGGCGATCTGTTCAACCTCCACATCGGAGGCCCTTCTTCGAGCATCGTGCCGGGTTCCCCGCTTTCCTGCTGTCAAGTGGTTCGTCCCCGACAGCTTCAAGGTGGCCGGCGTTCGATGCTCTTCATCGGTGGAGAGGACCAAGGAGTCGATTGCGTTTCTTGTGCTGTTCAAAGGGTCCTTTGTGTAATTGTTCAGGCCTTAGCTGCTTCTAGTTCTTTTCTTTTAGGGCCTGTTTGTAAGTTGTACCCACCGTCATCGGTTTGAATGCAGCTCTCGGGGTCCTTCGAGACCCCTTTCCCGTTCAAAAAAAAAAAAAAAAAAGCAGGGTTGAAGAGCAGGTCCTTCACAAGACGTTTCCGGTTGTCCGTCGGCGAGGTGATGCCGTCGCCGTCACGGTAGATACACTGCATGATTCTGGCCATGTTGACGCAGACACGGCCGGCCGCGTCTGTGCTTCTGAAGGCCACCTCCCTGTTCACCTCCTTCAACGTCTCGGCGACGGCGTCGGCCACCGCGGCACGGGCCTCTTCCTCGCTCCCGCCGCCACTGGCCTCCGCCATGTGGCAGGCGATGAACGACGGCCCCTCATCCCGCTCCAGCTCCGCCTCGTGCGCCGCACAGTCGTTGCAGAGGCGGAAGACCCTGGAACATAGCTCAACCAGCCTTGGGTACACCAAGTCCTTGCTGCTGCTGTCGTCGCGCAGCCATGAGTCCTGCTGCTGCTGCGAGTGCGGGAGCATGGTGAAAGCATGGAGCAGGAGGAGAGGCCCCGTGGACGTGATCCAGCCGTTGTGGAGGTACTCGTCCAGGCTTGGCGTCGTCCTCCCGTGCTGCCACTTGGCCTCTACCAGGAACGCCTTACACAGCTCATGCCACTGCATGCCGGAATGTATGCATCATCCATCCATCACATGTTAATTACTAAGTGAATCGCAGGCATGCATGTACGTACTGCTTTCTTGTAGAGCGGGAGCACCTCGTATCCCTGCTCCTTCATCACGCGATCTGCTGCCGCCGTCGACGTGGACCGGATGGCCGAGTACATGGCCTTCATGTACTCCGGCAACGCTGCAGCAGCCGACGACACGTCCCACGCAGCACTGCCGACGGCATCGGTGAAGGCGGCGAGCTCGTCGAGCGTGCCGTAGATGTCGTATACGTCGTCGAGGTGGACGAGGAGGGAGCCGACCTTGGCCAGCACCTCGCGGCAGGCGGCGAGGCGGGGCTCCGGCGCGATGCACGCCGCGCAGAAGAAGCACTCCACCAGCCGGTCCCGAGCGAACGGGAGCTTCTCCTCCCCGAGCCCGGTCTCCTTCCACCACCTCGTCACCTCCAGGAGCTCCGACCGATGCACGGCTTGCACCAGGTTGAAGTCCAGCGCGGCCAGCTGCAGGATGGACGGATCGATAATGTTCCGGTCGCCGTGGCCGCGGTGCTCTTCCAACGACCGTAGGGTCTGCAGCCTGGGAGGTCTCCAGTGCAAAGGGAGGTCTAGCAGAATGGCCCGAGTCTTCTCCCTCTGGTCAGGTTTCATGGAGGGAATCAGTTCCTGGAGCTTCTCGATGGCCAATGCTCTTGCTCTGTCGAGCATGGCCTCTCCTGGAAAGGCCAGGTACGATGCTTCATAGAGTGCAATGAGTCCATTGCTGTCGTCGTCCAAGCTGGGATTGGCAGCTTCCAGCTCATCGCAGAATGCACTCAGTATTTCTTCAATGGAAACGAGAACAAATTATGTCATTGGTAGTATATTGATGCATGTGCAGTGCATGCAAGGAGAAATAAAAGATATACGTAATTAAAACGAATTTTTCTTTTTTCTTTCTTCACCTATTGATGCAGGAATTCCATGTGCTCTGAGCATTCTAAACAGCAGCGCTGTTGAAGAGAGGTCATGCTTGAGTTGAAGGTGTGCGTCATGCACATGCATGGAGATGAGGATTCCTGAAATCTCCTCCTCGAAATGGTACGCCACACCGAGGCTTTGCAGTTGGCCGATGATCCTGAGCCTGGTAGCCAGCTCTTGGCCCTCTCCCTCTGTGAGCAACACCTGCCTCACCCTCTGCTTCAAGCTCGTTTCAACTGACCTTATTTGCTCGCTAGGCTGCACAACAAGTTATATATTGGAACAATTTCTCGCATACACATATATACATAACAACTTAACAAGTTTATGCATGCATGTGTATGTATCTTCACCTTATTATTTAGCTTCCTCCATTTTATAATATAAAATGTTTAGCTTTATGAAAGAAGTGTATTTACATATAATATAAGTATCTTCACCTTATTATTGGCGTGCTCCATGGAGCAAATGGAGTCGTAGTCCCAGGTATTGCGCTGGTTTTTTTTGAACAGAAGGTATTGCGCTGGTAGTTGGCCGACCGCCGGTGCAGCACGGCCGGCGGCAACTGCTCGGAGGAGTACAGTGTTGCCCCGTCAGCCAACGCCATTGCTCCTACCTACCTTAAGGAACGTGCGGGCTAATTAACGAAACACCTTCGTTCTTCTTCTCCGGTCTGACTTCTAAACAAGAGTGAGCTATTTTTTTTCTTGAACTCGGAGTTCATATGCTTGGCATACGAACTGGCCAGGAAGCCATTTTATACTGCCAAGTTATTCTTTTTTTTCTTGGACAGCGCATGAAAAACGTGCAGTCAGGTCGTTCTCAGCGAGGTAGTACCACTAAACTAAATTATATTGAAGTAGGAGACCTTTGTGCCATGAACCTCTTCGAGGCCTTTTTTGGTGGCAAATAACATAAGTACTGTACTGGCCAATCCGATAGCGAGTGGCAACCATCTGCCCTCCATGCCTTTTTTTCTTATGAATCAGAGAGCGAGCCCGCGCCACTATCTTTCGGTACGCCGGCAAACTCTCATAGACCACTATGCCTGGAGATTACTAAATCAGGTTGAATTTGGTTGGACATATTCATATTTTTTCTGATCGTTTGGTTTTAGTGGGAGTGTTGCGAAGCTCTGATATCTATTACCATCATATGTTATGTCTTCGACGATCTATGGTGAAGTCAGATGCAGAGAATGTCAGGAAAGTTGGAACATCAGGAAGTGATGGTGATTTGAGTCTTTATGGCGATAAAGAACTGGTTGCGTGATCTATGACTCGCAACAGCGATTGTTAGTAGGGGTGACAATATAGGAGGAGTTTCCAGTCTTAACGTGCAGGATGAAAATCCAAGGCCTGGCCTTAATTGGTTGGGGTTAATTATTGATTTGCCACTAGAGGCCGCCATATGCTCAGTTTTAGCACTAGTGAGAAATGGTGCTCAGTTTTGCCACTACTTCAGGCGCAAGCTATGACGAGGCCAACCGGCCAGTTTAAATAAGCATAACAAATTAAAAAAAATGAAAAACATGAAAAAATATCTGTGCATTTAGACTTCTTCTGTCTTATACTAACGATTCAAGTTGATAAACAAGGTTTACATACATTCAAATGGAAAATTCTGTATTCATGTATGTAGATGTCGCTATTGGAAACGTCGCTATTGTTTTCTTCTTGAAGATGTCGCTATTGGAGTGGTTGGACTACTAGTGTTGTTCTGGTGGTGTTAGTGTCGTTGCTTTGAGGAATCGTTCTATGTGGCGGTACTTTTCTTTTTTTGTAATTCTTCCTTTTTTTTAGGTTGTGTGCATCTGTAAGGCCACAAGGGCATGCGTTGTTGCAGAGGCTGAGTGTAATTGGTATCTTTTGATATTAAT
Source organism: Avena longiglumis (assembly GCA_030063025.1). Taxonomy (NCBI): domain Eukaryota; kingdom Viridiplantae; phylum Streptophyta; class Magnoliopsida; order Poales; family Poaceae; genus Avena; species Avena longiglumis. The sequence goes on along the minus strand of CP125973.1, from coordinate 551,766,869 downwards.
ACATACTCTTTTTCCAAAAAAATATTTTAGTAAAAATAATACCATTAGTCCATCATTTTCTTCTCCTATGTTGTCGCCCAGCCCTGTATCAGAGCTGGGACCATACCATATAGTCGTCGGAATCCAATTTTTGGGCCGGGGTGATCCAGGGGTGGACCGACCAACCGCCAGCCTTGCTACAGCCCATATGGTCGCTCGTGTCAACCTGGTCCGGCTTGTACGACCTACCCGTCCTGTGCAAGTTTCCCCGTCTGGCCTTGCAGCCCGGACTGGTCGAGGTTGGTTGTCTCGCCCTCGGCTGTTGCTATGATGATGTGTAGCTCGGATCACTATAGAGCTTCGTTGGAAACCCAAGAGGAAGGTATGATCAGCTGTGAAAGTTTCCCTCAGAAAGAAATCGAGGTTATCGAACCAGTAGGAGGAAGGAAACGACTCAAAGGTGTTGCTAGCAACTTGGAAACCTGCATAACACAAACTCAAGACTTTGCCCCAACGAACAGTGAGGTTGTCAATCTCACGGTTTGCTGAAAACAAAGGATTAATTGTATGTTGTGGAAGGTAATGGTGGCCTGTAGAAAGTAAACAGGAACAATGGAAGATGTATCAATGGTAAAGATTAGACCGTGGTACATAGTTCACTAGAGGTGTTCTCATTAAGATAAACAACATAACATGCTGGGTAAACAAATTACAGCAGGACATTTGACAAGACAGAGCAAGGCATAACAATGCAATACTAGACATTCATGATCTTATGAGATTAAATTGGGCATTACAACAATATACATGGACCACCATTCAACTGCATCTATGACTAGTAATCCACCTTCAGGTTATCATCCAAACCCCCTCCAGTATTAAGTTGCAAGCAACGGATAACTTCTTTAAGCAAGGTGTATAAAGTAAACAATACAACTGTTCCATGAATAAGAGATTGTTATTTTCTCCTAGTAGCAACAACACATCTACAACCTTAGATATTTCATCACTTCCCTAGATTCAATAGAGGCATGAACCCACTATCGAGCATAAATACTCCTCTTGAAGTCACTAGCATCTACTTGGCCAAGATAGCTACTAGAACCGAGAGCATGCAAGATCTCAAACAACATAGACATGATAGAATCAATAAGATAGAATCTTTAACCAATCTGACATAGTAATCTCAATATCCATCGGATCCCCGCAAACACATCATGCATGATTACAAATAAATGATCTTGATCATGAAAAGAGCTCACAAGATCTAAACATGGTAGCACAAAGGAGGAGAAACAACCATCCAGCTACTACATGATGATGTCTACGCACTTCTATTCTTGTAGACAGTTGTTGGGCTTCCAAGTGCAGAGGTTTATAGAACAGCATCAAGTTTCCCTTAAATGGATCACCCAAGGTTTATAGAACTCAGGGAGGAAGTGGTCAAAGGTATTCCCTCTCAAGCAACCCTGCAATCAAGATACAAGAAGTCTCTTGTGTCCCCAACACACCCAATACACTTGTCAGGTGTATAGGTGCACTAGTTCGACGAAGAGATGGTGAAATACAAGTGATAACAGTGCCAGAAAATAGCTTGATAGTGAGGTAAGGTAAAGGACCAAAATCTCCCCGATAAACAGAATAAAGATGGAAACAAGCAAACATGCAACAGACTAGATGCAAAAGGTGTTTCAATGTTTAGAAACAAGGCCTAGGGATTATACTTTCCCTACTGAACACTCTCTCATATAAATATCCTCTCTTCATGATACTACTCTTAACTACTCTCCGGTTGGACACTCTAATCCACGGAAGGGCCTTCCCCAATCTAGATAACCCCACACTGTCACCTTGAGCGCTAGATGGTTCCAACAAACACCACAATTTCATAAAGACATCCAACTCCAAATATAACTCATAATATATAAAATCTAGCTTAAGTGCCACACCACGTGCACGCATCACTTTCACATACATGGGGAAAAGCATAGATCTATTAAAACACTATGAGTATTTATGTAGACTCAAGCCAAAGTGCCACCATGATACGTCCAAAACGTATCTACTTTCTCGAACACTTTGCTATTGTTTTTCCTCTAAACTTGTGTGATTTGGATACAACTAACACGGACTGACGCTATTTTCAGCAGAATTACCTTGGTGTCTTGTTTTTATGCAGAAAATGAACTATCAGGAAAAATCCCGGAAAATATGCCAAAAACTATTTCTCACCAGAAGATCCACGGAGCCAGAAGGGGAGACAGAGGGGAGGCCTGGGGGTCCCAGACCCACCCCAGGCACGGGCCCACTGACCCCGCACCTGGGGGAGGTTTGGCCACCCCAGGCAGCTTCTCGGCCTCGCTCCGCGTCTATAAGTTGCCTTCTGACCTAAAAACTCAGGGGGGTCGATAGTTTTCCAGAAAGAGTTCTGCTCCGCCGCCGCCACCAGAAACCAAGATTCGGATCTAGAAACTCCGTTCTGGCACCCTGCCGGGACGGGGAATTTGGAGACGATCATCGCCATCGTCATCACCAACGCATCTCCATCAACCACCGATGTTTCCCTCATCCATGATTGAGTAATCCCCTGCTGTAGGCTTGGGGATGGTAGGGATTGGATGAGTTCTATCATGTAATCGAATAAGATCCGTTAGGGGCATAGTGCCTAGTATCTCTATTAGTGCTATTTTGACTTTGTTGCAACTTGTTATACTTAATGTTTGTCACTAGGGCCCGAGTGCCATGATCTCAGATCTGAACTTATTATTGAATCGTTATGATAGTATTGTTTATGATCTTATCTGCAAGTTGTGTACACATATCATTGTACGGATACAAAGGCCCCAAAATGATAGAAATTGGGACAACTGGAGGGGATGGCTGTGGTGTGAGGATCACATGTGTTCACAGAGTGTTAATGCTTTATTCCGGTGCTCTATTAAAAGGAGCACCTTAATTACCGAGAGTTCCTAGAGGCCCGCTTGCTGGGCTGATGTAAGATGTTGTGCAAGTTCTCATTACGAGCACGTATGACTATATTTGGAGCACATGCCTAGGATTTTTTAGTACTTGGATGCTTATTATTATTTATCTGCAATTGAAATGGATCGTATGGGCACCTAGGGGGGGGGTGAATAGGTGCTAACCAATTTTTTAAAACTTTTTCAATTTTAGGCTTGACACAAAGTAAATTCTCTAGATATGCAACTGCGAGAATTTCCCTATATGCAACCCTAACTACTAAGCACGTAAAGAGAGGAGCGAGGAAACCGTAGTGGAGCACGCGGAGACACAGGAATTTGTTTTACCGCAGTTCCTTCCTTGTTAAGGGAAGTACATCTGCATTGGAGGGGTGGGCGGTTCTAAGACCACCACGCCACAATAGGCATCACCCTATTCTTCGATGGATCTCGCCACGAGAGGCCTGATCCACCTTCTCCACTATTTGATCCCTTCGAGGCGGGAACCGGTGCCTTTTACAACACTATCGGGGCACACACCCGTAACCGAATTGGGGGCTCCAGAGATGACAACAAGATGCCACAATAACAAGGTTTATCAATATAAACAAAAACAAGGATCTAGGTATTTGCAAGAAATACTAGATCGGTGGTTCTCCAAATGAATGGAGAGGAGATAAAGCGCTTGATTACTGATGATGAAATCGAGTTCTCCTTCTTTGATTCCCCAAGGAACGGAGCCTTTGGGTGGATCTAGGTGGAGCTTTCTTGGATGAAGATTGCAGATCTGATCTTGTCTTTTTCGAATGAATCAAGATATCTGGCAGGAGGGGGAAGGCTGGCTTAAATACCCCCTCCCTAGATCTGGCCGTTGAACAACTTTGGGGGCGGATTATCCGCCCCCTAGGAAAACTCCGCCCCAAGGGTGGATTTTCCGGGAGAAACTTCGTCCCCTCTATGGGGCTGACGCCTGCGTGACTTGGTGAAGATCCCGGGGGGGCGGATTATCCGTCCAGGCCGGAAAGTCCGGCCAACACTCCGCCCCATCTCTGGGGCTTGCGCCTTGGCGGTGAGAAAGGGGGGCGGACTATCCGGCCCTCCTGAGGGGCGGATTATCCGGCGGGGCCAGAAAATCTGGCCAAAACTACACCCCCTTCTAGGGCGTGCGCCAGCTTGGGAAGAGGGAGGGGCGGATTATCCGCCCCCCTAAGGCAGATACTTTTCCCTTTATCTTAGAGAGAGTTGCAGCACTTCAACACACATTAAATAGTCCTTGATATTGTTATCTAACACACAAGACACTAGGGATTAAGAAGTGTTCTTTCAATCTCCCCATTTTTGGTGTTAGATGACAATACTAGGATTTGCAATGAAACAGGCTAACGCCACCTTAAAATGAATGACGCTCCCCCTAAATGTGTGCATATTTAAAATTTGCATTTGAATAAAATACACACACTAGAGAACACAACTTCCATAGCAAAGATAATTGAAACAAGGTGGGTTGGGAAACAAGGTCATACCACCGGGATGTGATTATAGCCAAAGAATATAATTAGCTTGATAGCCTCCAAGCACATCCCAACAATATTGATGCATACATTAGATAGACCCATGATTCCATATGTCATCAAATATGCTCCATAGATAATCCAAAATTCTATGAGATCCACAATAGATAAATACAGAATTCCATGAATACCACACATAGTACCAATCATAGTGGGACACGGCACAGTCTTACATAATCAAACACGAATAGCAAATAAGTTCACGCGAAAAAGGCACAAGTAGGCAAATAAAACGACTAAAAGATAGATGCGCCATACCCTTGCAAAAACGACCTAATAGAACTTTCTCCCCTTTGGCATCAAACGCCAAAAAGGAAGAAGATGCTAAGCGCCTGAAGATCTGTTACATCCCAAGATTTTCCAAATCTTGTTATGTGAAAATAAATGAATAAAATAAAACTTTGTTGATTTTCAGGGTGAGAAGAAACTTTTTGATTCCAATTGGAAACCTTCAAACCTATTTGATCAAACAAATCTTGAAGGGATTTGAAAAGATAAACAATTAGTAAAGAAAATATTAAATATGTGAAATTACTATTTTTGGATCTTTTAATAAAAAGATTTGGTTTTCAAATGAAAAGGTGGAAATGTAAATAAGGATTGTTTTATAAGCCAAATTAAACCTTGGCCAAGCTTTTGAATTAAAATATTCCTATTTGATAAAAAGAGTAAAGGTTTATTTAAATAAAATAATGAGGATTTATTAATATCCCATTTTATTAAAGTAAGGACTTTTTCCATTTTAATTAAACACTAAAACTTGTTATTTTATTTTTAAATGAGTTTTCCAAGTATTTTATTTTTTCAAATAAAACTTACTGAAATGATTTTGGGATTATGTAAGTTTCAAATGGAGTTTTAATAATCAAATCCTATTTGAATTAATAACTAAGGACTATTTTATTTAATTATTAAATAGATCCTAAAAGAATAAAAATAATATTTTATTTTGGGGTTTGGAATTATTGTTGTTAAACAGAACTAAACTCAAAACAAAGTGTGTTGGAAGTTTGATTGATTTGAATGTTTGAATTGTTTGATTGAATTTCAAAACAGAAATTGAAATGGAAAAAGGAAAAAGATTCAGTACAAAAAAGGAGAAACAAAAATCCCAACCCTTCTGCCCAAAGAAGCCCAGGCCCAGCCCAAATACTTTCCCCACACGAATCGTTTTCCACCGAGAAACTCACCCGCAGAACCGCATTTAGTGGACCCTCTCCTATCTCTCTCACTCACTAACACAAGGACCCCACATCATTGTGCATCGCTTCAACCCGCCTACCGCTTCCTCCTCCTCAACGTCCTGCCGCGATTGATTTCGATTAAATTCGCGTTGATGACAGGCTTAATTCTCCCAGAGACCATGCTCCCTTAAACACCTCCCTCTCCTCGCCATTTCCCCTCACTCACCTCTCCCTCTCTGCTCCTAGGCTGCCCCAATTTCTTCCTGCTCCGCCACTTCTCCGACGAGCGTCCCAGAGAAATTCCGGCCACGTCCCGCCACCTCTCACCTCCCACACACGGGTTTGTTCTCCACCCTCAAAGCATCTGCCAAGGCATAAACTCGCCATGAGTGCTGCAAGCTCGACAACGATGATGACCACCGCCGCCGCTCGCTTCCTCTCCGTGAAGCCTGGTAAAATCTGACCGCCCTAACCCCTCTAGCTCACACGCGTGTATTCGCCACATTCTTCCGCATCTAACGTATCCTCTGGCGTGTCATTTTGTGCCCTGTAGCGTTGACAACATCTATACCTGAGCAAGCCCGACGCCGACATCGTCTCCGACGAGCAATCTTCCCTACCCCCGAGCGCCCCTTAACGAACCGACCCCACCTCGAGCAGCAGCGCTTCCCGGCGAGTCTGGTGAGCATATTCTCCCTCTCCCACGCTTCCTGGTTCGTCGGCAACCAGACTGGCCGAGCACGTACCGCCGTCCGCCGCCGCCAGCGCTGCCAGTTCTTGGCAGGAAGTTCTGAACCGTCTGATCTTGATCCAAGCGCTGCGATAGTTTCATTTAGCGAATCGGTATGGAGCGTTCTGTGCCGCACGATCTAATTAAAATCCAACGACCCACAGAGAGAGATCCACGCGAACCGTTTTCAGCCAGTAAGAAGGCGCCACGTGGTGAGTGCTTCGTTTTAAAAACAGAAATGTGTCTATTAGATATTCAAACTTGTAAAATTCATAACTTTCAAACCACACGTCCAAATTTTGCAAACTTTATATCAATGGATTCAGAAAAGCAATACCTAGCCAACCATGGCATTTTTTTTAGTAAAAAGCTTCTGTTAAAATGTTTATTTTTGCAGAAACTTGTGTATGCTTGTTTAGGTTATAAAAATTGTTCTAAAATGATTTTGAGGATAAAATCTTTGGCAAATGGAGTGTTTTGAACCTACTGACCATAGGAAACACTTTGTGGATTCAAAAATGTATTTGGTGAAACAAAAGAATGAATCTTGGATTTAAAATTCTAGTCAAATAAAAATATGGTTTATTTATTAAAAGTGATTTTGGAAGAAAACCTTTGAGAAATGTTTTGGAAATAAACTCTCTGACCCTGAACACAAGATTTTATGGTTTGGAAACATATTTTGTGAACCCTGTAGATTAATGCCTTAGTAAAAACATTTCTACACCACATAAAATGATACCTTGTTTTGAAAATGGTTTATGAAGTGAAATCTTTTGCAAATGACTTTGCCACTTTATAAAATGACCATTAGGTGTTTTCAAATTTTTATGACCCATTAGGAACCACTCTTTCAAATAAAACAAAGCTTGGCATGCTTGCATGCATTACTTTGACTTTATCATTTTATGTGATGTTTTGCTTGATTGGTAGATTGAGATTGTGCCTTGCTTGATTGAATTGTAGTGACTTGAAGAGGGTGATTGTTTCAAGGACAAGGAGTGAACTTATACCCTCTACCAAAAAGGCAAGTGATGCTTCGTACTTTGTCCCATTATTTTCACTATGCATTAGTGATATTTCTAAGTAGGACTTGCATGGAATTTTTGCCAAGTATAAACCATGCTATGGGAAATCCTAGTAGATGAAACCTTAGTAGAAATTTCGTAAGTCAAGATACCTATTACTATCATGCTTAGATTAGCTAATAGAAAACAAGGGTGGAATATATATTCATGCTATGGAAAAATTTCTAAGTCTAAGGACTTGAATTTTGTTTAATAAAACAACTAAGTGAATGAATCACCTGGGTGGAATGGAAGGAATGGTTTGTGTTGAGTGGTTCACAAGGCCCATTTTTATGGTTTACCTTGTGTATCTCACTTGTGGATGGCCACCCAGGAACAAAGAGATTTGAGATGTCAAATGTTGAGAAGCTTCAAGTGGAACCACATGGCATTATGGGCTCTGCCTGGATCATATAGGTTGCAAGAACTTAGCCAAATGGACATTTGGTGGTAGGGGAATGATAGGTTGGAACGCGTCTATTTTGGTCTAAGGGAAGGCTTCTGAAAGATCTTGTCTTGGTGAAACCAAGTCTTGTGGGGAAAGTGCACCACCTATGCAGAGTGTAAAATCTAAGTACTTAGCCATGTCCCTGGCAAAGGACAATTTGAGCATCAAGACATGGAAGCTATCAAGAATCTCATCATCCAAATTTCTAAGTTAAAAACTTGTGGATTGAACAAGGGTTAAAGGATCTTCAATCTTTGATTGGTAGATGCCTTGGGTGATTTTGTCAAGACAAAAACTTAGTGTTTTCAAAGGATAAGTAAAATATATTTTGAGCAATGCAAGCCTAAGCTCCACTTAGCCAAATGCATATAGTTGATCGACTCCACTAGACTACCATAGTATCACTTGCCAATACAATTCAAATGTATTGACCCTTGTGGTCAACTTCTTATGTTGCAGTTTGATTGATATTAGTGAAGTTTAATGATTAGGATTACAAGTCTACAACCAATATGTTCCTGTGGCACTTTGAAGATGAAGGACCCCATGCTTATAGATATTCTCACGCAATGTAATGTAATAGCCAAATGAGCTATGTAAGATGTAATAAATTATGTTATTCCCGGTTATAAAGTTGTATTATGACCTTTGTATCTTGATATTACATCTTAACTATGGATGCTAGCTATTGATCCAGGGACTAGCATTGTAAACACAGGGATCTCTACCTTATTAAAGGTTGGGAACCTTACAAGATCACTCCTCCTCATCCTCGTCGTAGTCATTCACGTCCCCTTCCTCTTCATCATACTTATCATCATCGCTATCACCGGAGGAGTGGGTTCCCTCGTTGGTGGAGGAAAGAGGCAACTCTCGAGCTCGCCGTAGTTGATCCCTGAAGTGTTCCACTGAGCATACGGTTCCGGAGCAGTGTGAGGAGGTGGATGGCCCGTGGCACCTGAGATATGGTGAAGAATAAGTTGCTGAGTGTGATCTCTCTCATGATCCCTGCGGTACGCCTCATATTGGCCCTTGTGAGTGTCAATGCCCATGCAAAGAATGTGCCGCTGGAACCAAGTGAGATTCTTCACCTCGTGTGCCATTGGGGACACCACGGAACAACGACCACTAGCCCGAGCATCACGCATGAAGGACTCCGGGGCAGTGGAAGGGTGATGGGTCTTCTGAGCCTTGTTGTAGATTTTCTTGGGCTTATGAACTCCATCCAAAGAGTGTCAAAGTCCTCATGTGGCAACATATGCTTGATGAGCATCATAATGAAAGGAGCATAAGGAATAGATAGCCTGTTGATCATAGCATCGTCATCTCATGGTATATGCAGTCCATGACGCCCGCTTTTAACCTCAGAATCCGTAGTTGGTGGCACACTCGTGAGCAAAAGCAAGGAGAGGAACCAGGTGGCCACGGATCTTGTCATTGTTGCCACCACTAGGAGCGATGCAATCCCTAAATATGCCAACAAGGGAGGAATACAAGGGAGAGAGTCCAGCGAAAGTACCAGCAATACCATCAGAAGAAAGGCAAGGGGCGAGCACAGTGTCCTTGGATGGCTTCAGTGGTGAAATGATGCGATGGCCAGAAGGAGTGTCACGGCCATGGAACGCATACCCAAGTACCGCCCAAAGATGCTAAGTCTGATCAATCATTGTAGTCCCGGTCATCCACTTCATAGTGCGACGCCATTACCGCAAATCACAAGTGTAGAAAAACTGCCGCACTGGATGCGTCATAGTTGCATTGAATGGTCATAAGGTGGTGGAGCCCCATCTTGTTGGTCACATCTAATGCCTCCGTGAGCCTTGCCTTGGATTGAGCCTCAGTCTGTTGATTGGGTGCATGGGGCGAATCCGAGGGTGGCATACACATCATCATGAATAACTCGAAAGTGGGCATTCCAAAACATAGAGTCCTCGGGGGGACCATCACTGTCAGCCTCATCATAGTAATCAGTCTGGCGAATGGTGGCATACTGAATACTGTCCATAGCCTTGTAATTGGCCGAGACTATTTGCCCTTGCGAGATGCGGTCCTCTTTTTCCTGCTTGCCTCTGCCATCCATTCAGCCTCTCTTGCTGCTCTCCTGACCTCGGTTTCGTCAATGAACTTCCCGTCTGTAGTGGGCTTGAGATAACAGGCACATGAACAACGGGAGAAGGTCTTGGTCGGCTTGGAACCACCTGTGAAAAGCATTAGAGGGATAGCATGTAGATAAGCATACATACAAGTCCAGGAGAAAACAAATAGAAAGAGTAGCAAAGCAACCCATAACCACTGATGTGCCTTGTAGGAGCAGGACCAAAACAGACCAGAGTTCAATATCCAGGCCGGATTATCCGGCCCTGGCAGGGGCGGATAATCCGCCCCCCGCAGAAATTTTCTGGATTGGCCCAGATCTACCATGGCAAAACAGATCGGGCACTAGGTTGCAATTCTACTGATTCTAGCATGTAAGGGACAACACCAAGAATCTTCTACAACGATATTTCCACCAAACAAAATGCATCCCATACAAAAGGAGAGAGATGAGGGAGTTACCCTCACTCATTGGAGGAAAATCATGGAGAAGAAGATACCCGGAGGCGAGGTGAAGAAGATCCGGGGAGGGCCCGGAGAATTCGGTAGTCAAATCAACTACGGGAGGCGTATGCTCGGCAAAGGGGCTAGTGAGGTAGGGTTGGGGGATGGCTGGCTGCTCTGTTTGAGCCTACCCTCCCTGACCCAGCCTTTAAAGGGCCGATTTCGCCCGAGGCGGATAATCCGCCCCCACTTAGGGCGGATAGTCCGCCCCTCCTCTGAAAAATCTGTTAAGTACAGAATCAGGCCGGAGCAACCTTGCAAAACCCCTCGCTGGTGTATAGAGGACTTGTGTGCAAGAGTAGATGGTTCAAGGAGGGAAAGAACGGCTTGGGTTGAGAGCAACAAACTAAGATGGTACTACACACCCAAATTTGCAAGAATCAAATAAAACAAAAGCCAAAATTGAGTGTGTTTTCCATAAGAACAAGAGATATGCAGGAAAATCCAAAGAGACCCATTAGAAACCAACTCTTCTCTAGGAAGAGGGAGGTGGCCGAGTGCATGGCATGACACCGCGAAGATATATCTTGAGTTCAAAACCAATGCTCATCGATGACCCACATATCACAAAATGATATTAAGGGAAATGATTTTACTTGATTTCGGCATTATGGGTGGAGGGTTAGCCCAATCAATTAGGACCACACTCCCCCTATGTCTATGCCCGCATCTAAACCAAATACATGAATAAGATCAAGTGAGTGTGCAAGGGTAGTCAAGCCAAGCTCCTTGAATCTATGATATTTAGCTCATTCCTCAAATAACAAAATCTTGCTTCATCAAGAGGCTTCATGAAAATATCAGCAAGTTGGTTCTTCGTGCTCACAAAGGATAGAGCAATATCACCACGAGCAACATGATCCTGAATAAAGTGGATGCGAATCTCTATATGTTTTGTTCTTGTATGCTGCACGATATTGTAAGCAATTTTGATAGCACTTCCATTGTCACATAATAGAGGCACTTTGTCACAATTGACACCATACATATTCCTTTAAAGTTTGCCTCATCCATAACAATTGTGTACAAGCACTTGCAGCAGCGACATACTCAGCTTCGGCGGTAGAGAGTGAAATACAATTCTGTTTCTTTGAAGACCAACACACTAGAGACCTGCCCAAGAATTGACATGCACCAGAGGTTGATTTCCTATCATATTTGTCACCAGCCCAATCTGAATCAGTATAACCACATAGAGAGAAACTTGAACCCTTGGGATACCATAACCCAAAATTTGGGGAATGAACCAAATATCGGAAGATTCATTTGACCACCACTAAGTGGCTTTCTTTAGGATCGGCTTGGTACCTTGCACACACTCCTACACTTAACACGATATCGGGCCTAGATGCGCAAAGGTAAAGGAGAGAGCCGTTCATGGATTGGTATACCTTTTGATCCACGTCTTTACCCTTGGGATTGAGCTCAAGATGACACTTTGTTTGCATTGGAGCAACGCCATTGAGATCCGCCATCTTGAACCTTTTGAGCATGTCTTGGATGTACTTATCTTGATTAATAAAGGTTCCTTCTCTAAGTTGTTTGATCTCAAATCCAAGAAAGAACCTCAGCTCACCCATCATGGACATCTCAAACCTGTCAGTCATAAGCTTTGAATTCATCATTAAAATCTTGGTTAGTAGAGCCAAAAATAATGTCATCTACATAAAGTTGGCACACAAAAATCTCCCCATTAACCTTCTTATTAAAAAGAGTGGGATCGATTTGCCCAACTTCCAATCCACGGTCTAGCAAAAGCTCTTTAAGGTGCTCATACCACGCACGTGGGGCTTGTTTAAGGCCATAGAGCGCCTTATCGAGTTTGTAGACATGGTTCAGAAATTTGGCGTCCTCAAAATCCGGGGGCTGCTTGACGTATACTGACTCATGGATAGGACCATTAAGAAACACACTCTTAACATCCATTTGCTGTAATTTAAAGTTATGATGGGCAGCATAGGCAAGAAGGATACAGATGGACTCAAGACGAGCCACATGAGCATAAGTATCGCCAAAATCAATTCCTTCCACTTGAGAGAATCCTTGAGCCACGAGTCGTGCTTTATTCCTCACAACAATGCCATTTTCATCTTGTTTGTTCTTGAAGATCCACTTGGTACCAATAACATTGCGGTAGTCCTTGGGTTTCTCTACGAGATTCCAAACTTTGTTGCGTTCGAAGTTATTTAATTCTTAATGCATTGCAACAACTCAATCGGAGTCTTCAAGAGAATCAAAGACCTTCTTCGGTTCAACCATGGAAATGTGAGCTTGATGATCACAGAAGCTTGCAAGTTCTCTTCTAGTAGATACCCTTCTTCGTAGACCACCACCAACCTTGTCAAGAGTGTGACCCCTTAGTTCAAGGTTCCGATTAGCACGAGCCTTTGCGAGCCTCAATGTCCTTATTTTTTCTAGAAAGAGTTGATTCAGTATTTGTATCCTTGTCTTGATCACTGCCTTGCCATTGATATTGATCTGAATTAACACCAGGGGGTTGCTGCAGAGCTTGTTCTTCAGGGGCGGATAATCCGCCCCTTGGAGGGGCTGGACTATCCGGCCTGGGAGATGAAACACCAGTGACTTCTTCTTGAGCATGCCTGACAGTACTTGGAGAAACAGATCCGGATAATCTGCCCTCGGGGGCCGGAGAATCCGGCCTGGGAGTTTCTTGGCTGTTGTCTTCTCCTTCGGTTCCCCTGGAACGAGTTGGAGTGCCAGGGGAGGATTGTCCGCCCCTTGGTGGGGGCGGATAGTCCGACCTGGGACTACCAACTTGTCCAGGAGACAGATGATCTTCAGCAGGTTGCGATGTTGGTCCAGATTTTTCTCCAACAGTAGGAGCTTGTTGATCTTGTGTAGATGAGGGCTCCACTTGAGTGGAGCATTGTCCTTCCCGATCCTCCACAAGGGTTCCTCAATGGGCGGAAAAATCCCACGCCCATTCTTCTTATGGCATCTTGGGGTATTTCAACATCTGCATCACAAACATCAACTTGCCCTACAAAGGAGCCGTTATTTTCATCGAACTCCACACTACAAGATTCTACAACAATCGCAGTGAGCTTGTTGTAGACTCTATAAGTGTGGGATTCGGCATCGTAACCAACAAAAATACCTTCTACAGCCTTGGACTCAAATTTTGACAAACGGACACCTTTAATAAGAAAGAAACACTTACACCCGAATACCCTGAAGTATGAGATGTTGGGCTTGTTACCCGTAAGTATTTCATATGGAGTCTTGTCCAAAATCTTTCGGAGGTAGAGCCGGTTTGATGAGTGACAAGCAGTGGATATGGCTTCAGCCCAAAAATTATAAGGAGACTTGAATTCGGCCAACATTGATCTTGCCATATCCATCAAAGTCTGGTTCTTCCTCTCGGCTACACCATTTTGTTGAGGGGTGTACGCAGCGGAATATTGATGTCTAATCCCCTCTTCACTAAGAAACTCATTCAAAGTGTAGTTCTTGAATCCGGAGCTGTTGTCACTTCTTATTTCCAAGATAGGAACATTGTTTTGACGTTGAACTTCATTGGCAAAGTCAATGACAGTTTATTGAGTCTCACTCTTTAGCTTGAAGAAATAAACCCATGTATATCTTGAGTAATCATCGACAATGACCAAGCAATATTTCTTCCCACCAAGACTTGCATGAGAAGGAGGACCAAATAAATCCACATGAAGTAATTCCAAGATCCTCTTTGAAGACACAATAGTCTTCCTCTTGTGGGGAGATTCATGCATTTTTCCTTCAACACAAGCCCTGCAAACACGATCTTTGGCAAAATAGACATTGTCTTTTAGTCCAAGGATGTGGCCACCCTTGTGGAGACTTTGCAAAGTTCTCATGTTGACATGGGCTAAACAGCGATGCCATAGCCAGCCCATGTCGGCCTTTCCGAATAGAAACATTGGACCTGAAGTGGTTTTCCCCGAAAAGTCCACCACATACAGGTCATTTTCGACGTATCCAACGAAAGCGACCTTTAGAGACTTGCTCCACAAGAGTACCACCAAATCAGCATCGATAAAAGCAGAAAAACCCATCTTGCCAAGGGCACGAACAGAAAGAAGGTTGTAACCGAGGGTATCAACAAGCATGGCGTCCCATTTAGAGAGATATCATGGGCAACCACAACCTTGCCAAGACCCAATATCTGAGATTTAGACTTATCACCATAGGAGACTATGATATTATCATGATTTGGACGCATCTCCGTGATGATCTCCTTGCTTCCGGTCATATGACTAGTGCATCCACTATCCAGCACCCATTTCGACCCACCGGAAGCATAGCCCTACAAGAGAATTACTTTTTGGTTTTAGGTACCCATTTTTCAATGGGTCCTTTCATGTTAGTAACAAGGGTCTTTGGGACCCAAATAGACCAAGCAATATATTCATCAAAGGGACCGACATAAAAAGCATAAACATCACCATAATCATCACAAAAGAGTTCATAATTTGGATTGTGAGACCCTGCAAAACCAATATTGTTAGTTTCGTCTTTTGTGACAATCTTCTCAGTGGTGCTTGTCTTTGATTGCACATTCTTGTTCTTGTTCTTCTTGTTTTTATTTTTCTTGGACTTGGTGACATATCCAAGTCCCTCTTTACCATGATTTGACCTTTGCTTGTCAAGAACTTCATCAAGAACACCCTTATCCTTGGGTGAGATGTCCTTGACCACTTCTTTTTCCACACTAGTATTTTCCTTGTGGCTATATGTTGAATTGGATGTGATAGGAATATCATACTTGGCCAATCGAATTTGGATCTGATCATGTGACTCATTGAGAATGGAGAAATCGCTTTTCAACACCTTGTGAGCGTTGTCAAGTTTTTCCAATTCCCCGGAGAGTCTATCATGAGCAGCCCCAAAGTCAATCTTTTCTTTCTTTAGCCTCTTTGCTTTGGTGACTGCATTGTCACGTTCCTTAACAAGTTTAGACACTATTTCTTCATGTGACTCCTCAATGGACTCAAGCCTCTCTTCAAGAGAGACCCGAGCTTCTTCTTCTTCTTCTAGAGCATTTTTAAGGATGCAATTTCCATTGCATCCTCTCTTTCAATTCTGCCTTTTTCTTCGAGGAGAGCTTCGTTTTGGGCCAAGTGATCCATAAGAGCTTCAAAACGAACTTTGTGCTTACCTTGCAAGTTAGTATAGAAATAATCCAAAGCAATAATCTCTTCTTTAACCTTAAGACTAGTAGGATCATCCATGTCAATCATAGCCTTAGGAAAAGAAGAGTTAGAAGAAGTTACCTCGGAGCTTCTTGCCATGAGACAAGTAGCATTCGTGTTGATGATGTTTTTGTTTGGAGAGTCAAAGAGAGATGTTGAAGGAGACGTGGTGGCTATATAAGCCACCTCTTGAGGGCTATCGTCTTCGTCCTCATCTTCACTTCCTGATGAATATTCTTCTTGAGCCACTAGAACAATCTTTGGTTGCTTCTTGAAGGAAGCATTCTTCTTTACAAACTGTTTCTTGCATGGAGCCTTTGACTTTTCCTTGAATATAAGTCTTCCTCCATTATCTTCCCTACTTTGATATGGGCACTCAGCTACAAAGTGCAGTCGATCACCACAGTTGAAACATGTTCTTAGCTTGGGACCATTTTCTTTTCTTCCATAGGCTCCGCTCTTGCATTCTAGTTCAGCTTTAGCCTTGGCTGGATCTTTCCAAAAGTTTCTAGCATAAAGAGCCACGTATTGTCCATGGATCCTTTTTATATCCTCGGGACAGTCCAGACCTTCTATGGCATATTCATCATGATCAATCACACAAGTCTTCAGGGCCACATTGACCCCCTTTTGCATCCCCATAGCTCGAGCATGAGAATCTTCGACATTCTTGGCAGCCACTTTGAAAGCGGCCATTTCTTGCATTACCTCATTGGATGTCATGAGGTGATAGTTATTCCTACCTTGGAGACTTTTCAAATCTGTGGGCTCAAATGGCATAAGAGCACTGACATACTTGCGCTTGATCCATGCATCATCAACATGAGCGGCACCATGGTTTCTTAAATTTGTGGCTATTGCCTTAAGCCTCCTATACATGTCTTCATGGTCTTCTCCATCCAACATATTGAATCCTTCAGCTTCGTTGCTCAATGCATCATATCTATTCCTTTTCATACTTTCATTTCCGATGAAGAGCTCGGTGAGAGCATCCCAAGCTTCCTTAGCTGTACTAAGATGCTGAATGTGTGGCATATCTTTGTCACCCACACCAAGTTGTATCATGCGTAGAGCTATAGCGTTGAGTTGGCTATCAAAAACTTATCTTCTTGTCAGATTGGTGGGGTTTCCAACATGAAGACCATTTTCGATGATCTTCCACAACTCTATGGAGGAACTGCACACATGAGATTTCATCAAAAATTGCCATTGAGTAAAATTAGATGCTGAAAGTTTGGGTGGATCACCCCTATTATGTATATGTGGGTGAGGGATAGGTGGATCAGGGGAATACACATGAGAAACCTCATTGTATCCATCCTTACCGCTATCCTTTTTCGAGGAGGATCTCTTGCTAGTGTCATCACTAACCACTTCGTTATCTTTGGAAACAGTTTTACCCGTTTCCTTGTATTGCGGAGTGGTATCCTCAGAGTTAGATGGAGGTGATGCTGTGGATGTGGAGAGATGCATTATCAATTGACACATCTCTTACATCTTAGCCTCCATTGAACTCCCCAAGGTTGTTTCCAATGTCTTGAGATCATTCATGGTGACTACCTCCGGAGCATCACTCCCATGTACCTTGGAACCCATACTTCTCTTAGGCGGTTAGGCCCGAAATAAGATCCGGGGCTTTGATACCAATTGAAATGGATCGTATGGGCACCTAGAGGGGGGGGGTGAATAGGTGCTAACCAAATTTTAAAACTTTTTCAATTTTAGGCTTGACACAAAGTAAATTCTCTAGATATGCAACTACGAGAATTTCCCTATATGCAACCCTGACTACTAAGCACGCAAAGAGAGGAGCGAGGAAACCGTAGTGGAGCACGCGAAGACACAGGGATTTGTTTTACCGCAGTTCCTTCCTTGTTAAGGGAAGTACATCTGCGTTGGAGGGGTGGGAAGTTCTAAGACCACCACGCCACAATAGGCCTCACCCTATTCTCCGATGGATCTCGCCACGAGAGGCCTGATCCACCTTCTCCACTATTGGATCCCTTCGAGGCGGGAACCGGTACCTTTTACAACACAATCGGGGCACACACCCACAACCGAATTGGGGGCTCCCGAGATGACAACAAGCTGCCACAATAACAAGGTTTATCAATATAAACAAAAACAAGGATCTAGGTATTTCCAAGAAATACTAGATCGGTGGTTCTCCAAATGAATGGAGAGGAGATGAAGCGCTTGATTGCTGATGATGAAGATCGAGTTCTCCTCCTTCGATTCCCCAAGGAACGGGGCCTTTGGGTGGATCTAGGTGGAGCTCTCTTGGATGAAGATTGCAGATCTGATCTTGTCTTTTTCGAATGAATCAAGAGATCTGGAAGGAGGGGGAAGGCTGGCTTAAATACCCCCTCCACGGATCTGGCCGTTGAGGGAGGAGTTTTCCCAGGGAGAAACTCCTCCCCCTCTCTGGGGCTGGCGCCTGCGTGACTTGGTGAAGATACTGGGGGGCGGATAATCCGGCCCCCTCCTAGGGCAGATTATCCGGCCAGGCCGGAAAGTCCGGCCAACACTCCGCCCCCTCTCTGGGGCTTGCGCCTTGGCGGTGAGAAAGGGGAGCGGACTATCCGCCCCCCTGAGGGGCGGATTATCCGGCGGGGCCGGAAAATCCGTCCAAAACTCCGCCCCCCTTCTGGGGCTTGCGCCAGCTTGGGAAGAGGGAGAGGCGGATTATCCGCCCCTGGTGCAGCACTTCGACACTAGGGACTGCAACACTTCGACACACATTAAATAGTCCTTGATATTGTTATCTAACACACAAAACACAAGGGATTAAGAAATGTTCTTTCAGCAATGCTGTAGTTCTTTGAAGTTACATGTTTAGACTCGTCCATGCAACGCCCGTCCATCCATACCTATGCCTACCGTGACTAATCCCTCATTACGTTACTATTACTATTGCTACTGTTTCACTGTTGATGTTGCCGTTGCTAGTACAAACTGGTGCTACTGATAAACTTCTGTGAGCAAGAACTATTTCCAGGTGCTGCTGAACTAATAACTCAGTTGTTAAGGATTGCAAGTATTCTTTGGATCCCCTTGTGTCGAATCAATAAATTGGGTAATACTACCCGCGAATACTGTTGCGATCCCCTATACTTGTGGGTCATCAAAACTATTTTCTGGCGTCGTTGACGGGGAGCATAGTTTTATTCGTAAGTTCACTTGGATCTATTATTGTTCACTACTACTCCTTTCATCATGGGGAAGTCTCGTGATGGAAATTTCCCTATTTTACCATCCACTACAAGAAGAGGTACAGTCCTAAACACCTCTGTTGCTCTTGATTCACCGTCTGTTATAAGTAATCTTGTTACACCACCACCACATAATTATGCTACACATACTGCTACTACTGCTGGATCTGAAACTGCTTTTGATACTCATGATGTTACTTCTACTGTGCTTGATGCGAGTGGTTCATTAGGTCCTTTTCTAGATGCTACTATGGCTAGTCTAGGAAATACCGAAATTCCTAGTGAAGACACTGTTACACCTGTTAGCTCACCTGAGTATAGTGAGAGTTTTGATATTAATGATGGTTACATTGAGCTCACTGATGAATTTGTTGAAGAGTGCCGAAATACACATGATGTTAGTGCTATGAAGAGTCTCATTGCTAGACGTATTATTATGCCCAAGAAGTATTATGATCCTAAGTTTGCCACCTCTCCCATAGATATTAAAGATAAAGATTATGATTTCTCTCTTGATTTGGCTTATCTGGATATTATTGAGAAAGAACCTTTTTGTGGTACTGAAAATGAGAGTGATGTGGCTCATATGAATGAGCTTTGTACTACGAGTGCTTTGTTCTTTGATGATTTTAAAATGTGCAAGTACTTTGTTGCCAAGATATTCCCTTTTTCACTAAAAGGAGAAGCTAGGGCTTGGTTTAATAGATTACCTGCTGGTTCCATTGATATCCCTGATTGCTTGATTGCTTCTTTCTTCCATAAATATTTTCCTCCCAGTGCTAGACTTTGCTGCGAGACTTTTGATTTTAAACAGGAAGAAGAAGAGAAATTGCCTGAGTCATGGAAAAGATTTTGTTCCTTGATTCATGCATATCTTGGATGTCCATTACCTCAGAATGAGTTGCTTGATATTTATTATAATGGACTAGCTGATGATTCTAGGACCTACCTAGATAGCTTTGATGATTGTGTTTTTAGGAAAAGGAATCCTACAGATGCTGAAGAATTAATGAACAAGATAAGCAAAATTATGATGGTTGGACTTCAACTGAGCTGAATACACCCGAGCCTATTACTCCTGAACCAACTGTTCCTGAACCAGTTCCACCACCAACAACAAAGAAGAGGGGAGTTATTGCATTAAATGATGAAGTGATGAAGGAAGCTAAAAAGTGTCTAAGGGAGAAAGGTATTAGAGATGAAGATGTGAAGAATCTACCTCCTATAGAAGAATTATGTAAGCCAATTCCCCACTCATCTACTATTGAGGTACACTCTCTCCAACACTTTGATGAAGGTGATATTCCATATGGTAAGCCTCCTGATCAATGCTTAGAGGAACTTGACATTTTTATTGTTAAACAAGGTCATTTTAATAAACAAGTTCGTAATCATTTATTGAAAACTCTAGAGCTATCCATGAGTTGAAAGATAGTGTAGAAAGAACTTCCAATGATATTAAAATGCTTTGTAAAAACTTTCAAATGGTTCAAACTCAACTTTATCAACTTGCTAAAGTACAAAAGGATATGCTAGTTAATGCTTTAGGAAATAAACATGTTTATGGAATTAAAACTAGAAATGGTGCAACAACTCAAGATCCTTTATATCCTGAAGGACACCCTAAAAGAATAGAACAGGATTCCCAACAAGGTGAGGATAGTGGTAGTTCTCGTAAGAGGAAGAAAAAGAAACATAAGAAAGATGAGTAACCACTTGAACCTGCTAAGCTTGAAGACGATGGCCTCCGTAGTAGGCTCTGTCTGGCGTCCGGGCTGGTTCACCTTGAAGCCCCAGAGGTCCTTCCTCTCGAACTTGGTGAGTGGATGCACCATGATGGTGGGAAGAGGGAGATTGAGCAAAGTGGTAAGCTCAACGATACGAGGACCAAAGCGGGTAACCTGGAACTCCTCAACAGTGCTGATGATAATAGGCATCTATTTATAAGATAGAAAAGTTAGAACAACACAATTTAAGATAAAACAAAGACAAACATCACATACATATCCTTGGAAAACAAAATCACACAAGTCATGCATACATGAATCCATTACATCAACCAAGGTCCAATCTTATTTAAGGTATCATTTTGGAAAATAAGGTGATAGGTGGTGGTCCAACTAACGAAGTACGTTTACAATCCTATCTCACTGGATCTGTTGGCTAACACAATGTTCCTAGAAGCAATCAGCCTATCTTGCTCACATGATTCCATCACTAAGTCTATAATATCTCCTCTTAAGGTTTGGTTGGTGGCTTCCAACTCTTGGGTAAGTTCCTTCTCTTTTATCAAGTCTTTTTGGAGGTTGAGCATTCTGCACTTGACTCTTGCACTAAGTTCTTTGATAGTCCTCCAAGCTGCTTCTCTTTCTGACTCAAAGAATGTGGTGTGCACCACTGTGTTGGTGTACATGCAGAATCCTTTTTCTTTGTGGTTATCTTCCTTGTTTTTATACAAGTGAAGTGGCACCCACCAGTACTCAACTCCTTCATCCATCACTGGAAAGCCTTTGTACACAGCTGCACCATGTATTTCCATTGCCACCATGAGGTCCTTGAGAATTTTGGGAAACTCAGTCTCACACTCCAAGGTCATGGTCATGAGTGGTCCTTTCTTTACGGCTTCATTAATGGAGTTCATCTACAAATAGAGATGAGAAAGAGAAGATTAGAAAAGTTTACGAGAAGAATAGACAAGTGTAGAAGTAGTTGAAATTTTTTCCTTAGTGGTTTCCAATCCTAGGGTCATAATCCTACAGGCAACATAGTGCTCTGATACCATCTGTAAGATCCCTCCTTTGTAAAGGAAAAGGATCCCTGTGATTGCAATGCTAGTCCCTGGATCATTGCTAGCATCCACAGTTTAAGATGAAGTACACAGATACAAAGGTCATTTGTTACATCCATTCCAGAGATAAAACATAGTCTTTTACAACTCAAGGCCATAGGCCTAATACAAGAGTTTGGAATAAGTAAATAAACATAAGTCTTCATCTTCATGTGCCACAGGCAAGCATGTTGAGTGTAGACTCATGACACCTAATCATCATCGGAGTAACCTGCAACATCACAAGTTACAGCCACAATGGGTCAATACTTTGGAATAGTATTGGCAAGTGATACCTTAGTAAATTTTAAGTGGACTATATTACTATATGCATTTTGGCTAAGTGTAGCTTGGCTTGCTTTGCTCAAAATAGGTTTTTCCTATTAGTTGAAATCACTAAGTTTTTCTTTGTCAAAACTTTTCCCAAGAAACCATCAATAGACATTGAGGTCCTTCACCCTTGTTCACCCACAAGTTTTACTTAGAAGTTGGAGTGATGAGATTCTTGATAGCTTCCATGTCTTGATGCTCAAGTTGTCCATTTCCATGGACTTGGCTAAGTACTTAGATTTTCCATCTGCAGAGGTTGTGCACTTTCCCCACCAAACTTGGTTTCCCAAGACAGGACCTTTCAGAAGCCTTTACTTAGACCAAATGGACGCGCTCCAACCTATCATTCCCACTACCACCAACTGTCCAAATGGCTAAGTTCTAGCAACTTATGTGATCCAGGCAGAGCCCATATTGCCAAGTGGCTGCACTATAAGCTTCTCAAAACTTGGCCTCTAAAATCCCTTTGTGCCTGGGTGGCATACCACAAGTGAGATACACAAGGTAAACCATGTCCATGGGCCTTGTGTAACCACTCAACCAAAAACCACCATTCAAGTCCCATTCCACCCAGGAGATTCATTGACTTAGTTGTTTTATTAAGAAAAACATAAGTCAAAAGACTTAGAAATATTTTCATTATATCATGTATATACTTTACCAACCCTTGTTTACTACTAGCTAGACTAAGCATGTCATAGTAACTTAACTTAGGAATTTCCTAGCAATTTATATCTACATAGGATTTCCCAACATGGCATTTGGCAAAAATAGTAACATGCAAGACTTAGAAAATATTTCTAATGCTTGTATAAAACATAGGATGGAAATATTCATGAAGTACCACTTGCCTTGGTAATGGGCAGAGTAGCACTCTTCACAATCACAATCACTAGCACCAAAATCTACACAAAATGGTAGCACAAAATTACACACAATTCATATACAAACATAAATATATGCATGCATGCAAAAAGCTAAGTGATGATTTTTAAAACTCCACCAAGCAATTGCATAGTACTGATCCATAAGCAAGTCAAAATTTTGCCAAACCAAGTTTATTTAGCACTAAAACAAAATCTTAAACAATTTATATACTCAAAATAGCCTTAAACAAGTTTCATCAAATAAAGTCATTTTAACAGAAACTTTTCACTAAACACATTGCATAAACAGAAAGGGCTTGTCTTCCTGATTCCAACGGTATAAAATTTGCAAAAATCTAACGTGGGATTCAAAAGTTATAGCCTAATAAAATTTGAATCCAAATCTGTTTTAAATCCTGTTTTAAACTCTAACCCTAGCCACGTGTCTTAATTTTCATGCGTGCATCGTCAAGAACGGATCACGCACGCGAGCCGTAGGATCTAAGTGGCGATGCACGGTTCAGATCGAAACATAGCGGTTCGATAAGTGGACTAATCCTACGCTACCGGATCGATCCGACGGCCACAATTCATCTAACCAAAACCGAAGCGGAAGCTAGCGGCGCGGCGTCACAATGCTGGCATTCTAGGTCTCATGAGTGAGGGAAGAAGCTTACGTAACCGCAGGTGCAGTCAAGCTCAAGGTGGTGATGGCTTGGGAAGGCGACGAGGTCGTCGGAGATTCCTCGCCGGAGTTCGCGAACGCTGGCGGGTGCCGCTGCCGACGTTGGCGAGGTTCTGCGTCGCGCTAAGTCAAAAGGAAGATACGGTCAGATGCGCAAGACGATGGGGATCCTAATCGTATCAGACAGAGGGCAAGGGGCGACTGGTACTTACGGGGAGAGGTCGCCAGAGTTCGTGCAGAGAGCGGCGGCGCTCAGTTGAAGTCGCTGTCGAGGCTACAGATCATGCGAGAGCAAACAAGGCGTGTCAGTGGATGCGCAAGAAGTTGCTGAGCATGATAGCATGAGTCAGGGGCAGAGGGGAACACAGAGCTCACCGGAATTCGTCGGCGCGGTCGTCGGAACAGCGGCGGCGTCGAGCGAGTTGTGGGCAGCCTGGTGGCGTGAAGGAGGAATTGGTTGAGGGGAAATGGTCGTGAGAGAGTGGGGATTATATAGCCAGAGGCTCGACAAGAAACGCCCAGGGAATCAATGCCATTTAACTCGCGGAATCAAGGCAACAACGGGTAGTTGCGGAGTTCGTGCGCGGGATTTGGGGAAGAAGACAATGACGTGGACGGGGCCCACGCGTCAGCAAAATAAGCAGAGAGGGGGTGGGGTCTGGGTGTCAGCGACTGCGTGGGTGCGTCTGCGCTTGCGAGCGAGCAAGAGAGAGGCCGGGTGGGCTAGCTGGGCCGGTTCTACTGCTGGGCTAGAATAGGAGCGCCTGGCCCTTTTCCTTTCTTTATTTCTTTTCTTTTTCTGTTTTGATTTTCAGGAATGGTTTTCAAATGAATTCAAACTCTTTTTGAATCCAAATCTTTCTGGGGTTTTTGCAGTGTGCAACAGTCTCAAATCTAGGCATAAAACCATGTGGTTACTTTGTAAAGTGCTTGGTCATTTTTGGAGAAACAAAATAACAGGGACTTTGCACTTGATTGGCAAATGTTTGATAAATGGTTTTTGAAACCGTTTCCATTTTGTAAAGCTTGGTTCAATTTCCACACTCAATCCATTCAACAAGGAATACAAACAATCTAGGTTTAAAACATTCAAACTCTCAAATGGGGATGGCCATTTGATTTAAGTTTGCTCACATAAAATGATAGCACTATGTGCTTCTGTTTTTCTGAAATGAGTTTTGAAATTGATCTTAATTCTATATGCATGCATGAATGATATGCAATCTTTAAATCATGATTTTAGGATGTTACAAATCTAACCCCCTTAAGGTGAATCTCGCCCTCGAGATTCGGATTGGCTAGCAAATAGGTGAGGGTGGTCCTTCCGAAGATCATTTTCTCTTTCCCATGTTGCTTCCTCTTCGAAATGATGATTCCACTGCACTTTGCAAAACTTGATAGTCTTTGTCCTTGTGACTCTTTCTGCAGTCTCAATAATATTGATAGGTTTCTCTTCATAAGTGAGATCACTTTCTAGTTGAACCTCCTCCAAAGGTATAGTATCTTTCAAAGAAGTTTCTTCCATTTCTGGGTGGCATTTCTTAAGCTGACTCACATGAAACTGAAGGGAATATGCCCTGAGAGGCAATAATAAATTGTTTATTATGTGTATTCCAAGTATATGATAGATGTTTATTTTGCATGCTATAATTGTATTAATACGGAAACGTTAATACATGTGTGTTTAATAAACAAACAGAAAGTTCCTAGTTAAGCCTCTCTCATAAACTAGCTCGTTGATTAACAAGATGATCAAGGTTTCCTGATCATGGACATTGGATGTTGTTAATAACGGATCACAACATTAGTGTAATGATGTGATGAACATTCATCCAAGTATAGCATTACGATCAAAGTCATTGAGTTTATATTGCTATAACAAATTACGGCGATCCTAATCCTTAGACCATGAGATCATGTCAATCACTAACACCTAAGAGTTTTGATAACATCAAACGCCACACCGTAATGTGGTGATTATAAAGATGGGTTCGTAACTAATAAAGTGTTATGTTGAGGCTCATGGATCGAGAGTGGAATTTGTTCATCCCGATGACGGATAGATATACGCTGGGCCCTCTCGGTGATATCACATTGATTAGCTTGCAAGCAAGTGATTTGATCACTAGAATGTTATATCACGGGAACGAGAAAAGAGTGCATGTCGGTAACGAGATCAAACTAGGTATGGAGATACCGATGATCGAATCTCGGACATGTAATATATCGTGAGACAAAGGGATTAAGATACTAGCGTAAAAGGTTCCGACGATCACAAGAAAGTCATCGTTGAATGTGTGGGAGTCAGTATGGGTCTCCAGATCCCGCTTCTGATTATTGATCTGAGAGGGTCTCGATCATGTCCGCATTATTCACGAACCGTAGGGTGACACACTTAAGAGACACCGACATCCATTTGGAGCAAAAGTTTCATGCCGAAGAATAAATAGCGCAGGAATTTATTTCACTAGATACCAAACAAAGTTTTCGTGAAATTGCATAAAGTGGTTATGCATGTGAAATAGAATTTAGCAAGGTTATTTGTGAATGTTTGTCATTAAAGTAATTGACAAAATTCTGAATAAAATAAAAGAGTTTTATTTAATGAGAGTTTGCATTAAATTTGGTGGAAATTTAATGGGATCTTTGAGTGGATTTTGAGTGGAGGAATTTGAGGAGTTTTGTGAGTGGAGTGTCCACCCACATGAAGAGGGAGGGCAAGGGCAGCCCCCATGCGCCACCCCTTGGGGTTCCCTCCTCCTATAAAAGGAGCCCTCCTCTCACTTCTCACTCACACCTCCTCGTGAAGGATCTCTCTCCCTCTAGAATTTATCCCCATGGTCTCGACTAGCGAGATACATGTTCCCGTGGCTATTCGGCAAGAAAGAGTTGTGCTTCCGCCGCATCGCTGGAGCGAGGAGGCGGAGGTTGCTCGGTGCCTCGAACGTGTGTGCGAAAGCACGGATGCGCCGATTTGCGGCGCTAGGACTTCCTCTCGATCTTGAGATCGGCAAGAGATCGCTCACATCAACCACGCAGTTGGACTCGTTAAACTTTGTCGGTCTTCAAGGGTATGTTCTCTACGGATGTACATCCGCCCGTTGTTTGTATCTAGTATAAATAGATCTTGGTATATAGTTCACATCGTAGGAAAATTTTTGTTTTCTATGCCGCGAACCCTTCAGTGGTATCAGAGCCGGATCTATGCGTAGATACTTTACACGGGTAGTACACATATGAGTATGTGGGCGATGATGATCATGTTGTTGCTCCTTTCTTGTGATTTTGGATATTGGTGGCATAGTAGGATGAAGCGCCCGACAAACTTTACATGTCCTCGCACATGAGACCTGTTCCACGCTTGACATGCAACTAGTTTGCATAAGTGGCTAGCGGGTGTCCGCCTCCTACTATAGTCAATATCTATTTTGCAAGCGAGTTGTCAACAATTTGATTATCCTCGCTAGGTTCATGTTCGTAGGTAAGAACGGTTCTATCTCGAAGCCCTAAGCCACGTAAAACTTGCAATGGATAAATTAGAGGCGCTAGTTTAGATTGTTGCTGGGCTAGTGTTATGATATGGTAGTGTTGTAAGTAGAAGTATGAGATGATACTCTTACAACACACATAGCGTAAAATCCATAGACGTGGATTTACATATAGGTATGATAGTGATCATACCAATGCACATGATAGAGATCATCCATGGAACCATATAATTTCACTAATAAACATATGATGTTTGATTGCATCTTATATTGCTTGTTTAGCGCTTTGTTAAGCATAATAAGATGATCCTCATTTAAATATCAAGATAAGAATGTGTTCTTCCTTTAGTATGCACCGATTATGTTTTCGCCGCCCAAGACATCATGTGATGATCGGGTGTTCTTGGATCCTCGACCATACTTCGGTGTAAAACAGTTACACACGCAAATACTAAGGTTCTAACTTGGCAGCCTAGCATGTACATACATGGCCTCGAACACGCATCAAAGGTTAAGCATGAGTCATATAGTTGATATGATGCCCATTTGATGCTCGCTTTGAAGCTATACCGACTCACGGATGATCGGACTTGGTGTAGTGGATTTGGTTCATGTAATCACCAAAAGGACACGAGGATGTCGCTGAGTGGGAGTTCATTCGTAATATAGATTAGTTGAACTCAATCTATCATACACTTAGTCTAAACTTTACAAATTCTGCTGTAGATGGCACCACCGCTTTTAATTTCAATGCGCTCATGGAGAAAGAGAAACTAGCAACGAACGGTAGCAACTTTACCGAATGGGCCATGAATTTGAGGATTCTCCTCTCTCACGCACAAAAGCAATATGTGCTAGAAGCGCGTTAGGCCCCCACCTTTGACGATGCCCCGACGAGGAGAAGAATGTCTATCCGACTCGTGAGGACCACAACTTAGTTCATTGCGCATATTGTATGGGCTAGAGCCGAACTTCAAAGCGCTTTAAAACGGCAATGCTTTTGATACAATGGGTGAGTTGAAAATGATTTTCGACACACATGTCAGTAGAGAGCTACAATGCTTCGTAAAAGTTCTTTAGTCGCATGATGGAAGAGAACAGCCCGTTAGTGAGCATGTACTCAAGATGTCGTTACGCCGATAAGCTTGTGTCCTTGGGAATAACGATTCCATTGACTTAGGCATCCATCGTGTTCTCAGCCGCCACCTAGCTATAAGAGCTTCGTGATGAACTATAATATGCAAGGCATGAAGAAGTCTCTCCCGAGCTCACAATGCTTAAAACCGCAGTAAGTGGAGATCAAAAGGAACATCAAGTGTTGATGATCAATAGGAACACCGTTTCAAGAAAGACAAGAAGGAAAACGGAAGGAAGTAAGGGCGGCAAGCCTGCTGTGCTACCGAAAAGAAACCCCGAGTTGGACCTAAGTCCGATACCGAAGTGCTACTATTGCAAGGGATCGCCATCGAAGCGCAATCGCCCAAGTATCCGCGCATAAGAAGGCCGGCAAGGCAAACAAAGGTATATATGATATACATGTTATTGATGTGTACTTGACTAGTGCTCGCAGAGCACCGGTATTTGATACCGCTCAGCTAATATTTGTAACTCGAATCGGGTCATGAACAGCGACCGCTAGCAAGGGTGAGGTCAAGATGCGGTCGGCAATGGATCAAGTGTTGATGTGATCGCCGCTTAACGCTACCTCTCCACTTACCGCCGGATTAGTCATAAACTTAAATAAATGTTATCTGGTGCCCCGACCGAGCATGAACATTGTATCCGGATCATGTTTGATGCAAAGTGGTTATTCATTTAAGTCCGAGAACAATGGTTGTTCCATTTATATGAATGAAATCTTTATGGTCATGCACCGATGATGAATGGTTTATTTCGTTAGATCTCGGCGATAATGTTACACATATTCATAATGTTGATGCTAAAAGGATTAAACTTGATGATGATATATCCGCATATATGGCAATCGCCGCTCAGGTCATATTGGCATTAAACGCATGAAGAAGCTCCATTCGATGGACTTTTGGAATCACTTGATTATGAATCATTTGATACATGTGAGCCATGCCTTATGGGCAAGATGACTAGAACGCCGCTTTTCAGCTCAATGGAACGGGCATGATTTATTGGAAATCATACATTCGATATATGTGGTCCAATGAGTGTGTCGCCGAGGTGGATATCGTTATTTTGTTACTTTCACGGATGATTTGAGTAGATATGGTTATATCTACTTGATGAAACACAAGTCCGAAACCTTTGAAAAGTTCAAGGAATTTCGTAATGAAGTGGAAAATCATCGTAATAGAAAGATCAAATTTCTACGGTCGACCGTGAGGTGAGTATCTAAGTTACGAGTTTAGCACTCACATGAAAGAGTGTGGAATTGTTTCACAACTCACACTGCCGGAACACCACAGCGAAATGGTGTGCCTGAACGTCGAATCGCATTTTATTAGATATGGTTCGATCTATGATGTCTCCGACGGACTTGCCGCTGTCATTTTGGGGTTATGCACTAGAAACCTGCATTCACTTTAAATCGGCACCATCTAAACCGCTGAAACGACACCAGATGAATTGTGGTTTGGAAACAAACCTAAGCTGTCATTTCTAAAGTTTGGGGTTGCGATGTTTATGTGAAGAAACTTCAACCGATAAACTCGAACCCAAAGCGGAAAAATGCGCTTCATAGGATACCCTAAAGAAACTATTGGGTATTCCTTCTATCACGCATCCGAGGGCAAGGTTTTGTTGTTAAGAATGGATCCTTTCTAGAGAAAGAGTTTCGCGAAAGGTGTGAGTAGCTCAAGGTAGAACTCAAGAGGTTATGGAACCTTCTCTTCAAAGTATGGCGAGTAGCGCAGCCGGAAGTTGTTCCGGAGTTGGCTCCACCGCTGAAGAGGGAACTAATGATAATGATCATGAAACTCCAAAGAGAGTACTACCGAACCTCGCAGTCAAACAGACGCGGCAGCTCCGTCAGACGGAAATCCTGTCATAAATTTCATGGTTGATGAAAACAATGACCCCAACGTATGAAGAAGCGATGATGAGCCCGGATTCCAACAAATGGTTAGAAGCCATGAAATCCGAGATGGAATCCATGTATGAAAATCAAGTTTGGAACTTGGTGGACTACCTCACCACCGAAAGGCCGAGAGAACAAATGGATTTTCAAAAGGAAAACGATGTCGATGGTAATGTGACCATCTATAAAGCTCGACTTGTCGCAAAGGGGTTTCGACAAATTCAAGGAGTTGACTACGATGAGACTTTCTCTCCGTAGCGATGCTAAAGTCGCTAGGATTATGTTAGCAATTGCATATTTCGATTATGAAATATGGCGATGGATGTCAAAACCGCTTTCTCAATGGTAATATTGAAGAAGAGTTGTATATGATACAACCAAAGGGTTTTGTCGATCCTAAGGATGCTAACAAGGTGTGCAAGCTTCAACGATCCATCTATGGATTGAAGCAAGCATCATGAAGTTGGAATCTCCGCTTGATGAGGTGATCAAAGAGTTTGGATTTGTCCAAACTTATGGAGAAGCTTGTATTTACAAGAAAGTGAGTGGGAGCAATGTGGCATTTCGATATTATATGTGGATGACATATTATTGATCGAATGATATAGAACTTTAAACAGTGTTAAAAGTTATCTAAACAAAGAAATTTTCAATGAAGGACCTAGGTGAAGGCCATACATATTAGGCATAAAGATCTATAGAGATAGATCTAGGCGCCTAATAGGGCTATCGCAGTACATACCTTGATAAGATTTTAAAGAAGTTTAAAATGGACGGAAGTAAGAAGGGGTTTTTACCTATGTTGCAAGGCAAGACATTGAGTAAGACTCAAAGTCCGGCAACGGCGGAAGAAAGAGAGATAATGGACAAAGTCCCCTGTGCTTCAGCCATAGGATCTATAATGTACGACATGCTATGTACAAGAACGGATGTGGCACACGCTATTAGTTTGACTAGTAGGTACCAATCGGATCCGTGTTCGAACATCGATAGCGGTCAAGAATATCCTTAAGTACTTACGAAGAACTAAGGATATGTTTCTTGTATACGGAGGTGAAGAAGAGCTCGTCGCTATGTTATGTCGACGCTTAGTTGACACCGATCCGGATGACTCTAAGTCTCAACCGGATACGTATTTCTCATGAATGGCGGAGCGTTAGTTGGAGGAGCTCCAAACAACCCGTGGTAGCGGATCAACAACGGAGGTCGAATATGTTGTCGCTCGAAGCAGCTCAGGAAGCAGTTTGGATGAAGGAGTTCATATCCGAACTAGGAGTTGTGGCAAGCGCGTTGGACCCAATGGTGATCTATTGTGACAACAATGGTGCCATTGCCAATGCCAAAGAGCCAAGGTCTCACAAGCATTCCAAGCATATTAAGCGCCGGTTTCACTCCATCCGCGAGCATGTCAAGGATGGAGATATAAAGATTTGTAAAGTACATACGGATCTCAATGTAGCAGATACGGTGACTAAAACTCTCCCTAGAGCAAAACATGATCAACACCAGAACTCAATGGGTGTTAGATATATCACTATGTAACTAGATTATTGTCTCTAGTGCAAGTGGAGATCAAGGAATATGCCCGAGAGGCAATAATAAATTGTTTATTATGTGTATTCCAAGTATATGATAGATGTTTATTTTGCATGCTATAATTGTATTAATACGGAAACGTTAATACATGTGTGTTTAATAAACAAACAGAAAGTTCCTAGTTAAGCCTCTCTCATAAACTAGCTCGTTGATTAACAAGATGATCAAGGTTTCCTGATCATGGACATTGGATGTTGTTAATAAAGGGATCACAACATTAGTGTAATGATGTGATGAACATTCATCCGAAGTATAGCATTACGATCAAAGTCATTGAGTTTATATTGCTATAACAACTTACGGCGATCCTAATCCTTAGACCATGAGATCATGTCAATCACTAACACCTAAGAGTTTCTTGATAACATCAAACGTCACACCGTAATGGGTGATTATAAAGATGGGTTCGTAACTAATAAAGTGTTATGTTGAGGCTCATGGATCGAGAGTGGAATTTGTTCATCCCGATGACGGATAGATATACTGGGCCCTCTCGGTGATATCACATTGATTAGCTTGCAAGCAAGTGATTTGATCACTAGAATGTTATATCACGGAACGAGAAAAGAGTGCATGTCAGAACGAGATCAAACTAGGTATGGAGATACCGGCGATCAATCTCGGACATGTAATATATCGTGAGACAAAGGGATTAAGATACTAGCGTAAAAGGTTCCGACGATCACAAGAAAGTCATCGTTGAATGTGTGGGAGTGATGGGTCTCCAGATCCCGCTCGATTATTGATCCGAGAGGGTCTCGATCATGTCCGCATTATTCACGAACCGTAGGGTGACACACTTAAGAGACACCGACATCCAATTGGAGCAAAAGTTTCATGCCGAAGAATAAATAAGCGCAGAATTTATTTCACTAGATACCAAACAAAGCAGTTTTCGGGTGAAATTGCATAAAGTGGTTATGCATGTGAAATAGAATTCTAGCAAGGGGTTATTTGTGAATGTTTGTCATTAAAGTAATTGACAAAATTCTGAATAAAATAAAAGAGTTTTATTTAATGAGAGTTTGCATTAAATTTGGTGGAAATTTAATGGGATCTTTGAGTGGGATTTTGAGTGGAGGAATTTGAGGAGTTTTGTGAGTGGAGTGTCCACCACATGAAGAGGGAGGGCAAGGCAGCCCCCATGCGCCGCCACCCCTTGGGGTTCCCTCCTCCATAAAAGGAGCCCTCCTCTCACTTCTCACTCACCTCCTCGTGAAGGATCTCTCCCCTCTAGAATTTATCCCCATGGTCTCGACTAGCGAGATACATGTTCCCGTGGCTATTCGGCAAGAAAGAGTTGTGCTTCCGCTGCATCGGAGCGAGGAGGCGGAGGTTGCTCGGCCTCGAACGTGTGCGAGCAACGGATGCGCTGATTTATGCGCTAGGACTTCCTCTCGATCTTGAGATCGGCAAGAGATCGTTACATCAACCACGAGTTTGGACTCGTTAAACTTTGTCGGTCTTCAAGGGTATGTTCTCTACGGATGTACATCCGCCTGTTGTTTGTATCTAGTATAAATAGATCTTGGTATATAGTTCACATCGTAGGAAAATTTTGTTTTCTATGCCGCGAACCCTTCGTAAACACATTATGGACAGATAGAGATTCGTAGTTCTATTTCATAGGCAACTTCTCCTTGCGACTCAAGATCTTGAATGGCCCAACATATCTTGGTGCCAATTTTCCTTTGACTCAATCTTTTCACTCCAAGTGGTGACACTCTAAGATAGGCTCTATCACCCACTTCAGAGGTGACTTCTACGCTTAGGATCCGTAGCTTTTCTATCGGACTGCTATCTTCAACCTGTCCCAACCAATTTGACCTTCTTCGCTTCTTTGATAAGATCGCTCGAATAAACTTCTTTCTCCCACACCATTCCATAACAATGGGGTGGTACACTTTCTTCCGTAGAGAAACTCAAATGGTGCCATCTCAATGCCGGCTTGATAGCTATTGTTATAAGAAAATTCGCTGAAGGCATTTTCATCCCAACTGCTCCATAGTCTAGGGCACATGCCCTCAACATGTCTTCCGTAATTTGATTAGTCCTTTCTGCTTGTCCATCGGTTTGAGGATGAAAAGTCAGATCAATTCCAACCTCGCTCACAATGACTCATGTAGTCTCCAAAATGGGAAGTGAATTGAGTTCCCCTATCAGACACAATACTCTTGGGCACACCATGTAGACATACAATTCTACTCATGTAGATTTTGGCTAACTTGGCACTTGTATAAGTTGTCTTCACGGGTATGAAATGAGCCACTTTAGTTAGGCGATCCACTACTACCCATATGGAATCATACCCTGACCTGGTCTTAGGTACTCCGGTAATGAAATCCATACCAATCTTGTCCCGCTTCCAATCAGGAATAGGTAGTGGTTGAAGCAAACCTGCTGGTTTCTGATGCTCTGCTTTTACTCTACTACACACATCACGCAAAGCAATGTTCGGCGATGTCCCTCTTAGCAGGCTGACTTCCACTTCCACTTCCATTACCACTGTGGTGGCTCTTATGTCCACTCTTGTGGTTCTTGTACTTGTCATTGTCATGATCATGTGATGCTTGTTGTCATGACGGTTGTGGTTGTAGTGCTTGTTGAATTTCCCATGCTTGTGGGATCCTGAGCTTCCACTGTCATCATAGTGAGATCGTTTGTGAGACGATCCCGAGTTGTGCTTGTCGGAGTGATTTCTCTTTCTACTCTCGACTTGCTTCATTTTGTTCTCTAATATTGCAGCCTTGTCACAGAGTGACTGATAAGTGGGAACATATGCCACAGCCAGTTGCAGATTCATCTCATCATTCAAGCCTTCCAGAAATTTTTCCTTTCTCTTGGCATCCGTGTCAACTTCATCCGGTGCATAACGCGCCAGATTGTTGAACTCTTCAATGTACTCAGCCACGCTACGATGGCGCTGCTTCAGATTGTGGAACTCTTTCTTTTTTAGGCTCATTATTCCTGATGAGATATGA
This sequence comes from Avena longiglumis, assembly GCA_030063025.1. Lineage (NCBI taxonomy): Eukaryota > Viridiplantae > Streptophyta > Magnoliopsida > Poales > Poaceae > Avena > Avena longiglumis. The sequence goes on along the minus strand of CP125973.1, from coordinate 551,732,109 downwards.
GCAGTGCGAAAGCCATCCTCAAAGATAGCCCAAGTCACCTCATCTATAGGAGTGGTGATCTGGAAGTTGTCCCACCAAGTGGCGGCTGGCCCTTGCAGCAGATGTGCTGCAAATCTGACTTTTTCAAAGATCCGCAGCCCACGTTACTAAGTCCTTGTTTACGTAACGTAGCCAATCATTGGCCACCATGGGATCACCGTCCCCAAGAACTTAGCTGGCCTCAATCACAAAAAATATGGTGAGCATATCAAAGCGGAGGGTTGTTATTGTTATTGTTGTTATTGTTGTTGTTATTGGGGTTGTTGTTGTTGTTTTTGTTTTGGTTCAATGAATGTTGTCATCATCTGATCATCACTGCTTTGAGCAACCATCATTTGTTGCATTTCGGTGTGATGTTGTTGTTGTTGTTGGGGTTTATGCGACGGGAGGCATCCGTGGTTTGTTCAAATAAAGATAAGAATGAGATACCCATAGATGTTTTCATGCACATTACATCACATAAGCAAACACATAGCATGCAAAGACAAAGATAAAAGTTCAACAACAAGATAATAATTTCTCAAAGTAAAACACACAAGTATCAAGCCATCCACATGTCGGATGGTCCAATAACAAGTTCTCAAATAACAAGTACGATAATAAAAGATAAACGAGTAGTCAAATCTACTCATCAAGATCAATCTCTCCTCGACAAAGGTAAGACCGCGCTTCCATCGCGGTCTTGTTCTTCTCAATGGTAGTGGTCAAGGACTCAATCTTGGCGAGAGCCCTCTTCCGGGAACGGTTTCTATCACCGTCTCGCCGCTGTCTAGCTCAAGTCCTTGACCGCAGTTCTTCACCATGTCCGGATCTTCTTGTTCCTATCCCGACACGCTTTCTCGACTCTTGAACTTCCTGCCCGGTCTCGAACTTCGCCCATTTCCTTGACTATCTGGCCCCGCGTAAAAGCTTGTCCTTCTCGAAGCTGCACTGGAGCTCGCACATCGAAAGCATGACATTGGTCCTGGCCTGTGTCCACGCTCCTAATGAGAGACTCTAAGTCCCGGAGGTATAGGCGATCGGCTCATGGGCGCCCCTCGAGTCGCCCTCAAGTCGATGGACTCTCCATCCTCATCACGCCTTCCAAGACGTGGAAGTGGGTGCCTCTCACGTCGGGAGTGTCGCCCCAGCACGCCCCATCGTGTCTGCATAACTACCTCCATGCCTCTCTCCCCGCCATCGCATAAGCTTGAAGACGATGGCCTCCGTAGTAGGCCTGTCAAGGCCCCGGCTGGTTCACCTTGAAGCCCTGCAGGTCCTTCCTCTCGAACTTGGTGAATGGATGCACCATGATGGTGGGAAGAGGGAGATTGAGCAAAGTGGTAAGCTCAACGATACGAGGACCAAAGCGGTAACCTCGAACTCCTCAACAAGGTCGATGGTAATAGGCATCTATTTATAAGATAGAAAAGTTAGAACAACACAATTTAAGATAAAACAAAGACAAACATCACATACATACCCTTGGAAAACAAAATCACACAAGTCATGCATACATGAATCCATTACATCAACCAAGGTCCAATCTTATTTAAGGTATCAATTTGGAAAATAAGGTGATAGGTGGTGGTCCAACTAACTAAGCACGCTTACAATCCTATCTCACCGGATCTGCTATCACAATGTTCCTAGAAGCAATCAGCCTATCTTGCTCACATGATTCCATCACTAAGTCTATAATATCTCCTCTTAAGGTTTGGTTGGTGGCTTCCAACTCTTGGGTAAGTTCCTTCTCTTTTATCAAGTCTTTTTGGAGGTTGAGCATTCTGCACTTGACTCTTGCACTAAGTTCTTTGATAGTCCTCCAAGATGCTTCTCTTGCTGACTCAAAGAATGTGGTGTGCACCACTGTGTTGGTGTACATGCAGAATCCTTTTTCTTTGTGGTTGTCTTCCTTGTTTTATAGAAGTGAAGTTGCACCCACCAGTACTCAACTCCTTCATCCATCACTGGAAAGCCTTTATACACAACTGCACCATGTATTTCCATTGCCACCATGAGGTCCTTGAGAATTTTGGGAAACTCAGTCTCACACTCCAAGGTCATGGTCGTGAGTGGTCCTTTCTTTACGGCTTTGTTGATGGAGTTCATCTACAAATAGAGATGAGAAAGAGAAGATTAGAAAAGTTTACGAGAAGAATAGACAAGTGTAGAAGTAGTTGAAATTTTTTCCTTAGTGGTTTCCAATCCTAGGGTCATAATCCTACATGCAACACAGTGCTCTGATACCATCTGTAAGATCCCTCCTTTGTAAAGGAAAAGGATCCCTGTGATTGCAATGCTAGTCCCTGGATCATTGCTAGCATCCATGCTTAAGATGAAGTACACATATACAAAGGTCATTTATTACATCCATTCCGTAGATAAAACATAGTCTTTACAACTCAAGGCCATAGGCCTAATACAAGAGTTTGAATAAGTAAATAAACATAAGTCTTCATCTTCATGTGCCATGTGCAAGCATGTTGAGTGTAGACTCATGACACCTAATCATCATCGGAGTAACCTGCAACATCACAAGTTACAGCCACAATGGGTCAATACTTTGGAATAGTATTGGCAAGTGATACCTTAGTAAATTTTAAGTGGACTATATTACTATGTGCATTTTGGCTAAGTGTAGCTTGGCTTGCTTTGCTCAAAATAGGTTTTTCCTATTAGTTGAAATCACTAAGTTTTTCTTTGTCAAAACTTTTCCCAAAAAACCATCAATAGACATTGAGGTCCTTCACCCTTGTTCACCCACAAGTTTTACTTAGAAGTTGGAGTGATGAGATTCTTAATAGATTACATGTCTTGATGCTCAAGTTGTCCATTTCCATGGACTTGGCTAAGTACTTAGATTTTCCATCTGCAGAGGTTGTGCACTTTCCCCACCAGACTTGGTTTCCCAAGACAGGACCTTTCAGAAGCCTTTCCTTAGACCAAATGGACGCGCTCCAACCTATCATTCCCACTACCACCAACTGTCCAAATGGCTAAGTTCTAGCAACTTATGTGATCCAGGCAGAGCCCATATTGCCAAGTGGCTGCACTATAAGATTCTCAACACTTGGCCTCTAAAATCCCTTTGTGCCTGGGTGGCATACCACAAGTGAGATACACAAGGTAAACCATGTCCATGGGCCTTGTGTAACCACTCAACCAAAAACCACCATTCAAGTCCCATTCCACCCAGGAGATTCATTGACTTAGTTGTTTTATTAAGAAAAACATAAGTCAAAAGACTTAGAAATATTTTCATCATAGCATGTATATACTTTACCAACCCTTGTTTACTACTAGCTAGACTAAGCATGTCATAGTAACTTAACTTAGGAATTTCCTAGCAATTCTATATCTACATAGGATTTCCCAACATGGCATTTGGCAAAAAATAGTAACATGCAAGACTTAGCAAAATATTTCTAATGCTTGTATAAAACATAGGATGGAAATATTCATGAAGTACCACTTGCCTTGGTAATGGGCGAGTAGCACTCTTCACAATCATAATCACTAGCACCAAAATCTACACAAAATGGTAGAACAAAATTACACACAATTCATATACAAACATAAATATATGCATGCATGCAAAAGCTAAGTGATGATTTTTAAAACTCCACCAAGCAAGTGCATAGTACTGATCCATAAGAAAGTCAAAATTTTCCAAACCAAGTTTATTTAGCACTAAAACAAAATCTTAAACAATTTCTATACTCAAAATAGCCTTAAACAAGTTTCAGCAAATAAAGTCATTTTAACAGAAACTTTTCACTAAACACATTGCATAAACAGAAAGGGCTTGTCTTCCTGATTCCAACGGTATAAAATTTGCAAAAATCTAACGTGGAATTCAAAAGTTATAGCCTAATCAAATTTGAATCCAAATCTGCTTTAAACCTGCTTTAAACTATAACCCTAGCCACGTGTCTTAATTTTATCGGGCGCTGCATCGTCACCGATCACGCACGCGAGCCGAGGATCTAAGAGGCGATGCACGATTCAGATCGAAACATAACGGTTCGATAAGTGGACTAATCGCTACCGGATCCGGATGTGATGGCTACCATCTAACCAAAAGCGGCGCTAGCGAAGCGATCGGTGGCGGCGCCTGTCAGCGGCGCTGCATTCTAGGTCATGCGGAGTGAGGGAAGAAGCTACTGTAACTGCAGCAGTCAAGCTCAAGGTGGTGATGGCTTGGGAAGGGCGACGAGGTCGCGGAGACCTCACGGAGTTCGCGAACGCTTGGGTGCGGCTATCGCCGACGCTGGCGAGGTTCTCATGTCGCTAAGTCAAAAGGAAGATACGGTTAGATGCGCAAGACGATGGGGATCCTAATCGCACGCAGAGGGCAAGGCGGCTGGTACTTACGGGAGAGGTCACGGAGTTCAGGCAGAGAGCTACGCCATTGAAGTCGATCAGAGATACAAGTATCAAAGTCATGACATAATTAACCAAGTTTTGGAACAAACACAAGAATGACAACTATGCTCTCAAGAAGGTGCTCATAGAATAAGTGGTGACTCAACAAAGTTGGTGAAAACGATTTTGGAAAAGTTTGAAAGGCTTCCAAATGCTGAAAGGAATGTACTCATTAGCTTTGAGATCTCATTGCCCCTATCATAGGCATCTTTATGTGGTTAAAGTGAAAGTGAGGTCCACTCTGAATTATATGCTCGATGCACCATATACTAGAAATCCCAAGTCCCTTGAGTGCGAGGGCCACCATACTACTCAACTTTGGGTCCAGTAAGTTCTTTTCATTGTAAGTATTTGCATATCATCGAGAACCGCTAACGGGTACCCTTGGCACATGGTACAGAGCTTTCCCATAACCAAAATGACAAGGCAAGCGCATAATGAGCATCTCAAAGAATCTTTTATTTAGTATATGCATAGTTTTTATTGAGGATGCTTCATAGATGACTCACTATGGTGATGTTGCAAGTTTCCACCATGATTAGGCATGGCTTAGGCTAGCCCAGCGCTTTCTAACACGTATCACAAACTCCATGGACTCACAAGTCCCCTATCATTTCGCATCGCTGACATCCGCAAACAAAAGAGCAAGGTATCAACTAGATATAAGTATATCTAAAAGGTGTTAAAAGCATTCCCATGACAAGACGTTGGCTCACGACTCAAGATATAATAAGCAAGCATATAACTTTCATGGACTAGTCACAATGGTTCAGGATTATTAAGTGCACATAATAAAGTGTGCCATCAAGTTCGTGAGAGCTTTACTAACTAATTTTCTCAAAACAGATAAACATTTTATTTTGAAGAAAACACGGCATATAGAATATGCAATCAAGTAGCAAATGATGCTAATAGGTAGGTATGGTGGACACAGATGGCAATATTGGTTTTAGGAGTTGGATGCACAGTAGAGCACATACTCAAAGGCAAGTGAAGGCTAGCAATAGAGAGGGAGCAACAAACAAGAGAGCAATAGTGTCATAATCATGCTTGCAACAAAAGGACTAACTATGGCATGAAAGTGATACAAGAACTCGAGACAAAATAAATCATCGAGGCTTACTGACTATTGATTAGTCATATGCATGCGTGAGCATGTGCCAATTCGATTCACATGAATAGTCAGAGGAGGATACCACAATATCATACCAAAGTATGAATAAAACAATGAAAGCAAAAATTCATATGACATGCTACACCATATTAGCAAGTCGAGCTAATCATAGACAAGCAAGAACTACTAAGCATCCATAATGACATACACCTTACACAAATAGGCTAAGCATGCTCACAATGATGAGTATATGTACAAAAAATGAAACAAATAGAGTTACAGCCTCTTACCACACCTCGAGTTGTCTTAATCTTCATTATTGCCCTTCACTTGTGTGACTTGAATAATTAACATGAAAACCAATATCCACTGAGAACGGCCAAACCCTGCAAAGAACTCACAAAACCAAAGAAGAACAACAAATATTTTTGGTGTTTTCGATTTTTTAGAAACAAGCAAACAAAAAAACCGAACAAAAACAAAGCAAACCAAACAAAGCAAAATATTTTTGGATTTTTCTTTTAAGGCAAACCAAAGCAAAGAAACAAAGAAACAAACCAAGAGAAACAACGAAAATATTTTTGGTATTTTTTTGGGTTTTTAGAAAGAAGAAACAAAAAACAGAAAAGAAAGCAAAACAACGGATATACAAAGAACCGACCGAACATGATATATATATATATATGAGTGTGATGTCGGTCTACCTCCCCCCAAGCTTAGGCTTTTGGCCTAAGTGGGGCTCAATCCCATGGTGCCCAAGTATATGCACCTCCGTAGTATGTCGAGGAAACTCCCTTGTCCTGGTATGAGCTCGAGGCCTCCCCTGTGTAATGTACAACAGGGTCATATGTGGGTGCTCCCCCTGATAGTTCCTGTGGAAGTTGAGAAAGTGCAGCTTGTCATCCATCTCTGCCTTCGTGCGTGACCAAGGTCCCTGAGAAATACTGAACAAAGTGGTTTGGGGTAGAGGGATCTCTCTCTTCCCTGTCAGTAAACAGCATTCTATAAACCAAGTTCTCAAGAGTAGAGCTAGAGGTGACAAAGTGGTGCACCTTCATGGCAGGAAGATCAAGTCTCCGAGGAGCCAAAACTGTATCATGTGGATCAACAGCAATGCCCAAGGCAGCAGCGATACGAGTAGCAATAATTCCCCCATAGATGGGTCCCCTAGCAGCGAAGCGACGAGTAATGAGGGAACCAAGATTATACTTGTCCTCACCATAGAGCGCAACAGATAAGAAGGCCAATTGATAGTTGGATATATTACTCGTGTTCTCCCTACCAAGAACACTGGTGGTAAGATAGTAGGTGAAGTACCTGATGGCTGGGAGTTGAATGTTCTTTATCTTCCCTCGAGCTCATGTCATCATCATTGGTTATTCCTCGATAGTTCCAACAAATCAGCGGAAGAGCTGTAATATTCTTTGATGACCCCTTTGTACCAAGTCCCAAGGCCTTGCAAAAGTCCTTCAATGTCATAGAATGAGCCCTTCCATAAAGTCCGAAAGTCATGTAAGAACCGAACAAACTATTGGTGAAGGAGAAACTATCCATAAATGTTTTAGTAAGTGAAGCATATTGTGTACTCTCATCCCGCATGAAACTTGTTAGACCATCCTCTCAATCAAAGCCATGAAATCATTAAGAATCCCAAAGAACAAGCAAGAAAGTTTGACAAGGAAAGGTGGAGGGGCACGATCCCTTCATCTCCTCGTCACCAAACTGCGGAGTGATAAGACCCTCATTGTATGAGGGTCTAGAGCTTAGATGACCTTGGGAGCCTTTGCCCTTCTAGGTGCATCACTCTCAAAAATGTCACCAAAGGTGTGGTAGTCCATGACTTCTCTTTGCTGAAATTTAAAACAACCATCAAACCAAGTGATTTCTAAGTTGATAAATGATGAGCAACTACTATAGGAACTTGCTAGAGGACTACACATGCATCAAAACAAAGTTTCTAAGCATATAACAAGCATGCAAGCTCAAACAACCTGTCACCTACAAATGAGAAAATACTCAAGTTACAATCTACCAATCACAAATCTAATTGATAAGTGGAGGAGGCACATACCAAGGAACAATCCTTCCAAAAATCAGCACTTGAGATGGGCTGAACAAGGAGATCAAAAATCGCGAGCAAGAACAGCAAGAACTCTAGCTTGAGCAAGTTTTTCGGTGTTTTTGGGAGAGAGAAAGAAGGTGGCTTTGAGGAGGCAGCCTGGAGGGGCCCAGGTGGGCCAGACCCTCCTAGGCGACACAAGTGGTGGGCCCGCGCCTACCACAGGTGTGGGGCCTAGGTGGCCCCTGGTCACCTCTGCTACCTCTCCGCCTTTTTTCGAGGAAAAATATTTTGAATTTTCCGAAACTTTATTTTTGGCCAATTTTCAAGGTATGAAAATTGATTTTCTCATAAAGCTTTTCGTAGAAGCAAAAAGCAAACCAAAAGACAAACTATAGGAGCTCTAAGAAACTCAAACAAGCAAACATCTAGCAAAACTAAAGCTAAAGCAAAGACTAGGAAGGAGAAAGGAAAAAGAAAGCAAGTATAACTATTGAAACATTGTTTTGTTCATTAAAATCCTTTTGTTAACAAGGTTGATCAAGTCTTGTTACCAAAACAATCTTAAATGAGACAAAACTTTGTATTCCACAAGGTGATTATGTTACCTCATACTTGATAGCAGTGGTCACTATCATAATATTTTCAAAATGTTCTACTGGAATCGGACAATATATTTCTCCAACCTTGATGCCTTCAATATTTTCAATAGAATTCAGCAATAGCTCTTAACAACCTTCTTGGGGAAATAGACAAAGGTGATCTTTGTCATTAATATTGAATGTTACTTTTCCTTGATTACAATTGATGACAAAGACCGCAGATAAGAAAAGGTCTCCCAAGAATAATAGACATATTATCATCTTCGTGCATTTCAAGCACAACAAAATCATTAAGACCATGCAATTATGAGCAAATTGAACAGAACATCCTCACATATACCAACAAGAATAGTAGTTGACTTATCGCCCATTTGCAAAGAAATATCAGCTGGTATCAACTTTTCTAACTCGAGTCTCTTGTAGAGAGAAAAAGGCATAACACTAACTCCAATTCCCAAATCACATAAAGCGTTCTAACATAATTATTTTTATTGGAGCAAGGAATAGTTGGTATACCCGATCACCAAGTTTCTTTGGAACCTTACCATTGAAGGAGTAATTATCAAGCAAGTAGAGATCTCCTCATTAGAAATCTTCCTTTTATTAGAGACAATATCCTTCATATACTTTGAATAAGGAGGCAATTTAATAGCATCAGTTAAAGGAATTTGCAACAATAAAGGTTTCATCCACTCATAAAACTTGTTGTAGTGTTCCTCCTCCTTTGACTTGTGTTTCTTACTGTAACATCCCTAAAATCATGATTTCAAAGATTGCATATCATTCATGCATGCATATAGAATTGAGATCAATTTCAAAACTCATTTCAGAAAAACAGAAGCACATAGTGCTATCATTTTATGTGAGCAAACTTAAATCAAATGGCCATCCCCATTTGAGAGTTTGAATGTTTTAAACCTAGATTTTTTGTCTTCCTTGTTGAATGGATTGAGTGTGGAAATTGAACCAAGCTTTACAAAATGGAAATGGTTTCAAAAACCATTTTTCAAACATTTGCCAATCAAGTGCAAAGTCCCTGTTATTTTGTTTCTCCAAAAATGACCAAGCACTTTACAAAGTAACCACATGGTTTTATGCCTAGATTTGAGACAATTGCCAAAACCCCGAAATATTTGGATTCAAAAAGAGCTGAATTCATTTTGAAAACCATTCCCGAAAAATCAAAAACAGAAAAAGAAAAGAAATAAAGAAAGGAAGGGCCAGCGCCCTATTCTAGCCCAAGAAGAGGCAACCGCCCAGCTAGCCCTTCCAGCTCCCACCCTACTTCTCTCGCTGGCTATTTCCTTTCATACTTTCGCACTTGTAGACGCGAACTTTGCAGCTATCGCTAGCCGTCAGCCCCTGGACCCACCCCTGCCTCGTTTATTGCAGTCATGGGGCAGTTCCCATCCACGTCATCGTCTTCTTCCCAAATCCTTAGCACGAAGACTCCGCCGCATTGCCCGTTCTTTGCCTTGATTCCGTAGAGGTAAATGGTATTGATTCCCATGGGCGTTTCTTGTCGTAGCCTACGGCTATATAATCCCACTCTCTCGCGACCATTTCCCCTCAGAAACCAATTCCTCCTTCACGCCACCAGGCTGCCCACGCGCTTCGCTCGCGCGAGCCGCTGCTCCGACTTCCGACGACCGCGCCCGACGAATTCAGAATGAAGCTCCGTGTTTCCCTCACGCTTACGACTCCATGCTATCACGCTCGCTCGGCAACTTCTTCTTGCGCATCCACCGACATGCGCCTTGTTTTGCTCTGCGCGCGTGTAGCAACCTCGGATGCATATCTTTACGTCTAGTCTTCATGTGAACTTTAGAGGTGCCTCAGCGTTTATATTGTGCTCTTCAAACAAAATCAAAAGCAGATACCACTCTATCATACCTTATTATGGAGCATTGCAATGTTGCTTTTATGTTTATGTTTCATGCTACTTATTATTATTGAGTTGGTTTCTCTTCATAGCTTACCAATGACTATTGAGGTTATCTTAGTTGCATACTCTTTATTATGAATTGTCTAAGCATCTACTCCCTATGCTTGATGAATATTTCCATCATATGAAGCAAAGTGATTCGTGAAAGTTCTTTTATACCTCGGTTTTCAAGCCCCGAATTGCTTGAGGACAACAATAAGCTAAACTTTGGGGGGGAGTTGATACGTCCAAACGTATGTAATTTCTCGAACACTTTGCTATTGTTTTCCTCTAAACTTGTGTGTGATTTGGATACAACTAATATGGGACATCGTTTTCGCCAGCATAATTACCTTGGTGTCTTGTTTTGTGCGTAAAATGAACTATCAGGAAAACTTCCGAAAATATGCCAAAACTACTTCTACCCGAGAAGATCCCACACACGGGCAGAAAGAGGGAGGCGGAGGGGAGGCACTGAGGGGCCTAGACCCACACCCGAGTAGCGCGCCCATGACCCACACGATGCACAGGGGAGAGTTTGGCCACCAGGTAGCAGCTTCTCGGCCTCGCTCACGCGATCCTATAAGAATCCCTTGCTGCCTTCGACCTAAAAACTGTGGGGGTTGATATAAGTTTTCCAGGAAAGAGTTCCGCCTCCCTTGCATGGCCGCCACCAAACCAAGATTCGGAATCCGTAAACTCGTTCGGCACCTGCCGGGACAGTGCCAGAATTTGGATAGGATCATCTCCATAAGTCATCACCAGCGCTGTCTCCATCAACCACCGATGTTTCCCTCATCCATGAGTAGAGTAATCCCCCATTGTAGGGCTTGGGTATGGCAGGGGATTGGATGGAGTTCTATCATGTAATCGAATAAGATCTATTCACGGGCATAGTGCCTAGTATCTCTATTAGTGCTATTTTGACTTTGTTGTGCAACTTGTTATGCTTAATGTTTGTCACTATGGCCCGAAGTGCCATGATACCGAGATCTGAACTTATTATTGAATCATTATGATAGTCATGCATATCATTGTCCATATCCAAAGGCCCCAAAGTGGCGTAGAATTGGGGACAATCGGAGGGGATGGCTATGGTGTAAGGATCACATGTGTTTCACTGATGTTAGCCTTAATGCTTTATAGGTGCTCTATTAAAAGGAGCACCTTAATTGCTAGTAGTTCCTAGAGGCCCTTGCCGCTGCTGTAAGGCTGGGTACAGATGAGAAGATGTTGTGCAAGTTCTCATTACGAGCATGTGACTATATTTGGAGCACATGCCTAGGATTGTTTAGTACTTGGATGCTTATTATTATTTATACGCAATGCCCAAGTTATTTGAAGTTATATGTTTGAGACTCAAATCCATGCAACGCTCGTCCATCCATCCCTATGCCTACCGCTAATCCGAACTGATTTGTTATCACATTATTATTATTAAGCTACTGCTTTCATCATTGTCGTTGCTTTGTCTGTTAAGCTACTACAAACCGTTGCTACACTAATAAACTTCCGTGAGCAAGAACTATTGCTGTGCAGTTGCGCTTGAACCGAGGAACCCGTTGTTAAGGCTTGAAAGTATTCTTTGGCTCCCCTTGTGTCGAATCAATAAATTGGGTAATACACCCTCAAAGACCGCCATTGTGATCCCCTATACTTGTGGGTCATCACACCATGGCGTATATTTACTGTCACTTTCACACACATGGGGAGATATAAGGCTGGGAGATCTCAATCAAGCACTTGAGTAGCAGAGAAGATCTACTTGATTACAAAGCTCATGACCACAACAAGATCATGCATAGAGAGAGAGATGAACACATAGCTACCTCTAGTAGAGCCCTTGCAAATGCAATGCATCCACCTTTGCACCCCTAACGGCTCCTTTTGGCTTGTTTTGCCTCCTCCATATAAAAGCCTCCTCCTTCTTCCTTGGTCCTAGTTGGTCGTGCATTTTCTTTCTCCTCCATTGTTTTTCCCTTCAAGAGCTTGCATCTCCCTCCATTCCTTTCTATATTTCTTGAACTCCCTTTTGAGGGGATTTGAAAGGGAGATCTAGATCTACAACTCCACCAATCCATGATCTCCTCTAAGTGAGGGAACATCTTGGGATCTTGATCTGGATACTTTTGTGGTTTTCCTGTTCTTTATCTATTATTCTCCCAATAGATTTTGTAGCTTGGTGAAATCGTGTAGAGAAGAATTTGAGCACTTCGTGTTTTTGTCCACCATGCGTTAGGTGTATGGATTTGAGTTCTCTCTATAGAGAATCGATTGGTGAAATCAAAAGAAGATTATTACTCTTCACTATTGCTCCAAGTGTCTCTCTTTCCAAAACTTAGAAAACTAAAAACACAAGTGCTCTATAGTGGATCTTTCTCAAGCATTCTATTAATTGGAGGCCCTCAAGTGTCCTATAGTGGATTGTTTTGGTGCATGTCATGTGGCCAAGTGCCTCAAGAAAATAGGGTGAGCCTTTTTGTGCCATTAGTGGATTACCACCCACTCCTTAAATGAAACATATACTTCCGTATCGACAAGAAGAACTTTAGGATAAATCACTTCATGTGCCTTGCTATTTTATACTTGATCTCCAAAGTGTTATATGCACTTCATTTTGCTGATAGCCTTTAGCTTGAAGTTATTTATCACCTTTATCACATGGTCTCCCTATCTTACTTGGCATAAAGTTGTTAGGTGTACTAGGTTTTGTGCTTGACAAGTTAATGTTTTATTCCACATTATTCAAGCTTTATCGTAAAGTGTTTTTAATCTGCTTTATTCATCCCTATAGGAGGTAATCCATTATCTTTCGATTTTTCTTCTTCATCTCTCTCTCTATGAGTATTAAGCAAACCCCTCACGCCTAGTCTAAGCACTTTGCCTCGTCTACGATCATTGCTGATTTTTTGCCTAGTACTCATGATCCAACGTTCTTTGTCCATCTTCTTATCATGGTGAGGACTCTTCTTCTTCTTCTATATGTTGATGACGCAGTCATCACTGAGAACCAATTTTGTACATTGCCTTTGTCCAGCACTCATCTTAGTGAGTAGTTTTCTTAATAATACGATCTTGGTCATCGTGCCACTTGGTGGTATTACCACCTCCTTAAATGGAAACATACTTCCGGAACTTTAGGATAAATCTTCGCCTTCATGTGCCCTCGATTATTTTTTATACTTGATCTCCAAAGTTATGCACTTCCCACTTTATGTGATGGCCTTTGTGCTTGGAAGTTATTTATCCCTGCTATCACATAGTTCCCCTATCTTGCTTGGCATAAGTTGTTGGTGCACATAGGTGTACTAGGTTTTGTTTTAGTTAAATTAGTTTTATTCCACATTTATTCAAGCCTTTATCGTAAAAGGTTTTTAACGCCTATTCATCCCCTATAGGAGGCATCCATTATCTTTTAGGTTTTTCAGTTTTTTCTTCTTCATCGCCGCTCTCTCTCTCTCTATGGTATTAAGCAAGCCCTCACGCCCTAGTCTAAGCACTTTGCCTCCATCCCGATTTGCTGCTGATTTTTTGCCTTGCTTCAGTACTCATGATCCAACGTTCTTTGTCCATCTTTCTTATCATGAGTTCTTCTTCTATATGTTGATGACATGATCATCACCGGAACTTTACATTGCCTTTGTCCACCATCTTAGTGAGTAGTTTCTTATGTACGATCTTGGTCATCTTCACTACTTTCTTAGGATTAGGTTCTTCTACCTCTGATGGCTTCTTTATTTCCCAACAAAAGTATATCTAGCATCTGCTAGCTCATTGTTCACCCCCATTGTTTTGATGGTGAGCCTTTGTCTGATGCGTTATCCTCATCTTGTTGGGAGTCTTATCTATCTACCTGTCACTCGTCCATATATTTCCTTTCGTATCCACATCATGAGTCATCAGTATGTTTCTAATCCCAAATCCTGAGACAGATGATGGAGAAGCTCTACAGAATGGGGACCATCATAACCTTGCACTAGGATGCTAGGTCCAATAGTGTTAAGAGCTCAAGATCGGTACCAATGAAATTTTAGATAACATCTCAGCTAAAGATGGAAGTACCCTCTCGCCCGGGTTAAGGAGGAAACATACCTTCGCCACTCCGCGAAAGACACTGAACCAACTCCTCACTCGGATCGGATCTCCAACGTGTGCGCGACGGCTACAAAGAGCCAGGGGCTCAAACATCGCCGCCTAGGCCCAGCGTGGCAAGGCATTTGGTACTGAATCCATGTATTACTTGACCGATCCTAGTAGGCTGCCCGAACAAGTCCTCCACACTTGATCGAACACCCAGGGCTGCACGTAGGGCACTCCATACCGAATACAACGCTACCATTTTAACTTGTTCCCCCTTTTTTTAACGCATCCTGGTGATATGATTGGAGAGTAAGGGAGGCATGCTCTTACCCCGGCATAGACGACGTCGAGCAAGCTCCACTGAAAATGATGGGTCACGTGGCTACTAACCCGCATCGACATGATCCTCTAAACTAAAACTTGTGTGCTCTCAGTCTATCTGGACCAAAAATCTGCGGTAACGCCAGATCCTTCCTTCACCTAGGTTGGGTTTGGCCACTCCTAGTTACATTTGACTAGTGAGGACGGGTATATGGATACCGCGAGTGACAACAGGCCGTCGCGGGATCGAAGCTCACTTCGATATCTTAAAATCTCGTTGTAGGTCTCAAAAACCGCCTGCACATGTTGGTCCCATGGAGAAAGGCGATCACCACAGAGACTCCACATGAACCCGCCCGTGCACTTTGGACGTCCTGGTATGAAACCCGGCGGCATCGCCCGGAAGGCAAGTCCACCCATCCTGTCTCCCGGGGTCTAGGCACCCTGGGTAGAGGGACGCGTGACAGAGCAGATAGCTTGCCAGCGATGCTTGACCTATGCGGCAGGCTACGACTGTTGTGAGCATATCCCTATGCTTGTAGGACGTGACATCGTCCTGCCACGTAGAATCCATGCACGCCATGCTCGACCGCGTGGTGTGACTATACCTGAACATGTTCATCAACCCTTGTGCTGTCCCCTTTCTATTATAAAAGGAGGCCCATGTCACTTGAGGGAGGGGAGATTTACAGGCTAGATCCTTCCCAGAAGGAACCTTGTAATTGTGATCATTCACCGGATAGTCGAGTAGTTGTAGGATGTAGAGATTACATGCCACATGTGTGCCACCACGTATGGGCGGGCGTAGGTGGTCGCAGCTAACTTACCTGTAAGGCACCACATAGTGGTGCGCCACAGGTATGTTGCCTGCACCAACTCCACACTTCCCCCAAGTGGATCACCTTTTAAGTTTTTTAAAAACCAAAAGAAAATAATAAATACTTCAGAAAATAAAATCCTTTCACATGTAGGTAGGTAATGTGGTCTAGTTTGTAGGAAAAATAACAAACATAAATTTGAATTTTTCTGCAAAAAAGGTCATGTCACCATAAAACGGCCATAACTTTTGCATGCAATATAAAAAATGTTTAATATATCAAATTGATGAGTACGAAATTTTGCCGCTGTCGATGGGCTCGATTGATTTGTAGAGCCTCGTTAGGAGACCCAGTGAGCAAGGTGTGATGAGCAAGCTGGCAAGTTTTCCCTCGCTTATGAAACTAGGGTTATCGAACCAAGAGGGATCAAGAAAACAACTCCAAGGTGTTGCTAGCAATTTGGAATCCGCACAAAACAAACTCAAGACTTTGTTTCAACTTACAAGTGAGGTTGTCAATCTCAATCGGTTTGTCAAAATAAAGGATTAAAGGTATAGTGTGAAAGGTAATGGTTGCTTGTAAACAGATGTGAGTAACAATAGATGATGTATCAATGGTAAAAAATTGGACCGTCCATAATTCACTAGAGGTGTTCTCCTTAAGATAGATAACATGTTGGGTGAACAAATTGCAGCGGGGCAATTGACAGACTAAGAAAGATATAACAATGCAAATACTAGACATCATGATTCCTATGAGATTTGATTGGGCATTACAACAATATACATAGACCGTCATCCAACTGCATCTATGACTAATAATCCACCTTCAGGTTATCATCCGACCCCCCTCCTGTATTAAGTTGCAAGCAGATAGTCGCATTAAACAATGTGTGTAAACTAAACAATACAATTGTTCCATGAACAAAAGATTGTTGGTTTCTCCCTAGTAGCAACAACACATCTACAACCTTAGAGATTCCGGTCACTTCCCCAGATTACTAGAGGCATGAACCTACTATTGAGCATAAATACTCCCTCTTGGAGTCACTAGCATCTATTTGGCCAAGATAGCTACTAACGGAGAGCATGCAAGATCACAAAAAACACAGACATGATAGAATCAATAATCAACATGAAATGATAGAATCTATAATCAATCTTACATAGTATCTCAATATCCATCGGATCCCCGCAAACACAACATGTATGATTACAAATAGATGATCTTGATCATGAGCAGACTCACAAGATCTAAAACATGATAGCCAAAGGAGGAGAAACAACCATCTAGCTCAGTATGGACCCATAGTCCAAGGGTGAACTACTCACGCATCATCGAGGTGGCATGGTGATGAACAAGGCTCGAATGATCTCTCCCTCCGGCAGGTGCCGAAGAGCTCGCATCCCACCTAGGGACGATGGTGGCGGCCACTCTGCTTTCGTGGAGAGGGGACTTAGGGTTTCTGCATCGGGGGGATTTTATAGGCGAAAAGGCGAGACAGGAGGGCGTCCAGGGGGCGCACACCATAGGGCGACGCGCCCTAGGGTGGGCCCGCGCGGCCCTAGGGTGTGGCCACCCTGTGGCCCCCCTTTGGCTGCTGATATGCCCAAAACGTATCTACTTTCCCGAACACTTTTGCTATTGTTTCTCCTCTAAACTTGTATGATTTGGATACAACTAACTCGGACAAACGCTGTTTTCAGTAGAATTACCTTGGTGTCTAGTTTTTGTGCAGAAAATCAACTATGAGGAAAAATCCCGGAAAATATGCCAAAAATCATATTTCACCACAAGACTCACAGATCCAGAATACAAGACGGAGTGGGGCCCTGGGGGGGCACACCACTAGCCGATGGGCGAATCTGGCCGTGCACAGAGGGTGCCCTAGGCACCCCTCGGCCTCCTCTTGCCTATAAGATGCCTCTTAACCTAAAACCGAGGGTCGACGTTTTTCGTAAAGAGTTCCACCGTGTCACCACCACCGAAACCGCGATTGAACCGGAAACTCAGCTCGGCATCTTCTTTGGGAACGGGAATTTGGAGAGGATCATCGCCATCGTCATCACCAATGCCTCTCCATCAACCATATATGTTTCCCTCATCCATGAGTGAGTAATCCCCCGCTATAGGCTATGGGGATGGTATGGATTGGATGAGTTCTATCATGTAATTGAATAAGATTATTAGGGCATGGTGCCTAGTATCTCTATTCGTGCTATTTGAATTTGTTGCAACTTGTTGTGCTTAATGCTTGTCACTAGGGACCGAGTGCCATGATCTCAGATCTAAACTTATTATTGATTCATTATGATAGTATTTTTTGTGATCTTATCTGCAAAGTTGTACACATATCATCGTCCGGATCCAAAGGCCCGTGTAAATTGGGATAACTTCGAGGAGATGGCTGTGATGTGAGGATCACATGTTTTCACAGAGTGTTAATGCTTTTCTCGGTGCTCTATTAAAGGAGCACCTTAATTGCCGATAGTTCCTTGAGGCCCCACAACAGCGGGCGGGGACAAAAGATGTTGTGCAAGTTCTCATCGCGAGCACGTATGACTATATATGGAGCACATGTCTATGATTGTTTAGTACTTGGATGCTTATTCTTATTTATCTGTAATTGCCCTAGATCTTGAAGTTATATGTTTAGACTTGTCCATGCAACGCCTGTCCATCCATCCCTATGCCGATCGTGCTCATATCCTACTGTTTGCTACTACTATTACTATTGCTGTTGTTCTACTATTGTTGTTGCTTTGCTGTTGGCACTACAAAACTGTTGCTACTGATAAACTTGAGCAAGAACTATTTCCGGTGAGTTGTTAAGGCTTGCAAGTATTCTTTGGATCCTTGTGTCGAATCAATAAATTGGTTAATACCACCCTCGAAGACTATTGCGTTCTCCTGTACTTGTGGGTCATCAAGACTACTTTATTTGTAAGTTCACTTGGATCTATTATTGTTCACTACTACTCCTTTCATCATGGGTAAGTCTCGTGATGGAAAGTTTCCTATTTTACCATCCACTACAAGAAGAGGTACAATCCTAAACACATCTGCTGCTCTTGATTCACCGTTTGTTATAAGTAATCTTGTTACACCACCACCACATACACATGCTACACACACTGCTACTACTTCTGAATCTGAAACTTCTTCTGATACTCATGATGTTTCTTCTACTGTGCTTGATGAAAGTGGTTCATTAGGTCCTTTCCTAGATGCTACTATGACTAGACTAGGAAATACTGAAACTCCTAGTGAAGACACTATTACACATGTTAGCTCACCTGAGTCTAGTGAGAGATACAATATTAATGATGGTTACATTGAGTTGACTGGTGAATTTATTGAAGAGTGCTGAAACACACATGCTGCTAGTGCTATTAAGAGTCTCCTTAAGAGACGTACCATTATTCCTAAATTGTCCTCTGATTCTAAGTTTGCCACCTCTCCCATAGATATTAAAGATGAAGATTATGATTTCTCTCTTGATTTATCCTATTTAGACATTGTTGAGAAAGAACCTTTTTGTGGGACTGAGAATGAGAGTGTTGTGGCACATATGAATGAGATTTCCACTATGAGTGCTTTATTCTCTGATGATTTTAAGATGCGCAAGTACTTTGTTACAAAGATCTTCCCTTTTTCACTAAAAGGAGAAGCTAAAGCTTGGTTTAATAGATTACCTCCGGGATCCATTGATAGTCCTGATTGTTTGATTGCTTCTTTCTTTCAGAAATATTTTCCTCCTAGTGCTAGACATGCTGCTTTGCAGAAACTTTTTGATTTTAAACAGGGAGAAGAAGAGAAATTGCATGAGTCATGGACAAGGTTCGGTGCCTTGATTCATGCACATCCTGGGTGTCCATTGCCTAAAAATGAGCTTCTTGATATTTATTATAATGGACTAACTGATGATTCTAGGACATACCTAGATATTTTTGCTGATTGTGTTTTCAGGAAAAGAACTCCTATAGATGCTGAAAAAAATAATGGCTAAAATAAGCAAGAATTATGATGATTGGACTTCAACTGAGCTAAATACACCTGAGTCTATTACTCCTAAACCAGTTGTGCCTGAACAAGTTCCAACACCAACACCAAAGAAGAGGGGAGTGATTGCATTAAATGATGAAGTGATGAAAGAAGCCTAGAAATGTCTAAAGGAGAAAGGTATTAGAGCTGAATATGTGAAGAATCTACCTCCTATAGAAGAATTATGCAAGCCAATTTCCCACTCATATACTATTAAGGTACACTCTCCATTTTGATGAAGGTGATATTCCCTATGGTAAGCCTCCTGATCAATGCTTAGATGAACTTGACACATTTATAGTTAAACAAGGTAATTTTAATAAACAAAATTCATAATCATTTATTGGAAAACTCTAGAGCTATTAATGAGTTGAAAGATATTGTGGAAAGAACTGCTAATAATATTAAAATTCTTTGTAAACACTTTCAAATGGTTCAAACTAAAATTGATCAACTTTCTAAGGTACAAAAGGATATGCTAGTTAATGCCTCAGGAGATAAACATGCTTATGGAATTAGAACTAGGAGTGGTATAGCTACTCAAGATCCTTTATATCCTGAAGGACACCCTAAAAGAATTGAGAAGGACTCTCAACAAGGTGAAAGTAGTGGTAGTCCTCGTAAGAGAAAGAAAAAGAAACACAAAATAGTTGAGGAACCCTCTGAACCTGCTGTAGATCCTAATAGTATATATGTCATCTCGATCTTTGGCGAGAGTGGTATTGATAAAATGATGCTCCTGATAAGGAGGAAATTGAGGAAGAACCTGATAAGCACACTAAGAACACTAGGTACACTAAGGAAGATTTTATTGCTAAAAACATGGTAGTGAGAGAGAACCTTGGGTGCAGAAACCTATGCCTTTTCCCAATAAGAAACACAAGTCAAAGGAGGAAGAACACTATAACAAGACTTGTGAGTGTATGAAACCTTTATTTTTGCAAATTCCTTTGACTGATGCTATTAAGTTGCCTCCTTATTCAAAGTATATGAAGGATATTGTCTCTAATAAAAGGAAGATTCCTAATGAGGAAATTTCTACTTTGCTTGCTAATTATTCCTTCAATGGTAAGGTTCCAAAGAAACTTGGTGATCGGTATACCAACTATTCCTTGCTCTATTAAGAATAATTATGTTAGAAGCTTTATGTGATTTGGGAGCTGGAGTTAGTGTTATGCCTTTTCTCCCTACAAGCGACTCCAACTAGAAAAGTAGATACTAACTGATATATCTTTGCAAATGGCTGACAAGTCCGCTACTATTCCTATTGGTATAAGGATGTTCCTGTTCAAGTGGCTCATAATTGGTTGGTTTTAACTGATTTTGTTGTGCTTGAAATGCCTGAAGATGATAATATGTCTATTATTCTTGGGAGACATTTTCTTAATATTGCAGGTGCTGTCATCAATTGTAATCAAGGAAAAGTAACTTTTAATATTAATGACAAAGAGCATACTATCTATTTCCTCAAGAAGATTGATAAGAGCTATTGCACGAATTCCATTGAAAATATTGAGAGCATAAAAGTTGGACAAATATATTGTCCCATTCCACAAGGAAGTTTTGAAACTATTATGATTGGGACCATTGCTATCAAGTTTGAGGTAACATAATAACTTTGTGGAATGCAAAGTTTTGTTTCATATAAGATTGTTTTAGTAACAAGAATTGATCAACCTTGTTAACAAAGGGATTTTAATGAACAAAACAATGTTTTCTTAGTGGTTATACTTGCTCACTTTTATTTTTCTCCTTCCTAGTCTTTGCTCTTTCTCTTGTTAGCTTTAGTTTTGCTAGTTTTTTGCTTGTTAGAGTGTCTTAGAACTTCTATAGTTTTGGTCTTTGTTCGCTTTTGCTTCTTTAAAAAAAGTCTATTTGTGCGAGAAAATCAATTTTCATACCCTGGAAATTGGCCAAAAATAAAGTTTCCCGAAAAATCCCAGAAAATTCATATTAAATTTTTCCTCGAAAAAGGGGCAGAGGGACACCTGGAGTGGCTCAGGGGGACCCACCAGGCCAGCACAACCCCTGGTGGCGTGGCTAGCCCCTAGGGCGCGCCTGGCCTAGGTGGGACCCACCTATGGACCTCCAAGTTGCCTCCTCCCAACCACTTCTTTATCTCTCCCAAAAACACCGGAAAAATTTCTCAAGCTCGATTTCCTGCTGTTCTTGCTCCCGATTTTCGATCTCCTTGCTCAGCCCATCTTTGCTACTGATTTTTGGAGGGATTGCTCCTGGGTGCGTGCCTCCTCCACTTGTCCAATTAGATTTGTGATTGGTAGATTGTATCTTGAGTATTTTGCTGCTATAGGTGTCAGGTTGTGTGATCTTGCATGCTTGTTCTATGCTTAGAGATTTCATTTTGATGCATGTTTAGCCCTCTAGCAAGTTCTATAGTAGTTTCTCATCGTTTATCAACTTGGAAATCACTTGGTTTGATGTTTGTCTAAAAATTTCAGAAAAATGGGTCATGGACAACCACACCTCTGGTGAAATATTTGAGAGTGATGCACCTAGGAGGAAAAGGCCTTTAAGATCATCCTCCCGAGATAGGCCCTCATACAATGAGGATCTCATTACACATGATTTGGTGGCGAGTGAGATGAGGGATCGCACCTTGTACCTTCCCTTGTGCAACCTTCTTGCGGGCTACAAGGATTCTCAATGATTTTCTAACCTTGGTTAGGAGGGTTGGACTAACGAGTTATATGTAGGATGAGAGTGTGCAATATGCTACGCTCACTAAAATCTTTGTGGAGATTTTCTCTTTTTCTAATAGCCCTTCCAAACCAGATGTGTCTTTCAAAATCTATAACAGGCCTTTCTCCATGACATTGAAGAAGTTCTGTGAAATCTTGGGTATTGGCACGGCTAGGACGGTGAAGAAGAGTCCAGCTCAACCCGCTGATTTGTTGGAGCTCTACCGCGGGATAACTAATGATGATGACCGCTGAGCCCAGCGTGGAAAGATAATAAATATTCAACTCGTAGCTATCGGGTATTTTCTTATTATCTTGCCACTAGTGTTCTTGGTAGGAGAACACTAGCAATATTTCAACTATCATTTGGCCTTCCTAGCTGCACTCAACAATGAAACCGGTACATTCGGTTCTCTCATTGCTCGTCGCTTAGCTGCTAAGGGACCCATTTATGGGAATTATTGCTGCACATGTTGTTGCTTTTAGACCCATCTATTGATCCAAATGATATAATTTTGGCTCCTCGGAGGCTTGATCTTGCTGCCATGAAAGCGCATCATTCATCACTACTAGCTCTACCCTTGATAATTTGGTTTATAGGATGATGTTTACTGATGGGGAAGAGAGAGAGATTCCTCTGCCCCAAACCACTTTGTTCTGTAATTCCCAGGGACCTTGGTCGCGCTCCAACAAGGAGATGGACGAGCAGCTACGCATTCGTGGTTTCCACAGACACTACCAGGGGGGAACGCCCTCATACGACCCCTCTGTGAACTACAGAGAAGCGTCCTCGAGCTCGTACCAGGATGAAGGAGCCTCGTCTTCATACTACGGAGGTGCACCTTCTTGGTCACCATGGAGTTGATCCCCACTTAGGCCAAAAGCTTAAGCTTGGGGGGAGGTATACCGACATCACACTCATCTATATATCATGTTTCGTCGGTTCTTTGTATGTCCATGTTTCGCTTTCTCTTTGGTTTTTGTTTCTGCTTTCTCAAAACACAAAAAGACCAAAAATATTTTCGTTGTTTCTCTTGGCTTGTTTCTTAGCTTTTTAGTTTTGGTTTGCCTTTAGAAAAATACAAAAATATTTTTCTTTGTTTTATTTTGCTTTGTTTGGTTTTGCTTTGTGTGCCTGCTTTAAAAATCTAAAACACCAAAAATATTTGTTCTTCTTCTTTGATTTTGTGAAGTTCTTTGCAGGGTTCAGCAGTCCTTAGTGGAGTTTGGCTTCATGTTATTGTTTAAGTCACCCAAGTGAAGGGCAATAATGAACATCAAGACAA
This sequence comes from Avena longiglumis, assembly GCA_030063025.1. Lineage (NCBI taxonomy): Eukaryota > Viridiplantae > Streptophyta > Magnoliopsida > Poales > Poaceae > Avena > Avena longiglumis. The sequence continues at coordinate 551,708,716 of CP125973.1, read as the reverse complement.
CTTGAGGTGCGGTAAGAGGCCGGTAACGGACTCTATTTGTTTTAATTTTTGTACATATACTCATCATTGTGAGCATGCTTAGTCTATTCATGTAAGGTGTATGCAATTTATGGATGCTTAGTATTTCTTGCTCTCTTATGATTAGCTCCAGCTTGCTAATAGTTTGTAGCATGTCATATGAATGTTTGGTTGCATTGTTCTATTCATAACTTGGTATGATGTTGTGGTATCCTCATCTGAATGTTTCATGTGAATCAACTTGGCACATGCTCACGCATGCATATGACTAAACAATAGTCGATGGCCTTGATGATTTATTTTGCCTCGAGTTCCTGTATCACTTTCATGCCATAATTATTCGGTTTTGTTGCAAGCATGATTATGATTATTGCTCTCTCGTTTGTCGCTCCTCTCTATTGCTAGCCTTCACTTGCCGAGTATGATCTCTACTTGTGCATCCAACTCCCCAAAACCAATATTGCCAACAATGTCCACCATACCTACCTAGTAGCATCATTTGCTTTTCAGTGCATATTTATTATGCCTTGTTTTCTTCAAATAAAATGTTTGACTTTTGAGAAAGTTAGTAAAGCTCTCACGAACTTGATGTCATAGTTTATTCCTTGCACTTAATAAACTTGAACCATTGTGACTGTCCATGAAAGTTATATGCTTGCAAATTATAGGCTGGGGGTTAGCAGAACCGTGCTATCACAGGGAACGCTTTCAACACTTATGGATATATATCCAGTTGATATCATACTCTTTTTTGCGGATGTCGTCGGTGTGAAATAAAAGGGGAGCTTGTGAGTTCATGGAGTTATATATATGTGTTAGAGAAACGCATGTGCCGCTAGCCTAAGCCATGCCTAATCATGGTGGAAACTTGCAGCATAACCATAATGAGGAATTTTTGAAGCATCCTCAATAAAAACCTATGCAAATAGCAAATAAAAGATCGCTGAGATGCTCATTGTTTGCTTGCCTTGTCATTTTGATCACGGGATAGCTCCTGTATCATGTGCAAGGGGTACCCCGTTGGCGGTTCTCTATGATACGCATGTATTTACGATGACAAGAACTTACAGGTAACTAAAGTTGAGTAGCATGAGGAGCGGCGTACTCAAGGGACATGAGATTTCTAGTTTATGGTCTGTCAATCATATAACTCATATTGGACCTCACTTTCACCTTAACCATGTAAAGATGCCTATGATAGGGGCAATGAGAGCTCAAGGATAATGAGTACCATACTTTCAGCATTTGGAAGCCTTTCAAACTTTTCAAAACCTTTTCACTTCCTTGTTGAGTCACCACTTATTCTATGAGCACCTTCTTAAGAGCATAGTTGTCATTATTAGTGTAATGTGCTTGTCTCAAAACTTGGTTAATTATGTCATAACTTTGATGCTTGCATCTTTGATATCTTTACTTCTAGTCTTCACTTGAACTTCAGAGGTGCCTTGGCATTTATGCGTTGCTCCATCAAAGGCAAGCGAGATACCACTCTATCATACCTTCTTATGAGCATTGCAATGTTGCTTATGTTTATGATTTCATGCTACTTACTATTATTGAGTTGGAATCTCTTCATAGCTTGCATTGACTATTGAGTAGACTTAGTTGCATACTTCTTATTATGAATGTTTTAAGTTTATACTCCTGTGCTAAGAATATATACATCATATGAAGCAAAGGTGTTCGTGAAAGTTCTTTTATCGCACTCAGTTTTCAACTGAATTGCTTGAGGACAAGCAATAAGCTAAGCTTGGGGGAGTTGATACGCCCAAAACGTATCTACTTTCCCGACCACTTTTGCTATTGTTTCTCCTCTAAACTTGTGTGATTTGTATACAACTAACCCGGAGTAACGTTGTTTTCAGCACAATTACCTTGGTGTCTAGTTTTTGTGTAGAAAATCAACTATCAGGAAAAATCCCGGAAAATATGCGAAAAATCCTATTTCACCAGAAGACTCACGGGTCCAGAATACGACACGGAGTGGGGCCCTGGGGGGGCACACCCCCAGCCACGCGGGCCAGGCCTGGCCGCGCCTGGAGGGGGTGTGGCTGCCCCAGGCACCCCCTCAGCCTCCCTCTTTGCCTATAAGATGCATCTTGACCTAAAAATGAGGGGGGTTCGATGTTTTTCCAGAAAGAGTTCCGTTGCGCCACCACCACCAGAAACCGCGATTCGGAACCAGAAACTCCGTTCTGGCATCCTGCCGGGATAGGGAATTTGGAGAGGATTCTCGCCATCATCACCAACGCCTCTCCATCAACCATCCATGTTTCCCTCATCCATGAGTGAGTAATCCCCCACTGTAGGCTATGGGGATGGTAGGGATTGGATGAGTTCTATCATGTAATCGAATAAGATTGTTAGGGCATGGTGCCCAGTATCTCTATTAGTTCTATTTGACTTTGTTGCAACTTGTTGTGCTTAATGCTTATCACTAGGTGTAGGGTTCGCAGCATAGAAAACAAAAAAATTCCTACGATGGGAACAACTATGTACCAAGATCTATCTACTAGATACAAACAACGGGCGGATGTATATCCATAGAGAACATACCCTTGAAGACCGACAAAGCTTAACGAGTCCAAACTCGTGGTTGATGTAGACGATCTCTTTCCGATCTCAAGATCGAGAGGAAGTCCTAGCGCAAAAAACAGCGCATCGTGCTTTACACACGTTCGAGGCACCGAGCAACCTCCGCCTCCTCGCTCCAGCGATGCAATGAAGCACAACTCTTTCTTGCCGAATAGCCACCGGAACATGTATCTCGCTAGTCCGAGACCATGGGGATAAATTCTAGAGGGGAGAGAGATCCTTCACGAGGAGGTGTCGTGTGAGAGAGGAGAGGGGGCCTTTATAGGGAGAGGGGCACCCAAGGGGCATGGCGCCCAGCCATGGGGCTGCCCCACCTCTTCCACATTCATGTGGGTGGAGCTCCCACTCAAAATGAAAAGCCTCCACCCATTAAAAACCTCCACTCAAAAATCCACTCACATGCATTAAATTTCCACCAAATTTAATGCAAGCTCTCATTAAATAAAACTCTTTTATTTATTTATTCAGAATTTTGTTAATTACTTTAATTAACAAACATTCACATAAAACCCTTGCTAGTATTCCATTTCACATGCAGAACCAGTTTGCAATTTCAACCAAACAGCTTTGGTGTCTAGTGAAATAAATTCCTGCGCTTTTCTTTTTCGGCATGAAACTTTTGCTCCAATTGGATGTCGGTGTCTCTTAAGTGTGTCACCCTACGCATGAATAATGTGGACATGATCGAGACCCTCTCGGATCAATAATCGAAGCGGGATCTGAGACCCATCACGACTCCCACACATTCAACGATGACTTTCTTGTGATCGTTAACCTTTACGCTAGTATCTTAATCCCTTTGTTTCGCGATATATTACATGTCCGAGATTCGATCATCGGTATCTCCATACCTATTTTGATCTCGTTACTGACATGCACTCTTTTCTCGTTCCCGTGATATAACATTCTAGTGATCAAATCACTTGATTGCAAGCTAACCAATGTGATATCACCGAGAGGGCCCAGAGTATATCTATCCGTCATCGGGATGAACAAATTCCACTATCGATCCATGGGCCTCAACATAACACTTTAGTAGTTCTGAATCCATCTTTATAATCACCCTGTTACGGTGTGACGTTTGATGTTATCAAGAAACTCTTCCGGTGTTAGTGATTGACATGATCTCATGGTCTAAGGATTAGGATCACTTCGTAAGTTGTTATAGCAATATAAACTCAATGACTTTGATCGTAATGTTATACTTCGGATGAATGTTCATCACACCATTACACTAATGTTGTGATCCCGTTATTAACAACATCCAATGTCCATGATCAGGAAACTTTGATCATCTTGTTAATCAACGAGCTAGCTTACGAGAGAGGCATAACTAGGAACTTCATTTTTGTTTATTAAACACACATGTATTAACGTTTCCGTATTAATACAATTATAGCATGTAAAATAAACATTTATCATAAACAAGGAATACGATAATAACCACTTTATTATTGCCTCTCGGGCATATTCCTTTCAGTCTCCCACTTGCACTAGAGACAATAATCTAGTTTGAAAACTTTGCTTATTGAACACCTATGGCTTTCTGGTGTTCCATATACGCAATTGCAAGTGGTTAACATAATCTACGGATCCGACGCTTCAGGTCCGTGTGTATTTGCATGTCTTTGCGTCTTCACGCATCACTCATTCTCCAATGAGATGGAATTGTATAAATTTGGTCTTTCGGTGAGACCTTTAGTTCCTTGGGGTTAAATCATGTCGATACTATTGTCATACAATATATCTTTAGTGTTAGCCCGTTACGAACCACACCTTAGTTTGATAACAAACTACTTGACACAAATTCCTCCTTCGCTACTATAGCAGTCATATACTTAGCCTTTTGTTGTAGTATCCGTCACAATGTCTTAACTTTGGAACTCTTCCAAATACATCATGAAAACTTTCTTTACATTTCATTGTGCCACTCATAGTTTAAATTGAGATAAACTTAATTTGTATCTTGTGACAAAACTAGTATCAATGTAACGCTTTACAATGAACTATTTATAATTGTTTGTCACCTCTACACAAATATATTCTTAGTTCTTCCAAAAGATCATAAGAATATCCTTACTATCGTCCAATGATCATTTTATGATTCATTCTGGTATTTGCTCATAACACTTAGAGCATAGGACATATCTGGATGTGTACATATCATGGTATGATTGATCAAAACATTCTCGTGATTTCACTCATCAAGTGTCAAAGCACTTGAATCTTGTTTCACTTATCAAGTGTCGATACACTTGAATCTTGATTCAATTCCTTTCCATGCGACAAGAACCGTTTCTTGTCGTTTCTATATTGAACTCCTTCAATATCTCATATATGTACGTTTGGCATAACCATATTAGCGTCACTGTCTATCCACTATAGACTTTCATGCTAATTATTCGGGTTTTGCCTAAGTCTTTCATCAAAATGAAATTCTTAACCTCTGTCAATAAAAGATACATCATTTCTAATCAACAAGATGTCCTCCACATAATGTATTAGAAATATGTCTTAGCGCTCCCACTTAATTTCTTGCAAATGCAAGCATCTTCATCGTCTCCTGATGAAAAACTTATTTTTCATCATGGTGAAGATTCCAACTCATGATGCTTACTTCAACCATTGAAGTTTGCATGCCCTTTAGCATCCTTTGAATTTAACAAAACCCTTTGGACCGTGTCATGTACCGTCCTAGGTAACCATTCTATTAGAAGAACTTTGTTTTGTTTATTCATCTACCATATACCAAATTATATGTAGTGGTTGCTACTTTAATCCGTCCAGACTAAATATCGCTATGAAAGATCAAATCTTGTCATAGTTAACTCCTTGAACATTGTCGTAAAATACTTTACGACATGTCGAATATTTCATAGATGTGAGACATCCATATGCATTTCTTTATAGATCCAAATACGACCGATAGGTTTTTACACCTTTCCGGAGGGTCTTCCAAGTTCAAAACTTGATTTCTCGTATATGGAACTATCACGGATTTTATGGCTTCAAGCCATTTGACGGAGTCAGGGCCCATCATCGCTTCTTTGTATGTATTCGGTTCATCATTGTCAAACAATAATGATTTACTCTCAAACCTTAGCATTTGATTGTTTAACCGACCTTCTTGGTTCAATAGGAACTTTAGACCTCCGTGACCACAACCTTTGAGGCACATAAGCTATGAGCATTATGGAAGCCTCCAGAACGATTTCCGGCGCTGCGCAACTCAACACATTTAGCTAAGGTTCGTTAACCTTATCAAAGTTCTATTGTCCTCCCACTTAACTTTTGCGAAAAATTCCTTTTTCAAGAAACTTCACATTTCAAGCGACAAACCCTTTTGTCCTCGGTGTTATGGAGGAATAACCAATTGTTATTCGGAATAACCTACAAAGACATGCTCATCCGAATTCAGTTGTAAACATCTTACTTATGTTTAGCATACCAAAATTTAAGAAATGACAACTTGGGTTTTACCCCAAACCATAACTTCCATGGTGTCATTTCAACGGATCTAGATGGAGCTCTTTTCAGTGTAAAAGCGGTAGTCTCTAAAGCTTTAATCTTTTAAAACATAATGGCAGTTTTATAAATAACACCTTTGATCCAACCATGTCTCACAAGGTTTCATTACAAATCTCAAACACTCCATACTCCTATGGTGTTTCGGGAGATGTAAATCTACGTGTTTTGCTAAACTTGCAACTCAAATAAATTCCTTTATGATAAAATCATAATTCATTTATTTTCTTGTTACACTTGTAACTCAAACAAATCCCTTATGATAAAATCATAAACCATTTATTTTCTTGTTACAATGATTTTGCACTTCATCTTGAAAGTCTTTGAAACGTTTTCAAAATATTTCATACTTCTTTCTCATTAAGTGAACATTCACTCAAATTTCTGGAGAAAGCATATGAAGTTGAAATCCATCGCTTACGACTATACATAATGGACTACATACATCGATATGTATAAATTCCAATAATTTAGTCGTTCGTTCTTCTTTGGCCTTTGAACGAAGTTTTAATTATCATGTGGAAAGTCTCACAAGCGTCAGTTGATCAAATCAAAGACTCCAAAAATCCATGAATATGGAGATTCTTCATGTTTTCTTTCCAATATAATTTAAACGGCGATGTCACTTCGTAAGTGATCTTCCAATCATTTGTCTTGCGACATTTTAGCACTAGGTTTTATGGATGTGATTTCTCCAACTAGATTTGTAAATCATCCATCTTATATGGAATACGGTAATTATTTGAACAACCTTTGTTCTCATAATACCTGATTCAAATAACAATTATTAAAACAAATCTTGAAGTCAAGCCTTGATGTCAACGAGAAATACAAACAACGGTTTTTTGTTTTCGATGAACATCATCACATATTCTGTTGCTAGTTACTTAGGCCATTGTGGTTCATGAATTGCGTCATTCCGTATGAAATTTCATACGAACCAATTCGGTATCCAATACCCAAAAACCACATTGTTTAACAAGCAAAGAATACAACCATAACATGTATATAATCTATATACCTAAATTGGATATTTCCAATCTTTTCTTTTCTGCCAAATATATTTTATAGATTCTCTTTCAGCATTTCCTTTTCCTTTTAAAAGAATCTATCAACATCAAAAGTGGCACCATATACATGACACATAGTCCAAAGCGTGTATATTCAAATAATAATACCTTTGGACTTGCACTTTGAAGTAGATCACCATCATCAAAATGATCGGTATTCTTTCAAAATCCATTCTTTAGTAATATTTTAGTATAGTAAACACTTTACATACATCTTCTATTCATCCTTATCATGACGACTTTCATGATCAAGCCAATTTAGCTTAAAGGAGAATCGTGAGTATAACATTACTTTCCAAAACCCTTTTGGATGATTAGGATGTCTAGCATCTCCAACCTTCGTAAATTCTCATCCAATATGAGAACATATATTATACTCTATCATATTACAACCAAAACATTGTTTCAGATATCGTTATATTTGCCACACATGATGGTTTCTGAAACAATTCTTTCAGCTCCTAGATAAACTTGATGTTAAAACAATCAAGAATCATGGAGGCAAACATGATACTTAAGATACTAACACTGGAATTGTTACTCTCGATTTAATACCAATTATTAAATTTCACGGAGTAAATAGATTTTGCTGAAAGTTTGCAATAGGACTTTAAACTTTGATTGACACTCAACACAATACGATTCCAGTTCGTAAAGTAAATATCCAGAATTCTATAGTTCTATTATCTCAATTACAACTATGCATAAGGTGGTGAACGAATGCCAATGACTACAACAAATTATGCAAATTCACTTTGATTTAATTTATGATAAATTGAGTTCTACTAATCCAAATTAGAAATGAACTCCCACTCAAAAACGACATCCCTCGTGTCCTTTTGGTGATTACATGAACCAAATCCACTACACCAAGTCCGATCATCACGTGAGTCGGCGTAGCTTCAAAGGCGAGCATCCATATGGTCATCATATCAAATCATATGACTCATGCTTAACCTTTCGGTTCGTGTTCCGAGGCCATGTCTGTACATGCTAGGCTCGCCAAGTAAGAACCTTAGTATTCGCGTGTAATCGCATCTTACACCCGAGATATGCTCGTGGATTCAAGTACACCCGATCATCACGTGATGTCTTGAAGCGACGAAACATTGTCGGTGCATACTTAAGGAAGAACACATTTTTATCTTGATATCTAAATGAGGGATCATCTTATTATGCTAATAAAACGCCAAACAAGCAATATAAGATGCAATCAAACATCACATGTTTATTAGTGGAATGATATGGTTCCCGCATATGATCTCTATCATGTGCATCGTGGTATGATCACTATCATACCTATATGTGTAAGTCCAAGGTCTATGGATATTACACATTATGTGTATTGTAAGAGTATCATCTCATACTTCTACTTACAACATCACCATATCATAACACTAGTCCAGCAACAATCTAAACTAGACGCCTCTAATTTATCCATTGCAAATTTTACGTGGCTTAGGGCTTTCGAAGATAGAACCGTTCTTACCTACGAACATGAACCACAACAAAGATAACCAAATTATTGACAACTCGTTGCAAATTAGATATTGACTATAGTAGGAGAGACAGACACCCGCTAGCCACTTATGCAAAACTAGTTGCATGTCAAGCGTGGAACAGGTCTCATGTGCGAGGACATGTAAAGTTTGTCCGGGCCGCTTCATCCCACTATGCCACCAATATCCAAAGTACAACTAAGAAGCAATAAAATGATCATCATCGCCCACATACTCATATGTGTACTACCGTGCAAAGTATCTACGCATAGATCCGCTCGATACCCCGTAGGGTTCGCAAGATAGAAAACAAAAATTTCCTCGATGGGAACAACTATATACCAAGATCTATCTACTAGATACAAACAACGGCGATGTATATCCGTAGAGAACATACCCTTGAAGACCGACAAAGCTTAACGAGTCCAAACTCGTGGTTGATGTAGACGATCTCTTGCCGATCTCAAGATCGAGAGGAAGTCCTAGTGCCGCAAAACAGCAGCGCATCCGTGCTCGCACACACGTACGAGGCACCGAGCAACCTCCGCATCCTCGCTCAAATGCGCATGGAAGCACAACTCTTTCTTGCCGAATAGCCACCTGAACATGTATCTCGCTAGTCCGAGACCATGGGGATAAATTCTAGAGGGAGAGAGATCCTTCACGAGGAGGTGTCGGAGAGAGGAGAGGGGGCCTTTATAGGGAGAGGGGCACCCAAGGGCATGGCGCCCAGCCATGGGGCTGCCCCACCTCTTCCACATTCATGTGGGTGGAGCTCCCACTCAAAATGAAAAGCCTCCACTCCCATTAAAAACCTCCACTCAAAATCCACTCACATGCATTAAATTTCCACCAAATTTAATGCAAGCTCTCATTTAAATAAAACTCTTTTATTTATTTATTCAGAATTTTGTTAATTACTTTAATTAACAAAAATTCACATAAAACCCTTGCTAGTATTCAATTTCACATGCCGAACCAGTTTTAGCAATTTCAACCGAAAGCTTTAGGTGTCTAGTGAAATAAATTCTCGCTTTCCTTTTCTTTTTCGGCATGAAACTTTTGCTCCAATTGGATGTCGGTGTCTCTTAAGTGTGTCACCCTACGGTTCGCGAATAATGTGGACATGATCGAGACCCTCTCGGATCAATAATCGAAGCGGATCTGGAGACCCATACCGACTCCCACACATTCAACGATGACTTTCTTGTGATCGTGAACCTTTACGCTAGTATCTTAATCCCTTTGTTTCCGATATATTACATGTCCGAGATTCGATCATCGGTATCTCCATACCTAGTTTGATCTCAATCTTGACATGCACTCTTTTCGTTCCTGATATAACATTCTAGTGATCAAATCACTTGCTTGCAAGCTAACCAATGTGATATCACCGAGGCCTGAGTATATCTATCCATCGGGATGAACAAATTCCACTCTCGATCCATGGGCCTCAACATAACACTTTAGTAGTTACGAATCCATCTTTATAATCACCCATTACGGTGTGACGTTTGATGTTATCAAGAAACTCTTCCGGTGTTAGTGATTGACATGATCTCATGGTCTAAGGATTAGGATCACTTCGTAAGTTGTTATAGCAATATAAACTCAATGACTTTGATCGTAATGCTATACTTCGGATGAATGTTCATCACACCATTACACTAATGTTGTGATCCCGTTATTAACAACATCCAATGTCCATGATCAGGAAACTTTGGTCATCTTGTTAATCAACGAGCTAGCTTACGAGAGAGGCATAACTAGGAACTTCGTTTTTGTTTATTAAACACACATGTATTAACGTTTCCGTATTAATACAATTATAGCATGTAAAATAAACATTTATCATAAACAAGGAATACGATAATAACCACTTTATTATTGCCTCTCGGGCATATTCCCTTCACTAGGGCCCGTGTGCCATGATCTCGATTTTAACTTATTATTGATTCATTATGATAGTATTGTTTGTGATCTTATCTGCAAGTTGTGTACACATATCATTGTCCGGATCCAAAGGCCCCGAAGTGACAGAAATTGGGATAACCTGAGGGGATGGTTGTGATGTGAGGATCACATGTGTTCATGGAGTGTTAATGCTTTGCTCCGGTGCTCTATTAAAAGGAGCACCTTAATTACCAGTAGTTCCCTTGAGGCCGTGCTGCAACGGGCTGGCAGGACAAAAGATGTTGTGTAAGTCCTCATCGCGAGCACGTATGACTATATATGGAGCACATGCCTATGATTGTTTAGTACTTGGATGCTTATTCTTATTTATCTGTAATTGCCCTAGATCTTGAAGTTACATGTTTAGACTTTTCCATGCAACGCCCGTCCATCCATCCCTATGCCTACCACGCTCATATCCTACTGTTTGCTATTACTGTTACTATTTCTATTGTTCTACTATTGCTGTTTCTTTGCTGTTGCCACTACAAAACTGTTGCTACTGATAAACTTCTGTGAGCAAGAACTATTCCAGTGCATTGAATTGACAACTCAGTTGTTATGGCTTGCAAATATTCTTCGCTCCCTTTGTCAAATCAATAAATTGGGTAATACTACCCTCGAAGACCTGCGATCCCCTATACTTGTGGGTCATCACCTTCGCCTTTTGTGTTCGTGCGGTAAAATATTGACTTTGGCTTTTGTCCCACCAATTTTGAGAATATTTCCTTACTAGCTTTTCTCGAAACCAAAACAGGAGAAAACAGAACCGGCACATGACATCTTTTAATAGGTTATTCCCAAAAATGTATAAAATACCTCAAAGTGTAGACAAAGCATAGCAAAGTGGATACTAAACAAGCATGGAACATCAAAAATTATAGATACGTTTACGTATCAAGCATCCCTAAGCTTAACTCCTTCTAGTCCTCAAGTAGGTAAGTGATAAAAGAATAATTTTAAGGTGACATGCACCATCACAATCTTGATCAAACCATCTATAAAGCATTGAAAGCTGGGATCAAAGTACTCTAAACATGAGCTTGGAAGATGAAGTTCTAACAATAAGACATAGTAACTATGTTGCAACATGAAAGGATACAAACAAAGATCACGAATAACAATGCATTGAGAGATGTTTGTTTGTTTCATATAGAAAACATAGCATAGTGGCATTCAGCTTGTCCGCATGGAGTAGCAAAAAATAAATGCATAGGACACCTTCAAAGTTCATAAGGGTGACTAGATACAAATAGTTCAAGAACAACCAATACCAACATTATGAATCAATCAATAAGTTTTGGGACAATGCACATAAAACTAAGAATGACAACTATGCTCTCCTAGTTGGTGCATAAAGATAGAAGGTGGAGACCCAATATAAAAGTAGGAAGATAGGCCCTTCACAGGGAAGTATGGATTTCAAGTTTCATAAAGAGCTTCCAAAAATTATGGTACTTATTAGTTTTCAGCTCTCATTGCCCCTATCATAAGCATCTTGAAGTGATTAAGGTTAAAGTGAACAAAGTATGGAGTATATGCTTGACAAATCATAAGTTGACAATCTCATATCCCTTGAGTACGAGGGTCGTTCCTCATGCTACTTAACTTTATTCACAAGCAATTTCTTGTCATTATAAGTATATGTGTATCATAGAGAACCGCCAACAGAGTACCCCTTTCCCCATGACACAGGAGGTATCCCATATCAAAATGACAAGGCAATAGACAGTGAGCATCTCAGCAATCCTTTTATTTACCATTAGCATGGTGCATTTTTATTTATTTTTCTCTCTTTTTTTATATTTTTTCCAAGGATGCTTCATGGATTGCTCACCATGGTGATGCTGCAAGTTTCCACCATGATTAGGCATGTCTTAGGCTAGTGGCCCATGCGTTTCTCTAACACATATATAATACTCCATAAACTTACAGGATCCCCTTTTATTTCACACCGCCGGCATCCATAAACAAAAGATCATGATATCAACTGGGTAGATATTTATAGGTGTTGAAAGTGTTCCTCGTGACAACACGGTTCTGCTAATTCCCAACTTATAGGTGAAATAATATACAACATAGATGACACAATGGTAAAAGTTTATTAGGGCAAGAAAAATATAGTGTACCATCAAGTTTGTGAGAGCTTTAATCACTAATTTTCACATAACAAGTTTAATTTGGAAGATAGATAAAAAGAATATACTTGGAATGGTGTAACACACCATGCAGGAATTTATAGTGGACACTTTGGAATAACTTGGTTTCTTGGGAGTTGGATGCATGAGTAGAGCTTACACAATATAAGTGGAGGCTAGCAAAAATCGGGAGCGACCAACTAAGAGAGCAATAATGGCCATAATCATGCAGGCGACAAAACATTATTAATCAAAGCATAAAGTGGTACTACAAGTCAAAAACTAAGTGATCATAGAGGCTAAGGTGATTGGTTCATAGTCATAACATGGTGTGAGCATGTGCCAAGTCAACCCAAACAAAGCATCAAAGGAGAATACCACAATATTATGCTTTTGTATGCTAAAACAAAGCATGATTCTTCCAAGGCACATTAAGCAATCTCAATTGTTTGGAACAAGTCATGATACAACAATAATCACTAAGCATAAGTCAAACCAACATCTATCATGACATGATAAAGTCTAAGCCACAGTCAAAGCAAGCTCCGTTTTGTACCACTTAAGCATGAAACTCTCTACTCTTTTCCAACACCAATCAACTTATTTGAAACAACAAAGCAAAAGCGGGGGACCAACCACTTTATTCAAGCAAACTAAGCAAACAAAAACCAAAAATGAAAACTAAGATTCTCCAAGAACAACACAACAGTGCATGCAACAATAAAAAAATGAAGTGTCTAGAAAGAGACCTGAGATTTTTATTGATAAAGAAGGGGATGCCTTGGGCATCCCCAAGCTTTGACGCTTGTACCTCTTGAATATTTCTTGGGGTGAAACGGGGTGGCATCCCCAAGTTTAAGATTTTGTCCAGTCTTCATCTCATCACATCATTCTTTCCCTACACTTGAAAATTCCCTTCATACAAAATTTCACTCAATCTTCAATAGCAACATTAGTGCATTCAAAAGAATAGGCCTTTGGGTTTAGTCTCAAAACAAGTAAAACTTTCATTAAAACACAAGCTACTGTAGAAATTCTTTTAAAAAATCTCAAGTGATCAAGAAGAACACAAAAAGAAACCGACAAAGAGGCAAATGCAAATAATGGCAGAAATCTGTCAAAACAAGCCAGCGGGTAAAAACCGATTTTTCGAAGACCTTCTGTTGCTCAAATCAAAAAGTGTCAAACTAACGAAATTTATCTAACAACCTGGGGCATTTAATCAGAAAATTACAGCTCAATCCGACATACAGAATTTTTTCAAGAATGTTTTTAGTGAAGCACAAAAATCTATTTTGGGACAGCAACTTCCCCAAATCTTACTTCTCTCTCATTAGAGGTTATTATTGGAACAAAAATCAAACAAAAAGGATAAGGAGAGGTTATTACAGAAGTAATAACTTCCAATACTTAAGAAAACTATTGGGTTGTCTCCCCAAAAGTACTTTTCTTTAACGCCTTTAAGTTATTCATAAGAAGCAAGAATCAAGTGTTTTCAAATGAAGAAGCATTAACATCAATACTAGAAATTTCTTCAACTAGGAAAGGTATCTCATCCAAATGTGTTCTAGAGGATCCTCTCTCAATACTCTTGGGTTTGCTACTTTCATCAAACGGATTTTCAGGAACAATCCAATCAAAATTATTTTCTAAGGACTCATGCATTCCTACAAGTTTAAAAGGTATGGGTATTTTAATTTCCTCTCCATTTGGTTTGGTTTTATCCAACCTTTATAATGTACCCATAATATCTACACATGAGCCTAGCATATTAAAACGATCAGAGACCTTTTTAGCTTCTTTATCAACATCATTGAACTCATTTAGCAAAGTTTCTAGAATAAAATCTCTCTTTTTAGTATCCTCAATTTCTTTAAGTTTAAGAAACATTATTTTCATCATGGGGTTAAGGTTAACAAACCTAGCCTCCAGCATGTGAACTAAAGAAGCTGCAGCAATTTCATAATTAGGAGCAAGTTCCGTTAAGGATCTATCCTCAATATCCTCATGTTTGCTAATATGATTAAAGAATTATTCAATATTTTCTTTCCCAATTATAGAGCCACTACCTATTGAAAGGTTTTTCAGGATGAACTTAGGCATCAACATTACAAGCTAGAACAAGGTGACAACTATAGGAAGAACTAATTTTTTGTGTTTTTGATAAGAAAAAGCAAACCAAACGAAACTATTTTTTTTGTAATTTTTGTTAAAAGAAGCAAGAAAAACAAAGAAAAAGCAACTAAGCAAAACAAAAACAAAGTAAAGAGAATGGTTGTGAAAGACTCCCCTTGTGAAGTCATCCTTAACTCCCTAAGACAAAGACGGAAAATCTTGATGGGCTCGATTGGTAGAGAGCCTCGTTAGGAGACCCCAAGATCAAGGTGTGATGAGCAAGCAACAAGTTTTCCTCAGTTATGAAACCAAGGTTATCAAACCAGTAGGAGCAAGGAAACAACTCCAAGGTGTTTCTAGCAACTTGAAATCCTACACAACACAAACTCAAGACTTTGCCCCAACTTACAATGAGGTTGTCAATCTCACTGGTTTGCTGAAAACAAAGGATTAAACATATAGTGTGGAAGGTAATGGTTGCTTGTAAAAAGTAAACATGTAATAGTAAATGATGTATCAATGGTAAAGATTGGACCGGGGTCCATATTTCACTAGAGGTGTTCTCCTTAAGATAGATAACATGTTGGGTGAACAAATTACAGCGGGGCAATTGACAGAATGAGCAAGGCATAACAATGCAAATACTAGACATCATGATTCCTATAAGATTTGATTGTGCATTAGAACAATATACATAGACCGCCATCCAACTGCATCTATGACTAATAATCCACCAGGTTATCATCTGACCCCCTGTAGTATTAAGTTGCAAGCAACGGATAACTGCATTAAGCAATGTGTGTAAAGTAAACAATACAATTATTCCATGAAAAAAGATTGTTGTTTTCTCCCTAGTAGCAACAACACATCTACAACCTTAGAGATTCTTGTCACTTCCCCGGATTATTAGAGGCATGAACCTACTATCGAGCATAAATAATCCCTCTTGGAGTCACTAGCATCTACTTGGCCAAGATAGCTACTAGCAACGGAGAGCATGCAAGATCACAAACAACAGAGACATGATAGAATCAATAATCAATATGACATGATAGAATCAATAATCAATATGACATAGTATCTCAATATCCATCGGATCCCCGCAAACACAACATGTATGATTACAAATAGATGATTGATCATGAGCGGAGCTCACAAGATCTAAACATGATAGCATAAAGGAGGAGAAACAACTATCTAGCTACTGTATGGACCCATAGTCCAAGGGTGAACTACTCATGCATCATATCAGAGGCTGGCATGGTGATGAAGAAGGCCTCCAGGATAATCTCTCCCCTCTGGCAGGGTGCAAGGAAGAGCTTCAGATCCCCCTGATCTAGGGACGATGGTGGCGGCGGCTACATATTATTTCGTGGAGATCTGATCGGGTGCTTAGGGTTTCTGCATCGGGAGGCTTTTATAGGCGAAGAGGCGATACAGGAGGGCGTCCTGGGGGCGCACACCATAGGGCAGCGCGCCCTACGATGGGCCCGTGTGGCCCTAGGGTGTAGCCACCATGTGGCCTCCTTCGGCTGCCCTTCGGTTTCTGTGTTCGTTCCGGTAAAATATTGACTTTGGTTTTTTCCCGTCCAATTCCGAGAATATTTCCTTAATAGCTTTTCTAAAACCAAAAACAGCTAAAAACAGGCAACTGGCATTGCGTCATCTTGTTAATAGGTTAGTCCTAGAAAATCTATAAAAATAACTTAAAGTGTAGACAAAGCATAGCAAAGTTGATACTAAACAAGCATGGAACATCAAAAATTATAGATACGTTTACGACGTATCACCCGCAACAAAGTTAAGGTCATTTAGCATTTTTTAGATTTTCAAAATTCGAAAAGGATAAAAAGGTACGGGCAAAAAAGAATTTTTCCTGCAGAAAAAAAGTGAGGCCACTTACCCGTGACGCACCACCATGTAGTGCGCCACGAGCAAGTATGGGCGGGATTCGAATTTAGAATCCGACCCAACCACCTGCCCCTCCTTATCTGAACCCACCCACCCCTTATCTTCCCCTTCTCCTATCCTCCACTTCTCCTCCCTTCTCCTCCTTCGCCTTCTCGTCCACTTCTCCTTCATCAATTCTCCCCCTCCCCCTTCTCCTTCTCCTTCACCTCTTCGCCTCCCTTTCCTCCTTCTCCTTATCCTCCACTTCTCCTACCTTTTCCTTGTACTCACTTCCCATTGTCCTCTCTTCGGTGGTGACCACCTCCGGATGCAGCCTCCGGACGACGGCCCACCTCTGAAGGATACCACCTCCGAATGCAACCTCCTCCACCATCCTCCGACCGCACCCTCCTCCGACCACCTCTGAACGCGACCTCCTCCACCATCCTCTGATCGCACCCTCCTCTGCCATCCTCCGACCGTGCCCTCCTATCCTCCGACGCGCACTCCTTCGACCACCTCCGGGCTAGATCTCCGACCACCGTCCTCTGACCACCTTCAGTATCAACCACCTCCGACGAGGCGACAACACCGACGATAACCAGTTTTCTCAAAGTTATCAGTGAGATCAACACCGATGAGGCGACAACACCTCCGACAAGGCAACAACACGTGGTGCCTGATCAGTGAGCCCCAGTTATCAGAAACAATGTCAAACTAGCATAATCGTGAGATTTGACATTTGTGTTCGCTAACGAATTTAGCCAAGTTATGGTTTGATTATAACTTTTATTTGATTATGGTTTCACAAAACTATTCTCTAATAGTTATGGTTTGCGACATTTGATTTTGTATTTTTTATAAAGAGCATATATTAATATCACGAACATACTAATTAAACTTAGTCTCTGCAACAATGCATTGTCCTAATGGCCTTTCACAGCCCGAAAAAGAAGAAGAATTACAAAAAAATTCCACTACAATGATCAATTCCTTATAGAAGCAACATTAACACCACCAAAACAGAATCAGAATTTCTCTCCAATAGCAATCCCTTCAAAAGGAAACATTAACATCGCCCGTTCAAAGATAATAAGTTTTAAGAAAGTCTCCGCTTACAAAAAATGTCTTTAACAAGGCCATTGCAAGGTAGAACTATTTAATATTAGACCTTAGATTTTTACCCTACAAGGTAAGATTTTGAACTCCTCCTGTGTTGTCAACCCTACTAACAGTCGCTGCTGCGAGGCACAAATCACCAAGTCAATTCCTCATCGCCATAAAGTCTCAAACCACCATCGCTAGCTCTCATTTTTTTTGATAAAAGAAATATATTAATATCGTGAAGATACTAATTGCACTCAGCCTTTGCGCTTTGCACCATCAAGATGTCCGAAGACATAAAGGATGCACATAGGTAAAAAATAAAATAAAAGAGAAAAAAGACCCCACCATGGTGATCAGTCACTCGCAACAACACTCTAACCACCACCAAATACAATACCCGGACTACAAAAGAGATTCTCGAATAGGGAAAGGCCGAGTTTTCAAAAAAAATGCCTTCAACAATACCATTACTAGGTATACCAATAAAGGCCAGATTTTGAGTTTCCACCTGAAAATCTTGACTCGGTACTTGAGGAACACCACCAAAACTGGAGTCCCCTAGTGTTGCCATCCCCACTTACCAAGACCGCTGCTGCAAATCACCAATCACCAGGATCAGAAGCACCGCATGTGCTATTGGGATAGGAAAAGTCCCATAGCCAAATTCGCACAACATCATGTGAAGCAATTTCTTCATCACATCCAGGATATAGCCTTCGTCATTACCTTATGGTCTTTCAATTGTAGTTCTCTTGAGAATCCCTGATTCTGCCAACACCATGGAAATCGTAACTTCGACATGTCCCACAGTGTTAGGTGAAAGAGGAGTTTCGCATTGCACCCCAGTTCCCTAAGGGATGATGCTTGTGTATGCATTCACCGATTTCCTCCAATCGAAGGTCCAGAGCGAATCATGAAGATCGTGTCATTGAAGAAATCCAAAACTCGTCACGGCCTGATCTAAGGAGACGGACATCAGCAGTCCTCTAGCCCAGACGAGCCCAAAGCAGACCCACATATCGGGCCCGAGACCCTGGAGTCGGCCTCCCCGCACGAAGGGAATCCAACAGACGCTACTGCTCGCCGCCTTGGCGACCAGGCATAGCCACCGCAGCGTCGGCGATGGCGGCCGGCGGAGGAGTGGCGGATGTCTAGGGTTAGGGATGCCCGAGGCTGCCTTCGCGAGTGACCACAGCAAGGGCGGCCTTGAGGTGGGCCGCCCGCCCCGAAACCAAGGAGGCCCATGTACCAACTAGCTAAGGCATATGCGGCTAATGTAAATATAATTTGGCAGCGCCGTTAGAGCTGCTGGGGAATTCCTGTATGTCAGGAAAAAGTAACCGAACAACCTGGTCAACATCGCTGGAGAGTCGAGGGTACGAATCACCATTGTCGAGGACGTAGCAACCGGGACAAATATTGCAAGGATAAACCTTCTCGCGACAACCATGAGAAAAGATCCAAAATGGATCTGGCGAAGCAAGATCTGAAGGCCCATACCTAAAAACTTGTAATCTTCCAGCACCACCATTGACGTCGGGAAGAAGAACTCGTCGTCGAACGAGGGACAGTAGATCACTTATTGTAGACGATGTCATCTCCATTGAGACGGAGACCAAAAAGAAGACGGCGACCAAAGCCCTAACCTAATATACTGAAAGCACTACTTTTATTAAAAACTTCACGCATAGATCGGGTTCCCCACTCCTCCCGACACCGGCAAGGCCGGCCGGAGGAGGGGGAACCGATCTATGGAGGAGGCGGAGGTGAAGGCGGCGCTGCTAGGGTTTCTCATGTATGGGAGAAAGAGAAGACCGGTCTGTGCTGCATGCGTCTTATTGGACTGGAACTTGGTCCCTTTCTCCGTCTGTTAACTCCGCAGTTAGGCTTAATTATAGTTACTTGTGCTCGTGCATTGCTATGACTTACTTAAGTGTTTTTATTGCACATAGAAATATAGGAAATATAGGTTACATCTGTCGCTGCGCTGCGCGCCTTCCTCCGTGGCTAAGAGCCCACGAGAAAGTTCGTCACCCTGCCTCTTCCTGTACTAGAGCTCGAGATCTCTCCGTAGTGCACGGACGCCAAGGCCGCACGCCCTCCCCCTATACCTTGTCGCCGACCCAGAGTTCCTCTCCCACGCTCTTCCTCGTCTGCAACACGGGTTCTCTCCGCGTCGGTGTTGCTGCAACGACAGCCAGCATTTTTAGATAAGCGGTGGCAACTCTTGTAGTTTCCTCAAATTTGCAAGGGCAAAACTATCCAAAAAATCGGCTGATGGGAAATCTAGGATGACCATCGTACGGATAAATACCCATATGTTGCTACGGGTATAATAAAATCTCACCTTATAAATAAAATACTTTGGCATTACCAGATCCTGCCCCAAAATCAATTCTCAAACTTTGTAACCCTAGCCTAGTTTGTATTATTTCAATTTTCTCCTCCAATAGAGCACCATGGTCGACAAAGTCCAACAAAAGTGTCATACTTGAAGTCGCTCTCTAAAACAGTTATAACTTATGTTTGCACTATTATTATGAGGCACTTTCCAATTTAACCCCACTGAGCAACGACAAATTGTATCAGATAGACCATGAAATATTTAACAATGGTCAAACTTTATATACTGCTCTTTTTATCGAGAAATAAGTGACTTGGATTTGTCTAAATTCACATATATATAGACATGTTTTAGTGTGTACATATATTTGAATCTAGACAAAGCCAAGTTAGTTATTTTTGGACTTGAGAGTAATATTTAATGAAAAAGAATGCAATTACACCAAATCATACAGAATAGTGCTTCAATGTCAATCGCAGTCGAACAAGAATTTCAACTATGATTTCCTCAGCCGGCTCTCTTCGGTTCACTTTATCACTTACTTCCCTATACATTTGACAATCAGAATACTCACAGATGTGTACTAAAACGAATCTGTCCTCACCAGAGGGTAGGCAGGAAACACGATAAACAAAAGGGTAAAAATGGAAATAGTCTGAGAGGATAAGATTTCCCCAAATTCAACCACCACCGGAGGAGTAAGGCCGCGACCGTGCCGACTGCCAAAGGGACTAAGTGGGGCCCGGTTGATTAAACACCCGGGGCGAGGCTGACGGTCTAAACCAGGGCAGGAGGACCGAGCAAGGAATGCAGCTAGTACTTATTTTGTTTTCTTCCACTAAAAAACGATTTAATTCATTTTTATTCCACTAAAAAAAGATCAACTCAATTTCGTTTACCCTGCAAGTTGATTTATCTGATCATGGCATACGGATGGGACTGCAAGGCCATGTCAAGGTAATAGTCTAGTTCCCTGCCAGATGAGATATGCATGGTTCACAATGTTTCTTCGACTGTTTTCTCGACATTTTTTTTCCAACCGGGCTTTCACCCATTTTCATTTTCATTAGACGGAAATAACCAAGTTCAAAGTCTGTCGTTACTGTTAGAAATAGTACAATTGTATTAGGACACGGTTAGTCAAACCGACTAGTATACCAGGATTGTACGACGCTGCATATAAATATACCATGAGGGGTATCGGCCCAACTATCCGAGCTATACGAACTCATTGTACCCTGTTTACATGGTATCAGGAGCCTAAACTCTTCCCGACGTATCGAGCAAAAATCGGATCGCTAAACTCGCCGCCACATCCAGAACTACCACCACCGCTGCCGCCATGGCCTCATCGTCCACGCCCCTGCCATCCCTTGGCAATCCCCCCACCGACAAGCTTACCCGTTCCAATCACCCGATGTGGCGTGCCCAGGTTCTTCCTGCCATCCGCGGCGCCCAACTTCTCTCCTCGATGGGACCGATGTCGCTACCGATGCCGACCGTCGAGCGGCGCAGACACCGACAAGACGGCGAAATCAGCGAACCCAAAGATACGCCACCGCTCGCCGTGACCAGTTGGTGCTTTCCTACCTCTTCGGATCAATCTCTCCGGAGTCATGGCGCCGTCATGCGGCTCGAGCACTCCAGCGTGTGGAAAGCGCTGGAAACTATGTTTGCCTCGCTGAGCACTTCGAAGATCACGAATCTTCGGATCGCGATGGCTACAACTAAGCGTCTTCAAGATCCTGTCGACGTCTACCTTGCCAAGATGCAGTCCATCGCCGACGACCTCGCTGCCGCCGGCAAACCTGTTCCGGAGGATGAACAGGTGTCCTACATCATGGTGGGACTCGGCCCCGCCTACGATAATCTGGTGGAGGCCTATGGGATCTTGAAAGTACCACCGACGCTGGAAGAACTCTATGCCCAACTTCAGGCGCACAATGAGCGCCAGGTCCTCACACACGGATCTGCCACAACCGGAGGCTTTGAGACATCTGCAAACGCTGCTTCCCGTCAGCAGCGCCCCCGCGGATACTCCTCCGACGGAAGGGGTACTCCCCGCGACGACCGCCGAGACAGGCGGGCTGATCGCCGCGACGATCGGCCAGAAGGCCGACGCGATCACACCCGAGATCAACGGGATGACCGTCCTCCTCGCCAAGGCGGGCGCCGTGAGTGGCGTGACGGGACGCGCTCGCAAGCGCACGACGCCTTGGGTTGATGTCACTGTCGGTTGTGGCGAGAGGGTCACCCGCGAAGATCTGGTACCGGTTCACGGATGATGACGACGACTCCTACGACGACAAAGAGGCCAATGCCGCATCCTATGGTGTGGATACCAACTGGTATTCCGACACCGGGGCTACTCACCACGTCACTGGAGAGCTCCACAACTTGACTATGCGTGAGCAATACCGTGGCAATGACAGGGTCAACACCGCCAGTGGACAAGGTATGGAGATTTCCCATGTTGGTTCTTCCATTATTCGCAACCCTGTTCAGAATTTCCATCTCCATGATATTCTTCATGTTCCCAATGCCTCTAAAAATTTGCTCTCTGTTCATCGTTTTACTCTTGACAATCGGGTTTACATAGAATTTCACCCTTTCTATTTTTTGATCAAGGATCAGGTCACAGGGAGGATAATTCATAGAGGACGATGTGTTGGTGGCCTGTATCCTCTTATTTCATCCTTGGTGTCCTCGTCCCAGAAGCATGCTTTCATCGCCTCCAAACCATCTCAAGCAAAGTGGCATAGTCGTCTAGGTCATCCTTCTCTTAGCATTGTTAGTCAAATAATTAGCAAAAATAAACTTCCCTGCATCAAGGAATCTAGAGTAGAGTCGATGTGTGATTCGTGTCAAAAGCAAAGAGTCATCGCCTTCCTACCCCATCTCCACCAGGTATCTACAACTCCCCTTCAATTAGTGTTTTCTGATGTTTGGGGACCTGCTCCTACTTCTGTTGGTAGACATGATTATTATATAAGCTTTATTGATGATTATAGCAAATTCACTTGGATTACCTTGCTTAAGAAAAAGTCTGACGCTCTTGCTGCGTTCACCACTTTTCAAGCCCTTGTTGAACGAAAATTAAATCATAAAATTATTGCTGTTCGATGGATGGTGGCGGAGAATATCTCAAATTTCGTGAATTACTCCAAAATCAAGGCATATCTCATCTAGTTTCATGCCCGCATGCATCAAGAATGGTGCTTAGAACGCAAACACCGCCACATAGTCGAAGTAGGCCTAGCCTTGCTTGCTCATGCTCATATGCCTCTAAAATTTTGGGACGAGGCGTTCCTTACTGCTACCTATCTCATTAATCTTTTACCTAGCCGGTCATTGATCATGATACCCTGTCCATCGTCTCCTTGGAACCACACCAAACTATTCTTCCTTGCGTGTCTTTGGTGTTGTTGGCCAAATCTTCGTCTTACAACAAGCGCAAACTTGCGTTCCGCTCTACTCAGTGTGTCTTCCTAGGCTACAGTCCACGTCATAAGGGGGTCAAGTGTTTAGAAATTTCCACGGGCCGAGTCTACATATCTCGGGACGTCGTCTTTGATGAGGCTGTCTTCCCGTTCCAGGCCCTCCATCCCAATGCCGGTGCCCTTCTTCGTCAAGAAATTCTTCTCTTAGATCCCTCTCTTTATGATTCTGAACATGGGCATGCAATATTGGATGATACTAACATGGCTAATGCTCCTAATGTTTCCTCTGGTGTTAGTCCTCTTGGTGTCTTGCAGGGTTCTACACGTCGTTCTGAAGCACCTGGCGAAAATTTGGGTCCAAATGGAGCTCAAACGAGCTCACAACGCTCACATGAAATATTAACAGAAGAAGACAGCGATGCGGGGTCAGCAGTGTCAGCCTCGGATCATGTGACTGGCAGCAGTCAGACATCACCAGGCGCAGCACATCAGCATGGTCCCGCGGCAGGAGCCTCTCCACCGCGCCAATCGTCGTCCACCATGCACAGGACACCCGCACGGTCCCCTGCTCCGACTGCATCTCCCCGATCTTCTGCGCCAACGACGGGTGTGCCCTCCTCGATCAAGACAGCCGGCCACACCAGAGGCCACTGGATCCATCGGCCTCAGCTCTCCCGCACGGACAGCGGTGGGCGGAAAATGCGGCGATGCCAGACCCGATTACGTGGATCATCTGCACCAAGCCAAACTACGCCACCTGTTGTGGCACTTCGACCCACTACACGTGCTATTAAAGGAATACATCGGCCTAAAACTTATACTGACGGCACGGTGCGTTGGTGCTTAACAACCACTACTGAAGAACCATCAACGTTGGAAGATGCTCTTGCTAGTCAGCAGTGGCACGCTGCAATGGATGAGGAGTATGATGCCCTTATGAAGAACCGTACTTGGCGATTGGTTCCTCCTATGCATGGTAAAAACGTTATTGACTGTAGATGGATATACAAAATTAAAAGAAAGTCAGATGGTACCATTGACAGGTACAAAGCCAGGTTGGTCGCAAAAGGCTTCAAGCAACGTTATGGCATAGACTATGAAGACACTTTCAGTCCTGTTGTTAAGATTGCAACAGTCAGACTTGTTCTAGCCATCTCTGTGTCCAGGGGATGGAGTCTTCGTCAGCTCGATGTCAAGAACGCGTTTTTGCATGGTGTTCTGGAAGAGGAGGTCTACATGAGACAACCACCAGGGTATGAGGATCAACATAAACCGAACTATGTTTGCAAACTTGATAAAGCTATTTATGGTTTGAAACAAGCACCTCGGGCATGGTATTCTCGACTGAGTGCTCAGTTAATCAGCTATGGTTTTGTTGCCTCTAAATCTGACGCATCTCTCTTTATTTATCATAAACTTCACATCACCATCTTCATGCTCATATATGTTGATGACATCATTGTTGCAAGTTCTTCACAAACAGCAACTGATGCTCTCTTGAAGGATTTGAGGAAAGAGTTTGCGTTAAAAGATCTAGGAGATCTAAATTACTTTCTGGGAATTGAGGTAAAGAAGGTATCTAATGGTCTGGTATTAAGTCAAGGAAAATATGCTCGAGATGTGCTCGG
The DNA here is from genome assembly GCA_030063025.1 of Avena longiglumis. Lineage (NCBI taxonomy): Eukaryota > Viridiplantae > Streptophyta > Magnoliopsida > Poales > Poaceae > Avena > Avena longiglumis. The sequence continues at coordinate 551,683,394 of CP125973.1, read as the reverse complement.
ACGTGCAGGTTTGCTGTTCGCCAAGGAGGTGCCCACTCCTCTGTCATCCTCTGAAAAGATCTCGGCCAATGAAGGTGAACCATTGGGTCCCGAAGACATCACAAAATACAGAAGCATGGTAGGAGCTCTTCAGTATCTCACTCTCACAAGGCCAGATATTTCCTATGCGGTAAATAAAGTGTGTCAGTATCTACATGCTCCTACTACTGTACACTGGGCAGCAGCCAAACGAATTTTGAGATATATCAAAGGAACAATTGGTACAGGGATAACGTTCTTGAGATCTGATTCCACATTAGTCGTGCTTTTTCCGACGACCGGCAGGATGTGTGGATGATCGTCGATCCACAGTGGTTTTGCTGTGTTCTTTGGTCCAAATTTAATTTCTTGGAGTGCAAAGAAGCAAGCCACGGTCTCAAGATCTAGTCTGAGCAGAATACAAATCACTAGCCAATGCAGCAGAAGTAATTTGGGTTCAGTCATTGCTTGAAGAACTTGGAGTAAAAGCAAGACAACCACCTTGTTTATGGTGTGACAATCTGGGTGCAACATATTTGTCAGCTAACCCAGTGTTTCATGCTAGAGCCAAACATATTGAGATCGACTTTCACTTTGTCAGAGAGAGAGTTCTAAACAAAGAATTGGAGATACGATTTGTTCCCTCCAAAGATCAAGTGGCGGATGGATTCACAAAGCCGCTTCCTATACGAAACTTTTTAGAGTTTAAGCATAATCTCAACTTAAGCAAGTTGTGATTAAGGGAGGGTGTTAGAAATAGTACAATTGTATTAGGACACGGTTAGTCAAACCGACTAGTATACCAGGATTGTACGACGCTGCATATAAATATACCATGAGGGGTATCGGCCCAACTATCCGAGCTATACGAACTCATTGTACCCTGTTTACAGTTACAAGCAAAATAAGGAAAGGGGAAGGAGAAACGAAAGCGAGTTGGTGCAAGATCAGAAACCTCATCAAACGCTGCGCCATCGACGCGTCAGTAGGACAAAAACCTGGTACCACAAATATTCAATTTTACAGCAGCACGACCATTCATCAGCAAAAGCAAGAGAGCATAGACTACATAAGTCCTCAGGAAGCGACAACAGCTTAAGATAAGAAGAACCACAAGCATCAAGGACCGCCTGTGATCATCAGAACAGGAGAAAGCCTGGAGGCAGATCCGGAGTACACCTGAGCCGCCACATGCATCAACTGGGACGCCCCATGGTCCACCTAAACCGGCCGTCCACCTAAACCGGCCGTCGCGAGAAGAGAAGACGAGTTACTAAGAGTAGGCTAGCTGCATTTCGCAAGGAAAATGATATGGATCCCCCGGACGATGGGGGTTCCCATCGTCCTCCTCCTCCCCTTGCGTGACATCTGTTCTTAAAATTGCCTCAAATTTTATTTTTGCTGCAAAACGGCCCGCTTTTGCTATATATGTTCCCGCTTTTGCTTCTGAAGCAAAAAAAGGTTTGTTTTAGAAATAGAACGTCTCATGGAGACGCGTTGCAAGATCACGCGACAAAAAATTGTGCTAATGCACGCAAAAAACCAACTTCGCGAAACTTTTTTGCTGCATGGTCTCCGGCGAGGTCATCAACGAGTTGTTTCGACGATGTCTCCGTGAATACGGTTTCTTTGCATTAGCACAATTTTTTTCTACATGGTCTCCGTGAGGTCTCCGTGAGGTCTCCCAGACGTTCTATTTCTAAATGAACCTTTTTTCTTCTAGGGGACATATACGTGAACGCGGGATGTTGCAAGAAATGGACACGTGTCGCCAGACGGGAGTGACGATGGGAGCTCTCCCATCGTCCGGGGGACGCCTAGCAGTGTCCATTTCGCAATGCCCTTCTTGGCGACCATGATTCTAGACCATGATTCTGCTCCCTCCGGTTAGAAATATAAAATATTTTAGGTTTGTAAAATAAATACATCTAGACACTTTTTAATATGTAGATTCATTTACACTAAAAGTTATCTAGATACATTAGCTTTACTAACTTAGCTAAAATATTTTATATTTCTAAATAGAAGGAGTTCATCGGAATCGGAAAAAAAATGGTAAAAGCAATTTACGGAAGAGAACTTGAGACAGCGTACACAGCGTCGGTGATCTGGTTTACAGCTGTGCAAAATCATGACAAAAGGATCACCATCACCAATTAGGCAGGCTCGCATGTGCTTCCCCAGTATAGCTGTACCATGATTGTTTGGTCGCCTGTCAGGTCACTATGGACCTTGAAGACTTGTCGTGCACATTTCGATCATTATCCACAGTTTTCACATTCCCGTGGAACCGGTGCTTATACAGCATCCCATGCACATTTTTTCCGTGTAGATTTTTTTTTAAACTTGGGAGCAATGTAATGTCGTGTTAATAGTACACTACTGTTCTTGACAAGCCATTCTTGGGCCCAATAAGCAGCCATATCCTCCGATTAGCATAAAAAGGAGGAGAACTGAGATTCCAGACAGACTTCCAGTATACACCATTAGCATCTGCCTAGCTTCCTGGTCTCTCTTACATTACAGCAGGTAGAACCATTTGCCTTCCTGGTCTGTGAGCGAGTCTCTCATAGGTAGAAGGTCTTTGGAGCTGAAGCAGAGACAACAATGGTGCACATGAACCAAGGAGAAGGAGACACGAGCTATGCTCGTAACTGTGGTATTCAGGTATTTTCTAGCACCCGGACCGCCCCAGCTTCATCCCTACCGGCGCAGACGGGTAGAAAAAACTGGTGTCTATCCACCGATCTCGCAGGAAGAGAGTTGGTTTTCTTTAGCACTTTGTTTCTAGTTTTCTTCCTTTTGCTATCAACCCTTTGGGCTAGTGTATCGCTATGCTCGCGTCATGCTGAGCTTGACGAACAATGTTTAACCAGACTTTGATACTTCCTCCGATCTAAATTAATAGACTCGAATTTATTTAGATTTGGATATATCTAGTTATGATTTAGTAGTAGATTCATTTGAATCTACGTAATTCTGAATCCATTAATTTGGATAGGAGCGAGTAACAGATCTCATTATCTAATAATGGAACCAGGGATATAGATCCATGTTGCTCTAAACACTAGTAGTAGTTAGCTACTGTAGCTAGCAAGTGGATAAAAGTTGCAGTACTGTCAAATTGGATTGACTGTAATTTTGTTTTTTTTTCTTTCATAGTTTGTATATATTTTTGAACCTCTAGTTAATTTTGAATAAAGGGGCTGTGGGGGTCTCCCCTGCAGTAGATAAGCTTCAAAAAAAAAGTTGCAATTCGTGTTTCTCCTTCTGGTTACATCCCTACCGGCGCGCAGACGAGTAGACAAAAAAAAGGACAGGCCTACGCGTCCCCCGGGGGATATGTGGTTTTTATCCCCCGGGTCCCCAACCAACCACCTGTCCTCTATTTAGATTCAAAATCCCTCTTTTGCTACATTTGTCTCGTTTTTGCTACATTTGCCCCGCTTTTGCTACATTGTAGCAGAAAACGGTTCGGTTTAGAAAAATAAAACAGATGGACCTCAGGAGATTTCACGAGACCCCACGGGCGATCGTAGCAAAAAGTTGTGCTAATGTAGCAAACCGACCTCCGAGATCTCACCGAGACTTTCACGAGACCTCGCCGAGACCATGTAAAAAATTTATGCTATTGTAGCAAGAGTACAAAATGTATGTAGCAAAACTTTACACTTTTGTAGCAAATTCATAAACGGTTGTAGCAAAAAAATTAACAATTATAGCAAACACGATGTCACCAGAGAAGACGCCGTGCCTCCGTAGCAAGGCCGTTGTGTGCCCTCAGAGGTGGCTTTGCACCATTTGTAGCAAAACGCTATCACCGGAGAAGGTGATGTCGCATCAGAAAGGGATAACGCTGCCGCCTTAGAAGACGATTCCATACCTCTGTAGCAAGGTTGGCATGCCTTTGTAGCAAGGTTGTCGTGCCTTTGTAGCAGATCCTCACATCGCTTGTAGCAAAAGGCGCCTCCCCTATACCTTTCCTCCGACGTGCCTATGTAGCGAGGCCGGCATGCCTATGTAGCAAGCCCTTTGACAGCTTGTAGCAGAGCCTCACACGGATGTAGCGGGGGCAAGGAGTAGCACCGCCATCGAGGCGGGGCAGCACCACCACCGGCGCCAGTAGCACCTGCCACCGCAAACCGGCGCAAAGCCACCATCGACGCGAGCAGCACAACTCGTCGACGGCCAGATCTCATGCCCATGGCAGGGGATCTGCCCTTTGACAACTCGCTTTCCGGCGACGGCATCGACGGGGCCGCGTATGAAGGGAAGCTGGCCGGTGCCGCGGGGATCTTGCCGTCGGCGATGCCGGCGGAGGCGGGGTGGTTGGTGCTCGACGAGGCCGGTGACGGCGGGTCGCGTTCGCGCCTGGACAGCGCCAGCAGGAGGAGCACGATGGCGTTGCTGAGGCTGAACACGAAGCGCGAGCTGAACAGGAGGCTTCCCGCGACGCGTACCGCGAACGGACCCGGGGGATCGATCCCCCGGGGGAACCGTATCATTTTCCCAAAAAAAAAGAGTGCACCCTGAGCTGAGATTGTCTTTGACAGCCTCTAAAAAGGATCACCTTTTTGCTAGTGACTCACAATTTGCTATAGGTGTTGTTTGCATGATTTTTTTCGATAGTTGGCTGAACATTTTTTACTCAAGAATTTGTCCATCCTATATGAACCAGGTAACATTTATAAAGAAGAGCATGAACCAACAAATAGTATATATATTTTTTCTTAAGAACTATTACTCAAATGCAGAATGCCGAGCAGAACAGGATGAAGCCTCTGATAGAAGCAGCCGTAATTGACTTATGCACCAGCACCTCGTTGCCCAAAAATATGGTGATCACGGACTTGGGTTGCTCTTCCGGCTCAAACGCGCTAGTACTGGTATCGATTGCCATCGAGGCCATCAAAAGTTACTGCATTCAGTCACAAAAGACACCACCGGAAATGTGTGTATTCCTCAACGACCTTCCTAACAACGACTTCACCATGGTGATAAAGAACTTGGTCACGCTCCGACAAATCAATGAGCCTTTTGTGGTGACTGGTGTCACACCGGGGTCATTTTACGAGAGACTCTTCGCTACCGGCTCATTGCATCTTGTCTGCTCGTCCAGCAGCCTGCATTGGCTCTCAAAGGTGTGTCATTTTTTTTTTCACTTTTCAATGCATTGACCAATAATTACACCACTTGTGAATTATGTAACCAAGCCCTTTATCTTTACAGGCTCCCGAAGTACTAACGATGAACCATATTCCGGCGTACAACATTGACGAGCATGCCAGGCGTGAAAGGCTTCCTATGATCCTCGAGGCTTACGCACAACAATTTAGGAATGATTTCACAAATTTCCTAAAACTAAGAGCCAAAGAAGTGCTGTCTGGAGGACGGATGGTTATTTCCATTACAGGGAGGCATTCTGATGGAATTGCCTCCAAATTATTTCACATATGGGAAACCATAGTTCAGATTCTAAGTGTTATGGTCTTAGAGGTATAGTCATTTGCTATCTCGCATATGATTTTATCATTTTCTAACGAATGCGTAAGTAATTGATCTTTTGGAATGATTAACAGGGTGTGATCGACAAAGCTAAGTTTGATTCTTTCTACATGCCGATGTATGGACCTTCCAGTGAAGAGCTTAGGGATATCATCCAAGAAGAGGGCTCATTTTCTATCAAGGAGATGCTGGTGCGCGAGTTTACAAGTGATGCGGACTCTGCGCTCTTTGCCCCAAAAATGTTCATGTGCCATATGAGAGCTGTGTTTGAGCCAATAATTGTGCAACATTTCGGGGACGTGATGGAAGAATTCACGAGGACCGCAGAGAGGCAATGGAGCATGGACGGAATCTTGAGGGATCAGCTTGGCAGACTAGCATGGCTTTGTGTATCGCTCACCAAGGCATGATCAAGTTAATATCTAGAATGGCATGTGTGACATCTGCTTTCGTGACAGTACACCACAATTATGAAATTTGATCTAGTGCTTTGTTTATGGAAGCAAGTAATGCGTGTGTAATTTATTATGTAAAATGCATCCTACATGTGTGACTGAATGTCTGAATGTGGTCATGGAAGCACAAGCATTTCTATTGGACTCATATTTGTGTCGGTCACTCAGTTAGCTTTTTCCTAAAAAAAGGGTAAAATTCTAGAGCCGCTAAGTGCCGATTAATGTACACAATGTTTTATTAATTATATGATGTTTATGAATGCCCCCGGAAGAAAATGTTTGCGAAGAAATAATTAAAGTTTAAAGAATCTAGGACCACCGTGACAGAAGCCTATTGCTAATGTGCAATTTGTATCGAATGAATAAAGTCCGTTTTTCCATCTTTAACTAGCTGCACTTGGAAACAAGAGTTCGCAAGTCATGCTTTAGTAAGGACCAAGTACATATCTAGCTGGTATCCATCTGAATGTCCTACAAAATATAGAAATGTGAATCCGACAAGTGCGGCAAGGAACAAGTGTTAGTTGTGTTCGCGGTTAGACTGCAAAAGAAGGCCCCAAATGTATGCGGTCTGCTAACATATCTAGGAGTGAAGCCCTTTTAATTACTTTGTTGCAAAACTTCCAAATAAAAATACTCCTCCAATACGATTTACTTCTCACAGTTTACTCAAAGTTTACACAAAACTTTTCTTAAATCCCTAACGAACAGAGCAACGTTTCCAAAACTGCGCACTAAGAAGTAGTACAAAACCAACTATCTGAAGTGCCTAATCTGAGGCGGTTCTGGAAACCGTCTCAGCCATGGTGGTTCTCGAATTCAATTGGCTAGGACTCTAGGTTATCTATTTCCAGAAAATACATAGGATTGCAAACCTTCTGAAACAGGTTTAATCAGAAGGCTTTTGCAGGTCTGGATGCATGAAAAACAACGACCCAAACAGATTAGGTATGAAAACGTAAAGGCTCGCCTAGATAGAGCTTTTGGAAATATGGCCTTGACACAGATGTTTACAGTGATCAAAGTGCGACATATAAGCATGGTGGAATCAGACCATTGCCTTCTTATGATGGATTTGTGCCAGCAATCGTCACAGAGAAGGCCAGTGCAAAGGTTTAGGTATGAAAACGTCTGGCAGACCCATGAGGACTATTATCGAGTGGTTGCTGACTTGTGGAGATCAGGAGACAGAGGTGTGGGTGCGTCAGGTCTTGTGCGTACTTTGCAGGACATGCAAAAGAGTTAAATCCATCTGTAGTTATTGAACTTGCTTAGCAAAGTTAGTATGGTCATCATACATCAAAAATATAATTTTACGGTCATTGAATACGCGTGAAAGTTCATTTCAGTCACTGGTGGTCGATGACGTGTTGTATTTGTGCTGTATTTGCTGCCATAGCAAGCTGAGAGACCCACTGTCAGGAAACTTATAAAAAATACAATCATACAGGGGTTGTTTTTGCAAAAATATCATCTCCTTACTTGCCGCGTCGATCCCCTCCAATGGAGGACCCGACCTCGCACACGGTTTCCCCTGCTCTCCCATGATGCACGCCGCCGCCGTCCTTCTGCATGATAAGGTCGTCGGCGACCTCTTCTCTCTCCCTTATCGTCTCGGCCTCCCTCGATGTCTCTATCATCTCTCCCACGAGTTCACCCGAACCACCGTGCCATGGTTGTCGAGCGTCGCCGGCACAGAACGTTGCCTCGAGCGCTGCCGTGAAGCCCAAAAGCACCGCCTCCTCGTCCTTGTTCTTCCCACTGAGGCACGGTTTCTGAGAATCCGGCGACCACCGTCGCGTACAGTTGGTCATATCCGTTCTACTTGCTCTCCGGAGAGGGGACCGTGGAGCGAGGCAGCCTTGCTCTGCTCCCAATTGCATGCTTGTTTCCGTCGCTGCAGGCATATACGATTGATATCGGGCTGCACGGAAATTTGCTCCAATAACATTCAGCCATATACGATTCATATTGGGTCCAGGAACATGCTGCAACCATGCTTGTGTCTGCTACTTCTTGCTAAGATTCCTCAGCTTACATATACGATTGATATCGAGCTGCACGAAAATTTGCTCCCAACTCACCTTAATTCAATCTGAGAGAATCACGCATTATATCAGTCAACTCAAACTGAGAATATTCAGAGAAGCAAACAAAAGAAACTCTCTACTGATGCTTCTAAACAAAATGTTCAGAATTCGACCAAGAAAATGATCCACATCAATCTCTCTATGTATCAATGGCATGGCTGCAGACCAGTATATACCACACAAGCGTGAGATCAATTCATTCCTCTTGTCTAAACATCACCATTGGAGATTTGCATCAGCTCCCTCCCACTCGTGTTCCAGATCATGGAGGACAGCGACCTAGGCTCGCCGGAGTGCTGCGCCCTCTCGCCAGGAGCCACACGATGCAGCAGCACCTCGCCCGATCCAGTGCTTGATTCGTCCTCGCTTCTGCCGCCAGGAGAGACGGGCGCCATCGGCCCGTACGTCGGGATGTAGGGAGGCGAGCTTGGGCGGCAAATGGAGCGGGTGGGAAGGAAGGAGAGAGAGCTGCAGGCTGCGGAGCACTTGGTGGCGTGGCCTCTTCTCTGTCACAGGCAATGGCGGGAGATGCTGGACGCTGCGGTAGCACGGCCGGAGCGGGGCTCCTATGGATCGTGGAAAGAATACGAGAAGGGGGAGATTAGAGGAAGGGCGTGCGCGGTTGCGAGAGAAATATGGCGGCGCGCGGGAGGATGAGTGCGGCCGACCGGCCGGCCGGCCATGGGATGGAGAGATAGGAGGCGAGTCGAGGGTGGGGCTAACAGTTGGTCCCCCGCCTTGCCTTTGATAGAAAATTAGGATTAAAAGGGTTATTTTGTTAAATAAAACACATTTAGAGGATGACAACGGGTCCCACTCAGGAACACGTCATCAAATATATTTCTAAGACGTCCTTTTTCGCAGTGCCACTCAGTTGCGTCTTCTGTGACCGTAAATTGGTATTTCCGTTGTACAATGATTGTATTGATTTTGCTAAGCAAGTTCAATGACTAACCATGAATTTAACTCCATGTAAAAAGGTTTGCAGCGTTGGGGTTCAGCTTAAACAGTATATGCCCAATATATAAATATAAAGCAACCATTGGAGACGGGCCAGACAAAGACAAATACCAAAGGAAACACAAAAAGAAAAGAAAAAGAAGAGGAAAAGAAAACAAAGCCGACAACAATGGCTTGACAAACGAAGATGACACGCGACCGTTGCGCCCTCCCTCTAAGTTCCACCACAAGCCTAGCACTCCGAAACGCATCGCACCAAGCAACAGCTCCAAGAAGGTATGCGACGATGACGACGACGCCGATGCGGACAGGTCCTAGGGTTTCCCGTGACGCCCGGAGGTGGGAAAGAGGTACTCCGACGCCCTACAAGAAGGAGGATGGCACCCTTGAGCGCCACCGCCCGGTGTCAAGGTGACAGGATTTCTCCCGACCCTCCAAAACCACACTTCAGACGCTTTACGTGCTCCACCATGCTTGCCACCCACCAACGCACGCCAACACGGTCGCGCATCCACCACCGCCGTCGCACCGAGACACACGCAGCAGGGCCAGTAAGACAGAGAGGACGGGGACTTCGGCGGTGGTTGCCAGGACAACAGCGCGCGGGAGGGAACAACCTCCACCACCGGAAGGCGGTAGCCGACCGGATACGGCAACGGAGGCAAACCAGGCCCACCTGGCCCGGCCGAGCCCACAAAGGCCCGTGAAGCCCCGCCGCCGCACTGCAGCAGGGGAACCGTCATCTGCGACAACCCTCACCCTAGCCCCTACTTCTCCGTCCACCAGGAGATCAACCGCCACCGTCGATCTCTGCCGCCAAGCAAGAAGACCACCACCACCGTGTTTCACCGGAAAGACCGGACCATCCGGTCGAGGAACATCGCGCCACCCGGAGAGATGCCCAACGGAACGCCAGCCGAGGAAGTCAAGACAGTCAGACCGCTGGTCTAGACCCCACCGAGAAGCAGGAGCGGGGTGTGACGAGCCATGGCAGGGGAACGCCGGCGGCCACCGGATCTGGGCTCGCCTGGCCTTGATCTGGTGTCCTAGCCGCGGCTAGGAGGCGGGCCGAAGCCACACCACCGCAACAGCAAACCCTAGAAGCCCAGATCCAGCCCGAATGGGCGATCTGGCCGCACCAGAAGCCGCCAACCGCTGCCGCCCCACACGCAGCTGACTCCACCGTCGCCGCCGAAGCGCACGCCCGACAGCCGCCGCCGCGAGAGGACGCGCCGAGGAACCCGCGCAGCCACCGCACCGCCACGCACACCGCGCCGCGCTGCTGCTCAGCAGGGCGCGACCAGCCGCCACCCGCGCCACCGCCGCGAGCCAGGAGGAAAGGCCCGCCGCGCCGATGCTGCCCGGACTTTGTCCGGCAGCGCGCGCGGCGGCGGCGAGGGGGAGAGAGCCCGGAGGAGGGGAAGACGGGCCGGCGGCACGGAGGGCCCCCGGTCGCTCGCGGGAGCGACGCGGGGAGCCGCCTTCTCCTCTTAATCCGTTGGGGTTCAGCTATATTCGGAAATTTAAAAAAGAAATTAGCTGAGCTGTGGAAGAATCTGGAGCGGGTAAGGCGAAGCTCGATTGGACGTGGTGCATCTCAGGAGGAAAAACGATTGATGGAGAGAATAAAAGAGGTGTTGTATCAAGAGGAGGTGTGGGTTAAGCAAAGAGCACGTGTAACTTGGCTACGGGCAGGGGATAGAAATACATCATTTTTTCATGCCCAGGTAGCTCAAAGAAAACGGATGAATAAAATCACAACTCTACAGAGAAGTGATGGTAGCCTGTGCGAGGATGAGGGAGCGATTCATGGTGAGGTGAAGGGCTTCTACTCGCAGATGTACACTTCATAAGGAGCTCCTGTAATGGATGATCTGCTTGTTCTTGTCCCTGAAAAACTGGACGTGTCTATGAGAGAGTTAATGGATGTGGAGTATACGGAAGCTGAGATTAAGACGGCACTGTTCCAGATGCACCCGTCCAAAGCGCCGGAGGTGGATGGTTCGTGAGGATCTGGTACGTGCAGTCCTAGGTATTTTGAATAGAGGGGAATGGCTACCAGAGATGAATGATACGGCTATCGTGCTGATACCAAAGGTACGTCATCCGCAATCTATCAAATAATGTCGACCAATTTCTTTATGCACGGTGCTGTATAAGATGTGTGCAAAGGTAATTGCAAATCGGATGAGACTTTGGTTGGAAGAGGTTGTAAGCAAATAGCAAAGTGCATTTGTCCCGGGACGAATTATCACTGTAATGCTCTAGTTGCTTTTGAGTGTATTCATATAATGAAAAGAAATAAGAAAGGGAAGAGAGTTATGTGTGCAGTAAAGCTGGACATGATGAAGGCCTATGGCCGGATCGAGTGGCCTTTTCTTGAAGCTATGTTGCTAAAGATTGGTTTTCTATGGTGCAGTATTTCATGAGATTTGTCTCATCAGTTCGGTTTTCTATAAAGGTGAATGGTGAGCTGTGCTTCCACAATTCTCACTGACAAGAGGACTGCGCCAGGGCGATCCCATGTCCCCATACCTATTTCTGCTATGCTCAAAAGGGTTGTCGATTCTGTTAAACCACTTTCAATTGGGCCCTATTGATCGAGTTATCCGTGTGTAATATAGCACCATGGATTACACACTTATTGTTTGCCAATGATAGCCTTATTTTCATTAATGCAACAGAGGCCAGTGATACACGGCTAAATGAAATATTACGTATCTACAATGAAGTGTCGGGGCAGCTGGTGAATAGGGACAAAAGCTCTATCTTCTTTAGTCCATGTACGAGTGATATCCAGAGAGCAGCAGTGAAGTATGAGTTGGATATTTCTATCGAAGCTTTTAGCGAAAAATATTTGGGTTTACCGACAGCCGTGGGGCTCCTAACAAGAAATGAGTTTGAATATACCGCAGAAGGCATGAGAAGTAGTATGAACGACCGTGCGAGGATGTTATCATATCCAGGGAAGGAAGTTTGGCTAAAATCAGTAATACAAGCTAAACCGACATACAGTATGAGTGTTTTCCAGCTATCAAAAGGCACATGCAAGAAATTCTCATCCATGACGGCCAAGTTTTGGTGGAGTGGGAATTTAGATAAGAGGTCAATGCATTGGCTCTCTTGGAAAAATATGTCTATACCAAAAGGAAGAGGAGGAATGGGTTTCCGAGATTTTCATCTTTTTAATCTTGCTCTTCTCGGGAAACAAGGTTGGAGACTAATGGCTTCGCCAGGCTCGCTGTGTGCCCATGTTTTGCAAAGTCGCTACTTCCATAATACAGATTTCTTGTCAGCAACAGCGCCACAATCAGCTTCCCGTACTTGGCGGGCAACCATTGTTCGCAGAGAAGCATTGCAAACTGGGATCATCAAACGGGTTGGTTCTGGCAGTTCGGTATCGATTTGGCATGACAATTGGCTACTAGGTATGCTCAGCACATGCGTCCGCTGGGAAGAAAGCCGGATGGCACGACTGAGATGGTTAGTGACCTCATCAACCCCAATACCCATTCTTGGAATCTGGAGGCTTTGGAGGCGAATCTCTTCCCTGTCGATGTGGAGATCATACGACTGATTCCTCTACGAACTTCTATAGGGGAGGATTGGATGGCATGGGCTCTCGAAAAGTTAGGATCGAGTATACTCGGTTCGATCAGCGTACCGTGCTCTAGTGGCTAAGCAGCCGATCAGCGACGAGGCGTCGTCGTCCGCAGAGAATGCAGAGGTGTGGAAGAAGCTATGGAGGCTGGTTGTGGTACCCAGGGTGTGCATTTTTTGGTGGAGAGTTCTACGAGGCATATTGCCCGATTACTCGACTCTCAGCCAGCGGCATGTCAAAGAAATCGCCACTTGCGGGATATATTTGCAAATCAGCTCCAGAAAGTTTGATGCATGCACTGCTTGAATTGAGTGCTCGCATGCGCGCCAATTTTGGTTGGCGGCATATGAAGTTTTTTAATTAACAGCATTCATGCTGATTGTAACCAGGAGATGTTGAATTAATAAAGGGTGAAGTTTCTCCAAAAGAAAAAAAAACAGTTGTATCTAAGTTCTATTCTGAACAGTAACCACTCTACACTATCCTCTCACATCAAGCTTTGTCGCCCATGGCCACTCGCTGTCTCACCTTTCTCTCAAGAGTGTCAATCTGCCATTTACCAACTTCGGATACTTCTTTGTACTAATATGTTGATGAATGTCAGAAGATAGTTTCCCATATGTGTTTGTGTACATCAACAAGTGGTGATTGCTGAGTTGGAACTCCCAGCGTGGAGTGATAGTGTGATACAGTAGTGACAAATTTTCATCTAGCGGTGACGATGGGTTTATCGAGCCAACAGGAGAAGTTTGAGAGTCTTATCGCCTTCTTAGCAACCTGTAGATAAAACCGAAATCTATCTTGTTGCCTCCATTGGTATCAACATAGTTTTTTTTTAGAGATGTCACGTGTTCATTTAATCAAACGCCAGATACAACACGTTGACACACCCGGAATACTCCGGAAGCACAGCTCACCAGGACGCTTTACACACAAGACCCAAGAAAAAGAAATAATACAACAAACACCCTGAAGTCCTCTGTGCAGAAACGCCACCACACGCCTCCCGAACGAATCCACGGCAGCCCGAGCTGTCGACGAAGCCGGGGACGAAGACCACATACCAAGACCTGGAACAGCCTCCTCGCAGTCAAGCTGCTTTATGGACCTCGAAAAGGATCCGCCGCGAGCGGCGGAAGCACGTACTCTGGAGCATGCCGGCCGGGGAGGACCCCGAGCTCTTCCAGGTCGCCGTACTGCACCAGTCGACCAAGTCGACGAGAATCTGCAGCACAGTCCGCCAACATCCGCAAACCCAACACCTGGTCAGCCAACACATGGAGTAGCCGACGACGACACCGCAAAGGACGTCGCCCGCCAGAACCGCCCCTATACATAACCTCCCGGACTCCATAGCGACGCGGGATCGCACTACGATGGCCAAGCCAGAGGACAAAAGCAGTTGCGGAGATCGCCGCTGTCTCCACGGCAACCCCGCTCGCAAACCTAGCTCGCAGATCCAACCCAAGACGCACTAGAGAAAGCCGCGATTGAACTAGACCTCGAGCAAACTTATTGAGCGCCGCCGCCCTCGCCGCCAGAGACGAACCGAGAGCCGGCCTACAACTAGCTATAGAGACTAACTTAAGTCTACAACTATATAGATCCAAACGGAGGAACCAGCGCCCCCCGCTGTCGAGCCCGAGGCCCATTGGGAAGAGGAGGCGCTAGATCCGCCGCCGGAAGCTTTGTCTCCTCTCGGTTCTCCCTTTTTCTTTTTTTAGAGAAACGAGAGAGAAGAGGCTGACCGTTCACGTGTTTTGGGGTGGTCTTCAACTGAATGGGTTCGGTATCAACGTAGTTGTTAGCTATCAGTATGAAGGTATTATGTGTTCATGAGATATTTCGGATTTAGTTAAAACAACAAACAAAAGTATATGTGACTCAAAGTAGATGTTTTTGTGTGTGTACCAAGCTAGCATTCTTGTGTAATAAGTGTTCCTATGTTTTTTTTTGTTTGGAATCGGATCATACTAGGGAAGCCAATGTTGCGATACAATAGCTAGAAATTCAGAAGGGTCTATGTCTGTTGTATGGCATGAGGATCTCCTAAATTCTTGATCTCGATTTTGTCAAACGATGTAGCCTTATTTTCTGAGTAATAAAATTTGCCATGTTGCTTTTAAAAAAATAACTTAGTCCTTGGGTAAGGAAAAAATTACAAAAAACCACCATATTACATGCTAGGGTTTTAAAATATCATCACTTTACGCTAGGGTTTCAAAAAAACCCCGCTTCAGAGTTGGTACGTTTTAGATAGCACTGTTACCGGTTTGACACTGGTCTAATGACAAAACTGACAGGATGGTCCCACCTGTTAGGATGACGTGGCTCACTTGGACGGCTGCGGGCAGACGGCCGTTAACGGCGCGGTCGAAACCCTAACCCTCCGTTTGGGTCAAACCAGACCACACTAAATTCCTCTCCAGCACGCGAACTGAGGCCATGGCGGCGACGATTTCTCCCGACCAACAGAAATTACAAGAACAGAGTAATATTAAAGTGTGCTCAAGATAAGTGTCCCTTTTTTATGGTTGGTTTTAGGTAAAGAATGAGAAATCCTTCTACCTAAGAAAGATACACTTTGAGCATACTTGTGGCATATTAGGTGAGTACTGCAAGGTCACCGGCAAATGGGTTGCAAAGATTTGTGAGCCAGGAGAAAACGTCCCGTCTCCCGCGCTTTCCTATGCGTGCAAGGGGTAGACACGCAGCGCTCGTCAGGGTCTTGCTGCATGGAAACGATTGATTTAGATGTTTTCAGCGGATCAAGTTTTGACCTGCTTTAAGAATCATACGATGCAGCAATTTCATGCGACCAACTTTTTAAACGGGCTTACTTTTTCACATTATGCGAGAAACAGACATCGGCCCAATCAAACACGCCCTACCAAAGATCTCCACATTGTACCCAATGCATGCATGCCTGCCATAAACTGGAGTATATATCATCCTGCAACCGGTCCACTGTGGTATGGGCAGGTGGGATGTGTGTAGCCCATCAAAAATACCGAATTAGGCTGACACGATTAATAGCTCCCGCGCATACACGATAAGAGCAGACCGTAAACGGGCGAATCAGAAAAAAAAAAATTTAGGTCGTGTTTCGTGGGTTTTTTCAAGTCACGAACGGCGGGGCGGACTCATAAACCAGAAATTCGAATCAAAAAAGGGAATATTCTCTTTTCCTAGTTTCACGCATGTTTCGTCACAATAAGGGTCGAACCCGTAAATTAAACTATTTTCTGTCAATTTCACCACATATCTCGCATTTTCAAACAGAAAAATGATACCAAGCATAAAGTAAAATCCTGAAATTATTAATTGTATATTACAACAATTATCCAATTACAACAATTGTCCAAACAAATTGAATAAACAATAATTTAATTGTAAAAATTACCAAATCAAGTAAATAGTTCCGAATGCAAATAATGTTTCACACACATGAATGATAAAATGTGGCCACCTAGTTCCTTCCAAATAGCTGCCAGTGGTGCTCAATAAGGTCATGCTGCAGCTAGTCGTGGATGGTCATATTCTCAATGTCTCGGTAGGTTTGAGGAAGGCTTGAATGGCATTTGAGTTTCTAGCTGGCTTCACACGGCTGCCAACATTCTCGTAGAAGATGTTTAAGTATAGACCTCTCTCATTCTCAATAATCATGTTGTAAAGAATGACACAACATGTCATTATGTCATTGGGAGTTTTCTTGTCCTAAAAACGAGCTGGACCCCGCACAACTATAAATCGAGCTTGCAAAATACCATAGGCTCTCTCAATGTTCTTTCGTGCACTCTCTTGAGTCTTTGCAAATTCATTTTCTTTCCTAGTCTGAGTATTCGAGATGGTCTTGACAAATGTAGCCCAACGAGGATAAATACCATCAGCTAGATAATACCCCTTGTCATAATTATGACCATTGACAGTGTAGTTGCAAGCGGGTGCTTCACCACTAGCTAGCTTTGCAAATAGAGAAGATCTATGGAGCACATTGATATCACTGAGGGTGCCAGGCAAACCAAAGAAACAATGCCAAATCCACAAGTCCTCAGATGGAATGGCTTCTAACACAATTGTTGCATCTCGGCTTTTGCCACAATATTGCCCGTGCCATGCCTTGAGGCAGTTTTTCCAAGTCCAATGCATACAATCTATGCTTCCTAGAAATGCCCGGCCACCCTCTTCTCTCATTCATTTTATCAATCTAATTGTGTCCTTCTCGTTCGGTGCTCACAGATACACTGGGCAAAAAATGCGAATAATCGCCTTGAAAAATCTACGAACACTCTTCATAGTCGTATCTTCGCTGATGCGAAAATACTCGTCGGCATAATCGGCCGGGATCCTATATGCGAGCACTCTCATGGCTAGAGATTTTTTAAAAATAGTCACTAATTAAGCATGATAGAGGAGCACACCATTTTTTTAAGCAAGGTAAAGGACCATTTTTTAAAAATAGAGAGTAGTGACCATGCACTTATTTTTGTCTATATAAGCCAAGCAACAAGCTAAGCGATCGAGTTGTAAGACGATGTCTTGCAGGTAGCGATAGGCTCGTCTGCAGTCTGCATACGTGCATCTCCAGTAGGTAAAAAACGACATCCTGTATACAGGGAAAAAATAATGTGTCACAACAATATGTTCTGATGTCTTCGAAAAAAAAACAATATGTGCTAATGGATAGTTTTTACAGGTAGCGATAGGCTGTCCATAATAATATGGGTAATTAAGAGGAGGAGAAGAAAAAACCCGTACATATATATAGGTTGTCCATTATATATGTATATTCTGATTAAGAAACACTACAGGAATGGCCAGATGCGCCGACGGCCGGCTGCTACGCCGACAGCCAAAGGTCGGGGCTGTTGGCGTAGGACCGGGCCAGGCCAGCTCACGTCGTCAGCCCTCGGCATAGCCAAGCCATCGGCGTAGGCGACCATACGCCGACGGTCACCCTCGGCATCCCGACACTACTAGAAAAAGAGTCATTCGTCCATCCCAGTTCGGAGTATTACTCCCGGTTATAGCTGGACCCGGGACTAATGTGAGCATTAGTCCCGGTTCCAACGGCTAGAACGCCAGCAATCTTTAGTCCCGGGTCAAACGAGACCTTTAGTCCCGGTTCGTATGACCAACCGGGGCTAAAAGGGGTGCCCCGGTGCCAATCTCTTTAGTCCCGGTTCGTATCACCAACCGGGACTAAAGGTGTGACATTTGGTCCCGGTTCGTATTACCAACCCGGACTAAAGAAAGTGGGCAAAAAAAAATTCTCAAGTTCCGCCGTGACAGTAAAACGGGCACAAATCCTTCTGGAGATCGTCTTTTCTAGATTCAAAATCATGCCAAAAAATTATAATAAATTCTAAAAATAAAATCCTTCGAACTGTAGTTATATTAAGTGATTTAGTTGTTACAAAAATTAACAAATATAAATTTCGACATAATTTACAAAAAAATGTTATAAAAATTCAAATGGCCATAACTTTTGTATACCATGTAAAAAAGTACAACCTATCAAAACGTGAAGAAAAAATTAGCTCTTTGATTTCAACATACTTAGGCCGTTTTGGATTCTTAAAATTCGAAAAGAAAAAAATTATTTCAGAAATTAATTATTTTAGTATTTTTATGTCATATTTGAATTCCTCGCATTTTTCTGATAATAATGGATATATCATTTGTCAAATTTTGATTTACAGATTTGAAGATATTGTTTATGTCATATTAAATGAATAAATGGCAAAAATGAATAAAATATTAATATAATTAGTTTTTACTTTCATTAGAATAAAGTGTTATTATTAATTATTTATTGTTGTTTACTAAAAATAGTTGTTCTTAATTTCAAAACATAAAATCATGTCACATATCGATATGAGTTAATAGGATTGATATACTAGTCTTGACAACAAGATATAAGGGTCCTTTGCGCAGGTGGGAGAGATGGAATGAAGAAGTTAAGCGTGCTGGGGGTGGAGTAGAGTGCTAGGATGGGTGACCGGACGGGACGTTTGATCGTAAGTATGATTCGAACTAAGGTTAAGTATAATTAGTATTAAAAATTAGAGATGTAGGAGATTAACGAGTCAAACAATTCAAAGGTTTAAGAAAAATTTGAAAAAAAATCAAAATTTTTTTTTGAAAAAAAATTAGAAAAACCTTTAGTCCCGGTTCGCATTACAAACCGGGACTAAAGGTCCCGCACACTCGAAGCGGCCCCGTGAGTGCCTTTAGTCCCGGTTTGTGACCAAACCGGGACTAAATTGGTAGGCCTTTAGTCCCGATTTCTTTGTCCCGGTTAGGAAACCGGGACTAAAGGCCTTTACAAACTGGGACGGATGACACGTTTTCCACTAGTGCGAGGCCCTCGGCGTAGGCTAGGGATGCGTGGCATATACCGGCCAGGGCAGACGGCGCGCTAACGGTGCCTTCCAGTACGCCGAGGGCTACCCTCGGCATAGCGTCCATCCCAAGTACGCCGACGGTCACCCTCGGCGTACCAACCACGTACGCCGACGGTCACCCTCGGTGTAGCCTCTGCATTTTTTGCTCCCTACTTACAAACTTATTTTATATTTGTATCAATTATTTATTTTCTATTTTTATCAATTGCATGGATTCGTACCATCTGAATAGCAGTCTCCATGCCCACATGAAATGTCGTTGCGAATCTTCTCACACCCCGAGAAATTTCCATATGTTTGTAAGTGTTATTATCGCATGTGTGTGAATTTTATGTATCACACATTTTGAAGAAGTTGTTCAAAGATTCAATGTTTTTTCTACGGCAACCCATTTTTACACCACTCCTCACCAACCATTGGAAAACTAGTCTCCGGATGCATGCATGCTGGCCGGTGTATGTATTCCGCTCAATCTCTCTCCCGGAGTATTAATGCAACGGAAGACCATGTTTTTGTCGCTGATAATTTCAGGACCTGAGTATCCGGGGAAGAACTTGAGTTTCTACATGTAGCCGATTGTGGATGATTTGAACCACTCTTGGATATACGGGATGTTGACATACGACCGAGCATCAAAGAGAAACTTCTTGATGAAAGTTTGGTTACAGTATACTATGCATGACATGCCCGGGTACGTCCTAACGTGTGGATGGTGTACAGCTGGTAAGTGGCTATGCCCAGTGTGCAGGCACCAACTTGAGTTCCTTTGGCTAAAGTTAGGTCGCAAATATGTTTCGTTTGACACGAATCGACGGTACCTCAAAAGAAATCATTCGTTCAGAGAAGATAGAAAGAACTTCAAGAAGGGAAAAGTTGTGCATGAAGTAAAAGAGGTACCAAAGTTCGAGGGTGCGGCTGTTGATGCCGAGCTACGTGATCTCGTGCCCGCGGCGCCGGAAAATGCCCATCAATTTGCGGGATATGGTGTAACGCATAATTGGACTCACGTGGCAGCCTTAACGAATCTCGTGACCTCGAACTTCCCCATATCATCGATGTGATGCACACCGAAAAGAATGTCGGGGAATCCCTTTTGCACACAGTCCTGAACATTCCTGGGAAGTCAAAGGATAATGTCAAGGCTAGAGTCAATGTTGAGAAGCTTTGTGATATGAAGAGATTACACATGCAGCCTCCCACTGTCCGTCGAAAGAATTGGTTCAAGCCGCATGCCTACTACAGCTTTGATAATGTCCAAAAGAAGGAGTCATTCAAGTGGCTCAAATACGTCGTGATGTTCCCTGACGGTTATTGTTCGAATATAAGTAAGGTAATCAATCTTTCGACGGGACAAGTCACCGGGCTCAAGAGTCACGACTATCATATATGGATTGAGCGGCTGATGCTGGTGATGGTTTGAGGGTATCTCCCCGAGAAAGTCTGGCAAGTGCTTGCGGAGTTGAGCAATTTCTTCCGCACGCTCTGTGCTAAGCAGATATGTACTCTATTTATTGAGAAGCTGCAAGTTCAGGTGCCGGAGTTTCTATGAAATTTGGAGATGACCTTTCCGCCAAGCTTATTTACTCTGATGGCACATCTCATCGTGCACCTCGCGAACGAGGCACTCTTGGGGGGGGGGGTGCAATTTTGTTGGCAGTTTTGTATTGGGAGAGAGTTTAAGTATATTCGAAAGATAACTGGAAACAAAGCCAAGATTGAAGCATGCATAGCTGAAGAAACATGCCTTCGTGAGATAGCAGACGCCGCAACAACCTACTGGCCCGATGATGTTCCCACTATGCATAACCCGGTCTCTCGTTACAATGTCGACCTACCCAAGAATGACCCCAAGCTCGAACTATTCCAATTTCTCGGTGGCAAGGCCAGTAAAGGACTAAAATATAGGTTGCTGAAGGAAGAGAAGGATTGCATAATGCTCTATGTGCTTATGAACATGAAGGAAGTGGTCGATTTTATTAGGTAAAATGGTGAACAACTTATTTTCTCTATGCATAATGCTCTATGTAGCTAGTAACTCGGTCTCCGTCTAATGCTTATTTTCTCCTTCTTAGTGATTTCACGGATGAATAGTGGTCGGGACCGACGAATCTCTCTCCCATGGAGTTGGACACTCTACTGAAAGAGGGTGCTCCCGGAAATAAAAAAACTCTTTGTGTCCTGGTTCATGAAAAAAGTAATTTCTAACCTGTCCCTCTTACCTTGCAATATGTGACTTGTCCCTCTTATTCCATGTAACTACTGAACGCAACAAATTTGAACTGTACCTATAGGGAGCTGATCCCAACGTTGAGATGTCAGATGAGCTGAAATGTGTTTCCCAAGGTTGTAACCGTGTCGTCATGAAGTATGAGAAGTATGATTTGAATGGGTTTCGCTTCCATACAGAGACGCACCAGAAGGGGCGACCGAATGCAAAAGCGGTTAATACTGGGGTATTCACCAAAGGAGCCGATTCCCAAGGTTAGAGAATGTATACGAGCTGACCTTGAATCGTACGAATGTCGAACTCAATCTTGTTGTGTTCAAGTGCCACTGGTTTGACCCAAGGGGTGGACTGAGAAGTACCCCTTCCATTGGGTTAGTTGAAGTTAGGACTTCAACCACCTATAGCGGAGCCGACGTCTTTGTTGTTGCTCACCAAGCCAACCAAGTTTATTATTTTCCCTACCCATGCCAGAAAGCGGAACTCCAGGGCTGGGAAGTCATGTTCCAGGTATCGCCACATGGTAACCTACCGATTCCGTCCGAGGACGATTACAACAACATTAACCAGAACGCATTTAGGAATTTTCTATCAAGAGCAAGAGGACTTCAGGCACTTTGATTTAGAACCGGTTGATCTTGAGGACCTTGGGAACAGTGCAGAAACTCGGGGTGAGTCAGTGGTGAATCTACATGACATAAATATGCTCGAGAAGCTCCATACAGAGAATGACAACGATGATGAGCCTCCACCCTTCGATGAGAATCCAGATTTCTACTCAAAAGATAGTGATAGTAAGATCGAGAATGATAATGGGAATAAGAATGAGAATGATAGTGAGTATTTATTTTCCAATGCATTTTATTTTGTCTTTGTGCTTAATTGTTTTTTAATTGCATTATTCCTTTATTCTTTGTGTATACATTTTATTATGTCTTTGTGCTTAACTGTTTTCTCTTACTTAATGCAGGTGATTGAACAATATGAGCAGCGACAAGTTAACCAGTTCGTCCTTGCTTAATGCGCTGAAACAACGCAAGAAAAGAGCTACACGGAGTGGGAGACAGCCAAATCCAATCCGTGTTACCCCGATCTTGCTGCTACTGGAGGAGGACGGGGTCGAGGCCAAGGTCGAGGAGGACGAGGACGAGGTGCCACGTGCGGTGACCCATCATACCACTACATGATGTAGTACACTATAGTCGTTGACATAACACCAATGGAACACCGTTCCATCAGCATTATTTCTCTCAGAGTGGTACAACAGAAACATCACGGGTCCAAGACATTACTTTAAATTACATATAACATATTACAAAAGATCCAGAGAACTTCCAAGAACAGTGAGGAATATTAAATAGAAATAACCAAAAGGATCCACTCGGAGTTTGCTTTAGAAGTACTACTATTAGTATATGTATAAGGCTTGAAAGTAGTACTATAGTATTGTTCTACAGAAGTAGGTTTTAGATTCTAGAAGTTTTATTTATATTATACGCTTCAGCTTGTCTTCGATAGCTTCCGCTAAGGTCTTTGACTCCGTTGATCTTCCTCAGATATCTTTAACTCTTCAAGTAACTTATTTCCTAGGAACGCCATTGGTTTCTCCGAGATCTAGCAAGGGTTAAGATGATACGTTGAGTACGAGCGTACTCAACAAGTTCACTAAAGAGAAGTGTTTGATGCACTATCTACAGCCACAAACCATAGGTCGTAGGCAATGCAAGTTTTCGAAAAAATTTCTTCAAAGATTGATTTTATTCTGAAAAGCTATGTCTGTCAGCCTTCACGGGTTTACCAGAACTTTCATGGAGTTCCTTTTTCGCCGCGTTCGTAGCTTCTTCCCGGAACAGGGAGTAACAAGTTACAGTTTTTACACTCTGCAGAGGTGCGTTGCTTTACCCATGAGATATCTTAGCTTTGTTGCACATCCGAGCTATAGGCTCGTTCACACTTCCTTGGTATGAGGCCCAGACTAAGATCCAAGCCAATCATTGTCCTTCTCCGCGACCCTGCATACCCGACGAATTGCACATCAGACCTAGGATAAAACTTGTTTCCATTATCAGCCTAAGGTGTACAACCCTCATAGATACCAGAAGCCGTGGGACGTTGAGGGATCCCACCCATAACCTGCTGACCCTCTACAAGAAGAGTTGCAACAACGGCCCGGTCATCCATTGGCATGCGAGAGGGAGACGATCCAGCTAACTTCTCTGTCCCATTCCAAATCTCATGGTTAACACGTAATATACGGTGCAAGAAACACTGACGACATTGGTTGTTAAGTCCTAGATATTATGTTCCTTTACCACCGGAACTTTTTATAGTTGGTTATTACCTCATGGTAAATAACCTATAATCATATTATTATGAAAATAGTGTTTTCTGTCCTTTTTGAAATGCAGGTGATGACAACACTGGATTTGCAAAATACTTTACAAAAAAAATAATCAAAGGACATGAGAAAGTGTGAACTTGCCTTTTGTGATTGCAAGATTATGCAGTCACGGTCTTCGAGACGATATAAGATCCAATATCTTAAATCAGCATCATTGGCCCGGTAAAGACTAATGTTTAAACAAGCAATATGTAGTTATGCATAAGTAATGCCAATGCATTTTGTAAAACTCCCAAAATGAATCCCCAATACTTTGAGTGAAGTGATTTTAGGTAATTCTTTTAAGAGTTGGTTTATCTTCAATTTTTACTTTATAAATAATGACCTTTATAAAGGAGCTTAAGTGTTAACAATTTAAAATATACAAGTAAAGTATAAAATAATGTGATTTATGGTTAATTGTCATTTCGTGACTATTGATAAACATTCTTGGGATTGAGTTGTTAAGAATTGAAGAACTTATTATAAGATTATTGTTTGAAGTGGCAAAAAGAATAACATTTGAAGAAACTAGTGTTTAGTTAAGGTTAATTAGTCTTGAGGGTTATTTAGGTTTTACATTAGGGTTTGTGATGGTTATGAATGATGTTAAGTTATCATATGTTAATTGATGGTACAAGTGACCAAAGTTAACTATAAAAACATGAATAAACTTCAAATGAGATGCTTATGATTATTTAGACCAGAGTTAACTATAAAAATAGAGGTGAACCTTAAGATGTAGTGAGTTTTAGAACATCATCTAGTTTTTGGGTTTTGACAAATATGATCATGGATGATCCCTTTTAATTTAAGTGAAAGATGAATTTAATAACATGCAACTTATTAATGGGAGTATAATTAGATGATCTTATAAATTTATTAGAGTTTAGAGTCATTTTAGGATTGGCTAAGAGATGAAGATTATTCACCAACTTATACGTGAGTGATATATAATATTTATTTAAAAGGAGTTTATTTTGAATTAAAGATTTAAAAAATATTTAAAGGCTAATAGTTATATTTAAATTTTATTATGATTATGGATTTAGACTTAGTAATTAAACCTTAAAGGATTTTGTGTCTTATAAGAAAATGTGATTATTTATTACTTAACAAATAATTTTAAGAATTAACAAAGTGGTTATTCATTTTAATAAAATAAGTAATGAATTTTATTTATCTTAGGTTACTAAAATGTTTTTGCATAATATACATAGTATTTTTCTAGTGAAATATACTCATTAAATATCTTAAAAATTAATTTTATTTATTTTTAAGTATTATCTTTATTTTTATAAAATTCATCAAATAATTAAGTGTCTTTAAATATTTGCTTTATGTTTTATTTGTAAAACTCTAAGTTAGTATTTTTATAAAATAGTAGAGTTATTTTTATACATAAAAATGATATTTATTTATATATTAGGAAATTTCCTTATATTATTTTATTTTATTGAGAACTCTAGTGCCTTTAATAAATTAATGGTATTTATTTAGTTTAATCAAGTGGTTTATATTTTTCTTGGATAAATATCATTTTTGTGATTATTTTAGACATATTAATTATAATTTTAGGATTTCCCTACATTTGTTTAAGGTTTGAATATTATTAAAGGTATTGTGGTAATTTATAATCAATGTATATTACCTTTTTGTTTTTATTTCTTTGCTAATTGAACTAGGTGTATAGGATAATTTCGCCCTTAGGCCGATTCGGCCCTTAGGACGATTAGGCCCATCCAGTTGGGCTATTCCCAGCCCAACACCCTCTCTCTCTCTCATCCGTCTCATCTCACGCTCTCATCGTCCCTCTCTGGTTGTTGGCGACACCGCCGTCGTCGTCTGCCCGATTCCGGCAAGGAAGGCTGTTCTGGTCGCCGCCTATGGTCGCCGAAGCTTCGGCTCCCTCTGGCCGACCTGGCTTTCCAATCGGATTTATCCTTAAGTCCCTCTCGAGCTTGCCCCTTCCATTTTCTATGCATCTAGGGTTTCGGTATCCTAGTTTTGCCGAGCCCCGGTGATGGTTTGGTGTTGTCCTGGTGGTGGATTGATGTTGGTGAAGATGGTGTATGTTCTTGGGTTGATGTAGCTTGGCGCAGGTCACAGGTTGCAGCTCGGCGCAGGCTCTGGTGTCGCCTGTGCCGCTGTGCTACGACCTCTCCGGTGGTCTGCTCCTCTTCAAATTCTAGCGAGGACCACCGGGTATGTTCTTCCTCCACCTTCTTCTACTCCCTTCCCTTCTATTCTGATTGAGTCTAAATTAGGGTTCTTCTTATTCTGGATTTAGTCTGCATCTTGCCGTGACCCATCTAATACTAAGGTTGAACATTTATTGTTCAATTAGGTTTGAACCTAGGCTCCCGGTGATATTACTGATCTTTTGTTAGTGACCTATCTTGATCTATTATCATGTCCATTTTCTCCTGTTATCCTTGGCTCTACCGTAATCTTTATACCATGGTGATGTTGGGATTTGAATAGTGCATATAATTTATAGAATTCATATGACAGTATGAATTCAAATGAGTTGGCTATAGTCCCATATAAATATATATTTGTTAAGTGATTTAACTCTGATTCTTCATTCAGTATGAATTTAAGTATATGCTGCTAGTATAGCAGAAAGAAAATATGATGGGTTGATTCCTAAAACTTTTGGAGGAATGATTAATTGAGTATAGTTGCAACCCTGGAAACATTTGCTTGGTGTCTGCTTTAATTACTTCCTAACTTACTGTCAGCAAGACATTGTTCACATGGTTCCTAGCTGTTGTCTAAGTAAAAGATGATTTTGTGCTGAGGAGGATCCTGAATGGACCTAAATGATCTCCTAGAATTTATCTAGTTGCAGACAAATTTGGATCTGGTTTGATCTTGTTGCCTGACAAAATTGGAAGAGATTAATATTAGAGAATGATTCCTAGTAATTTTGATCTAGGAAGATGATTTATCTCATGTAAATGTGTTGTACAGTTTGCCTGTGCTTGTGATACTGTTAATAGGACAGTAACTTTCCAATGATTCCTAGATGCTCAATCTAAGGAGTATGATTTAAATTCAGGCTCTGATTGCTTGCGGGCAGGTTGGTGTATCTTATGTGATTTACCTTGCTAGCTTTGTTTCTAGCTGAGAACTGATAAGAACATATCTATGCTTGCTCAAACTATGCTAGTGATGTGAAGTCCCTGCTGGTCAATTTGTCCCTTTTGACTTGATAGTATGGTGGTTTATATTATTTGGGATATGCTACTGTGGTGCCTCACTAGAGTGTGCCCAGTAGATATCCCATGATGGTATGATCTGCTACAGGAGTAGCTAACTATGGATTAGGGTTTGGCTACCAATGATGCACATCCTGGGGTTTCTTGATTCATTTAATGATAAGAATTTGTACTATACTTGATTTCTTAGCTTGGCCTATGATGCAAAGGTTGAGGCATACTTGGATAAGGACAAATATTTATGTTGGCTTTACACCTCTGTGATGAACCTTGTATAGCATTCCTATACAAACTGAGAGAAATCTCTCCTTCTAATCTTCCTAGACAATCTCTAGTTGAAGGGTAGCTGGTGAGATCTTGATTTGAAATAACCCCCTTTATTCCCTTGTTTAAGATGGTGAAATAAAACAAGAACAAATACTATGCATGATTAGTGGTATAGCAAACTTTTGTTGTTGATGAATCAGTGCTGTGACTTGTGGTTCTTAGTGGATCTTGTGCTCCTGAACCTTGTCCTTCTAGATCCTCCTGAACCTTGTCCTTCTAGATCCTATAGAACTGGCTTCTTGTGCTTACTTATTCTCCTGTGACACGCCTCCTTCCTCCCTCCTTCTACAACTTGATCTTCTCTTGGATGGCTTAAGTAAGCAACCAGATGTTGATTAGGTGGTTAACCTGTGATTTGTGAGTTGTTGCAGCTGCTGGTTGGTGTTGATATTGATCAGCCACTGTTACTTAGTGGCCTACCTTCCTCCCTTCTCCTGATGTATCTAGTGATAATTCTCTTCTTAGCACCTAGGCCTCCTCCTTGTGCTCCTGACTTGATCTATTGAATGTGCTACTGCTTTTCCTTCTGCTGGTGCTCCTGGATCTGCCTTCCCCTTATTCTACCTCTTGGATGGCTCCTAGGAGCAACCATAGCTAGGGAGGTGGTAGTATGGAACTCTGGTGGTAGTGTTGTGCTGATGTGTTGTGGGGTGTGGGCATGTACTGGTTAGCAACAGTTGCTTCCTTCTTATCTGATTTCCTGGGTTGCTGTGGTGATGACAACACTCAGCTGCATGTGGTGATGGTGCTGCTTTGTGGGTGTGCCTGGTATGGTTCTGGAACCCTCCCTTGTCCAGGTTCCATCTGTGAGATCTTTTTCTATGGGTGTGCTCGGCTGGTTTGGTATTATCTGAAGTTGAGCTATATTTTGGATGTTGCCAAGTGGATTTCTTAAATAGCCAATGATGTGGTTCTGAGGCAATAACACTGATATGAATAGATACTACAATCTGGTGAAACTTGCCCCTTAAAGATTAGCTCCAGGATGAATCTTAACAGTGCTTTTCAGTGTTCACTTCGGAGAGCAAAACTAACCAACTAATCCTTTTTTTTCTTTTTGTTGTTGTGTTTGCAGGAGATGAAAGGAAGAAAGAAAATGCCAGATGATGAAGGGATAAGAGAACAGTAGCTTTAGGAGTTTCTTTGTATTGTAAATATTGTAATTTATTTTTCTGTTTGAACATTGTAAAAATATTGTATTGTTTTATTTTATTCAGTAAAGTTTACTTATTTCCTTCTTCTTTTACAATTCATTTGTAAAGACAATGTCATATATATTTTGTTGTAATAAAGAATTCTTTTATTTATTTCAATAATGTAATTTTTTTCTAATTATTTGTTTCCTGATACTTTACTTTTATTTATCTACTGTAAAGGATGAAAGTAATACTATATGTATATATATTTATATTAATGAAGAATCTTTTTATTATTATTTATGTAATCATTATATTTCAAGTTATTAATTATTTCCAATTCCTATTTGTGAATTTTATAAATTCATTTGAATTTCACAATTGAAATTCAAATACATCTTTGAACAAATTTTCCCCAAAACAAAGAATTCTACAAAGGTCATGTAGAAATCTATCGCACTTGCTTCGAAGTTTCCTTCAGTATAAGAGAGATCTCGATCCCTCCATAGCTATTTTAATTTTGCGCGAAAATTTCCCGGATTTTCTTATGCATGAATGCAATGCACACACATGTGTTCTCTCTATTTCCAGATGCTAATCCTGGGATGTTACAAACTCTCCCCCTTAAAATAAACTTCGTCCTCGAAGTTCGCACCCTCTTACATTTCAGAAGATAAAATCGACTTCTTCAGATCCTGGTGACTCTTTTAAATCCGGGATGAAGATAATTGTTGTATCTTCATTCAAGCTTTTCCTCGAATCATCTTCTGATTTGAAATGAGCCAACTACTGATCCCATTTGATATATATACTTCTTTTGAATCTAGCACTTCTTCCCTAATCAGGTCCTCTTGAGTGTTTTCCGATTAGGACATCTATTCAAGAAGTGTCTAAGTTTTTAAAAAGTCTCCTTAAGGTAAAATTCTGGTCTATAGTTTGGCCAAATATAGCTTAACTTTAATATTAATCTATTTATGGTATACTTAGTCCTTATGGCTTATTTTTTAAAAAATGTTTTGGCTTTCTCCTAAACCTTACTTCGGATATCAATTCTTGATGCTTCATTATTCACTCTCCCCTTGAGATTTTCTAATGGTTTTATGAGGAACAGATGTTACACCCACATACTTGGGAAATAGCGGTGCAAATTCTCTAACTCCTTAAGTGCATGAATAAGATAACTTATATCATTTAATAATGCCTTGACTTACCACTTGCTTTGTTGTGGTTGCAGCTGTTATTGACTTCATTTATAGTTTCATGCTTCCGTTTTCCTAAAGATGTACCTTCTTCACCTACACCCTCTTTTGATGGTAATTTGGTGGATGTTGTGTCTCCACCCACTGATGTTCCATAATCCTGCTGATGATCCGGACAACATGATTTCTTATGTCCTAGGATTCCACACTTGTTACATTTCCCCCGAAATGCTCCTACATTCCTTTCTCCATTTGGATTAGGCTGAATATTTTGAGTAGATGGTAACCCCATTATTGGTTCTATTACTCCTGCTATCGATCCACGAGTTAACTGTGGTTTTAAGCAGTTGTTTTTCATGTGTCCTGGTTCTCCACATTGGTAACATACTATCTTAGGTTTTGGACACTCCTTCAAAACGTGGCCCCGAATTCCACAGTTGTGACATATCTTCTCTATTTTGTATGTCACATGTGGATCTGGATAATTCTTTGTCATATGTCCTCGGACCTGACATGTTGTGGTCTGTTTTTGAATTCTCTTTTTCTTTCCTTCAGGTGCATCAATCTCATCATCTCCTGATATATGTGCACTATCCACCAATTCCTGGAACTCCTTTGCATGCACAATCCTGAGCTGCATCTTCATAAGTGCTTGTAGTCCTTTCATGAACTTCTTTTGTCGTTTCGCCTCCCTGTTTACTTTTTTCACTAATGTACTTGGATAAACGGTTAAACTCTCATACATGTTTTAGGACTGGAAGATTCTTTTTCTCTAAGGCTCCATTATCCTTCCTTTTACCATTGTTCCGATCAACAAATTCTTCTCGAAACTTCTTTTTGAACTCAGCCCAGGTATTGACACCTCCTTCCGAAATCACGAACTTGGTCTTTTCCCAACACAAGGTTGCGGTTCCTGTCAATAGATAAGTTGCATAGCGCACCTTCTCTTCGTCCTTGCATCCCACACTTTTAAGATTACGGGATGTATCCATTGACCAATTCTCCGCCTCCATAGGTTCTTCAACCATGGAAAAACTCCAGGGTTTGGTTTCTAAGAATTCCACCAGTTTAACCCTTGGATGTAATTCCTTAAATTGCTTCTCTTGCCTAACCTTTAATGTATCTTGATAGAACTGGTTCTGCCTCTCTGTTTCAACCTTTCTTCCTTCTTCCATACTTCTCATATACTGAAGAACTTCTTCATTGGTGGTTAAATACGGCTTTTGATTTAACCCTTCCTTCTGAATTGCCTGGTTAGTCTCCTTTTGTTGTATCACCAACATCTCATGAGCCTTCATCTTTCCAACATTAAAGTGATAATTCGCCTCTCCCTCACGCGAACCCATTTTTCCTTCTAGACCTGTACATCAAGTAAGTACTCCATGAAACATTATGCATATGCCCATAAAGTTCAAACTTCATGCACAGACCTAGTCACACAATACAATCAAACAAATCCAAATATTACCTCTAGCAAACATACATCCAAAGCCTGTAGAAACAGTACTTCGAGTAAAACATCTCTTGTACTTAGACTTTGATGTTATACACTACAATTTTTGATACATCTTAGTGTATGGACGTCTACCATTATACACTTATTTGTATGGCTCATAATGTTCTTTGCCGCTTAAATTACACCATTTTCCCATTTGCAAAGGAATAATTTTTGGCAAAATTTGACCCAACTCTAGAGATAGTTGGTTAATTCACTCTATAATTGGTCATAACCTAATTATCCTTGGAGTTATACTAAACATCATCCTCACATTTCTACCCTTTGTTTCTAATCTTAACTTCTATAAGCATATTTATTATAACAACGAATAATTCTCAAATTTTAACCAGTTTCATAACATATATAGATCTACTCTTACTACAAGAATACTGCCTTTTTATTCATGCCACTATGGATTTGGCATATTACATGGGGTTAGATAAGCATAACCCTATTTATTACTCTTGATAAGATTATATTCTTCATATAATAGCTTTTAGTTAAACAAAACATTAGTTACTTCCCCTACAATAACATGTTGTTTAGGGTTTTGGGGCGTACTCCCCTGGTATTTACCACTAGTATAAAGATAATAACAAAGTTTTACTTCCTTTCATGGCTTCTCTTAGTAAGATAGCACCATGATTAACTACTCCCTTATGAGGTTCTCTGACTTGGTGATATACTACTCCAGAATAGTCTAATAGAAGATATATTGTCTACTTACAAAAAACTAGGTCGGTACTTCCTATTACAAATAGTAGATAAGTAACCATTATATAAGGAAAATAACCCAAAAATTCCACTAAGGTGTGACAAGGTTATTCTCAAGTGAATATTCATCACTTGTATAAGGAAATATGGTGTAGATAAGATGGCTTCCTATAGTCACTATCCAACCTACAGGTTCTACCCATTTACTAGGTTTCCAACCTAAGGTCAAAGGATATGCTCTGATACCAACTGCAGTGACCCAACATACCACTCCATGATGTAGTACACTATAGACATTGACATAACACCAATGGAACACCGTTCCATCCGCATTATATCCCTCAGAGTGGTACAACAGAAACATCATGGGTCCAAGACATTACTTTAAATTACATATAACATATTACAAAAGATCCAGAGAACTTCCTCGAACAGTGAGGAATATTAAATAGAAAGAACTAGAAAGATCCACTCGGAGTTTTCTTTAGAAGTACTACTATTAGTATATGTATAAGGCTTGAAAGTACTACTATAGTATTGTTCTACAGAAGTAGGTTTTAGATTCTAGGAGTTTTATTTATATTCTACACTTAAGCTTGTCTTTGATAGATCCGCTAAGGTCTTCGACTCCGTTGATCTTCCTCACATATCTTTAAATCTTCAAGTAACTTATTTCCTAGGAACGCCATTGGTTTCTCCGAGATCTAGCAAGGGTTAAGAAGATACGTTGAGTACGAGCGTACTCAACAAGTTCACTAAAGATAAGTGTTTGATGCACTATCTACAGCCACAAACCATAGGTCATAGGCAATGCAAGTTTTCGAAAATGTTTCTTCAAAGATTGCTTTTATTCTGAAAAACTATGTCCGTCAGCCTTCACGGGTTTACCAAAACTTTCATGGAGTTCCTTTCCCACCGCGTTCGTAGCTCCTTCCCGGAACAAGGAGTAACAAGTTACAGTTTTTACACTCTGTAGAGGTGTGTTGCTTTACCCATGAGAGATCTTAGCTTTATTGCACATCCGAGTTATAGGGTCATTCACACTTCCTTGGTATGAGGCCCAGACTACGATCCAAGCCAATCACTGTCCTTCTCCGCGACCCCGCATACCCGACGAATTGCACATCAGGCCTAGGATAAAACTTGTTTCCATTATCAGCCTAAGTTGTACAACCCTCATAGATACCAGAAGCCGTGGGACGTTGAGGGATCACACCCATAACCTGCTAACCCTCTACAAGAAGAGTTGCAACAACGGCCCGGTCATCCGTTGGCATGCGAGAGGGAGCCGATCCAGCTAACTTCTCTGTCCCATTCTAAATCTCATGGTTAACGCGTAATATACGGTGCAAGAAACACTGACGACATTGGTTGTTAAGTCCTAGATATTATGTTCCTTTACCACCGGAACTTTTCATAGTTGGTTATTACCTCATGGTAAATAACCTATAATCATATTATTATGAAAATAGTGTTTTCTGTCCTTTTTGAAATGCAGGTGATGACAACACTGGATTTGCAAAATACTTTACAGAAAAATTAATCAAAGGACATGAGAAAGTGTGAACTTGCCTTTTGTGATTGCAAGATTATGCAGTCATGGTCTTCGAGACGATATAAGATCCAATATCTGAAATCAACATCATTGGCCCGGTAAAGACTAATGTTTAAAGAAGCAATATGCAGTTATGCATAAGTAATGCCAATGCATTTTGTAAAACTCCCAAAGTGAATCCCCAATACTTTGAGTGAAGTGATTTTAGGTAATTCTTTTAAGAGTTGGTTTATCTTCAATTTTTACTTTATAAATAATGACCTTTATAAAGGAGCTTAAGTGTTAACAATTTAAAATATACAAGTAAAGTATAAACTTATGTGATTTATGGTTAATTGTCATTTGGTGACTATTGATAAACATTCTTGGGATTGAGTTGTTAAGAATTGAAGAACTTATTATAAGATTATTGTTTGAAGTGGCAAAAAGGATAACATTTGAAGAACCTAGTGTTTAGTTAAGGTTAATTAGTCTTCAGGATTATTTAGGTTTTAAATTAGGGTTTGTGATGGTTATGAATGATGTTAAGTTGTCATATTTGAATTGATGGTACAAGTGACCAAAGTTAACTATAAAAACATGAATAAACTTCAAATGAGATGTTTATGATTGTTTAGACCAAAGTTAACTATAAAAATAGAGGTGAACCTTAAGATGTAGTGAGTTTTAGAACATCATCTAGTTTTAGGGTTTTGACAAATATGATCATGGATGATCCCTTTTAATTTAAGTTAAACATGAATTTAATAACATGCAACTTATTAATGGGAGTATAATTAGATGATCTTATAAATTTATTAGAGTTTAGAGTCATTTTAGGATTGGCTAAGAGATGAAGATCATTCACCAACTTATACGTGAGTGATATATAATATTTATTTAAAAGGAGTTTATTTTGAATTAAAGATTTAAAAATATTTAAAGGCTAATATTTATATATAAATTTTATTATGATTATGGATTTAGACTTAGTAATTAAACCTTATAGGATTTAGTGTTTTATAAGAACGTATGATTATTTCTTAATTAAGAAATAATTTTAAGAATTAACAAAGTGGTTATTTCATTTTAATAAAATAAGTAATGAATTTTATTTATCTTAGGTTATTAAATGTTTTTGAATAATATACATAGTATTTTTCTAGTGAAATATACTTATTAAATATCTTAAAATGAATTTATTTTTATTTTTATGTATTATCTTTATTTTTATAATATTCATCAAAGAATTAAGTGTCTTTAAATATTTGCTTTATGTTTTATTTGAAAACTCTAAGTTTGTATTTTTATAAAATAGTAGAGTTATTTTTATACATAAAAATGATATTTATTTATTTTTTTAGGAAATTTCCTTATATTATTTTAATTTATTTAGAACTCTAGTGCCTTTAATAAATTAATGGTATTTATTTAGTTTAATCAAGTGGTTTTATATTTTCTTAGAGAAATATCATTTTTCTGATTATTTAGACATATTAATTATATTTTTAGGATTTCCCTATATTTGTTTAAGGTTTGAATATTATTAAAGGTATTGTGGTAATTTATAATCAATGTATATTACCTTTTTGTTTTTATTTCTTTGCTAATTGAACTAGGTGTATAGGATAATTTGGCCCTTAGGCCGATTCGGCCCACCTTGGTCATTGTAACATCCCAGGATTAGCACCTAGAATTATAGAGGACACAGATTTGTGCATTGCATTCATGCATAAGAAAATCCGGGAAATTTTGGCGCAAAACTAAAAGAGCTATAGAGGGCACGAGATCTCTCTTGTACTGATGGAAACTTCGGAGCAAGTGCGCTAGATTTCGACATGACCTTTATAGAAGTCCTTGCTTAGGGGGAAAGTTGCTTAAGCATGTAATTGAATTTCAAATATGAAATTCAAATGAATTTATAAAATTCACAAATGGAAATTAGAAACACATAATAACTTGAATTGAAGTGATTACAAAAGAAAATGATATAAAAAGATTTCTTTATTAATATGTATATATACATATAGTATTACATTGATCTTTTACAATAAATGAATAAAAGTAAAGTATCAGGAATTACATTACTGAAATAAATAAAAGAGCTCTTTATTACAACAAAATAAATATGACATTGTCTTTACAAAAGAATTGTAAAAAAAGGAAATAAGTAAACTCTATTAAATAAGATACAAATCCTTACAAGTTTCAACTATCAAAGAGAAAAATGAACTTTCTTACATTAATAAAAGAATACAATATTCTTTACAATATTTAAGAATCAAATAAAGTTGTAAAAGAATAAAAAAGAAAACCTAAACTATTTCCCTAGTTAGTCCTATGTCTTATGTTCTTCAACTCCTCACATTCTTTACTCATGCAAAACAAACAAGAAAGAAAACAAAACAGAAATAAAAAAGGGTTATGTTGGTTAGTTTTGCTCTCAGTTTTAACAGTGAAATGCAATGTTGATAGTCATCATTGAGCTAGAAAGGAATAAGGGGCAAGTTTCACCAAATGAAGAATCTGTTCTTATTAGATGTGTAGCCTCAGTCTATGCATCACAAGCATGGGGCAAGTTTCACCAAACTAGTAACAGGTAAAAGGAAAGGCAGTAATTCCAGCAAAAGATCTAGTGTACTTGATCTGATCATCAACTCACAACAGTCAAGCAGACAGCTTATTCACCAGCATGCATTAGTGTGTTGTCACCACCACAAGGAAACAACAAGTAGAGAAATAGCACTAGCCATTGCAGAGCTGCTACCATATCCTCTCTCCACACACAAACACATACACCGAGACCAGCAAATTCTCATTAGCCCAAGAACACATAAACCTCAGGAAACCAACTTGCCACCAAATAAGAACACCCCTGTTCTTATCTGTCTATCAATACACCACTAACCAAACCACTAGCCAGATTCCATCAGACCCTTAGCTCTGGTTGCTCTCTGGAGCCATCCAGGAGCTAGTACAAGGAGGAAATCAAGGCCAAGCCAACGGCTAGGAGGAACAGGACAACAACACAAATAGGAGGAGCAGGTCAAGTGCTTACAAGAGCAATTAGAATCAGAGGAGCAAGCAAGTTCAGCACAAGATCAACCACAAACCTACATCACCACACATGCATACTTGTCTACTCTACAAACAGGTAGACATCAGATCCACATCATACCTGCTCTAGGTAATAGATGGGCTTGCACAATAGTTTGGTGGAAGGGAAAACCCTTAGAACTGTATACAAATGGTATACAAGTTACATCCTAGGGTTATGCACATGCCAGCATAATATCCATTCTTATTCTAGGAAATTGGCCTCAGCCTTTGCATCATTAGCAGGAGGGGTCTTGGCATCATATTTATTTTTATATTGCAAATAATCCAGATAGATGAATATCACTAGAACAAAATGAGAGAACTACACAGCCAGACATAAAGTGATAATTCACTGCTATGCACACTCCTGTGAGGCACCACAGCAACAAATTACCCATTAGAGGCTATACAGCTAATCAAGTTGTCCAAATCATCTGCCATAAGCAATCAAAGCATCCCTAGATGAATTCATCATAAAACATTCCCATCTCATGCTAAGCAATTCATCCAAGCACCAACAAAAGCTTGCATAGGTAAATAACATCCTTGCACTATTCAGCTTCAGACCAGCATCACTAGCTTATTATCTAGTTTTTACTAGATAAATCATACCCCAGCTACTAGGCTACAGGGAACGTTCCCAAAGCGTATCACCTCTGGACCTAGCAGATTCAGAATGTCTTGAGCATAAGCTCAAGTCCATCTTCTTAAATCCACAAATCATTTTCCTAAAAAGATTCAGGAATCAGTTGAAATGGTTATGGTCATATAGGAAGTATACCTATATTAGGCACTCAGTTACACTTACTAACCCAATAATCTTATCATATTCCTCAGTAAATATCTAGGAATCATTGTCCAGATTAGCAAGACATTAAGTAGTCAAAGAAGATCTACTCTGCATATTCCAATTATTGTTTAAACCCAAGATCATGCCTACACATGATCTGATCCACACCAACTTATTCACAACCATCTGCAAGCAACCCAAACAATAATCTAAATCACTTTCCTAGCTATTTTTGCTAGGAATCTGTAGGGGTTCGTAGCATGGAAAACAAAAAATTTCTACCGCATGAACACACAATCAAGATCTAATCTATGATCAATCCAAGATCTATCTACTAGATTGTAGCAACGAGTCGATAGAATAATAACCCTCGAAGATCCAAAGCGGTTAACGAGAGCAGATTCTCGTGGGTGATGTAGTCGTTCACTTGCCGATCTCAAGATCGCGTAGACGATCCTTCCGGCGCTGCGTTTCGGCAGCGCTTCCGCAGTTGGTCACATGTTCGGTACTCGATGAAGACCTTCCTCTCCCTTGTTCCAGTAGGCAGCAGAGGTTGTAGCACTCTCCTCGTGATTCTGGCAACACGACGGCGTGGTGTCGGAAGTAGAGGGGAGATCTCGCAGGGCTTCACCTTAATCCAGAGCGAGTATGGTGGAGCAAGAGAGGGGCCTTGGCGATCTAGGGTTTAGAAGCACCAAGGGAGGGGGCATGGCCGGCGGCTAGGGTTTGTGGAAACCCTAGTCAGCGACTTGGGAGATCACTAGGCGGCGGCTGCACTTGTGGTGGAGACGCCAGGAGCTAGGGTTTAGGTGTGAGGGGCAGGGGGCGCCCTACCCCTCCTTATATAGGTGGGAGGGGCGACTTGGGAGGAGGGAGTCCTCCTCCTACTCCCCTTCATGGCCGGCGGGTGGAGGTAGTGGGACTTCCTCCCCAAGTAGGTTTCCTACTCTCCCTCCACCAAGCAAACTTCAGATTTGACTTTTCAAATTGGCGTTTGACTTTCAAACTTGGATTTGATTACTCTCTCCATATTGCACATCCAAGTGACCTAGTACATGATGCAACCATTCCACATTGTCATGACACATCCATGTACCCTTCCCCTCCGGAGTGCCGGACCTTCCAGACCCTTCTAGAACATTCCTGGTGAAAACACCGGAATCATTCCCGAACTCCGAACCAGGTCTTTCCTTATATGAATCTTATTCTCCGGACCATTCTGGATCTCCTCGTGATAACCCGGATCCCATCCGAGACTCCGAACAACATTCGGTCTCTTACTCATCATTCCATAACTACTCAACAACATCGAATCCTTAAGTGTGTCTCCCTACGGTTCGTGAATTATGTGGACATGACCGAGACACTTCTCCAATCAATAACCAATAGAGGAGTCTGGAAATTCATATGGCTCCCACATATTTCTACGATTACTTTGCGATCGAATGAACCACTTACATACAATACCAATTTCCCTTTGTCTCACGATAGTTTACTTATCCGAGGTTTTGATCGTCGGTATCTCTGCATACCTAGTTCAACCTCGTTACTGATAAGTACTCTTTTCTCGTTCCCGTGATATGTGATCCCTTGTGAGCCAGTCACATGCTTGCAAGCTAATTGGATTACATTCCACCGAGAGGGCCCAGAGTATATCTATCCGTCATATGGATGGACAAATCCCACTCTTGATCCATGTGCCTCAACCCGTACTTTCCGAACACTCAATGCCACCTTTATAGACACCCATTTACGGTGTGGTGTTTGATGTCATCAAAGCATCCTTCAAGTGATGGTGATTAACATGATCTCATGGTCGAAGGAATTAGGTTACTATGTATCAGAAAGCTTATAGCAAATGAACTATATTAAATGACTTGATCTTTATGCTATGCTTAACTATAGGAGTATGTCCATCACATCATTCTCCTAATGATATGACCCTGTTGTTAATAACATATCTATGTTCATGATCAGGAAACCATGATCATATATTAACCAACAAGCTAGTTTAACAAGAGGCTTTACTAGGGACTCTTTTATGTTTACAAATCACACAAGTATTAATGTTTCCGGTTAATACAATTATAGCATGGTATGTAAACATTTATTATAAGTATGAAGATATGATAATAACCACTTTATTATTGCCTCATGGGCATATCTCCAACAGTCTCCCCCTTGCACTAGAGTCAATAATCTAGTTTCAAACCTTTGTGTATTCAACACCTATGGCTTTCTGGTGTCGTATGTACACGATTGCTAATGGTCAACTGATCTCCGGATTTGACACTTCCAGGTCCGTTTTTAATTGCATGTATTTGCGTCTCTACGCATCACTCATTCTCTAATGAGATGGCTTCTTACAAATTTGGTCATTTGGTGTGACCTTTAGTTCTTTGGGGTTAAAACATGTTGATAATATTGTCGTACAATATATCTTCATAGTATTATCCCTGCTATGAACTACACCTAGTTTGATAACAAACTACTTGACACAAATGCCCTCTTTTGCTGCTATAATAGCAGTTATATACTTAGCCTTTTGTTGTAGTATCTGTCATAATGTCTTAACTTTGGAACTCATCCAAATTCATTAAGGAACTCACATTCCATCATATTGTGCCACCCTTAGTTTAGATTGAGATAAACTTAATTTGTACTTTGTGACAAAACTAGTATCAGTGTAATTCATTTACAATGAACTAACCATCTATTTGTCACTTCTACAAAATAATATATTCTTAGTTCTTTTACAAGATCATAAGAATATCTTTACTATCGTCCAATAATCATCTTATGAATCATTCTGGTAAACGCTCATAACATTTAGAACATAGGACATATCTAGATTTGTACACATCACAACATGATTGATAAAATACTCTTTGTGATTTTATCTATCAAGTATCAAAAATACTTAAATATTTATTCAATCCTTCCTGTGCAACAAGAACCTTTCTTGTAGTTTCTATATTGAACTCAATCAATATCTCATCTATGTACTTCTGGCACAACCATATTGGCGTCACAATTTATCCATATAGAC
Organism: Avena longiglumis; assembly: GCA_030063025.1. NCBI lineage: Eukaryota > Viridiplantae > Streptophyta > Magnoliopsida > Poales > Poaceae > Avena > Avena longiglumis. Next base: position 551,643,184 of record CP125973.1, on the reverse strand, counting down.
TTTGATGCCAAATATTCGGGTTCTGCCTAAGCCTTTCATCGAGATGAAATTCTTATCTTGTGTCAATAAAAAGATAAATCATTTTCAATCAAGAATATGTCTTCTACATAATGTATTAGAAACATTTCTTAGCGCTCCCACTTAATTTCATGTAAATGCAAACATCTTCATCGTCTCCGATGAAATTAAACTCTTTTAACAGTTTCATCATAGTGAAGATTCCAACTCCACGATGCTTACTTCAACCATTGAAGTTTGCATATGCTTTTAGCATCCTTTGAATTAACAAAACCCTTTGGACCGTGTCATGCACACGTCCTAGGTAACCATTCTATTATAAGAACTTGTTTTGTTTATTCAACACATAACAAAATTATATGTCGTGGTTGCTACATTAATCTGTCTAGACAAAATATCGCTTAATGAAAGATCAGATCTTGCCATAGTCAACTCTTTGAACATTGTCATGAACTCTTTCCCGACATGTTGATAATTTCATAGATGTGAAACTTCCATGTCTATTTCTTTATAGATCCAAATATGACTGTAAGGTCTTGTACCTTTCCAGAGGGTCTTTCAAGCTCAAAGCTTGATCTCTTGTATATGGAAATCACGGATTTTATGGCTTCAAGCCATTTGACGGAGTCAGGGCCCATCATCGCTTCTTTGCATGTAGTCGGATCATTACTGTCAAATAATGATTTAACTCTCAAATCTTGGTATTTGATTGTTTACCCGACGTACTTGTTTCAATAGGAACTTAGGCCTCTGTGACCACAACCTTTGATGCACGTGAGCCATGAGCATTGTTGCTGCCTCCAGAACACTTTTCAGCGCTGCGCAACTTTGATCATATATAGCTAAGGTTCTTTTAACCTTGTCAAAGTTCTATTGTCCTCCCACTTAACTTTTCACGGAAAATTTCTTCTCAAAGAAACTTGACGTTCTAAGCGACAAAAACTTTTGTCTTTGATGTTATGGAGGAATACTCAATTATTATTCAAAATAACATACAAAGATATGTTCATCCGATTTTGGTTGCAAACATATTTCTTATGCATAGCATACCAATTTTTAAGAAAGGACAACTTGGGTTTTATCCCAAACCATAACTTTATATGGTGTCAATTCAACGGATTATGATGGAGCTCTTTTTAGTGGAAAAACGGTAGTCCCTAAAGCTTATCTTTAAAATATAATGGCGGTTTTATGAATTACACCTTTGATCTTACCATGTCAAACAAGGTTCAATTACATATCTTGAATGTTCCATACTCTTATGGTGTTTCGGGAAATGCAAATCCAAGGAACGACTCCTTAAATCATAGGTGTTTTTATGCTAAACTTGTAACTCAATTATCTTCCTTTATGATCTTATCATAAACTATTTATATTCTTGTTACAATGATTTTGCACTTCATCTTGAAAGTCTTTGAACTTTTGAAATGTTTCATACTTTATCCTTATTAAGTAAATATTCATATATTCACTCAAATTTTCGGAGAAAGCATATGAAGTTGAAATCCATCACTCTTGACTATACATAATGGACTTCATACAACATTATGTACTAGTTTCAATAAGCTAGTCATCCGTTCCCTTTGGCCTATGAACGAAGTTTTAATCATCTCTAGGAAAGTTTCATAAGCGTCATTTGATCAAAAATCAAAAGACTCCAAAATTCCATTCACATGGAGTTTCTTCATGTTTTCTTTCCAATATAATTTAAACGGCGATGTCACTTCCTAAGTGATCTTTCAATCAATTGTCTTTCGACATTTTTAGCACTTATTTTATGGATGTGATTTATCCAACGAGATTTGTAAATCATCCATCTTTTATGGATTACGGCAATTAATTGAACAACCCTTTTGTTCTCATAATACCTGATAAAACAAATCTTGAAGGCAAGCTTTGATGTTTAACGAGCAACACAATAACCCTTTATTTGTTCTCGATGAACATCATCACATATTCTTTTGCTAGTTACTTAGGCCATTGTAGTTCATGAATTCTGTTGTTTCATATGACGATTCATACCAACAAATTCAATATCCAATACTTAAGAACCACATTATTTAACAAGCAAAGAATACAGCCATAACATGTATATCCTTTATATACCTAAACTGAACAATTCTAGTCTTTTATTTTCTGCCATATATTTATGAGATTCTCTTTCAGTATTTCTTTTTCCGTTTGAAAGAATCTATCGACATCAATAGTGGAGCTATACACATGACACATAGTCCAAAGCATGTATAGTTAAATACCAATGTCTTTGGACTTGCACTTTGAAGTAGATTACCATCATCAAATGTTTGGTGTTCTTTCAAATTCCTTTCTTTCGTAATCTCTTGGTGTAGTAAACATTTTACCTACATAAAATATTCACCCTTCTCATGGAATTATTCGTGATCAAGCTACTTTAGTTTATAACGGTGAATCACGAGTATAATGTTGCTCTCCAAACCTTTTGGAGGATTAGGACAACTAGTGTCTCCAACCTTTTGTAAATTCTCATCAAATATGAGAACATAAACTTTGCCATATTATACTTGTAGAGGTCCCAACCTTTAATAAGGTAGAGATCCATGTGTTTACAATGCTAGTCCCTGGATCAATAGCTAGCATCCACAGTTAAGATGTAATATCAAGAAACAAAGGTCATATTACAACTTTATAACCAGGAATAAAATAATTCATTACATCTTACATAGCTCATGTGGCTATCTCATTACAATGCAACAGTAATAACTATAGCATGGGGTCCTTCATCTTCAAAGTGCCACAGGCAAACATGTTGGTTGTAGACTTGTAATCCTAATCATCACACTTTACTAACATCAAACAAACCTGCAACATAATAAGTTACAGCCACAAGGGTCAATACATTTGAATTGTATTGGCAAGTGATATTATGGTAGCATAGTGGAGTCTATCATCTATATGCATTTGGATAAGTGGAGCTTAGGCTTGCTTTGCTCAAAATAGATTTTCCTTATCATTTGAAAACACTAAGTTTTTGTTTGTCAAAATCACCCAAGGCATCTCCCAATAGAAATTGGTGATCCTTCAACCCTTGTTCAACCACAAGTTTTTAACTTAGAAATTGGGATGAGGAGATTCTTGATAGCTTCCATGTCTTGATGCTCAAATTGTCCTTTGCCAGGGACATGGCTGAGTACATAGATTTTACACTCTTCAGAGGTGGTGCACTTTCCCCGCAAGACTTGGTTTCACCAAGACAAGATCTTTCAGAAGCCTTCCCTTAGACCAGAATGGACGCGCTCCAACCTATCAATCCCCTACCACCAACTGTCCATTTGGCTAAGTTATTGCAACCTATATGATCTAGGCAGAGCCCATAATGCCAAGTGGCTGCACTTGAAGCTTCTCAACATTTGACATCTCAAATCTCTTTGTTCCTGGGTGGCATTCCACAAGTGAGATACACAAGGTAAACCATAGAAATGGGCCTTTTATAACCACTCAACATAAACCATTCCTTCCATTCCACCCAGGTGATTCATTCACTTAGTTGTTTTATTAAATAAAACACAATTCATTGACTTAGAAATATTCCATAGTATGAATATATTCCACCCTTGTTTTCTAATAGCTAAGCTAAGCATGATAGTAGTAGGAATCTTAACTTAGGGAATTTCTACTAAGGTTTCATCTACTAGGATTTCCCATGACATAGTTTACACTTAGCAAAAATTCCATGCAAGTCTTACTTAGAAATATCACTAATGCATAGTGAAAATAATGGGACAAAAGTATGGAGCATCACTTGCCTTTTTGGTAGAGAATATAAGTTCAGTCCTTGATCTTTCAATATTCACACTCTTCAAATTCCACTACAATTCAACCAAGCAAGCAAGAATTCAATCTACATTCAAGCAAACAACACATAAAATAATAGAAACAAAGCAATGCATGCAAACATGCCAAAGGTTGTTTTATTTGGAAAAGTGGTTTCTAATGGGTTATACACATTTGAAAACACCTATTGGTCATTTTATAAAAGTGGCAAAACCTTTTGCAAAAGATTTTACCTATAAACCCCTTTTAAACCAAAGCATTATTTTATGTGGTTGAAAATGCTTTTAGCAAAGCAATAATCTTTATAGGATTCACAAAATACATTTTTAAATCATAAAACTTTGTGTCTAGGGTCAGAGAGTTTAAATCAAAACATTTCCCAAAGGTTTTCCTCCAAAAGCATTTTTTAACATATAAACATTATTTTTATTTGACTAGAAATGTTCTAAATCAAAGATTTTTCTTTTGCCTCTCAAAATATGTTTTTGAATCCACAAGTTGATTTATATGGTCAGTAGGTTCAAAACAATCCATTTGCCAAATATTTTATCACAAAAATAATTTAGAAAGAATTTTATATTCAAACTATGCCTACACAAGTTTCTACAAAAACAACCATTTTACCAGAAGAAATTCATTAAACAAAGTGCATGGTTGGATTGTACTTGTCTTGCTGATTCCATTGATATACAATTTCCAAAATTTGGACGTGTGGATCAAAAGTTATAAATTTTACAAAACCAAACAACTAATAGACAAGTTTCTGTTTTTAAAACAAATTCCAGGCCACGTGTCTGTTTTTTATTGGGCCATACCGGTTCGTTCGGATCACGCGCTGAGGATCGTAGGATTTAACTTAGATCGTGCGGTGCAGATGCCAACTTACCCCTTCGGGATAAATTCTATCATAGCCACTAGATCAAAATCGAACAGTGCACAGACGAGTGACCATCAATGGGCGGCGTTGGCGGCGGCGAGTGGCGGCACGCAGTCAGACGGAGGTGTTCCCGATGATTCAGGAAGCGAGGAGAGGATGGCGATGCTTACCAGGATCGCAGAGACTTGCTGAAGCTCGAGGTGGGGTCGGCTACTCGAGGGGCACATGGGAGAAGCAGCTATTGCTCGTCGGAGTCAGCGGCGGTGTCGGGTGCTTCGGTTCATCGTCGGGGGCGAGCTTGTAGGCCACCAGAAGGAGAAAGAAAGGTTGCATTAGATGCAGGAGAGTGTGGCAAGTATACTCGTATCATCCAGGAAGGTTAGGGCGGTCGGGTTTACCGAAAAGATTCGCCGGAGTGGGCACAGACGTCGCCGGCGTTCAGAGGTTGTCCGTGTCATCGTTCCGAAGCACGTGCTGGCTAGCTGGAACCACTGGGAGGTGCAGGGGATGATGGCGAGCAAGCTCGTGTGCTTCGGAGGCAGTGGGGGCTGGCGGTGGTGGCCGGAATTTGAACGTGAGCTCGCCGGAGTCCATGGCGGTGTGAGTGAAAATCGAGGCAGCCCAAGGGCTCTCCGGTAGAGAAGTTTGAGGGGAAAGAGGGAGGGGAAGGAGGGGATTATGATAGCGTGGTCGGGGGGCGAAATCACTGAGGCATTGATGCGAATTTACGCGAGAGATTATGGCCAGAAACGGCCGACGAGGGAGGCGTGGTCGTCGCGGTGGGTGAGGACGAAGCCTGACAAGTGGGGTGTGGTTGTCAACGAGAGAGAGAGGAGGTGGGGTCCAGCGGTCGGGTGAGGGGGTGGGTTTGCTCTGCGGTGAGAAAGGGAACGGTTCGCTGGGGTGAGGGAGTGGGCTGGCTGGGCTTAGTGGGCTAGGTTAGTTGGGCTGGGTTCTTCTCCCCTTTTTTTTGATCTGTTTCATTTTTCTTTTTCCTGATTTCTTTTTCTGTTTTGATTTTGTTTAATCTTTTCAAACAACTACTTGAATTCAAACTTCAACCAAAATTTGTGTATATTCAAATATTGATTAACAATACATTCTCAAGTCAAATTTAGAATAGTTCTTTTATTCTTTTTAGGGTCCTTTTTTTATAAATAGACATTTGTCTTTATTTCAAATAGGTTTTAATGTGTTTTTTTAACTCTATTTGCAATCCAAATGTTTACCAAACCTATTCAGTAGGTTTATTTATTTAATAGGGTGTCAAATAATTCACTTTGAATTATTTGGAATATTTTTAATATGATTTATTAATCATTTAAATTGGGTATTTGTTTTTATTCTAATAAAATTAAATATGGGTTTTAATTCCATAAATTTTATTTGATTTATTTGATCTCATTTAAGTTATTTAAATAACTTTTATTCCACTTGGTTGAATTCCAAATTCTATTTTCCCATGATTTAATTAATCATTATTATTAGGGATTTGTCTTTATTCAAATAGAAAGAGAATTTGGTTAATGCCACTTTATTTTATTTGGAAAACTCTTTATCCTTTTATTTTATTTGGATTTGGATTATATTCATTCCATTTTCTTATGGATTAGGCCAAGATTTAATTTGGTCTTTAAATATTCCTCATTTAATATTTCTTTCCTTATCTTATAAAATTCATATCTTTTTATTTAAAGGTCCAAACTTGGTGATTCCAATTGGTAAAATCTTATTTAATATTTGTTTAACCTTTTAAATGTCTTTAGGATTATTTTCTCACCATTTGGTAAGGATTTTTAGATAGGTGCTTTATTATCTTTGGAAATTCAATTTCCTTATCTTATTAAATTCATAAGATTTTATCTATGGCTCCAAATTAAGTGAAACCAATTCATATGGTTTTATAATATTTTTAATTGCCATTCTTGATCATTTATAAATATTTGTTGACCAATTTTTATATGGATCCAATCCAAGATCTTGGAGATAACTTGGAAATGTTTTACTTCCATTAGGGTTTTAGGGTTTTGGTTTATTTTCCCAAATGTTTAATTTTCAAGATGCATTTATGAAGAATGCATTTCACTTGATTTGAATTTAGTTGGGTTCAAACATTATTCAAAGTTTGTTCAAGATGGGATTTTAAGTTTCCATCTGGAATCAAAAAGTTTCTTTTCACCCTAAATTTCATCAATCATTTATTTTTCACATAACAAAATTTGGAAAATTTTGGGATGTGACAATACTCTATCATGTTGTAACCAAAACATTAATTCAGATATCTCAATACCTTCCACACATCATGGTTTCTGAAGAAACTCTTTCACATCCTAGATAACCTTTATATTGAAACAATCTTTTGAATATCAAGAATCATGGAGACAAACATGATACTTATATACTAACACTGGAATTGTCACTCTTGATTTAATACCAATTATTAAACTTCATGGAGTAACCGGGACTTACTGAAAGTTTGCAATAGGACTTTTAAACTTTAGATTAACACTTCAAAACAATATACCAAGTCCAATCATTCTATAGTTCTATTATCTCAATTATAACTAAGTGCAAGGTGATAAACGGATGCTAATGACTATAACAACTATGAAAATTCACTTTGATTTAATTTATGATAAATAGTGTTCAACTTTTAATCATATTGCCATTGAACTCCCACTCAAAACAATATCCCTCACATTGTTTTAGTGATCACACGAACCAAATCCACTACACCAAGTCCAATCATCACGTGACATGATATAGTTTCAAAGGCGAACAATCATCATGTTCATCATATCATCTATATGACTCATGCTTTACCTTTCGGTATTCCGTGTTCCGATACCATGTATGTACATGCTAGGCTCGTCAAGATCAAACCTTAGCTTTCGCATGAGCAAATCTGGCTTGCTCACGTTGTATACACTCGCAGAATTTAACACACCCGATCATCACGTGGTGCTTCGAAACAACGAGTTTTAGCAACAGTGCTTACTAAGGATGAACACTTTAAAACTTGAAATTGTGTGCTTGAGGGATCATCTTATAATGCTACCGTCGTTAACTAAGCAATATAAGATGCATAAAAGGATTAACATCACATGCAATTCATAATATGTGATATGATATGGTCTTTCTTCTTGTGCTTCCGATCTCCATCTTCAAGCACGAACATGATCTCCATCATCACCGGCATGGCGTCAAGGTCAATGGCGCCGCTTCATGGTTGTCATCCACCAGCATCAACTATTACAACTACTTTGAATAATAGACACGTGGGTCTTAACGGAATTTAAAAGACAACCATATGGCTCCTGCCGGTTGCCGACTTACAATAAGGGACATTGCATACATCATATATAATCACAATCATGGCCATATCACTTCACAGCACACCCCTGCAAAACAAAGTTAGACGCCTCTAATTTTCTTTGCATGTTTTACTTGGTTTGGGGCTTTCAATAAGTGTCATTCTAACTTACGAACAAGAACCACAACGTTGATGTTTGAACTATAAAGTGCCCGTTGTAAATTGAATCTTTACTATGATGGGAGACACAGACACCCGCAAAGCCACTTATGCAATACAAGTTGCATGTTGAGCGTGGAGCAAGTATCATGAACGATGTCATGTAAGGTTAGCCCGGGCCGCTTCATCCCACCATACCGCAAGATGCAAAGTACACAAAAAGCAATTTATAATAAAAGCACCACCGCCCACAATGACCATTGTGTTCTACTCGTGCAACAGATCTACATATAGAAACGACTCTGATACCACTGTAGGGGTTCGTAGCATGGAAAACAAAAAAATTCTACCGCATGAACACACAATCAAGATCTAATCTATGATCAAGCCAAGATCTATCTACTAGATTGTAGCAATGAGTCGATAGAATACTAACCCTCTAAGATCCAAAGCGGTTAACGAGAGCAGATTCTCGTGGGTGATGTAGTCGTTCACTTGCCGATCTCAAGATCGCGTAGACGATCCTTACGGCGCTGCGTTCCGGAAGCGCTTCCGCGATCACACGCTGTACTCGATGAAGACCTTCCTCTCCTTGTTCCAAAGCAAATGAGGTTGTAGCACTCTCCTCGTGATTCCGGCAACACGACGGCGTGGTGTCGGAAGTAGAGGGGAGATCTCGCAGGGCTTCGCCTTAAGCCGGAGCGAGTATGGTGGAGCAAGAGAGGGGCCTTGGCAATCTAGGGTTTAGAAGCACCAAGGGAGGGGGCTTGGCCGGCGTCTAGGGTTTAGGGAAACCCTAGTCGGCGACTTGGGAGATCCCTAGGCGGCGGCTGCACTTGTGGTGGAGGCGCCAGGAGCTAGGGTTTAGGTGTGAGGGGTAGGGGGCGCCCTACCCATCCTTATATAGGTAGGAGGGGCCGACTTGGGAGGAGGGAGTCCTCCTCCTACTCCCCTTCATGGCCGGCGGGTGGAGGGAGTGGGACTTCCTCCCCAAGTAGGTTTCCTACTCTCCCTCCACCAAGCAAACTTCAGATTTGACTTTTCAAATTGGCGTTTGACTTTCAAACTTGGATTTGATTTCTCTCTCCATATTGCACAGCCAAGTGACCTAGTACATGATGCAACCATTCCACATTGTCATGACACATCCATGTACCCTTCCCCTCCGGAGTGCAGGACCTTCCAGACCCTTCTAGAACATTCCTGGTGAAAACACCGGAATCATTCCCGAACTCCGAAACAGGACTTTCCTTATATGAATCTTATTCTCCGGACCATTCTGGATCTCCTCGTGATATCCCGGATCCCATCCGAGACTCCAAACAACATTCGGTCTCTTACTCATCATTCCATAACTATTCAACAACATCGAATCCTTAAGTGTGTCTCCCTACGGTTCATGAATTATGTGGACGTGACCGAGACACTTCTCCGATCAATAACCAATAGAGGAATCTGGAAATTCATATGGCTCCCACATATTTCTACGATTACTTTGCGATCGAATGAACCACTTACATACGATACCAATTTCCCTTTGTCTCACGATAGTTTACTTATCCGAGGTTTTGATCGTCGGTATCTCTGCATACCTACACTACAAGAAATGCGTCAACCTATGACCTTTTGACAGTGACCGTGGATAATATCGTCATAAAATTTTGACGATTTGGCTTCAGATGGTCATAAGCCATTTGAGGTAGTCAAAACTCTGAATAATTAAGACGATTTAACTAAAAAACGTCATAGTTTCTATATGTGAAATCGTCATAACCAACTAGTTATAAGAGGGAGCAAAAACGACCGTTAGATATGAACGTGATGAATGGTTGGGATAGTGATGTGTGGGAAGTTTCGTGGATCGATGACTTGGCACCGATTCATCGCGCGCATAGCTGGAAAATATTTCCTCTGCCTCCCACCCTCGCATCTAGTCGCGCAAAGGAACCGCGATAAACCAAATTTTTCTTTAAGTCCTGCCGTGAACGGCGAACCCTAGATTTCTATTCTTCTCTTCACCGTCGCCACCCCGTCACCCGCCGCCACCCTGTCACCCACCGCAACACACCGTCTCCCCTACCACCGGTCGCCACAGGCCTCACCTCTCTACCGGGAGGAGTGGAGAGGGGCGGAGAGCTACCTCCTCCTGCCTCTACTCACTCGATCTTGATCCAGGTAGCGCGGTGCCTTCGATTTCACTCCCCGGGCCTGACCTCGTGGTCTCTATCGAGCAAGATTTCACTCCCCGGGCCCGCTCCTCCGCCACGATTTGGATGCCACCGTCGCTAACACCAGGTGAGTGAATCCTCTTCCAGTCTCACGAATCCATGGTGGAGTCTGAGGAGCTTCTTCCTGCTCGCTGCTACAAGGTTGGCAAACCGATCTGAGCAGTCAAGCCATGGTCGTCGCCCCGCCGCGAGATAGGGCAGCGTCCGGCGTCGGCAGGCGTCGTCCTCCAGGATTCTCAGGGATGGTGGCGAGCGCCACCAGGATGCTCTGGCGACAGCGTGCATCGTCCTCCATGCGTTGCTCTTACTTGCTCGCAAGGAGGACCATGGGAGAGCCGGCCAGCAGAGGATATGGCGGTCAGCGCAGCGTCTGGGATCCATCCTGGATGTTTCCTCCAAGGATCTCACCGAGAACAAGGACGACCATGACGTAGGTAATCCTCCCTATCCTCCTGGCTAGGTTTTCAGTGTAGAGGGACTCAGATCTCAACTTTGACCCATTTTCTTCATTTTCTAGTGCAGAGGGACTCGGATCTCAGCGAGGATGAGGCCAATTTCCGCCGGGAACCTGGACAACGTCATCAGCCACTCGGAGCTCGACCATGAACCTGGAGAACCACACCCACCATGGTTTTCCGGTGCACAGGGACAAGGATGAGGTCTTCGTATTTCCCTAATCCCCTCTATTTGGATGGTTATTATTTATGTAGTATGGAAATTATGTTCTATTTGAGTTCCTAGTTAGTTAGACATGTAATTGTTCTGCCAGTGAGCTGCTATTTAATTTTGATTGAGCATGTAATTTCTAGGCATCATAATTGATTATGTAGTTATGAAGCAAGACACCATTCACCAGGGTTGTATGCACAAGTTCAGACTTATGGTCCTAAATAAACAGAAATAACTCCACATATATACAGAAAAGGCACTAGTACACTCTCATATATGTATCTATTGGTTGGGTCCGTAATGCTTCTGGTCTATGTCAGTTTGTGTAGGGTTGTTCTGCGAGTTCTGATATACATTTTAACGATTTCAGAAAATCTGCCCACCTATGATAGTAGTTTGTTTTCAATCAGTATACATTTTAACTATGTTTTGAAACCCTGAAAATGGCACTAATTTGAAGCAAGCATAGATGGTGAACTATTTTACTGTCCCTATAATGCGCTACATCTGTTGAAATAGGAACCTTGTGGTAGGAACCCTGGGGTATGAAGAGGTATGAACCCTGCAGTGTGAAGGGAACTGGTATATTCCACTATCTACTTGACCATGTACCACTATCTAGTTGACCAAAGAGATGGTGTCTCATGTGCTTTTACTTGTGAGTTCACCATCTTGTATTGTGGAAACTTTATGCATTTTATTGTTAACTAGTTTGGTCAAATTTAGTTTGCTGCATCGCAAATAATGGGCAACAAATAAATTTTGATCTACTTTCCAACAAGTTTAGTGCATACCTTTTTCAGCTCTACAAGTTTAGTGCAGCCTACTTGGAAACTAAAGTATACAATTAGTGCATTGTAAGACTTAGTTCTTTCCCAGTCCCACCATTCTCGCTAAAATCACCCCGAAAGTGGCATTATCTTGTTTCCACCTAGTGAATCCACATATAAAAATCACATATTGGTTTTTGCTATGTAGCTTATTGCCAGAATGAGCTATATTTGGGGTCGGTAGTTTAATTGCATGGTGATTCATGTTAAACGCACAATTTTTAGCAAACGGATTCTTATAAGACAATTTTTGGGGCTTCATTATTTGACTATTGTACATACATACTCAATTGTCTCCAATAGAAAGAAACAAGCTCCCAGTTTGTCACATTGAATGTATACCTTTATGCTAGTGAGCTATGATCATCATTTACTTTTAATTGTGCACATCTTGATTTTTGTTCACATGAATCTGTTATGCCTCTTATCTTTACTTAGCTTGTCATGCAGGAGCATCACCTTTGATTCTTACTGATCCTAAGTTCCCTTGTATTTTGTTGATATGCCACGGTGTTCCTTAACTTCCCTTGTATTTTCTTAATAGTCTTTGCCAGATTTTCTTCACGGTTCATATGTGATATTAATGCAATATTAAGTCCCGCATTTCCTAAACTAGCAGCACATGATCAGTAATAGTTGTTGCATCCTGTGTTCTCACGATGCAACCCAAGTCTACTGGAGCGGTTCTCGTGGCTTGGCATGGATAGGGAAGACATCCTATGCGATGTTTTATCTTCACTCTTCAACTAGCGGTCTGGGGCCTACTGCAAGGCTCTACAGGTTAGTGCACTTCTGGTCATATGTATAGTCGTCTACTAGTTAATTGGGTTGTGTGAAAATATTACAAGTTTATTGATTCAAGAGATCGCCACGATAGTTGCAAGAACTAAGTAAGTTATTCATTGATTTTGATATTGTTTCTACAAGACATTCATTTATTGATGTTGTTAATGAGAAATGTATGCTTTTGTTGCCAAGAAAATTTGAAAGTACAAGTGCATTACTTTGTCATATCTGACGTTAACTTCCGTTGTTTGTACTAGTTTGTGCCCTAGTACATTTTTTGTTCTATTTGGTACTTGTAGTGTCCAAGTCGTGCATTTTCTGAACTACATGTGTGTAATTTAAGTTCCAGTAGCAATTAGTTTGAGATCTTCTATTCCTATGGTACTTAATCTGTTAATTTGGAGTTGTCTTCTTATAGTTCTATTATTTATTGTGTTTCTAGTTGAGATCTTCTATTCCTATGTTATTGTTAGAAGATATGCTTTCATTTTGACTCAGGTGTCCATCATTTTCTCTTTTACATGAGCTCCAAGATGAAGTTGGAAGAGGGGGAGGATTGGTGCCGCCGCCTTGTTTTCTATTTTCTAGTAGGCCACTGAGCTTCCTCCACTTGGCGGCTGCATCATTTCAGGTGTCCATCATTTTCTCTAACCCTAACCTTATCTCTCCCCGCCGCCACACCACACACATCTCCGCTTGTCAGATCCAGGCGGGTAGCTCTTGCCCCACCTGTTCTCTGGCCAAGCGGCGACCAGTGCACATGTACCTCTATGATCTCTTTTCCTCTTAGTTAATTACTGATACTAGTTGCTGAGAGCAATGAAGTAAACATCAAATGTGAGAGACACCGGCAGTTAGCACACTATTTCCCTTCGCCATTTAATCAATGAAAAACCACCGGACATAGTTGTAAGCTTTCCTGGTAGGTGCAGTACATTTTCACTGATCCAACTAATTGCATCGGTAATGTGTGTCAACACCAATTCAACATTGTTGTAGCATCTCATGGGGTAGGCATAAACCAATCTTTACATCCTTTGAAAGAAATAGCAGATGGACTAATAAATTTAAGGCTTTTTACATCCATTGTTCTAGTGATCCTAGTTCTTACTCTACTCATGATTGATCCAAGCTATAGACTGTACTTGTTCTAGTGCAGATGATTCTGTCAGTACAGTATGCACAACACTAATGGCACTCTATTAATATGTTGTTATATGTGAATTGTATCAGTCATGTGTCACATAGATAATTTATTAGCATGCATTTTATGCCACATCTACTTTCCTGCTTTAAATATGCCATTGTATATTCATACTGATTTGTATTAATCAGTGTGTAAATACCTATTTGCAGGAATGAGGGATGTGACACAAAAAAGATTCAGAGGGCTGATTTCTTGGTGAGCACATAGGACCTGAAGAAATGACTACTCTGATACTGAACACCAGTATAAAGTGGTTGACTTGGGTGTTCTACTACTTGAAGAAATGACTACCCGGATACTCAACACCAATGTAAATACCTATTCACATGGAGCATACTGGTAAGATTCCCTTTTCCCTCCTTTTGTGGTTGCTTTATTGATCGAAACCAAGAATAATGTTAGGATATGCATCTTAATAATGTTATCATAAATGCTCCTTTTGTGGTTGCTTTATTGAGCCGAAACCAAGATTCCCTATTCCCTCCTTTTGCTCATGCCTGTCGCGCTCGTCACCAACGCTACCATCCACGTCTTAATGATTCAAATTTGATATTAATCCAAGCCATGCATTTCTCAAATCTGTACATGATCAGTAATACTTGTATCCAAACGTGAAAGCATATAATATCATCTAGCTGCTTGTAGATTTGTGTTTGTTTTGTTTCCTGCTATTTTGTGTTATTGTTAAAAGATATTGCTTTAATTCTGACTTGATAGTCATAACCATAATTTATTTTTTTACAGGAGCATCATTTTGGTAGGAGATAATCCTGGATGTGCACTTGGTGATCATGGAGCTAGTGGTGTCGAGAATGGTAGCACCATTTTGGTAGGAGATAATCCTGGAGCTTGGACGTGGTGTATTCCTTGTTTAACTTATTGTTGCCTAGCATATGTTGCAATTGGTGCTATTTTCTAATAAGTTAATGTAAATATTGAATTGTAATCTTGGATGTGCATTTGTGAGCCTGCTATTTGCAGATAAATTAACTGCATGTTGTGTATTTGTTGAAAATGGTGTATTTTCTTGATGTATTTGGAAACTCTCGTGTATTTTCTCGATTTATTGCATGACTGAAGCAATTCTAGAAATGAAAATGCAAATTCTAGTTAAAAAATAGCAGAAATCTGGACTGGCTGAAATGTATTTGGGCTCTAAAAAGGCTGTGGCCCAAAATATATTGTAACAAATCTGAAATAAATAAGTGGACCGTAAGAAGGTAATGCCCAAAGGAGACAAACCTAAAAAGGCCAAGGCCTAGCAAATAAAAGGCTAGAATTATTTGGCTAGCCCATTTAGATTACTAAAATGGACTGGGCTGATTTTGATTTAAGACGATTTCATTTCATCACAATTTTACCACGTAGGATCGGCCACATAGGATTTGACTGGCCTGGCTAGATGGTCCATGACGATATTGGATCATCATAGACGTTATGACGATTCAATATCGTCATAGACGGTTATGACAATTTTACCAAAAACGTCGTTATAGTTCATTTGCGACGCCCAGCTTTCGACGATCTCAAAATTGTCATAGAATCTTCATAAACGGACTACTATGACGATTTTGTGACGAAAATTGAGGGTCATATATAGACAGATTCCTTGTAGTGCTAGTTCAACCTCGTTATCGATAAGTACTCTTTTATCGTTCCCGTGATATGTGATCCCTTGTGATCCAGTCACATGCTTGCAAGCTAATGACATTCCACCAAGAGGGCCAGAGTATATCTATCTGTCATATGGATGGACAAATCCCACTCTTGATCCATGTGCCTCAACCCATACTTTCCAAAAACTCAATGCCACCTTTATAGCCACCCATTTACGGTGTGGTGTTTGATGTCATCAAAGCATCCTTCCGGTGATGGTGATTAACATGATCTCATGATCGAAGGAATTAGGTTACTATGTATAAGAAAGCTTATAGCAAATTAACTATATTAAATGACTTGATCTTTATGCTACGCTTAACTATAGGAGTATGTCCATCACATCATTCTCCTAATGATATGACCCTGTTGTTAATAACATATCTATGTTCATGATCAGGAAACCATGATCATATATTAACCAACAAGCTTTAACAAGAGGCTTTACTAGGGACTCTTTTATGTTTACAAATCACACAAGTATTAATGTTTCCGGTTAATACAATTATAGCATGGTATGTAAAAATTTATCATAAGTATGAAGATATGATAATAACCACTTTATTATTGCCTCTTGGGCATATCTCCAACAGAATCATTTAAAGAAATGATGCAACTATATTCAAGAGGAAACCAAGATTATCAATGAATTAGATTCAGGGCATCAACTATATCTCATATAGGAATTGGCCTAACCATAAATTTAAGGATCATCCAGTAAGATCAATGAACTGTCAAATGGACAGTATCATTTAATGACAATATTACATCATGACAATCTAAGTTACTTTAGCAAATAGCTCCAATATAAATAACCTTTTTGCAATCTTCCATTACCAATACATGAGTAGCACCACAGGAAGCCATTATCTCAAAAAAATCAGAAAAACTGAATCTATATCCACCTCACTTACAACATACATAATCAAATAAAAGTACCATCAGGCAAAGCCCAGTTAAGCCACAAACCAAGTTTCAGTATAGCCCATTAGAGCAATAAGTATAACCAGTGAATTGAATCTCAATATGATCAATCATGATTGAACAAATCTTAGCAAGTTCTGAGTGACAACAACAAATGATAGCATCTTACTTAGGGTACAGATAATGTGTCACTAGTAAGAATGTTTGGCAAAAGGGGAAAGAAGAAAGAGAGGTAGAAGAAAGTGTACCAGGGAGTCGACGGTGACCTCAAAAGGGCGTGGCAGCGACGGTACTTGCAACCAAACGTTCGTCGCAGACGCATCACGTCACCAGGGTGGTACCGGGAGCACCCCACGAGGGGAACAACATCCTGCGCCTGCCCTAGGACGACAATCACACCGAACCAGTAGACACCAGAGTGAACCAGTGAGCGGCGGAGGCACATCGCCGGGAACCCTATCACCAAAGAAATGGAAGGGGGCGAGCTGGTTAAGGCATGAGAAACAAATCGATACACAGGGCCAGTTCGTCTAGGAGGAGGCGGAGCTCCGACGACCAGCGGCAGTAACCAGAACCGCCCACATCGCCGGAATCGATGGGTAACGACGGCAACGACAACCCAGAGAGGAACGAGCGGGGGAAGGGAGCGTCGAGTGCGTGAGGTGAGAGAGAGAGGGCTATGTCTGGGTCTGGGTTGACCCATATCTAATGGGCTGACCCGTATACTATACTGGGCTGGCTTCCAGGCTGAGCCCAGCAACAAAATAAGTAAATAAAAATTTAACAAATAAATGAATTACTCTAAACTTGTTTCATCTATAGAAAATTATAGAAAAATCCTAAAAATACATATGATATATCAAAATGACCAAAAAAATAATATCTACCTAACTAAAATATAATTTTAATTATTTAAAATAAATATAAAGAAAAATAATTATTAACACCATTACATCATAAATGAAATGTTATAAAATAAAATAAAAACTCTAAAAATAAATAAAAAATCACTTTTGTGTATCAAAATAACTCTACTATTTCATAAAAAATACTAATTTAGAGTTTTACAAATAAAACATAAATCAAATATTTAAAGACACTTAATTCTTTGATGAATTTTATAAAAATAAAGATAATACTTAAAAAATAAATAAAATTCATTTTTAAGGTCTTGAATAAATATATTACACTAGAAAAATATTAAATATATTATTAGAAAACTCTTTAATATTTTAAATAATAAATCCTTATCTAATACCTATTTTGTGAATTCTTTAAAACAATTGTTAAGTAAGAAATAATTACAATTATTATAAAACCTTGAGCAATTAGTGTCTTTGTACTAATTCCAAACCCATAACTTGAATTCATAATCAAACTTAAGTATAACTTTTAACTTTAAATTATTCTTTTAAAAATCTTATTAAGAGTCCTTTTAAATAAACATTAGGTATCACCCATTTATATAATATGGTGAATAATCATTATATCTTAACCACTATTAACATAACTTTAAATTCTAACAAATTACTAAGACCATCTAATTATGATTCCATTAAATAAATACATATTCCTTTCATAATAGCAAAAAAAAATTAATCTAATCATTCACTTGAATGTAAAGTGAATAATCCCACACTTTAATCATACTTATCATAAATCATAAACTTGAGAATAATTAAAACAAATTACACCTTAAGTTCACTTACCCTTTTAAAGTTAATTTTAGTCTCAAAGCTTATAAACATCAGGTCTAATACACTCCTTATGTTTTTATAGTTAACTTTGGTCTATTTCAATTAAGACATAATGCATCTCAAGTCCAAACTAATCAATCAAATACCAGAAGGCATTGATCACATTTTATTAACAATGAAGATTGCTTAAACATTATAAAGTAAATTTATTCTTCAAATGTTATTCCTTTTGCCACTTCAAACAATAATCTCCTAATAAATTCTTTAACTCTTAACAATTAAAACCAAGGACTTTTATCTTAGTCACCAAATGACAATTAATCATAATCACATTACTTTATACTTTACATATATATTTAGAATTGTTCTCACTTAAGTTCCTTATAAATGTCATTACTTATAACATAAAATTTGAAGATAAACCAACTCTTAAAAGAATCACCTAAATTCACTTCACTCAAAACATTGGGGATTCACTTTGGGAGTTTTACAAAATGCATATCATTACTTATGCATAATTGCATCTTGCTTCTTTAAACATTAGTCCTTACCGGACCAATGATGCCGATTTCAGATATTGGATCTTATATTGTCCTGAAGATCGTGAGTGCATAATGTTGCAATCACAAAAGGCAAGTTCACACTTGCTCATGTCCTTTGATTATTTTCTGCAAAGTATTTTGCAGATCCAGTGTTGTCGTCACCTGCATTTGGAAAAGGTCAGAAAACACTATTTTCATAATAATATGATTATAGGTTTATTACCATGAGGTAATAACCTACTATGAAAGTTCCGGTGGTAAAGGAACATATTATATAGGACTTAACAACCAATGTCGCCAGTGATTCTTGCGCCATATATCACGCGTTAACCATGAGATTTGGAATGGGGCGGAGAAGTCAGTTGTATCTTCTTCCTCTCGCATGTAGCCGGATGTGCAGGTCGTGGTTGTTATCACTCGTAGCGTGCATATTAATTGGTAATTCGTAGAGGATATGCAGCATATGGGTGGGAACCCTCAACGTCCCACGGTAGTTCTGGCATCTAACGGTTTGTACAAACCATTGTTGTAATTCAATATGTGGGCATGGTGTACACCAAGGAGACATGCGAGGTCGCGAAGGAGGCAGTGATTGGCTTGGATCATTTTCTGGGCCCCACACCATAGGAAGTGTGGACGGGAAAGATCGCCCGGTTGTGCAAGAAGGATTTGATCTTTCATGGGAAAAGTAACGCACCTCTGGAGAGTCTAAGAACTGTAACTTGTTAATCCCTGTTCCGGGAAGGAGCTGCGAACGCGGTGGGAAAGGAACCCCATGAAGGTTCTGGTAAACCCGTGAAGGCTAACGGACATAGCTTTTCAGAATAAAAGCAACCTTTGAAGAAATGTTTATGAAAACTTGCATTGCCTACGACCTATAGTCTATGGTTGTAGTTATAGTGCATCAAACACTCCTTTTATAGTGTACTTACTAAGTACGCTCGTACTCAAAGTATATTCTTAACCCTTGCTAGGTTCTAAAGCCAGTACAAACGATGTCTACATCAAGCCATGCTCCAGGAATCATCATAAAAAGCTAAAGCTCTTCAATGAAGTCAAGAAAGTCAACATATACATCAGCTCAAGTGAAGACGAAGTTGCTGATTAGTTAGGAATAGAATCTCTAGCCATAGAACCTATTTCTGTAGTGTATTGCAATAGCAGCAATGCCAGACCATTAGTTAAGATATTAGTCTTAAAAGTATTATAATCTTGGAGTTATTTATTTCTGATTCTTCTTTGTAAGAAGTTTCTTTCTCTCTCTTTAACCTAGAGTGTTCTCTGGATCTTGTGTAAAGAGTTGAGTTGTAACCTATAGTCATGTCTTGGACCTGTTGTCTTTCTGTTGTACCACTCTGAGGGATGTAATACTAGTGAACGGTATTTCATTGGTATTATGTCTATGACTATAGTGTACTACATCATGCAGTGGTATGTTGGGTCACCGCACCCATCCAGTTGGGCTATCCCAACCCAACACCCTCTCTCTCTCATTCCTCTCATCTCATGCTCTCATCGTTCCCCTCTGGTTGCTGGCGACACCGTCGTCGTCATCTGCCCGATTCCAGCGAGGCAGGCCATTATGGTCGCCATCGATGGTCGCCGGAGCTTCGCCTCCCTCTGGCCGACCTGGCTTTCCAATTCGATTTATCCTTAAGGCCCTCTCGAGCTTGCCCCTTCCATTTTCTATGTTTCTAGGGTTTTGGTATCCTAGTTTCGCCGAGACCCAATGATGGTTTGATGTTGTCCTGGTGGTGGATTGATGTTGGTGAAGATGGGGTATGTTCTTGGGTTGATGTAGCTTGGCGCAAGTCGCAGGTTGCAGCTCGGCGTAGGCTCAGGTGTCGCATGTGCCGCTGTGCCGTGGTATTTTCCACTACGACCTCCCCGCTGGTCTGCTTCGTCTTCAAATTCTAGCGAGGAGTACCAGGTATGTTCTTCCTCCACCTTCTTCTACTCCCTTCTCTTCTATTCTGATTGAGTCTAAATTAGGGTTCTTCTTATTCTGGATTTAGTCTGCAGCTTGCGGCGACCCATCTAATACTAAGGTTGAACATTTCTTGTTCAATGAGGTTTGAACCTGGGCCCCCAGTGATATTACTGATCCTTTGTTAGTAACCTATCTTGATCTGTTATCATGTCCAGTTTCTCCTGGTATCCTTGGCTCTACTGTAATCTTGATACCATGGTGATGTTGGGATTTGAACAGTGCATATAATTTATAGAATTCATATGAAAGTATGAATTCAAATGAGTTGGCTATAGTCCCATATAAATATATATTTGTTAAGTGATTTAACTCTGATTCTTCATTCAGTATGGATTTAAGTATATGCTGCTAGTATAGCAGAAAGAAAATATGATGGGTTGATTCCTAAAACTTTTGGAGGAATGAATAATTGAGTATAGTTGCTACCCTGGAATCATTTGCTTGGTGACTGCTTTAATTACTTCCTAACTTACTGTCAGGAAGACAGTGTTCACATGGTTCCTAGCTGTTGGCTAAGTAAAAGATGATTTTGTGCTGAGGAGGATCCTGAATGGCCCTAAATTATCTCCTAGAATTTATCTAGTTGCGGACAAATTTGGATCTGGTTTGATCTTGTTGCCTGACGAAATTGGAAGGGATTAATATTAGAGAATGATTCCTCGTAATTTTGATCTAGTAAGATGATTTATCTCATGTAAATGTGCTGTATAGTTTGCATGTGCTTGTGATACTGTTACAGTAAATTTCCAATGATTCCTAGATGCTCAATCTAAGGAATATGATTTAAATTCAGGCTCTGATTTCTTGCAGGTAGGTTGGTGTATCTTATGTGATTTACCTTGCTATCTTTGTTTCTAGATGAGAACTGATAAGAACATATCTATGCTTTCTCAAACTATGCTAGTGATGTGAATTCCCTGCTATGTAATTTGTCCCTTTTGACTTATTAGTATGGTGGTTTATATTATTTGGGATATGCTACTGTGGTGCCTCACTAGAGTGTGCACAGTAGAAATCCCATGATGGTATGATATTCTACAGGAGTAGCTAACTATGTATTAGGGTTTGGCTACCAATGATGCACAGCCTGAGGTTTCTTGATTCATTTAATGATAAGAATTTGTACTATACTTGATTTCTTAGCTTGGCCTATGATGCAAAGGATGAGGCATACTTGGATAAGGACAAATATTTATGTTGGCTTTACACCTCTGTGATGAACCTTTTATAGCATTCCTATACAAACTGAGAGAAATCTCTCCTTCTAATCCTCCCAGACAATCTCTAGTTGAAGGGTAGGTGGTGAGATCTTGATTTGCAATAACCCCCTTTATTCCCTTGTTTAAGATGGTGAAATAAAACAAGAACAGATACTATGCATGATTAGTGGTATAGCAACCTTTTGTTGTTGATGAATCAGTGTTGTGACTTGTGGTTCCTAGTGGATCTTGTGCTCCTGAACCTTGTCCTTATGGATCCTATAGAACCGGCTTCTTGTGCTCACTTATTCTCATGTGACACGCCTCCTTCCTCCCTCCTTCTACTACTTGATCTTATCTTGGATGGCTTAAGTAAGCAACCAGATGCTGATTAGGTGGTTAACCTATGATTTGTTGAGTTGTTGCAGCTGCTGGCTGGTGTTGATATTGATCAGCCACTGTTACTTAGTGGCCTACCTTCCTCCCTTCTCCTAATGTAGCTACTGCTACTTCTCTTCTTAGCACCTAGGCCTCCTCCTTGTGCTCCTGACTTGATCTATTGAATCTGCTACTGCTTCTCCTTCTGCTAGTGCTCCTGGGAGCAACCATAGCTAGAGAGGTGGTAGTATGGAACTCTGGTGGTAGTGTTGTGCTGATGTGCTGTGGGGTGTGGGCATGTACTGGTTAGCTACAGTTGCTTCCTTCTTATCTGATTTCCTCGGTTGTTGTGGTGATGACAACACTCAGCTGCATGTAGTGATGGTGCTGCTTGTGGGTGTGCCTAGTATGGTCCTGGAACCCTCCCTTGTCCAGGTTCCATCTGTCAGATATTTTGCTATGGGTGTGCTCGGCTGGTTTGGTATTATCTGAAGTTGAGTTGCCAAGTGGATTTCTTAAATAGCCAATGATGTAGTTCTGAGGCAATAACACTGATATGAACAGATACTACAATCTAGTGAAACTTTCCCCTTAAAGATTAGCTCCATGATGAATCTTAACAGTGCATTTCACTATTCACTTATGAGAGCAAAACTAATCAACTAATCCTTTATTTTATTTATTTTGTTTTGTTTTCTTTTTCTTTTGTTGTGTTTGTAGGTGATGAAAGGAAGAAAGAAAATGCCAGATGATGATGGGATAAGAGAACAGTAGCTTTAGGAGTTTCTTTGTATTATAAATATCGTAATTTATTTTTCTGTTTGAACATTGTAAAAACATTGTATTGTTGTATTTTATTCAATAAAGTTTACTTATTTCCTTCTTCTTTTACAATTCATTTGTAAAGACAATGTCATATATATTTTGTTGTAATAAAGAATTATTTTATTTATTTCAATAATGTAATTTTTTCTAATTATTTGTTTCCTGATACTTTAGTTTTATTTATCTATTGTAAAGGATCAAAGTAATACTATATGTATATATATTTATATTAATGAAGAATCCTTTTTATAATATTTATGTAATCATTATATTTCAAGTTATTAAATATTTCCAATTCCTATTTGTGAATTTTATAAATTCATTTGAATTTCATATTTAAAATTCAAATACATATTTGAACAAATTTTCCCCGAAACAAAGAATTCTACAAAGGTCATGTCGAAATCTATCGCACTTGTTTCGAATTTTCCTTCAGTAAAAGAGAGATCCTGATCCCTCCATAGCTCTTTTAATTTTGCGCGAAATTTTTTCGGATTTTCTTATGCATGAATGCAATGCACACACATGTGTTCTCTCTATTTCCAGGTGCTAATCCTGGGATGTTACACCACGGGAGGAGGCGTGGACTTTGACCCACCACCCTCCGCTTCTGGCGACGTGGCTCCTGAGTTGTTCCTGACAGAGCAGCCTTTCAGGTCCGAGAGGGAGGCAGAGTCCAAGAGGGAGGCGGAGCCCTCGACGGAGGTGGACACTAGCCACGAGTTGGTGAGGCCGAAGAAATTGCAGAATCATAGGGAATCGGGAGTCTCTGAGGAGAAGTTTGAGCCTAGGACCCAGGAGGCGAAAGCCCTTATTATTCGAGATGGCCTTGAGTAAGTGTACTAATTGGCAATTTAAATTTTTTTATTTCATGTTGGTCATAAATAATTTGCATGTGTACTAATGTTTATTATTGTGCAACAATTGGACATTTCCTCCGGGGACCAAGCCCCGCCTTTCTAACAGCCTGGTTGGAGCTCTGATTAGGAAGTTATGGTCGGGCTATCACATTTCCCCTGAGGGTGTCAGGAAGCTAGCTACTACTTGGGCGCACTACCAGACTACCCGTGTCCTGGGCTTTCCGACAGCTGGTGATGCTGTCATCACCAAGTTTTGGGTAAAGCATATTTCTCAAGTTATGTTCATACTTGATGACCCCACCGTGCTACGGCCGTAGGCAAAGGTCTACGCCGATGGCTTTTTTTGCTCCGCCGAGGGAGAGCTCCGCCGAGGACGTTACGCCGACGGCTGTCCTCGGTGTTCCGTACGCCGACGACGAAAAGGCCTACGCCGAGGACTTTTTACCGTCGGCCTAGCGATCTGATCTTGTAGTGAACCCCAGCAGCTCGATACTATATTCTCCTCGTCCGAGTTGTAGACGTTATCATCACTGCCATCTTCCAAAGAAGGAAATAGATAGATCGTCAAAGATCGATGATGAATCAGGCACGCGCGTGCATAAATAAATTCATTAGGGAAGAAAAGGAAATTACCATCTCGTTTGAAGTAGATGTCAAGGTACGGTTGGTTATGATGGGCGCGGAGTGCTCTTTTCAGCGCATCCTTTGCTCGCATGGCATCCCCAAATGTGACTCCC
Organism: Avena longiglumis; assembly: GCA_030063025.1. Lineage (NCBI taxonomy): Eukaryota > Viridiplantae > Streptophyta > Magnoliopsida > Poales > Poaceae > Avena > Avena longiglumis. The sequence continues at coordinate 551,618,479 of CP125973.1, read as the reverse complement.
GAGCGGAAGAAGGTGACCTCGACCTCACGAAGGGACGCTAGGCTGTCCATGCCCAGGTCGAACCAATAACCACCACGCTTGCCAGACGCTGCCCTGCTTGCTTCCTGTTTTGCGGCTCGCAAACTGATACGGAGATCGACTCGTTCAGCCTTGGGCATAGATCCTGGCTGGAACACAACTTGGCCCGGCGAATCAGAACCCAACTTGAAGAATGCAAGACAGCGGAATCCATCAGCAGAGACGAGTAGCAGCCTGCTCTGGCAGAGGCTCCACAAGTAGAGAACACGGAGAGCCGGTAACATTCCAAAGACATCTAGATCCTCTTGTCGCACTTCCTCGACTTTGATCTGTAGCTTGGAGAGCTGCGACGACACATGCGAGGGGTTCCGCCTTATCCATGCTGGCAATGTAGAGAACCATAGGTCTCTGGTCATGACAAATTCTCGAAGAGTTCGAGGGGGCACCCAGCGTTCCCCCAAAATATCCATTTTCCGTTCAATGTCGTCACCTCCGTAGTGAATTCTTAAAACTTGGATGTTGGACATTTTACCCAATGACTGCACAAAAGCGTCCTCCAACTCCAATCTCATAGACTGAAACTTAATTGCAAGATCCCTCAACCTTTCCATGCTGCCCAGCTCTTTCACCAAGCTTAGGGAGTCAGTGCAGATCTCACGCAGCACTTCCATTGATGTCAGGTTTCCAAGTCCTTCTGCAAGCCCCTCGATATTACAATCAATGAGTAGGCGAATCAATCTTCTCAGCTTAATAATAGTCCATGGAAGTTCCACATTATCAATTTTACTCAAATCAAGCACTTGCAAAAACTGCAACTTTCCAACTTCTGGGAGCTCAGAAATTCTCGTGTCGCCAAGACCTAGGTACCTCAGGTGCAATAAACTCCCCAACTCTCCAAGGTTTAGATGATTACAATCACTAAGATCACATCCATTCAGTTCCAATACTCGTAAAACAACAAACCTGGAGAAAGACGGCATTATACCAATGGCAGGTTCAAATAAAGCAACGGACCTCACTTGTATCATACTAATAGATTCAAGAGACGAGCTTTGAAATTCCCCTTCTTGAGCATTCTGTAGGGACAACCTGCGGACGTTGCTCTGAGAAGACCTGCAGCTATCACTAGTACCACTCTGTAGGAAAACAAAGTTGTCCTCATTTGACAAGGAAGCAATAAGATCTAGCACCATATCATGTACCTTGCAAGCTACTACTTTGACTTCATCATCATATACTGGTAGGATCATATTTCTATTCACTAGCTCATTGAAATAAGATTCTCCAATCTCGAAAAGACTATTTTTTTCCTTTTCACATTGGATAAAACTTTCGGCAATCCACATCCATATTAACTTGTCTTTTATAATCTTGTAATCCTCCGGAAACATACCTAGATATAGGAAGCATGTTTTCAGATGAGAAGGTAGATCATAATAACTAAATGCTAGTATCCTCAACATTTCCTCTACACTGGGGTTTTCAGTAAGCCCACGACCAATAGACTCGAGCAAAGCTTGCCATTCATCCAGATGTTTCACTTGTAGATCACTAGTCAAAAGACTAGCTATAGTAATAATGGCTAAAGGCACTCCACCACATTTCCTCAATATATCCATGGAAACTTCTTTAAATTGGCGAGGACATCCACCCTCATGGGAGAATATCCTTTTATTGAAGAGCCTTTTGGAATCATCATCACTAAGAGGTTCCATTAGGTAAATCGAACCATTAGTAGATGAGCAACATAATTTAGACACACTCACTATACGAGTTGTTGTGATTAGCCGGCTGCCAAAGTTGTTGTCGTTTGAGAATGCCAAGTTGATTATTGTCCACAGTTTTTCGTCCCATATATCATCAATTACAATGAGGTACCTATATAAATTTTGAGATCATTAAGAGAAAGCATGAACATATGCGTTAAACGGGGAAACTAAATTAAAATTTTCTATCAATTGCAAAGACCAATCCTTGAGCTCAAGAGAGATAAGACATGAAGGCCCGCAGTAGTATCATATAACACCTGATTAAAGCACACTGTTACAAACTTGGTAAGAAAACCTGATGTTTAGATTTTCTTTTCTTCTAAACAATTAATTGAGGCATATTTATTCACAGGATTCACAAACCCATGAATAAAAAATACGCAATATTTGAGTGTCATGTTCACTATATAGGATTGGAAAATTACAGGACTGACATTAAATATCGTCCTAAGGATTTTTTTTTTTTGAATATGGTAATGTCCCTCGCCTACATAGCGGAACTTTTTCTGAATACTTCAAAGGATCTGAATCATACGGATCAAATGACCTGCATAGGAACAAGTATCTGTAGGACTTATATTCTTTACAACAATTGCCGAACGTGGGGGCAGGCCGGATCATATGCGTGCGGGGATTGCGTATAACTACAGATCCTGATATGTATGCCTATATAGGGATAATATTCTATCTGGATACTGATTTAATATATATGTGGACGTATTTGTACGAGTTTAACAGAGAAGGGGGTAGTAGTGGATCAAAGAGATGCTACCAAAACATTCCATGTTCTCGGGACAATCTGTTTGATACCATGACGGCCAATTTATTTCCGATTTGTATTGGGCTGTATTGGACATAGAGCAGAAGTAGTATGTTGTAGCTCCACAATTTACACATTATTGCAAACTACAAAATGTTCGATATTTTTTTTAGCTCCACAATTTACACATTATTGCAAACTGCAATAAAAAAAGACATTATCAATTGGTAAGTGTGGTACATGTAACAAGTACGTACCTTTTGTTCTCCAGGCTTTTCCGGAGTTTGTCGATGAGTTGTCGTTCATTAAACATAGTGAAATGAGTTTGGTATATACCAAGATCAAGGAGAATTTCAAGGAAAACCTTCTTTGCATCAGCACTTCGACCCGCAGGGACAAAAGCAGTACAATCAAAATCTCCTTTGATCTTTTCATAAACCGCTCTCACAAGAGTGGTCTTGCCCAGTCCTCCAAACCCAACAACAGAGACCATCTTCAGCTTTTTCTGGGGCATGCTATCTCCCTGTGAGAGCAACTTAATTACCTCTTGATCTCTTTCCCCAACGATGCCCACAAGTTGTGCCACTTCTGCGTACAGAGCCCCAAGGCGGGGATCGATGTGCGTCGTCACAGCAGCTGCAGGATTAGCGACAATAATATTGTCCACGGTGTACCTTCCATGCCTGCTAGAGACCTCTTGGAGTTGCTTGTTGATGTCCTTGATCGCGTTGGAGATCTGATGACGAGCCTTCCCCTTGGTGAACAAGCCGGCCATCTTCTCCGTAAGCTGTTTGAGCTTGTTTGACCTGGCCGCAGGGTCAGGATCCTCATCCGCCGCACGTACCAGGAACTTGTCGATGACGTCCTCCATGTCAAAGGAGAGCTCCCTCACCTCCCCTGCCCAGAGGTTGACCTGTTCGTCGATCTGGTCCCGCGGCACCTCCGCCACCTTGCGGAGGGCAGCGTGCATGCTCTTCATCTCCTTCTCCAGACTCCTCACGCCTTCCTTGACGATTTTCGGCAGCTTGTACTCGTCTTTGACTAGCTCGATCAGCTTTGGGAGCAGGGAACCCATGGCGCCGCTCACCAGATTCATGGCCCTGTAGCTTGTAGATTGGTTTAGCTGCTTTGTTGTTTAGTTGACAACCGCACAATGGTTGGCTAAGTTTTATTTGGTGCTGAGGCGCTGCTCTTTTAGACCCCGGCCGAGCAGAGGAAAGGTCGTGGAAATGTACAGCCATGTGAAGTCGTCGGACTAAACAACAAAGAATCCTATTCAGCCAGCTCATGATGATAAGCACAAGCAACCAACATGGATCTACTCCTTAAATAATGAAAAGGCTCTACTTTTGATGTTAATTATTTTATTTGTCTGTGGACCTTGGGCAGCGACCCCTCGCCCTCAAACTACTCTCCATTCCGTTCCAGTAATAAACAAGAGTGGATTTACCACACCTAGGAGAGGCCCCTGGCACCATCTATGCTGTTTATTTGTTGGAGATCCGTGCAAGGTTAACGCAGTCATCGTCTGTCACACATTTATATTTAAGCCCTCTTGCTTTTTGGTATTTCACCCGCAGTCCAGGGGAGAGGATGACCACCCCACCGGCCCACCCCAACCCGCAGCCCACGCGGTCACGCCCTGCCCACCTAATCCTAACAGCTCTCCCCGTTGCGCGGCCATGGATCTGGGGCCCCTACTTTTTCTTTTGGATTTTCTTCATGTTTGGATCCAGTTTGTGGTTGAATATTTTGTTTGGATTAAATTCATGGTTGAATCTTGATTGAACCTTTATTGAATCTTGTATGGATTTTGTTTAAATTCGTGGATCTGGGACCCCTACTTTTCTTTTATTGAATGTTGATTAAATCCGTGGTATGTATTATCAAGTTTTTGTTTAAATTCGTGGATCTGGGGCCTCTACTTTTCCTTTATTCAAACATACATGTAACATTGATAATCTTTAGAAGAATTATATGAATCATACATGTTAACAGATAAATTTTGAAGGTTAGTTTATTTAAGGTTGATCTTTGTATGAAACATCCTTCAATTTTTTTTGTATGGATCATGGTATGAATCTTTTATGGATCTATGTATGAAACATAAAAAAAGAGGGAAAACAAAAATGATTTCGGTCAAAAATCTGAGGGAAATGTTGTTTTCTATGAAAAAAAATATATGAATGAGATTAGAAATTGTGAGTAATCTCGTGAATCTTGTGTGTATCTTGTATGAAACGTTCTTGTTATTAATCTTATTCCTGAAATGTACATAAAAAATTGTTGATTATTCCTGAAATTTTGCGAGAAAAACTGAGGTAAAAAAGAAACAAACATTATGCAAGTATTCTGTGGAAAAATTATATGAATATCTCTTGGCAGAAACAAGTTTGTAAACCGTGTGAATCTTGTATGAAACTTCTGAATCTAGGATGAAACAAAGTAAGAGTGACTAAATATTGTTAAATAAAAAGTACAAAAATAAAAATGATTAAATGAGATTGTTGAAAAAACAAATTATGCATGTTTCATTTTCAGAATTAAAAATGTACATAAAAAATTGTTGAATATTGCTACCGAAAATATTGGTACCTAAATTATCTTGTATGAATCAGTCAAGATCAAACATAGTTTTAGTTCTCTGATTAAATAACCTTGGACTGATTCCATTTTATCGAAATTGCTTTCCCCAAAATTGGAAGTACGAATATTCTGGGAGATAGTGTTAAAAAATTGTTAATGGGAGATAGTGTTGCAAATAAAAATCATTGTAGATCTGTTAATGAGAGGAGTGACAGTGAGATAGTGTTAAAAAATTGTTATGAAATCAGATTAGATAGTGTGTGAAATCTCGTGAATCTTGTATAAAACGTTCTTGGTATTAATCTTGGTTGATGCAGATTACAGAAAATCAATTTCTAAATTGTTGGAAAAATATTGTATGGAACCATGTTGAATCCTATAGATTGTGTGGATTTTGCATGAATTTTTCATGTTTATTGCATGAATTTAGAAATATGTGATAAGAGTGGATTGAAACGTCCATGAATTTTATAGTTGCAAAATCCTTAATAAAATTTACCTTGAAAAAATAATATGAATGTTCGTATGGCTATTTGAAAAAAATCTGTGAAAATATTTTGTAAAGATTCATACATGTTAATAGATAAATTTTGAATAAATATCTGTGAATTTATTTTTATGAAACTATATTGTAACTAAAAACGGATAATTAATAAATTAAAAATATATTGTAACTAAAAATCTTTCAAGAATCCCACGGTTGTCAAAAACAACGTATTTTTACAGTTTTACGGTTCATCCTCTACCTGTAGTTGTAGTTTTGTATATTGTCAGCAACCATTAAGCCGCACACCCTGGATAGTGGTAAATTAAAAAAAAAATCTCTATGTAACAAGTGGGGAGACAAAAACGACGAAATAATATTTTCTCTATATACATAAAAAATTGTTGATTATCCCTGAAATTTTGCGAGAAAAAATAAGGTGAAAATGAAACAGACATTATGCATGTATTATGTGAAAAAATTATATGAATATCTCTTGGCAGAAACAAGTTTGTAAAACGTGTGAATCTTGTATGAAATTTCTGAATCTAAGATGAAACTAAGTAAGTGTGTCTAAATATTGTTAAATAAAAAGTAGAAAAATAAAAATCATCAAAAGAGATTGTTGAAAAAATAAATTATGCATATTTCATTTTCAGAATAAAAAATGTACATAAAAATTGTTGAATATTCCTGAAATTGTACGAGAAAAAAATAAGGTGAAAAAGAAACAGGAACGTGTAGAAGACTATCGATTGTGAGGAGACAAACAAGCGACAAAAAATTTAAAATATCCGAAAACATTAGGGGTTAGATAGAAAAACTGCAGCATACCAAAAAGATGAGGTGGAAGGGTTATTTTATAAAACGCACAGCACGAATCTCCAATAAATAGAGAGCAGAGATGGTGCCAGGGGCCCCTCCTACCGGAGGAATTGCATTGTCCAGAAATAAACAAACAACACCTACCGTTCCAAAAGAAATGACCTTTGGACAACCACCAACCAAACCACCAACCAGATAACCCATGGCTAATCTCTTTCTCCCTCCTTATTTGTTTTTTATCTTGGTGTAGCTAGTGATAACCTCGTAGCTAGCTAGTTGCATGCCCCGCTGCCCTCCTTGCTAGCATGCGCCACTGCTTAGAGGGGAACGAGTACTTCCAAACCAGTTTCCATCGTTTCAATTCCAAGATAAAAAAAACAGACTGATTTTAGTTTTGCCAAGTTTAACGAAATATTGCAAAAAGAAAAAATTGATTTTGAAGCGGTGGTGAATGCAGGAAATCACTACTGGTTGCCTGCTATCATGCTATGTGTTCGGGAATTAGCACACTCAAATGTGATCTAAAAATACGCAACAAATTAAGATATAAACTTCAGTATCACTCATGTACTAAATCCATGGATCGTTGTCCAATCACTAAAGAAAACATATGCATCAACCATATATGGAGGAAACATGAAACTTCAAGGCTCGCACTGAACCATATCCATGGACGGTGTCTCCCCTTTGGGGAGAAGCTGTCTTCTGACCCTAGACAGTGTCTATGATAAGGAGAGAGGTTCTCAGAACAACATCATCAGTAGAAAATCAATAAACAGGTACACCTATTCCTTTTACATGGAAAACCTCTTAACTTCAGAGGAAAAACCACGTACTAAAACTACCCAAATCTTCTTCCACTATTATCAAACATAGATACAACTTATTCTTATCTAAAGAGCACTAGAGGATCTCATACATCAAGATACATATGGATCTTGGATGCCAATAGCAAGATTTGGGGCACAGGAGCTAGGGATTGAAACAATCTCACCAAAGATGGTGAAACCACAACTTGAAGGAGACAAGATAGTACATCTTGGTATTCACAACCTTGTGGGCAGAGCTCGGTGCTTGATTCAACTTGTTCCTTGGTTTTCTTCTTCAATGGAGGCTTCTTAGAAATATGGCCTAGAGACAATATCCTTGTTCATGATATTATTTATTATACATGTTATAAGTGTATGTATTTGAAACAAAATACATGTGTGGATAAATAAATAACAGAGTCCCTAGTAAGCCTCTTCTACTAGTTCGTTAGTCAAGTGATGGTTAAGGTTTTGTATACCGTGGACATGGATGTCACTTGATAACAGGATTACACCATTAGAGAATGGTGTGATAAACAAGACCCTTAATAATAAGCATTGCAACTAATCGCAGTGTCTAGGTTTTTCACTTTATGAATATGTGAGGTATGGTTTCCTCAGACCATTGGATCATGTTACTCCCGGGTATCGGAGGAATTCTTGTCGACATCAAGCATCACTCTGTAACTAGGTGAATATAAAGGTGGCTTTCAGGTATCTTTGATGGTGTCTATTGGGTTGTGTGAACCAAGATTGGGATTTGTTCCTTCGTATGATGGAGTGTAAGATACATTTTGGCCCTCTCAGTGTTAGGAATGATGTCCTAGAGGCTCACATTTCGTCTTATATTTGTAACCCATAATCCGTCTTAGAGCTAGTTGTATGTGTCACTGCATTTGTTGCGGGTCTAGAACCACATAGTTATATCTAGCTCTAGCCATCTTGTCCTTTGTCATTTGAGGTTGGGACGGAAACCCACTGTCGAGACTAATTTGTAAGTCAAGAAATGACAATGTTTCATGTGTCATGTGCATGGATATGATATCCGCCTTGCATTGTTAGTAGGAAGAGGTACGATAGCCAGACCGATCCAAAGGTTAGTCGGACGTGAGAACACCATCATACGCTCCAACTAACCCAATGGAATCCTTAGACCTAAGGGGATCGCATGATCTGAGATGTGGAAGAGCCAGATTTGACTCCATCTAATGCTCACCGTAACTGGGAGTAATAAGGGTGGTCTTGGGACGTCTTCGAAGAAAGTTGTGTGACGTGGATCAGCCAAGACGGAATTTGTCCCTCCATCTCGGAGAGAAATTTTCTGGACCCTCTCGTGTGATATGATTCAGAATCATGGCCATGCGCTACTCAATCAAGTGTTGATCGAGGTAGTCCGACTTAGTGAAGCCGGAGGAAATCCGTTATCACTTCAATGAGAAGAGAGTAAACCAGCACTAGGATGACAGAATCTCCCCAACGATTTATCACCAATATCGTGAGGCAAAGAGACTCGGACAGATCATCACATTGGGGGCACTTGCGCAAACCAGGAGTCGGCAAGTCTTGCTAGAGGTTGCTACCGACTATCGGCTCTAGTCGAAAATCTCACTGAGCTACGGCTCTGAACAAATGATTACTGAGCCGTGTTCGGCTTACCGTAAGACTGCGGGGTCGCATACTTAAGAGAGTGGGACTAGTCGGATGTTGATCTGTCTATCATAAGCCGGCAAGTTAGACTTGTTCAAACAGGGACACATGTCAATGGGTTGGGCCCAGTTGACTAGGGTTAGGGTCTATAACCGAGGGACACAAGTGTTGTGTGCCCTCACCTACTCGCCTATATAAAGTAAGGTGGGTGGCAGCAGACAAGATATGGGTTTTTGGATCTAGTTCTGCTTCCTAGGTGACGAGGGTTAAACTCATCAATGCCCATTGTTATGGACCTGACTTTTGGAGAAGGAGGGGACGCTGGAGATCATGGAATGGCTAACATATTCGCAATGCGGGGACATGAGGTTTACCCAGGTTCAGGACCCCGGAGGGAAAACCCTACTCCTTCTTGTCTGTTATTTTTTTATGGCGATGCCGAAGGTTACAAGGGTGCACAGATGAGATATCGAGAGTTGTGTGTGCTAGGGTTGCGTATTGTCCTCCTTGTTGTGCCCTCCTGGCCTTTATATGGGGAGGCTAGGTCTCGGGGTAGGTCGAGTCGGTTATAGATCAGGGTTTACCCCTTTAAACTTCTATCTAATCTAGACGTGTTCTCCAAGGATTCGAGTCTTTACCGTGTTTGGACCATCCGAAATCTCCCCAGACTTCACGATTACAGCATGCCTTCATCATGGGCTTCCACTGGGCTAGACCATGTAGGCTAACATTGACTATCCGTAGGGCATATCCATGTCACTAGGGTTTCGCTAGACTTGGCAATTCCCACCTTCTTGTCCCGCTGTGGCAAGACCGAGACTAGCATCTCTCTTGCTGTTGTTCCACCTTGTATATGTGTGTGATAGCAGAGGCACCACAACTGCGGTTCTCGTTGGCGGTGTTGGTCAGCGAAGTCAGATGCAAGGAGGAGGAGAAAGAAACCGGTGACGAGGTGGTCCCAGGATCGAGAAGTTCGCCAGAGCCGGACGAGATGAGGGGAACGTACGACACCACTGTGATGCGCTTCCTCATATTTCGTACCTGCGCATATAGAGGTACGAACTATTTCCCTTGAACTTGGCCGGATCTTGGGGTGGCTCACTAGAGTTCTTGCCGGAGCGGATTTTTTTTTGTTTTCAGCTTGTCTTTGCGTGTTTCCCAACATTGGTATCAGAGCATCAGCTCTAGGTTTTTGTCCTAGTTCTTGCGCATGAGATGCTCTAGTGGGAAAGATTTGATCTTTCTTGCTGTTTTCGTTTGGCCTTTTTGCTCTGTTTTGATCTAGGGCAGTGGCTAGATATGGTTTGTCTTGGCCAACAAGTTGGTCAAAACTGGCCCAAATCTGAGTGGGAGATCACGTGGCTGACGTCCATGATCAAACACTAAAGTTGCTTTTCTTGTTGGACAATAAGGAGACGATTGTGCCCTGTCAATAGTTAAAGATAAAAGTTAGCTTTTGTGAGACGAAAAGGTTCCGACTTGCAGTTTTCATTTTCTTCCTTTTCCCTCAAAGAAGGTCTAGTAGGATTACCCCACCATGCTGCAAAACTACAAGTCGGACATTTTTGGTTTGTGGGGTCATTTTTTTCGGGCACTGCCAATTCTTTCCGATAAAGTGTGATAGATTCAGAATCTCTCAAGCAGGGCACTTGGTAGCTAGATGGATCTATCACAACAGTTGTGGGCTTCGGGGTAAAGAAGATCTTTGGACAATCCAAAAGGAATCGGATAGAGATCCGACTGGCAAGGTGTTGCCTACTTGGAAGGTTCTCCGACTAGCGGTGAAGCATTGGCTCACTAGTTGGATAACTGACCGGGATCCTGAATCACTATCGACTATCAGATGGATATCAGTTTTAGTGGGAGTGTGCACGATTAAAAGGTTTAATCCTCCTTCTCATGTTACAGATAGATTGTCTTAAGTATTTTGCATCTTTCATTTGTAGATGGCACCTACTAGCACCGTTTAGATTTCCAGCTTTGCATAGCGTACTATCCTTGAGAAGGACGAGCTGAATGTAACCAACTTTACCAACTGGTATCATAACTTGAGAATCGTTCTCAAGCAAGAAAAGAAGGAACATGTCATGGACAATCCGATTCTATATGAGTCGGTAGTGATGAGCCTAATTCTATAAGAACCACTTTTCGCCAGGCTCATGATAAGTCAACAGAAGTCAGCTGCCTCATGCTCGATCACATGGAGCCAGAACTATAGTTGTAGTACGAGAATGTTGAGGAGTACGATATGATCGGTGCCCTCAAGAGCATGTTTGAGACGCAAGCTAGGATGGAGAGGTACAATATCTCTAGTGCCTTTCTTGGTTGCAAGCTGGAAGACGGAGATCCACTAGGACCGCACATGATCAAGATGGTCGGATATGTGCAGTCCTTGGATCCCCTGGGTTTTCCCTTGAGCGAAGAGTTCGCCACTAACATTCTCCTAAATTGTCTTCCTAGTGCTTAGGAACCTGGCAGAACTATAGGGAATTTGTAAGATAGCATAGGCCGACATCAAGAGAGGCGGCACCAATCAAGTGTTGATGGTGCCGAATGCTTCCAAGATCAAGAAGAAGTCTTGGTATAAGAAAGCCAAGTCAAAGGGAGGCGGCATGCTGGATCCAAGTCCCAGCGCTGGCTGATATGTCGTAAACGTATCTATATTTTTTGATGTTCCATGCTTGTTTAGTATCTACTTTGCTTTGCTTTGTCTATACTTTGAGGTGTTTTTATATGTTTTCTGTTACTCACCTATTAACAAGATGCCACAGTGCCAGTTGCATGTTTTCTTCTATTTTTAGTTCCAGAAAAGGCAGAAAATCAATATTCTCGGAATTGGACGGGACAAAAGCCAAAGTCAATATTTTACCGTGGGAAACACAGAGCTAGAAGACGAGACGGAGGGGAGCCACCAGGGGGCCACACCTCCTGGCCACGCAGCTAACCCTAGCCCACGCCTAGGGGGTGCAGCCACCCTGGGGGCCCCCTGCCTCACCTGTTCTCCTATAGGAAGCCCTTGATACCTAAACCCTAAGTACCCGATCAATCTTCCACGAAATAGTCTGTAGCCACTGTCACCATCGTCCCTAGATCGGGGGAATGTGAAGCTCTTCCCGGAACCCTGACGGAGGGGAGATCATCCTGGAGACCTTCTTCATCATGACAGCCTCTGGTATGAAGCGTGAGTAGTTCCACCTTGGACTACGAGTCCATGTAGTAGCTAGATAGTTGTATCTCCTCCTTGTGCTTTCATGTATAGATCTTGTGAGCTCCGTTCATGATCAAGATCTAATTTATTTGTAATCATGCATGTTGTGTTTATGGGGATCTGATGGATATTGAGATTACTATGTCAGATTGATTAATGGTTTTGTCTATTTGATTCTATCATGTCTGTGTTGTTTGTGATCTTGCATGCTCTCCGTTTCTAGTAGCTATCTTGGCCAAGTAGATGCTAGTGACTCCAAGAGGGAGTATGTATGCTCGATAGTGGGTTCATGCCTCTATTTAATCTAAGGTAAGTGACAGAAATCTCTAAGGTTGTAGATGTGTTGTTGCTACTAGGGAGAAAACAACGGTCTCTTGTTCATGGAACAAGTGGATTGTTTACCTTACACACTTTCCTTAAAGCATTTATCCGTTTCTTGCAACTTAATACTGTAGGGGGTTTGGATGATGACCTGAAGGTGGATTACTAGTCATAGATGTAGTTGGATGGCGGTCTATGTATCTTGTTGTATTGCCCAATAAAATCTCATAGGCTCATGAATGTCTAGTATTGCATTATTATGCCTTGCTCAGTCCTGTCAATTGCCATGCTGTAATTTGTTTACCCAGCATGCTATGTTTGTTTATCTTAAGGAGAACACCTCTGGTGAACTATGTAACCCGGTCCAATCTTTACCATTGATACATATTCCACTGTTACTGTTTACTTTCTGCAAACCACTATTACCTTCCACACCATACAATTAATCCTTTGTTTTCAGCAAACTGGTGACATTAATAACCTCGCTGTTCGTTGGGGCAAAGTCTTGAATTTGTGTTGTGCAGGTTTCCAGTTGCTAGAAACACCTTTGAGTCGTTTGCTTCCTCCTACTGGTTCGATAACCTTGGTTTCTTACTGAGGGAAAAACTTGCTACTGTGCTCATCATACCTTCCTCTTAGGGTCTCCCAACGAAGCTCAACAGCTGAGCCATCATCACCGGCTTAGTGACTGGAAAGCCGACAATCCTCCGGGTACAGTATGCTTTTACTATATGTAGGAGGGAGACTAGAAGAGGAACTACGATAAGTACAAGGCGGACAAACCCAGGAGTGGAATTATGACTTCTGACTTAGGTAAACTTGTTGTAAACATTATAGACATTTATATTGCCGACATTCCTAGCAGTACCTAGATATACGATACCGAATCGGTTGTTCATGTGTGCAAATCGATGTAGGGACTGGTAAGGCATAGGAGCGTGGCAGGAGGGGAGATTGACATTAGAGTCAGAAACAAGGCAAGAGTTGTTGCGTTAGCCGTAGGGACGATGCAACTCCAGTTACCTTCAGGATTTGTACTAGAACTGAATAAATGTTATTATATTCTTGTACTAAGCCGAAACATCATTTCCGCCTCATGTTTGATGGAGCAGGGTTATGAATCGAATATTAGAACCATGGTTATTCCTTTTATTTGAATAATGTGTTTCATGGCTATGCACCTATCCATATCGGACTTTTTGTGCTTGATCTTGAATGTAAATTAGTCTATAACATGAATGCTAAAAGGCTAAAGCAAAATGATCTTAGTTCTACTTATCTATGGCGCTGTCACCTTGGTCATATTAGCTAGAAACGCATGCAGAAGATCCATGGTGGTGGACTCCTGAATTCGTCTGGCTTGGAGCCAATCGATACATGTGAATCCTGTCTGATGGAAAAAATGATCAAGACACCTTTCACAAAGAGTTGCGTGAGGGCGTCCGACTTGCTGGAGGTGATACATGGTGATGCATGCTGTCCAATGTGCACGCTAGCCATAGTTGGTTAAGAGTATTTTTCACATTCACGGATGATTTCAGTAGATATGGCTATTTCAACCTGATGAAATCCAAGTCGGAAACCTTTGAAAAGTTCAAAGAGTTTCAGAGTGAAGTGCAAAACCAACTCAGAAAGAATATTAAGTTTCTACGATCAGATTGTGGAGGCAAATATATGAGCCACAACTTTGATGACCATTGATACGTTGCAAATGTATCTATAATTTTTGATGCTCCATGCTTGTTTTCACCAATTATATTATGTTTTTGTCTAGACTTTGAGGCATTTTTATGAATTTTCTGGAACTAACATATTAACAAGTTCCACAGAGCCAGTTTCCTATTTTCTGGTGTTTTTGGTTTCATAAAAACTAGTAAAGAAATATTCTCAGATTTGGACAAAACAAAAGCCGAAGTTCCTATTTTTCCGACCTGAGTCCGGAAGGAGGCGCACCCTGCGGCGACACTGGCTGGGCACCAGACGGGGGCCCCGCCCTAGGTGTGGGCCCAATCGACCTTGCCCCTTCGCCTATATAAACCCCCCGAGACGAAAACCCTAAAGACCAGATCATAATTCCACGAAAAAGTCCATAGCCGCTGCCACTGTCGTCCCTAAATCAGGAGGGAACTGAAGCTCTTCCCGGCACCCTGCTGGAGAGGGGAGATCATCCCAGAGGCCTTCTTCATCTCCATGCCTGCCTCCGGAGTGATGTGTGAGTAGTTCATCCTTGGACTAGGGGTCCATAGCAGTAGCTAGATGGTTGTTTCTCCTATTTGTGCCACCATGTTTAGATCTTGTGAGCTGCCTATCATGATCAAGATCATCTTATTGTAATGCTACATGTTGTGTTCGCGGGGATCCGATGGATATTGACTATTATGTCAGATTGATTATTGTTCTATCATGTCTATGTTATTTTTGATCTTGCATGCTCTCTGTTGCTAGTATTTCCACTGGCCAAGTATTTTATTGTGACTCCAAGAGGGAGTATTTATGCTCGATAGTAGGTTCATGCCTCTAGTAATCTGGGAGAGTGACAGAAACTTCTAAGATTGTAGATGTGTTGTTGCTACTAGGGAGAAAACAACAATCCTTTGTCCAAGGGCAATTGTATTGTTTAAATTACACACTTTGCTTGATGCAATTATCTATTGCTTGCAACTTAATACCCGAGGGTTGTTCGCATGATATCCCGGAGGTGGATTATTAGTCATAGATGCAGTTGGATTACGGTCTATGTATCATGTTGTAATGACCAAGTGAATCTCATAGTGATCATCATGTCTTGTACATGCATTGTTATGCATTTTCTATTTGTCAATTGCCCCGCTGTAATTTTTCACCCAACATGTTATTTATCTTATGGAGAAAACACCTCTAGTGAACTATGGAACCCGGTCCATTCCTTCCCATTGATATTCCATCTACTGTTTGCTGTTTGCTTTATGCAATTACTACAATAAATTACTTTCTTCCACACTATACGTTTAACCCTTTGTTTTCAGCAAAACCAGTGAGCTTGACAACCTCACTGATAAGTTGGGGCAAAGTATTTTGATTGTGTTGTGTGCAGGTTCCATGTTGCTAGCAACACCTTCGGAAGTGGTTTCTTTCTCCTACTAGTTTGATAACCTTGGTTCCATAACTGAGGGAAAACTTGTTGCTATGCTCAGCATACCTTTCTCTTGGGGTTCCCAACAGGCTCTACATCAACTGAGCCATCATCAAGCTTTTCTGGCGCTGTTTCCAGGTAGAAAGAAGATTTCTGCAAGGGGAGTCTCTCACAACCAATCTCTTTACTTTTTGGTTTTGTTTTGCTTTGTTTCTTTTTCTTTGTTTGGTGTGTTTATTTTTATCAAAAACACAAAAAAATAGTACCTACTTTAGTTGTTATTTTTGTTGGCTTGCTTTAATCCTGCAAAAATGAGTATTCCTAAAGTAGAGGTTCGTTCTTTTAAGCAACAAGGAGGAGGAAGTCTGAAAGATGCTTGGCATCGAATAAGTAATGCTCATCATAGATGTACTAAAAAATATTCTACCACAATCCTTCTTAGAAATTTTTATGTTGGTATATCTAGTTGGAATAGGTATGTTCTGGATACTCTCACAGAGAGTAATTTTCTGGGTACTCCTACTTTGGAAGCATGCAATTTAATTGAAAGTTTAGTAGGAGTACCACCTATGAATGTCATTAAATCAGAAATCACTTTGGAAGAAGTTATAAAAAATTGAGCTCCCTAGAGAAAAGTTTGCCAAATCTCCTTGATAACACTAGCCAAGTTAATGAATCAATAGAAAGTATCAATAAAAGAATCACTGTTTTAGAGGATAGCATTATCCGTGATCAAAATCTTAGAATTGGTAAACTAGAAGAGGCTGTGGAAACTCTAAGTTCAACTTTTTCTTCCCTTAAGTTTAAAAGAGAGAAATCTTTTGTAGGAAAAGAGAAATTTTTTGCGTATGTTCCAAAGGTGCCTACAGCAAAACCCCTTATTATGCTTAAAATTGATAAAACTTTTAGTGCAACTAAGAGTGATCTACATGTTGAATCATCTTCATCTAAGGTACCTATTGAGAAAATCCCTGTTTGGAATGAAGTAATTGATGTTGATGCTTCTTCATTCAAAAATACTTGATTCTTGCTTTCTGTGCCTAGATGAAAGGCGTTAAAGAAAAGCACTCTTGGGAGATAACCCAATTTTTATTTCAGTAAGTTTCTTTTGTTGAGTCTTGGAAGTTATTGCTTGTAATAACCTCTTCTTATCCTTTTTGTTTGGTTTTTGTGCCAATAATATCCTCTAATGAGAAGGAAGTAAAATTTGGGAAGTTGTTGTCCCGAAACATATTTTTGTGCTTCGCTATAAAAAATCGTGAAAAATCCCAGAATGTCGTATTGAACTGCTGTAACATCCCAGCATTTAGGAACCAGCGAAGGGTAGAATTAGAAATTTGTGAATATGCATGCATTCATTTATAAAATACGGGTAAATTTTTCGCCAAACTAAAAACCTAAAGTGATCAGTGTTTCTTTCACTCTTGGTGTGTAAGGATCGCTATTGGGAGTGATCGTTATAAATTCTGACATGATCTTTTTGGATAAGTGTGTTTTGAAGGGGAGAATTTGAATTAAAATTTGAAATTACATTTAAAGATTAAGAATTGTTATTTTTTAAATGAATTTAGTATTATCATTTGTATAATAATAAGAGAAGAGTAAATAATAGAATTCAAAGTAACATAATAAGAAATGAATTCTTATTCTTTATCTTTATTCCATAAATAGTTTGCAAGAGAAGCTCATCCATTAATGAAAAGGTTCATTACAGAAAAGAAATATCAACCATTGATATTCAAATAATAAACTGTTACAATATAATTACAAAAAGAATAAAATAAGATATTACAAAATCTTTACAAATAAATCAATAAAGATTACAATCTATGTATCTATTAAACCTATACTAAATCTTGAAACACCAGATCTTGTACCTACAACAAAATTCAAAACAAAAAAAAGGAAAGTAAAGATTAGTTGTTAGGATACTCTCGGTGGAGAGCAGTGAGGTGCATCATGTTGCATCATTGAGTATTATAAAGGAGCAAGTTTCACCAATATGAAAGAATTGTTCTTTCATAAATCAATAAGCCACAATAAAGATTTCAACAGCAAGTAAAAGGGGCAAGTTTCATTAGGGGAGTTAGATGTTAAAAGTTAAAAAGGTAAAACACCTCGTTGATCTGATCCAAACTGTGTACCAAGCACACATGCAGCACAATCACCTAAATACACGGTGAGAGCTGTCAACACAGCAGCAGATACACAAGCAAAAGAAAGAGCCCAGCCATGGCAAGGCTCATAGCAGTGCCTTATCACTTCTCAAACAACAAACCAGTAGCACACCAAGCCTGTCAAAGCCAAGCAAATCACCAGCCAAACCATATACCATATCATCCAAACCTTCACCAGATGGGGACATAAGGAGGGGGTGGAGAAGGAGGATAGCAATATCAAGGACAAGCTTCCAGGAGCCATAAGAAGCAGGAGTAACACCAGGAGGAGAAGAACAAGATCATGCCAGCAACAAAGATAGCAATATCAAGTCACCAGATCAACCAAAAACCACAACAATAACCCAAGTGTTGTGGTGAGTATTATAAAACCCTCACATGATCTGTCTATCTTATCTAAATAGAGATTCATGTGTTGTTTTATATCTAGATCCCTCAGAAAACACCCAAGTGGGGTGAATCCATCATAGAGAATCTTTAAATAAAAAGTACAATTAAATTCTACCAATCAACCAGGATCTCAGACCAGCATCATAGATCCTGGATATGATAGTCAAATCATATATTCCAACATGTACATAGCATAGCTTATAAAATTTGGGCACATATCCTAGTGGAGTAGCACCTCAGAATCTACAAATCCTATGAACCAATATAAATCTATGAGCACCCAACCATCTTAGCCAAGAGGATTCAAGATCCAGTAACTAATGAAGATATCAGAACATTTATATTAGGGACAACAAGATAGGAATCTGGTTCCTATGACTCAGACCAACATCACAGGCAGACAAGCTTAAGGAGAAGATTCCAACTAAACTTTGAATCATTTCCAATACTAAGCCCAACAGAATCAAGCCAGTAGTAAAAACCAACAACTTGTGTGCCATACTAAGATGGTGTCACGAGAATAGGTTCTAAATCAAGCAGAGCCATTTATTGAGCTTGCATAATTAATATCATCTTCCTGGAATCAAACCAGGAATCATTATCAAGATTATACTCATCCACATAATGAAGGTATCATTATAATCATATTACTATCCACTTCTGAATCTCATCTCACAAGTGAAAGCTCAACAACTCAGTGAGTAATCATTGACAGTGCTACTGTCAGTACTAATGTATTGACAGTAGATGAACCCATAAATCACCAACACCACCAATTAGATTCCACAATAACATTACCATCTTAGCCAAGCTCAACTACCAATTGGAATCAACACTACAAGGCCACTAGTATCATATAACCAAATGAGAAGAGTGAGCAATCTAGTGAAAATACCACAATTCTCATCAGGCATCATCACTAGTTTCAGTTCATCTTATACAAATAAACAGAGGGAGGAACCCAAGAACATAGTATTGATACGTCCAAAACATATCTACTTTCCTGAACACTTTTGCTATTGTTTCTCCTCTAAACTTGTGTGATTTGGATACAACTAACACGGACTGACGCTGTTTTCAGCAGAATTACCTTGGTGTCTAGTTTTTGTGTAGTAAATCAACTATCAGGAAAAATCCCGGAAAATATGCCAAACATCCTATTTCACTAGAAGATCCATGGAGCCAGAGTACAAGACGGAGGGGAGCCCTGGGTGGCCCACACCTCCCTACCGTGCGGGTGGGCCCACCCCGTGGCTGGGAGGGGTGTGGCCAGCCTAGGCACCCCCTCGGCCTCTCTCTTCGCCTATGAGATGCCTTCTGGCCTAAAAACTTAGGGGGGTTTGACGTTTTTCTAGAAAGAGTTCCGCTGCACCGCCACCACCAGAAACCGCGATTCGGATCCAGAAACTCCGTTCTGGCACCCTACCGGTATGGGGAATTTGGGGAGGATCATCACCATCGTCATCACCAATGCCTCTCTATCAACCATTAATGTTTCCCTCATCCATGAGTGAGTAATCCCCCGGTGTAGGCTATGGGGATGGTAGGGATTGGATGAGTTCTATCATGTAATCGAATAAGATTGTTAGGGCATGGTGCCTAGTATCTCTATTAGTGCTATTTGACTTTGTCGCAACTTGTTGTGATTAATGCTTGTCACTAGGGCCCGAGTGCCATGATCTCATATTTAAACTTATTATTGAATCATTATGATCGAAGTGACAGAAATTGGGACAACCTAAGGGGATGGCTATGATGTGAGGATCACATGTGTTCATGGAGTGTTAATGCTTTGCTCTGGTGCTCTATTAAAAGAAGCACCTTAATTGCCAGTAGTTCCCTTGAGGCCCATTGCCACGGGTGGGGACAAAAGATGTTGTGCAAGTTCTCATTGCGAGCACGCATGACTATATATGGAGCACATGCCTATGATTGTTTAGTACTTGGATGCTTATTCTTATTTATCTGCAATTTCCCTAGATCTTGATGTTACATTTTTAGACTCGTCCATGCAACGCCCGTCCATCCATCCCTATGCCTACCGCTCATATCCTCTGTTTGCTACTCTTTTACTATTGCTCTGTTTCTGCTTCTTTGTTGCTTCTTGCTGCTACTACAAACTAGCTCTTGATAAACTTCGTGAGCAAGAACTATTTCAGTGCAGGTGGTGACAACTTAGTTGTTAAGGCTTGCAAGTATTCTTTGGCTCCCCTTGTGTCGAATCAATAAATTGGGTAATACTACCCTCGAAGACTGTTGCAATCCCCTATACTTGTGGGTCATCAAGACTATTTTCTAGTGCCGTTTCCGGGGGGCATAGCTTTATTTGTGAGTTCACTCGGATCTACTATTTTTTACTGCTACTCCATTAATCATGGGTAAGTCTCGTGATGGAAAGTTTCCTATTTTACCATCCACTAAAAGAATATGTACAGTCCTAAACACCTCTACTTCTCTTGATTCACCGTCTGTTATAAGTAAGCTTGTTACACCACCACATACTCATGCTACACACACTGCTACTACTGCTGAATCTGAAACTTCTTTTGATACTCATGATGTTACTTCTACTATGCTTGATGCGAGTGGTTCATTAGGTCCTTTCCTAGATGCTACTATGGCTAGTCTAGGAAATACTGAAACTCCTAGTGAAGACACTGTTACACCTGTTAGCTCACCTGAGTCTAGAGAGAGATATGATATTAATGATAGTTACATTGAGTTTATTGATGAATTTATTGAAGAGTGCCGAAACACACATGGTGCTAGTGATATTAAGAGTCTCCTTGAGAGACGTACCATTATTCCTAAATTGTCCTCTAATCATAAGTTTGCCACCTCTCACATAGATATTAAAGATAAAGATTATGACTTCTCTCTTGATTTATCCTATTTGGACATTGTTGAGAAAGAACCTTTTTGTGGGACTGAAAATGAGAGTGCTATGACTCATATGAATGAGCTTTCCACTATGAGTGCTTTATTCTCTGATGATTTTAAGATGCGCAAGTACTTTGTTACTAAGATCTTCCCTTTTTCACTAAAAGGAGAAGGTAAGGGTTGGTTTAATAAATTACCTCGTGGTTCCATTGAAAGCCATGATTGCTTGATTGCTTCTTTCTTCCAGAAATATTTTCCTCCCAGTGCTAGACATGCTGCTTTGCAGAGACTTTTTGATTTTAAACAGGGAGAAGAAGATAAATTGCCTGAGTCATGGACAAGGTTCTGTGCCTTGATTCATGTACATCCTAGATGTCCATTACCTAAAAATGAGCTTCTTGAAATTTATTATAATGGACTAACTAATGATTCTAGGACATACCTAGATGGCTTTGCTGATTGTGTTTTCAGGAAAAGAACTCCTACAGATGCTGAAGAATTAATGGCTAAAATAAGCAAGAATTATGATGATTGGACTTCAACTGAGCTAAATACACCTCGGTCTATTACTCCTGAACCAGTTCCAATACCAACACCAAACAAGAGAGTAGTTATTGCATTCAATGATGAAGTGATGAAAGAAGCTAAGAAATGTCTAAAGGAGAAAGGTATTAGAGATGAAGATGTGAAGAATCTACCTCCTATAGAAGAATTATGTAAGCCAATTCCCCACTCATATACTATTGAGGTACACTCTCTCCACTTTGATGAAGGTGATATTCCCTATGGTAAGCCTCATGATCAATGCTTAGAGGAACTTGACACATTTATTGTTAAACAAGGTAATTTTAATAAACAAGTTCAGAATCATTTATTGGAAAACTCTAGAGCTATTAATGAGTTGAAAGATATTGTAGAAATAACTGCTAATGATATTAAAATGTTTTGTAAACACTTTCAAATGGTTCAAACCCAAATTGATCAACTTGATAAGGTACAAAAAGATATGCTAGTTAATGCCTCAGGAGATAGACATGCTTGTGGAATTAGAACTAGGAGTGGTATAGCTACTCCAGATCCTTTATATCCTGAAGGACACCCTAAAAGAATTGAGCAGGATTCTCAACAAGGTGAAAGTAGTTGTAGTCCCGTAAGAGAAAGAAAAAGAAACATAAAATAGTTGAGGAACCACTTGAACCTGCTGTAGATCCTAATAGTATATGTCTCTGATGCTGAAACTGAGAGTGGTAATGATAAAAATGATGCTCCTGATAAGAAAGAAGTTGAGGAAGAACCTGAGAAGCACACTAAGAACACTAGGTACACTAAGTAAGATTTTATTGCTAAAAAATATGGTAGTGAGAGAGAACCTTGGGTGCAGAAACCTATGCCTTTTCCAGGTAAGAAACACAAGTCAAAGGAGGAAGAACACTACAACAAGTTTTGTGAGTGGATGAAACCTTTATTTTTGCAAATTCCTTTGACTGATGCTATTAAGTTGCCTCCTTATTCAAAGTATATGAAGGATATTATCTCTAATAAAAGGAAGATTTCTAATGAGGAAATTTCTACTCTTCTTGCTAATTATTCCTTCAATGGTAAGGTTCCAAAGAAACTTGGTGATCCAGGTATACCAACTATTCCTTTCTCTATTAAGAACAATTATGTTAGAACTGCTTTATGTGATTTGGGAGCTGGAGTTAGTGTTATGCCTTTTTCTCTTTACAAGAGACTCCAGCTATAAAAGTTGATACCAACTGATATAGCTTTGCAAATGGATGATAAGTCAACTACTATTCCTGTTGGTATATGTGAGGATGTTTCTGTTCAGGTGGCTCATAATTGCTTGGTTTTGACTGATTTTGTTGTGCTTGAAATGCCTGAAGATGATAATATGTCTATTATTCTTGGGAGACCTTTTCTTAATACTGCAGGTGTTGTCATCAATTGTAATCAAGGAAAAGTAACTTCCAATATTAATGACAAAGAGCATATTGTTTATTTCCCCAAGAAGGTTGCTAAGAGCTTTTGTCTAAACTCTATTGAAAATATTGAGAGCATCAAGGTTGGAGAAATACATTGTCCCGTTCCACAAGAAAATTTTGAAACTATTATGATTGGGACCATTGATATCAAGTTTGAGGTAACATAATCACCTTGTGAAATGCAAAGTTTTCTTTCATATAAGATTGTTTTGGTAACAAGACTTGATCAACCTTGTTAACAAAAGGATTTTAATGAACAAAGCAATGCTTTCACTATGGTTATTCTTGTTTTCTTTTACTTTTCTCCTTCCTAGTCTTTGCTTTTTCTCTTGTTAGCTTTGGTTTTGCTAGTTGTTTGCTTATTAGAGTGCCTTAGAACTTCTGTAGTTTTGGTTTTGATTTGCTTTTGCTTCTTCTAAAAAAATCTTTTCTGCGAGAAAATCAACTTTCATACCCTGGAAATTGGCCAAAAATAAAGTTTCCCGAAAAATCCTATAAAATTCAAAATAAATTTTTCCTCGAAAAAAAGGGGCAGAGGGACACCTGGAGTGACCCAGCCCCCCCCCCAGGCCAGCACACCCATGGGTGGCGCGGCTAGCCCCCAGGTGGCGCTTGGCATGGGTGTGGCCCACCCGTGGCCCTCCAAAGTGCCTCCTCCCATCCATCTTCTTTCTCTCTCCTAAAAACACCGGAAAACTTTCTCAAGCTCGAGTTCCTGCTGTTCTTGATCCCGTTTTTTATATCCTTGCTCAGCCCATCTTTGCTGTTGATTTTTGGAGGGATTGATCCTTGGTATGTGCCTCCTCCGCTTGTTCAATTAGATTTGTGATTGGTAGATTGTATCTTGAGTATTTTGCTGCTATAGGTGACATGTTGTGTGAGCTTGCATGCTTGTTCTATGCTTAGAGATTTCATTTTGATGCATGTGTAGCCCTCTAGCAAGTTCCTATAGTAGTTTCTCATCATTTATCAACTTGGAAATCAGTTGGTTTGATGATTGTCTAAATTTTTTAGAAAAAAAGAGGTCATGGAAAACCACACCTTTGGTCAAATATTTGAGAGTGATGCATCTAGGAGGGCAAGGCCTTCAAGATCATCCTCCCAAGCTAGGCCCTCATACAATGAGGATCTCACTACACCACGATTTGGCGACGAGGAAGATGAGGGGGATGCACACCCTTCCACCTTTCCTTGTCCAACCTTTTTGCGGGATGCTAGGATTCTCAATGATTTCCTAACCTTGGTTCGAAGGGTTGGATTAACGAGTTATATGCAGGATGAGAGCGTGCAGTATGCTACGCTCCCTAAAAACTTTGTGGAGAGCTTCTCTTTTTCTAACAGCTTGTTCAAGTCAGTTGTGTCTTTCAAAATTTATGGCGGGCCTTACACTATGTCATTAAAGAAATTTTGTGAGATCCTGGGTATTGGTACAGTTGGAACGGTGAAGAAGATTCCAGCTCAACCCACTGATTTGTTGGAGCTCTACCGCGAGATAACTAATAATGATAACCGTAGAGCCCAGCAGGGAAAGATAAGAAATATTCAACTTCCAGCTATCAGGTACTTTGCTTATTATATTGCCACTAGTGTTCTTGGTAGGGAGAACACTAGCAATATTTTCAACTATCATTTGGCCGTCCTAGCTGTTGCACTCAACAATGAAACCAGGTACAATCCTGGTTCTCTTATTGCTCATCGCTAAGCTGCTAAGGGACCCATTTATGGGGGAATTATTGTTGCACGTGTTTTTGCTGCTTTAGACATTGTTGTTGATCCAAATGATACAGTTTTGGCTCCTTAGAGGCTTGATCTGGCTGCCATGAAAGCGCATCACTTTGTCACTGCTGGTTCTACTCTTGAGAGCCTGGTTTATAGAATGTTGTTTACTGATGGGGAAGAGAGAGAGATATCCCTCTCCCCCAAACCACTTTGTTCAGTATCTCCCAGGGACCTTTGTCATGCTCCAAGGAGGATATGGACGAGAAGCTGTGCATTCTTGGCTTCCATGGCAACTATCAGGGGGATGCGCCCTCATACAACCCCTCTGTACACTACACAGGGGAGTCCTCGAGCTCATACCAGGACGAAGAAGCCTCCTCGTCATACTAGAGAGGTGCACCTTCTTGGTCACCATGGAGTTGAGCCCCACTTAGGCCAAAAGCCTAAGCTTGGGGGGAGGTATACCAACATCACACTCGTCTATATATGATGTTCGTCGGTCCTTTGTATATCCATGTTTCGCTTTCTTTTTGGTTTTTGTTTCTGTTTTCTCAAAACACAAAAATAACAAAAATATTTTCGTTATTTCTCTTGGTTTGCTTCTTCGCTTTTTAGCTTTGGTTTGCCTTAAAGAAAAAAATCCAAAAAGATTTTTTTCTTTGTTTGTTTTTGCTTGGTTTGTTTTTACTTAGTTTTGCTTGCTTTAAAAAAATCGAAAACACCAAAAATATTTGTTGTTCTTCTTTGGTTTTGTGAGTTCTTTGCAGGGTTCAGCCGTCCTTAGTGGAGTTTTGTTTCATGTTATTATTCAAGTCACACAAGTGAAGGGCAATAATGAAGATTAAGACAACTTGAGGTGTGATAAGAGGCTGGTAACGAACTCTATTTGTTTTCATTTTTGTACGTATACTCATCATTGTGAGCATGCATAGTCTATTTATGTAAGGTGTATGTTATTGATGGATTCTTAGTAGTTCTTGCTTTCTTGTGATTAGCTCCAGCTTGCTAATACTTTGTAGCATGTCATATGAATGTTTGCTTGCATTGTTCTATTCATAGCTCGGTATGATATTATGGTATCGTCCTCTGAATGTTTCATGTGAATCGACTTGGCACATGCTCACGCATGCATATGACTAAACAGTAGTCAGTAAGCCTCGATGATTTATTTTGCCTCAGAGTTCTTGTATCACTTTCATGCCATAATTAGTCATGTTTTGTTGCAAGCATGATTATGACAGTTATTGCTCTCTCGTTTGTCGCTCCCTCTCTATTGCTAGCTTTCACTTGCACTGAGTATAAGCTCTACTTGTGCATCCAACTCTCCAAAACCAATTTTGCCAACAGTGTCCACCAAACCTACGTATTAGCATCATTTGCTATTCAATGCATATTTATTAAGCCTTGTTTTCTTCGAAATAAAATGTTTGATTGTTTTGAGAAAGTTAGTTAGTAAAGCTCTCACGAACTTGATGGCACACTTTATTCCTTGCACTTAATAAACCTGAACCATTGTGACTGTCCATGAAAGTTATATGCTTGCAAATTATAGGCTGGGAGTTAGCAGAACCGTGCTGTCACGGGAAACGCTTTCAACACTTATGGATACATATCCAGTTGATACCATGCTCTTTTGTTTGCGGATGTCGTCGGTGTGAAATAAAAGGGGAGCTTGTGAGTTCATGGAGTTATATATATATGTGTTAGAGAAACGCCTGGTCCGCTAGCCTAAGCCATGCCTAATCATGGTGGAAACTTGCAGCATTACCATAATGAGCATATGTGAAGCATCCTCAATAAAAACCTATGCAAATAGTAAATAAAAAGATTGCTGAGATGCTCATTGTCTGCTTGCCTTGTCATTTTGATTATGGGATAGCTCTTGTATCATGTGCAAGGGGTACCCCGTTGGCGGTTCTCTATGATATGCATGTATTTACAATGACAAGAACTTACAGGTAAATAAAGTTGAGTAGCATGAGGAACGGCCCTCGTACTCAAGGGACTTGGGATTTCCAGTTTATGGTCTGTCAAGCATATAACTCATATTGGACCTCACTTTCACCATTAACCATATAAAGATGACTATGGTAGGGAAATGAGAGCTCAAAGCTAATGAGTACGTTACTTTCAGCATTTGGAAGCCTTTCAAACTTTTCAAAACCTTTTCACTTCTTTGTTGAGTCACCACTTATTCTATGAGCACCTTCTTGAGAGCATAGTTGTCATTCTTGTGTTTGTCTCAAAACTTGGTTAATTATGTCATGACTTTGATACTTGTACCTCTGATATCTTTACTTCTAGTCTTCACTTGAACTTCAAAGCTGCCTTGGCATTCACATTGTGCTCTACAAACAAAGGCAAGCGAGATACCACTCTATCATATCTTATTATGAGCATTGCAATGTTGCTTATGTTTATGTTTCATGCTAATTATTATTATTGAGTTGGTTTTTCTTCATAGCTTGCAATGACTATTGAGTAGACTTAGTTGCATACTTCTTATTATGAATGATTTAAGTATCTAATCATGTGCTGAGAATATATACATCATATGAAGCAAATGTTTTCGTGAAAGTTCTTTTATCGCACTCAGGTTTCAACTGAATTGCTTGAGGACAAGCAATAATCTAAGCTTGGGGGGAGTTGATACGTCCAAAACGTATCTACTTTCCCGAACACTTTTGCTATTGTTTCCCCTATAAACTTGTGTGATTTGGATACAACTAACACAGACTAACGCTGTTTTCAGCAGAATTACCTTGGTGTCTAGTTTTTGTGCAGAAAATCAACTATCAGGAAAAATCCCGGAAAATATGCCAAAAATCCTATTTCACCAGAACATCCACGGAGCCAGAGTACGAGACGGAGGGGAGCCCTGGGTGGCCCACACCCCCTGCCATGCGCGTGGGCCCCCTGCCACGCGGGTGCGCCCACCTCGCGCCTGGGAGATGTGTGGCCAGCCCAGGCACCCCCTCGGCCTCTCTCTTCGCCTATAAGATGCCTTCTGACCTAAAAACACAGGGGGGTTCGACGTTTTTCCAGAAAGAGTTCCGATGCGCCACCACCACCAGAAACCGCGATTCGGATCTAGAAACTCCGTTCGCACCTATAAGACAGGAATTTGGGAGGATCATCGCCATCGTCATCACCAATGCCTCTCCATCAACCATCAATGTTTCCCTCATCCATGAGTGAGTAATCCCCCGCTGTAGGCTATGGGGATGGTAGGGATTGGATGAGTTATATCATGTAATCGGATAAGATTGCTAGGGCATGGTGCCTAGTATCTCTATTAGTTCTATTTGACTTTGTTGCAACTTTTTGTGCTTAATGCTTTTCACTAGGGCCCAAGTTCCATGATCTCAGATCTAAACTTATTACTGAATCATTATGATAGTATTGTTTGTGATCTTATCTGCAAGTTGTGTACACATATCATTGTTCTAATCCAAAGGCCCCGAAGTGACAGAAATTGGGACAACCAGAGGGGATGGCTATGATGTGAGGATCACATGTGTTCACGGAGTGTTAATGCTTTGCTTCGGTGCTCTATTAAAAGGAGCACCTTAATTGCCAGTAGTTCCGTTGAGGCCCCACTTCCATGGGCTGGCAGGACAAAAGATGTTGTGCAAGTTCTCATTGCGAGCACGCATGCCTATATATGGAGCACATGCCTATGATTGTTTAGTACTTGGATGCTTATTTTTATTTATCTGCAATTGCCCTAGGTCTTGAAGTTACATTTTTAGACTCGTTCATGCAATGCCCGTCCATCCATCCCTATGCCTACCGCGCTCATATCCTACTATTTGCTACTACTGTTACTATTGCTCCTATTTTACTGTTGTTGTTGCTTTGCTGTTGCTACTACAAAACTGTTTCTATGATAAACTTATGTGAGCATGAACTATTTTTAGGTGCAGCTGAATTGACAACTCAGTTGTTAAGGCTTGCAGGTATTCTTTGGCTCCCCTTGTGTCGAATCAATAAATTGGGTAATACTATCCTCGAAGACTGTTGTGATCCCCTATACTTGTGGGTCATCAAGTATGAATCCTAATTAGGGATACACGGCAGAGGCACACAACATAGCTCAGGAGGGGCAGAGGACAGTAATCACAAGGGGGAGATTGAAATCAAACTCACCCTAGGTCATCGCTGTAATTTAGAAGAGGAAGCAGAGAAGCCGATGAGCACACGGCGGCACGGGGAGCACCCAAGGGGCGCTGCAACCCGCACCAAGCCGAGGCGGTGGCCACAGCAAGGTTTGAGGACGAGCAATACCACCACCGCAACACACAAACACCCCACGGCACCACTGGAGCAGCGACGGAGGTGTCACTGGCACCACCCCAAACCCTAGAGTTCGGGACGGAGTCAGCCTGGCCATAAGAGGGATCCAAATCCAAATCGACTTGGATTAGATGAAGAAGCAAGGTCGACAACTACACCATGCACCACGGCGGCAGCCAAAGAGGACCATGGCGGCGGGAATCGCACGGCGGCGATGTCAGCGACCACGGGGTCAAGAAGGAGAAGAGGTGAGGTCGAGAGAGAGTAAGGCAGTGGACTGGGCCGATAAGGCTAGTACCCCTTCGGGGAGGTCCTTTGACCAGGCCAATTGGGCCAAGATGGGCCCAAACAGCCTAACGAGTTGGCCCAAACCCTAACAGAGATTTTAATATTTAAGTAAAAGACCAAAATATTCCTAGAACTAAATAAATCCTAGAAAATAAAATAAAAGTCTTAAAATTACAAACAATATATTTTTAGACTCATAATAAAATAACCTATTAAAGAAAATCAAGAACCATTTTTAATAAATGAATTTTTAATTAAGAATTTTATAATATATATATTCCTTATGGAATTTTATAAAAATCAAGAAAATGCATAATAATAACTTTTATAATATTTAGTCATTATAGTATTTTAGAAAAATACTAAATAAATATTTAAAATTACCAAAATAACATCTTTCTAATTTAAATGCTAGTTCTTAAAAAGAATTATTAAGAAAATAATTATAAGGGTTAAAATTAAATAAAAATTAGTTTTAACTCTATTAATAATATATTACATTAATAAAATAGTGGAAATAATATATCAAAGTTATTCCTTAAAAATGAATTTCTGAAGTTCCTAAAGATATTCGAGAAAACTACAATATTGGGTAAAACACATAAAGAAAATAAATAATAAATAATGCATTACATTACTATGCATGTTCATTTTTTGCCTTTTTAAATATTGTCCTTACCGAGCAATAATGATGTTTTGTAGACATAGAAGCTCAAGGTCCAGTGCAAGCATCCGACTTTACTACCTTGCAATCACAAGGCAAGTTCATCGCTTGCTCATGTCCTTTGAAGAGTCTTTATCAAAGTATTTGCAAATTCTGTGTTATCATCTATGTTCGAGGAAAGAAAATATTATTTTCTCAACTAAATAAATTGTTGATATCATCCTAAGTGATGGTATAGTGGAGCAATAGAACTTAGGTTTATATTTGTAACAAGGATAATCACCTAGGAATTAACAACCCATGACATCAGTGATTCTAGCGCCATATATAACGCGTTAACCATGAGATTTGGAATGGACGGAGAAGTCAGTTGTATCCTTTTCCTTTCGTATGGAGGCAAGACCACTACTAGGAAAACGGCTATAGGTAATCAGCACATCCGTGGCTCACATGGTTGAAGTGCCCCACGGCTAAAACAGGCGTGGCTCACCTGTGGGAAGTGCCCTACTAATAACTAGAACAACTGTGGCGCACATGACTATAGTGCGCCACAGATGTGTGTGGGCAGGCCTGTGCACGCCAAACATCTGTAGCGCACTATAGTCAGGTGCGCCATGGTTGTTAGGGTCATCTATGGCGCACATGGGGCTGGTGCGCTCGCTAGCGCATGCCTACTCTGCTGAACAGCTTGAAACTTCGTGGCGCACTTCCCTAGTGCGCCACAGGGAGTAGGAGCATCTGTGGCGCACATGGCATAGTGCGCCACAGATGTTTGTACTCCCTGTGGCGCACTAGGGCCATGTGCGCCATGGATATGTCGATTTCTTTAGGGCAGCACTTTATGTGCACATGTGTGACCACATCCACCACCCCACACTTCACTTTCCCCTTCTTCTTCCTCCTTAGATCTAGTCGGGATCTTCTCCTTCCCACCTCAATTTCTCCACCCATTCACCATTTTTAGCATGTAAAACTTGCTTTGGATGTTACATTAGTAATAGAGGAGGTCTCGGTCTCTCATCTATCCTTCTCCGGTCGACACCTCTCCTTTCCATCTTTCTCACGATCGGTCTCTCATCTCGGTAAGTTGTCCATGTAAGGATGTGTTCATGTGTATATGGATGATGTGCTCATATGTATGTAGATGATCGATGCTCATGATGTGTGTATGTGGAGAGGATCGATGGTCATATGTGTGTGTATATGGAGAGTATCGATGATGCTCATGCATGTGTGTATGGAGAGGATAATGATATGTTCATGTGTGTATGGATCGGTCTCTCTCTCTCTCTCTCTTGTGTTTGTATGTGAACAAGTTGCCATTTGTTTTGCCAAAATGTTGATTCATTTCCATTTTGGCAAGAATTTGGCATTCATAAAGGTCCTAATTTTAGGATAGGTCATGCCGAAATTTTCTATCGACCATTGCATGCATGCATTCATTATGTGGTTCTAATAGACTTCAAAATTGTACCGTGTACGTGCGAGCAAAATGGTCCGCATAATGAGCGAATGCATTGTGGCTAGATTTTTGAAATGTGCGACGTCCGACATGATACAAAATAACAAGATGATATAAGATGTCCGTGCGTAAGATGCAAACTCAACTGGGTGATCGACCCAGATTCCGGAATCTGCGCACTGCTCGCCATGGTTTCATGGATGGATACACTCGTTGGATAAGCGATGGCGTAGATGATGGAGACGGTGAAGAAGGTGGCCAACATGGCGATGATCATCATCACGGCGAACGGCGAGATGATGAAGAGTCTCTGGAGATGGTGAAGGTGCGGAAGTACCGGGATGATGATGATCTAGATGCGGAGGAGCGCATTACGATGGAACAACGTCGAGTGCGGGACCCTTATGTGCAAGAGCTGCTTCTCAAGCGCATAGTAACTCAGGGCTGCCGCTAGAGAGAAAGCCAAGCAACTTGAGAAAGACGCGGTTACTCCATTGTATGAAGGATGCAGGCCCGATGATACCGGTTGAATGTAACGCTCAAGGCTATGGAGATGAAGGCAAAGCACAAATTGAGCGACGCAAGCTTGACGATATGATGGCATTACAGCACGATCATCTCCGGGAGAACATATGTCCAACTAGTATCGAGGATGCCAAGAAAATCGACTGTCCTCTCGATCTACCGCATGTTAGATATCACGTATGCATCAACGATTGCATCATTTATCGGGGCGAGGATGCGGAGAAAACCACATGTCCGGTGTGCGGCGTGAGTCGATACAAGAAAGGGAAGAAAGCACCTCGAAAAGTGGTATGGTACTTTCCTATCACTCCTCGTCTGCAGCGCTATTTCGCGGACCCTAAGGAAGCGAAGCTCATGCGATGGCATGCGGAAAGGAAGAAGCCAGGAGATGATGATGACCCCAAAAAGGATGAGGTGGCGCACCTTCAGATGCTAGCGATGGAAAGCATTGGACCTCGAATTCCCATTCGGTGGAGATTCGAGGAACATCGGGCTTGGTGCGAGCACCGATGGACTCAATCCGTTCGGTAGCAGAGCGCACGCCTGACTTGGCCCGTGTTTGTATGGATGTACAACCTACCTCCATGGTTGTGCATGAAGAAGAAGTACATACAAATGAGTATGCTAATTCAAGGGCGAAACAACTGGTACCGACATCAATCGTATCTCGGGCTGTTGAAAGAGGAGCTAGCCACGTTATGCGAATCTAGAGCCAATACTTACGACGCCGTCGCACAAGATTATTTCACTATGAGAGCGCGTTGGTCACTACGGTGCAAGACTATCCAGGTTGCGGGTATATCTCGGGCAGGTTATCCAAGGATTCTGCGCGCGTTAGGTGCATGGATAACACAAGCTATCTCCAACTAGAGAAAGATCCAGGTCATCGAAAACCGTGTTCATGGCGCACGGAGGTGGCTCGGCAAGAATGATCCATGGAGAAAAGCGTGGAGACCTGTTCGATGGCAAATCGAGACCCGAGGAATCCCAGGCGTAGGAGCAGCGAAGAAGTGGAAGAGTTGTGAAAAAGCGGAAAGATTGTCCTAAGCACGGAAAGAAGCGAAAGGCAAGAACAAGACAAGCGTGATGAAGGTATGGAAAACAAGGTCTGCATTTTAAGGAGTTGCCATCTTGGAAGTTTCTCCGCCGCCTCATAGCCTCGACATCATGCATATCACGAAAACGTGCGAGTCCGTCACCACCATAATCAACATGCCGGATAGGGAAAGATGGTCCAAAGCAAGGCACGACCTGATATGCTTGGGTATCCGGAAGGAGCTTCACGGACGACTACTCGATGATCAAGAAGATGACGATGATCATGAGTCGGAGACGACAAAAGGTCGTCGTAAGGGTAAAAGTTCAAGAAGAACGAATATTCGCCTCCTTCTTGCTTCACTCTAAGCCGGGATGAGATCAAACAGTTTTCAAGTGCCTTCTAGGAGTCAAATTTCCTTGCCACGCGGGCAAGATAAGCGGATACCTAGACGAGGCGGAGAGGTTTAGTGGCATGAAGTCTCACGTGTGCCGTGCTAATGACGCAGTACTTCCGGTCGCACTAAGAGGGATAATGGACGAGCACGTCCGTGAAACGTTATTTGGCCTATGCAAGTTTTTCGACGTCATCTCTAGGAAGTCGATTGGCTTGAATCAGCTCGGAAGGCTACGGGAGGAGATCGTGGTGATACTATGTGAGCTTGAGGTCTACTTCCCACCCGCATTCTTCGACATTATGGTGCATCTGCTGCTCCATGTCGTGGAGGACATCGTACAACTCAGGCCGATGTTCCTCCGCAGCATGATGGCGTTCGAAAGGATGAACGGACACATCAAAGGATACGTTCGCAATAGGTCCCGTCCAGATGAAGCATAGCCAAGGGCTTTCTGTCCGAAGAGTGCATCTCTTTCTGCACGAATTATCTAGACATCGAGAACCCTGTCGGTCTTCCCGTCAACAGACACCTTGGCAAGCTCGACGGATCTGGTCACCGAGAGGGTCGTCGCATCATGCGTACTTCGATTTCGATTGCAGACTTTGATCGAGCAAACCTCGTCGCTACAACATTTAGAACTGGTCGATCCTTGTTACGAAGCACAAAAGGTTAATCGAGAAGAAGTACGATGACGGGGCATACAGAGGACGGGAGAAATAATCAAAACAACTCAGATTTCACGCGTTGGTTTAGGCAGACGCTCCTTGATAATCCCCGCGCCGCATTCTTCCGACACGGAAAAGATCATATTCACCTTGTCGCAGGACCGATGCAAAACCTGGTGACCTATCAGCGATGATATCAACGGCTACACATTCTACACGGAGGAAAAGGACAACAAGTGTGATTATCGAACTCAGCGTAACGTCGAATTCTACACCGATGACAACGTGAAGGAAAGATTCTACGGAAGAATCGAGGAGATCGGGAGCTCGACTCATGGAGAAAAGGTGCCGATGTTCCGTGTCGATGGGCAAGAGCGTCGAAGAGAAGACGGTATTTCACAACCATGGTTATACCCAAGCAGCCAAATCCAAGGCCCGTGCAAGCGTGGCGAAAAATGAACGTGGTACTGGCTGCAAAGTGGACCAATGTTTTTCATTACCGATCCGACAAAGCCTAGCCGTGTTGTCGTGAGGAGAGGAAAGAAACATCATCGGAATGGATGGAGTCGCCAACGAGCAAGACTTCACCGATGCGATCCAAAGATTGAAGATGACGACGACTACGATGCAGCAACATACATCACAAGAAGAAAAAGGACAACCCTACCCAAAAAAGGTAGCCCGTTCGAAAGAAGAAACATTAAAGTGCCGGGGCTAAATTATTCAACCGCGACAAAGAAGGGAAAAAAGATTGTAAAACGCTAGCTCAAAAAATATTGTAAAACGCGTGGTCGAAAAGGATTGTAATATTAATGGACAAATTATTATGACATATTTGAATCATATTGGTACCACTTTTATGACATATATTATCACCTTTGGGCATTTTTGGAATATTTAAAAGTATTTTAAAAACAAAACAAAATTTTTATGGCATATATCACCACTTTTGGGCATTTTTTGGGACATTTAAAAATATTTTAAAATAAAATAAAAAGGTGGGCACCAGGATTCAACCTGGGTGCTCACAGTTTAGAATAGAGCAACAAGGAGCCATTGTGATAAGGCAGTGCTAGTGATAAGAATGGGGGTGGTAGCCCTCTTATCAGACTAGTCCTACGCACTTAGGCGTAGCGCACCCTGGCCAAGTGCGCTACGGTTATCCGTAGCGCACTTGGCCAGGGTGCGCTACGCCTAAGTGCGTAGGACTAGTCAACCGTCGCCCTCGATCCCCATCTCCTCTCAGACACAGATCGATCCCCATCGTCGCAGCGAGCCACGCCGCCGCCGCCGGAGATCAGGAGGAGGAGCAGCGAGCCACGCCGCCGCCGGAGGTCAGGAGGAGGAGCAGGCCCGTGCCACCGCATCCCAGGAGGAGGAGGTCGCATCCCAGGAGGCCGGAGCAGGCCCGTGCCACCGCCGCCACCGCATCCCAGGAGGAGGAGGTCGCAGTCGCCACGCCAAGAGGAGGGGGTCGCGCTCGTTCCATGGAGGAGGAGGTCGCAGTCGCCGCGTAGTCCGTGAAGGAGAAGGCCCTCATCGTCCGCGTGATCGTCGTCGTCCTTGTCTCGGAGGTGAGCATCACCCTCTCCCCTCTCCCCCCCCCCTCTCCTCTCTCGTTGCATACATTCACTTAGGGGATTCAGACATATAATTATCAGTTTGCTAGGTGGTGGTTCAGAAATGTCAGTGACAAATCCACGACATTTGCTAGGTGGTGGTTCAGAAATGTCCATGATCTATACCCGTGACAAATCCATGACATGTGCTGTATGAATTATCAGTTCGTACAGCAAACTATAGGAAGATCTGTCATCACTTATGATTGCATCAAGCTTACATTTTACTGTTAGAAGCTTTATTGTCTGACTCTTTAGTAAGTTTCAGTTTCTTGGCACTTATGCTAATCACAAGTCAGATGAACAAAGGTACTTGTGAAAGCAGTAGCTGTGAATTCCTTGCTTGGATATTAAGCCTTGTGGTTTTGTGTTGGATGGGTGCTTCCAGTGAAGTTAGAACATCATGAAGTTTGTCTCGTTTGTCGACAGTAAGCTGCTGACGGTGACATATAATCTGCAGACATATATGCAGTCAATTGCACAGTAGCTTTGTTGTAGTACAGAGGCGAGGTCATGACAGAGACGATTAGTGCTATTTTTCTCCTTGTCTTTGACAGAGACTAGGTTTTGTGGATTCGCATGCAGTGGTGAGGATGCGAGTGGTGCAGGAATCCAAGTCCAAAGAGAGGTCTTTGTTTGGTAGTGGATGAGCACATTCGTTAACCGAATCGAGCTTGGATTTGCTGGCTGTAGTAGATGTAGCAATGATAGTTTGGTGCTTACGTGGAGTCGCGGTAGTGAGGATGTGGGTTCTCACAGGAAGGAAGAGCACAAGTCCAGCTGAGTTGAGTGTGACCTTGTACTGAAAAGAAACAAATAACTGCTGAGAGCATTTTTTAGTTTACACATTCAGTAAGTAAGCTTGGGATTTGGTGGACCATATCTGTCTCAGGCTTTATGCTACAACTAGATAGCTAGAGTAGTGTGCTTGGTTGCTCCTGTAGCCTGCCAGTTTCATTGCCATTAGTGAGCGTATCATGGATAGCAGCGGGTTGTTCAGTGATCACTAATTTAATCTGTACTTGCAAGTATTACTTGCTTGTTTAAGGTGCTGCTCTCGGCTTCACAAATATGGATTGTTAATAGATTGTTCAGTGATCATTCTTGTGGTTACCTGTGTTTGTGAAGCTTTTGCAGTGCTATTGAAATCAATAAATTCTAATTTGGAAAACTTTGCTCTTGTAGATATTTATATGTATGCACTTCCTGTGAGTAAAGCATGAGCCATTGTCACCATGTTGTGATCCACGGCCCAAAATGTTTGGTTGTCATCCATGAACCAAAAATGTACTCCTCCGATCCATAATAAGTGTCGGTATATTGTTTTTGTCATCATCATTCTGTGGTCTGGGCCAAGCAAATCATACCTAGAGCCTCATACTACAGCTGCGAGAGTAACTGCTGACTCTCACAGTAATGGCCCATTCATGTGCTTTGGATTAGCTAGTAGTTTTAGTGCTGAACCATCTTTAGGCAGTAGGTGTTTCTTGCTTATTTGCTAGCTTATTTGCTTTAGTGATGAAGTGCTCCTGGTGATGAAATGCTAGCTGAAACTGAAACAAGACAGTAGCTAGCTGTGTAATGTTGTGAAATGCTTATTTACTTATTTGGCAAATGAAATCAAAGACAAGATCGTGATAAGCTACTGCACTTCTTGGTATTTTATCTTTGTTCTAGGACTTCTAGTAGGGCTGTTTTGATCTTTCCATCAGTTGTAACCAGAGGCAATCTTGTGTTTGGTATTGCATTTTCCCAATGTGTTTCTTCAATGATTGACATGAAATATATTGTATTGTACCTGGCAGCAACTGAATTTGGTAGGATACCTTGCCCACTTTCTTTAGCACTCTGAATGGTCCATGCCATTTTGAGGTTAGTTTCAAAGCATTCCTTAGGCCCAATGATGTCTTAGGGTAGGGCTGCATCTTTAGGTATACAAAGTTTCCTACCTCAAATGATCTCTCAGTTCTGTGAGTTTCAGCAAACTTCTTCATCTTGTTCTGAGCTTTCAATGGGTTTTGCTATAATATTTTGAGCATATGATCCTTTTGCCGAACATCTGTGGTGGTGTTGTTGTCTATACTGAAACCTGAAACCTGTCTAAGTAGTGGTCTCATGTCTATCTTGAAACACAGCTACTGAAACCTTTATGCTTGCTGTTGTGTGTACTATTTGTGAAACTTGTGTGTACTATTTGTGCAAACCTGTGTGTACCATTTATTGTGTGCTAGCTATGCTGGCCATATATATGCAGGTTCTTGTATGAAATGAGTCCCGATTTTTGCCGGAATGTTGATTAACTTCCGTTTTGGCGTAAATCGGGTACTCTAGTTTAAGAAAATTAGCAAAGGTCATGCGGATTTTCCGTGCATTTAACCAATTATTTGTTTTTATTAGTGCAAAGATGTGTGACAACGAGGCTGGATGTTCTAAGCGCATCAACGAAGGAGAACTCAGACCTCCGAATAAACAATTGACATTCTGGGAGGCGGCCCAGCGGCTAGAAGACGATGAAGAATACCATCCTTCGGAGAGCGAGGATGATGAGATGAAAGACGCGGAGGAAGAAGCCGAAGGAACGGCGGACAATGAAACCACTGATGGCAGCGAGGGCACAGGGAGTGGTAGAAATCCTCCTAAGAAGAAGAAGAAGAAGAAGAAGAAGAAGAAGAAGCTGAAGGACCGGCGCCCGAACACTGTCGGCACGGTCAGGGAGGAAATTACCGAAGTGAGCCCATCAGGGGTTCCTTTGGAGCCCTTGTCGCCAAAGGGCAGTGGGAAAGTGGCGGCGATCACCGGACAACCATCTCGATCAACACCGAGAATCTCGGCATAAAGATAATGGCCATGCGCACCTCCTCTTGAGAAGTCACGCAAGATACAAGTTCCCCGCTAAGTATCGTAACACAAATTATCATGGGAACAAAGTAAACAAATCCGCCCTCACAAAGATGAGCACCGCCACAGCCAGTGGAGAACCGGATAAAGAAGAAAATCTATAAAGAAGGCAAAAGTCTCGAGGAGATCCGTAAGGTTGACCCAGATCACCAAGATCAGTTCGGGAGTTCAAGGAGAGGTGTGAATCCGAAAGAGCCCCGCCAATAGTAATCGGGAAAGGTGCTGCAGGCGATGAATATAGGTCATCACCATCTCTGATCTGGTGGATACAGAACCGCGGAGGCCAAATGGAATAAGGAGGACGAAGAGTATAGATCCAAGGGGATAGAAAACCCCTTTGCCAAATTCGAACCCGGGCAGGTTCAAAACTTCATTAGGGCCCGTTACCATGTGGACCCAAAAACCAAACAACTCACCGCGGATCCTGCGGTGAAGGAACTCGAGGAAATTGTGGTAAGTATGATCTAATTACCGCGGATCAACACGATTGCAATCTAATCGGTGATCTAAATGATTCACTGTTACTTCTTCTACGGGAGGAGGAAATTGTTGCTAGTCATGGATCCCAGGGTTCCTCATCCCAGGTCGGCGGCCACCGGTGGGATAACCCTTTTAACAGGCGATGAACGGGCCAAGAAAATAGAGCCGATTCTGAAGAAGCCGTCGTCGGGGTCCGTCTGGCGGCCTCGGGGTAAATTGGGTGGATCATTTTGGTCCACCGCCGAGGACGCATGTGGCGCCGTCGGAAGGAGCGAGGAGGAAAAGAGAGGTTCAAGAACTTAAGGCACAAGTGGCGCGGATCCCGCAGATCGTCCAAGACAACTGGCAATCACCCTCACGTCCTTCCCGCCTACCTTGGTGGAGTCAATAACGAATCGAGTGCGGGTGGTCGAGTAGGTCGTGCCGATTCAAGCATGGTCGTGACCACTCGAACAACGCGACGCCGACGAATCAGCGAACTACGTGTTTGTGACTCCGCCGCTAGCACCGCGGCGCAGCAAGTGTTGGTGACTCCCCTGCCATCACCGCGGCCGGAGTACATGTTGGTGCCCCACCGCCATCGTCATGCGGCACCGGAGCTCAAGCACCGTCGGTAGGGAGAATACACGGCCCAGCGACCAGCGCCATCAAGCGACCCTTCCGTCTCTTGCGCCGTCGCCGTATGCGGTGCGTCGACATTAGCCGATCTCGACGCCATCACGGTAAACAAATTGCTTTAATTACCGCCTTATTTCATGCCATCTATATATTACTCTTATGGCATCTCGCTCTGACGACGCCGTACATGTTTTCCGCAGATGGATGTTCCTTGCACTCTCTTATGCTACGTGAACAACGAGTTGAGGGATGTTGCCAAGGGTACCATCGTTCAACCCTTGCAGCGCATGTTCCACTCAAACCGATGCGGATAGCGTGCAGGTTAAAATTAGTCGGTGCTAAGGGGCTGCGACGACCGAACCTCCCATTCAACCCCGAGGCGGATGAAGAAGAGCCGTCGTCCTCGAAGTTGCTTCGCTTATTCTTGCTATGGCCAAAGAGCATGATCCGTTTGGGACGGCGGAGCCATCACGCCCTGAAGACCGGCCGTCGCCGTGGCCGACAAGCGGTGGCAAGGCTCACGCCTCGCCGTCACCTCCACGCTGGGTCGGATGATCATGTTGATGATATGCACATGGCGCAGATCCGC
The DNA here is from genome assembly GCA_030063025.1 of Avena longiglumis. Classification (NCBI taxonomy): domain Eukaryota; kingdom Viridiplantae; phylum Streptophyta; class Magnoliopsida; order Poales; family Poaceae; genus Avena; species Avena longiglumis. Next base: position 551,578,252 of record CP125973.1, on the reverse strand, counting down.
CGAGGAAGACAAAGATCGAATGATCACTTCTTCAGACTCGGGCCATAAACGAAGACCTAGCTGGTGGCCCCACAGAATGCCACTATCACCAAGCGCCTGCTTGGTTCTCGGGAGACTCCTCCAGCTTGCGCTTTACAGAGCCACCGATACAACCAACCGCCCTTTATTCTAAGCCCTAACACACTACATAGGGCGGTGCTCAGATATGCCTGCCCGCCTCCAAAAGGAAAAAGGGCAGAAAAGAAAATCTAGCAGCTCGAGCCAGCCGGTGGCGTCAACAACCGCGAATCCGATCAGGTTTCGGACGGGCCACCAAGACCCGAGGGTATTATGTGGAGGATTCATGTGGCGGTGAGCCCATGCTACCTAAGAATTTGCGGAAGCTCGCCAGTCGAATCGCAGAGTGTGCATGATGGCGTCTTGACGATAGAGACGCCTTCTATCGGAGAAAGATCCTCGCACCCGGTATTCGTGGTTAAGGTGCCACCGTGCTTGGGCTTGTCGACACCGCCCCGCGGATCTGTTCTTCCTGCGTTCGAGGACATCTTCAATATGTTCCACCTATACCCGCTGCACTATACCATGGTCCGCCTTTTCTCAGCGCCATGCAGATCATTAGAGAGAACACACCGGCATCGCTATAGTGGACCCCTACTACATGCGTGACGGCTGCTTGGGTTCCCCGAACGACGATTGTGGCCTCGCACTAAAAAGAATCCTCGTGGCGAACAAGACAAAGGAATACATTCTCGCCTTACTTTCCCGAGTAAGTCGTTATTCACCGCCACCGCCGATTGGCTTTATTAGATCATCATCATTCTTTTTCCAACACATTCCATTTAAATTTTTGGCGAGATGAACACTGCACGCCATCTCCTTATCGCCAAGCATTCCCACGCCACGATTTCGACTCGGGAGTCTAGAAAAGAAGAAAACTATGACAAGATCAAGGAAGTTCGATGATGCTCACCGGCTTTGCCTCGACGGAAGGCACCAGCCTGCGTGCGTAAGAAGGTCAAGTTCGGCAGCACGCCTTCAACCACGAACGGAGTTCCCGCGTGAAGCAAAGGAAAACAAGAAGAAGGAAGCCTACTACGCACTTCATCACATGAGGGCATTCCTACTTGACCAGAATTCTACTGCTAGATCATCTCAAACAAGGTCAAGCAAAGGCCAAGATCAATGATTTGGATATTAGACAAGAGATGTATCGCATCCAGCAGCAGCTTGGGGCAATCATCTTCGTGATGTCATGACTTGAGGGGATCTTCTACGAGGAAATATCCCGAATAACCGACATAGAAGATCGCCTAGAGATGCAGGTGACTATAGGAAGTTCATGACGAGACAGTATGCCCTCCCGTTCCTAAGCCGAGCCAGAAGGCTTGATGTTGGCCTAGTTGTAGTTACAAACTATAGATGACCTTTGTGTGTGTGTGTGTGGACGACAAGTGAACTTATTTTGCTTATTATTATATATCAATCAATGCTTGGTTTTTTTGCTTACTCTTTGGTCCTTTACTCAATTTGGTCCTTCTTTTTTTCCTTACTATTTTTTTGAGAATAATGTCGATGATTGAAATGCCGTGGCACACTATATATGTGAATGTGCTACGATGGGACTGTGAGCCTTGTGATATGCACAAGTCCAGGTCTTGTGCATCCTACTTGGCTCACAGTTCCATCGTAGCATATTCCTGTGTCCAACGACCTATGTATATATATATGAGGCATTCTTTTCGAGTTATTTTGTCTTTTCGAGAATATGCCGATGATTGAAATGTCGTGGCACAATATATATATGAATGTGCTATGACGGGATAGTTAGCCTTGTGATATGCACAAGTCCAGGAATTGTGCATCCTACTTGGCTAACCGTTCCGTCATAGCATATTCCTGTGTCCAACGACCTAGCTAGTTATATATGAGGCATTCTTTTCGAGCTACTTTGGTCTTTTTCGAGAATAATGCCGATGATTGAAATGCCGTGGCACACTATATATGTGAATGTGCTACGATGGGATTGTATGCCTTGTGCTATGCACAAGTCCAGGTGTTGTGCATCCTACTTGGCGTACGGCTCCATCGTAGCATATTCCTGTGTCCAACGACCTATGTATATATATGAGGCATGCTTTTTGAGTTACTTTGGTCTTTTTCGAGAATAATGCCGATGATTGAAATGTCGTGGCACACTATATGTGAATGTGCGATGGGATTGTTCGCCTTGTGCTATGCACAGTGTTCGTGTTGTGCATCCTACTTGGCGAGCAGTTCCATCGTAGCATATTCCCCGTGTCGAACAACCTAGTTATATATGAGGCATGCTTTTGAGTTTGGTCTTTTGATTTAGGAGTACTTTCTATAAGTGTATCTTCATATGCGACTTTAATTATATATGTTTTTTCAATAATCGGTTAATTATTATTGTCAACTTATAGATGACGTGGTACGTGGTACAAGGGACGGGTTCTCGAGTTCACGATGATTGGGAAGACTGCCGAGACAGGTGCACCGTTTCAGCGGCAATAGCTACAAAGGGTACAACACTATGGCGAGGCGGAAGCTAGATACACGCTATCTAGCGGGAGTTAGGACAAGGAACCCGATGAAGACATACACCTTCGTCATGCGGTGATCATGCTTATCTTCTTTGGTTACTTATCTCGCTTGTGTCTAGCTAGCTAGTTTAGATGTCTAGGCGAGCTTCCAGCTCTAACTTGTTCGATCGACACATGTATTCGCATGTCACCAACTACTACTTTGTAACATGATCGAAACAATGTAATTAACTTAGACTATGTATTCATGTATGAGACTTATCTATATGTATTTGTTTCAATCTTGTTTTTCATATTGAGTATTTATATATATAATTGTATATCTTGTATCGTGTGTGTATATCTGTAATATTGTATATAATCTGTATTGCAATAACCTGGCTCGGAAATTAAAAAAAACAAAAATACATCTGTGCGCACATGGTCTACCTGGCGCACTACACCTAAAGCGCACTATGAAAGTTTAGTGGCGCACTGGGTAGTCTTGAAGATCATAGGGTAGCGCACCATCCCAAACTTCTGTGGCGCTTTGAGGTGCGCACGCCTATCTCTACACAACCGTGGCGCACTAGGCGGTGCGCCACTACCGAGATAGCCGTAGGCATGGCGCCTTTGCTAGTGCGCCACGGATGGGCATTTCGGGTGCGCCACTAACAACTTGTTTCCTAGTAGTGGACGACCTTAACGTGACGTTGGGATTCCTTGTGTGGATCCAACATATGGGTTGGAACCCTTAGGCCCCACGTTTTTGGTGTCTAGATTATCTATGAGTGGCTGCCAGAGGTATAGCCGGACCTATATGGTACTTGTCAGGGGCATCACCAGCTCATAGAGTCTTCAGGAACTCATCAAGGTTTTAGCCTGCCCGAAAGGGGGCTTAACGGAGGTGAACCAGCCCTGAAGGATCGTGCAGACATATGGGGTCGCAGAAAGGGCTGTGATTAGCTTGGATCACCTACTAGGCCCCACATCATGGAATTGTGGACGGGAAAGTACGCCCGGTTGTGCAACAAGGAGTTGATCTCTCATGGGTAAAGCAACGCACCTATGCAGAGTGTAAGAACTGTAACTTGTTACTCCCTGTTCCGGGAAGGAGCTACGAACGCGGCAGGAAAGGAACTCCATGAAAGTTCTGGTAAACCTGTGAAGGCTGATGGGCATAGTTTTTAACAATAAAATCAATCTTTGAAGAAAGATTTACGAAAACTGCATAGTGCCAAGGACTTATAGTCCGAAATGGTAGATAGAGCATCAAACTTCCCACCTTGCATATAATGAACTTGCTGGGTAACGCTGTTACTCACCCTTTCCTTTGATTCCCTGCTTAGACTCTAAGGATCTAGAAGACACCCCAATGTATGCAGCTGAAAGTAAAGAGGAGGTCTTCTATGAGGAGCCAGATCTGTACGGTGCTATAGAAGGGGTGCACTACGATGTCGTCTATGGCGGAGAGCACAATGAGTCAGAATAACTACCTTAGTATTAGTAACCAATTAAGCGGAGCAACATGAACTTTATATAATAATAAGTTGCTGAGCTCAATTCGGAGATGAAGTTGTTACTTTAAAACTTCCGCTGAAACACCTTATATTTGGTTTTTAAGTTGAATCTTTTTAAGTCTTGAACTTCTGGTATTGTAATAATAATGTGTGTATGTTTGTAAGATGGACCCGCAATGTTTCTGCTGTACCACTCTGAGGGATGTGATAATTACGGAACGGTGTTCTGTGAATGTCATTTCAACGACTATAGTGTACTACACATGCAGTGGTATGTTGGGTCACCGCAGTTGGTATCAGAGCAAAATTGCTTTGACCTTAGGTTGGAAAACTAGTAAAGGGTATTACCTGTAGGAGTATATAGCAACGATAAAGAATTCTCTAAAAGGGTATAATGGGTATTCAAATGAGAATATTCCGTTATATATTTTAGTGCGATAATTCTTTGTTATGATGCAATATATTATTAATTACTAATAAAAATATTTTTGTTATACAGAGTTATGGCACCAAAGTTTCAAAAACAAACTTTGGTAAGGAAAGAGGAGACTCTCGATGATTATCAAGGATCATTCACTGATCAGCTTCGTCAACTTTAAGGATTTTTAGTTGTCCAACTAAGATCCCAGTCAATACCATAACCTATTATGATGGTCGTATGTTATCCAAGTATCATGTGAGTATCCAACTTCTAGAGGAGCTTGCATTATATCACAAGCTACCTATAGGTGAAGGTAGGAGTCATTTAGCAGCATACCGTGTTGCTATTGTGGAGGCGATAACCAGTATCCGGGAGCATAAAGCCTGGGAGTTAGAAGGGAGCACATTTTCTATGATTCCTCATGATTCTATAGACTGAGAGACAGTACTAGATCATTTTAATTTGGTAAAGAAGCATCCTAAGTTAGCTTCCAAGTTTATGGATCGATATCGAACAATCGTTGCGTCTTTTTATAAGACACATCAAGTCATAGTAGAGGATAAAAATGACATGTTAGAGGATTTAACTGATCCAGAAAGAAGGAACAGTTAGTATCCCAGCTAGAGAATGAAGCAAGGAGTACTGCAAAACCAATATTTAAGGATATACCTATAGATCCCAAATCATTTACACCATATCCGTGTTCAACCAGATAAGAACTTACCTATGATCCTAATCTAGATATGAGGTATTCAGTGTCACAGGCTTCTGAGGAAGTATCTGATTTAGAATTTCCTATCGAGAATTCTGATGGATGGAGAATAGGGTCACCTGAGGGATCTCTAGGGAATCAAATGTCAGTGGATGGGTCTGACAGAGATGTTGGACAATCCAGCTGGATGGGTGCGAGAACCAATCCTAATAACAGTAGTAGAAATACCATATTTGTAGGAAGTCGGGATGAAGAAGAAGATCCTGATGAGAGAGTGTTTGAATCATCAACAGCTTCTCAAAACCCAGGGAATGTACATTATCCAGTTTTTAACTATCTTGCCCAACAGAGCACCTGGGGTGCAGCGGAATCTAGGTCTTCTGCTGACAGCTCTAGGACTGAAGCTCGAGCGATGCAAGTGGGTGATAATGTTGAAAAGGTTTCTGAAGACTTTTCAGCTGAGCTGGATGGAGTCAATACACTCAGTCTGAGTAATGACGCAAGTCCTGATACTTCAGATACTGAGTATGTTCCATTTAGAAGGCCATTTGTTCCACAAACTATGCAACGGACGTCACGTTATCACGGTTGGACTTCAGGCATGTATGATGAGCGTCACAGATACTAAAGGCATAGGTTACTTATTAGGAAGTAGCTGGTATTGCATATTGTAATCCGAGCGAAAGATGTAGCTAAATAAGTGAGGTAGTGTTTTTAATGTGTTATGGTACCTATATGGTACAGGTTTGTAATGACTTTGTATTTACTAAATGGTTTGTAATCTATAATATGTGAAATGCATATTTGGATCTTATTTGGGTTTTGTTTTCCATTGTGTGACTAGTTCTGTGCGTAAAGTTGAGCTCAGAACACATGTGCATGATGTAATTATGAGTATTCGCTTTATGTTGCAGGACTAGGGGGTCATGAAATCGGGTGTAGAAACTGAATCTGAACAGCAGCGCATGGAGCGTGAGGCTAAGGAGAAGGAAAATGCAGATGCTAGAAATCAAGGAGCATTACCACCATCACCAATGAGGCCGCTAATGGAGCAGAACTTTATGCAATACATGCAAATGATGCAAGAATACCAGAACAAATTCATGGAAGAGTTGTTGGGGTGAGCTAGAAACCAAAGAGCACCTAAAGGAGGAGGATTGAGTCTTTCTTTCCTCTAGAATGCAAGGACGTTACTATTTGCATTAGCTCCAGAACCAATGGATGCAGAGGATTGGCTAGCGGATACTGAGAGGAAGTTAAAGGCTGTAGGTTGCAATGATGAAGAAAAGATGAGGTATGCAACTCATATTTTGACTGGACGTACAGTATCATGGTGGGAAAATCAGTTAGCAATGCAACCGCCAGGGAGAGAGTATACCTGGGAAGATTTCAAGCAAAGGTTCCGTGAGTATCATGTTCCTGAAAGTGTGATGAAGTTGAAGCGTAGGGAGTTTGAGGAGCCTCAGCAAGGTTATACCAGTGCCATGAAGTACATACGGGAGTTTAGCCAATTGTCTCGTTATGCTGAGGATGAAGTAAGCACTGAGGAGAAAAGGAAGAAGCGTTTTCTATAGGATTAAATCCGTTCGTGAAGATGCAGTTAAGGTTGGCCAATAAACAAACTTTTCAGCAGTTGTTGGATGCAGCTATCACTTTTGAATATGACTATAAGAATGTTCAAGAGGACCGAAGGAAGAGAGCCAAGAAGGAAACAAGGAGGATTTAGGCAAGTAAACCTAAGCCCAGTTTGGAATTCAAGCCGAGGAATAGACCCTCAACAACAACAATTCCAACTGGAGTGCAAATCCAACCAGAAGGAATATTATATGCCATAATTGCAAACTTCTAGCGCATATGAGCAGGGATTGCCAGAAACCAGTGATAATTTGCCATGCTTGTGGTCAGAGGGGTCATATAAAGCCAAACTGTCCGAGTAAACCACAAGGTGGTTAGCCGGTTAAAGGTGGAGGACAAACTAGTGGAATCAATGGACAACCCAATAGAGGAGGAAACTTTGTCAAAAACAACAACGGCAAAAGGAGAAGGCCTAGTGGGAAGCTGAATTGTGCAACCTTGGAGGAGGTGGATAACTCCGAGCATGCAGTAATAGGTACACTCAATATCCTTACCAATCCTGGAAAAGTTCTATTTGATACCGGTGCAACTACTTCATTCATTTCTAAATAATTCTGTGATAAATTCGGGATTAGAAGGGCAACGTTAGAAAACCCTATGACCGTGGTGACGACAGGGGGAAATGTAGTTGTACGCCACATTAAACGAGATCAGATTATCTCTATTTGTGGTTGTACATACTTTGTGGACCTTTATGTGATTCCTTTGAAGGGAATTGCAGTAGTGCTGGGTATGGACTGGATGACTGAACATGGGGCACAAATTAATTGTGAGGATAAAACTGTCTCAATCAAGACTCCAAGTGGAGCGAGGATAGTATATCAGGCAGATAAGCATAGTCATATCATGGTAGATCTTCAGTTGAACTCAATGAAGGAGGTCAAGTTGGAGGATATTCCTATAGTAAATGAGTTCCAAGATGTTTTCCCAGCAGAGTTACCAAGAATGCCACCGGATAGAGAAATAGAGTTCACTATTGATCTAATTCCGGGTACAGCACCAATAGCCCAAGCACCATACAAGATGGGTCCGAAGGAATTAAAAGAGCTTAAAGAGCAAATTGATGAGTTAGCCAGAAAGGGATTCATTCAAGAAAGTGTATCTCCATGGGGAACTCCGGTGATCTTTGTAGATAAAAGAGATGGAGGACGAAGGATGTGTGGGGACTACTGAAATCTCAATAATGTTACCATCAAGAATAAGTACCCGTTGCCAAGAATTCAAGATCTGTTTGATCAAGTTAAGGGGGCTGGAGTATTTTCCAAGATTGATCTAAGATCAGGATACCACCAGATAAAAATCAAACTGGAAGATGTTCCAAAGACATTGTCTCAAGGTATGGACACCATGAGTATCTTGTCGTACCGTTTGGTTTCACCAATGCACCAGCAATATTCATGAATCTGATGAACAAAATCTTCATGCCGTACTTGGACAAGTTTGTCATAGTGTTTATTGATGATATTTTTGATATATTCAAAGGATAAGGAAGAGCATGCGGATCATTTGAGAATAGCATTGCAGATCTTAAGAGAACATAAGCTTTATGCTAAGTTTAGTAAGTGTGAATTTTGGTTGGATGAGGTAGAATTCCTTGGTCATGTGATCAGTAAGGATGGGATTGTTGTAAATCCATCCAAAGTTCAATCAGCATCATAGTGGACTGCACCAACCAATGTGAAGCAAATCCGAGGTTTCTTGGGTATGGCTGGTTATTATCGAAGATTCATTGAAGGTTTCTCCAAGATAGCTGGACCAATGACCAAATTGCTAAGAAAGAATACACCATTCATCTAGGATGAGAAGTGTGAAGCAAGTTTTCAGGAGTTGTAGACTGATGGTGCTGACGTGGATCACTTCGTTGGAAACCCCAAGAGCAAGGTGTGATGAGCACAACAACAAGTATTCCCTCAGTAGATACCGAGGTTATCGAACCAGAAGGAGGAAGGAAACGTCACACAGGTGTTGCAAGCAACGCGGAGACCTGCACAACACAAACTCAAGACTTTGCCCCAATGAATCAGTGAGGTTGTCAAGCTCACCGATTTGCAATAACAAAGGATTAAACGTATGGTGTGGAAGATAATGGTTTGCATCAAGTAAATAGGTAACAGTGGAAGATGTATTAATGGTAAAGATTGGACCGGGGTCCATAGTTCACTAGAGGTGCTCTCCTTAGATAAACAACATGGCATGAAGGGTAAACAAATTATAGCAGGGCAATTGACAGGAACTGAGCAAGGCATAACAATGCAATTACTAGTCAGAAAGATCCTATGAGATTCGATTGGGTAATACAACAAGATACATAGACCGCCATCCAACTGCATCTATGACTATAAGTCCACCTTCAGGTTATCATCCGAACCCCCTCCAGTATTAATTTGCAAGCAACAGACAACTGCTTTAAGCAAAGTGTGTAAGGTAAATAGTCCACATGTTCCATGAACAAGAAACCGTTGTTTTCTCCCTAGTAGCAACAACACATCTACAACCGAAGAGATTTCTGTCACTTTCCTTGGAAACTAGAGGCATGAACCCACTATCGAGCATAAATACCCCCTCTTGGAGTCACTAGCAACTACTTGGCCAAGATAGCTACTAACAACGGAGAGCATGCAAGATCACAAACAACACAGACATGATAGAATCATAAAGACAAAACCATTAATCAAACCAACATAATAATCTCAATATCCATAGGATCCCCGCAAACACAACATGCATTACAAATAGATTAGATCTTGATCATGAACGGAGCTCACAAGATCTATACATGAAATCACAAAGGAGGAGATACAACCATCTAGCTACTACATGGATCCATAGTCCAAGGTGGAACTAACACATCATACCGGAGAGAAGGCCTCCGGGATGATCTCCCCTCCGGCAGGGTGCCGGGAAGAACTTCAGATCCCCTCATCTAGGGATGATGGTGGCGGCAGCTACAGACGGTTTCGTGGAGATTTGATCGGGTTCCTAGGGTTTATGCATCGGGGGCTTCTTATAAGCGAAGAGGGAGGCCGAGGCGGCGACCAGGGGGGTCAAACCCTACCCAGGCACGGGCCCAACCCTAGACGCGCCTGGGGGGTTTGGCCGCCCTAGCATTCTTCCTCGTCTCCCCTCTGTACTTCTTGTTCACCACGGAAAGTAATTGACTTTGACGTTTGTCTCGTCCAATTCCGAGAATATTTATTTACTAGCTTTTCTGAAACCAAAAACAGCAGAAAACATGCAACTGACACTGTGGCAACTTGTTAATAGGTTAGTACAAGAAAACATGTAAAAAGCACCTCAAAGTGTAGACAAAGCAAAGCAAAGTAGATACTAACAAGCATGGAACATCAAAAATTATAGATACGTTTCTGACGTAACAAGCATCCCCAAGCTTAACTCCTGCTTGTCCTCGAGTAGGTAAGTGATAAAAAGAATAATTTTTGAGGTGACATGCACCCTCACGATAAAGATCCAACCATTTGCAAGCATTGAAAGTTGGGATCAAAGAACTCTAAACATGTGCATGAAAGATGGAGTTCTAACAATAGGACATAGTAACTATGCATGCAACATGAAAGGCTACAAACAAAGATCATGGATAACATGCATTGAAAAACGTTTGTTTGTTTCACATACAGAAAACATAGCATAGTGGCAATCAGCTTGTCCCTCATAGATTAGCAAATAGATGCATAGGACACCTTCAAAGTTCACAAGGGTGACTAGAAACAAATAGCACACGAATAAGTAATATCACAATATGCATCAATCAATAAGCTTTGGAACACTTCACACAGAATGACAACTATGTTCTCTTAATGGTGCCTAAAGGTAGAAGGTGGACACTCAATAATGGTGGAAGAAAGGCTTTTTGTGAAGGAAGCAGGGATTACAAGTTTCAAAAAGAGCTTCCAAAAATTATGGTAATTGTTAGCTTTCAGCCCTCATTGCCCCTATCATAAGCATCTTGCAGTGATTAAGGTTAAAGTGACAAAGTTGGTAATCTCAAGTCCCTTGAATATGAGGGCCACACCTCATGCATACTCAACTTTTGGCCCAGGTAAGTTCTTGTCATTGTAAGTATTTGCATATCATTGAGAACCGCCAACGGGGTAGCCCTTGCACATGGTACATGAGCTTTCCCATAACCAAAATGACAAGGCAAGCAGACAATGAGCATCTTAGCAATCTTCTTATGTACCATGGGAATATGGTGCTTTTTCTCTCTTTCCTCTTTTCTCAATGTGTCTCTTTTTTATAAGAAGAATGCTTCATAGATGTCACTATGGTGATGCTGCAAGTTTCCACCATGATTAGGCATGGCTTAGGCTAGCGGCCTAGGAATTTCTCTAACACGGGATACAAACTCCATGGACTTACAAGTTCCCTCTTTATTTCACACCGGTGACATCCATAGACAAAAGAGCATGATATCAACTGAGTACAAAGTACAAGTGCAATGTTGAAAACGTTCCCTGTGACAGCACGGTTCTGTTAATTCCAACGTATAAGTGCAAGCATATACAACAAATATGTCACAATGGTTCAAGTTTATTAGGGGCAAAGAATATAAAATGTGCCATCAAGTTCGTGAGGGCTTTAATCACTAAGTTTTCACAAAACAAAATAGTTTTTAATTGGAAGATAGCTGAAAACAAGGATATACTTGGAATGGTGTAACACACCATGCATAGGAGTTTATAGTGGACACTTTGGAATAACTTGGTTTCTTGGGAGTTGGAAACATGAGTAGAGCTTACTCATACAAGTGGAGGCTAGCAAAAGACTGGGAGCAACCAAATAAGACAACAATAATGGCCATAATCATGCATAGCAACAAAGCATTACTAATCAAAGCATAGAGTGGTACTACAAGCCAAGGACTAAATGATCATAGAGGCTAATGGTGACTTGTCATAGTCATAGCATGGTGTGAGCATGTGCCAAGTCAACCCAAGAAAAGCATCAAAGGAGAATACCACAATACTATGCTTTTGCATGCTAAAACAACGCATAATTTCGTCAAGGCACACTAAGCAATCCCAATTGTTTGGAACAATACATGCTACAGCAATAATCTCTAAGCATAAAGTCAAAACAACACCTAGCATGTCATGCTAAAGTCTAAGTCACAATCAATGCAAGCTCCTCTTGCACTTCAAGCAAAAACTTACTACTCATTTCCAACACCAAGCAACTTATTTGCAACAACATAACGAGAACGGGGGTCCAAACTACTTTATTCAAACAAACTAAACAACCTAAAAAAAGCAAACAAAAACTAAGACGCTCCAAGAACAACACAATTGTGCATGAAACAATAAAAACGAAGTGTCTAGACAGACCTGAGCTTTTTATTGAGAAGAAGGGGATGCCTTGGGCATCCCCAAGCTTTGACGCTTGTACCTCTTGGATATTTATTGGGGTGACACCGTGGTGGCATACCCAAGCTTGAGCTTTTGTCCATTCTTCATCTTATTGCATCATTCTCTCTCTACACCTGAAATTTATCCTTCATACAAAACTTCACACAATCTTCATTAGCAACATTAGTGTATTCAAAAGATATTAGACCCCTGGAAAAGCTTTGGAACAGCAAAGCTTTTCACTAAAAACACAAGCTACTATAGTAAATCCTTCAAAAAGCTCAATTTACCTAAAGATAACTCAAAAAGGAATCAATAAGAAGCAAATGCAAATAATGGCAGAAATCTGTTAAAACAAACCAGCAGGTAGAAACCGATTTTTTTGAACATCTTCTGTTGCTCAAATCAAAAAGTGTTGAACTAAGGAACGTTAGCTAACATACTGGGCGATTTATTCGTAAATTTTGAGCTCAATCGTAGTTACAGAGACTCCTCACGAATTTTTTTGGTGGAGGACGGAAATATGTTTCGGGACAGCAACTCCCCAAATCTTACTTCCCTCTCATTAGAGGTCATTCTTGGCACAAAAAGCAAACAAAAAGGATAAGGAGAGGTCATTACTAAATTAATAACTTCCAAGACTCAATGAAAATCTTGTGTTATCTCCCAACAAGTACTTTTCTTTAACGCCTTTAAGTTAGGCTTGATAGCTTGAGAAGATTCTCACATAAGAAATATGAATTGAAATAAAAGAGAGCATCAAGAAGAAAATTCAAAACACATTTAAGTCTAACCCTCTTCTTATGCATAGGAATCTTGTAAATAAACAAGTCATAAAAGCACAAATCAACACGCATGTGAAAGCAAAACAAGTGCAACTTCAAGATTTTCAACATAAAGAGGGGAAACTTAATATTGTTGAGATACATAAGACCATGTTTCCCTCTCTCATAATAACTTTCAGTAGCATCATGAATAAAATTGACAATATAACTATCACATAAAATATTCTTATCATGAGCCACATGCATAAAATGATTATTACTCTCCACATAAGTAGTGGGAGCAAATTCAACAAGATAGCTATCATTATTATTCGCATCACCATAATCATCAAATATAGGAGGCATATTGTAATCACAATCAATTTTCTCCTCAATAGTAGGTGGACTGAAAATACCAATATCATCATTGTAATCATCATAAATTGGAGGTAAAGTATCATCATAGGCAATAGAATTTTCAGAATTGGTACCAATGAGATTTTCAATATCAAAAGTGGTGTGCTTTTCCCAATCATGATGACTACTATAGGTAACAGGCATAGGAACATCATCACAAGTTTTACCTATATTAGATATTTCAAAATAATCCATAGGAGCATAACATTCATCCTCCTCTTTTTCATCTAATGAGCTTCCTGTTTCAGCAATTTCTTCTTCCATAGGCTCCTGCAAGGCATTAGTCTCTTCCATTTGTGGAAACCACCTATTAAAATATTCAAGAATATAGCCATTTTATTCCTTCTAATTATCAAAGAAAAATTTAAGTATCTCATAAACCTCATGTTCATAAGGTGCATCATCAGTACTTTCAAGCAAACTGGCTAGTTCAAATGCACCCTTGAAAGCAATAAATTCTTCAATTTGTTCCACATCATCAAAGTCATAATTTTCTTTAACATAAGAGGATATGGTAACATTATCATTATACTCACATTGAAAAGGTAGGTGTTTATACCTCCTACAGCAACAAGACATGTCAAAGCAATAAGTAACATTATAAGTAGAGCACACCTCTCTAGCAATAGTATTCAACTTATCAATTTGTTCCCATAAGTGTTTCCCTTTTTGTGACAAACGGTGTTCCTTATAATAATACTTTTGTTCTTCCGTGAACCCACCTTGCCAATAAGAACTAGTTTCAAAGAAACCATCCATTGATAGAAAGCATGACCAAGCAAGGCAATAACAGACCAGCAACCAGAGTAGGAACTAATTTTTTGTGTTTTTGAATAAAGAAAGCAAACCAAACTAGACTATTTTTTGAGTATTTTGAAAAGAGGCAAACAAAACCAAGCAAAAGAAACAAAGCAAACTAAAAACAAAGTAAAGAGAAAGGAAGTGAAGTACTCCCCTTGTGAAGACATCCTTAGCCTCCCCAGCAACGGCGCCAGAAAACTTGCTTTTTGGCTTGGTGTTGCCGTGGGATAACGTGTGTGAGTGCCTTTTACCTTTCCTCCTCGGCAGCGGCGCCAGAAAACTTGTTGATGCTGCTGACGTGGAGCACTTCGTTGGAAACCCCAAGAGCAAGGTGTGATGAGCACAGCAGCAAGTCTTCCCTCAGTAGAGACCGAGGTTATCAAACCAGAAGGAGGAAAGAAACGTCACACAAGTGTTGCAAGCAACGCGGAGACCTGCACAACACAAACTTAAGACTTTGCCCCAACGAATCAGTGAGGTTGTCAAGCTCACCGGTTTGCTGTATCAAAGGATTAAATATATGGTGTGGAAGGTAATGGTTTGCAGCAAGTAAACAAGTAACAGTGGATGATGTATCAATGGTAAAGATTGGACCGGGGTCCATAGTTCACTAGAGGTGCTCTCCTTAGATAAACAACATGGCATGAAGGGTAAACAAATTACAGCAGGGCAATTGAAAGGAACGGATCAAGGCATAACAATGCAACTACTAGTCAGAAAGATCCTATGAGATTCGATTGGGCAATACAACAAAATAAGTAGACCGCCATCCAACTGCATCTATGACTAGAAGTCCACCTTCAGGTTATCATCCGAGGAGGTGGAAAGGGGGCCCACACCCTGCCTAGGCGCGGGCCCACCCCTAGCCGCGCCTGGGTGGGTTTGGCCGCCCTGGCACGCTTCCTCGTCTCCCCTCTAGACTTCTTGTTCCCCACGGAAAGTAATTGACTTTGACGTTTGTCCCGTCCAATTCCAAGAATATTTCTTTACTAGCTTTTCTGAAACCAAAAACAGAGAAAAGCAGACTGCACCGTTGGCAACTTGTTAATAGGTTAGTACCAGAAAACATGTAAAAAGCACCTCAAATTGTAGACAAAGCAAAGCAAAGTAGATACTAACAAGCATGGAACATCAAAAATTATAGATACGTTTCCGACATATCAAAGACTAGATTAACTACCGCCCCAATTTTAGTAGTTCCTGAAACAGGAAAGGATTATACAGTATATTGTGATGCATCCAAAGAAGGTTTAGGTTGTGTGTTAATGCAAGATCGTAAAGTAATTTCTTACGGATCAAGACAACTGAAACCATATGAGGTTAATTATCTAACACATGATTTGGAACTAGCAGCAGTAGTCTTTGCCTTGAAAGGATGGAGACATTTTCTCTATGGAGCAAGGTGTGAGTTATACACTGACCACAAAAGTCTCAAATATTTCTTTACTCAAAAGGAATTGAATATGAGACAAAAGTGTTGGCTAGAGTTGATCAAAGACTATGATATGACAATAAATTATACCCCTAGAAAGGCCAATGTTGTAGCAGATGCTTTAAGCCAAAAGACCACAGATATTCAACCTATCAATCGAGAACTACCAAAAGAGCTACAGATGGATTTGGAGAGGTTGGAACTTCAATTCATAAGAACATAAACTCTTGGAGGACTAGCTACCATGTGAGTAGTTTCAGAACAAAATAGTGTCCTTAAGCATGAAATTTTTAGACATCAAGCTAAAGATCCTTTTATTGCTGAAGAAATTCGGAGAATATCTCAAGGACAAGCATCAGTTTTTCGCTTAGGAGATTATGGATCTTTATGGTTCCAAGGTCGTCTTTGTGTTCCAGATGTGTCAGAAATTCGTGAAGTGATACTTCGAGAAGCACATGAAACACCATATTCCATTTATCCGGGAAGTACTTTCACTTCCCCGGTCTCTGCACCAACTAGGGATGCACACAGTCATTAAGCATGAGGACCAGGATTTTTAACCTTAATTAAACACCAAGCCTGGTCCTCAAGATAAATTGCATGAGTACCAGGAGAGTCTGGTCCTCAAGTATAAATAGTAACCTTAATTTGCTTTCGTAAGAATTTGAACTCAAGTGTCGGATTTATACATCCACTCCCCCAACCAGTTGAGCTAGGCTCACTTCCCGATTGATTCCAAAAACGGAATAAATCTTTGAAACGCGTTCAATTGATTCCATTAGGAACTGCGAATTTCTTAGTCTATCAGCATTTACCATCCATTGTGGTCCGTAGGTATTGACTTGGAGGGTTGACCTTGTAGGCGCCTCCGACCGAAAGGCGTAACAGTCAGGAAAGAGTGGATGCGACCTGCGGACACGTTAGGCCGCTTTGTTGGCTTCCTCTCCAGAAACGGACACACAAGTACGTATGGATGGCGCTGCTGCAACACGACACGATGCTGGAAACAGGATCTAGCACCCACAACGTCGATCGGTCCGGTGCTGCTGGTTCATTGTCGTCAGTTGCGACGAGTAAGTACTGCCTGGCGAAGAAGATGGTACGTACCAGCGTCGCATACACTGATATGATACACAGGCCGCTCCATCGATCCAAACGAGACACGATGCAGGGATCTGCAGTCCAGCCATGCAGCATGCAGGCAAAACATATCCATATCGCTGGACTGATCGACGGATGGGCACGCGCGCGCTTGTATGTCTCTCCTCGCTCCACCTACGGCGAAAGATCAACAGTGTACCTAATGCATGCCATACTTCTAGAAATGTCCAGTATTACAAAGAGATACTTACCAGGGGAAGTGGTGGGATAGCAGAGTAGTGACCTGGCGAATAGTATATTTTGGTTGGGCGAGCTTAAAAGGTATCTATTTAATATGAATCGATGTGATCTTGATATCTCTCTTTAAGTTGATTGGCATTTAAGCTATAAAACCAGAGAGTAATAATTATTGCCTAAGCTGCCATGCCAAGAAAGTAAAAACACAATAAGGATATCAGATATAACACCAAATAATACACAGTTTAGAGTACTAGTCATGTTCAATAAAATTTCAATCCTTATTTTCACTCTAAATTTTACCGATCTGTGATCAACTTGTACGTAACAATAGAAAGAATGACAAATAACAAATGCCTATATGTATCATAACGAAAGAACCAAACTGGTTTTATTAACGAGGACATGAATATTGTACTATGGTTTTATTTTATTGCTCATTGATTGTATAAATCACAGAGGATAAACTACAAACAAAATCCAAAAATGATGATAATAATTTTTACACAATTGAATATAAATGTATTTATGTATAATGTAACATTTCACTAAAAATATAATATAATTGTTAAGTAATGTATTTTTTTGAGTCATATAATACAATTGGTAAATCCGTAAATATAAAATTGGCATCATGGACTGAGATATGCTATGTTCAATCTGTAGAAATGAATAACATAAAACATTTGAGTGTCTGGAACCTTCTATAAGACATTACAGAATCAACATGATGTTCAATAAGTTTCTGGAGCATCAGCATTGTGATTTGTATTTGTTATTCACAAGATTAGATGAAATATGTTTTATATGTTACATTTTACACTACTTTGATTATACACTCGTTGCATATCATGTTTCTGAACGTATATTTTTCTAATGTGAAGCATGTTTTTGTTGGTTTATTAGATGTTTAAATTATTTCTAGAGTTACATGGAGTGATATCAATGATAAAAAGTAATTAGAAAAAATAATTATTTATACTTATTAATTAATGATATTTTATTTCATTTATCTGCTAGGATGCTTTAATATCAAATTTTTATTATTCATCAAAGCAATATGTCGATCTATACTTCAAGTGAAATACATAGTGAAATTTATACATCATGCTAAATGATTTATGGAATTATCTTTGATTGTTCATTTTTTTACAGCCCATATAGTCACAAATACACATTGTTGGTTGTGATAGATTCATTTGGCCGAGGGACACATGTATGCATATTGGTGCTATGTGTATTTACGTACTTATTCTGGCTGGGTTATACATCCTCGTGTGACAAAATAATTAATTTTTAAAAAATCTTTGTTTCTTGAATCAAGATCGAGTTTTGAGACTTTTAGTAATAGGATTCTGTTTTGTTCGGATTTTGAAAGGGCGGGAACATTCTGCCATGTATTACAACAAAAAAAAGTAAAATATTTCTTATTAGACTTAACATCGTCTATTTGTATGGATAAGTAAACATGGTTTATACAATTAGTTGGATTCTTTCTCGACGAGTATTTGGATTCAGGGCTTCAGGCTCGATGTTAAACACACGCTCATAGGGAGTTCATCGATGGATAACAGGATATCAACATGCAAGAACGGACATATTATTTCACGAACATATTATTTTACGAACATCGCCATGAAAGGATACGTCGATATGCATGCTAGAACTAACACTAGCAACATGATAGGTCGTAATGTCGTACATACAGATGGCACTTGTCAGGTTCAGGGTGGGTTTGGCACCCGCATACCCACCCAGTGGCGGATGTAGAATTAAATCACAGGGGTGCGAAGCTACATATTCATAGCTTAAATATCATGTATAAGCATCTTTTACACATAACTGGATCTGCTCATGTACCCACCCCCATACCCGACGTCAGGTACAAATCGCCACCATGACCGCACCCGGCCGGGTTTGCGAGACCCGATGGGTACCCATGAAGGTGCACAATGGCAAGATCTGGGGAGGTCAAAGCAGGGACTACGAGGTCGTCCGGTCAAAGTGAGAGACCCAGAAAGAGTTGAGACGAAGAGTGGCGCATGGCGGCGGGAAGGGTTCTTGGCTGTAGGTGTGAAGTGTAGACCAAGCGGGAGGCGCGTGTGCTTTCTTGCGGGAGAGATAGAGAGATAGAGAGAGGGAGGCAGCGCTGGCGCTGCAGAGGGGAGACGGGAGTGACGCGAGGTGGTGGTTGGTGGCGACGAGCGGGTGAGGCGAGCGATGGGGAGACAAGAGGAATTGAACGAGTAGGGAGAGGGAATCCATCACGGGTAGGTGGGACGCATCCCTGCCGGCGCTGTTTTGGCTTGGTCCGTGAGTCAGGGTTAGGTGGTGTGGTCGGGTCGTGACTTAGGGCATGAGCATTAGTTGAGACGGCTGCTGTCTACAACGAGTCTTCACGTCATCTATAGACGTTGGTATAGACGTCTTTAACAACAATCTGTCTTTTAAATTGTCTATAAAAACGTGAAGTAGTTAGGATCCACAAACGTGATAAGAGGGAACTCTGGCCAATGGGATTTTTTTGGGGCCACCCATACCAACGCTCTCACGTACAGTGTGGAAATTAGTTGTCTATACTCAGCGATTTCTGCGGCATTCGATCGTTGATAGAATTACAGACACCTTCGTTCTCTCTCCTCCTTCTCTTTCATCCACGCCATAAAAATTTCTACATGGCTCCTCCTTACAGACAGCTGATCTGGATCATTATGCCCTTAGAGGGTTCTGGTTTACTATCTCTAGAACCGCTCCTGCAGTCCCTGATGGGTCTAGATTTTTACCGATAAGCATACCTGCGGGTTTATATCTTAACCAAACCCTCCCTATTTGATGCGGGTAGATTAGGGGGTCGAGTACCCATTGCCATCTGGATTCTGGAGCCGTACATGAGTGGTACTTGTACTTGCAGAATAGCTAAACACAAAGAGGAGCCGTGCCAACAAGTAGCAGTACCTTTCGGTTTTAGTCTTGTGGTCTTGTGCCCAGCGTGTCCGGGACGCCGCCCGTAGCCTGTCGACCACAGAGAACTTCCAGACTTGCTATGTACCATAGCAAATTAGCTAGTACCCGTACCATTCGCGTTGTACTCCTGTGCTTAGCTCAGGGAACAGGATCAGACACACGAGGCTAATGTTGTGGTCGTCGTCGTTGTCAGGTCTTAATTGATCTGGGTGGTATAGATTCTGGTGGATGGGCATGCATGGGCAGCATCGGCCACCGTCGTTACGACGCCGATCAAGACGTGTTCCCCACCGCGCCGCGCCCTTCCAAAAGGTTAGCACATCGAAGTGGAAATCTGCCTATTTTCTGTTGTGCAGGTTGATTTTTCAGACATGCATTCTATGGGATTTCTCCTTTTTTTTTTTCCTCCAGACTTGAAACGGCAGAGTAATTAGACAAACCTGTCACAAAAATGCACGCCCATACAGAGTGTGTCGATGTTTAAGAACTCGGTGAGAGCCCTCTGTGGATATTGATCGCAGTGGCCCCAACCGGCCAAGCCTCCAACATCGATCACGTCATGACAGGGCCATGGCCAGCAACCTCGTCAATGTGGATCTAAACCTCCATGGGCATGATGAATCGCGAAACATTATTCCACACACCACGGTACTTGACAAGGACACACAAACAGTTGTTCCAAGTTTCTTGGCATTGTTCTCATTGTCGGCATGTACAAATCTACTTATCCGATTTTGCCAGTGACACCTTTATTGAAGTTATGCACTGCTAATTCTCTTTTCCATTCAATTATTATTTGACGATAGACTGGACCAACTCTTTAACCCTGGTACATATATATACTTAAAAAGTTAAAACCAATCAATTTAGTACTATGCTCAAAAGATAGATGTTATGGAAGGCAGTAACAAGCACGTGACCGATTTGTAGCGCATATGAGAAGTCCGATCACAGTTCACGCCGTAGTATACCTGCATATCTTTGCCTCGAAGGCTACTCTGGAGCTGAACGAATAGTAAATAATCCCCATTAAGTAAAACTTTTTATTCATAATTTATAAATGGGTGAGAACGAGCTTCGTGCCGTTCGATAGATCGGCATCACGGTCCCACATGGCGCACACTTATGATGGGACGATGCAAGCTTGGACGTTTTAGGTGGGTTGCGCTATGCTCCATTCGCGTCGTATTTGCTTCCTTGTCGAGATAAATAGAAGAACTAATGTGTGTATACGTTTAGAAAAAATATCAATATCGCAAAGAGATACTTACTAGGAAAACCGTTTGGCTAGCAAATAAGTGAACTATCGATATTTTTGCTAGACGAGTGAATGGACTATAGATATTTAAGAATAATGGACTTCATCTTAAGATTTGTTATAAATTAATTTACCATTAAGCTTTATAACCATAGAAAAATCATTTTTGTCCTTTAACCTACTATATGCCAGGAAAGCAAAGGGGCAACAATGGTTGATATCAAATATACCATAAAATGTTACACAATTTATAATAATCAAGTTGTGTTTTGTTCCCTTAACAAAGGCATCACCGAACAATTTTAATTTCATATTGTCGCTCTAACCTAGGTTGGTTTTGTGATCATCTCCTAGATATCAAACAAAAAAATATTTACAATAAAAATGAATGTATATATCAAATGGATAAGAACCTAACCGATTTGATTAAAGAGAATATGAATTTTGGAGAGTGTTGTGTCTTCCCATGAAATTATCCATGAGGTAGCACAAAGTGATCAATCTAGGTTTATTTTCAAATTAGATATGAGAAGTCCTATGACATGGTCAATAGAGAGTTTATGTTGAAAATGTTAGTATCCAGGGGGCTTAGCCCTAGGTGTAGATATCTGTTCAACTCACTACTAGACAGAGGATCTGTTGGTGTCAGAATTAATGATGTCAATTGTAACTTCTTATTGACTGGTAGGGGATCCTGTTTCCCCTCTATTCTTTAATTTGATGGCTAATGTATTGAATAGAGTCTTGATTAAAGCTGCTAATAGTAACAAGATTACTGAGTTGTTGAGTGTATTTAACTAGACAGGTGTCATCAACATGTAGTATGTTGATGATACTTTACTTTTTCTACAAAATATTTATCTCAGGTTATGAATCTTAAATGGTTTCTACCATGTTTAGGTTTGCTTTAGTGCTCCCTCTTGATCATGATATAATTGTTGTGACATATTATGTAAAAGTTGTTGACTAAAATTATTGGTTAAAGTTGTTTTTAAACTAGATGCATGTCTAATAAACTGGACCGGAGGTAGTAGTGTGCCACGCATGTATGTGTGAGGGATTTAATGACCATGAAAGTCAACCCAGAAGACAGACATGGGGATACGAGAGGCACCACGGATTAAACTAGGCTCTACTTATTAAAGCTCGTTTCGATACGAGATCAGGCTTCACTCGTAAGACACAGCTCACTTTTCTTTGGCCAGCTTAGACAAAAGAGTAGTGTCAACCTGCTGAGAAAATCTCGCTTTATAGCCAGCGATCAAACTAGTGCAAGAGCAATCGGATGCGTGATGTATGCCGAGAGCTCCAAGAAGCTTGTGTGGTGCTTGTGTGGGGGAGGGCTTCTTCTTCCTCCGCTTGTCCTCGTCGTGCTCAAGACAGATTGTCTGCCGCAAGTAACTCACGGCAAGTCTTCTGAACTGAGCAACTTTAAATCCTGGTTTGACAGTTACCTTCATTTTTCATATTGTTGTTTCTTTCGAAATAGTCTTTCGTCCCGCTTTATAAATAAAGCAACCAGTTGAGACAGCTGCTGGGCCAGACAGCACAACGTCCAAAAAAAGAGACTCAACACGATACAAGAAGCACGGACCAACATGCCCAAAAAGAAAAAAAGAAAGAAACACAGATGGCAGTGAGTCGACTAAACAAGGATAATCCGAGACCGCTGCGCCCACCGGCTATGTCCCACCACGCTCCAAGCCCTCCGATGCACCCCGTACCAAGCAGCACCCTCGCGGAGGGAGGTGCCGATGAACGACGCAGCTACCCGGACCAGTGAACTGGTCCTAGGGTTTCCCCTGGTACTCGGGGCACATAGGGAGAGGGATCTCCGCGACGCCCTCCAAGAAGGAAATGCGCCACTCGAAAGCGGCACCGCGGCGGTGTCGGCTAAGCCGACAAGGATTTCTCCTAATCCCCTCCCCACCACGGCGCCCCGAGGCACCCGAAGCACCACCACCAACCTTGCCACCCACGAGCATGCGCCACCATGCTCTCGAAACCACCCTCGTCGTCTCATCGAGGACCTTGGAGTGCGACCTGCAAGACGGAGGACCACACCGTCACAAGACGAGGGATTGCGGAACCGAAGCCGTGCGGGAGGGACTAACCTCCACCACCAAGAGGTGGTAGTCGACCGGACAGGGTATCCGGGGCACACCAGGCCTCGGTGGGCCCGGCCAGGCCCGGAATGGGCCCGTGAAGCCTGAGTCACCCCGCTGCAACAGGCAAGGCACGGTATCGCAGTCCCAAGTCCTAGCGGTGTCGCCTCCTCCATCTCCAGGGGGTGAAGCGTCCGCCAGCAGGGCGGCCCACCCAGGCCCAGATGGGGCCCAGATCTGGGTCGGAGAGCCCCAGCCCGCGCCGCCGGAGCGATCCACCTCGCAGCAGCCTGCGTCGCTACCCCGTTGTCCTCCCGGCCTCGAGCCGGACCGCCGCCTGCGGAGCACCGCCGCCGGTGAAGGGCCACCACCGCAGCAACACCCAGGATCTGCAAGAGGAGCTCCACCGCCGCTGGCGCGGCCGCCGCGCCTCCTGCCGCCGCCAGGAACAGAGGCCGCCGTCAAGACGCTGCCGCCGCCACGCCGAGCCTCGCCGCCCCTGTCGAGATGCACCGCGCGCCAGAGCCAGCCCTCGCCAAGAACTAGCGCCGGAAAGGAGTTTACCGCCGCGCGCCAGGGCTTACCGCGGCCAACACCGGCGGCGGCGGGCAGGGAGGAGGCAGGGAAGGGCTGGAAGCTAGGGTTACGGGCGCCGCTTCGGTCGCTCGCGAGGGGGAGCGACCGAAGCGGTCACCTAGCTTTTTTCGTTCAGCCTCATATTGTTGTTTTGCTGTTCTCAATTTTATTGGTGTCATGAATCTATGGTCTCCATCGATGATCCTTCATGCCAAGCAAGCTTGACTGTCGATAAATCGGTTGTGATGTTCCGATCCTTTCGCATCGTATTTCTCGAGAGTTTGATGTTTCATCTTTCCCGTTTTTAAGAATAAAAAGAAAAATATTTGTGTGGTTCACCTGTTTCTTAGTTTCAATGATACATATCACAACATAATTAGGGAGCGTGACATGACTTTATTTCCTTGTTTGTCAGTTGGAGAGGCCAGCATTACCCAAGTTCCAAATTTTTTTTTCTCATTACGACCATATGGACGGGTTCCACTATCAAAAACTAACAAAGTCCAGTATCCAAGTGCAACCAAGGAAAATGTGGATCAGAGCGTTTCCCAAGATCAGAAGGTTTCTTCTCCAGGTGAGTCCTACCCATTTTAGGTTAACATCCACGGTATCGACGGTGTGCGTTTAACCACCGCGATGGCCATGAATCTGCAAACTGAAATCATGTCAATTAATTTCACATTATTTCTCTGTCCCGGGTTTAGAGAGTGAAAGAATCGGCAAGTTAAAATCTGCCGATGGTATGCCCAAGAATTTATTTTTTTTACAAAGGGAAATGGAACCCGGCCTCTGCATTGGTTCGTTTGATGCACACAGCCTTTTATTAATAAAAGCCAATGACAGTTGGTAATCTCATTTTGTTTAGCCTAGCTAGCTTAGGCCACGAAGCTTCAGTTCTGCAGTTAATAAACATCGATTGAAGTTAACAACAGCACATGCCATGTGGTACTGGTACTTCAGATTCGATCGCGACAAGATCACTGGAGATGGCTCCGGCGCGACCAAAGGTAATTAAACCCGGGCCTTTTGCAGAACGGAGGTTAAACAATACCCTGGTCAAATGAGTCTAACTGTCTGACTAATGCGCAGTGCATCGCACCTGCTGCTCACACCTAGCTAGTGCAACCCTAGTTAAGCATCCAATGTCAGCGCCAAATAGAAGCAAAATAAGTAAAAAGGGAAATTGAGTCAACAGGTCCAAGTTAATCAACATCATGAGATTCCCTGCCACTAGATAGTGTCCGTGCTTAACTTCAGAAAGACGTTTAGTGTTTAATCATTTCTTACTAGCATGATGGTAAATAAATCTTTACAGGTAGCCGGAAAAAGTTGACAGTGATCATTCGTAATCTGTTGCAGATCGCAAACATGAGAAGGAATTTCTTGCCAATAACGGGGAAACAGATGCTTTTTCGCAAAACACAGGTATATACAAACTGCCTATTCAGCACAATCTGCATTCATCATTCAGATATGGCATTGGTAGAGCCAGGGCAATAATTGTGTCGACATACGCAGATGTGGCAGCACCAAGAAGCAAGTTAAGCTGCGACTTCAGCAATGCCCGCATGGACATCTGCGCCATGGAGGGCGACGTCCGTATGCACGGAAAATCTGCCACCGTCTACGTGGTCGCAGCCTCTGATGACAGCTACCGGCCGGAGAACGGGACGGTCACGATCCACCCATACACGCGCAAGTGGGAGGTACACAAAATGCAGATGGTCCGGAAGGTGACCATCCGCTCTGAGTGCCCCCATTGTCACCACAGACGACATCGGCCCGCCACGGTGCACAATGGCACACGACGGAGCGTCTCCGCGGTGGTCTTTTCCACTACCAGTGCGTACAGCGAAAACTTCTTCCCCGCAATGGATGACATCATAAGGGCATGAGCATTAGTTTAGACAGAATCCGTCGGTATTACTTGTCCACGTCATCTGCAGACGGCACTGCAGATACCTCGTACATCAGGTCGTCGCTTCCGTTTACATCTACACGAACCCACGAGTCCATGACTGTATACAACATTTAAATAATCTAATTATTTCTGTAGCAGTTAAAAGAAACGTTCTTCCTCCTCCGCTCCATGCGTCATCTCTCCTCAATTGAATCTGTCCGTTGTTCCAAATAGTCTTGGCCGATTCTTGCTAGCAGCAAAAAATCTTCCCAAAGACTCATTTATCCTCTCATACTTCCATCCCGGGTCCAAAAGGGAAAAGACATAATTTGGAAGCAGTGAAATCCAACTTGTTGCAGCAACGATCTAACACAGAGCGCCACACATTAACTAGCGAATACTGCTCGGTGGTGGCTCTGAGATTGGATCATCCTTCCTTTATCTAAGGGGAGATTGGATTCATCGAGCAAGGAGATAAAAAATTCAAAGATGGGAGTGCAGACGCCCTGGATACAACGGGGAAAGGCTATCGATAGCGACCGAAATTTCAGGGCCATAGACGGTCTGTAAGTTTACCGACGGACTCCTTCTCTCTCTTCCCTCTCTTTCCTCCACCTCATCTAAAATCCTACGTGGCATCCCCTTATAGACAGCTGAGGTGGGCTATTGTACATGCCCTAATCCCCCTATACAACACGGTGCGGGAGTATGATGGTCATGTCCAGCTCGTGGCCACCAACTACAACCGCAGGTGGATCGCCCATTACCGGCACATCCTCGTCGCGCTCTCCTTTTACCCGGTCATCGACTTCAATGCCGATGAAGCCGTGCGGTGCTTCCCGTCGATACATCTCGGCATCGAGAGCCACGATGAGCTAATGATCAACCCTGCAATTTCCAGAAAAGGTTACACAATGATGGACTTCCGGAAGTTCCTCCGGTCAGCCTACTCTTTGAAGCATGCGTGGGTGGACCCCGTAAAGTGGATCTCTAGGAAGAGGCCTCGTCTAGTGATGGTGTTGCGGCGGCGCTCGAGGGCGATCACCAATGAGGCAGAGGCCATAGCCATTGCCATAGAGGTTGGATTTGAGGTGGTGGCCGCAGGACCAGAGATGGTCCAGGACATGGCCCAGTTCGGGGAGGTGGTTAACTCGTGCAACGTGATGGTGGGCGTGCACGGCGCCGGGCTCACCAACATGGTGTTTCTTCCACACAATGGCACGGTGATGCAGATCATTCCGTGGGGACATACGAGGGACATTTGCTGGCACGAATTCGGACGTTCTCTGCCGAACATGGGGCTCCAGTACGTGGAGTACGAGGTTACTGCCGAGGAGACGACGCTCAAGGAGGTATACCCAAAGGACCATGCCGTGTTCACCGATCCTATTTCCATTCATAAACAGGGATTCACAAGGTTGTGGGAAATTTTCCTCAACACGGCCAGAACATCACTCTTGACATTGATCGTTTCAGAGGGGTCATGCAGCAGGTCTACCGGTCCGTCACCATCACATAGGTTGCACACACTGCCCCTTGCGTCGTGCATCAATGTGCACCTTTTCCTCTGCTTTTTTTAACTAAATATAATCATAGATTATTGTTTTGACAATCAATACCATGATATATAATAGCAGTGGATAGTACATGGTCGTGATACAAGAGCTGTATCCAATGATTACAAGATGGACTCTAAGAGAAACGAGCAAATGAACAAGATCTTCAAACTTTTTCTTCTTCAACTATACAATTTTGTACAACTTTGAAGGAAACAACAAGAAAATAACATAGACACCCAACAACAGACCTCTGAGTACCAAGGAGTGTTCTTTGATAGTTGCTTTAAGCCACAATAACAAAGACGGGCACAAACAGAAGCGGCCCCTAGTATAATTAGTGTTGGTCCAGTGGCTTAATTCTCAAATAGTTGTACCGTCATGTTTTCGCGCTGACGGTCAGGATGCACCGACGGTTAGGAAAAAACCGTTGGTATAGGTAGATACGATGACGGCCAAACCTACGCCGATGGCAGAATAACAAACTCCGATGAATTCTTCGCTGACGGGGCTAAGCCGATGGCTACCGTCAGCATAGCCTATGCCCACGGCTTTACGCCTTGTGCCGATGGTTTGGGGCCATCAGGGTAGCCCCCGTTTCCTGTAGATGGGGCATGGCAAACTCTACTACAAAGAAAATATATAGTCTCATATGCATTGAAATAGAAAACAAGAGAAATAAAAGCAAATAGCTATTATGAAGATATTTTGACTTGACGCGTATAAAACACAAAATATTTCAATGGATATGTATTTGACATGTGTTATATATCCAGCGAATACTAACATATATAACGACATAATACTATATATACAAGGGCATCAAATATATCACACGATGACATGGTAATGAATTAAATCAACTAGAAGGTCATTGTGCACAATATAGCTCTACCATACTTGAACCATATCTAAGGATAGACAATAATGTAAAATATTATATTTCAATCAATTATCTCTACTATTCACTTGGTGTAACTTTGTTCATGTTTTGTACATCATCTAATAAAAATATACATAAACATAGATATAAACATAAGGAAAATTTCATAGGAAACTGAGTCCAAGTATATGGTGGATAATAATAATTTCTATATGAATGGATACACGTCCATTTTTGTCTCTAGTGACAACTTGAAAAAAAATATACAATGAAACTAATTTAGAAGTATAATACTTTACATATGATTGATAATTTTCAGAAGCTAATAAAACAAGGAGATATACACAGTACATCAAGTGTTCTTCCACTCACCGTTAGCCACGATCAATTTAGATTTGTAATGTACTACAAAAATAGATCTTCATGATCCTGTTATGAAATTCTGGAAAGGCATCAAGTGTACTTAGCCAAACCCGTTGTATGGTTGTGAGCCAAGCAACTGAGATATCTAGTTATTTGTATTGTTTTTCGGTTAACTTATATGCAATCCGAGTTATAAAGTAATTAATGCGAGATATTCGTACTATATGTAGTGTCAGTTATAAAGTTACATTAAATTTTGATACTTTAATCCATAACTTGTGAATAATATCTAATACTCCTTATATTAAGGAACCGAGGGAGTAGAATAATGTGATTGTGTACCAACTTACGTTGTTTGTCTGAATGATATGCTCCCACATAGATTGGTATGTGCTTGTTATCGCCATATTTTGGCCAAAGGAGGAGATGGGCCGTGATCAAGATGGGCTTGGAAGATACGTATATTCAACGTGTTGTTGAATTGGCCTTGTGCGTGGATTTGGGCTAAATTGCCCGTGTATCTTGTATCGTAGTAGGTTCCGTTTCAGTTTAGGTAAAGATAGAGTTGTAGAGTTATTCCAAAGATAGAAAGTCTCCGGACTATAAATATGTACCTAAGGTTATCGAGAAAAGGAGGACAATCACGTTCGCAACAAACACAATCTCGGTGCATCGCCACCCCTTGTTTCTAGGGTTTCTTTCGGTTAAGTGTCATGCTGTCTAGATCGCATCTTGCGATCTAGGCAGTATTTACTTATACGTTATTTGGTGTTACTCGTACTGAAGCCTTGTTGATGGCGAGTAATACTATTATCATAGATTTGTTGAGGCTAGCATCGGTGTTTTTCGCTATAATTGTTTAAGTTATGCTACCTCTAGTTACCTCGCTACCTTTGCACCTTTTCCCAAGTGCAAGGGTAGCACTTTGCTTGATCTTTATTTAGTTGTTACGATCTGTTATAGTTATGCCTTGTTCTCCAGGGTTTAGTTTGATATCCAAGTAGTCAGGCCTTGCAAACGGGTTGAACGATCCAGTAGTACGTAAGGACGTGGTTTACTAGTTCTAGAGAAGTTGTTCCGCAATTGACTTTACGCCGATTGTTAGGCCTCTAGGGTTAGTTTTCGTCATCTTTGTATCTACCAGCTCAATTACGGTAGGACGCTCCATTACGTGGTGAAAACATTAAACCGTCAGAGATCGATTTAACTTGTAATGATGAAGCAAAACCCCATGTTATCATAAATCTAATGCAGAACCATGGGATAATCGGCCCAGGAGCCGATTCACGGAAACTCAGGAGCCGGTCACGGCTCGAATTTTACGATACTTGTTTACCATGCAGAAATCAATCGAGCAATCTTCACCTTCCGACCAGGTATAGGTCGTGTCACGCCTCGAACCAAGCCGTGACGTGTGCGGAGTTTTGCGGCCGTCGAGGGACCAGGGCCCACCAGCAGTTCCGGAGCCTCCGGCTCCGTGTTGCTCGTCGCTGCTCGCCGTGGGTTTTGACAGAAACACATTTCGCACGCCGGTGGGACTTTCAATAGCATCCGCATCAACATCCGACGCCGAGATGGGGATAGACCACCACGCACGACGAGCTGCCCGAGGAGCACAAGGCGGTATGATGACATCAAAGCTCTTCGCCGATCTCATCGGCTCTTCGAGAGGACCCGTAAGCATGGCATCAGCGGAAAGGATTCTCACCAAGGTGCTCTTGATGAGGTGGATCTGTCTGCCTTTCGAGGAGCGCACTGAGCTCGCGACAGAAGTCAACTACATGGTGGCTTCTCTTCACCGCCATTCGAGAGTCCGTGAACGCTTTCGAGCGGATCGCAGTTCGCGTAGTTCAGAGATCATGAAACATCGTACTCTCCGTGGGCCTACTTTAGGGACTCACCAGGAGAAAGACCGCCTGCACAGGCCACAACTGCCATTCACACTTGTAGCTCCAGAGCCGCCAGCAGCGGCGCACGTCGCCTACAAGGTTGGAGGCGACCAGCGATTGCCGCCTGTTTGAGCCACCTAAGGAAATCCCACATGGATATGTATGCACCTATGTGCCGGACTGCAATAACCTGACACGCACCAACCAGATTGCAACCGCAGGAATTTCTGCGGCAGGAGTTCTGGGCGGGGCTTCAGAGGTGTGTTTCGAGCAGCGATATGCAGGATGGACGCCGACAACAAAGGCGTGGCTAGCCAAGTATGCCACCGAACGAGTCATGAGAATCTAGCCGCAGCTCAAACAAAGGAGCAAATTGCACCATCTTGAGAGACCAGCTTCGTGCCAAAGAGAAGAACAATCGGCTATTCAAAGCCGCATTTAACGAAGTTTGATCCGATTCCGCCGCCACCCAAGTATCGGCTCCCGAGTTCTCAAGGTTTAGCGGATCGGAAGGGTCGAGCTCGATCGAGCACGTGAGCCGATACCGCATGCCTAGGCATGATTTCAGCATCGGATCGGCTTGCGTAAGGTTCTTTGCGCAATCCGACAGACCAGCTTTTGGGTGGTACACCGCTACCACCGATTCGATTCAGACACGAAGCAATCGGAAGAGCAGTTCCACATCCAAAGATCATTCGAGGCTACCGAGGCTGGCATTGCGGACTGCACAAGTGCGCAGAGCGGGAGAAACCGTAGCCGAGTACATCCAGCGCTCAGATGCTAAGAACCGATGTTACTCACTTTAATCGAAAAGGAAGCAATCGGCAAGGTTGGGTCTCGGCACCATCAAGGATCCGCTTTCAAGTAGAGTACAACTCATTGGCGACATGGCCCGTAAACTAACGATGTATGAACAAGCGCCACCGAGTTGTACCAAGACAAGTTCAAACGTCCGATAAGCCCGGTCGACACGAAGAAGATGATCCTACACAAGACCAGGAGGTGGTCAGGGCTGAATGGGCTCGGGGCGATCCTGTGTCCGCAAATGGGTGAAGCAAAGGCCTGCAAAAGGGTTCGACCGACGTGAGCAAAGCTGAGCAGATCTTGATTCTTTGCTGAAATAAAAGCGGTGAAGTTGCCCAAGGCCACAAAATCCCCACGGCTCAGAGATGAACGGAGACCATACCGCAAGTGGCATCACTGTTCACCCACACCACCAATGACCGCAAAGAGCTACGCCGCCAGATCCAAACAGCAATAGAGCAAGGCCGTCGATCTGGGGCATTCGCCATGAAAGTAGACACAAACCCATTTCCCGCGTCAACATGGTAGAACATGCCACTCATGAGGCGCCACCGAGTTCTCGCTCGATGTTAACATGGCAGGATCTCGGTACCGCCATGGCACATACAAGGAGGAAGGCGCTCGGGCAAAGAAAGAGAGGAGGCTGGCCCATGCGACGCCCAGCCACGATGACAAAGCGGTACTTAATCGAGCAAGTCGAGCGTGCGATATCAGAAGCCACACTCCACGCATCTCCTTAACAAGTATGAGCGTCAGTATGAGCGACGTCGCCAGCGCGATAGTGACGATGAAAGATATGAGCATCTCTCTAGGGGAACGTCAAAAGAAAAGGAAGGCGTTGGCAAGCATTGGGATTGCCCTTTCTTCAAGTATTGCTGGGACACGAGAATGAGCCGATTGCCTACAATCGATAACTGCCCAGAATGTGGACAGCAGAAGGAGGACACGGGGCCAGTTTCAGTGTTCCAGCGTCTGGGGCCTCTCCCACCTCAGAGCCGATACAGAGAGTCCGCTCGAGCAAAAGATCTCGAGGAGCTAAGGGATGACAAAGAAGAGGACAGATATCACCGTCCAAGGTGGTGTCCCGACGGACTCAGACATACCCAAAAGCGTAGAGTGCAGCGTCACAGAATTTGGAGGAAGCCGAGCGCAGATCTTCATGCTCTAAAGAAAGCACGACCGATCTAGCCGTTAAAATTCGGCAGACTTGGAAACGGAAGATCGCCCGAAAAGAAAAGAGTGGCCCTAAATGTAAAAGCCGATGCAAAGACATCGGTGGCACAAACATGGTGTTCATACTCCCGCCGAGTTCTGCGCCCAAGAACCAACGAGCTACCAAAGGGCACGGTTGATCGCGCCCACGGCCGTTATCTTTGAGAAGCCACGTGAGAAGGGCTACAAACATCTGAAAGCCCTGTACCTACGAGGTTACATCAATGGGCAGCCTGTCAGCAAGATGTTGGTAGACACCGGAGCTGCAGTCAATATAATGCCATACTCCATGCTACGGCGTTTGGGACGCACCACTGCAGATCTGATCAAAACCAACGTCACGTTAAGCGACTTTAACGGTCAAACTTCAGAAACGCAAGGCGTACTGAACGTGGATCTGACCGTAGGCAGAAAAACCATCCCTACGTCATTCTTCGTCGTGGACAGAAAAGCACCTACTGTCTTGCTAGGGAGAGATTGGATTCACGCTAATCGCCGCATCCCATCCACGATGCACCAAAGTTTCAATACAAAGGGATGGAGATGAGGTGGAGGTCATTCATGCAGATGATTCTATCGAGATCTCCATAGTCGGCATGAACGTCGGGAAGCGAAGACCAAGAGCCGATCTCGAATCAGTCTAGACGGCCGAGCGCATTGAAGCTACAAAAAAAAGCGGGTGAGGCTGGTCTTATCCACCGGCCCGACAGAGTAGCAAAGTCCACGATCAGATGGTGGTATGGCCGATCCCCGCGATCGCCACAAAAAAAAAGTAATCTTACGACAAGCGGATCATGCAATGCGTAGGGAGATTCGCCAATGTAAAGCACACATAAGGTGTAAACCATCATTGACTAATGCAATCAAAAGGGCAAATTCTGCAATCGCCCAAATTATTTTTGTTTTCCTCACCAACTGTTTGCCCTGTGTTTAGCATCGATTTAACAGTGACGGAAAGCTAGGGTATGGGTTTACATCCGCCGATGAACTAGAGGAGATCGACATCGGTCCCGGGATAAGCCACGACCAACATTTATCGCAAGAAGTTGGATCCAAGTCCAAGGGTCCGATGATAGCTCATGAAAAATATCCAGATCGCTTCGCCGACTACAGAGATGCCCGGTCTAGACAGAGTATCATTGAGCATCGGCTCGCTTAAAAAGGATTTCGGCCGTTCCAGCAACGAGCACGACAGATGAAGGCCGAAATCTTGGAAGAAGTCAAGAAAGAGGTCGAGAAAATGTTGACAGCCAAGCTAATCAGACCATGCAGGTATGCTGAATGGATTTCTAGTATCGTACCTGTAGAGAAAAAAGATGGCCGCTGGCGTGTTGCCATAGATTTTCGGGATCTCAATAGAGCTACTCCAAAGGATGAGTATCCGATGCCGGTAGCAGAAACGTTAATCAACGCAGCGGCTGGTCATAAGATCTTGAGCTTCATGGATGGCAATGCCGGTTACAACCAAATTTTTATGGCTCCGGAAGACATACACAAGACTGCATTCGAGTCCTGTGTTCGGGGGTTGTTTGAATATGTAGTCATGACATTTGGACTGAAGAATGCCGGCGCCACGTACCAGAGAGCCATGAATTACATTTTCCATGATCTGATCGGCAAGCTGGTGGAGATTTACATCGATGACGTGGTGGTCAAGTCTGCTTCGGTGCAGGGACACTTGGACGATGTGCAACGCGTCCTGAACCGAACAAGAAAATTCGAGATACGGATGAATCCAAAGAAGTGCGCCTTCGGGGTGACGGCCGGTCAGTTCTTGGGTTTATTGGTCCATGAACGCGGAATCGAGATCGGCCTAAAAAGTCAGGAGGCAGTACGAACAATGAAACCACCTACCACGAAGAAAGAACTACAGTCTCTCATCGGCAAGATCAACTTCGTCAGAAGATTCATCTCCAATCTGTCAGGAAGAATAGAGCCGTTCATGGACCGTGAAAATTAAACCGACGAGGAATTCCGCTGAAGCGAGAAAGCAACAAGCCTTCGACGAGATCAAAGAATATCCGACGGCCGCCGATGTTGGTTCCACCCGATGCATTCATTCTACATTTACCGCTGCCATCGACACGCCCATCGCCTCGGTGGTGGTGCAAGTTTATGATGGGCTGGAGCGAGTTGTATTTTACATCGCCAGGCGGATGCCGGATGCGAAACAAGGTATCCCGAGATCGACAAGTTGTGCCTCCTGCTTTTCACCGCACTAAGTCGCCACATCTTGCTATCTGCGGAGATTGTCATTATATGCAAATCGACGTCATAAAGCACATCTTGCCGGATCCTATGTTGAAAGGCCGACTCGGCAAATGGATGTTTGCGTTATCGAATTTGACATCCGTATCAACCCGCTGAAGTTAAAGGTCGCATTGGCCGACCTTATCGCCGAGAGGATCAACACTAATATAGCAAAGACCGTCATAAGAGCGTGGGCTATGTTTTTCGATGGATCGGTTTGTGACGATGGTTGCGGCATCGGCATTTTACTCGTGTCGCCGGGGCAACATTTTCCTTCTCCATCGATTATCTACCTCTCGCACCAACAACGTCCGAGTATGAGGCGATACGCAGGGAATGGAGTTGCTCATCGGGCTGGAGCGATGGAAATTTTTGGAGACTCCAAGTTGGTGATTTCCCAACTCACGAGGAATACAAGTGTGAGAGCGAGTCCTCTTCCCATTATGGCTGCCGTGAGCTGATGGCAGTTCCGTACATAAACTTCACTTGGATCCCGCGATCGAATATCGAGGCGAATGATCTTGCAAATGGCCTCGCTACTGTGGAAGCAGAGGGAGCCGATGTTCGTGTACAGCCCGGAAGCAGACGATCGAGAGCCGATATCTTCAATTACTTGAAGGATTCTGGGGCACCTAAACGGATAAGGTACAAGGCCATGAAGTATGTGCTTATTGGGGATGACATGTTTTACAGGACTCTGGAAGGGTTATTGCTCAAATGTCTGGGGACAGCCGAGGCCAATCGGCTCCTACATGAGGTACACGAAGGTGCCTGTGGAACTCACCAATCGGCTCACAAGATGAAATGGTTGATCAGGCGATCAGGGTTTTATTGGCCCACCATGCTTGAGGACTGCTTCAAGTACTACAAAGGGTGTCAAGCATGCCAGAAATTTGGGAAAATTCAGATGGTACCCGCGTCAGCAATGAACCCCATCATCAAGCCTTGGCCATTCCGAGGTTGGGGCATGGACATGATCGGCAAAATCAATCCTCCATCAAGCAAAGGCCACATGTGGATTTTGGCCATTACTGATTATTTCACTAAATGGGTGGAGGCTGTCCCGATGAAGTCAGTGAACTCAAAGGATGTTATCAATTTTGTGAAAGAACATGTCATCCATAGATTCGGGATTCCCCAAACTATCACGACCGATGGAGGCAAATGGGCAAGCTGAAGCGTCCAACCAGAGCCTCATCAAGCTGATCAAGAGAAAAGTCGATGAGCACCCTAGGCGTTGGCACGAGGTTTTGTCAGAGGCGTTATGGGCTTATCGCATGTCATGCCATGGAGCGATAAAAACATCGCCATACCATCTAGTCTATGGACAAGAAGCCGATTGCCTGGAAATTACGGATCGAGACGTCACTTTTCGTGACAATCGACAATCAAGAATATGCAACCCTAATGAGTGACAGTGTTGAGGATTTAACTAAGCTCGGGCTGTGGTCGCTTGAGAAAATCAAAGAGAACAAGGCCAAGGTAGCTCGTGCATATAACAAGAAAGTGAGGCCAAAGGAGTTCCACGTTGGTAATCTGGTATGGGAAGCTGTGTTGCCATTAGGGACTAAGGATGCAACATATGGTAAATGGTCTCCAAATTGGCACGGGCCGTACAGGGTCGATCAAGTTTTAAGAGGAAACGCGTACATGCTTGAGGAGCTGGACGGCGTGAAATTCCCAGTGGCGGTCAACGGTCAACATCTCAAGAGATATTTCCCAAGCATGTGGGATGATGGACAAGAAGATATGGGGGCGATACATGAAATCGCCGAGGAAAAGCACGTGAGACGATGGACGTGAAATGGGGGCCGATACATGAAATCGCCAAATAAAACTTAAATATATAGCGATGCACACATCGACTCTAGAGGTCCAAACTGCTACAAACAGGTGCCGGTTTACATACGAGCCATCAAGAAATGCCTCAAGGTGTGGAGGGCGCCGACGGACACGATCCACCTCGGCGATCTCGACCGTCATCTTCATCCTTGCCCGTCACTAGCTGCTTGTTCAGGCACGTATTTACGCCGATCGGTCTTCATTTGAGCTTTGAGGCTTTACGCTTCGTCTTGAGAGCGGGCGATGGATTCTTCCTTGTCACGAATGAGCTGTTTAGTCGCCCAACCTTCTCTTCAAGATCTTCCAACTCCTTTTCAAGGATGCGAGCTCGGCAAGATCGACAGAGGTGTCGCTTTGGCATCCAGACGCCTTTTTCTCGTTGAGCTGCCGCATCCGTCGCGATATTGGCTTTCAAGGAGTTACGGCGCAGATCGATCCTCTCACGAGCTAACTTCACCCTTGGCCCGTAGAAAGACAGGTTACAACCGCCAAAGCTTCACCGCAATACTACCGAGTTGGTCTTTATTTCAGCCAGACGCTTTCACCTCCTCGGACCTCGATCAGCTCTTCGATCGGGAGGACAGCAGGCTTTAAGACGCTGGAATTGAGGTGGAAAAACCTCGCTCGTGGTTCATCAAGAACGGAGGGAGTTGATTCGATGGATTCGTGGTCGAACGTCAAGAACCTGAAATATCACAACTCGGCAGCGCCAAGAAGCGTCCAAACGTGTAAGGATGAGCCGAAAGAACCTAACGTACCTCTCCTAAGATCGAGGGTATAGCCGATGAGAAGACAATCGGTTTGTGTGTGGTTGCTGGGGGCTTGGCCAGAGTGGTAGCCGTTTCATCTACACCTTCGGGGATTGCTGGATCCGGCACTGCAAGACCGCCCCTTTCCCACCGGAAACGCTACCGTCTGCATGAAAGGTGCTTAGCCGATGTAAATAATGATAAATCGCGCATAAAAGGAAACAAGTAGTAAGAGCATGAAGGGTGGTGATTTTCAAACCTCGGCTCGACGAAGAAGCTTGTAGTCCTTTGCGAGCTCTCTTGGGACCATGGTGGCCCCGCCGACCGGTGCTCGGGGCGAGGTTGTGGAGCCGACCTTTTTCCGGAAGCCGATCGTGGTGAATCTGGCTGGTTCGGTGTGATGGTCCTTCGTAATCCGTTGGGCCTAGTTCTCCTCGATTGGTCCGTATCCTCACCGGAGGTGTCTTCGACGGAAGCCTAAAAGGAGAACCGAAGCGCGAGCATGTCTGCAAGAATGGAAGAATGATAAGGATCGACCAAGGCCTGAATCACTTACATGCGAGCTGTTCGGAGAAGGGCTCCGCGCCTCAAGGTCTTCTGGCAGCTACCTTCCTCACCATCGCTCGTTTTAGTCGAACTCGAGGGCAATGACTTAGGAGTTGCTGGGTTCTTGGAAGCCGATTGTGGTGTTATCGGTCAAGCCGCATTATGACCTTTTCAGAGGTGGCGAGTTTTTGCGAAAAGAACCACGGTGAGTCAAGGAAACAACTCGAAGGGGGAGCCATCACTGTGTGTAGGTTCAGGGCCATCTTGTTGCTGCAAAGAGAAAGAGTGGGTTAGTAGAAGAATCATTTGTGAGCTGCATCAAGAAATTTACAAGGAGTGGTACCTGTTCCACGGGGATGTCATAGTCAGCATCGAGCTGTTTCAGCAACGGTCCCAGAGCTCTCCTGAAAGCATGAGTATTCCACATCGACCACCAGTATTCAAAGCCATCGGTTGATGAGGCAAAAGTGAGGTTGTTGGGAATTGGGATGATCAGAGCATCAAAGAAGGAATAACACCTTTGGCCGGTGAGAGGATCAGGCAGGTCGGCTCTGCTCTCTGTAAGGTGATGGAGAAAGAAGTGGGGGAGGTACTTGTCCAAGGCCAAATTGCCGAGCCACGAAGACTGGCTGGTAGAATTCATACCCAGGCTTGATTATTCTGTTGGATGTACTCATGCCAACTGGAAGGAAACAAGGGCGAATCACAGTGGAAAAGAGTTGCCGAGTGCTGGTGTCATCGGCAAAATTGTCTAGCCTGAAGGAGAGTGGATTTTCAAAATGTTCAGCTTCTTCCATGTAAGGAAAGAAGATAGGATTGTCCAGTCCTTGAAAGAAAATACTGAACCATTTAGACGCTTCCTGAGGGGTCAGCTTACTGCCTGGCAGTCTATACAAAGCTTGGCCATAGCTGGTGCATCGGATCTGCTTCCCTTTCACATTTGGGAAGGTGCAGCTCGCCAAAAGGCAGAGAGAATTTGGGAGAGAAGGGTGCGGCAGTAGAATGTCTGAAACCTAAAATTTTTAATGGTGGAATAAGGCATTAATTCAGGTGTTCGCCATTAATTCTGATCGTGTTCATACTGCGAGGAGTAGGCGTACCTTCAGGCCGGAGACCTCTGGGTTGGTGTTGGACGATTCCGCCATCTAGTTTGCCGGCGAAGATGGATCTATGCAGTTGGGGATCGAGGGGTCTTGTCGCTATGAGCTCAATCTTGTTGGTGGGCAATTGGAGATCTGGGTCGCCCTTTTTGAAGAAGGTCGCAGGTTACCGTTTGAAACTAGAAAATGGCCGTTTAAGCTTGCCTAAGTATGCGACCAAGTTTTGACCTTGTCAACGTTTTTATGGGAAAGCCAATGCGTTGCCATCGGCTCTTTGAGATTTGACTTGTTTGACTGTATGAACGCAGTGTGGTGAAGGCCGATACGGTGCTATCGGCTTCTGGAGCATCGACCTATTTTGACTATCGGCGAAATTGGGTCGGGAAAGCAATATTCGAGAAACAGATTTTTCATTCATTCAAAAGCTGATTGCTTACAAAAGGCTGATTGATTACAAAAGGGAGCTTACTACTACTACTACTGCTGGTTCCTAATCTAGAGGCCGAGGTCGTCGCCGCTGTCGTCGCCGCCGTCTTGTTCATTGCCTTCGGCATTGCCGCCGTCTTATTTCTTCTTGAAGAAGCCAGCGGGGCCTCCTCGCCTCGCCGCCGCCTTCGGTGTCCTCGCTGGACCCGGCGCGGAAGCGCCACCGCGGGTACTGCCGAGGAGGTGTCCTCCGATTCCTCCTCCGTCGGAGGACTCGACGCCGCCCCGTGACCAGCGTCGTGCCGCCTCCGGTTCCCCGGCGAGGAACTGCAGGCCCTCCTCGCCGCCGTCCAAGGATGCGTCGTCCTCCGACCAAACGCGAAATCCAATCCTCTCGCCCCACCATCGTGGGCGAGAGTATCTGCGCCGTGGGCGGGTGCTCGCGCCGGCCCGCCGCTAATCGTTGGAAGACCGGGAGGAACGGGCGAAGAGGAAGAGGCCATGGCGGAGGAAGAGGGTTTTTCGGAGGACGAGGGTTTTCTACCGAGGAAGATGGAGATCGCGAATCGCCGTATTTAATTTAAATAAGGGGAATAGTGGAGAGGCGGTTCAATGCCATAGCGGTTTCCCAGAATGTGCTGCCAAAATCGTCAAATCATGCACTGCGAAGGAGTTGAGAAGACAGGGCATCATGATGAGGGGGTGGCGTGACGATTCTACTCTGCAACGCGTAACCCGATGTGAAGAAAAAATGGGAGGGGGAAGAAAAAACATCAGCAGAGTGGTTTTGGAAGATACGTATATTCAACGTGAGGAGATGGGCCATGATCAAGATGGGCTTGGAAGATACGTATATTCAACGTGTTGTTGAATCGGCCTTGTGCGTGGATTTGGGCTAAATTGCCCGTGTATCTTGTATCGTAGTAGGTTCCGCTTTAGGTAAAGATAGAGTTGTAGAGTTATTCCAAAGATAGAAAGTCTCCTGACTATAAATATGTACCTAAGGTTATCGAGAAAAGGAGGACAATCACGTTCACAACAAACACAATCTCTACGATCGCCACCCCTTGTTTCTAGGGTTTCTTTCGGTAGTAATATGCCTAGATCGCATCTTGCAATCTAGGCAGTATTTACTTATACGTTATTTGGTGTTACTCGTACTGAAGCCTTGTTGATGGCGAGTAATACTATTATCATAGATTTGTTGAGGCTAGCATCGGTGTTTTTCGCTATAATTGTTTAAGTTATGCTACCTCTAGTTACCTCGCTACCTTTGCACCTTTTCCCAAGTGCAAGGGTAGCACTTTGCTTGATCTTTATTTAGTTGTTACGATCTGTTATAGTTATGCCTTGTTCTCCAGGGTTTAGTTTGATATCCAAGTAGTCAGGCCTTGCAAACGGGTTGAACGATCCAGTAGTACGTAAGGACGTGGTTTACTAGTTCTAGAGAAGTTGTTCCGGTAATTGACTTTACGTCGATTGTTAGGCCTCCTCTAGGGTTAGTTTTCATCATCTTTGTATCTACCAGCTCAATTACGTGTAGGACGCCCATTACGTGGTGAAAACATTAAACCGTCAGAGATCGATTTAACTTGTAATGATGAAGCAAAACCCCATGTTATCGTAAATCTAATGCGTAACCATGGGATAATCGGCTCGAGCCGATTCTGTGGAAACCCAGGAGCCGTCACGGCTACAATTTTACGATACTTGTTTACCATGCAGAAATCAATCGAGCAATCCTTCACCTTCGACCAGGTATAGGTCAGTGGCATCTCGAACCAAGCCAGCGTGTCGGAGTTTTGCGGGCTGCCGTTCGAGGGACCAGGGCCCACCAGCAGTTCTGGGAGCCTCCGGCTCTTCGTGTTGCTTCGCTGCTCGCCGGTGGGTTTTGACAGCAACACATTTCGCACGCCGGTGGGACTTTCAACAAAGACTGCATCAACATCCGACGCTGAGATGGGGATAGACCAGTCACGCATTTGACGAGCTGCCCGAGGAGCACAAGGCGGCATGATGACATCAAAGCTCTCTTCAAGCCGATCTCATCGGCTCTTTGAGAGGACCCGTAAGCATGGCATCGGTGGAAAGGATTCTCACCAAGGTGCTCTTGATGAGGTGGATCTGCTCGTTTTCAGGAGCGCACTGCAGCTCGCGACAGAAGTCAACTACATGGTGGCTCATTCTCTTCACCGCCATTCCGAGAGTCCGTGAACGCTGAGCGGATCGCAGTCGCGTAGTTCAGAGATCATGAAACATCAGTACTCCGCCGGGGCCTACTTTAGGGACTCACCAGGAGAAAGACCGCCTGCATCAGGCCACAGTGCCATTCACACTTGTAGCTCCAGAGCGCCAGGCAGCGCGACGCTGCCTACAAGGTTGGAGGCGACCAGCGATTGCCATTTCCTGTTTGAGCCACCTAAGGAAATCCCACATGGATATGTATGCACCTATGTGCCGGATCGCAATAACGACACGCACCAACAGATTGCAACCGCAGAATTTCTGGCAGGAGTTCTGGGCGGGGCTTCAGGAGCAGGTGTTTCTGGAGCAGCGATGTCTGGGATGGACGCCGACAAACAGGCATGGCTAGCCAAGTATGCCACTGGAACGAGTCATGAGAATCTAGCCCCTGCAGCTCAAACAGTGGAGCAAATCCGTACCATCTTGAGAGACCAGTTCGGCTTCATGCCAAAGAGAAGAACAGTCGGCTATTCAAAGCCGTACCCTAACGAGTTTGATCTGATTCCGCTGCCACCCAAGTATCGGCTCCCTGAGTTCTCAAGGTTTAGCGGATCAGAAGGGTCGAGCTCGATCGAGCACGTGAGCCGATACCTGGCACAGCTAGGCATGATTTCAGCATCGGATCAGTTGCGCGTAAGGTTCTTTGCGCAATCTCTGACAGGACCAGCTTTTGGGTGGTACACCTCGCTACCACCTGATTCGATTCAGACTGAAGCAACGGAAGAGCGTTCCACATCCAAGATTATCATTCGAGGCTACCGAGGTGGCATTGCGACTGCACAAAGTGCGAAGCGAGGAGAAACGTAGCAGTACATCCGACTTCAGATCGCCAAGAACCGATGTTACTCAGCTTGTTTAATCGAAAAGAAGCCGAGCTGGCAGTGTTGGGTCTCTCGGACCCATCAAGGATCTGCTTTCAAGTAGAGTACAACTCATT
The DNA here is from genome assembly GCA_030063025.1 of Avena longiglumis. Lineage (NCBI taxonomy): Eukaryota > Viridiplantae > Streptophyta > Magnoliopsida > Poales > Poaceae > Avena > Avena longiglumis. The sequence goes on along the minus strand of CP125973.1, from coordinate 551,535,705 downwards.
GGCGCATGGCCCGAAACTAACGATGTATGAACAGGCGCCACCGAGTTGTACCAAGACAAGTTCAAACGTCCGATAAGCCTGGTCGATACAGAAGAGGATGATCCTACACAAGACCAGGAGGTGGCCGTGGCTGAATGGGCTCGGGGGGCAGATCCTGTGTCCTGCAAATGGGTGAAGCAGCAGGGGCCTGCAAAAGGGTTCGACTTCGACGTGAGCAAAGCTGAGCAGATCTTCGATTTACTGCTGAAAGAAAAGCAGCTGAAGTTGCCCAAAGGCCACAAAATCCCCACGGATCAGGAGCTGAACGGGAGACCATACTGCAAGTGGCATCACTCGTTCACCCACACCACCAATGACTGCAAAGAGCTACGTCGCCAGATCCAAACAACAATAGAGCAAGGTCGTCTGATCCTGGGGCAGTTCGCCATGAAAGTAGACACAAACCCATTTCCCGGCGTCAACATGGTAGAACACAGCCACTCCGCGAGGCGTCATCTTGATTTCTCGTTCGATGTTAACATGGCAGGATCTGGGTACCGCCATGGCACATACAAGGAGGAAGGCGGTCGATCTCGGGCAAAAGAAAGAGAGGAGGCTGGCCCATGCGACCGGCCCAGCCACGATGACAGGCGGTACTTAACTGAGCAACAGGTCAGAAGCGTGCGATATCAGAAGCCACACTCCACGCATCTCCTTAACAAGTATGAGCGTCAGTATGAGCGACGTCGCCAGCGCGATAGTGACGATGAAAGATATGAGCATCTCTCTAGGGGAACGTCAAAAGAAAAGGAAGGCGTTGGCAAGCATTGGGATTGCCCTTTCTTCAAGTATTGCTGGGACACGGGAATGAGCCGATTGCCTACAATCGATAACTGCCCAGAATGTGGACAGCAGAAGGAGGACACGGGGCCAGTTTCAGTGTTCCAGCGTCTGGGGCCTCTCCCACCTCAGAGCCTATACAGAGAGTCCGCTCGAGCAAAAGATCTCGAGGAGCTAAGGGATGACAAAGAAGAGGACAGATATCACCGTCCAAGGTGGTGTCCCGACGGACTCAGACATACCCAAAAGCGTAGAGTGCAGCGGCTGCGTAACTTGGAGGAAGCCGAAGCGCAGTATCTTCATGCTCTAAAGAAAGCACGACCTGATCTAGCCGTTAAAATTCGGCAGACCTTGGAAACGGAAGATCGCCCGAAAAGAAAAGAGTGGCGCCCCAAACCGGTAAAAGCCGATGCAAAGACATCGGCTGGCACAAACATGGTGTTCATACTCCGCCGAGTTCTGGCTCCAAGAACCAACGAGCTACCGGTGCACATTGGCTTGATCGCCACGCGGTTATCTTTGAGAAGCCACGTGAGAAGGGCTACAAACATCTGAAAGCCCTGTACCTACGAGGTTACATCAATGGGCAGCCTGTCAGCAAGATGTTGGTAGACACCGGAGCTGCAGTCAATATAATGCCATACTCCATGCTACGGCGTTTGGGACGCTCCACTGCAGATCTGATCAAAACCAACGTCACGTTAAGCGACTTTAACGGTCAAACTTCGAACGCAAGGCGTCAACGCGTGGATCTGACCGTAGGCAGAAAAACCATCCCTACGTCATTCTTCGTCGTGGACAGCAAAAGCACCTACGCTGTCTTGCTAGGGAGAGATTGGATTCACGCTAACTGCTGCATCCCATCCACGATGCACCAGTGCCTAATACAGTGGGATGGAGATGAGGTGGAGGTCATTCATGCAGATGATTCTATCGAGATCTCCATAGCTGGCATGAACGTCTGGGAAGCAGAAGACCAAGAGCCGATCTCTGGAATCAGTCTAGACGGCTGTGAGCGCATTGAAGCTACAAAAAACGGGGTGAGGCTGGTCTTATCCACTGGCCTGACAGAGTAGAAAAGTCCACGATCGATGGTATGGCCGATCCTGCGATCGCCACAAAAAAAAAAATCTTAATCTTACGACAAGCGGGTCATGCAGTCGTAGTAGGGAGATTCCCTGCCAATGTAAAGCACACATAAGGTGTAAACCATCATTGAATAATGCAATCAAAAAGGGGGCCGATTCAGGCAATCGGCCCAAATTATTTTTGTTGTCCTCACCAACTGTTTGCCCTGTGTTTAGCATCGATTTAACAGGTGACGGAAAGCTAGGGTATGGGTTTACATCCGCTGATGAACTAGAGGAGATCGACATCGGTCCTGGGGATAAGCCACGACCAACATTTATCAGCAAGAAGTTGGATCCAAGTCTGCGGGGTCCGATGATAGCTCTGTTGAAAAAATATCCGATCGCTCGCCTCGACTACAGAGATGCCTGGTCTAGACAGGAGTATCATTGAGCATCGGCTCCCGCTTAAAAAAGGATTTCGGCCGTTCCAGCAACGAGCACGACAGATGAAGGCCGAAATCTTGGAAGAAGTCAAGAAAGAGGTCGAGAAAATGTTGACAGCCAAGTTAATCAGGCCATGCAGGTATGCTGAATGGATTTCTAGTATCGTACCTGTAGAGAAAAAAGATGGCCGCTGGCGTGTTGCCATAGATTTTCGGGATCTCAACAGAGCTACTCCAAAGGATGAGTATCCGATGCCGGTAGCAGAAACGTTAATCAACGCAGCGGCTGGTCATAAGATCTTGAGCTTCATGGATGGCAATGCCGGTTACAACCAAATTTTTATGGCTCCAGAAGACATACACAAGACTGCGTTCAGAGTCCCAGGTTCGGTGGGGTTGTTTGAATATGTAGTCATGACATTTGGACTGAAGAATGCCGGCGCCACGTACCAGAGAGCCATGAATTACATTTTCCATGATCTGATCGGCAAGCTGGTGGAGATTTACATTGGAGCAATAACCTGACCTAGAGTCTAATATTGACATCTTTTAATTCTGGACAATTGATTTTTTTTTTGTATGTTGACATACACACAGTTTGAGACATGCCGATACATGGATAGAATTCTTGGTTACACGAGTGAAATAGTCAAAAATCCATATTAAAATCCATTAGCTTTCTGGTCTGTATCACGCCATGTTACTGTTAGTGGTTACTTCTTGATCCTTAGCTGAACCGTTTTTCCCAAGCACATGCCTTAGTGATCTTCTCCAAGCCATTTGATGCTTGGGGTGCTATCTATCATGGCTTCTGCTTCGGTGTCTCACTCTCCTTCAAACTTACAAACTGCAGACACTATGATGGATTTGTTGCTACCTTTCGATTCAAAATGCATAAAACGGTATCAATCAATCCTATCCGTTCTTGTGTTCTTAGTTTCTTAAATTTAGAGGAGAGGCGAGACATCGAAGTCATGGCGTCCTTCAAGCCAGGACGAAGAGGGGGTCCTTCATAAATCCGTTAATGCTCATGCTTATATGAGTAATTCTAAGGTAATTTGCCCCTACCAAGCGTCATGACTAGCTCTGTCCCTTGTTGCACGAGTATATACATCGACCCATCGCCGCCGGCCAGCCGGCCGGCCGACCCAGGTGTTAAGATTTCTTGTTCGATTCCTCTCCAGGAACGGGCAGGCAAGTATGGTCCAAACGAGGCACACGCATGCAGAAGGATGAGAAAATTTGCAGGCCGGCCATGTAAAACATGATCCAGATCATGAATGGGGCCTGCCGGCGATCGACGTGGGGCTTGTGCGTGCGCTTGCATGTCTGCAGTTGCCCCTGCGCGCGACAAAAGATCGCTACGCAATGCCCATATCTTGCCACCGTGTCCTGCTAGTGCCAGGCGCTGGCTCTACAGGTAAGGTCAATTCCTACTTAAACTTGTCAACTTGCTAGTATGAAATTCGCAACCACTGGGTTACAAATATATCTCACCAAAGGAGAAGTAGACGTAGGTCGATGCAGGAACATGACAGGTCGTAGGAGCCTGCCGGGCCCGTTAAGCTGTCATGTCATCTTCAGCGACAGGAGTCGCTTGCACTTGCTAAACACCAAGAAGATAGAGGCCAATATTACTCAAGTAATAGCACTATTCATGCATGCGGGTGAGACCTACATAGTAATTGCCAATATGTTGTTGATACCTCACGTCTTAAATTGGGTGCTACATATGCTGGTAGATGTCTGGGAAATTATATACTAACAGGATTTGTGTGGAAACTATACATACCCCGCACATTTGATCGATATTGTCCCACTTATATATTCCAGAGCAACGTTTCTCTATAGATTTATGGGCTAATAATTCTGCCGCTAATTGTGCAGGAGCCAGATACAGAGTGTGTGTTAACGGATAACAGCTTGACAAGTCGTCCCTTTTTTGTGTTGATGTTGACCTCATTGTCATCGTCAATGTCGATTGCATGGATCCGGCCATGGCAGCAATCTCCTGGCCATCGATCTAACCTCCGTATCTCTCCTCTCAGCATATCTCGACAAACACTCGCTCCAAATTACAATCATAAAAGATTAACATAGCGCCATGGCATTATTCTCATTGTTGCCTTGTTGGCATACGGCAACCAATGCATCCACTTTGGCAAGTGGTCGAGTAATTGCCAGGTCCATGCGCTCGCCGTCGTAATACTTCTCTTCCACCCACGACATAATACGTCTCTAGTGTCACCATCAATCACATTATAATCGGGCCATGCTCAACAAAAGTCACCTGCATTGCACATAAGGCGCAATGAATCTCTCAGTAATTCTGGACAAAGACATACAAACACTTGCTCCACTTTCATCAACTTAGCACTCATATGACTACACCATTGGCCTTGATTAGATCCCCGCTACAATTATATTTTTTATATTTGTATTTTTAAGGTGGAACTGAGCAGGGAAGCGCACGGCACATACATATATGCAACTAATCATATGAATTTTCTCCAAACTTGAGATGTTTTGGAGGGTGGCCACCACTCCCAGCTTACCCATGTTTTCTCCCCTACCACCAGAAAGCCACCGCTCCCAGCTTACCAATGTGCACCTTGTGTCTATCATCGGTGTGGTGGGTTCCTTGCTTGGGTCTATCAAAATAATAATTATATGCATACTGCTAGAAAAAAACAGTATTCCGGAGAGAGAGATCTACTAACAAAACTATTGGAATAGCACCAACAGGTCACCTGGAGAAATGGATATATTTTGGTTAGACGAGCATCAAGACTATAGATATTTAAGATCAAGGGATGTGATCTTATGATGTGTTATAAATCCGATGACCATTAAGCTATATAACAAGAGAAATGTCTCTTAAGCTACAATGCTAGGAAAGCAAAGACATAACAAAGATATTTTTATGTCAGATTGTATACACTGAAAGCTGCAATGTAACACAATTTAGAATATTTGTTATTAGTACAAGTTCTATCCATATTGTCGCTCTAGATTATGACATATTGTGATCAAGACAAAAGATAATGATAAAAAAAATATGTATATCTTAAGGACAAGATTTAAGCTAATTTTATTAATGAGAATACATATATTGTAATATGTTTTATTATTTGTTGATCATTTAAAACAATGAGGATAAAAACCAATCAAATCCAAAATATTCAGCACAAATGATTGATAATAACTTCTTTTACACAATAGGATATAAATGGATTTTTATATAATGTAACATTTCACTAAAAGGGTAAGATAATAGTTAAAAGCGAACCCAGGAGATATTTCACAAAATGTGCACCATAACCTAGGTAGATTAATATAGTAAATATGACTACGTTATAATTAAGAAATATTTTCTAGTAAGAGCTAGTATGATAGAGCTTTTAACATTTATGTTTAGTAATTTTGCATTGGCGTCTAGGTGTAATTTACTGAAACCCAACATATTATTGTAAGGCATGAGATTGAAATTGTCGGCATGAGCTTGATTTATATTATTTATAGTTACGATATAAAGGGTTTTGTCAATCAATGAGACATATTGGTAAATGATATTATCGATTGTGTTACATGCCTCCCTCCTAGCATTGAAATTGCGCATTATATTTATAGTTACATTAAAACTTTGATCCTTCAATCCATAACTTGTGAATAATACCTCATAAAACAATTTGGTTGTGCACCAACTTTCCTTGTGCTCTTGGTATGCCATGTCCTGTCACACGCCGGTATGTACTAGAACCATGCAAATCAATAAAAATGTAATATATAGAGAGTTCCTCTATGATGAAAACAATAAGTTAGTCTACATTTTGATCAAAATTCCATGTATGTGTTATTACAATATCCAGTTGATTTTATTTTGTCATTCAGGTGAAAAGTAATTTAGAATAAAACCATGCATATGGCCTATTCGACCAATGACCTGAAGTCCAATATTGAAATATTGTAATTATGGATGATTGACTTTATTGATGGTCAATATACACACAACTTAATAATCATATGTGCCCATAACATAGGTAGATCAGTATATTAAATATGACTACTGATTGACACTTCATGTCAACATGTTGATTCTTGGTTACACGAGTGAAACGGTTCAACATACATTTTAAAATCCAATACCTTTCCTATTGGTAACCCGGCACGTTAGTGGTCACTTCGGTCATGCCATGTGAGGATCCACTCTTGTTCAACCACACTATGTTTTCTTCTATTTGGATCCCAAGCAATCCTAGCAGGAATCATATCAATCAGCTACAAAACATACACAATCCCCTTGTAACTCACAAGGATTTTCACATATTGCGCAACACATTCCTCTCCAAGATAAAATCCAGTTTTGTAGTGTACTAGTGGACTCGTATTTTGATTTCTTATAGGTTTTCTGAATCATAATTACTACATAGATTTAGGAGAAAAGTGAGAATTTTTAATTCACTTGTACTTTTTTTCAGTAACTTAACAACTCGTAATAATAGGTATAGATATGTCACCTCTGACTCCTCTCGCTGGTAGTAGATTTCCCCCTTAAAGCCCCGACAATCTTCGAGATCTTGGTGCGGCGCTCCCGCACCATCGCAGAAGACTCTGCCACTAGGCTAGCTCTTCTCTTCACTAAGCTCCTTGGAGTGACCTGGGTATAAGACTTCTCACTGAACCCCTAGCTCTCCTGGGAAGAAGACTTCGCCGCTGCTTCAATGCTCCATCACAGAACCCAAGAGTTTGGCACCGACGGAGCCAACTTAGGTTCCGCGTCATAAGCAGAATCAGGCGTCGTCCTAGCCGGGCTACCAGCCACATTCACCTTGTTAGACATGTTGGGCGTGGGTAGAGAGCGAGAAAGAGGAACACCAAAGTCGTCGCCGCCGCCCGATTTAGTGACGGGGCTAGGGTTTGGATTATATAGAAAGGAAATGGTCACTCCAATAGTTGCAAGGGGACTTAGACATACTGATGCTAGTACAACGGACCCAGCCGGCTCCATAAGGGGGAGGGAGTCATTGAAAATTTTGGTTTATTTGATATTCACTCAAAAAGACCCTCTCGAATAGTTGGTTCCCCAACTTTTTGAATCGATCTAATTACACTTAACTTTGATCCCTTAAAGCGTTGGCTCGTCAACTTGCATAACAAACCTTTTTTTTAATCATTACACAAACTAAATAGCCCCATAGAGAGGAGCGTGACAGCAAGCCCAGGAGGGGCTGATTCTCAACCCAAAGAACTAGAACGGGCCGAATAAGCAACTTATGTCCCATGGGATTTTTTTTTGGAGCTGCCCATGGGATAATATTTACTACTCCCTCCGATCCTAAATAAGTGTCACGGTTTTAAACTAACTCTAGTTCAAAATAGCGAGACTTATTTAGGATCGGAGGTAGTAAATTACTAGGTTTTAGCGTGGGAAGACTGGCCGTGATATAGGATGGTCTCCTAAGACCCCCGTCTATGCTAGCGCACCTCTCCAGCCTCGTATCTTGCTCCTGGTCTTCTTCTTTTTTTGAACTGGGAAATTATATTCCACTAAACCTGGTGCGTAGCAAGATCGCTAGCAACCAAGCCAGAAACAAATGCTGGTGCGTCCTTCAGCCATGCAGAGCTCAGCGCAGAGCGCACCATTCTCTTTTGCCATGCCGAGCAATGGCATGGGCAGCCAACACGAAGTACATGCCGATTACGATCACTCAACCGATTCTTATTTGCAAAATCAGCTGATTCATTTCTTTGCGTTGCAAAATAGTACTTTTAGAAACGTGCAACTACTACCAAAGTAGTACCGAAGTAATAATAATGTGAATATACATGCTGTTCAGCAAAATCAACTTGCATTACGGTGTTTTTGGTCGTGTGAAATTTCAGTCAGACTTATCACCGGTCAGACCCATATAATTTTGGATGAATTATTTTTTCCTCGAAGATGGGTATACACACAGCTCGGGACAGGCCTATACACAGGTTGACATGGCAAATATGACTAGTGTTTCACATCGTCACATTAAGTGATGGTGGTCGCCATGAGTGAAATAGTTAAAATGTAGTACAAGCTAGCACACCAAAACATCAGCACATTTCCAAATCCAGCAGTAGTAGCTTCCAGGGCCGTATCATGCCAGCAGGTCAGTGTTCACCTCCTGATCTTTAGCAGCTTGACCGTCTTGCCCGAGCAGATGCCTCGTCATCTCCGGATCTTGCTGCCTGGTCTTCTTCTCCTCGCTCTTGCCCCACAGCACGAAGTAGAGACCGATGACGATCAGCACAGCCCCGATGATCCTGCAGCCATATTATGTACATCGATCGGTCAGAGAAATGTAATGGTACTTCTGCCGTCGTGCTGCTGTGCAGATGCAAATCTCCTCCTTACCCTCCGGTGTAGAGCTGGTCTCCGAGGATGATGGCGGCCATGACGGCGACGGCGACGGTCTGCACGGGCTGGAAGACGGCGGTGAAGAGCGGGCCTCCCCTGTCGATGCACCATATCTGCAGAGCGAACGCCACGCCAGACGCCACCAGCCCCTACACGTATAAAAGAAAAGTCGCTGCATCATCAGGAATCAAATAGTACTACAAGATGCATGGATGGAAGCCCATGTGAGTTCTTCAGTCACGCCATGTGGAGCTAGTGGCCGGCGGCGCTTACAGCGTAGAGGATGGTGAAGAGCTCCCCGCCGGAGCGCACCTTCCACCTGCTGAGATCCTCCTCGGTGAAGGCGGCGATGACGAGGAACTGGAGCAGGCCGAAGACGCAGGTGAGCGAGATGACGGAGAGCCTGGCCGGGTACCGCTTCAGGACGGGCACCTGGAGCACCATCCAGCCGGACCAGGAGAGGCAGTGGCCGAGGATGAAGACGCAGCCCAGGGTCCAGTTGAAGATGGGGCTGCCGGAGGTCCAGGCGACGAAGGCCTGCACGTGCAGGTTGCGCGCGGCGAAGAGCGGCAGGCCCTTGTAGAGCGTGATCACGGTGGCGCCGCCCACGCTCACCACCGTGCCCACCACCTTCGCCACCCCGTGCCGCCGGCCCAGGTCCACCTGCTCCAGCCGCAGCACAGCCGCCAGCACGAAGGTGATCGCGGGCACCATGTTCTGGATCGCGGAGGCGTACGTCGGGGATAGGTGGTACAGGCCCAGCAGGTAGAACCCCTGGTTCGCGGTGATCCCGATCAGTGCGAGGACAAAGAACTCCGCCAGCAACGAGAAGGTGAGCGGCGGCCTGTCTTTCCTGAAGAAAAAACAACAGACACCAAAGTTCAGAACACGTTGCTCTCTGACTAATTAACTGAATCCATGAACTTCTGAAATGATGGTTGACGCACTTCTCGAGGAAGTAGGCGAAGGGTGCGAGCAAGGCGAGGGAGATGATGTTCCGGTAGACGATGAAGACGAGCTTGCTAATGCCCATGTTGAGCGCCGCCCGGCTGACGATGTGGAACCCGGCCAGCAGGAACTGCAGGGCCAGCACCCCCATGAACAGCTTCACCTTCTCCCCAGGAACATGATCCCTCCCCATCTCTGCTCCTCTCTTTCTCTACAGATTCAACTGCTGCAATAATCTGCAATGGTTGCTACTGCTTTTGGTTTCATGGAGAGGCGGAGTTGCAGGGGGTATATATAGTGGTCGCCATTGCTGCTAGCACACCCCACACACGGTGGAGACGATCTCCCCCATCCTACCTATCTCTGGTTGTCCTGGCGCATCAGAGGGCGGGCGGACATGGTCCTGCTAAAGGGACCTGGCAAGTGCATGAATGCAACGTCGCTCTAGTAGATTGGGGACAATTGGATTGATTACCCTATAGCTAGCTAGCTAATTGCCCATGATGCATCGCTTTAAATTGATCAAGTGCACCTACGACGTCATGTTCACGCCGGATTTAATTTAATCATCTGCTGTCTGTAGCACAACAGAATCTTGTTAACTGTTTTGTGTCTTCCATTGACCGTCCCTCCACACAACACAAACATGCTTTTATTCCGTTTTCATTCATGATGATATCTCACATGCGTATAGACTATATGATATAGTACCACCACAACCTCCCAGCATATAGTAGTACAATCTTTCATTCCAGGATCCGTATGAACTGAGCTGTGATCTACAGGAGGTTACAAGTACCAGATGTTGATCAAGCCTGCTGTTCATGGAAAAAGGCAGCCAGGGCTGGATAGTTATTGCTTGCAAGAAGAACAGGACATCCTGGTTTGGTTTACATTCTGAATGTCCATCATGCATGTCCTCTCCCCTTCACAATTTCCTTCTCGCTGTCGGTGTGGCTAGCTGCGACCATGAGAGCCGTTTTGACTCCATCTTCTTGGTCGATTATTATAACAGCATGGCGGGATTTTGGATGCATGCTACTGGTTTTTCGTTACATGGGCAGTGGGATCATGACAGGTCAGGCTGCTGGGTTTTCAGTCCTCTAATCAGTGGAGCGCAGGGCTCCCATCTGTGCCCCTGTTCCGTTTCTGTCGGCTTCAACGTGATGCTTCCTGCATCTTTCTCGGAATAATCTACTATTTTAGTTCTATCCTCTTGATCGTCTTGCGAGCCATGATTCTCTCTCTTGAAGATCGATCAAGTTGAGATGGTGATTGCCAGCTCGAGTTGATCCTGAAGACAATCACCATCCATGGGCTCAAGTTGGTCTCGAGAGAGAATCGTTAGGAGAACATGCGCCGGCTTCTGGTATCCACCGGTAGAAGAATATACAGAGCATTCATCGCAATTAAAGTATCAGCAGGCGAATCTCCGCTGGATCGAGTCAACCCTCCAAGCGTTTGATATGGTTGAGGCGTATAGAGAAACAACATGCCACACCTGAACCCTCAGTTTTTTTAGTCTCCAAATCATTTGTTTGCTCTCTTCCTTTTTTGCGAGGACGTTGATCCTTTCGGTACGTGAGATCTATGATCGTGGGCGCTTAGTTAGCCTCCATCTCGCTACAAACATTGAGGATGAGTTCAGGGGCGGAGCTCCCAGTAGGGCAAGGTATGGCGGCGGCGTGCCTTCATTTTTCGTGAAAATATTCAGATGCATGTGGTTTTTTTTAACAATTTGAGTGGTTATATGTTAAAAACGGATTTTGTATGAGAAATTTATGTTTTAGTTAACACTGCATAAACTAATTCCGGAACGTCTAGTCGGAAGCCAACTCTCTCTTACCTCAATAGCTAATTCTCAATCTGACTAAACTCGACTCTAAACAATGTTCTAGGTGGGGTATAAGGAGGAATTAAGGGTGTTTTGTCCATCTTATGGGGATGCACAGAACCAACTCTTGGTATACAATGGATTATGTATTGTGGTTCTACGTTGGCTATATATATTTTTATTGATATAAAATTATAATTGTGTTAGTTCAATAAGTGTCTTTGATTAAGTATGTGAGGACATGTATTCTCAATTTGGATAAATGATATTCTTGAAAGATATCAATTTGCGACATAAAAATCCTAAGAATGAATTTAACAAAATGGAGGAGATGAAGAAAGGGAAGACATATTGAGATGGCAATCCCATTTTTTTTGTTTTTTTTATTTTAACAAAATTTCTCTATAAATTGCCATGCCAAGGAATTCAAATTCAAATTTTGATTTTTTAATTCATATGCTAACCGTTTGGAATCTTTTGATTACCGCGGTAACCGGAAATCCTCCCTCCAGGGAAATTTTTAAAGGTCAAAAACCAAAACCTTGGATGGCATTGAGTTTGCCAGTGACGATGACAATAGTTGAAAGGACTTCCTCAACGACAAGGATCATCAAGGTTAAGTTGTTCAACAAGATGTCGATTGCGCTTCTTGATGTCTTGATGATGTACTACATTAAGTGAGAGATATTCAAATAGATTTCAAAAAAATTGGTAGAGCTTTGCTATTGCATAGGGTTTCTATATCATCATGAGAGCTTCATTATAGATATTTTCAGCTTATACTTATATTTGAATACTTTTTATTCCATTGTAATAACTGTTCTATTGGAATCACATATAGTAGTAATATCTTGTGACTATTTTGATTTTTGCATCAGTCTTTAGAGTTCGGCCTACCTTGATTTCTTTCAGTCCTCCGACACTAGATGAGTTTGATATTTGTCATGCAATGCTAAGCTTATAAAAACAACCGTAGCTCATACCTTAAAATTTGGTACCGCAAATCTATTGCTCGGGCACTACTGAAACATATCCACCAAACTTATACCATAATACTGAGTATTCAGTTATACGGTATGAGTATATGGGGTCTGTTTTAGCACTGAATGTGCGGTACCACAGAACATGTCTGATGTTTTAATCTCATATTTGTGATTTTGGACATGGCAATCTTAATATAACGATAATATTAATCAAATTTATGAATGTTTGAACATCACTCAATACAACCATATCCAAATTACAAATATAATTGAAATTTAAACAAACCAAATAATGAATGGTCCCAAATACAAAGAATGGTTCAAATAACACACAAATAAAAGTGAAAATAAATGAATAAATTAGGAGACCATCTCCCATATAACTGCCATTGATGCTCACTTAGATCATCAAGAAGTTTGAGTATGCGAAGACCGATCTTCAATCTACTGGTAGGTCTTAATAAAAGCTTGATCCAACCGTGGTTCCTGCTACATGTTGGGGAACGCGCTACGGAAAACAAAAAAAAATTCTAGCGCATACCAAGATCCAATGCAAAGGTGAGGTAATGTAACATACCCTCGTAGATCAAACTAGAGGAAGTTTGTCGATGACGAGGTTGATCATGTGTCGATCCCCGCAACAAACCTTAGCGAGTCGCGAGGAGATGTATTATCCCACAGACGGCTCCAAGACTAGTGCTCAAAGTGTCGCACTCCACCGGTATCCACGCATGCAACGAGAACAGCACCGCGTCGAGGCAAGATCAACAATTCTCCGACGAAGTAGGAACGTGTCGATGAAGATCTGGCAGCACTCTGTCGTCCGTCAAGATTAGATCTATACGGTGTAGAAGATGAGATACTACGGGCGTTGGTGAAGATCTCCTTCACGCGACGAAGACAACGACACGTGGAAGAGGAAGAATACCGGAGGCCGAGGCGGCGGCGGCGATGGCAGGCGGTGGCGGCACGGCGGCAGCGACACGGTGGCGGTGGCTTGGGTCAGGGCTTGTTGTGGACTGGTATGTCTTTACACTTCCCCTCTCCTCTCAATATATATGTGGATTCCCTCCTCCATAGAGGAGAGTAGGACTAGGATTCGTATCCTACAAGGACTACTCCTTTTTATTTCTTCCACCAATTTGAGAGAGAGAAGGAGACAGGAAGTTCGTATCCAATACGTAATCCGTATCCAATACAGAGTCCTCTTTTCTCACCACCTCAAACCAACTAGGGGCAAGCTTGAGACCTGGGAGGACTCCTCCTACACTGCCTCACCCCGCCCCTCCTCCTCCACCCATCGGCCCTAGGGGAAGCCCTGGACGAATCGGCCAGGGTTCCCTCCCCCACCACCCATGCATGCGCGTGTGGGCCCAGTGGGCTCATGCTTCCCTTCGGACCATGGGACCCACTGGGCTATTAATAAATAATAATTTCTTCCTTATTATTAATATAAATATTCATTCTAAACCTTTTCGAATTAACTTCTGGACACCTTCGAATTAATTTGAAACCTTCCTAAAATATTTCCAGCGTCCTCTTTCAATATCCGGAACTATTCTGTCCACTCATGGTGATATCCCAGACACCTCTGGAATATTCCGAGACACTCCGAAACATCCTTTAAAAATAACTTTATCCAACTACCTCATTCGAACTCACATTCTAAAATGTTGAAAACGTCTTAAGTGTGTGACCCGGTAGGTACGGATATTTGCGGACAAGGCTGGAACTCATTCCGTAACAATGATTAGTATCAGTGTCTTGATACAAGTAGCAACCCGCGCAAATAACACGAAGTCCTTTATCATGTGAACCATAGTATTGAGTTCGATACATGTCATATTGATTCATCGATACTTTACATTGCCCGAGATGAAACACTAGGTTATTCTCGTTTCCTGGCATGTACCCTTTACTCATCCCGTACTATGGATGTTCCTGTGTTCAACAACTTGATCACGTGTCCAGCCAGACGATGATGAACATCATAGTACATAAGCAGGCCAAGAGTGTATCTCTCCATCATCAAGAGTATTAATTCCCACAAGCACACCATGTGAATGATTGGCGAACCATCTGGTTGATGGCAACAAACGTGGCCACCTTTCGTTGGGACACCAAATGCAGAGTGTTGTAGCAAGCTTATTTTTCCCACAAGGGTGACTCGAGGGTTTATATCAAACTCTTGGTGATTTGGTTAAGGAAGTATGTTTGTCTTCTCCTTTTCAAGCAACCTATAAAGTAAAATAATTTGTCTTGTGTCCCCAACTCCACCAAGTGGTTGTCAAGCACAAGGTTTCGTATTAGTAATATGAAATAAAATATAAAGTAAATTGGAACAAATAAAGTAAAGTAATTCAAACTAGATGATATGGAAGATAGTAGAGTTGTTTTTTGGGTTTTTATAAGTGATTGCGAGTAAGGAAAGTATTTTGTATTTTCGAAATAATAAATTGAAGAAAATATAGAAGGTAGTAGATGCAATGGAAAGGTGTTTCTTATGATTAAAATTGGACCAGGGTTCATGGGTTCACTTTTCTACTCTCTTTTTAAGTTGTAGTGATCACAAAACAATTTATCAATGATAATTATTCATGGAACTAGTCCCAGGGTTCATGGGTTCATGGGTTCATGTGTTTGATAAGCATTCATATGGGAATCACGTTCTAATATAGAGATGAAACACATCTCTCTTATACTCCTCAAGAAAGGGAAACTCCATGCAATCTTGAATTAAGAACAAATCAGAGTATAGCTTTAAGTAATATAATATGATGTTTGAAATAGAAATATGCTATCTTGATCTAACAAGATTATCACACTATCACATGATAACTATAGCACATGATTTCACTTTATCCCTAGTGAGGCAGCAAAAGAAAGGTAAATAACAAAGTAGATCTTAAATATTGTTTGTCATAATTCAATCACTACCACCATGCTACTCCATATAATACACACTTCTTCCAATACAATTTTTTGCATACAAGTTGGATCAAAACAAGCAATTAACAACGGGATACATGATATGCATCTACCAATACATCTTACATAAAATAGATTCCAATCTTAAATATCAAATCATAAGATCCACCACATAGGAATTACATATATGAGCATAATCATATTGGGCAGCTCATATGGTACTAGATCAATGAAGAACAAGAGAGAAATAGATCAAGATACTAACACAAACCCATAGACCGGAGGTGTACTAGTCCCTCTTCATCATGGTGATGATGCCGGAGATGTTGGAGAGGGTGGAGATCTCCCCGGAGGTGGCTCCGGCGGAGTTTCCCCCTCCAATCTTCACTGGATATATCTCTGTTTGGTGGCATTTTTGTTTCTGGTGTTCTCCGTCTCGAGGACTTCCTAGGGGATCCTTATATAGGTATTTTTTTAGGTCAAGAGAACTCTGTGGGTGAAAGAATCAAGGCGATCGGATGGCCGAGGAGGAAAATAGCATAGGTGGCGCGCCCACCTGGGTTGGGCGCACCACACAGGCTATTTTGGGCCTCCTGGCCCTAGAGGCGAGGTTCTTGTACTCCAGATGCTTCTCGTGGATAAATATTAATATTTCCAAAAGTTCAGGTCCATTTGACTTCGTATGGGTCATAAAACATCAAAAACATTGAAACCAGAGTTTTTGCCTTGCCAGGTTATAGCCAAAATAAATGGGATCATTGGTAAATCCCCAAAAATTAATGTAAAACATGGATATAACATTATATATGATGCAAATATATGGGTAAACATATTAACAAACTACAAAGTTCATGTATGCATTTTACATGCATCACCGGTTCGAAAAAGCATCAACTTTATATTACTCCGTTAAGAGCAATGTTTGGAGAATCTTGCCACGTCCATATTATATCCGAGTTCATAAGTGTCTCGTGGTCAGACGATTTCTAGTAAAGACAATACAATGTCTTATGAAATTAAACCGATAACAATATTGACGATGCGTTTCACGATATCTCATGTTTGGGTCTATCCATCGTCGTTGTTCTCCAACAACTCAGATCATATATGTCACCGGAAATACCACAATCATATTGTCACATTTACCATAGTTAGGAAACCGAAACCATCGTTGGCATACATATTAGTCTTAGAGGCATGACTAGGGGTATCTTTGTATGGTGTTTATCATCCCACAAATGTATTAGAGTTTTCCTCCAAATATACATTATTCGGAACTAATACAATTATAGCATACAACGATAAAATTAATTATGAAACATAAATATGAATAATAATACATTTATTATTGCCTCTAGGGCATATTTCCATCACTACATTTGACATGGCAACCAACATTGTCAAAATCAAAGGGAATTGTCAAATCCTTGTCATCCTCGATGATATTTTTGTGTAGAATCACACATGTCATTATGATATTGGTGAGGGATTTCTTATCTCAAAAACAAGCAAGACCTCGAACAATAGCAAACCGGGCTTTCAAAAAAAGAAGCTCTCTCAGTGTCCTTTCTGCATGCTTATTGACATTGGGCTAAATAAGATTGCTTTTTACCTTGAGAACTTGTTATGGTCTTCACAAAATTTTGACCATGAATAATAGAAGTCATCATCTATATAGTACCCCATGTTATATGCATGTTCATTGACCATGTAGTTGCAAGATGGAGCATCTCCACTTGCAAGCCTTGCAAATATATGAGATCTCTACAAAACATTGATACTTTGAGAGAACCCAAAGAAACCATGAAAAATCTACATGACACTATTGATTCAAACACAATAGTGGATCATGATGATGATCACTACACTTCCCATTTCATGTCGGCTATTCTTACACCTCCAATGCATCCAAGCATACCTGACCATCTCCTTGCTTCATTCATCGTTGGGCTCTTGGAGATACTTAGGACCAAAGACCTTGATCACTATCTTTGCAAACCTCATCTAACACTGAGCGCAGTATATCCACCAATGCGAATATACTCGTCGATGTAATGGGCTAAAATGCCATATCCAATAACTCGCATTGTCGCCGATATCTTTTGGTGTGAACTAAGTCCAACAAAGATGAAGGGATTCCTCCAATGAGTGAAAAAATAGTAGTTGCCCACGCATGCTTCGACAATGTGCACAAATAGATCTCTTATCATTCGATGACCTATACAAAAGAAATGAGCAAGGTAGGTGCCAAACTCGTGAAATGGTCCTTTATGAGTATTTCATGGATGAGAGCTCGTTGTGAGGGTGTAAAGATGACTGCTTACGAATCCCTTCCCCTTTCTCTTCTTCTCCCCGTCCTAGGTATTCTCCACGGTGAGCATGATAACAATGTCCTCGTATGGTCGTCGTGAATCAAACCATCTATGTTTGAATCTTACGAGGATGATGACTCCTCAAACTGCAGTGTATACCATGTCACAACATCTAAATCGTGACCCTTTTTTTTGTCTAAACCATAAAAATATTATTTTGAGTTGAACGTATTTACGGTATTGGCAAGAGATGCTCAAAGAATGTGTGACTAGCACAAATGTATGATTGATAAATAAGATTTCCTCAGAATCAATGATAATATTTATTTCTCTCATGCAGGTTATCTACTAATGCATCAGTTTGCTCCGTTCATGGTCATCTCTACAGCATGCGAAGAATCAAGACATGTTTAGAGAGATGTCTCTACACGGTGATGATATTTTTATCCAACATGATTGACAACGTGATCTACGTATTGCTCCTCCATCACCATAGATGATCTATAGTTTCTTGCCCTTTTGCTGAACTTGTTGCGGTACAGATATAGGTGTAGTGCTTAAACATTTTAAGGCATGTTTGGTTTGTTGCGGTACGGATAGAATCCTTTAAAATTCATGTGCTCACCATAGGAATTTTTCCTATGGGCTTCTCTGTTGGAGATATGCCCAAGAGGCAATAAAAAAGTGGTTATTATCATATCTTCACACTTATGATAAATGTTTACATACCATGCTATAATTGTATTAACCGGAAACATTAATACTTGTGTGATTTGTAAACTAAAATAAGAGTCCCTAGTAAAGCCTCTTGTTAAACTAGCTTGTTGGTTAATATATGATCATGGTTTCCTGATCATGAACATAGAGATGTTATTAACAACAGGGTCATATCATTAGGAGAATGATGTGATGGACATACACCTATAGATAAGCGTAGCATAAAGATCAAGTCATTTCATTAATTCAATTGCTATATGCTTTCTGATACATAGTAACCTAATTCCTTCGACCATGAGATCATGCATATCACCTTTACCGGATGGATGCTTTGATGTCATCAAACACCACACCGTAACAGGGTGGCTATAAAGGTGGCATTGAGTGTTCAGAAAGTATTGGTTGAAACACATGGATCAAGAGTGGGATTTGTCCATCCATATGACGGATAGATATACTCTGGGCCCTCTCGGTGAAATGTCATCCAATTAGCTTGCAAGCATGTGACTGGATCACAAGGATCACATATCAGGAACGAGAAAAGAGTACTTATCGATGAACGAGGTTGAACTAGGTATGCAGAAATACCGACGATCATAACCTCGGATAAGTAAACTATCGTGAGACAAAGGGAAATTGGTATCTTATGTAAGTGGTTCATTCGATCGCAAAGTAATCGTAGAAGTATGTGGGAGCCATATGAATTTCCAGATTCCTCTATTGGTTATTGATCGGAGAAGTGTCTCGATCATGTCCGCATAATTCACGAACCGCAGGGAGACACACTTAAGGATTCGACGTTGTTTGAGTAGTTATGGAATGATGAGAAAGAGACCGAATGTTGTTCGGAGTCTCGGATGGGATCCGGGATATCACGAGGAGATCCGGAATGGTCCGGAGAATAAGATCCATATAAGGAAAGTCCCGTTTCGGAGTTGGGGAATGATTCCGGTGTTTTCATCGGGAACATTCTAGAAGGTTCCGGAATGTCCGGCACTCCGGGGGGGGAGTGAAAGAACATTTCTTAATCCCTAGTGTTTTGTGTGTTAGATAACAATACCAAGGATCATTTAATGTGTGTTGAAGTGTTGCAGCTCAGAAATCTACCTTTGGGGGCGGATAATCCGGCCCCACCAGGGGCGGATAATCCGCCCCTCCCTCTGCCTGCGCATAAGCCCGGAAGGCGGAACATTGGCGGACTTTCGGCCAGGGATATTCCGCCTCGGGCGGATAATCCGCCTCGCCAAGGCAAGCCCAGAGGGGGCGGTTTGGCGGACTTTCTGGCCACGGGATAATCCGCCCAGGGCGGATAATCCGCCCCCAAGATCTTCCAAGCTTCACCAAGGCGAAGCCCCAGAGAGGGGGCGGAGTTTCCCCCGGAGATTCCGCCCTTGGGGCGGAGTTTTCCTTGGGGGCGGATAATCCGCCCCAAGTGGGGGGCGGATAATCCGCCCCCAAAGTTGTGCAACGTCTATCCGGGAGGGGTATTTAAGCCAGCAATCCCCTCCGCCGAACTCCTTGATTCATCTCGAAAAGAACAGATCAGATCTCAAAAGTTCATACAAGAGTGCTCCACCTAGATCCATCCAAAGGCCCCATCCTTTGGGAATCGAAGGAGGAGAACTCAACCTTCATCATCGGCAATCAGCGCTTCATCTCCTCTCCATTCATTTGGAGAACCTCCGATCTAGTATTTCTTGCAAAGATCTAGATCCTTGTTTTGTTTATA
The DNA here is from genome assembly GCA_030063025.1 of Avena longiglumis. Taxonomy (NCBI): domain Eukaryota; kingdom Viridiplantae; phylum Streptophyta; class Magnoliopsida; order Poales; family Poaceae; genus Avena; species Avena longiglumis. Next base: position 551,515,534 of record CP125973.1, on the reverse strand, counting down.
TTGATAAACCTTGTTTTTGTGACAGCTTGTTGTCATCCAGGAGCCCCCAATTCGGTTGTGGGTGTGTGCCCGATAGTGTTGTAAAAGGCACCGCCTCGAAGGTATCCAATAGTGGAGAAGGTGGATCGGGCCTCTCGTGGCGAGATCCATCGGAGAATAGGGTGAGGCCTATTGTGGCGTGGTGGTCTTAGAACCGCCCACCCTCCAACGCAGATGTACTTCCCTTAACAAGGAAGGAACTGGTAAAACAAATCCTGTGTCTCCGCGTGCTCCACTACGGTTTCCTCGCTCCTCTTTACGTGCTTAGTAGTTAGGGTTACATATAGGAAATTCTAGTTGCATATCTAGAGAATTTACTTTGTGTCAAGCCTAAAATTGAAAAAGTATATTAAAATTGGTTAGCACCTATTCACCCCCTCTAGGTGCCCATACGATCCATTTCAATTGGTATCGAGCCTCGGCTCTTATTTCGGCTTAACACCTAAGAGAAGTATGGGTTCCAAGGAGATGTGAGTGATGCTCTGAGGTAGTCACCATGAGCGATCTCAAGGCGTTGGAAACAACCTTGGTGAGTTCTATGGAGGCTAAGATGGAAGAGATCGTCAATTGATAATGCGTCTCTCCACATCCGCACATCACCTCCATCTAACTCGAGGATACCACTCCAATCCAAGGAAGCAGGTAAAACTGTTTCCAAAGATAACAGTGGTAGGTGATGATACAAGTAAGAGCTCCTCCTCGAAAAGGATAGCGGTAAGGATGGATACAATGAGGTTTCTCATGTGTATTCCCCGATCCGCCTATTCCTCACCCACATATACATAATAGGGTGATCCACCCAAACTTCTACTTTCTCTCAATGGCAATTTTGATGAAATCTCATGTGTGCGTTCCTCCATAGAGTTGTGGAAGATCATCGAAAATGGTCTTCACGTTGGAAATCCTAACAATCTCACAAGGAGAGAAGTGGTCGATAGCCAACTCAATGCTACGGCCCTACACATGATCTGACTTGGTGTGGGAGATAAAGACATGCCACACATTCAGCATCTTAGCACACTAAAGAAGCTTGGGATGCTCTCACCGAGCTCTTCATCGGAAATGAAAGTATGAGAAGGAATAGATATGATGCCTTGAGCAATGAAGCTGAAGGATTTTATATGCGGATGGAGAAGACCACGAGGACATGTATAGGAGTCTCAAGGCAATAGCTACTACCTTGAAACCACTGCGACTTATGTTGATGATGCTTGGATCAAGCGCAAGTATGTCGTGCTCTTATGCCATTTGAGCCCACTGATTTGAAAAGTCTCCAAGGTAGGCATAATTATCACCTCATGTCATCCAATGAGGTAATGCAAGAAATGGCCGCATTCAAAGTGGCTGCCAAGAATGCCGAAGATGCTCGTGCTCGAGCTATGGGGATGCAAAAGGGGGTAAACATGGCTTTGAAGACTAGTGTGGTTGATCATGATGAATATGCGGTAGAAGGCATGGACTGTCCCGAAGATATAAAAAGGATCCACGGACAATACTTAGCTCTTTATGCAAGAAACTTTTGGAAAGATCCAGCCAAGGCTAAAGCTGAACTAGATCGCAAAAGTGGAGCCTATGGAAGAAAAGAAAATGGTCCCAAGCTGAGAACTTGCTTTAATTGTGGTGACCGGTTGCACTTAAAGCTGAGTGTCCATATCAAAGTAGAGAGGATAATGGAGGAAGACTCATTTTCAAGGACAAATCAAAAGCTCCACGTAAGAAACAGTTTGTAAAGAAAATGCTCCTTTCAAGAAGCAACCAAAGATTGTTCTAGTAGCTCAAGAATAATATTCATCGGGGAGTGAAGATGAGGACGAGGACGATAGCTCTCAAGAGGTGGCTGCTATAGCCACCACATCTACATCAACATCACTCTTCGACTCTCCAAACGAAAACATCATCAACAAGAATCCTACTTGTCTCATGGCAAGAAGCTCAGGTAACTTCTTCTAACTCTTCCTTTCCCAAGGCTATGATAGACATGGATGATCCTGCTAGTCTTAAGGTTAAAGAAGAGATTATTGCCTTGGATTATTTCTATACTAACTTGCAAGGTGAGCACAAAGTTCGTTTTGAGGCTCTTATGGACCGATTGGCCCAAAACGAAGCTCTCCTCAAGAAAAGGGCAGAATTGAAAGGGAGGATGCAATGGAAATTGCATCCCTAAAAATGCTCTTGAAGAAGAAGAAGAAGCTCGGGTCTCTCTTGAAGAGAGGCTTGAGTCTATGGAAGAGTCACATGAAGAAATTGTGACTAAACTCGTTAAGGAACGTGACAATGCGGTCACCAAGGCAAAGAAGTTAAAGAAGGAAAGGATTGACTTTGGGGCTGCTCATGATAGACTCTCCGAGGAATTGGAGAAACTTGACAATGCGCACAAGGCGTTGAAAAGCGAGTTCTCTATCCTCAATGAGTCACATGATCGACTTCAAAGTCGATTAATATATATGATACTCCTATCTCGTCCAACTCAACATATAGTAACAAGAAAAATGCTAATGTGGAAAAAGGGGTGATCAAGGACATCACTACAAAGGACAAAGGTGTGCTTGATGAAGTCCTTGACAAGCAAAGGTCAAATCATGGTAGAGAGGGACTTGGATATGTCACCAAGTCCAAGAAGAAGAAAACCAAGAAGAACAAGACCAAGAATGTGCAATTAAAGACAAGCACGGCTGAGAAGGTTGTCACAAAAGACAAGACTAATAATATTGGTTTTGCAGGTTCTCACAATCCGAATTATGAACTCTTTTGTGATGATTATGGCGATGTTTATGCTTATTATGTTGGTCCTTTTGATGAATTTATTGCTTGGTATATTTGGGTCCCAAAGACCCTTGTTACTAACATGAAAGGACCCATTGAAAATGGGTACCTAAAACCAAGAAGTAATTTTCTTGCAGGGCTATGCTTCCGGTGGGTCGAAATGGGTTTGGATAGTGGTGCACTAGTCATATGACCAAGCAAGGAGATCATCACGGAGATGCGTCCAAATCTTGATAATATCACGGTCTCCTATGGTGATAAGTCTAAATCTCGGTATTGGGTCTTGGCAAGGTTGTTGCCCACGATATCTCTCGTGGACGTCATGCTTGTTGAGACCCTTGGCTATAATCTTCTTTACTCGTGCCCTTGGCAAGATGGGTTTTGTTGTTTTTATCGATGATGATTTGGTGGTACTCTTATGGAGCAAGTCTCTAAAGGTCGTTGGATACGAAAATGACCGTATGTGGTGGACTTCTCGGGAAAACCACTTGGTCCGATGTGTCTATTCGAAAGGCCGACGTGGGCTGGCTATGGCATCGCCGTTTAGCCCATGTCAACATGAGAACTTTGCAAAGTCTCAAAGGGTGGCCACATTCTTGGACTAAAAGACAATGTCTCTTTGCCAAAAATCGTGTTTGAGGCTGTGTTGAAGGAAAATGCATGATTCTCCCACAAGAGGAAGACTATTGTGTCATCGAAGAGGATCTTGGAATTACTCCATGTGGATTTATTTGGACCTCCTTCTCATGCAAGTCTTGGTGGGAAGAAATATTGCTTGGTCATCGTCGATGATTACTCAAGATATACATGGGTATATTTCTTCAAGCTGAAAAGTGAGACTCAACAAACTGTCATCGACTTTGCCAATGAAGTTCAACGTCAACACAATGTTCCCATCTTGGCAATTAGAAGTGACAACGGCACATAATTCAAGAACTACACTTTAAACGAGTTTCTTAGCGAAGAGGGGATTAGACACCAATATTCCGCTGCGTACACCCCTCAACAAAATGGTGTAGCCGAGAGGAAGAACCGGACTTTGATGGATATGGCAAGATCTATGCTAGCTGAATTTAAGTCTCCTTATAATTTTTGGGCTGAAGCCATATCCACCGCTTGTGACTCATCAAACCGGCTTTACCTTGGAAGATCTTGGACAAGACCCCATATGAAATACTTACATCGGCAACAAACCCAACATCTCATACTTGTGGTATTCGTGTAAGTGTTTCTGTCTTATTAAAGGTGTCCGTTTGTAAAAATTTGAATCCAAGGCTTTAGAGGGTATATTTGTTGGTTACGGTGCCGAATCCCACACTTATAGAGTCTACAACAAGCTCACGGGATTGTTGTAGAATCTTGTAGTGTGGAGTTCGATGAAATAACGGCTCCTTTGTAGGGCAAGTTGATGTTTGTGATGCGGATGTTGAAATACCCCAAGATGCCATAAGAAGAATGGGCGTGGGATTTTTCCGCCCATTGAGGAACCCCTTGTGGCGGATCGGGAAGGACAATGATGCACTCAAGTGGAGCCCTCATCTTCACAAGATCAACAAGCTCCTCTTGTGGAGAAAATCCTGCACCAACACCACATCTGAAGACCATCATCCCTGGACAAGCTGGTAGTCCCAGGCCGGACTATCCGCCCCTGGCACTCCAACTTGTTCCAGAGGATCCGAAGGAGAAGTCAACAACTTTGAAGCTCCCAGGCCGGATTCTCCGGCCCCCGAGGGCGGATTATCCGCCTGGGTCTCCAAATCCAGGCTTTCTCGGGAAGATGGTTACGGTACTTCATCACCAGTCGGATAGTCCGCCCTCCAAGGGCGGATTATCCGCTCAAGAAAATGTTCAGAACAATCTTACACTGTACCGTGACCAAGATCAAGGACAAGGCAGTAATCAAGACAAGGATACAACAATTGAATCCACTCCTTCAAGAAACAATAAGGATATTGAGGCTCGTCGCAAGGCTCGTGCTGATCGCAACCTTGAACTAAGAGGCCACACTCTTGACAAGGTCGTTGGTGATCTACGACGAAGGGTATCCACTCGAAGAGAGCTTGCTAGCTTCTGTGATCATCAAGCTCACATTTCCATGGTTGAACCAAAGAAGGTTTTTGATGCTCTTGAAGACCCCGATTGGGTTGTTGCAATGCATGAATAATTAAACAACTTCGAACGCAACAAAGTGTGGAAGCTCGTAGAAAAGCCAAAGGATTGCCGCAATGTTATCGGCACCAAGTGGATCTTCAAGAATAAACAGGATGAAAATGGCATTGTTGTGAGGAATAAAGCACGACTCGTGGCTCAAGGATTCTCTCAAGTAGAAGGGATTGATTTTGGCGAGACATATGCTCCTGTGGCTCCTTGAGTCCATCCGTATCCTTCTTGCATATGCAGCTCATCATAATTTTAAATTACAACAAATGGATGTTAAGAGCGCTTTTAATGGTCCTCTACATGAGTTAGTATCGTCAAGCAGCCCCGGGGTTTGAGGACCCCAAATTTCGAACCATGTCTACAAACTCGATAAGGCGCCTATGGCCTTAAACAAGCCCCACGTGGTATGAGCACCTTAAAGAGCTTTTGCTAGACCGTGGATTCGAAGTTGGGCAAATCGATCCCACTCTTTTTACTAAGAAGGTCAATGGGGAGCTTTTTGTATGCCAACTCTATGTAGATGACATTATTTTTGGCTCTACTAACCAAGCTTTTAACGATGAATTTTCAAAGCTTATGACTGACAGGTTTGAGATGTCCATGATGGGTGAGCTCAGGTTCTTTCTTGGATTTGAAATCAAACATCTTAGAGAGGGAACCTTTATTAATCAAGCTAAATACATCCAAGACATGCTCAAAAGGTTCAAGATGACGGATCTCAATGGCGTTGCCACCCCAATGCAAACAAAGTGTCATCTTGAGCTCGATCCCAAGGGTAAAGATGTGGATCAAAAGGTATACCGATCAATGATCGGCTCTCTCCTTTACCTCTGCGCATCTAGGCCCGATATCGTGTTAAGTGTAGGAGTGTGTGCAAGGTACCAAGCCGCTCCTAAAGACAGCCCCTTAGTGGCGGTCAAGCGAATCTTCCGATATTTGGTTCATTCCCCAAATTTTGGGTTATGGTATCCCAAGGGTTCAAGTTTCTCTCTGTGTGGTTACACCGTTTCAGATTGGGCTGGTGACAAAGATGATAGGAAATCAACCTCTGGTGCATGCCAATTCTTGGGCAGGTCTCTAGTGTGTTGGTCATCAAAGAAACAGAATTGTATTTCACTCTCAACCACCGAAGTTGAATATGTTGCTGCTGCAAGTGCTTGTACTCAATTGTTATGGATGACGCAAACTTTAAAGTAATATGGTGTCAATTGTGACAAAGTGCCTCTTTTATGCGACAATGAAAGTGCTATCAAAATTGCTTACAATCACGCAAAGATACAAGAACAAAACATATAGAGATTTGCAACCACTTTATTCGGGATCATGTTGCTCGTGGAGATATTGCTCATCATTTGTGAGCACGAAGAACCAACTTGCGATATTTTCACGAAGCCCCTCGATGAAGCAAGATTTTGTTATTTGCGGAATGAGCTAAATATCGTAGATTCAAGGAGCTTGGCTTGACTATTCTTGCACACTCACTTGCTCTTATTCATGTATTTGGCTTAGATGTGGGCATAAACATAGGGGGAGTGTGGTCCTAATTGATTGGGCCAACCCTCCCCATCATGCCGAAGCAAGTAAAATCATTTCCTTAATATCATTTTGTGATATGTGGGTCATCGATGAGCATTGGTTTTGAACTCAAGATACATCTTCGGTGTCATGCCATGCGCTCCAACATGGTGGCTTGACCACCCTCTTCCTCGAGAAGAGTTGGTTTTTCATGGGTCTCGTTGGTTTTTCTTGTCTACCTTTTGTTCTTATGGAAAACACACTCAAATTTGGCTTTTGATTGATTTGATTCTTGCAAATTTGGGTGTGTAGTACCATCTCAGTTTGATTCTCTCATCCCAAGCCTTTCCTCCTCTTTCCTCTGACGAGGATGAGGCGGCGTGATCTCCAGGGACGTTAGCATCGCTCTTCTTCCTTTTTGGCGTTTCGATGCCAAAGGGGGAGAAGTAGTTCTATTAGGTCTCGTGGATTTGCAAGGGTCGGGCACAAGCTTTTCGTTTTTTAGTCGTTTTTCATTTGCTTGCTTGTGCCTTTTCTAGCGTGAACGTGTTTGCTATTTGTGATTGTTTGTGTAAGACTATGTCGTACTCCACTGTTTGGTACTATGTTTGGTATTCATGGATTTCTGGATTTATCTATCATGGACCCCATGGAATTCTGGAATTATGGAGCATATTTGATGACATATGGATTCATGGGATTATCTATGTATGCCTTGGCTATATATTCCGGTGGTATGACTTTTCTCTCCAAACCTTAAAAAGTAAGTGTTCTACCTAGTGTGTGTATTTGTATTCAAATGCAAATCTTAAATATGCACACATCTAGGGGGAGCGCCTTTCATTATCTAAGGTGGCACTTGCCGGTCTCTTTGCAAATCCTAGTATTGTCATCTAACACCAAAAAGGGGGAGATTGAAAGAACATTTCTTAATCCCTAGTGTTTTGTGTGTTAGATAACAATACCAAGGATCATTTAATGTGTGTTGAAGTGTTGCACTCAATCTACCTTTGGGGCGGATAATCCGCCCCACCAGGCGGATAATCCGCCTCCTCCGCCTAAGCATGCAAGCCCGGAAGGGGCGGAACATTGGCCGGACTTTCCGGCTAGGCCGGATATTCCGCCCCTCAGGGGGGCAGATAATCCGCCCCTCGCTAAGGCGCAAGCCCGGAGAGGCGGAGTTTTGGCGGACTTTCCACGCCGGATAATCCGCCTCAGAGGGATAATCCGCCCCCAAGATCTTCTCAAGCTTCACCAAGGCGCAAGCCCGAGAGGCGGAGTTTCCCGAGATTCCGCCTTGGGCGGAGTTTTCCTTGAGGCGGATAATCCGCCCCAAAGTTGTCTGTAACCCAGATCTGGGAGGGTATTTAAGCCAGCAATCCCTCCCTGCGAACTCCTTGATTCATCTCGAAAAGAACAGATCGGATCTCAAAAGTTCACAAGAGTGCTCCACCTAGATCCATCCAAAGGCCCCATCCTTTGGGAATCAAGGAGGAGAACTCAACCTTCATCATCAGCAATCAAGCGCTTCATCTCCTCTCCATTCATTTGGAGAACCTCCGATCTAGTATTTCTTGCAAAGATCTAGATCCTTGTTTTTGTTTATATTGATAAACCTTGTTTTTGTGACAGCTTGTTGTCATCCCGGGAGCCCCCAATTCGGTTGTGGGTGTGTGCCCCGATAGTGTTGTAAAAGGCACCGGTTCCCGCCTCGAAGGGATCCAATAGTGGAGAAGGTGGATCAGGCCTCTCGTGGCGAGATCCATCGGAGAATAGGGTGAGGCCTATTGTGGCGTGGTGGTCTTAGAACCGCCCACCCCTCCAACGCAGATGTACTTCCCTTAACAAGGAAGGAACTGCGGTAAAACAAATCCCTGTGTCTCCGCGTGCTCCACTACGGTTTCCTCGCTCCTCTTTTACGTGCTTAGTAGTTAGGGTTACATATAGGGAAATTCTCGTAGTTGCATATCTAGAGAATTTACTTTGTGTCAAGCCTAAAATTGAAACAGTATATTAAAATTGGTTAGCACCTATTCACCCCCCCCCCCCTCTAGGTGCCCATACGATCCATTTCAGGGAGGGGTACATGAATGTGTTATATCAAGTTGGTATGATTGCATCATGTACTAAGTGTCATCGCTATACCAAATAGAGGGTTTAATCAAATCCTAGTTTGAAAAGTCAAACGGCTAGTTTGAAAAGTCAAACGGCTAGTTTTGGTAAAGAGGAGAAGCAGGTTTGATTGAAACCGAGTTGGGGAGGAGTTCCTCCTCCAGCCGTGCCCACCTCCAGCCGAGTTGGGAGAGGACTCCCTCCTGGCCGCACCTCCCACCTATAAAGGGAGGGCTGCCCTCCTAGTACACACAAGTTCCTATCCTCTAAATCTAAACCCTAGCCACCTCCGGTTTAGAGCCGTTTTGGTTTAGAGCTTCTAATTGCCCTAGCCTTCGGTTTAGAGCCTTCTAATTGGTGTGTCTAAACCCTAGACCGCTAAAGCTCTCTCATACTCCACCATACTACTTTGCTTAAGGCGGCTCTGAGATCTCCTCTACTTAGGTACCACGCCAGGTCTTCTTAGGAATCGCGAGAGAGTGCTACAACCTCCATTTTCTTTGGAACAAGGAGAGGAAGGTCTTTGTCGAGTACCGAATGTGTGACCGACTGCGGGAGCGCTGCCGGAATGTGGCGCCGGAAGGATCGTCTGCGCGATCTTGAGATCGGAAAGAGTACGACTACATCATCCACGAGAATCTGCTCTCGTTAACCGCTTTAGAATCTTCGAGGGTAAGTTCCTCTATCGACTCGTTGCTACAATCTAGTAGATAGATCTTGGCTTGTTTGTTTGTGTGCGATAGAAAATTTTTGTTTTCCATGCTACGAACCCTCACAAGTGTCGAGCCGTGTCTATATGTAGATATGTTGCACGAGTAGAACACAATGGTCATTGTGGGCGTTGATGCTTTTATTGTCGATTGCTTCTTGTGTACTTTGCATCTTGCGGTATGTTGGGATGAAGCGGCCCGGGCTAACCTTACATGACATCGTTCATGAGACTTGCTCCACGCTCGACATGCAACTTGTATTGCATAAGTGGCTTTGCGGGTGCATGTTTCTCCTAGCATAGTTAAGATCCAAATTACAACGGGTGATTAACAATACTAGTATCAATGTTGTGGTTCATGTTCGTAAGTTAGAACGTCACTTATCGAAAGCCCCAAACCACGTAAAATATGCAAAGAAAGTAGAGGCGTCTAACTTTGTTTTGCGGGGTGTCTGATGATGTGATATGGCCATGATTGTGATTATATATGATGTATGCAATGTTCCTTATTGTAAGTCGGCAACCGGCAGGAGCCATATGGTTGTCTTTAATTTCTGTTAAGACCCGCGTGTCTATTCAAAGTAGTTGTAATAGTTGAAGCCGGTGGAAGACAACCATGGATCAGCGTCATTGACCTTGATGCAATGCCGGTGATGATGAAGATCATGTTCGTGCTTGAAGATGGAGATCGGAAGCACAAAGAAGAAAGGCCATATCATATCACATATTATGAATTACATGTGATGTTAATCCTTTATGCATCTTGTATTGCTTATTACACGACGGTAGCATTATAAGATGATCCCTCAAGCACACAATTTCAAGTTCTTAAGTGTTCACCCTTAGTATGCACCATTGCTAAAGCTTGTTGTTTCGAAGCACCACGTGATGATCGGGTGTGTTAGATTCCGCAAGTGTATACAACGTAAGCAAGCCAGATTTGCTTATGCGGAAGCTAAGGTTTGATCTTGACGAGCCTAGCATGTACAGACATGGTCTCAGGAACACGGATCACCGAAAGGTAAAGCATGAATCATATAGTAGATATGATGAACATGTTGCTTGTTCGCCTTTGAAGCTATATCAACTCTCGTGATGATCGGTTTTAATATGGTGGATTTGGTTCGTGTGATCACTAAAACAATGTGAGGGATATTGTTTTGAGTGGGAGTTCACCTAGATTAATTTAATTATTAATTAGAACTGAATTTATCATAAATTAAATCAAAGTGAATTTGCATAGTTGTTGTAGTCATTGGCATCCGTTTACCACCTTGCGCTTAGTTTTAATTGAGATGATAGAACTATAGAATTCTGGTTAGTTACTTTACGAACTGGTATCGTATTGTTTTGAAGTGTTAATCTAAAGTTTAAAAGTCCTATTGCAAACTTTCAGTAAGTTCCGGTTACTCCATGAAGTTTAATAATTAGTATTAAATCAAGAGTAACAATTCCAAGTGTTAGTGTATGAGTATCATGTTTGTCTCCATAAGTCTTGATATTCAAAGGATTGTCTTAATATCAAGGTTATCTAGGATCTGAAAGAGTTGTTTCAGAAACCATGATGTGTGGAAGATATTGTGATATCTGAAACAAAGTTTTGGTTGCAACATGATAGAGTATAATATGGCAAAGTTCATGTTCTCATATTTTGATGAGAATTTGCAAAGGGTTGTAGACACTTGTTGTCCTAATCCTCCAAAAGGTTTTGGATAGCAACATTATACTCGTAATTCATCGTTATAAGCTAAAGGTAGCTTGATCATGGACGATTCCATGATAAGGATGAATATTTGATGTAGGTAAAATGTTTACTACACCAAGAGATTACTAAATAAAGGAATTTGAAAGAACACCAAACATTTGATGATGGTGATCTACTTCAAAGTGCAAGTCCAAAGATATTGGTATTTAACTATACATGTTTTGGACTATGTGTCATATGTATGACTCCACTATTGATGTTGATAGATTCTTTCAAACAGAAAAGGAAATATTGAAAGAAAATCTCATAAGTATATGGCAGAAAGGAAAAGACTAGAATTTTTCAGCTTAAGTATATAGATGATATACATGTTATGGCTATATTCTTTGCTTATTAAACAATGTGGTTCTCAAGTATTTGATACTGAATTTGTTGGTGTGAATCGTCATACGAAACAACACAATTCATAAACTACAATGGCCTAAGTAACTAGCAAAAGAATATGTGATGATGTTCATCGAGAACAAATAAAGGGTTATTGTGTTGCTCATTAAACATCAAAGCTTGCCTTCAAAGATTTGTTTTATCAGGTATTATGAGAACAAAAGGGTTGTTCAAATAATTGTCGTAATCCATAAAAGATGGATTCACAAATCTCGTTGGAGAAATCACATCCATAAAACTAGTGCTAAAAATGTTGAAAGACAAATTTATTGAAAGATCACTTAGGAAGTGACATCGCCGTTTAAATTATATTGGAAAGAAAACATGAAGAAACTCCATATGGATGGAATTTTAGAGTCTTTTGATTTTTGATCAAATGACGCTTGTGAAACTTTCCTAGAGATAATTAAAACTTCGTTCATAGGCCAAAAGGGAACGAAAGACTAGCTTATTGGAACTTGTACATATTGTTGTACAAAGTCCATTATGTGTAGTCAAGAGCGATGGATTTCAACTTCATTTGCTTTCTCCGAAAATTTCAGTGAATATATGAATATTTACTTAATAAGGATGAAGTATGAAACATTTGAAAAGTTCAAAGACTTTCAAGATGAAGTGCAAAATCATTGTAACAAGAATATAAACAGTTTATGATAAAGATCATAAAGGAAGATATTTGAGTTACAGAGTTTAGCATAATACCTAAGATTTAAGGAATCGTTCCGTGGATTTGCATCTCCCGAAACACCATAAGGGTATGGGGCGTTCGAGGTATGTAATTAAACCTTGTTTGACATGGTAAGATCAAAGGTATAATTCATAAAACTGCCATTATATTTTAAAGATTAAAAGCTTTAGAGATTACCGTTTTTCCACTAAAAAGAGCTTCATCATAATCCGTTGAAATGACACCATATAAGGTTATGGTTTGGGATAAAACCCAAGTAGTCCTTTCTTAAAACATTGGTATGCTATGCATAAGAAAGATGTGTGCAACCAAAGTCGGATGAACCTGTCTTTGTATAAATGTTAAAGTGTTCCTCCATAAACACCGGAGACAAAAGTGTTTGTCGCTTAGAACGTCAAGTTTCTTTGAGAAGGAATTTTTCGTGAAAAGTTAAGTGGGAGGACAATAGAACTTTGATAAGGTTAAAAGAATCTTAGCTATAAGGTTAAAAGAATCTTAGCTATATATGCAAAGTTGCGCAGCGCCGAAAAGTGTTCCGGATTTAGCAACAATGCTCATGGCTCGCGTACCTCAAAGGTTGTGGTCGCGGAGATCTAAGTTCCTATTGAAACAAGTAGATCGGATGAACAACCGAATACCAAGATTTGAGAGTTAAATCATTATTTGACAATAATGATCCGACTATATGCAAAGAAGCGATGATGAGCCCTGACTCCGTCAAATGGCTTGAAGCCATAAAATCCGCGATAGTTTCATACACGAGAAATCAAGTTTTGAACTTGAAGGAACCTCGAGAAAGGTGTAAGACCTTACAGTTGTGTTTGGATCTATAAAGAAATAGACATGGATGTTTCACATCTATAATCAACATATTGGGAAAGAGTTCACAACAATGTTCAAAGGTTGACTATGACAAGATTTGATCTTTCATAGTGATATTTAGTCTAGACGGATTAATGTAGCAACCACTACATATAATTTTGTTATATGGTAGTTGAATAAACAAAACAAGTTCTTCTAATAGAATTGTTACCTAGGACATGTGCATAACACGGTCCATAGGGTTTTGTTAATTCATAGGATGCTAAAAGCATATGCAAACTTCAATGGTTGAAGTGAGCATCACAGAGTTGGAATCTTCACTATGATGAAACTGTTAAAGGAGTTTAAAGTTCATTAGAGACAATGAAGATGCTTGCATTTTCAAAAAATTAAGTGGGAGCGCTAAGACATGTTTATAATACATTATGTGGAAGACATATTGTTGATTGGAAAAAATGTATCTTTTATTAACACATATTAAGAATTTCATCCCGATGAAAGACTTAGGCAAAACCCAAATATTTGGCATCAATAGACGCTAATATGGTTGTGCCAGAAGTACATAAACGAGATATTGAATGAGTTCAATATAGAAACTACAAGAAAAGGTTCTTGTCGCACAGAAAGGATTGAAAGAGTTCAATGTTGATGATATATTCAAGTGTATTGACATTTGGTAAAGTGAAACAAATAATCAAGTATAGATTGATACTTGATGTATGAAATCACAAAGAGTATTTATATCAATCATACTGTGATATGTACAAATCCAGATATGTCCTATGCTCTAAATGTTGTGAGCATATACCAGAATGATTCGTAAGATGATCATTGGACAATAGTAAGGATATTCTTATGATCTTTTGGAAGAACTAAGAGTATATTATTTGTAGAAGTGACAAATAGATGGTTAGTTCATTGTAAAAGTACTACATTGATACTAGCTTTGTCACAAAATACAAATTAATTTTATCTCAATCTAAACTAAGGGTGGCACAATATAATGGAAAGTGAGTTCCATAATGGATTTGGATGAGTTCCAAAGTTAAGACATTGTGACAGATACTACAACAAAAGGCTAAGTATATGACCTATTATAGCGAAAAGAGGGCATTTGTGTCAAGTAGTTTGTTATCAAACTAGGTGTAGTTCACAGAGGATAATACTATGAAGATATATTGTGCGACAATATTATCAACATGTTTTAACCCCAAAGAACTAAAGGTCACACGAAAGACCAAATTTATACAAAGCCATCTCATTAGAGAATGAGTGATGCGTGAGACGCAAAGACATGCAATTACACACGGACTGGAAGTATCGATCCGGAGATCATTGACCACTAGCAATCGTGTACATACAATCGGAAAGCCATAGGTGTTATATACACAAAGGTTTGAAACTAGATTATTGACTCTAGTGCAAGTGGGAGACTGTTGGAGATATGCCCAAGAGGCAATAATAAAGTGGTTATTATCATATCTTCACACTTATGATAAATGTTTACATACCATGATATAATTGTATTAACCGGAAACATTAATACTTGTGTGATTTGTAAACTAAAATAAGAGTCCCTAGTAAAGACTCTTGTTAAACTAGCTTGTTGGTTAATATATGATCATGGTTTCCTGATCATGAACATAGAGATGTTATTAACAACAGGGTCATATCATTAGGAGAATGATGTGATGGACATACTCCTATAGATAAGCGTAGCATAAAGATCAAGTCATTTCATTAGTTCAATTGCTATATGCTTTCTGATACATAGTAACCTAATTCCTTCGACCATGAGATCATGCATATCACCTTTACCGGATGGATGCTTTGATGACATCAAACACCACACCGTAACTGGGTGGCTATAAAGGTGGCATTGAGTGTTCGGAAAGTATTGGTTGAAACACATGGATCAAGAGTGGGATTTGTCCATCCATATGACGGATAGATATACTGGGCCCTCTGTGAAATGTCATCCAATTAGCTTGCAAGCATGTGACTAGCTCACAAGGTATCACATATCACGGAGCGAGAAAAGAGTACTTATCGAGAACGAGGTTGAACTAGGTATGCGAGATAAGCGATCATAACCTCGGATAAGTAAACTATCGTGAGACAAAGGGAAATTGGTATCGTATGTAAGTGGTTCATTCGATCGCAAAGTAATCGAGAAGTATGTAGAGCCATATGAATTTCCAGATTCCTCTATTGGTTATTGATCGGAGAAGTGTCTCGATCATGTCCGCATAATTCACGAACCGCAGGGAGACACACTTAAGGATTCGACGTTGTTTGAGTAGTTATGGAATGATGAGAAAGAGACCGAATGTTGTTCGGAGTCTCGGATGGGATCCGGGATATCACGAGGAGATCCGGAATGGTCCGGAGAATAAGATCCATATAAGGAAAGTCCCGTTTCGGAGTTGGGGAATGATTTCGGTGTTTTCATCGGGAACATTCTGGAAGGTTCCGGAATGTCCGGCACTCCGGAGGGGGAGGGGTACATGAATGTGTTATATCAAGTTGGTATGATTGCATCATGTACTAAGTGTCATCGCTGTACCAAATAGAGGGTTTAATCAAATCCTAGTTTGAAAAGTCAAACGGCTAGTTTGAAAAGTCAAACGGCTAGTTTTGGTAAAGAGGAGAAGGAGGTTTGATTGAAACCGAGTTGGGGAGGAGTTCCTCCTCAACCGTGCCCACCTCAAGCCGAGTTGGGAGGACTCCCTCCCGCACCTCCCACCTATAAAGGGAGGGCTGCCCTCCTAGTACACACAAGTTCCTATCCTCTAAATCTAAACCCTAGCCACGACCTCCGGTTTAGAGCCGTTTGGTTTAGAGCTTCTAATTGCCCTAGCCTTGGTTTAGAGCCTTCTAATTGGTGTGTCTAAACCCTAGACCGCTAAAGCTCTCTCATACTCCACCATACTGCCGCTTAAGGCTCATGAGATCTCCCTCTACTTCCTGCACACGCCTTGTCTTCTGCCGAATCGCGAGGAGAGTGCTACAACCTCCGTTTTCTTTGGAACAAGGAGAGGAAGGTCTTCGAAAATCTTAAATGTGTGACCGATCCGGAGCGCCACGAACGTGGCCGGAAGGATCGTCTGCGCGATCTTGAGATCGGAAAGAGTACGACTACATCATCCACGAGAATCTGCTCTCATTAACCGCTTTGGAATCTTTGAGGGTAAGTTCCTCTATCGACTCGTTGCTACAATCTAGTAGATAGATCTTGGCTTGTTTGTTTGCGTGCGATAGAAATTTTTTGTTTTCCATGCTACGAACCCCTACATTCTCTGCATGCAATTTCATAGAAAATTTCCCTTAGGTCCAACCTCATGGAAAATATCTTTTGTCTTAGTGACAACTATGGCATGCACCTATTTCTTCACAGAAATTTCTGCGTTATTCTGTGATGCAACCAAACAACTCCTGATACAGATTCCCGTGTTTGCATTTCCTATAGAATTTCATATGATGTTCCATGTTAATCCTATGCTTTTCATATGTAAAATTAATCCAATGTAGTTTCTCAAACGACCATAACAATGGTTCTTGGGGGGGTTGTTGTGCGCAACCACCAAAGTAATGTTTTGATGTCAGCCTGGGGGACTATCCCTCACTGCCAGTCATCAGCTGAAGGAGGAGAAGCAATTGCTAGGAGGAACTAGACACTTTTTTGATATAATAGAAGCGGGTCGACGTGAGAATTTCGAAAATTCATTCCTGACAGGGATTGAACTCCAGTCGCTGGGTGCGCCAACTACGACCCAACCGCTAGGCTACTGCCCTGTTCTCAAAGTCGGTGATTCTGGATGCGACAATGCAATGGCCGTGCATGAACTTGAGAATAGCGAGAGAAGCAATGATAATTTCAGAAATCAAGACACTTATTGGAACTCTCCCAGGTTTTAAAATCTATAAAGTCAATAGATTAGGTATATAAACACAGTTGCCCATAATCTAGCTGGCCTAGGATATAGAGAGTGAAGTGAGGGTGTTGTACTGAATTCGGTCTTTCCCTGTGTGGTTGAGTTTGATTCAGATGGATCGTAATAATCGTAATTTGTAAGAACTTTTGTTGTGGGCTACATACCAATTTTCAAAAACATAAATAGTCTAGTTTAAACTAAACTTTTCTTTGGTGGTCTTATGCGGGTTGCCCGCTTGCAACCCTACGGTGTCCACCGAGAATCGAGATGAACTGTTTGTACAGCATCTGCCGAGAAAGAAAGACCCGTAACAACATGTCCATCTCGATCATCGATGAGCTCGCTCAACTGAATATTTCCGATCGATGCTTCGTAGCTGCTGCATTGGCATCCTGAAGAGACAGAGAGACAGAGACAAACAGATAGAGAGCATGGCCGGGCGAAGGCTCAAGTGAGCAGGCACACGTGTGGAGGGCGACACGACAAATCTGCTGTCGACGGGCTACAGGACATACTGCACTGTACGACAGCGCCCATGCATCCATCCACCCATCCATCCGGTATAGTGCAGCTACACTACATAGCTACTCAACTTCTATATCTCTCGTCGTTCCTCCTTGTCCCTTTGCATCATGATGATTAGCGAGCGAGCTACCAGGTCTGCGCATGCGTGTCCATGGCGTAATTAGCATTGATGCGGCCATGGCTGTTTAGAGGGGGGGGGAAGGGTCCATGCTGTGGCGGTGCACAGCTCATCCTGACCGTACGTGCGTGCGCACCCTGTGTGGACGCCTAGCGCAACACTGCACATGGCGTGTGGACCTGCGATCGAGCACTAGCTACTTAACCGAGTGACTGAACATCTCACGTACGTACTGCTCAGACCAAACCGCTGTAGGCTTGTTAGAGCTCTTGTTAGCAGGGGTCCATTAATTGCAGGATTGAAATAATTGTGGTGTTAATTAAGCAGCAAGGAGGTCCAGTCCATGCATGATATGGGGATTACTAACATACATTCAAGTGGTGCCGATGAAGATGTACTTGATGGTGCTGGTGCGACTTGATGGCCATCACATGCCTGCTTACATCGTTTAGGTTTGGTGGTCGATCCTTGTACCGCATTTACGATCTTCTTTCCGCTTCTGTTTGTTCGTTCTCTGATACTGTAGTGCGAGTAAGTACGCTTTGTGTGTTCAGAGGGGTTTGAGCCGTGCATGACCATGGTGGTACTCCTGCAGCACGCGTGCATGTGTACTAGCTAGCCATTAAGGCCACGCATTATTGCATTGGGTGTGCCTGTGCGTAGGGGGCGAGGGTTGATCATCTTAGGAGTGGTGATTAATCGAGGAATTCATCATTGGGTACGTGCCCTTGTTTGCGCCGACGAGCAAGGATGGACCTGGGGTTGAAAAGACCAAATGCCGAAGAGGACCAGCGAAGGTGGATCGAACGGCGCACAAGCGTGCGTGCACCAAACCTTCCCAACGCGCCGTGCTTCTCGCACCTGGCCTAAAGCACGCGTGCCTAACCCGTGCTAAGCCTGGTATGTGCTAAGCTCGACACGACACAGCTTAATGGGCATGTGTCGGCCCATGGCACATCGATGTCGTGCTTGGGCCATGTGCTAGAGCACACGGGCTAGCTCAGCACGGCACGCCAGGCCGAGGCCCGCCAGCGGCACGCGGTACCCACGATTAATACGTGAGTGAGGGGAGCCGGAAAGTTAGGGGCGGGATTCTTTTAAAAAAATGAATGTTAGGGGTAGCATCAAACCAAACCATCTCACTGGGCCGTGCTTCTCTTGCTCGGCCTAAAGCATGCGTGCCCAGCACGTGCTAAAACTGGTCTGTGCTAAGACCAACACGACACGCGGCTTAATGGGCCTGTGTCGGCCCGTGGCACGTCGATGTCATGCTTGGGCCATGTGCTAGAGCACGCGGGCTAGCTCGGCACGGCACGCCGGGTCAAGGGCCAGCGGCACGTGGTACCCACGATGAATACGTGAGTGAGGGGAGTGGGAAAGTTAGGGCAAGATGATTTTAAAATTTTGAATGTTTAGGGTCGCATGTGAAGTGGAAGCCATGTTTGTTGCTCATTGAGAGCCAGGGGCTAGGGTCGGGTTTTCTTCCAGCATTTTAGTGTAGTTTTATGGTTTCATTCAGTTGGAAGGTTATTTTTGTCTGAATATGATATACTCTTTTTTGTTACGTAGGCATGTAAGTTTTTTCAGATAGGCAACTAATAAAGGTCACTTCTTATCCAACATAAAAACTTGGCTCATTTCACTAAATTTCTCATTTTTTTTCTAAAAAAAATTTAGCCATTTCTCGCTGAGGGCAAAATAATAATGCCAACGGGGCCAAAATCAGAGTCTGCATGCCTCATGTGCCGTGGGCCAGGCTTCCTAGCTCCGATGTCGTGCCGGCCTAGAGGCTGGGCATAGGGGCAGGCAGAGTATGACATGGCCCGCCCGCTAAACGTCTCCTGCATGTCGGGCCGGGCTAGGCACGTGAAAATGGTGGGCCGGCCATTGGTGCCAGGTTTGGCGCCAATGCAAACCAACAAGCACGCATGAACTTTTTAGCGAGTTCCTATACATCGACCAGTACGGCCGAGAACCCATGTCGCACACCTAGGCGGGTGTGTTGGGCCGGCACTGGCCTTTTCTTTACATTTTTTCATTTTTTATTTCTGTTGTTTCATTGTGTTTTCTTTTGCGATTTTTCAGTCTGAATTTGTCAAAAATAAAATCTAAATCTAAAAAAATATGAATTTTTAAATCTGAATAAAATATTTTCAAATTTGAACATTTTCATATATATATTTGGAAATTTGAACGTTTTTTAATTTTGAACATTTTTTAATTTTGAAATTTTTCGAACATGAACAATTTACAAATATGAAGATTTTAAAAATTTAAAAATTCTTCTATTTATTAAAATTTGAACATTTTTCAAATTTAAATATTTCCAGGTATAAATATTTTTATATTTTAACAATTCTGAATCTAAAAAAAACTGAAAATAAATGTAAAAAAAAGACACTAGTAGAAAACAAATAAAAATATAAAAGTAAAAAACAGAAAATACAATAAAAACAGAAAAAAGGAAAGAGCCTTACCTATACACCGAACCGGGCCAGGACCATATAGGTGTGGGGTGTGCGGCGCGGTGTAGGCACCGACCTGGTCGGTGTATAGGATTCCCCCTTTTAGCATGCAAAATGATGGGGATCGTCGTCCGGATCCACGCCCAGCGGTTGCTTTTTTGGTGGACTCCACGCGACCACGCCTTATCTCCTCTCTGCACGTGACCACGCGCACGCACGCATTCTCTTCCGCCGCGCGCGGGTGCCCCTTCCTCTGCTTCTCCGCCGTCTGTCTCCACCGTCCTGCGAGCGCCATCACCGTCCTGCGCATCCGCGCCACCCCGCCTCCTGGCTCGCATCGCCCCTCCCGTCGCGACCTGAAGCCATGCCTCCATCCTCGCTTCCTGTCGCCGCCTCCCCTCGCTCCATGTGCCTACCGGCCGGTGCCTCTCCCCGAGCAGCGCTGCCCTGCGTCCTTGACGACCACCGCCATAGCCTAGGGTCCTAGGTTTTTGCTATACTCTGCACGGTTGCGTGGCCTCCAAAGCCTAGGGTCCCAGGTGTTGGAGAATTTTGCTACACGCGGGCGTGGGCGGTGCTACGTATGACGCCGGAGTTTGCTACATATGGTTTTGCCGCGGTGCTACCTTTTGCACGTTTTATTTGCTACAACCATTTTATAGTTTTGCTATTTTAGCACATTTTGTTTGCTACAATCGTTTTATGATTTTGCTACAAGTTTTTCGGCGAGGTCTCTCCGTGAAAGTCTTCGGCGAGGTTAATTGTTTTGCTATATTAGAAGAACTTTGTTGCTACAACCGTCTTGTAATTTTGTTTCAACAGTGTCAACTTTTGCTACAAGATCTCCGGCGAGAGTCACCGGCGAGTTTTTCCGACGATGATTCCGGCGAAGTCGGTTTTGCTGCATTAGCATAATTTTTTGCTGCATGGTCTTCGACGAGGTCTCCGGCGAGATCTCCGGCGAGACGTTCTATTTTTAAAACAAATCTTTTTTTGCTTCGAAGTAAAAGCGGGGACATATGTAGTAAAAGCGCATAATTTTACAGCAAGGTTTGGAGCGATTTTAAGGACACGTATCATGCAGGGAAGAGGACGATGAAAACTCCCCGTCATCTGGGAACGCCCAGCAGTTTCCTTTTAGCACTCGGGAAGAAAAGGCGGGATGCTAAACGGCCGAACGTTCGGCCACAGCGCTCGACGAGTGACGGGCCGATCCAGTTCGGTTCTGGAACATGGGGCGGAGGCGCGCAAAACGTCGATTCTAGCGTGCACGTTACATAACGTGCATGCATCAACCGTTGGCCAGTGCAGGGAGATTCGGACAGGGAGAGTGGGGCATATCTTGGAAAATGTATTTTTTATATCCAATACAGCTTACTTTTCCCCATACCTGCACACTTGAAGGACGTATGGTCAGAGAAGTACAGAAGATGGACATCCTTGCTCAGAGTGTATAGTGTATGGCGGCTATATTATTCACCCGGACATAGCTTTATGCTCTCTTTCTCTCTCCTCGCACGTGGACTATACTAGTCATGCATTTAATCCTCATGTTAAAGTTTAAATGATTAGTATCTTCGGCATTGAAATTTGGATTTACAAACTGTTTTGATATTTACGTTCGCCGTGACGAGATCTTTGAAACAAGACCAATATTAATTATGATTTTTGAAAATTTATTTTATTTCTTTGAAACATGATGACATTAACGAAATCTCGTTGAAATGTGATGAGATCTTTGAAATATGACCAATATTGAATATGGATTTTGATTTTTTTTAGTTTTCAAACACGACGACATTAACAAAATCTCGCTGAAACATGAGATATTAAATGATTACGTAAATATGAATTTACTATAAATTTACATAATTTTGATGAACACATGAGCAACTAATAATGTAGCTAGCTATCATTGTTTCATTATACATAATGGTTCTTGGGTATGGGTCATTCTATTATCTTTGAAATAATTATCTTTACTACTCCGAACAAATCACTAAACTCTTTAATGTCTTACTACTTGACGGTGCTTTCTTGTGAAAATCCATAACTTTTATGGAATGATTATAGGCCAATCTATGTGTTTTCTCTTTATGGACAATCCCTACAAGTTCTCTCATAATCTACATCTTCATCATGGAATATATTTTCAGAATTGTTTGAATTTTGCAATGCAGAAAATTATGTTTTGTTAGGGAAGATTCCACATGATGATAGGATTTAATTCTCCATAATTCTTTAAAAATCACACCAAACATGTTTGAATTGCAGTTAAACATAACCAAACATTTTGGACAAAAATAGAACATAACAAAACACAATAAAACTAGATGAAAACTATTTATATGTTGAAATTTGTGATTCAACCGATAAATGTTTAAGAGAGGCACTCAATGGAACATATAATATGTATTATCAAATACAACGAAACTACATGAAATGAAACTATTTTGAAGCATGCATGGCTAGTTACAACCACCGTGCATGAGTGAGAGAATCCAAATTTCGCATGCTTGTTCTTTTTATATTTGTTCTCAAATTTGACCAACCATTATAGTGGTTGTCAATCATTGTGTTATTTCACACATTAGTATCCTACTACATGGTATTGTGTTCTTCTACATAATAGTATCCTTCACACTGAATTATCTAATATGAACATAATAATTATGATGTGTATCCCGACACAACAATATCTTCTTTGTGATTATTGCTTTTTCTGGACATAATAATTTATGATCATTTGTGTTTTATAATAATTTTATTCTAGTTTTAATAGTATTTCTTTAATTCCATAATGCATCATAATGTTTCAGTGTGTTTTAGTGCTCTTAAAATGTATATCACAAGTCTGATATTTTAATCGTCAGGCGTGCAATATAATGCTTCGTGTTGATAATCTGGGTCAAGGAGACTCCATAAGCTCGCCACCTAGAGATTGCACAAGGAATGTTTCCCAAAACGAAAGTAAAAAAGTGGACACCATATGGTCCCCTTTACTTCTGGTACAAACTTAAACTTAAAATTAAACAATCCTAACCCAGGAGATTTAGTTCTCCAACTTTGAAACAAATCGTAGAACCTGGCCTTGTTCTGATCTGCCATGGAAATAAAAACAGCAATACATTTCATATGAATCCAAATTCATATAAAAAGCACCACGCGGACTGTACACCAAGCTCTACTCCTCTAGGTGTGAATGTTGGTATGGTTGTTCTCAATCAAAATAAAATCATGGGAGAGAGGGAGAATTGAGATTATAGAATTCAGAAACAAGGCAAGAAAGCAATCAGATTTGATTTATGTCAACGGTTTTCCTGGCTTAATATTAACACCCGCTTGGATAGCACGCGAAGCTGAATCAATACCACATGAAAAAGGTAGCGTGCAAATTATTTCGGTATCTGAGATCCAACCATGACACTGAATTAATAAACACAACTTCAGTCTTGCAATAAAACGGAACTAGTAGAAGAACTATTATTTCTTATGCATGTTTAGCTTAGGTGGAGCCCTTGCCTCCTTCGTGTTCCCAGACTCAACAAATCTGTGGCGGCCGAAATCTCTCCTATCAGCGCCGAAGGATCTGAGGTGTCTTGGTGGAGCAGAACCTCCCATTTGGAGAGAGCTGCGTCGAGAAACAAAAATAAAATCCTTCACGGCATGGCTTTTGCTGATTCTAGATGATGGAATGGAAGGACCAAATGAGGGCTTGTCAAAGCCTAGATTCAGATCTAAAAGAAGATGAAGACATACATCAGATCCACAACTCATTTTTTGTCTCAACACAAAACTCTTCTACCGAGTCACAGCAAGTCATTTCTCTTCAAAAACAAAATTCAAACAATACATGCCTTGCTAGCTGAAACTCAGATCGTAACTCCCAAGCAAATAACAACCAAAAAAATCAGATTGTAACTACCAGGCAAAAAGCAACCAACAAAAACCAAATAGTAACTCCGAGGAAAAAAACAAGAACAAAACTCGGACGAACGATCTGCCGTAGTGATAACTAAAGAGAACTTGGGGATCTAATCTCCATCCCATTCTTTCCTATCTCTTCCATCAGCAGCTCTGCCCCGTGCCTCGTGCCACATCCATTTTGACGAGCTCTACTGGCGCATCCTGGTAAGGGAGGGGAACGCGAGGGTTGATTCGGATGGGCCTCAGCCCTCAAGAGTCTAGAGGTTTTTTTTAAGGACAAGAGTCTAGAGGTTGAAGATGAAGAGGGAGGAGCAAAATGGAGAGAGAAGAGAGAAAAATGAGAGAGAGAGGTTGCGGGAATAGGGGTACTGCTTGTCAGCTTCAGGAAAAAAAGGTGTCAGTGCGACACGACATAACCGGTGAATACAACACGGAGCAAAATAAGAATACATGAGACCCAGATCCGAATCTTAAACTGATGGACGACTCCGACGTGCACGCTAGCTCGCGTGCACGCCAGAGTTGCATTTATCGCGGAGGCGCGTGCTTGTCGGCGCAGAATGCAGTAGCGCGAGTTGGTTGGTCTCACCTAAACTGGTTAGCTCGCGCGCGCGCGTGCACCCAACGGTCAACGGGTGACTGACCCGCTCGCTCTGTCAGCTTAAATAGCAGCGACGACCTCCGAACTAGCCAAGCCAAGCATCCGAAGCAGCAGCAGCAGCAGAGAGCATACATACACCAATGGCTCCGGCGGCAGTGGCGAACGGCACTGAGAAGGCGGCGGCGGTGCGCGTGCTGGGCGGGCGGATGAGCCCGTTCACGATGCGGGCGCGCATGGCGCTGGAGCTGCGCGGGGTGGCGTACGAGCTCGTCGAGGAGCGCTTCGAGCCACGCAAGAGCGACCGCCTCCTCGCCGCCAACCCCGTCTACGGCAAGATCCCGGTCCTCCTCCTCCCCGACGGCCGCCCCATCTGCGAGTCCGCCGTCATCGCGCACTACGTCGACGAAGCCGACTGGCCAACCGCCGCTCCCTCTTTGCTGCCGGCGGACCCCTACGAGCGCGCCATGCACCGCTTCTGGACCGCCTACGTGGACGACACGTTCTGGCCGGCGCTCGACGCCGCCTCCCTGGCGCCCACGCCGGAGGCCCGGGCGAAGGCGGCGGCCGAGGCCCGCGCCGCGCTAACGCTCCTGGAGGAGGCCTTCCCGGCGCGCAGCAACGGCGGGGCCTTCTTCTCCGGCGGCGCGGCGCCCGGGCTCCTCGACATCGCGCTCGGCTGCTTCCTGCCGGCGCTCAGGGCGTGCGAGCGGCTCAGCGGCGCCGCGCTGCTGGACGACGCCACCTCGCCGCTGCTCAGCAAGTGGAGCGCCAGCTTCGTCGCGGTCGACGCGGTCAAGGCCGTCCTGCCGGCGACGGACGAGGTCGTCGGGTTCACCAGGTTCCTGCAGGCCAAGTTCGGCGTTGCGCTCCCAAATTAAGACCAACTATATATCGATGTGCTTTTCTTTTCCTTTTGGCTCCCAAATTTTTACTACGCAACAAGCATTACATCATCCACAAGCGAGTGAATAAAATCTGGGCGATCATCCACAACCACAAGGGTTTACAATGATGCCCGGTAATCCAAGAAAGATTGTGAGCTTGCGGGCAGTACGTACTCGGAGCATCTTCACTCGCTTATTCACGACGCCGATCCGGACGCCGAAATTAGATCCGAACATCGAAAATCGGCCCAATCGCGTACCCAGAGACCTGTTTTTATTCGGATTTTGGCGTGTTTTGGTCTGGCCTAGCCAGGCCGTACCCAGGATCCTGTATACGTCCTGGGAACGCCAGACGCAGCGAAAACGGGTGTGGGCCAGCTCTGTCGGCGAGAGAAGGCGCCAGTCCCGCCACTTCGCCGAGCTCCGGCCCTTTTCTTCCTCCTCCCGCCTTTCTTCCCCATTCCCCCGCCACTCCGCCGAGAACCCCGCCCGACATGCCCCCAAGAGCTTCGTCCAACCCAGATCCATCCTCGGCGAGGGTCTGGCGGAGAAGAAGGCGAGGAAGAGCAGGCGATGTTGAAGGCGAAGAAGGTGGCGGAGGAAGAGCAGGCGATGTTGAAGGCGAAGAAGGCGGCGGCGACGAGGTCGGCGTTGATGGCGGCGCCGTACCCACCACACTGGAGAAGCCAGGCGAGCGTCGGCTCGCCCGCCGGATTCTCGCCGATCTCTCCAGCAGGCTTCCAGGAGAGCCAGGCCGCTGCTCGGCAGAGGTACTCCTCGTCGCCCGAGTTCGACGGTGGGTTCAACCCCAACGTGATCTTCCCCTGCCGGGCGCCGTGCCCTCCTTCGGCCTTCGGCGTGGACATCAACGTCCCCTACTCCACCTCTCCGGCGTACGCAAGTCCCGCTTTGCACCGCGGTTCGCTGCCTTTCGGCGGAAGCTCGGCGCCCTTCGGCGAGGCCGACGCGCGCAACCTATTCGGCGCAATACCGGGCGCCCTTCCGACCGGCATGTCGGCCGAGGCGTACATGGAGGACTTGATCGCAACAGGCTCGGCCTCCAACCACCCCTCCTTTTTCACTAAGTTTATTAGGGGCAAAGAATATAAAGTGTGCCGTCAAGTTTGTGAGGGCTTTAATCACTAAGTTTTCACATAACAAAATACTTTTTAATTGGAAGGTAGATGAAAACAAGAATATACTTGGAATGGTGTAACACACCATGCATAGGAATTTATAGTGGACACTGATGTAGCGCTGAGTTGATGTGGGAGCTCTTCGTTGGGAACCCCAAGATCAAGGTGTGAAGCAACACAGCAGCAAGTTTTCACTCAGTAAGAAACCGAGGTTATCGAACCAGTAGGAGGAAGGAAACGTCACACAGGTGTTGCAAGCAACGTGGAGACCTGCACAACACAAACTCAAGACTTTACCCCAACGAATCAGTGAGGTTGTCAAGCTCACCGGTTTGCTGTAACAAAGGATTAAACGTATGGTGTGAAAGGTAATGGTGGTTTGTAGCAAGTAAACAAGTAAAGGTGAAAGATGTATCAATAATAAAGATTGGACCGGGGTCCATAGTTCACTAGAGGTGCTCTCCTTAGATAAACAACATGGCATGAAGGGTAAACAAATTACAGCAGGGCAATTGACAGGAACTGAATAAGGCATAACAATGCAATTACTAGTTAGAAATATACTATGAGATTCGATTGGGCAATACAACAAGATACATAGAACGTCATCCAACTGCATCTATGACTAGAAGTCCGCCTTCAGATTATCATCCGAACCCCCTCCAGTATTAAGTTGCAAGCAACAGACAACTGCTTTAAGCAAAGTGTGTACGGTAAACAGTCCACATGTTCCATGAACAAGAGACCGTTGTTTTCTCCCTAGTAGCAACAACACATCTACAACCGAAGAGATTATTGTCACTTACCTTGGAAAATAGAGGCATGAACCCACTATCGAGCATAAATACCCCCTCTTGGAGTCACTAGCAACTACTTGGCCAAGATATCTACTAACTACGGAGAGCATGCAAGATCACAAATAACACATACATGATAGAATCATAAAGACAAAACCATTAATCAAACCAACATAATAATCTCATTATCCATCGGATCCCCACAAATAAAACATGCATGATTACAAATAGATTAGATCTTGATCATGAACGGAGCTCACAAGATCTATACATGAAAGAACAAGGAGGAGATACAACCATCTAGCTACTACATGGACCCATAGTCCAAGGTGGAACTACTCATGCATCATACCGGAGAGAAGGCCTCAGGGATGGTCTCCCCTCCGGCAGGGTGCCGGGAAGAACTTCAGTTCCCCCCGATCTAGGGACGACGGTGGCGGCGGCTATAGAAGGTTTCGTGGAGATTTGATCGGGTACTGATGTCTACGCACTTCTATTCTTGTAGACAGTTGTTGGGCCTCCAAGTGCAGAGGCAAGTTTCCCTTAAGTGGATTACCCAAGGTTTATCGAACTCAGGAAGGAAGTGGTCAAAGGTATTCCCTCTCAAGCAATCCTGCAATCAAGATACAAGAAGTCTCTTGTGTCCCCAACACACCCAATACACTTGTCAGGTGTATAGGTGCACTAGTTCGGCAAAGAGATAGTGAAATACAAGTGGTAACGGTGCTAGAAAATAGCTTCTGACTTGTTGTTGACGTGGGATAACGTGTGTGAGTGCCAGAAAAGAGCTTGACGGTGAGGTAAAGACTAAAGCAAGCAAACATGCAACAGATCTAGTAGCAAATGGTGTTTCAATGTTTAGAAACAAGGCCTAGGGATCATACTTTCACTAGTGAACACTCTCTCATATAAATATCCTCTCTTCATGATACTACTCTTAACTACTCTCCGGTTGGACACTCTAGTCCACGGTAGGGCCTTCCCCAATCTAGATAACCCCACACTGTCACCTTGAGCGCTAGATGGTTCCAACAAACACCACAATTTCATAGAGACATCCCACTCCAAATATAACTCATAAAAAATATTCAATCTAGCCAAAGTGCCACACACGGTATGCACGCTGTCACTTTCACACATGCGGGGAAAAGCATAGATCTATTAAAGCACAAAGAGTATTTATGTAGACTCAAACCTAAGTGCCACCATGGCATGCACGCTGTCACTTTCACACACATGGGGAGAGCAGAGATCTAATGAAGTACTTGAGTAGCAAGGTAGATCTACTTGATTACAAAGCTCATGACCACAAGATCATGCAAAGAGAGAGAGATGAACACATAGCTACCGGTAGAGCCCTTAGCCCTGAGGAAGAACTACTGCCTCCTCATCATGGGAATCAGCAACGACGATGGAGATGGTGGTGGAGATCGATGGAGATGGCTCCGGGGGCACTTCCCCGTCCTCGCAGGGTGCCGGAATAGAGAATTTTTGTCCCCCGAATCTCCCTTTCGGTGGCGGCAACGCTATGGAGGTTTTCGTGGATTTCTTCTGGATGACCTAGGGTTTTTGGGTCGGAGGCTTCTAATAATCGAAGGGGGAGGCCGAGGAGGCGGCCGGAGGGCCCACACCCACCCCAGGCGCGGTCCAGGCTTGTTTGTGTCTAGGGGGGGTCTGGCCACCCTCTGGTGCCTCTCCGTCCCTCCTTCTGGATTCATGTCCCTCACGGAAAGTTATTGACTTTGGCTTTTGTCCCATCCAATTCCAAGAATATTGATTTTCTGCCGTTCTGGAACCAAAAATAGAAGAAAACAGGCAACTAGCACTGTGGCAACTTGTTAATAGGTTAGTTCCAAAAAAGATATAAAAACACCTCAAAGAAAGACAAAGCAAAGCAAAGTAGATACTAAACAAGCATGGAACATCAAAAATTATAGATACGTTTCTGACGTATCAGGTACTTAGGGTTTCTGCATCGGGGGCTTCTTATAGGCGAAGGGGGAGGCCGAGGCGGTGGCTAGGGGCCCCACACCCTGCCTAGGGGGATGCGGCTGCCCTGGCACGCCTCTCCGTCTCCCCTCTGGACTTCTTGTTTCCCACGGAAAGTTATTGACTTTGACGTTTGTCCTGTATAATTCCGAGAATATTTCTTTACTAACTTTTCTGGAACCAAAAATAGCAGAAAGCAGGCAACTGCCATCGTGGCAACTTGTTAATAGGTTAGTACCAGAAAACATGTAAAAAGCACCTCAAAATGAAGACAAAGCAAAGCAAATTAGATACTAAACAAGCATGGAGCATAAAAAATTATAGATACGTTTCCGACGTATCAAGCATCCCCAAGCTTAACTCCTGCTTGTCCTCGAGTAGGTAAGTGGTAAAAAGAATAATTTTTGAGGTGGCATGCACCCTCACAATAAAGATCTAACCATTTGCAAGCATTGAAAGCTGGGATCAAATAACTCTTAACATGTGCATGAAAGATGGAGTTCTAACGGTAGGACATAGTAACTATGCATGCAACATGATAAGCTACAAACAAAGATCATGAATAACATGCATTGAAAAATGTTTGTTTGTTTCACATACAGAAAACATAGCATAGTGGCAATCAGCTTATCCCTCATAGAGTAGCAAATAGATGCATAGGACACCTTCAAAGTTCACAAGGGTGACTAGAAACAAATAGCACAAGAACAAGTAATATCACAATATGCATCAATCAATAAGCTTTGGAACACTTCACACAGAATGACAACTATGCTCTTAATGGTGCCTAAAGGTAGAAGGTGGAGACTCAATAGTGGTGGAAGAAAGACCTTTTATAAAGGAAGCATGGATTTCAAGTTTCAAAAAGAGCTTCCAAAAATTATGGTACTTGTTAGCTTTCATCCCTCATTGCCCCTATCATAAGCATCTTGGAGTGATTAAGGTTAAAGTGAACAAAGATGGAGTATATGCTTGACGAAGTATAATTTGGCAATCTCAAGTCCCTTGAATACGAGGGCCGCATCTCATGCTACTCAACTTTAGTCACCTGTAAGTTCTTGTCATTGTAAGTATTTGCATATCATTGAGAACCGCCAACGAGGCACCCCTTGCACATGGTACATGAGATTTCCCATAACCAAAATGACAAGGCAAGCAGACAATGAGCATCTCAGCAATCTTCTTATTTACCATGGGAATATGGTGCTTTTTTCCTCTCTTTCCTCTTTTCTCAATGTGTCTCTTTTTTATAAGAAGAATGCTTCATAGATGTCACTATGATGATGCTGCAAGTTTCCACCATGATTAGGCATGGCTTAGGCTAGCGACCCAGGCGTTTATCTAACACAGGATACAAACTCCATGGACTTACAAGTTTCCTCTTTATTTCACACCGATGACATTCATAGACAAAAGAGCATGATATGAACTGAGTACAAAGTACAAGTGCAATGTTGAAAATGTTCCCCGCGACAGCACAGTTCTGCTAATTCCAACGTATAAGTGCAAGCATATACTACATAGATGACACAATGGTTCAAGTTTATTAGGGGTAAAGAATATAAAGTGTGCCGTCAAGTTTGTAAGGGCTTTAATCACTAAGTTTTCACATAACAAAATAGTTTTTAATTGGAAGATAGCTGAAAACAAGAATATACTTGGAATGGTGTAACACAACATGCATAGGAGTTTATGGTGGAAACTTTGGAATAAATTGGTTTCTTGGGAGTTGGAAGCATGAGTAGAGCTTACTCACACAAGTGTAGGCTAGCAAAGGACTGGGAGCAACCAAATAAGAGAGCAATAATGGCCATAGTCATGAAGTGCAACAAAGCATTACTAATCAAAGCATAGAGTGGTACTACAAGTCAAGGACTAAATGATCATAGAGGCTATGGTGACTTGTCATAGTCATAACATGGTGTGAGCATGTGCCACGTCAACCCAAGCAAAGCATCAAAGGAGAATACCACAATACTATGCTTTTGCATGCTAAAACAACGCATAATTTCTTCAAGGCACACTAAGCAATCCCAATTGTTTGGAACAAGACATGCTACAATAATAATCACTAAGCATAAGGTAAAAACATTAATAATCAAAGCATAAAGTGGTACTACAAGTCAAAAACTAAATGATCATAGAGGCTATGGTGTCTGGTTCATAGTCATAACA
The DNA here is from genome assembly GCA_030063025.1 of Avena longiglumis. Lineage (NCBI taxonomy): Eukaryota > Viridiplantae > Streptophyta > Magnoliopsida > Poales > Poaceae > Avena > Avena longiglumis. Next base: position 551,484,025 of record CP125973.1, on the reverse strand, counting down.
TGGTCTGAGCATGTGCCAAGTCAAACCAAACAAAACATCAAAGGAGAATACCATAATACTATGCTTTTGTATGCTAAAACAACGCATGATTCTACTAAGGAACATTAAGCAATCCTAATTTTTTGGAACAAGTCATGCTACAACAATAATCACTAAGCATAAGGTCAAAAAAACATCTAGCATGACATGATGAAGTCTAAGCTACAGTCAAAACAAGCTCCCTTTTGTACCACTATAAGCATGAAACTTTCTACTCTTTTCCAACACCAATCAACTTATTTGAAACAACTCACAAGGTTAATAATCAATAAAGATCGGTGAGCTTGTCTCACAAATCCACAAAGAAGAACTAAAAAGTTCTAAGCTGAAAGCATAAGAAAATTAAAGCTAAACACAGTGCTAGCAAAAGAGAACACTCACAAATAATAAGAATGAAAACTAGAGTGTTATAGGCAATGAAAACAGTGTGTCTCTCTCGAAAATAAGTGTGCTAGGATCAACCAACTTATTGCAACAAGCAAACCAAAATTAAACTAAAAACAAAAACTAATAAGATCCAAGAACAACACAACCGTGCATGAAACAATAAAAACAAAGTGTCTAGAAAGACCTGAGATTTTTATTGATGAAGAAGGTGATACCTTGGGCATCCCCAAGCCTTTACGCTTATACCTCTTGAATATTTCTTGGGGTGACATGGGGTGGCATCCCCAAGCTTGATATTTTGTCCATTCTTCATCTCATTACATTATTCTTTCTCTACAACTGAAAATTTTCCTTCATACAAAACTTCACACAATCTTCATTAGTAACATTAGTGTATTCAAAAGATAATAGACCTTTAGGCAAAGCTTTGGAACAACAAGACTTTTCACTAAAAACACAAACTACAGTAGTAACTCCTTCAAAAAGCTCAATTCCCCAAAAGATAACTCAAAAAGGAATCAATAAGAAGCAAATGCAAATAATGGCAGAAATCTTTCAAAACAGACCAGCAGGTAGAAACCGATTTTTTCAAATATCTTCTGTTACTCAAATCAAAAAGTGTTGAACTAATGAAAGTTATCTAACATATAGGGGGATTTATTTGTAAATTTTCATGTCAATCCGAGTTACAGAGACTTCTCACGATTTTTTTTGGTATATGACAGAAATCTGTTTCGGGACAACAACTCCCCAAATCTTACTTCCCTCTCATTAGAAGTCATTCTTGGCACAAAAAGCAAACAAAAATGATAAGGAGAGGTCATTACTGAAGTAATAACTTCTAAGACTCAAGGAAACTCTTGGGTTATCTTCCAACAAATACTTTTTTTAACGCCTTTAAGTTAGGCACAAGAAGCAAGAAGAATCAAGTATTTTCAAATGAAGAAGCATTAACATCAAACCTTGCTTTCAAAGGAGGAGGAAAAAGCAACTTCTCTCTCCTCATAGGGAGTGTTCAATGCCTTTCTTGAATGGAAAATGATATTTAATGGTGCCTTCTTTCATATCAATGATGGCACCAATAGTTCTAAGAAAAGGTCTTTCCAAGGTAATAGGACAAGAAGCATTGTATTCAACATCCAAAACATAGAAATCAACAGGGACATAAGCATTGTAAACCATAATGTGAACATCATTAATACTCCCCATGAGTTTCGTTTTAGCATTATCATTGAGTGGGACATTCAAATAACAAACTTTCAGAGGTGGCAAATCAAGCATTTCATAAATCTTCCTAGGCATAATAGAGACACTAGAACCAAGATCACATGAAGCTTTGAGATCAAAGTCATTCACTTGCATATTAATAATGGGTTCCCAACTATCTTCTACTTTCCTAGGAATAGAAGCTTTGTGTTTTAGCTTCTCTTCCTTAATTTTCACAAGAGCATCTGTAATATGTTTAGTGAAAGCAACATGCATATCACTAGCATTAGGACTTCTAGCAAGCTTTTGCAAGAAAAGAATCACTTCAGAAATATTGCAACCATCTATATCAAATTCAAACTTAGCATCACTAGTAGTATACTCAATAGCATTAGGCATAGTAGGAGGAGGAACATGGACTTCTTATGGTTTAGTGGTATCCATTCTAGTGGTGGTGCACACACTATTGTTTATATCAATTCCAGCATCCCTTTCCCACTTAGCATTGAAGTTGAGCTAACAGTCTAACATTTTCATCAATAGTAACTTGTATGGCATGAGTAGTAGCAAAGGTATTTTCCATAGTTCAGGTTTATCAGCCATTTTATTAATAAAGGAGGACTGTGCTTCAGACAAAGAGGAAATATTCTTCTCAACATTTAAAAGTTTCTCCTCCACAGTTTTGTCGAAAGTAGTTTTTTTACTAATAAAGTCTTTGAGCATGACTTCAAGTTCAGAAGGGGCAATTTTAGCATTGTTGTAGGAGTTTCCATAAGTATTGCCATTATTAGGAGGATAAGGCCTATAATTGTTGTTACCACCAATATTATTCCTATAGGCATTGTTGTTGAAATTGTTGTTTCTAATGAAGTTCACATCAACTTGCTCTTCTTGAGCAACCAAAGAGGCTAAGGGAACACTATTAGGATCTAGAGGAGCTTTCCCATTAACAAGCATAGCCATAATAGCATCAATATTATCACTCAAATAGGAGGTTTCTTCAACAGAATTTACCTTCTTACCATGTGGAGCTCTCTCAGTGTGCCATTCAGAGTAATTAACCATCATATTGTCAAGGAGCTTTGTTGCAGCACCCAAAGTGAGGACCATGAAGGTACCTCCAGCGGCTGAATCCAACAGGTTTCTTGAGGAGAAGTTCAAACCTGCATAAAAAGTCTGGATAATCGTCCAAGCAGTGAGTCCATGAGTGGGACAATTCTTAACCAAAGACTTCATTCTTTCCCAAGCTTGAGCAGCATGTTCATTATCAAGTTTTTTAAATTTCATAATGTCACTTCTCATAGATATAATCTTAGCAAGAGGATAGTACTTTCCAATAAAAGAATCTTTGCACTTAGTCCAAGAATCAATACTATTTCTAGGCAAGGATAGCAACCATTCTTTAGCTTTCCCTCTCAAGGAGAAAGGAAACAGCTTGAGCTTAATAATATCTCCATCTACATCCTTATACTTTTGCATCTCACAAAGTTATTGAGATGGGCAGCAGCAGCATCAGAACTAACACTAGAAAATTGCTCTCTCATCACAAGATTCAACAAAGCAGGCTTAATTTCATAAAAGGTAGCATCAGGAGTAGGTGGAGCAATAGGAGTGCTTAGGAAATCATTGTTGTTGGTGCTAGTGAAGTCACACAACTTGGTGTTCTCAGTGGAGTTCATTTTGGCAAAGGTGGGCAAGCCAAAAACAGTAGCAGCATCTAAAGCAGGAACTAATTTTTTTGTGTTTTTGAATAAAGGAAGCAAACCAAACTAGACTATTTTTTTGGAGTTTTTGAAAAGAGGCAAACAAAACCAAGCAAAAGAAACTAAGAAAACTAAAAACAAAGTAAATAGAAAGGAAGTGGAGGACTCCACTTGTGAAGACGTCCTTAGCCTCCCCGGCAACGGTGCCAGAAAACTTGTTGATGGCTCAGTTGATGTGGAGCCTGTTAGAAATCCCAAGAGCAAGGTGTGAAGCAGCACAACAGCAAGTCTTCCCTTAGTAAGAAACCGAGGTTATCGAACCAGTAGGAGGAAGGAAACGTCACACAGGTGTTGCAAGCAATGCGGAGACCTGCACAACACAAACTCAAGACTTTGCCCCAACTAACAGTGAGGTTGTCAATCTCATCGGTTGCTGTAACAAAGGATTAAACGTATGGTGTGGAAGGTAATGGTGGTTTGCAGCAAGTAAACAAGTAACAGTGGAAGATGTATCAATGATAATTCTACCTGAGTTCTTTGGTTGTAACCAAATATTCACACAGATTATTGTGATAAATCGGGTACCTAACATAAATCCTACGTCCCCAAACTCCCAAGTCAATCCCATGTCCCCAAATCATGTCCACGTCGCCGCCCTGTGCCGCCGTCTTCCTGCCTGCGGCGTCTTGCCCGCGCCGCCGTCCTGCCATCGATGCCATACCTGCATCGCACCCCGACATGCGCAAGATTCGCCACGTCATCCTCGGGTGATGCGTTTGCTTGGACGCCGCCGCCCGACGCCTCCCAGACCAGTTTCCCATGCTCCGGCATGCCGCCGCCGCACCTAGATGGCTTCTTGCGATCCAGATGGATCCCTTCACCCCGCGCCGTTGCTACGCCCTGTCGTAGCTGCCTCCGGAGCGAGAGCCGCTGCTGAGGCCAGCCCTGCTCTCTTTCCCTGTTTACCTCATGCATCGTTGTTGCTTCAACAAATACATAGGTATGGAACACGGGCATCCCAGTGGTAATTTTTTCTAGAACTGAGTACTCTTAGTATAGTACTTGTCTGTGTAGCCCTAGGGTGTGTCATTTTGACATTGAGAATAAATAGGTACTCAATGGGATATCAAATTAAGATCGAAACTAACTAATTACAAGTTCTAATTATATTCGTTTCATGCAAGTTCTTTACTTCCTCCGACCCATATTAGTTGACTTCAATTTGGATGTATCTATCACAAAAACTTGTCTAGATACATTCAAATTGAAGTCAACTAATATGGGTCGGAGGGAGTATAAAAATGTTGGATGTCAAATTAAGAGTTGAAACTAACTAAATGTGAGTTGCTTTTGAGGCAACAAGCATCGCTGCTCAATGTGAGGTGTCCGTTGCTGTTGTGCAATGTGTCTGCCACCATTTGCTCCTCCATGATGCAATGTCCTTTATGTATTTGTACCCCTCCCCTTGTCCTACTCTATGATCATAATCAGTCATACAATAAGTCTATCAAACAATCGTGCAATATTCTTATATACGGGTAGAATAAGAATCAGTTTCAGATTGTTGGATATTGTGTGGATGAGTTTTGGCAGGCAGTTTTTGCAATCTGTTCAGCAAGAGTGATAACTACAAGTGGTTGCACTGTAATAATCTGATCAAGTATACGTCTAATCTTTGTATTTCTCTAATAAATCATAAATGTTCTCTTAAGATTTTAAATTCAGAAGGTCATGATTGATCTTTTTATCCATCTTGCCTAGATACATTAATTTATGTTCCCTTCGTTTATCATCATTATTATTGTTCCTATGTGCCAATGAAGCCGAATGTCTGTAGGATATTAATATGTGCAAGGGAGGATCAAAATGATTCAGCTACTGAAGTTGCTATGCAAGTAGCTCAGTTGTTCATATTTTCATGTCCAAATTTGTTGCATGACATGGACCATCTGGGGTTTCTCTAAATAACCTTTTTTATAATGCAGGAAAAATAACACAAAATAGTATACTTTCTCTAATAAACTTTTTTATAACCTTTTATAGGATATTAATATGTGCAAGAGATCAGCTAGCGTTTCGTGGCGATTATGAAAGGCTTTGTGAAACATTAGGTATAAACTTAAGATTTATATGGCAAATGTGTCGGCACGGACAAGAAACTTCTCTATGTTACCATATGCGATTTTGACAAACTATATTGGTGAAACAGAGCATAAAAAATCCAATGATATACATCTTAATATTGAATTACGGTGTTTCATGTGTGAACTTATTGGTGGTGCCTAGATAACAGCGGAAACATGTATGAAGATGCAGCCCTGAAAATAAAATGGTGAAAGTAAAATTTTCAATTTGTTTGTTTGAATCTAGAGATATATGACAAGTACAAATGTAGGTCTGACTTTATTTTTCATAGAGTACAAATGTGGTCTCTTCATAATAGTCAAGGATATAGCTGACAGATTGATTGGCTTTAAAATTTTCTTTGACTTTGTTGCCTTGATGGTTTTTATTTTATTCAAATTTCATGTTCGTCCACACTTGTTATAGTACTCAAATGTCCTTTAGATTCCTTTGTGAATTCATGAATGGTGTTCTTCCTTTATTTCTGGTAGGTTCAGTTTGAGGAGCTTGCGCGATGGAGTGTTAGGCAGCCATATGCGCACATATGCAGGTATACGTATTTATGAAGCTCCACCCTCAATTGCTTCTTTGGCCAAGGTGCCCTCTTTTTTAGTTTGTCTAAATTTGAAAGCATTCTATAATCTGTTGCTCGGTTTATATTTTCTCTAACACATGTTAATTATTTTCTTTTGTGGCTACTGCACGAGAAGCAAGCAGAGAATAATTCTCTAGGTACTTGTTATGCACAATTTTCTACCAATAAGCATGCTACTTCTATCTAATATTATTGTTCCAGTGAGCAATCTACCATGATTTTCTTGGCGGTGATAACAATTTGATCGGGGAATCTTAACCTGGATACCTGGGCGTGGGGTGAAGAAACCCATGAAATATGCATTGTTCATTTGTTCGTGGCTTGTTTAAAGTTCAACATAATTCTTCTGTCTCTCTTAGATATTTATGATTCTAAGGATACTGTTGCAACAAATCACCCGGAAATTGTACTTGTTTTATTGATGTTCGAACATAAGCATTGATACGAGAGATTTAATGCTGGTGTTATATTTCTATAAATTGAGCATCTGACCTGCGCTGATTTATGTGGAAAGAGAGCATGTGCTGTATCTTGAAAATCTTTACTGCAATTCACCTGCAAATAGACTATATTTACATCTTGTGAATATGTCCATGTTGATTATGATCTTTAAGTCTAATTTGTGAGAAATTTACATCTATTATGTAATGCATACATGAAGGGGACATTTAGCTTACTCAGAATATGTGCCTTAATATAGATGTGCGGTGCACGGGCATCCTTACTAGTGAAGCAATAGGTAAAAAGAATTTTCATGTCAATGAAAGAATCAATGTCAAGGATGTGGAAATTATAGAATCCCTAATATTTCTGTGTATTGATTTGACCCTCACGGGGAATATATATAGACGTACACGGGGTAGGCGGAGACTTGGAGTACAAGATGTAGAGTCCTAATCTATCTCTAGTCTATACACGTATATGTACTCTAACATCCCCCTCAGTTGGAGCGGGAGTGAAGCGGACACTTGCGACTGGATTTGAAGTCTTTCGCTTCCGTCGTCTTCACCTATTTGTCATCATCACCTGCGTGAACATGATCATGGCTGTCACCGAGGGGCGGTTACCGCGTCCCCTTCTAGTGCCTCTCTTCCCTCCAGCAGTCACAGCGGGAGTGGCGTGGACGCAAGTGACGACGCGAACGCTGTTGACTGGAGTTTTTGAGTTGCTGTAGACGTTGTTCTTGATATCGATGTCGAGATAGCCGATCATGATGTAGCCATGGTCGATGTAGGTGTGGTCGATGTCGTAGTCGTCGTAGTGGTGTGGCCGCCATTGCCGGAGGCGCAAAAAAAATTGCGCGGTTTTTTTGTTGTTGTTGACGAAGCTCTAGTTGTGGACGTTTTGCACCTTGTTGAGGTACCGTCGGGGCGTCTCTTGAACGCGGTCATAAGTGAGACCACCAGTTTTGCCAGAACTAGAGGAAGTCACCAAGCACACACGGTTTTTTGCCAGAACCATATGCGCGGTCGTAGGGGCGTCACAATTGTGATGCCGATTTGTTGTTGCAGTCGTCGGGGTCGTGGACGCGGCGATGCCGTCGTCGTGCCTTGCAGTACGTGTACTGTCAGAGGACGTCGTAGTCGTATGTCCATTATGTGGACGGGTATAGCGGCGACGGCGATGTGTCGACGAAGATGCTGATGAAGACCATGTTGATGTAGACCTTGGCGATGATGTGTCGGCGATGAAGGAGTAGGCGTGTCGGCGATGATCGTCGCTTGAAGGCGTCCCTTGTGGCGGCGATGATGTCGAAGCCTTGATGTCGGAGAAGTCGGCGTAGTAGTGTTCCACACCGGCCTGGCATGTGGATGATGTCGATGTCGCTTCTCTGTGTTTGTGCTCGACGAAGATCTTGGTGTAGTCGTACAACTTGACGTAGATGTTCAGGTCGATATAGTTTGGCTTGATGCCGTGCAGATCTTGATGTCAATGTAGATGGCATATTTTGAAGTCGATGAAGATCCACGGAGCTGGACCCTCCCGGTGTCCAATGGTGCTGAGCCGGAGCGGCAAAGATCTAGACGGCGGCGAGTCGTGGTTGTCGGTGTATCCTGTAGTCGACGTAGCCATGCGGGCCGTCCCCGTGTCGGAGCTGCGAGCCGGCGGAGTGCATGTCCTCGCGTACGGAGTGTCGATGCAGATTTCCTTGAATCTGGTCCCGTCACAGCATACGTGCATCTGCTAGCACAAATAAGATCCGCTGCTAGTGCATGCAATTATACCTTGTAGTTACGTGTACGCGTGAGTAAAGATGCGTGGCCGCCGCGAAAAAGCAAGTCTACATATACGTTCGGGTCCCCGTCTTATCACATACCACCCATATGTTCAGTTTGTATCAAGATGCGTGCCTTCATTTTATAGAAAACACCCCCCACTAGCAGGATTTGTGATGACACAGTTCCTACCTGATTTTCGTACCAAACCTCTAACTTCTTTCTAAACTCGTTCTTTTTCAAACCTTCAACTTCTGTGTGAGAACAGAGTGTAGGAACATATTGTGTTGACTAATTTGCACCTATTCAGCATTCCAAGTACTCCCATTCTGCACCCATACCATCTAACACACAACGATTCAGAATTCAGACTGAATAAGGAAATCCAAGTATATTTTACATGCAACAGAGTTCTAGATATTTGATGACATTTTTCTTGAAAAAAATAAACCATGATGGAACATTCCTCGGAAGAACCAAATCTGCAGAAATTTTTCCAGCTCACATACAGGATCTAATCAGACCGTGTTAGCAAAAAAAGGCTAAGTAAAAAATTCAATAGAGATCACCGTCATCTGGGATTAGTAAGCTAAACGGAAGAACCAAATCAGTGCAAAAAAAGTTATTACAGTTTAGGCACAATTAATTAGTGCAGAATTTATGCGCCCTTGCAGAACACTTGATATATGAAAGAAATTGGCAAGAACACGATACGTGATTGACCTTTCTCGAAAAAAAAAGACACAAGATTGGATCTGGAAGTAGATAGGGGGGAAATGAACCAAGTTCGATTGAAAAAAGGTGGAGTTGATGAAGCCCAACCACAACGCTGGGCATGGATCTTGGAGAACGATGCCTCAATCTTATGGACCATGGTCAGATCTGGCGGAGCTTGAGGAAGGTGTGGTGGAAGAAGATAGAAGGGCATGGAGGTGACGCAGGTGTTGCCGCAGGCTATGTGGACGAGCTCCAGTGCCGCCAGCACTCCACCTCCTTGCCTCCCGCGGCCGCCGTGTCAGGTAGCACCGCCGTCGGCACCTCATTGGGTTGGACACGGGCGACAGTTGGAGGAGATAAGGTGGACATGTGCGGTTTGGTTCCCATAGGGGGAAGAGATGTATAAAGTCAAGGCTGTTGATGCAAAATTATGTACACGCATCTTGAAAAGCTCGCCACCGTGCGATAAGACGGGAACACCCACACGTATGTGGAATCGCCGCGTATTGGCCGCCGTGTCCTGCTGCTTAGACAGGGGCGGCATAGCCTCGAGCGTAGAGTCCTGCGCGGCCTTCGCCCGTGAGCCGTGGCCGCTGGTGCAGCTGGCTCGACTGCCGTGCTCTCCGGTGACGTCCGTTCGGGACTGACGTCGGCCGCCGGGACGATAACAGATTAGATCGGGCAGAGTTTCAATGAGATTGATCTTGCACAGATTTGCATCGGATGACTTGGATACTAGGGAATTTATTTGGCTAAACTCGATATAATCTATGGATTGAAAAAGAAATTTGATCTAAGATCTAATCTAAGAACTGAAATTGATCTAAAGAACCAATCCGATCTTTGATTGAGACCGGATGCTGCGCCCCCGAGGAGTAATCTCCTCGGGGGCGGCGCATTGCGAAAGTGGTGGAAAAACCTAGGATCGACGCTGTGAGGCTAACCGCTCTGATACCATGTGAAAATTATAGAATTCTTAATATTTAGGTGTATTGATTTAACCCTCACGGGGAGTATATATAGACGTACACGAGGTAGGCGGAGACTTGAAGTACAAGATGTAAAGTCTTAGTCTATCTCTAGTCTATACATGTATACGTACTCTAACAAAGGAGTAATCGTTACTTTTTATCCGTCAAAGAAGCACATGGTGTTACTCTTCATTGATGTTGGCTAACCAATGCAACGAAGGTCAAAGACCACGAACACCTCAACTTATATTTTTAATAGTATTACCATGAAAAACTTTATTTAAACCAATCAATGGACAATAAACAGTAGGGTGAGTTAGTAGTGACGGTACACGTTGCAATTTGGTTATGGATAACGGACGATACAAGTAAGGTGCTGCCCGTTTAGTGATAACATTCCTTCTTGCAAGGAGGTATGTTATACACATACATACTTATTTTTAGCGTGCACCGAATTAAGAGGATGTTAGACTCTAATTAACACAATATGTATCCATATTTTCAGAAGTTTTCGAAACACTCTACTTTGTAAGGATTGACCACTTTCTGTAAATATGGCCTTATGCATCAATCCATGAGAGACAGAGTAATTCTCTCTCAGAAAAAGACATTTCAATGCATTAATCGATGCGGAGCCTGGGTAATCGTCCTCTTTTTTTTCTCAAAAAAAGGCATTTTAGAGCTTCAGTAATTTTCATAAAAGAAAAGGAACCATCCAAGTATCACGTGGGCACCCACACGAGGTTAGAAACGCATCTTCATGTCTACTAGACAAATTGCTCTTTCTAATAATAAGAAACTAGTTATTTTTTAGTACATTAATTTATCGATATGTGTAAGTGTGCAGACTCTTGCGGGTGCATCAGTTTAGGGTGTGTGTGATCTCTTATGACCAACAAACTGAAAACATGTTCGATACCTCTTCAGAGATTGGCAACTTGTGACATGTGATCTAGCGCCTTCTGTAAGTTTGATATATTAGTTATTCTTGCACCATGATCAGGAATCTATTATGGGACTAAGAGTTTTTGTTAGTTTACAGCATGCGAGGTGAGTTGCAAATCTAAGAATCGCATACCACTAGTAGAAAACGGACCTTTGGTCCAGAGCAGCCCTGATCCCAACGGCTAGAAACGGCCGCAGGGATCAGAAGACATTAGCCCCGGTTCGTATGTGAACTTTAGCCCCGGTTCGTTTAACAAACCGGAGCTAAAGGGTCTGGCGCTGAAAAAGAGCAAATGCGTGGACCTTTAGCCCCGGTTTGTTTCTCAAACCGGGACTAAAGTCCCCGACTATATCTTCTTCCCCTTCCCAGCCTGAGCCATTTCAAGCTCACACAATCAAATTTCTCCCCTCAATCTCGAGTTCTTCCCCATTTTTCTCAAGATTTGTGAAGATTTTTTGGCTTCACATCTATCAAGGGTCCTAAGAGGTTAGCAACTTCATCATCTCTCATTGCTTGTTTTAGCTCATTTCATGCTCTAGAAATGGATAGATTTTGTGTGGGTTCTATCTCTGTATATCTGGTTAATTTGGCACATATAGTTCTCGAAATTCATTTAATTCATCGAAACACATAGATACATGAGTTCATCCTATATACATATCTTGGTTTGACACGTTGTCTTGAAATCCGGTCGGTTCACAGTGCATCATGTCACCGTCGAGCAACAAAATATTCTTCTTTCTTCTACCTGTCGTCACAAAATCCATTGAAACAAAAATAAGTACCAAAACTATGAAGACACGCATATATATAGTGGCGCCCTAGCATTTTAGTTAATCATCGGCCAGTTAAGCAAGAAATTAAGAAAAAAAACACGAACACGCCAAGGAGCTATCAAATTAAATTAGGGAGTGCCTCTATGGCAAGCTCCTCGAAGATGTCTGAGGATGAGGTATCCTAAGACATCTTCGAGAAGCTCTGCCATAGTGGTGTCCCTGCTCTCGCACACCATCTTTCAGTTCATATCTTTTCTAGCTAAATTAGTATGCTGGTGGAGCTAACTAATTTCACATATTAGGGAGTGCCTCTACGGCGAGCTCCTCGAAGATGTCTGAGGACGAGGTCCTAAGACATCTTCGAGAAGCTCCGCCGTAGTGGTGTCCCCGTCTCACTACGATCTTCCTTGTAGTTGATAGTTCACAAGGAAGCCTATTTATAGATTAAGCAGCACAACATAGTGTCGACACTCATGACATAATGTCGACACTCACCCCTGTCATATTGTCGCCACCCACTGAAACAGTGTCGCCACTCACTGGCATAGTGTCCACTCACGACATATAGTGTCGTCACCCACTTTTAGTCTAGATTGGAGACACCATTCGGGACTAAACGGGCTCATGTCGGCCCAGCCTTGCATTTTTAGTCCCGGTTGGTGTGTCCAACCGGGACTAAAGATATAGTAAAAAGTTTTTTAAATCAGTGCTTGTTTGATGTATACGATGTGTTATTTTATTTTTATACTAGTACTACTCTTAGCATCGTGATTTTGTTTGATGAACTTATAAAATGCAGATGAGACGACAATGGATGTACGCTGACCGAATCTCTGACGAGTTCATTAAAGGCGTGTGTTCTTTTCTCGTTGTGGCAGAGGCAAACAAGCGGAATGGTTTTATCTGTTGTCCATGTGGTGAGTGTCGAATCGGAAGAATACTCTTCCTCAAGAGTCCTTCATGGCCACTTGTTTATTCGGTTTCATGTCCGGCTATAATTGTTGGACCAAACACGGAGAAAGAGGGGTTATGATGGAAGACAACAAAGATGAAGAGAATGATGACAGCTATCCTATGTCCCTGAATACGGTGGTACTACAATGGAAGACAATAATGAAGAAGAAGCAGAAGAACGTGCATCATATGAGCCAGATGATGATCTTGGTCGGCCATTGCGATGCAAAGGTGAATGTGATAGCGAAAGGAGAGGTTGAAATTTGAGCAGATGTTAGATGATCACAACAAATTGTTGTACCCCAATTGCGAAGATGGCCATAAAAGCTAGGCAAAGACACCTGGAATTGCTGAAATGGAAGGCAGAGGTCGGTGTGCCTGATAAGGGATTTGAAAAGTTGTTGAAGATAATGAAGAAGCTGCTTCCAAAGGATAATGAACTGCCCGCCAGTACTTACGAAGCAAAGAAGGTTGTCTACCCTCTAGGATTAGAGGTACAGAAGATACATGCATGCATTAATGACTGCATCCTCTATCGCGGTGAGCAGTACGAGAATTTGGATGCATGCCCGGTATGCACTGCATTGCGGTATAAGATCCGACGAGATGACCCTAGTGATGTTGAGGGGGAGCGCACGAGGAAGAGGGTTCCCGCCAAGGTGATGTGGTATGCTCCTATAATACCACGGCTAGAACGTTTGTTCAGAAACGAAGAGCATGCCAAATTGTTGCGATGGCACAAAGAAGACCGTAAGAAGGACGAGATGTTGAGACACCCCGCTGATGGGTCGCAGTGGAAAAATTGAGAGAAAGTACCCGGACTTTGCGGTGTGCGAGAAACTTATGGTTTGGTCTAAGTACGGATGGCATGAATCCCTTTGGGGAGCAGATCTGCAGTCATAGCACATGGCCTGTGACTTTGTGTATGTATAACCTTCCTCCTTGATTGTGCATGAAGCGAAAGTTCATTATGATGCCAGTGCTCATCCAAGGCCCGAAGCAACCCGACAACGACATTGATGTATACCTAAGGCCATTAGTTGAAAAACTTTTACAGCTATGGCACGGACAAGGTGTACGTGTGTGGGATGAGCACAAACGTGAGGAATTTAACCTATGGGCATTGTTATTCGTAACCATCAATGATTGGCCTGCTCTTAGTAACATTTTAGGACAGACAAACAAGGGATACAATACATGCACACACTGTTTAGATGACACTGAAAGTATTTATTTGGATAAGTGCAAGAAGAATGTGTACCTAGGGAATCGTCATTTTCTTCCGCCCACGCATTCCCTAAGAAGGAAAGGCAAGCATTTCAATGGTGAAGCAGATCACCGGAGTAAGCCTGTCCGTCGTACTAGTGATGATGTATTTGATATGGTGAAGGATTTAAAAGTAATCTTTGGAAAGGATCCTGGCGGACAGTCTGTTCCGAAGGAAGCTGGGGGACACGCACCCATGTGGAAGAAGAAATCTATATTTTGGGAGCTACCCTATTGGAAAGTCTTAGAGGTCCACTCTGCAATCAACGTGATGCACCTGACGAAGAATGTTTGCGTGATACTGCTAGGCTTCTTGGGCGTGTATGGAAAGAATAAAGATACACCAGAAGCACGACAGGACCAACAACGTATGAAAGACCGGGAAGGTGCATCCGAGTTGTTTCAAAGGTACCGCCATACGCTCTTACCAAGGAAGAGAAGGAAATCTTTTGAATGCCTGAGTAGTATCAAGGTTCCTTCGCTTCGTCCAATATAAAGGGAATAATAAATATGGCGAGAAAAATTCCGAACTGAAGTCTCATGATCGCCACGTGCTTATGCAGTTGCTTCCTGTTGCTTTGAGGGGCTTCACGGAAAATGTTAGAGTACCCATTGTGAAGCTATGTTCGTTCCTCAATGCAATTTCTCGAAGGTAATCGATCCGTAAAGTCTACCAGTTCTGTAAAGATGTGGTCCGTTGTCTTGTCGGTTTGAGTTGGTGTTCCCACCATCCTTCTTCAACATAATGACGCACCTTCTAGTTCACCTAGTCGAAGAGATTACCATTCTCGGTCCTGTATTTCTACACAATATGTTCCCCTTTGAGAGATTCATGGGAGTCTTAAAGAAATACGTCCATAACCGTGCGAGGCTAGAAGGAAGCATCTCCAAGGGATATGGAACAGAGGAGGTCATTGAGTTTTGTGTTGACTTTATTCCTGACCTTAAGCCGATCGGTGTACCTGAATCACGGCATGAAGGGAGACTTAGTGGAAAAGGCACGCTAGGAAAGAAAGCAAAGATATGTATGGATGGACATTCTTTCACTAAAGCACACTATACAATTCTGCAAAGTTCCACCTTGGTGGCTCCATATATCGAGGTATACAAGAATATTGTATGCTCGAACTACCCGGGGCAGTCTGACAGGTTGATTATGTAGGGTTTCGTAGCATGGAAAACAAAAATTTTCTATCGCATACAAACAAACAAGCCAAGATCTATCTACTAGATTGTAGCAACGAGTCGATGGAATAACTCACCCTTGAAGATTCCAAAGCGTTTAACGAGAGCAGATTCTCGTGGGTGATGTAGTCGTACTCTTCTCGATCTCAAGATCGCGTAGACGATCCTTCCGGTAAGCGTTCCGTGGCGCTCCCTTGGTCACACGTTCGTACTCGACGAAGACCTTCCTCTCCCTTGTTCCAGCAAGCGGAGGTTGTAGCACTCTCCTCGTGATTCCCAAAGACAACAACGTGGTACCCAAGTAGAGGGAGATCTTGGTGGCTTGCCTTAAGCCAGAGCGAGTATGGTGGAGTATGAGAGAGCTCCTCGGTGCTCTAGGGTTTAGACACACCAAGGAGAGGGAGCAAGGCTGGCGGCTAGGGCAAGAGGGGTGCCCCAACTCGGCGACTTGGCAAACCCTAGGAGGCGGCGGCGACAATGGTGGAGGCCGGCGGCTAGGGTTTAGGTTTAGAGGGGCAAGGTGTGTCTAGGAGGGGAGCCCTGCCCCTCCTTATATAGGTGGAGGGGGCCGGCCAAGGGGAGGGGAGTCCCTCCCCAAGTCGGCTTGGTGGTGTGCCGGCGGTGGGGAGGAGGACTCCCTCCCCAACTCGGTTTCAAGCTCCTCCTCCTCTTTCCGAAACTTGCCGTTTGACTTTCAAACTAGCCGTTTGACTTTTCAAAATAGGATTTGAATAAACCCTTTATTTCGAATAGCGAAGGCACATAGTACATGATGCATCATTCCAACTTGTAATAACACACTCATGTACCCTTCCCCTCTGGAGTGCCGGACATTCCGGAACATTCTAGAACATTCTCGATGGAAACATCGGAACCATTCCCCAACTCCGAAACGGGACTTTCCTTATATGAATCTTATTCTCCGGACCATTCCGGATCTCCTCATGATATCCCGGATCCCATCCGAGACTCCGAACAACATTCGGTCTCTTTCTCATAATTCCATAACTACTCAAAACAACGTCGAATCCTTAAGTGTGTCTCCCTACGGTTCGTGAATTATGCGGACATGATCGAGACACTTCTCCGAACAATAACCAATAGAGGAATCTGGAAATTCATATGGCTCCCACATATTTCTACGATTACTTTGCGATCGAATGAACCACTTACATACGATATCAATTTCCCTTTGTCTCACGATATGTTACTTATCCGAGGTTATGATCGCTTGGTATCTCGCATACCTAGTTCAACCTCGTTCGATAAGTACTCTTTTCTCGTTCCGTGATATGTGATCCCTTGTGAGCTCACATGCTTGCAAGCTAATTGGATGACATTTCACCGAGAGGGCCTGAGTATATCTATCCGTCATATGGATGGACAAATCCCTCTTGATCCATGTGTTTCAACCAATACTTTCCGAACACTCAATGTCACCTTTATAGCCACCCGATTCGGTGTGGTGTTTGATGTCATCAAAGCATCCATCCGTAAGGTGATATGCATGATCTCATGGTCGGAATTTAGATAACTATGCATCGAAAGCATATAGCAATTGAACTATTAAAATGACTTGATCTTTATGCTACGCTTATCTATAGGAGTATGTCCATCATATCATTCTCCTAACGATATGATCTTGTTGTTAATAACATCTCAATGTTCATGATAGGAAACCACAATCATCTATTAACCAACAAGCTAGTATTACATAGAGGCTTTACTAGGGACTTCAAATTAAGTTTACAAATCACACAAGTATCAATGTTTCCTTGTTAATACTATTATAGCATGAATGTAAACATTTATCATAAACACAAAGATATAATAATAACTACATTTATTATTGCCTCTAGGGCATATCTCCAACAGTCTCCCACTTGCACTAGAGTCATCTAATCTAGATTACATGGTAATATACCGAACACCCATGGCGCTTGGTCTGGTCATGTTTTGCCCTCGGGAGAGGTTTAGTCAACGGATCCGCCACATTCAGATCTGTGTACTTTGCAAATCTTTATATCCCCATCCGGATATGTTCTCGAATAGCGTGAAACGTAGCTTGATATGCTTCAGCTTCTTGTGTGACCTTGGTTCTTGCGCATTGGCTATGGCCCATGTTATCACAGAGATAGACATTGGGTCCAGCGCACTTGGAACCACACCGAGCTCGTAATGAACTCCTTCATCCATATCGCTTGTGAAGCCTCAAGCAGCTATGTATTCCGATTCAGTTGAAGATCTCGCCACAACGCTTTGCTTTGCACTCCTCCGATAACTGCTGCACCATTCAAAATAAATACGTATCAGATTGTGATTTAGAATCATCTGGATCGGTGTTCCAACTAGCATCGGTGTAACCATTAACAACGAGCTGTTCATCACCTCCATAAGAAAGAACCATATCCTTAGTTCTTCTCAAGTACTTAAGGATGTTTTTGATCATTGTCAATGATCCACTCGGATCACTTTGATATCTGCTAGTTAAACTAACGGCATATGCAATGTCGGGTCTAGTACATAGCATGGCATACATTAGAGATCCTATGGTGAGGCATGAGTCTTACTCATCCTTTCTATCTTCTGCCGATGTCGGACTTTGAGTTTTACTCAAGGTCATATTAGCAACATGGGCAAGAACCCTTTCTTGCTATCTTCCATTCCAAACCTCTTTAGAACTTTGTCCAAATATGTACTCATGACAATGATATTTGGCGTTCGATCTATCTCTATAAATCTTTATGCCTAATATGTAAGCTGCTTCGCCAAGATCTTTCATTGAAAAACTATTATTCAAATATTCCTTGACACTATTAAGAAGGTCTACATCATTCCCAATAAACAATATGCCATCCACATATAGTATTAAGAATGCTACAGAGCTCCCACTCACTTTCTTGTAAATACAAGCTTCTCCATAAGTTTGTATAAAACCAAAACTTTTGATCACCTTATCAAAACGTTGATTCCAACTTCGGGATGCTTGCTTCAATCCATAGATGGATCGTTGAAGTTTGCATACCTTGTTAGCATCTTTAGGATCGACAAAACCTTTGGGTTGCATCATATACAACTCTTCATCAATGTCTCCATTGAGGAATGCTGTTTTGACATCCATCTGCCATATTTCATAATCGTAATATGCGATTGCTAACATAATCCTCACAGACTTTAGCTTCGCCATGGTGAGAAAGTCTCATCGTAATCAACTCCTTGAATTTGTCGAAACCCTTTTGCGACAAGTCGAGCTTTATAGATAACATTACCATCAAGATCTGCTTTCTTCTTGAAGATCCATTTGTTCTCGATGACCTTCCTACCATCCGTAAGTCCACCAAAGTCCATACTTGGTTTTCGTACATGGATCCAATCCCGGATTTCATGGCTTCTTGCCATTTATTGGAATCTGGGCTCATCATTGCTTCCTCATATGTCTCGGGGTCGTCGGTCTTGTCCACCAACATGACACTCATAACGGGATCATACCAATCTGGAGTGGTACGAGTTCTCGTTGACCTTCGAGGCTCTGTAGCAACTTCAACTGAAGTTTCATGATCATCATCATTAGCTTCCTCTCTTATTGGTGCAGACACCACAGGAACTTCTTCGGTCTGCGCTACTGCACTTCGAGAAGGTTCGACAACCTCGCCGAGTTCTACTTTCCTTCCAGTCACTTCTTTCGAGAGAAATTCCTTCTCTAGAAAGGATCCATTCTTAACGAAGATTTTGCCTTCGGATCTATGATAGAAGGTATACCCAATAGTTTCCTTGTATCCAATGAAGACGCATTTTTTCCGCTTTGGGTTCAAGCTTGTCAGTTGTAACTTTTTTACATAGGCTTCGCATCCCTAAACTTTAAGGAACGACAATCTAGGTTTCTTCCCAAACCATAATTCATACGGTGTCGTTTCAACGGATTTAGACGGTGCCCTATTTAAAGTGAATGCGGCTGTTTCTAATGCATAACCCCAAAATGATAGCGGTAAATATGTAAGTGACATCATAGAACGAACCATATCTAAGAGAGTTCGATTACGTTCGGACACACCATTACTGTGGTGTTCCGGTGTCAAATGCGAAAGTATTCCGCATTTCTTCAAATGCTCGCCAAACTCGTAACTTAGATATTCACCTCCACGATCAGAACGTAGAAATTTAATCTTCTTGTTACGTTGATTCTCTACTTCACTTTGAAATTCCTTAAACTTCTCGAAAGTTTCGGACTTATGTTTCATGAAATAGATATACCCATATCTACTCAAGTCATCCGTGAAGGTAGGAACATGACGATAACCACCGCGTGATGCTACACTCATTGGACCACACACATCGGTATGTATGATTTCCAACAAGTCTGTAGCTCGCTCCATCATACCAGAAAATGGAGTCTTAGTCATTTTACCCATCAGACATGCTTCGCATCTATCAAGTGATTCAAGAAGTCCATCGGAATGGAGTTTCTTCATACGCTTCACTCCAATGTGACCAAGACGACAGTGCCACATATAGGTCAAGTTATCGCTCGATTTCAAACGTTTAGCCTCAATGTTATTAATATGTGTATTTCCACTATCGAGATTCAATAAGAATAGACCATCTATCAAAGGTGCATGTGCATAAAACATACTACTCATATAAATCGAACAACCATTATTCTCTGATTTAAACAAGTAACCGCCTACTTAATAAACAAGATCCCGATATAATGTTCATGCTCAACGCAGCACCAAATAACAATTATTTAAGTATAAAACTAATCCCGATGGTAGATGAAGGGGTAGCGTCGACCGCGATCACATCAACCTTTGATCCGTTTCAACGCGCATCGTCACCTCGTTCTTCGCTAGCTTCCGTTTATTCTCGCAGACTGTTTGAGTTACAAATATGAGCAACCGAACCAAGATCAAATACCGTGCACTACTATGAGTACTAGTGAGATACACATCAATAACATGTATATCGATATACCTTTCTTCTTGATGTTGCGTTCTTCAAATCCGCCAAGTACTTTGGGCAATTCCGCTTCAGGACCTTCTCCTTGCGGAAAAGCACTCGCTTCGTGCTTAGGTCCACGGTCTTCTTCGCCGGCGTGGTAACTTTCTTACCACCCTTCTTGAAGTGTCCCTTCTGCTTAGACTTGCCTTTCTTGAATTTGGTGGTATTATTGACCAACAACACTTGGTGCTCTTTCTTGATCTCCACTTCTGCAGATTTTAACATGGCAAAGAGTTCTGACAATGTCTTGTTCATGTTCTGCATGTTGTAGTTCATCACAAAGTTCTTGTAACTTGGTGGTAGTGATTGGAGGACACGGTAAATACCCAAAGTATTGGGAATCACAATACCCAAGCTTTGAAGTTTGTTTGCGTGCCCAGACATCTTAAGCACATGCTCGCTGACGGAGTTGCCCTCTTCCATCTTGCAGTTAAAGAACTTTTCAGAAGCCTCATAACTTTCAATTGCCGCATGGGTCTCAAAGATCAATTTGAGATCCTCGACAATATCATGTGGGTCTGAATTCTCAAACCTTTTCTGAAGCTCCGATTCTAAACCATACAAGATAGCACACCAATTTGAGCTAATCGAGTCTTAAGTGAGGTAAACATTCTTTACTTCATCGGGAGCATCAGCCGGTGGGTCACCAATGTGCATCCAAAGACATAGGTCAAATTACCTGTGAGGACAATCCTCAAATTGCGGAACCAATCCATGGTTGCTTCCATTGTTTTTCAACTTTTCTTTCTCTAGGAACGCATTAAAATTGATGGTAGGGGCTGCCATTGATCTACAACATATTTGCAATAGTTTAGACTAAGTTTATGACAAATATTGAGTTCAAATTAATATTAAAATTAACCTAGGTGAACTCCCACTCAAAACAATATCCCTCACATTGTTTTAGTGATCACACGAACCAAATCCACCACATCAACACCGATCATCACGAGAGTTGATATAGTTTCAATGGCAAACAATCGACATGTTCATCATATCTACTATATGATTCATGCTTTACCTTTCGGTGATCCGTGTTCCGAGACCATGTCTCAGACATGCTAGGCTCGTCAAGATCAAACCTTAGTTTCCGCATGAGCAAATATGGCTTGCTCACGTTGTATACACTTGCGGAATCTAACACACCGATCATCACGTGGTGCTTCAAACAACAAGCTTTAGCAACGGTGCTAACTAAGGGTGAACACTTTATGACTTGAAATTCATGTGCATGAGGGATCATCTTATAATGCTACCGTGCCTACTAAGCAATACAAGATGCATAAAGGATTAACATCACATGCAATTCATAATATGTGATATGATATGGCCTTTCTTCTTCAAGGCTTCCGATCTCCATCTTCAAGCACGAACATGATCTCCATCATCACGGCATTGCATCAAGGTCAATGGCGCTTCTCCATGGTTGTCGTCCACTTCAACTATTACAACTACTTTGAATAGACACGCGGGTCTTAACATAAATTAAAGACAACCATATGGCTCCTGCCGGTTGCCAACTTACAATAAGGAACATTGCATACATCAAATATAATCACAATCATGGCCATATCACATCACTACACACCCCTGCAAAACAAAGTTAGACGCCTCTACTTTCTTTGCATGTTTTACGTGGTTTTGGGGCTTTCAATAAGTGTCGTTCTAACTTACGAACAAGAACCACAACATTGATACTAGTATTGTTAATCACCCGTTGTAAATTGGATCTCCACTATGCTAGGAGAAACAGCAGGCAAAAGCCACTTATGCAATACAAGTTGCATGTCAAGCGTGGAGCAAGTCTCATGAACGATGTCATGTAAGGTTAGCCGCTTCATCCCAACATCCCAAGATGCAAAGTACACAAGAAGCAATCGACAATAAAGCATCAATGCCCACAATGACCATTGTGTTCTACTCGTGCAACAGATCTACATATAGACACGGCTCATACCATTGTAGGGTTTCAGTAGCATGGAAAACAAAAATTTCTATCGCATACAAACAAACAAGCCAAGATCTATCTACTAGATTGCAACGCAGTCGATGGAATAACTCACCTCGAAGATTCCAAAGCGTTTAACGAGAGCGATTCTCGTGGGTGATGTAGTCGTACTTCCCGATCTCAAGATCGCGTGAGCGATCCTTCCCAAGGCTGCGTTAAGCCGCTCAATCGGTCACCACGTTCGGTCGGCGAAGACCTTCCTCTCCCTTGTTCCAGAGCCGGAGGTTGTAGCACTCTCCTCGTGATTCCGGCAGCACAACGGCGTGGTACCGGAAGTAGAGGGAGATCTCGCAGGGCTTCGCCTTAAGCCAGAGCGGGTATGGTGGAGTATGAGAGAGCTCCTCAATGCTCTAGGGTTTAGACACACCAAGGAGAGGGAGCAAGGCCGGCGGCTAGGGCAAGAGGGGTGCCCCAACTCGGCGACTTGGCAAACCCTAGGAGGCGGCAGCGACAATGGTGGAGGCCGGCGGCTAGGGTTTAGGTTTAGAGGGGCAAGGTGTGTCTAGGAGGGGAGCCCTGCCCCTCCTTATATAGGTGGAGGGGGCCGGCCAAGGGGAGGGGAGTCCCTCCCCAAGTCGGCTTGGTGGTGCGCCGGCGGTGGGGAGGAGGACTCCCTCCCCAACTCGGTTTCAAGCTCCTCCTCCTCTTTCCGAAACTTGCCGTTTGACTTTCAAACTAGCCGTTTGACTTTTCAAACTAGGATTTGAATAAACCCTTTATTTCGAACAGCGAAGGCACATAGTACATGATGCAATCATTCCAACTTGTAATAACACACTCATGTACCCTTCCCCTCCGGAGTGCCGGACATTCCGGAACATTCTAGAACATTCTCGATGGAAACATCGGAACCATTCCCCAACTCCGAAACGGGACTTTCCTTATATGAATCTTATTCTCCGGACCATTCCGGATCTCCTCGTGATATCCCGAATCCCATCCGAGACTCCGAACAACATTCGGTCTCTTTCTCATAATTCCATAACTACTCAAAACAACGTCGAATCCTTAAGTGTGTCTCCCTACGGTTCGTGAATTATGCGGACATGATCGAGACACTTCTCCGAACAATAACCAATAGAGGAATCTGGAAATTCATATGGCTCCCACATATTTCTACGATTACTTTGCGATCGAATGAACCACTTACATACGATATCAATTTCCCTTTGTCTCACGATATGTTACTTATCCGAGGTTATGATCGTCGGTATCTCTGCATACCTAGTTCAACCTCATTACCGATAAGTACTCTTTTCGTTCGTGATATGTGATCCCTTGAGCCGGTCACATGCTTGTAAGCTAATTGGATGACATTTCACCGAGAGGGCCTGAGTATATCTATCCGTCATATGGATGGACAAATCCACTCTTGATCCATGTGTTTCAACCAATACTTTCGAACACTCAATGCCACCTTTATAGCCACCCGATTCGGTGTGGTGTTTGATGTCATCAAAGCATCCATCCGGTAAAGGTGATATGCATGATATCATGGTCGAAGGAATTTAGATAACTATGCATCAGAAAGCATATAGCAATTGAACTATTAAAATGACTTGATCTTTATGCTACGCTTATCTATAGGAGTATGTCCATCATATCATTCTCCTAACGATATGATCTTGTTGTTAATAACATCTCAATGTTCATGATAGAAACCACAATCATCTATTAACCAACAAGCTAGTATTACATAGAGGCTTTTACTAGGGACTTCAAATTAAGTTTACAAATCACACAAGTATCAATGTTTCCTTGTTAATACTATTATAGCATGAATGTAAACATTTATCATAAACACAAAGATATAATAATAACTACATTTATTATTGCCTCTAGGGCATATCTCCAACAGATTAGAGATGAACACGTGAAGACTTTCGGCGGTTGGTTGCAGACACATCTCATGAATGACACCATTGTTGGAGATCAGTTGTACTTGTTGGCCAGGTCTCCATCTTCAACTATATTGACTTTCCAAGGTTACGAGATCAATGGGAATATATTTTACACGCACGCCCAAGATAAAAAGAGCACCAACCAAAACAGTGGTGTCCGATTTGATGCAACGGGCGAGAATGGGAAAAAGGACACATATTATGATTACATAGAGGACATATGGGAACTTGACTATGGTCCTAATTTCAAGGTCCCATTGTTTCGATGCAAATGGGTCAGGATGACAGGAGGTGGGGAATAGCAGAGACGGTATGCGGAATGACAACAGTGGATCTCAATAATCTTGCGTACGGAGACGAACCATTCGTCCTTGCCAATGATGTGGCTCAAGTTTTCTATGTGAAGGACATGTCTACTAGACCGAGAAAAAGGAAAGATAAGCAAAAGAATATAATATCATACGATGAGCCAAAGCGCCACATAGTTCTTTCAGGAAAAAGAAACATGGTGGGAGTTGAGGACAGGACAGACATGTTAGAAGATTATGACAAATTTCATGAAATTCCGCCATTCAAAGTGAAAACTAACCCAAGCATATCGCTAAATAAGGACGATGCTCCATGGTTACGGACAAGAAGAGAACCAAAACACTAGATGTGGATGTTGGTGATGTAATGTATTAAATCTTTTGTGAATTAATCCTATCTTTCATTTATTAAAGGAAGATGCTCCATGGTTAATAAAGGAATTTCAGATTGCTTGGCGGTACCAAAACCGTAGACTAGGTAACACTTAGACATTTATTAATATTAAAACGGACAAACCGACTAGCTAACACTAAGGACTAAAGCCACCCCTTTAGTCATAATCATGCCTAGTCCTATAGTACACAGCTGTGGTCTTCTTCATCATCGTCATCATCGTCGCGTCACTGCCACTCGAGATCCTCATTGCCATGGCATATACGGGGTACACCGCCACTGCCTCGGATTCACGGGCGGTGGGAGGAGTCTCCTGGAAGACGATGCCACTACCGCCGGGCGGGGGAGGGGCCTTCTTGTGGCTCTGTGGCGGGTAGACTTGTGGGCACCGCAGGCGAGGATGGTCTCCCCCGGCGATGTAGCACATCACGCCGATGATAGTATGGTTCGCCCACCACAGACGTCGACCGGCTTCATTGTGGTTCATCGGGGGCGGTCCATCACCCTCGTACCTGGCGAGCTCCCTTTACCGTCGGTTAGCAAAGAAGGCATTCCAGGAGTGATAGTTGTCGGGATCCCACTGGGGATCCATCCGCTGCTCCAGCGTGAGCTCGTGGTAGAAGTGGTTCGTGATGGCGCTTTATGCAGCGGAGCCTTGAGGCACAGGAGGGACAGAACCCTCCGGCCAAAGATTCAAATCCCAATGGCCGGAGTACCGGCAGGCAAGGGTAGTTGGAGGCCCACAACGCCTGGGTCTCCTCGAGGGTCAGAATGGCCCATTAGGCACTGTCCATAGTTGTGAGAGAGGAAGGTGCGGATGTATGGATAGCCATGGCGTGGTCGGCCTATATATAGATGGAAAGTGCTGGAAAACATGGCGGGAAACAGTGGGATATGGTGGGAAATATCTTTAGTCCTGGTTAGTGGCTACAACCGGGACTAAAAGCACCGTTCAGAGGGAAGGGGCGGGAAAACATGACGGGAAGCGGTGGGATATGGCGGGAAATATCTTTAGTCCCGGTTAGTGGCTAGAACCGGGACTAAAAGCACCGTTCAGAGGGAAACGACGGGAAAACATGGCGGGAAGCGGTGGGATATGGCGGGAAATATCTTTAGTCCCGGTTTCATGGCTTTCAGTCCAAGAGACGGATGTTATGTGTTGAATCGCGACATAGTTTGTGATACGGTGCCCATATTGTGCATGCATGTGTATATTGGGATATAGAACAATGTTTCAGGAGGAAGTTTTCCTTTTCGTCGCTCTAAAAAGCCATTTTCCATTTTCCGAGCGCAAAAAGACGGGTCGTTTTGTGAAGCAGCCACCAAAATGCAGTTACAGAATGCTACCATCCCATTTTTCTAAAATATAGACCACGTTACGTGAACTATATCCCAACCGGGGGATCTCAAACCTTTCTGTCCTTCCCGGGTGAAAAAGACAAATGTCTGCCGAATCGATAGGAAGTGGGTCCGGTTTGAACTACAGGTACATGATCTAACATCCGTGGTTTTTTGAAAAAATCATTTTTAGACTCACAATATGTCATTTTTTCATAGATCCAATGCAAGTTCTAACATTCTCATCCCCTATCTTCACGCACGTCGTTTTGACCTAAGTTCGAAACGGCAAAAAATTCAAAACGGGCATAAAAAATTCAAAAAGGTTTTTAAAAAGGTTTTTTTGTTTCTAAAAAGGTTTTAAACAGACATATAATAATTAATTTTAAAAAGGTTTTTAAAAAGGTTTTGAAAAAGCTTTTAAAAAAGGACCTTTAGCCTCGATTTGACCTACAAACCGGGGCTAAAGGGGTTGGTCTAAATGCGTCTAATCTGGTTGAAAATCCTTTCGGTTTGTGCTACCAACCGGGGCTAAAGGTACCCCTTTAGTCCCGGTTTGTGCTACCAACCGGGGCTAAAGGTGGCGTCGGTATAAATACCCACCCCGTGCGCCCCGGTTATCAAACCGAGCGCCTGAGCCCCGCCCGCCGTCTTCCTTTCCCGCACATCCGCCGCGTCACCACGTCGTCAGCCTAGGCTGCCCGTCGCTGAGCGTCCATCCCGTGCCGCCTGGTTGCCCATCTCAAGGCTGTCTGCTCCCAGCGCCCCTCGGGCGTCTTCAGCCGCCACCCTGTGCTTCACCACGGGATCCACTGTTGGCAGATCCACCACGCCCACCGAGAGCGCCCCTCTCCCTGGTGAGTTAGTGTTAATTAGTTAAATTTTGTTGTTAAATTTTTTAGTGTTAATTAGTTAGTGTAATTTTAGTGTATTTTAGGATTAATTAGTTAGGGTTATTTTAGGTTAATTAGTTAGTGTAATTTTGTTATTTTGTTGTTAAATTATTTAGTGTTAATTAGTTAGTGTAATTTTAGTGTATTTTAGGATTTTAGTTAGTGATTTTAGGATTTTTCTTAGTTAGTGAATTTTAGGATTTTAGTTAGTGAATTTAGTTAGTGAATTTTAGTGTAATTTTTCTTAGTTAGTGAATTTTAGGATTTTAGTTAGTGAATTTAGTTAGTGAATTTTAGTGTAATTTTTCTTAGTTAGTGAATTTTAGGATTTTAGTTAGTGAATTTTAGTGTAATTTTTCCTAGTTAGTGAATTTTGATTTTAGTTAGTGAATTTTAGTGTAATTTTTCCTAGTTAGTGAATTTTAGGATTTTAGTTAGTGTTTAATATAGTTTATTTTAGTTAGTGAATTTAGTTAGTGTTTAATATAGTTTATTTTAGTTGATACTATTTATTTTCATCATGTTTAAAGTATATAGGTTTAATTTAGTGTTTAGGAATATGCTTGGATTGCTCATCCTCGTTCACTCGGCGTGACCCGGGCGCTACTAGGCAGTGTCGCCGGGCATCCACGGGCTGAGCTCACGCCTGGTAATCGGAGGTGCTACCGGGGCGTCGTCTCGTGAGGAATCCGGGTGTCGTCGACCGGATCTTCTATGGTGGCGGCCGAGTGGTCCAGTGCGATCGAGAGGGCCGGCCCCGGCAGGTGGTACAACGTCGTGTCGGGGAGGACGAAGCACGTCCGGTGCTACATGCACATTTTAGGAGTCCCGGGCAATACAGCAGCTTCTTCGCACCTTACCCGAGATAATCTCCGGTGATGGTTCCTACACTTTGGGTGCACCTCGCTGCTCAAGATGGGGGCTCGGCGCCTTCAGAGCTAGCTAGATGTGTAATAGGGTTGTATTGTTGTTTAATTGGTACTTTATTGTTATACTAGCTGGATTATTCGAGATGTATTGTTGTTTAACTGGTACTTTATCTTTCTTTATCACATTGTTTAAGCTGGATTATTTTTCTTCCTTTATTTTATCGCATTAAGCAAAATGGTTTTATCTTTCTTACGTATTAGTTAAGTTATGGACGTAGAGACAACGAAGAGCACATCATGTACAACATGATAGATAAAGTACAGAGGTTACAATTATGATGGAGCGCACGATGATGGAGATGATGATGGCTCCCAATACCTCAACTTGGATGAAGCGACGGAAGAGCGACTATGAATTCTTTGGTGGAGCACGGTGGAATGACGGTGGAGACACCACCATAGCAAAGACCGGCGAGGTATATAAAGCCTTTGTTGATCACGAGCTAGTAGATGCATTAGTTGATTCATATATATATATATGTATATATATATGTACTAACGACTGTTTCTTCTCTTAGACCTCCGCATCGGGGGAATCATCTTCAAGGAAACGAGGCCCGACCAAAAAGTTGGCCGACGGTATGCGTTTCACCATTGATCTAGTGTCTGAGTTCGGCGAACCTTTGGAGCCGAAAGAGGCCGCAAGTGTATTTGTGTACCAATGCGGAGCGATAGTTAGGGACGCCATCCCGATCACTACTCAGAAGTGGAATAAGCCAGGAAAGAAAAGTGATCGAGTTGGAGAAACTTTTGTCGATGACAGAGCCAAAGACGGTCTTTGGAATTCACTCATGGCACACTTCTCTCTGCCTGAATTGGACACTCCTGAACTCACTGAGGCATTGATGTTGCAAGTCAGAAAGTGGGCCCTTGAGAAGATGGGCGGACAGTTCAAGGACTGGAAGAAAAGATTGTACAACAAGTTTGCCAAGAAGGGGCTGACTCCGCCATTCACTGGCCCGCTGGAGAAGCAGCGGGATAACTGGGCCCCATTTGTGACATATAAGGAATCAGAATCAGCTATGGCCAAGTCGGAAAAGAATAAGTTAAATGCGGCCAAAAAGAAATATCACCATACTATGGGGACAGGTGGCTACAAGACGGTCGTGCCTAAGTGGACAAAAACCGAGAAAGAAGTGCGTCTAAAAGGGGTCACGCCAGCTACACATCAGTGGCCCGTGAGGTCAAAAAAATGGCTCCTTGGGCATGGGGGGTCGTATGACACTGAAATCGGGAGATTATTGTTACAAAGGAGGCCATTACTAAACCCAAAGATGAACTTGTTAAAGTGATACAACTGAGAAAAGATGGAAAGTCCATTCCCGACAGAGAGAACGATGAGCTGACATATGCCCTCTGGAATCCTGAAAAAGTCGGACGAACACGAGGCTTTGGCCCATCTGTTCCATGGAAGACAGGGTTTCCCGCTGACATCGACACTTATAGAAGCCGATCGAAAAAGCGAACCGGAAAAAGGCGGAGGCGGCAGCGGTTGGAAGCGGTTGAAAAAAGGCGAGGAATTTCAAGCCATGTTCAAACTGCGGCCGAAGCGATTAATGAACTT